>OW121706.1:12755000-14068586 GCA_933228785.1 Lasioglossum pauxillum | reverse complement strand
AGAAAGGGACCGAAGAGGAACACCGAGGAAGATAGAGAATCCGGAGAGGGAGGGGGGAGATTTGATAGGAGGGATCGGTTTCCATGGAAACGCGTCGTACTCCCGACCAACTCAGATAGGATATATAGGTATATATGTGTTTACATACCTACATTAGATACATACATTATAGTATTATACGGCACATGTACAAGATACTCGTACGAGAAGAGCCGTAATTTGTAAGTCGATTTCCTCTTTTTTCTCTCCTTCGCCCCCTCCCCACCGCCACCTCTCTCTCTCTCTCTCTATGTTGGCGCGTCGCAGTGCAGTGTATCTTGAAAGGTGAATTAGTACAACATTAAATATTAATATTTGATTCCACGGGCTTTTATGTATACGTACCCCGTTTCACCCCGTAAGAGCGCGTGTTTCCGCGCGTTCGACCGACACAGCAATTCGTTCTCGTGTTTAATTAATTGCGGGACTTTATGCGAATTAAAAATTGTCGATTTCTCTCCGAGGTATGGAATTTGAATAAAATGAACGTTCTCTTTTTACTAATTTTAGAAAGTCAAAAACGGTGTTGTTACGTATTCTTAAATTCTAATGTCTTCACGAATTCGTGGAGTATTTGATTTGTTGAATGATCGAGTGAAAAACGAAGAGTACCGACAAGTTTCTGAAATTCCTGGACCACGCGCGCAACCCTAATGGAAACCTTTAATGAGCAGCATAAATATTCATCTGGCCGGCATTTTTGCAAATGGAACTGCAAAAACGCGGATTTGCATAAGGATCTGCAGTCTAGTTACTCCTTATGAAATCAGCAATTAATAAAGCCTGTCGGTGTTCATTCAGTATACGGCGAATTTTATGCATTTATGGGAGACCGCGTGGGTGGAAAACCTGGAAAAATGTTGGGGGAATTCTAGAATACTGTTACATCGATTTCATGCTATTACGATGATGGAAAGAAAAAATAAAATGCTGTTCCGAATCTGTTTTATGTTCACTTTGCATAATGCAAATTAACTGTAACCAACTACATATATCAACTGTTCCTGAATAGACTATTTTTAATAGACATGCTAAACTCTGTAACATGATAATTTACTTTCGTTTTATTATGTAGAAGATTTTTGATAAAAATTATATAAAACGACTGCATTCTGATACGACTGTGTTATGATTATACGTCAGCCGTTTTGCATATTGATTTCTCGTATATTACAAATGCGTATATCTGCACTGCGAATTCCACGCATTTACGACAAAAACGATTCGCTGCAATTTATTAGCAGCACAATTTAATTCGTGACCATCCCACGATTAACCGATCGTAATAAACGTAAGATATTATTTTATTCAAAATGAAAAATTGAATTGTCCCAGAAAAATTCATCATGTACATAATGGAATATTAATTCAGGCGAGTTAATTTTCAACATAAATCGAGAATCGATGTACATAACTATTTTCGCGATCGCGATATCTCGAGGTTGAACAGTGGCGGACGACTTCGCGCGAGCGGAAAATTAAATCTGAATCGGAAACGCGAAGTAAAAATCGCAAAAGAAAATGGCAACCGCGCGCGGAAACTCCGCGGAAGGCGTCCCTTTGTCCGCAACGCTTTTCGTATGCACCGCGGCGTAAAATCCGCGTGCTCGTTAACTTGCAAATACATATAAATAAGATAAAATATTGTTCGCCAATTATCTGGTAGCTGAATAACTCCGCGAAGTTCAAAGAATACTCGGGGACCGGTGAAGGAACGCAACGTTAAATATTAATATTTCATTTCGTGCTTTTATACGACGTCTCTCTTTAACCCCCCTCTCCCTTTCTCTCTCTCTCACTCTATATATATATGTATACATATATATCGCGTTGAATTTGTATAAACGGAGAATAAAGAGGAAAAATATCCGCGTGTCCCCCGTGAAATATTCCAACGTTTAATTAAGTAAAATGTTGATTACGTTTCGGAGTTGAATTTGCGGGGAGCACCGCAAATAAAATGTAGCGGAAATAACGTAAGAATAATTTACAAATGAAATATAACACACCGGCTAGCCACCGGTACACACATGTATACATGTATATCTTTCGAATTCGAGTCCCTTTTCGAACGGCTTTGTGTGCGTGCGTGTGCGCTCGCGAATCGATTAATTGCCATTCCATTCCGAACGCGAAATTTTCGCAATTCCCGTTTTTAATTTATATAGATTTATTCGACGTAATCGGCAAAGTTTGCCGATATTTTCGCGAAGCGATTGTTCTCCCGCTTGTTCCGGCGCGCGATTCGACGCGAAACAATGGCCCCGTCCGATTAAACAATTACGTGTTTAAACACCTGTCCGCGCTCGTTAGAAAAACGGAATAATATTCGCCGACAGAACTGTGTGTGTTTTTTTCGTTGCGATGAATAACTGCGGACTGTTGATGCCTATGCAAATTTGCATCGCCGGCGTCGAATAAATTACAAAGGCACGAGTCACACTGCAAAATTTATTTCTCTTGTCAAGGACGACGTTGTATTGAAAATAATATGTATAAAAGCCAACGTACGCCCACGATCGAAATTTTTGCGTTTTATCGCGCGAGCGCCACACCGGTATTTATGCGAAATTTGTCGTTCCCGTCCGGCATTTCTTCTCACTTTGCATATATTTGTACATTGTTAAACAAAATATTTTCAATTCGAACAAAACGTTGCGCTTTATAGGCCGCGCGAAATTCATGTGAAATTGAATTCCCGTATTATTGGCAAATCGTAATATAAAATGGAATTTCATTCCGCGAACATCGTCGGGATCGGTGTATTAAAAACAATGCAAAAAGAGGAACGTATTGTTCCGCATTCCATATTTTTCCTGCGTTCATAGAAACACGGGAAACGCAGTTCGCGGCGTCCCCCGATTAATTATAAAACAAAGTTTATTCAAGCGCGGCTCTGTAAGCTTAAATTAATTGGAACGAAATAACACGTAATTACTTTCGCGAGTCGAGCTTCAGAAAATGAAATGTAAAGTAAAACTGTGCGCGCACGCGGAATTTTATTAAAGTCTGTATCTTATTCAGTTTTCCGAGCTATTTCCGCGAAATTAAATTCGCGTGGGGTGAACGAAAATAATATTCGCCGGGACGCGCGCGTTGATAAAAAACAATTAGCTGACGTCAGTGAGATATCGTCTGATAAAACGATCTGTACATGAACTATAACACTAACGAACAAATTGTAACGACCTTGGACGATTTTTATTATTGACGCGCTGAACGTGCCTCTTTGTTTGATTATTATTCAATGTTTATAATTTTGTCAAAAAAATACCATTGTGTGTGGGAGAGTCTGAGGAATAATTGTGCATAAAAATCATCCGCGGAGATTTTATAGTTGAAAGAAAATAAATTCTTGAAAAGTTGCCTGTTCGTTGAATACTGTTTGAACACGTGTGAAGAATAATTGTGCACAAAAATGATCCGCGTAGATTTTATAGTTGAAAAAAGAATTATTCTTGAAGTTTCCTGTTCATACAAATTTGTTTGAACGCATTTCAATTTTTATAGAATTAAGACAGATTATACCATTGTTTTCAGGAGACTCTGAAGAATAATTGTGCAAAACAAATAATTCGCATAGATTTTATAGTTAAAACAAAATAAATTCTTGAAGTTGTCCAAAAAAATTGTTTAAACGCATTTAAATTTTTATAGAATTAAGAAAAATTATACTTTATACATGCCATTGTATTAAAGAGAGTCTAAAAAATAATTGTGCATCGAAATAATCCGCATAGATTTTATAGTTGCAATAAAATAAATTCTTGAAGTTGTCTGTTGTTCATTGAAAATTGTTTAAACACGTGTTAGTTTTTATAGAATTAAGAAAAATTATACCTTTATATCCGGGAGAGTCTGTAGAATAATTACGTTTAAATATAATTCGCATAGATTTTATAGTTTAAAGAAAATAAATTCTTGAAGTTGCCTGTTCGTTGAATACTGTTTGAACACGTGTGAAGAATAATTGTGCATAAAAATAATTCGCATAGATTTTATAGTCGAAACAAAATAAATTCTTGAAGTTGCCTGTCCATTGAAAATTGTTTGAGCGCATTTAAATTTTTATAGACTTAAGAAAAATTATACCATTGTTTTCAGGAAAGTCTGAAGAATAATTATAATTATAAAACAAATAATCCGTATAGATTTTATAGTTAAAACAAAATATATTCTTAAAGTTGCCAGTTCATAAAAAATTGTTTAAACGCATTTAAATTTTTATAGAATTAAGAAAAATTATACTTTACATCATTGTATTCGTGAGAGTCTAAAAAACAATTGTGCATAGAAATAATCCGCATAGATGTTATAGTCGGAACAAAATGAATTCTTGAAGTTGCCATTAAGAAAAATTATACCATTGTATTCGGGAGAGTCTGATGAATAATTGTGTATAAAAATAATAAGTATAATTGTGTATAAAAATTCTTTGAACACATTTGAATTTTTATGGAATTAAGAAGAATTATACCATTGTGGGGAGAGTCTACAGAATTATGAAAAATTGTAGAAGCTGCAAATGAACGTTGGCGAAACTGACCCTGCGGGCAACGCTCGCATAAATTCGCGGGGGATTCCATTTGACGGCGACAAAGGCGAAAATCAGGAACAAGGTATGCAAAGACGAAGGATTCATGGGTCAATGAGGCCTTAGAGATACTTTAGAAATACAGTGTTCCCCTCTCTGGATCGACGCTGGAGTCCAGGAGGGCGCATTGGCGTAGAACGCCGTCAACAGAAATAGAATTCCAATAAAGCAGGTTTTCAAGTGATCACGTGAAAAGCTCGCTACTCTCCCGCCGCGCTCGCACACCCCGCTCCGACCCGACCCGGACCCGCCCGCACCCGCGGCGAAGCACATATTTGCATGGATTTGAATAATAATCGCGTTACGTAATTCGAGCGGATTACGAAACCGTTTTATCTCCCCCTGTTAATTACGCTTCTTATTACAAATTGAAAACACGCGTTCCCGCCTATCTGTGGACCATTCTTTCCGCCCGCCATTGTGCCCATCTGGGACTCGAACAGAAACAAACATAAACAACCGTTATCGATGCGTGTATCCACTCGTGCAACATGGGCATTGCATTCTCGGTGCATTCCGTTTATCAATTGCATCGTGATCCTTTTTTTTTTATATTTGCGTCAATGATAAACAAACACGTCGCTCAAAGCGAGCCGTAAATGGTTGAACAGAATCGGTTTCAATCCTCGTCGAGTCATTTGAATTCCAGTCCAAGCATTTGAATCTAATCGACACACCAATTAAAAAAAGTAACAAGATGGAAAAATGAATTTTGTAAATTCCCTCTTTGGACATTAAAAACCCGTATTTTATGATCAGATTATATAAAATTTCAGTGCAGAGTATGATGCAAAATATAAATGAAAATTCAATTTTGCATGTAAATGGTATCAAAATGATTTTTCCCGTCGATAAATGAAACGAGACAAGAAGCTTTAATCTCGAAATTTATCCGCGAATTACGAACAGACTCTCGAGAGCAGAGATTAAAAAGATTACAGAACGTAAAATTCAATAGAATGAAATACTACGTCATTCTATGAGTAAGAGGCCAGGCGAGAGTGTAGCGCAACTTTATTTAATTTCAATTGCATCGGATTTGCGTACAAAGAAGAGAATTTGCATAGAGGTCCGCAGCGAAATTGCATTTCAAGTATATTTTCCTTTGGTAGAATTTTCATATTTCACTGGTGAAATGCGTGCATGAATCTCGAACAGTTTCAACCGAGTAGACTAGAAACGATCTAAAGCGAATATTTTAGTACGATTTAATATAATGTGTTATTTAAATTGCAATTTTATTCAATTGTAATCGGCCTCGGATTCGCATAAAGGTTGCAGCGCGATCGTAATTTGAGATGTATAATTTTATGATGTATAATTTACATTTTTCAAGGGTATTTTTCATGCTCCGCTCGTTAATAAATAAACGAAATTAGAAGCTCGAGCAGAGCGTATGAATTTCGAGCAGACTCGACGAAATGTTAACAAACGAAATAGTTTAATTAAACGCTGTGCGTCATTTCGTTTCGAATTTATCGAAGCAGCAGTGCAATTTTATTGAATTAAGCGTAAAGGTCTACAATGCAACAGCAATTTAAGGTGTATACTTCTCGGGTATAATTTTCATTTTTCAGACGAGTTTTCTGCGAACGCGTTGCCCGGCGGCGCGGCAGCCGCGTCTAAATAAACAAAATAAGAAGGCACGATGGCTCGGGAAAAGAGAGTGCGGGCGCATCGTGAAAATTAATCGCCGGAAGTTCGAAGGAGCATGCGAGTGAAACACGGCTTTTTACTACTTTTATCGCGGAACGGCCGCCATTTATATTCATAACGAAAACACGACGAGCTGTCGCGAGCGAAACGGAGGCCAAGATTCGCGCGAGAAACGCCTCGCATCGTCCTTCGAGAGTTTTTCTCTCTCTATAAATATAGTTCGAACGAAAAGCCTCGTTCATTTTTACGCGTCGATCATCGTGCGTGTCCCTCTCTCACCCCCCACCCCTCGCTTCACGGTCAAGATCTTCCAAATTATCGAATCGACAATTATTAATCATTCGCCGGTAATTACGAGTACGATCACGCAAACTGAACTGAACTCCATATGTGCTTAACCGCAAATATTTACCCGTCGTTCCTCGCCCTGCGTCCAACCCCCCCAATCCTCCCAGCAATCACTTGAGTTTGCAGAACGTATCGTAAAGGTATCGATAACATTCGAATAATTCTTGGGATGCTGGCACATTTTTTAATATTTTTTAGGCTGGGTATGTTTTAGAATTTAATTGTAAATTTTATGCAAAATAGAAATGGTTTACTTGTTCGGACAATTTTTGTCAGTTCGAAATAATCCAGTACATTTCTATAATCTAAAATTCATTTACGGTTTTGTATTTGATGTATTAATTTGTTCACAATGCATCAAATTGAACGTCGAAAAAGTTGTCAGAAGACTACGAAACAAATAAACACAACAGGCGTTTCTTTCGATGCGAAGGAATGGCGATATTTAGTTAAACTGTTTGCACAACTTGTGTTTTACTGCTCGCAGCCAGTCGTAGACTGTGTGCGTTCGCTTCGCAAGACAAATTTTACTCGGCAAAAAGATTACTATATCTAAACGTAAAAACAAAACGAAACTGAATACGAAATTCTGCATGTGGAAATGATTAAATCAGTGAAAGCAACGGGACTTGGATATTTCATTGCACATTTATCAGAACTGTAAAGTATTTTAGTGGAAAATAACTGCGTCGGTTATACGCGCGTGTGGAAATAGTCTAGTTAAATAGCACGAATACGAACCAGTCACTTTTAGTGTTTGCTAATCCCAGTGCAGAGGAATTAGATTAGACGATAAAATCCTGTGTTAGTGAATGATCAAATTAAAATGAACAGTGCAAAACGGTACCGGGTAATCAGGAAATGAAAAAGCGCGATTAAACCAGAGTTGTAAATGCAAATGACTTGTCGATTTAATTGTTACTCTTCTACTTATTTTTATTATTATTTTATTAGTCAAGTTAGTTCTTTGAATCAATTTCATTTTAAATGCAGTGAAAATTAAAACAGTACTTCTCTTGCAATTTTTCAGGATAAAATACGAATTGTTAACCCATCTTTTAGCGACAGTGTGCTGAGCTTGTATTGTCGTTCTACATTTCTCGAGCAACTTTTCAGGAGCGCATTTCGGAGCCTATGTTTACACGACATTCTTTTCTCGCTTTTTACTCGTCGAACATGTTGGCGCCGCGGGAAAAACCTGGGACACCCTGTACATATATTTCCCGCTATACATATATGTATATGTTGTATATATATATTTTCTGGCATGTATACATATATTGATCCCTGGCGCCAGGCTTCCCTCGGAAGAAAACAAGCAATATAACCGAAGAATGCTCTATTGAAAGCTCGTCGAATGGAGGCTAGGATCTCAATGCCGGGGCACGAACGCTTCGTGCCTTGAGATTTTCATTACGATCTCGCATTAAAATGTTACCGTAACGATTTTCCGAGCTACATTATCGTCGTAAAACATGGCATCGGCTGTAAGCCTTGGGCGACAGAAAGCAAGAGAAATCGGCCAATTATCGTCGCTGATAAATTGACGTGCGTGACGCTGTCATTATCGCGATTCGTTTATTACGCGGATTAATTTTATTAGAACATGTATGTTCCTTGTTCATCCCTCTTCTCCTCCATTTTCTTTCATTTCTTCCCGATAGATCCTCCGGAGTGCAGACCTTACTGCAGTCTCCCTAAACTACAGATTTTTGTGCATTTATTGCAAGAGTTCGAACAATAATTTCGTTTTAGAGTAAATATTTTTGTCATAAAATAATTTTTGCGCTCCATTTGTCTTTCCGGAAATTATCTAGGAATTGCCAAACTTGGAAATATATTGCTTCACGATAATATTTGGGATTTTGGAAATTTTGTTTCAATTTAAAAGTTGGAATAAAATTCAATTTTATTTCGACTCAGGCACGAAGAAATTCTTGGTGAAATTTCTTGGCAATTTTAAGACCTGAAAATACTGCATCCTGATACTGAACTGACAAATACATTTTTATTTAAATTCTGTTTCTTGCAATTGACGCAGAAAATTTTTATCAAAAAATGTCGTCTAATATTCATGATCTTGAGAAAAAAGTGGTCACTAGATTGCAGTTTCTGATGCATTTATTGCTCGGCCATTATCGTGATTCGTTTATTGCGCGACGCGGATTAATTTTATTAGGACGTACTCCATGTGTGTGTGTGTGTATGTACGGTTGATCATCCTCTGTTCTTTTGTTTCTTTCTTTATTTCGTTCTTTTATTTTTTTCCCTCTCCCCCCGGGTCGTTTTCTTCCATTTCATTCGTTAACGATCTATTTTTCTTGGCATGCGGAGCTTCCCCCGGAGCGTGAACTGGTTTCGAACGAGTGCCGTGCCTTTTACGTTTTCTGGTTTTTGTGCTCCTCACGGAGGGAGACAAGGGCCGACGACTTTTAATGGACGACAGGGTGAGCTCCATAGGCGTAAACCGCGATTGTGTTCACAAGGGCCCCGGCTTCTAATATTCCGACTACTTTTCGACCGATGGGAACACGATAAGGGAGAGCAGCCACCTGCGTCGACTTTCTTCTTTTTCTTCTTCCTCTTTGTAATTTTTCTCTTTTCCCAATCTTTTTTCTTTCTCTATCTTTCCTGTCTTTACCTTCTCTTCTCGTGCCTCGGAGATATGCCTTTGATATGAAACGTCACTATTAGAAGGGACGATGTTCCCAAAAATTTGTGAAACACGAGAATCACATATTAGAAATGCATTCTTTACTCGACTTGTTTTCTATCAAATTATCTGACAATCTTCGTGGGAATTTTTAATAATGTATTAATGGTGTTTCTACTGCACTTTTTATGTGGAGAATTTTTTTATGAAATTATCTAGCAACCTCGAAACTCGAAAAACATTTTAATTTATGGTCTAGGAAAAAGAGTTGCAGTTGTATTTGACAAAACTTTTTTATGAAATTATCTAGCAACCTCCAAACTCGAAAACATCATTTTAATTTATGGTCTAAGAAAAAGAGTTGGTTATATTTGACAAAACTTTTTTATGAAATTATCTAGCAACCTCCAAACACGAAAACATCATTTTAATTTATGGTCTAGGAAAAGGAGCTGCAGTTGTTTTTGACAAAATTTGTGAAACACAAATTAACTTAATTCGAAGTGTCAGGCGCGAAGAATTTTTCGATAAAATAAATTTTTCTCTTGTTTCATTCTTTTATAAAATAATCTAGTAGTAGCTAGTCTTGGGAACAAAACAAAAGAAATTGTGAGCCACAAGAACAATTTAATTTTAGCTCTTGCACATGAATCAATTTTTCATCAATCTGTTTTTTTTCAAACAATCTAGTACTCGTAAAATTTAGAAACATCAATCCTGACAATATTTACGATCTTAAAAATATAATTTGTGTATTTGTATTCATTTGTTGCAGTCTACAATTTTGCAGAATACAAAAATAAAATATCACGGGCATTCTTACTGTATTTTTGGAACACGATGGGGAGAAACCACCTTCGTCGACTTTCTTATTTTTTCGTTCCTTTTTCCTCTTCCTCTGTTTTTTTCCTCTTTGTAATTTTCTCTCTCTCTCTCTCCCTTCTCTTTCCACAGTCCCGAGACGCCTTTGATATGAAACGTCACTATTACGGTCGGGACGATATTCCCGGCCGGAAGCGGAAAAGCGATGATGAAAGTCTTCTATCCGCTTTCGAATCTGATCGTTCTCCCTGGTTAATATGTTCGAGCGCTGATACTTTGATCAATGCATTATATTCAGCGAAATTCTATCGGTATCTCGATCACCGATTCAGACCAAAGAGTCTCTCAATGTTTTCTGCTTTACAAAAAGACAATTTCAATTTACCTCGTTACTGTTTGCTTCAATCGTCACATACATATCTCGATCATGAATTTAAAAAATGTTCTTTGATCATTTATTTACAGGTAAATCTATCTCTGTTTAATTTTATTGCAATTTTTCGACTCATTCAATTGCTAATTTACAGGACAATTTTTCTTCGTTAAATTTTACTTCCACCATTAAATATTTCACAAGAAATATTTTTCTTCGGTAAATTGCGCTTTGCAAATAGACTGCGAGTATTCACAAGATATTAAAAACGTTTATTTCGAACAATTCTCATAAAAATTAATGTTCAGAAATTTTTTAAAAATTCAAATCTGATTTTTAGTAGAATGTTTAGAAAATACAAATAATGTATAAGTTCAATGAGCCTAAAATGACAACGTATTTTAATTTTATCAAAATCCGAGAGGAAGTGACGCTTCGACAAATTTACCAATATATAAAATACAAATATGGATATACAGTGACTCAAACAATTGATCAAATGTTTAATTTTGTTTAAATTTTTATTTAATTGAACACATGTTAATAAGATATGTAACAAAATATTTTATTATAATACATACATAGTTTTCGTAGTTCATATAATACAGAATTAACTTAAATATGTTACACTTTTTAAACAAAATTAAATGTAATTAACAAATTATGTAATGATCAAATTTTTGAGTTTGAAAAAATGAAATATTAGTACTTCGTATACCCTCCTTTCGCTTTCAGAGCAGCTTCTATGCGTCTTGGCATACTATCTACTAAACTTTTACACTGTTTAGCCTTAATATTGTCCCAAGCGGTTTTAACTTCTGACCACAATTCAATAATACTTCTTGAATTGTGATCGAAGTTGGCAACTATTCTTTTTAGTAAACACCATATGTGTTCTATTGGGTTCAGATCGGGAGACTGTGGGGCCAGTCTAAAACAGTAAAACCATAGCTGTTAACCATACTTTGGTGATTTTTGCCTTGTGTTTAGGGTCGTTATCGTGCTGAGAAATGACTTCTTCTGCGTTCTTATTCCATTTTGCCAAACTTCCAATTAAACTTTTCTGCAGGATGGATGTGTATGACGTTGCAGTCATTCGACCTACAATTTTTTCAACGCATCCGACGCCCTCAGTGGTTATACAACCCCAAACTGTGATATGGCCTCCTCCAAATTTCAGTGTTGGATGAACATGATGCAACCGTACTTGTTCTATATTTCCTCGCCATGTCGATTTGCGTCCATCGCACCCAAAACGATTAATTTTCGTCTCGTTTGACCATATTACCTGGGCCCAATCGAGATCTGTATAATTTTTACATTTTTCGGCAAACTGCAGTCGAAGCTTCTTGTGCCGCTTTGTAAGAAGAGGTTTCTTTATTTTTGCACGTCCTCTTAAATTCACTTTTCGCAGTGCATTACGCACTGTTTCAGCGTTTACGTTAATTTTTTTTGCATTTGTACGGCATTATTAACGCTACCATTACGGATTGATCGTATGATTCATCACTTTGTGATAGTGGATAACTTTGATTTTCGTCCTGCTTTATTTTCTAGTATGTTTTCTTTTAAAGTTTCACGTACTGAAGACACAGTACCAACAGAGCACAGTATCTTCTTAGAAATCTCGCGATGAGAAAGCCCAGATATTAATGGTTTTTTAATTTCTGATATTTTACTTGCTTTTATTAGTCTCATTATGAAATATGACTAAAAATATCTTTTTTATTAATTATTTTATCACAAACGTATTCTCGAATGTTTAAAAATAACATTATAACTTACCAGTGATTATATTTGTGCTAAGGAATGCCAAAAATATAAGAATTTTTCACAATTGAGCTTAACACAAATAATTGATCAAGTATACACAGAATATACAAATTCGTAATACACGTCCGCTTTATACGATTACAGGGCTTAAACTGTCGTGAAGTACCGACGCAATGTTAACATTTTTCGTATATGTATCAACAGTCTTAAGCAAGATTCTGAGAAAGGTATACTGTGACTTGTTTCCTTTTTGTTCGAACATTTGATCAATTTTTTGAGTCACTGTATATATTGAAGAGAAAAACTGATTACATGTAAAAAGACGAAAAACTGATTACAATGTAGCTGATATTAAATATTTAGTAGCGTCATAGGTAATTTTTGTAGCATTTTTTGTGGTTCTTTTTTGAAGTAGTGAAAGTACAGAGTCACTTTAAACTTCGCCTGGCTTTTATTAAAATATTCCAGGGACGACGTTCTACGTGGCGTCGACATTTTCAAATTTCTGTATGGCAACTTCTCGTGTCTCAGTTCTTAGAAACGGTTTTTAGGGTCGAGGCTCCTATCCGACAGCTGTGGGCGTTCCACTGTTATTGCTGTCCTTAACCCTGAAGCCGACAGAAGAGTGCTCTCCATAATACCCCAGCCCCAGTTTTTCTATATTGATCACTATGCTTTCGTTACGCTCTATGAAACGGATCCCGCTCCCCCTTTCGGATTCGCACTCAATTAATTTACGAGCACTCGAACGCCTAATTACGTTTAGAGTATCTCGGGCAGTTTCGTCGAAACGAATTAATTAATCCTGCATCGCGAGGACGACTGTTTTAAACCAAGCTGTTTAATGAACGAAGATACATTTGATGAACTCGTTAATACAGAACAATATTTTCTCTTCGAAATAAAAATTATTTAATCAAATTATGAGATTTAATAAATTGAGGAGAAATATGTGTGAAACATGCATATGTATGCATTCGAGAATGTCAGAAATAATTGGCTCTCGGCCAGATTGTATCCATTTAATTTGCGAAAGGTCGACTAAAAATGATTTCGTTGAAATACAAATTAGTAGGTCAAGTGAAGAATTATTTCATAAAATTCAAAACTTGTAGGTTATCGCAGTGTCGAATTAATGTATTTATACAGGCAATATTAGGTATACAAATTAATTCGTGGTCTCTCTGTGCTGAATTTATTGATTGTATACACAGAACCGAAATATTCCATTTGCTATGCATTTTCTGCACCGCAATTAGTGAATCAATACTCTAATAAATACTGCAATAAATGGTATAGTAAATACTGCAATAAATACTCCAATAAATATTCTAATAACTACTCTAATAGGGTGACTGAATACTCTAATAATTATTCCAATGCATTTTCTACGCCATAATTAGTGAATCAAGACTCTAACAAATACTGCAATGAATGGTCTAGTAAATACTGCAATAAATACTCAAATAAATATGCTAATAAATAGTCTGATAAATACCCTAATAAATACTCCAAAAAATATTCTAATAAATATTCTAATAAATAATCTGATAAGTACCCTAATACTCTAATAAATATTCTAATGCATTTTCTACGCCATAATTAGTGAATCAAGACTCTAATAAATACTGCAATAGTATATTAAATACTGTAATATAAATACTCTAATAAATATTCTAAGAAATAGTCTGATGAATACTCTAATAAATATTCTAGGAAATAGTCTGATAAATACCCTAATAAATACTCCAATAAATATTCTAATAAATAGTTTTATAAATATTCTAATTAATACCCAAATAAATACTCAAATAGGATGACTGATTGTACAAAAGCCTCGAATCAATTCTATCTTCACTAGAGGCCCCGAAAATCCATTAGCGTAAACAGCGACTAAAACGCAGTGACCAATTTAGTACACAGTGTACACGAAACCCGAGCACAGGGGGGATAACAAAACGAAAGGATTCGCCCAGAGTCGACGAGTTTGTTCCGCAGGATCTGCTCGTGTGCCAAACGCGCTTCCTGCACACGGGGCGTGCGACTCGGATCGTAGAGAAGTGTACAAGGACACTGGAGGAACACGAGCTTCCGGGATAATCCAATATTTTTCAAGAGCAGTA
Organism: Lasioglossum pauxillum; assembly: GCA_933228785.1. Taxonomy (NCBI): domain Eukaryota; kingdom Metazoa; phylum Arthropoda; class Insecta; order Hymenoptera; family Halictidae; genus Lasioglossum; species Lasioglossum pauxillum. Next base: position 14,054,205 of record OW121706.1, on the reverse strand, counting down.
TGCGGGGGCAGAGGACAATCTAGAAAGTGCGAGAGAGAAACAAAAGCAGGCGCCACACGAGCTTGTTTTGCGTCCCCCCATGGCTCTTTATTTTATTCAACGCGAGCTCATCGATCTCTCGTTTCCGGCCGGCGTTCGATCAGCCTCATTCGTGTAACGTAATATTCCCGCTGCGTGAACCGCGATACCAGCCGACCCCCGCGTAAACGATAAAAATATAAATAAGAAAGGAACGAGGGAGAAAGTGAAACATCTAGAGAGAGAGAGAGAGAGAGAGAGAGAGAGAGAGAGAGAGAGAGAGAGAGAGAGAGAGAGAGAGGGAGGGAGGGAGAGAGAGAGACAGGGAGAGCACAGAGAATGTGCCCTAAGAAGGCGAGCGTTTGTTACTTTCTGCCCGCTATCGATCTTCCGGCCCCGAACTCTTTCTCTCTCTCTATTTCCCTAGCTCTCTTCAGCTCTATATACAACTCTCTTTATACCTCTCTTCTCTCTCTCTATTTTTCTTCAGCTCTTCTGCTCTTCAGCTCGCCATCTGTCTCTATTAACACTTTGCCTACCGGATGCCTATTAATAGGATTTTCCATAATTGTGCTGTACCAAAGGAAAACTTTAAGAAATCTGCTTCTACATAATAACGTAGACTGCGGATCTTTATGCATTTACAGCAAAATTGAGTAGATGAAATTCGAAATTGTTGAAAAATTTTAAGAAATTTCAAGTTTCAGATTTTAAAAATTTTAAAAAGGAAGAAATAATATTTGATTTAGTTTCTATTTCCTGCGATCGATGCAGACATGTTTATTTTGCATAGAGATTCGCAGTCTTACGGTTAGATTACACGTCACTGGGGGTGACTTGTTGGTTCACAATTGGGTTGCTATTGCTGTTGAACATTTACTTAAAATACCCCTTAAACCATCCAAAATTCATGAACACACTGCGGATCTTTATGTAACATCATTGCATTAATTAGAAGTCTTAGAAACCAAATAACAATCTATTTCATCATCTTTAGTGCAATTTCTTAAGTTGCAGGTAGTGTATATCGATACTCTTAAATTTTTCTATTAGATAATGCATAAGTTCGTACCCGATTTGAAAATAAAATGCAATCGTTAGTTAAACTGTTGAATGATACAGGTTTATTAATCAATTCTATAGTCACCATTCTTTTATGCGATTAGAAAAGAACAGTATAGTTTGCGACATCTATGATATTATCTGATATTTTTTTGAAATTACACCCCCACTCATTTCTGCCATAAGTGCATAAAATCAATAGCACCAAGTGGTGTTGACAGAATCCGCAATTACGAAATAATAATTGTTCTATCTCTTATATTCAATAATTGTTCTCTCTTTCTGTCCCTCTTGAGCTTTTCATCCCTCTAGCTCTCGATCTTCATCTACCTCCTCCAACGTAATTGAATAATGCAACATTGTTACATGAATCACCTTCATCGTATTTCCCGCATTGCCTCGTCGCTCAAAATAGTGTTTCGCCGTATCAAGTGCAATATTATTAGTCTCGCGATGCACAAGGCAGGGTTGGCCACGTTATACATACTACACAGCGCGGGGGTGGCAGAGACGGTGCTGGCACGCTGTTACTGACATTTAGCGGTTTATTAATCGATACATTCTCTCCGGGCTCGCTTTAACGTTTGACGGGGAATGTTGTTCCCGTAATAGTTCGCTTTTCCTCGCGGAACGCGCTCGTGTTATTCCGTTTGTCATTCATGCGCCCAACACCAGAACAACCACCCTCCTTTCCATCCCCCTCCGCCTGGCAGACTCCTACGTATTTTCTCCATGGGAAACTTCGACACACGGTTTTTCGATTATCGTGTCGCTCGCGAGTTGGTTTTCTTTTTACCACGCTTATATTAGCTTGCCGAGTTGTCGTTGTATGCGTCAAATCTTGTAATCGAATTTTAAACAACTTCCCGATGAGCTAGAGACTTGAAACTTTAAACATAGCTCAGAACTGGATGACAATGCAATATTAAAAAACAAATTTAAAAGAAAAACTGTGCGTCTAGGAGATAAAAAAAGTTTTTTATATTAACCATCTCACCTCGCCGACGACGCTCGGTAGTACGTCATCGCGTTCATCGATCCCCACTCCGCATGCTAGCGCTCCCTACTCCACTACCTGTTCCCACTCCACTGGCCCAGTTCGCACCAAAGGAGCTCAGAGTGGTCGTGGTGTTCCTTTCATTCAGTTCCATTTCGGACAATTTCGGACTCCATCAAGAGACGTCGTCTCTTGGAGTCATCCCCTCATTCTATCTATTGTATTACTATCTTAGTATCTCCATATCTTAGTATCACTATATCTTGCGTTCCATTTAAAAAAGACTAAAAAGTAGAAAATAAAAAAATATATAAAAGAAGCTTTTTAAAAACCACGCTTAAATTAAAATGCACTAAAAAGGAGAAAATAATTCTTTTAGACATTAGTGACTATAAATAAAAGCGTTTTTAGTGCATTTTAATTTAAGCGTGGTTTTTAAAAAGCTTCTTTTATATATTTTTTTATTAACGATTCAGACGGAAAGGGTTGTTTTTTGTTTCGCGAGCGCGCGTTTTCTGTGTATACTTTATTTACGGAAAATTTTCTTATCCGAGGAGATACTTGAGATATTGATTTTACGGTGTTCACAGTCTTGAACAAGGAAGAATCACTATTGCAGAAAAATGTTTCGATAAAATGAATTTTTCACCGAGTCTGCTATTTTTATAAGATTACCTAGTGAAAACCAAAGTTTCAAGCTTCGCAGATATTGCAGATTTGTATACGTCAATATGATATTTGCGAATTCGTGAAATCTAAAAATACGCCGGCGTTGACGTTCCTACTCCATTTTTGGCTGCAGGAATTTTTTTGCTCGTCGAAATAAATTTTTCCGCGATTTTTTAGTTTTTACATAAATTAATTTTAATCCACCGCAAATACATATACCGTAAATTCTCTATAAACGCAAAAAGGCCGTACACGATAAACGCAAAAAAATATCTCTTCCACTGTAGTAATCAGATCACGGCTCGGGTATATCGTCGTCGGCACAGTTCAAAGGCCCGTGCGTCCTTACAATGTAATTCCAATATAAAATCTTTTTTATTACTACTTATTTTTTTATAAAACTTTCACTAATATATTTGTGGTATTTTCCTGATTAAAATAAGACTAAACACGATATAATTTCAACTGTATTTAATAGTTTAATTGACGATGAACGTTTCGGGCGCAAGGAAGGACAGCGTAGGGGAAAGAAACGTTCTCTACATTCGGCTCGGCTTTTGAAGCTCAATAAAATAGTGTCGAGAATTTACTGTAGGTACTTATCGCTAAAGGCTACGAACAGAATCCCCACTCTACCTTCCCCCTCTACGACGCTATTCCTCCACTCTTCCGGCACAACCCGGTCACCGATGTTACGTGCCTAATCCGATACGTGGCGACTCTGGCTAACATAAGAGGTCGAAGATCGTTTCACCGCCATTTATGCTCGATCGAAAACGCAGACCAGTGACAAAACGAAATGTCTACATAATATAAAGAACGAGAAGAATGGTTTCCCGGAGATTCGTTAAACACTCGATTTACATTTGCAATTTCGGTCCGGCGAATCGTCTCATTAGCGAACAATACGACATAAATGAATGACGTATGGCCGGCGTTTGTGTGCATCAGTGTAGATATACATTATGCACTCGGAACGTGATTTTCATTCGTCGGCCGATTATCGGATGCACAGGACCGCTGCTCTGGAACACGTTTTCCCGCGGATCGTTCGAATCGGGAAAACTCTGACCCGGTTTGTTCCGAGCGACGACGAACGCGACGGTGGAAAAATTAATGTGCACTGGAATTCCTCGATTCGAATTCTGTCCTGCTGTTATTCTATCCGTTTCTATTAGCAAACGGATTCCACGTCGGATTCCTCCTTTATCCTGTGATTTATTTTACAATTGAAATTATTCAACACTTTACCGAGCGCTGATAGTAACTAATTTAATTTATGAAAATGACAAGAATGTGTCTATTCAAATCTTTAATTTCTTTTTAGAAGAAATAAATTTGTTGAATAATTCCTCATAGATTTTACAATCTGAATAATCGTAAATTGGAAATATTACAACACATAAAAATGACAGCGACTTTGCGATTACAATAAAATTCTTTGGCCGTCGTTCTCTAGTAACTATCATTTTTGTACTCACGCCTTCCCGGCGGATAACGCCTCAATTATGGTTGTTATAAGTTGAAGGAGCACCATACCTGCAAGCAAACAGGAAATTGTAAGTTACAATATCGATTTAATTCAACAGCGAAATTACCCAACAAAGTTAAAAGAGTCGCTTATGGATTGACGGTAATTGAATAATAGATGTCACAGATCAATTCATCAATTCATCAATCCGTGTTTCATTGAAGGTCATTTATAACAATACGAAATTGTTATAAATGAATGTCAGGTCGTTAATATTTGCTGCATTAATGTTTAATTAATATCCAGTGACCAAGCTCTGAATATTTACTAATTACACATATCGCGGTTTGTTATTCGATGTGCGCTCACAATTGGGAAAGATTTCTTTCATATTTTTCGCGTTTCGTTTAGCTTCGCAATATAAAACTTATTTTCACGATTTCGACCAGTTGCACGCATTATATATACTAAAATTATTCTAGCTTTTCGACGAAAATCAACAAGTCAGTTACCGCACATTTGGAACAGATTGTACAGGGTGAACCACGAATCGTGACCAGTAGTGATTACTCTGTTATTAGCAGTCTGATCGAAAATGTTATTATAAAACAAAATGTAAAAAAAAAATAATAAAAGCAATTTTTGAAATTTTTTTGCAATCTTTTTGCAATTTTTTATGTTATGGTATTTACCAAATTCACCTTGAAATCCTCTAACCGATGACCTTCAAAAATCTTGAACAAAAAGAATTGGCAAAACTTTGCTATAATCACGTGGAAACTCTCTTGAAACCATGCTATACCTGGTAAAAACATTTTCGATCGGACTACTGATAACAGAGTAATCTCCACTAGTCACGATTCGTGGTTCACCCTGTACAATTAACCCTCAGGTAGTCAACCAAAATGTATACGTACATTTCAAACAATGTTCTGTTACAATTTAGGAACAATGTAATACCTATTTAATGTAAGCCAAATGTAATAATATTGTACTTGCTATGTAAACACCACTTGGTTTAAAGCAACAACAAATAAATAAATAAATAAAATGTATAGATTATTTAAAACCGTTCTGTATTTAACATGTTTGCAGAAATTCTCATTGTAAGACTATAAATTGATATATTAGCGAGTAAAGAATGGACATTCAGAGAAATCTTTTAAACATTTTTAGAGGAATATTAACAAATTGTTGATTGAAATACAGTAAATGGGTACCCGGTTGACTATATAAGGGTTAAGGAAATTCGTCGGCAACTACGTACATATTAATAATTAACCATCGGCAAATTTTATCGCCTGGTCTGTCGAGCATTTCTATTTTATCCCCTCGGCTAGGTGAGGTGAATTATTATCAACGGAGGGGGTAGAGGGGAGCAACGATTGCAGCGAGCCGTGTGTACCCATCTTTCATAGTCGAACGGTTAAAGTCCACGGGCAGGTAAGGTAACCGATAATGCGTTAAGTAAACCGCCTTGATGTCGAAGAACGGTGTGCGGGGGTGGTCGGGAGGTACAGGAGAGGTAGATGGGGGATAGAGGAGGTAGAAGAGGGAACAGGGCGACACAGTGTCGGTGCAAACCGCTGGAATTCGTTATCACCTCGCCCACGCGCCGCCGCGAGTAATCGTTTCACCGCGGAACAAGTACCGCTTTTAAAAATACCCGCCGAAAATAACCGGCGACGCGTCCCGTCGTGTCGTCGCACAGTGTGCTGTCAAATCAGAATTCAGCAGTTCAATACGAGGAATTGTTTTCAAAAGAAACACGAGGGGTCTCTGAACAGAGTTGGGCGAAAATTTGATCAACGATTGACGATTAACTTCATCAATCGATCGAATCAATCGTCAATTTTTCGATGATTTCTTTTTTTAATCGTACACATTAATCAATCAATCATTATTAACCAACAACTAAGTTTCCCAGTCTCCAGAAATCGTCGACGTTGATTATTATTTCCCGTTTATGTTTTGGAATCCATGTCTAATTACGAGAGAATGTTATTTTAATAACAGCGGTAATCATTTCGAGTTCCTGACTATATTGGTCGTTCCGAAAGGGCTTTCATTTTGCACAGCGTTCATTAGCAGCATCTGAGAATTTTAATAAAAATCGCGGAGGAATGTGTACCGAGCTTTCCCGACGAAGATTATTCTGATAATAACGGTGCGGATCTTGATACAGACACTCTTCCTGCCATAATCAATATTATCACAGCCGAAGCGGAGGGAGAAATTCTTTCATTAACTAAAGCGTTTCTTCTGATAGAAATGAGATTATAATTTTTTTTCTAATTTATTTTACGTCGCTTTTTTAACTGTTGTGGTTATTTCGCGACGGCGCACGGTGGGCGAAACTGATGAATTCTGTGTCAAAATCAACGAACTTAGGTCGTAGACAAATTTTGACACCAGGTTTGAAATCAGCGTGAAAAAATCTACGGGAAATGATGCGTCACATGTTTAAAAAAAATTTCTTCCGCGCGTGGTTTTGGAAAAACCACAATTTTCTTGAAATTGTGCAAGTTAACGAATTTACTCAAGGTTAAAAAACGTTCTTACCACAATCTCGATAATTATTTCATATTCTGCAGTTTCAGCTTTCATTAAAAAAAAATTTCATCGCTCTATCTCATTTCTATCGAAAGTTCTTTGATTTTGACACAGAATTCATCGGTTTTACCCACTGTGCGGCGCCTACAGTTTTTATAAGGTAGGTTCCGAACCACCTTGGTCACCACAGTTTAAAATGGCACGTAGAATATAATGAGATTGTAATGTTAGGAATTTTCCTTGTAGTCGGCAATGTTCTAATAAAATAGGACATAGATTTTTATTGCTTCGAAAAACATCGAAATTTGTATTTACCGAGGCTGGTGAACGTTATTGTTACTATATACATTATAAAAAATGGCTAAAAATTTGGGCAGCCCCGTTATTACCACGAAGTAATGTAAATAATAGTGACGTTCAGTGCTCCGTGTTGGTGAGTAGAAATAATTACTGAGAAGATTATTCGGCAAATCTGGCGAAGATTATTTAACACGCGCGAGCAACTGAATAAATAAATGAGCACGTTGCTGCCGCAGTTTGGAGTCGCTCGTAAATACTAAACAGTCTCTCCGGTGTGTCCGTTTTTCCCGGGGAAAAACCAGTTTTCACGGGTCTTCCGACGCGCGCGAGGTGCAAGCTCTCCCATTGAAACCGAAAGCTATACATATTCAAGCGATTCGCGGCTGTTTTCAGAAGCGACGGTCGGATTGCAAGGATGCCTGTCGCAAAAATGACGTGTTTCGGGAAATTGAAATCTCCGGCCGGAATAAAAATGTAAATAACATCGGCGGGCCGCTGGTAAAATCTATTTCGAACCCGGATCGATTGATATCCATTCGTAAGTGAAATAAACTGAAAGCTGTTTCGAGCGGGACGAGCCAAATAAATAAATGCAGGCCGAAATTCGGCTAGGAAACTCGATTGTTTCGCGCGATGGATTCCATTTGGCAGAGACACTGGACCGGAGAGAAAGAGGGAAAGAGGGAGAGTCAAAATTCGCGTGATCGATCAAACGTCATCGAAAATTTCGCGATTGAATCCGCGCGTCGAATCGCGGCCGCCGCGCCCCATTATAAGGATTTCCCGCGAGAAACGCGGCGTCGATTGTTTAACGAACGCGGGATTCGACGATAATCGACGGAGTATAAACGCCTGAAAAAGACTCCCTATTCCCACGACGAGGGCTGAATACGTTTCCCGAGACGAGTGTCACTGAAACAATTTCTAAAGGCTCGACAGCACAGCAGCGTCTCTCAACGTCGACGAACAAGACGAGATTTTTGATTTTCTAAATCGACCAGAAGACACGGAAAAGTCCGACAATTTCATTGAGCTTTTCGAGATGTTCTCCTAGACAAGAATGTAAATTTTTGTCTCGTCTGCTTTCGAGGAGATAACGGCCTTTATTGGGGAAGAAGAGAACCACTGACGGGGGGTAGCGACGGGTTTAAAACGTCTCGGGTTTCGCTGGAAACGTCCGATTCGAGTTTCGAGTCATCAGGACGCGTAAGTACTCGACGCTCTTGGGGCCCTGAAAATTCAATTACCGAGCCACCACTCTGACAAAATCACTTCGCCATCGGGAAACAAGAGCAGCAGCGAATGAAACGAGTTGTGAAGGCTCGGCAAGTATTTTTCAGAGCGAGCCCGTCGACTTCTGCAACTGGAAAAGCGATTTTCTTCGAGCGAATTACAGCTGAACTACGGAACTCCTTTCTTTGTAAAACATTTTGCATGAGATAGGAGCAGAAGACGAATATATTTCGTTCATTTTTAACTGACGCATTGTAAAAGCAAGTTTCTTTTAAGTTAGGAGGAAATGATAGCTGAATTGAAAATTGTATCTTCGTAAATCATTTTAGAAAGACTCGGAGCAAAAGAGAAATTTGTTTTGTTCATTTGGTTATTCTTAATTGTGGATCCATCCTTTATGAATCATTTTAGAAAAGCCCAGAGCAAAAGAGAAACTTATTTAATCCATTTTATTCATTTTAGTCTATCATTTCATCGTAAAAACGATTGTCAACGATGTATTCTGTCTGTGTGAAATTGATTTCACCGATTGTTGGACATTCTGTATGAAAAAATATTTTATAAAGCATAGGACCAGTCATTTCGTCCGGTTCGAGCGTAAAAGGGTATCTTGTTTCGAAAAAATAGCATTCGAAACGGTTGTGTGATTAAATTGCTTAAGAACTCGAGGGGAGAACTGGATGCCCATTACTATCAGAGGGGGAGAGCTCAAGAAGAAGAAGAAGAAGAAAACATGTGGAAAGAAGACGAGGAAGAATAAGAAATAGAAGAGCGACTCCATTGAAGGGAGCGAGAGGAATAGAGAAAGATCAATGGCGAGAGAGGAAGGAGGACAACACAATACCATCGTTATCTCTTTGGAGAGAGAGAAAAGAGAGTCTCGGGCTGCGCTGGCGAAGGGGAGCGAGAGGAAAACATCGAAACAGAAGTTGAACGACGAGGAAGGAGTTAAATAGTGAAATAAAGGAACAAAGAGGGAAAGAGGGCTAACGGAACGAGACCTAAAGAGCCAGACGAGAGGAGAGGGGAGGAAAGAAGATGAAGCGAGATATTAGAAGAGCAAGGGAGCGATAGATAGAGAGAGAAATACAGCCCGGAGAGGGAGAGATAAGAGAGTTAGAGGAGGGAGAGGAGGGAGAGTGAATCCCTTCCATACCAAACTAGAGAGAGAGAGTCCATATACACGGCTGCGGAGTTGGTCAAAGGTTACTATACAGGCAACGTGTGCGACTGTGTATTAGAATTATCCAATCCCAGCCCGGCTATACAGGCTAAACACGTAATGTACAGTAGCTGGCAAAATTACTCGAGGATAACCGCCACCATGCTCCCGCCGCGCCGGTTCTGTTCGAGCGTCTCGATTCAAGAGCCTCGAGGCTAATTAAAATTCAACCGAAAGCTGCTTATTTTTCTTCTTCCGGCTACAGGGCCCGACGATGATTGTGATGATGATGACGATGATGATGATGATAGTCCCTGGCCCGGCGAGCTAAATGACTTCCGGCGGGGACAACAACGAAAATTCCATTCTCAACGCTGAAATTTTCGTTCCACCATCTTCTGCTACAATTTCAAGTGATTTCTATGGTAGTTCGATGTTCTTCCGAGTTCAAAGTAGTCTAAAGGTCTTTTCTTAAACATTTATACCGAGTACTGTGAATTGTAGCCCTTGGCAAAGCTACAAGTTCGATTGTACTCGAGGCGATACAGTTTATTGTCACAACTTGCGTGTTTTTGATGATTTTTTTATGAGACTTTTGCTAGAATGTGAGCTATATTTTTCCTATTCAAACGAGCCCCGACACGACATAATTCGGACTGTATTTACTTGTTTAATAAGTGATTTGGTAGGACCTCTATTATCCGTATCACTGATATCTGAATTTTTTTTCATTATTGGAAGACGTGCTTTACCTTCGCGGATCTTTCTTAACGAAGGGTTAACTAATGACTTTGGAAAGCATGTATCTTGAAGCTTGCATAATTCGGTAAAATTAATACAACAATTATCGACGAGTCTGCGAAGCGTGGGTGGGTCTTTAACGTCGCTTTTCCAGCGTGTCAGATTCTTTTGGCGCTCGTCAAATATTCAATTACCCGTGCACCAGAGCGCAGGGCACGGTAAAAGCAACGCGAATGAACGCGGACGAGGCCATAAAGGAGGAAGGTCTCGAAGAAAGATGGTTGTAACTCTGCTCCGCGTCGGCCAACCGGCTGAATAGGCGACTTGACATAATATAAAATCGTTTTACCAAAGAGGAAATATTTCAAGAAGAATTATCTTTGTATTCCCCGGCAACGGGGAATCGACTCCCTGCGCCCGTCCCCCGCCCTGCACCCTCACAAGCCCCGTTTAATCAAAGTTCCTTCGCGAAGCAATTTTTCCTATTGCGTCCCGACGTCGTCGTAGACGAGCAAGACATTTTTGCCAGGCTAACGGGTCAAGCTGGCACACGATCGACGTCTAACGAGATTACTATTTCCCTCGACCCTTTCACCCCCCGATTCTCCCACTTTTTCGGCCGGCGAAATCATCCCTTAATCCTTAACAACCCTGTAATCTGTCGTGACTAACTGGTTGCCTTTGATAGACAAATCTTCTAGCAAAAATAAAAGTGTACAAAGTGGATTTGTCGATTATCATTTTACTACAGTAATGAATTTTGATAAGAGAGCATCAATAATATGTTTATAATATTATTATTAGACTGGGGATTATAAGAAAAATGGGTACTTGCAATTTAAAACAGTCGGTAGATTTAAAAAACTTAACAACATCAATGTATTAATTGCAGCTGATGAACATTATTGAGGAATGAAAGAAATGATTATTGCTTGGCCCTCGTTTGTTGCAGTTGTGCAAACAATTATTTTGCATGAAGTTTCGTGAATATTTTATACATTTCTTATTTCATTTAAAGCTCACATTCAGTGGATCCACGAAGTGAGAATATTTTCGAAAAACTGCATTTAAACCGCGATAGCTTCTTGAAAAATGACCGTAGGACAACAATTTTGGACTCATTTTAAAGCTAGAAGACTCCAGTTTCGTATGTGAAACTAAGAAGCTCGGTCTCTTCTTGTTCACCTTGTTCATTGTAGGCCTCTCCTCTTTCCGCGTTCGTCTGTCCAACCCACGAGTCCCACATGAACGCGTCGCCGTAATAGTGAGAGATCAGGTAAAACACGCACACAGCCTTTCGAGCACAACACAATAATGTATGTCGTCCTGCATCGAAGCCGTGTGAACGCGTCTTGAGGAGATCTAAGCTAGCTAGGCTATTGGCCGGACAGCCGCATACCATCCCCCAACGAAAATACATGAGCGCCGAACACAAACGGATCATCCCGGACCTGTCCGAGAGAAAGAGAAGACGAGAGAAGAGGATCTTTCCGGCCAGAGGGGATACATCGTCCCCAGAGCTGCTACCTGTAGCGGTTTAAAAGGTTAATGTCGCCCGAAGGACCGACACCATCTTCTCGCCTCGTAATGATCGTCATCGTCATCGATATTATTGCCGGCTACTCCCCGGGACGATCTCTTCCTTTCGGACCTTTCGAATTCGTTTCGGGAACTCTGAGAATTCCTCGGCGATTTGTTACCTCTTCAGCTCCTAATACTGCCAACGTTCACACACTCAGAGTGTCAGCGGAGTCAACGGATTAGGGGAACCGACTCCAGATTGAGGGGAAAGGTGACCCCTCTCTCCCTGCCGGTACTGGATCGGTAATATTGTAACACGCGAAGGGAATCCCATTACGTGACTGAGCCGTAGAGGAAAAATTAGAAAATGTTTGCAACGATTGCAAGACACAGGAGCAAATAAAAATTTCATTTTTATTACCACGCTTATATTAACTTGCCGTGTTGTTGTATCCATCAAATCTTGTAAATGAATTTTAAACCTCCTCCCATACTCCAATCTTGCTGAAATTTTGCGTACACACTTGCTTCCGATAAAACTAGAAAATAAAATATATAACAAAAATACTGTTTAAAAACCACGCTTATATTAAAATGCACTAAAAAGGAGAAAATATTTTTTTTCCTGGTTCTCCATGACATACATCCAGTTACATGATTAATAATATTTTCCCCAAAATTTTAAGCAATTAGATCAGAATTTCTTCTGTTATAAAATTAGTGTCGGAATAGATAGAAAAATTTCATATAAATTTAAATAAAATCATGACATTAGTGACTATAAATAAAAGCGTTGAGCGCCCACGAAGATTACGTCAATATAGTTTAGGCTCCTCGCTTTTATTTTTATAGTCACTAATGTCATGATTTTATTTAGATTTATATGAAATTTTTCTATCTATTCCGACACTAATCTTATAACAGAAGAAATTTTGAACTAATTGTTTAAAATTTCGGGGAAAAATATTATTAATCATTTAACTGGATCCAGTATTTTATGGAGAACCGGGAAAAAAATTATTTTCTCCTTTTTAGTGCATTTTAATATAAGCGTGTTTTTTAAAAAGTTTTTTTTATATATTTTATTTCCCGTAACCCATTTACTCCATTTCTTTCAACAACTTGTTGATATTCCTCTAAAAATATTACAAAATTTCTCTGAATGTCCATTCTTCGCTCGCTAATATATTCATCTTAAATGAGTTATAAAATGAGAATTTGTGCAAATATGTTAAATATAAAAGGTTTTAAATCACACTGTCCAACAAATTTCAACTTTTTTTATGTTCCCTAATTACTGTTGGGCCGTTCTTATAGTTTTTTGCGCTGATTCCGAATCTGTCCTTAATTTTTCTCCTATACGCACAATTTTTGAGGAACATGGCTTTGAAAAAAAAACATTTTTAAACTTTAAACAAATATTGTGATGTTATTATAAAAGATATTGCATTGTTCTTTGCAGCAAAAAATTCTACAGAAAGTCTACAGAATCTTTTGCTGCAAAGAACAATTCAATATCTTTTATAATAACATCACAATATTTGTTTAAAGTTTAAAAATGTTTTTTTTTTCAAAGCCATGTTCCTCAAAAATTGTGTGTATAGGAGAAAAATTAAGGACAGATTCGGAATCAGCGCAAAAGACTCTATAAGAAGGACCCAACAGTAATTAGGGAACAAATTTGGCGTTGGACAGTGTAATCTACAGACTTTGGTTGCCTACATAAGGGTTAATCATGACGCGAATCTTTCTTTTCTAATCGTGACATTCGTATAAACTGTATTCAAGTAAATTGCTGCAAAATCTATGATACGTTGAAAGAGATTCGAACATTTAAGCTGTTCCTTACTAATAGCGCCTGATAGTAACACTTACAAAGAACCCAGTTTGTTAATTAGAGTGACGCAGACACCCATTAACAACCGCGATATAATTCCAGGTTGCTTTCAACGTGCTGAAACGAATACAGAGGAGGATAAACTTTCAAACGCGTCGCGGTATCGCGAACGTCTGCTATAAAAATCTGTAACAGTCGCTATACGAACCAAAGAGATATCTTCTCGACAGCGTCGAGTACGTAGATACATCGCGGCAATATTTTTGCATTATGTCGCACGGAAAAATCAATAAAAGACGAAGTGGAAGCAGTTCATAGCCTAATGTATCCGATGCGGGAGAGATTGCACGGTTAAGAAATGATGGAATTTTATCGACCACTGCTATAGAGCTTGCGAACAGATAGCGCGGAGAAAAATTATGTATACATACAGGGTGGCCTGTGAATGAACAGAAAAATAATTTTTACTACTTATTTTTCACCTTTCTCGGCTGGACAATGCTCTTTGTCTAAAATTCTGTAAAATTTCAGGTTAAATGGTAATATGGGTGTGAAGAACCTTTTATTTTCTCAGTTACTACTAGACTGCGGTTTTATGCATTTGTGGCACGAGGTGCAACTTGAAATAGTGGAAAGGATTTAAGAATTAGGGTAATTTCGGGATAGATGCACCTCATTGGGTGAGATGTACCAGTTTTTATTTTGGAAATACTGGACAATTTCTAGAATGTGTTTCTTACTATTCTGCACATTTGATCTCATTTGATAAAATGTTGTTTTAATTTTTAAAAAATATTTTTCCCTTAAATAAAACGCTCATACAATTTTTTCATCCCAATTAAAAAAATCATGCCGTGAATGGTTAATATAAAAGTTTCACTCATTTAACGTGATATTTTATGAAAGAGAATTAAATAAACAATTCAACTATGCCTGTCTACACTTTCAATTCTTTTTAATAAAATTTTTATAAACAGAAAACAAAATGTGGTGCACCTATCCCGAAATTACCCCACGTTCAGCTTGTCGAAATTATTAAAATAATTTAGTCTAGTTGTTTCACAAAACATTTAGACGAAGTTGATTCGTTTTGAAATTCATTTGGGACATTTTCTTTCCGAGAATTTTAAATCAGTGAAGGGTCGAAAATCTCGGAATAAAATTTGTCATCGGTATTCGCTGTTCTTCCGGAGGCTTTTAAGTGCTGGCAAAGTTGTAATCTCTCGGTAGAATAAATCACAGGGTTAAGTGTTCATTTGCTGGATGGGTCACCCTGTAGCGCCTAGCGAAACGAATCTTCAACCTAGTTGAACGAACCGATTATAAGGCGACGATGTAATTTATGCGACTCAACCCTCGGTAGTAGTTTCGCCCTAGTTATCCCCGTAGAGGTGGCTATAGCGCGTGGAGGTGCTCTATGGACTGTTACAGCTTGAAACGACACTAAACGTCAGTCGTTTTGAGCGGCACGGAGAGTTTTATGGAGGACGAACGTCGTCGAATGGACTTGGGTTTAGACTCTAAACTTTAGAGGATAGGTTCGGAGAATTGATAAACAGCTGGAGATGAGAGCACGTTCGACGATGGTGTAGGATGGAGAGGTGCAACAAGATTACGGATAACATCTTTACCGTTGCTCATAACTCAACGTACCCGGGACTCGAGAAGGCGAGAGACCCCGAAATCGGTCTCTTTGATTACCCATCAAAATCCATTCGGTGGCCGTCTCTCTCTCCATACAGCCAGAGCAATAAAACGCGACGATCATCGCGGACTCGATCGACTACTTATTGACCAATTTTTCTCTCGGCCCTTGTCCCGCGAGGCTGACTCTCCGAGGGACTGAGGCAAGGGACAGTTTCAATCAGGGATCATAACAGTTATAACCAAAAAGAAAAAAAATCATGGAATATCAAGTATTTCGTCGACTAAAATCGTACTGGTTACGAATAAGGATTCTAAGTAGCCGAAAATTTGTTCACTTGTTGGTAAATGTTATCGTTGAGAGAAATTCATTTCGATCGCTCATAACTAGACTGCGGATTTTATGCATTTATGACAAAAATGGGTAAGCACAATTTAAAGCAGTGGACGTATTAAAATGATTTAAAGACATCAGCGTATCGGTTTCAGCTTCATCAGATAATTAAAAGAAGAAAGAAATTTTTATTTCACTTCTGTGTCTTGCAATCAATGCAAACATTTTTTATTTTGCATAAAGATTCGCAAGTCTACACATAACAGTTGTCGATGAGAGAAATTTATTTCGATCGCTCATAACAGTTATCGACGAGATAAAATTATGTCGCTCGCTCATAACAGTTATTCGATGAGAGAAATTTATTTCGATCGCTCATACCTAGACTTCGGATCTTTAAGATGCAAAATAAAAATTGTCTGCATCGATTGCAAGAAATAGAAACTAAATCAAATGTTATTTCTTCCCTTAATGATTTTAATAGAGGCGAAATCATATACTGACATCTTCAATTTTGTAAATTTCCCACAATTTTTAATTTCATCCTCTCAATTTTGCTATAAATGCATAAAGATCCGCAGTCTACTCATAACAGTTATCGACGAGATAAAATTATTTCGCTCGCTCATAACAGTTATTCGATGAGAGAAATTTATTTCGATCGCTCATACCTAGACTTCGGATCTTTAAGATGCAAAATAAAAATTGTCTGCATCGATTGCAAGAAATAGAAACTAAATCAAATGTTATTTCTTCCCTTAATGATTTTAATAGAGGCGAAATCATATACTGACATCTTCAATTTTGTAAATTTCCCACAATTTTTAATTTCATCCTCTCAATTTTGCTATAAATGCATAAAGATCCGCAGTCTACTCATAACAGTTATCGATGAGATAAATTTATTTCGATCGCTCATAACAGTTATTCAATGAGAGAAGTTTATTTCGATCGCTTATAACAGTTATTGACGAAGGAAATTTGTAATAGTTATTATTGAATACTACAACTTTCAAATGGTAGACAATCGATTATTTCATAAATTCTTCATTCGTAAAATTAATTGCTACAATCAAAATTTAATGTGACAAACAAACAGATTTTGTGTTGTTCTTATGGTCTGTTGATTCGTCTTGTCAATAATTAAATAAGCAACCAAAATGAATTTTCTCATCAATAATTTATTATGAACAAGTGAAAAGAAATTCGATTATTGATAACTGCTATGAGTGATCGAAAAGATCTTCTCTCATCGATAACTGCTTTGAGAAATCGAAACAGTTATTCTTCATCGATAACAGTTATCGAGGAGGATCCAATTATTTGAACACTAAAAAGTGTACAAATCGATATTTATAATCTTTTTGTTCTTCGAATTTCTTCTTTATATTTTGTGCGCATTATCTTAAATTTCAATAATAATAATCAACTTTTTATCAATGATTTTTATCGTCTGTTATTTCTGGTCCCTGGTTTCAATCAAACGCTTGGACTCAAATCAAAAACATCGAGACTCTCATAGTCGTTCATATTCAGAATACAATTCCATAATTTTGATGCTAATTTCAGATGAAATTGTTGTGTGGATATGTGTGGCGAGAATGAGAAAGACACGTAATGAGCGAGAGGCGAACAGTATGAAGTGAATCTGATTGAACGAAATAAGGAAATGAGTGTGCATGAGGGAGCGTTTTGTTTGGAAAATTTGTCAGTCGTTGATTAAACATTGTTTGTGTTACACGTAATAATATGTTTTGTTAAATGTATGGTTTATAAACATTGATACTTCCATCCACTGTTTGAACAATTGTCATGCAAAATAAATTCCAAAAATTCGTGTCAATAACTTTCCTATCATTAATCGTTTTCATAGGCTAAAAACAGTAGTTTATCACAATGGCACAGCAATTTTTAGTGGCGTATCAGAGTCACTATTCGAGTGCTAAGGATTAAAAAGCGTCGAATAATGGCGTCTACAGTCGCGCAATGAACCCACCGAAGATTGAGATTACGAAATATATAAATTTGATTTATATATTTCACGGGATTCCGGTTTGAAAATATTTAATCTGTTTGAGAGACAGGCGGCAGCGTCCATTTTCAGCTTGTCGGGGGTGCGTCCGTCGAAAAAAGCGGAGGGTAAAATAAAAAAAGAGAAGAGAGAAGAAGAAGGGAGAATTAATCAATTAATGCTTCACAGTGGAGCGAAGCCATTAAATTACCAACTGCTGTCATAATCTATCTCACCTCTGGCCAGTTAAACTTGGCTAATAATTCGCCAGATTGGCGCCGGCAGTAGGCATGCGCAACAAAAACCAATAACACTGGCTTTCTCTCTGTCTCTCTCACTCTCTGAATTTCATTCTCTCTCTTTGTGTGTTCTCTCGCCACTTACCCATACACAGAGTGGTTTCTACACCTTCGCGGCTATAGTATCCATTCGGCACCCCCGTGGTCCACCCCCGCCAAGCTCACTATTCCATCCCCTAACCCTGGCAACCATGCGAACCACGTTGCAGAGCAACAACGTATACCAACGCCAGGCGACGCGTAGAGATGGGAACAAACCTGACTCGTGTGGCCACACCGAACTGTTCCATTTCTAACTGGATTACTACGCGCGAACGATTTACAGCGCCGAGCAATAACCGAATCAACTTTAGTTACTTTTCCTACCGAGTGCAACTACCATTCCGCAACGTACGACTTACATTATTTACCCCTCGCTTTTTAATGGATCGTTAACAGTAATTTCAAGAAAAATTTACATTTAACGCAAAGCAACATCGACAACAACAAAGTAGAATTTTATTTCGGTTTAAAGGAAATTATTAATGTCCATATATTTGTTCGTCATCGTGAATCTGATGTTATTGTACAAGGGGTTAATAGATTGTAATGAAAATTGATATATGCACAATACAAGTTTATTACAATCTATTAACTGAAGAAATATAGACATTATTAATTTCCTTTAAATCGAAATAAAATTCTATTTTCTTGTCGTCGATGTCGTCAAAAATTGATGTACAAACTTGATAAGAAAAAAACAGTTTTGGAAGTCACGAGATTGAAAATTGAATGATTGATTGAAATTTATTCATTCATATTTATTTGAATTGAATGTTAAAAGTCGCACGTCCAACTAAATTAGCAGGATCTGGTCTCGTGTGGGAAAAGAGCTCCGAAACGGTGTTTGTCAGGTTTTTTCCACGGAACAATAACGATCGTCCACGGATAAATCAAAGCGGCATAGCGGGACGGGAAAGTAATTGAATTTCTCGTCCCGAAAAACGGTGGTTAACGGATACGGGAAGGCGATCGAAAGTTACCGAGGCAGAATTATCCATCATTCAGCTAACAAATCACATCTGCCTTAGTTCTGTGCGGATTTGACCCGGTGAATCAACTGCTCGAACACACCGAGTGCTATTCGCAAACAGTCATCCCCCGGTTCGATTCCATCTCTACGTGACAGTGTTCTAATATATCCCACGGCCGAGCACACGCCGCACCGAATTCCCATAAATCTGCTGTAACATGTAATACCTGCTGGATGCCGATAGAGACCGGCTTGAAATTTACGTTTTATTTGGACGACGCGAATCTCGTCTTCGAGAGAGCCCCTCCTTCTCTCGTTCGTTTATTTTCTCCTCGATTAACCGCAAATCACACAATAATTGCTCCTACGAGATCGCGCATTTATTCATGCATTTATGATAAAAATGTAATTTCAAGCGGTAGAATAATCAATAATTTTCTGATTTATTTTCGGAAACAACACACGTTGAAATTATTAAAGAAACAAATATTTGTTTGATGTAGAAACTTGTTAGTGTGCATGAAGATTCACAGTATGCGTATAACAGCAGGCCATTCTTGCAAGTCCAGTGTTAACCCTTCGCAGTCGGAGCTATTTTAATTAGAAAATTAAACATTTCTTTCGAATTAGAATAATTTCATTGATTTTTTTCATTTTGTGGATACAAATTTGATATACAGTAAGGAGCATAACTGATTCCACACATTTTAAATCAGAGTAACTTTTGTATGAATGAACTTTTTGATGACCAAACGACTTCAATTTCTAATTCTATTAAAAGAATTAGTTTAGTAAATGATGTGTAAAAAATATGTTGAAAAAATGCATTTGGTCGGGATTGTGGAAAACAATACTAAAAATTGATTTTTATAACTTTTCTAGCTGGCCCAATAACGAAAATTTAAAAAATGTGTTTTATCAACTGGTATAAATTATACACGCTCCGAAAATTTCATTGGAATTGGTTAATTGGTTCAAAGTTATAAACGAACAAAAGTGGTAAAATTTGCCGATTTATGGTACACTACAAATTACCACTTTTGATCGTTTATAATTCGCAAACCAATTAACTAATTTCAATGAAATTTTCAGAGCGTATATCATTTATACCAGTTGACCAGACACATCTTTTGAATTTTCGTTATTGGCCCAGCTAAAAAAGTTGTAAAAACCAAGTTTTACTATTGTTTTTCACAATTCCGTCCAAATGCATTTTTTCAACATATTTTTACACATCATTTACTAAACTAATTCTTATAGCCTTACGGAGAAATTCAAGTCGTTTGGTCCATTCATAAAAAAATTGTTCTGATTTAAAGTGTGTGGAATCAGTTATGCTCCTTACTGTAACACCTGACACAATACTGAAATGTGTAGCAATAGATTAGATGCCAACATACTTAATAGTGTAAATAATATTGTGAATGAGGTTTTATACAGGGTGGCCCACATAACTCTGAACAGCTCAATATCTCCGTTACTTTTCGTTGTACAAAAAAACTTCGTAGGACAAAGTTACACTGTTTGAAGGGCCACATATAACGGTGTAAGGGAAAAAATTTCAAGGTCATTTTTATGAGATTTCAAGGTTATCGATGTTTTTTTTAATGGAATGAGGTACTTTTTAATACATCAATCGATGCAGCTGGACATTCTTTATAAAAAAGTACTAACCTATGTATGTCGAAAAGTTAGTAGTTCAGGAGATATTTCAATTTAAATAACTCCAAAATACCATTACTGTCGTACTAAGGCGTTAGTGTTTACTTACTTGTGTAACGCCTTAATTCGACAGTAATGGTATTTTGGAGTTATTTAAATTGAAATATCTCCTGAACTACTAACTTTTCGACATACATAGGTTAGTACTTTCTTATAAAGAATGTCCAGCTGCATCGATTGATGTATTAAAAAATACCTCATTCCATTAAAAAAAACATCGATAACCTCGAAATCTCATAAAAATGACCTTGAAATTTTTTCCCTTACACCGTTATATGTGGCCCTTCAAACAGTGTAACTTTGTCCTACGAAGTTTTTTTGTACAACGAAAAGTAACGGAGATATTGAGCTGTTCAGAGTTATGTGGGCCACCCTGTATAATTTCCACTGCCGCTTGAAATCGTAATAGAAATTCAAAAGCACGAAGATTGCAAAAGGAGAACAGAGAATAGAACATAAAGTACTGCGGATCAATGAACTTCTGTTTCGGATTTCACCTTTTACAATGCGATCGACAAACCATATGAAATAGGAAGAGTAAAATTAAAATCGAGCTGCAGCGGTGAATTCCCGATTTCGTTGCACGAACGCGCGTTAAAATACCTTGCTCCCGAGATTTCCCAGGAAAAATCGAATGCTGATTGGAGATTGCATCACAGGCGTAAAAATAGAATATCCTCGACTGTAAAATGATCGACGCGCTCTGCGATAAGGCTCTTCTCCCAATCAATTTCATTGCGTAAACAATCCGCGGTGTAATTAGGGAAGAGTATCGTAATATCATCAAAGTATATCGAATTAAACACGTCCAATTAAAATCGCAACGAGAAGATCATGCGAAGTAAACATGTTCCGCAAGAAAGTTACTGCTTGTTCGTATCATAAATCATTTTAATTAGTTGGAAATAATATGTTCTTATCTAGCACTCATGAGTTCGTCAGGGTGAAAATTAATATGTTTTAACTGCGTCGATGTAGGGATTAAATTCATGAGCAATAATGAGCTAAATGCAGGTTATAAAAATAGAAAAAAAATTGATCCGTGCAGGAATAATATCGCAGAATATTAGGCTAATTATATCGACCGTCGGAACAATGAACGCAATGGGTTCTGCGTCGAGTCGAAAGGGTTGCAGCTCGCCTATTCGCCAGCACGGGATGCGACAGAGAGGGAAGGGAGTGCGGGGGTGAAATCAGAGCGCGTTTGTGTGACGCGCGTACGCGGAAAAAATTCCGATTCCGCCGAAAGAAACGAATCGACGTAAACAAATCGATTCTGTCAGTCCAGGCGAGTTTTATGACTCATATCTGTATGAAGCATTGCCGGTGTGAGTACAAGAGCCGCTGTTATGTAAGTCACGGGCCTCTGTGAATAGCAGGCCTTTACAAACGTGTTTCGATCGATTTTTGTGGGTGCGTGCAAGCCGCACACAATTCACCCGCTCCGCGGCACAATGCCGAGTTAAATAGTACCAGAACAACCGTGTGTATCACAGTTATGCACCCCCACCCCCTTCGGACTCATTTTTCTTTCAAACATCCACCGAAATGTCTTATTGTTCGCTGGCAATCCGTTTTTGGCCACTTTCCTATCGAATTCCGCGCGAGAAAATTTCATTAACAAACCATGGTTGTATGGGAGACACGAAATTGCGAAATTGGCCGAATAATTTTCGAGAGCTTTCAATTTTATACAAAATATTACTCTTCTAATTTTGTATGGAATTTTAATTTCCCTTAATTTAATTTTATACACGAATATTCATTTTCCTTACTTCCGTTTATTCTAATTTTATACAGAATATTAATTTTCCTTATTTCCCTCATGTTAATTTTTTACAGAATATCAATTTTAATTTTCCTCATATCCCCCAATTCTAATTTTATACAGAATATTCACTTTTCTTATTTCCCTTATATTAAATTTTTACAGAATATCAATTTCAATTTTTCTAATATGCCCTAATTCTAATGTTATACAGAATATTAATTTTTCTTATTTCCCTTATATTACATTTTTACAGAATATCAATTTAAATTTTTCTAATATGCCCTAATTCTAATTTTTTACAGAATATCGATCTTAATTTTTTTCATATGCCCTAATTCTAATTTTATACAGAATATTTTGTTATCCGCACAGTGGAACGGTATAAAATCTTTTTTTATTTTTTTAAATTAGTGTTATCAACACTAAACCTACCACTGCCGGTCAAATAACCGGTCTTAGATTTTCAATTGTATAATTATTGAAACGACGACGTTGCTTACATGGAAATTGATTCGATAAATTTATTTATCCATGCACGTATCGCAATAAAAATTGCAGAAAATTTAAATAAATAGAACCTTGTAATTGTTATCAGATGAAACATTTCAATCGCTTTCAGTGCTCGGTGTTAACATAAGGGTTGAACACTGCTCAATACTAAATTGAATTTTTTAATTTGAATATGAAATAAGAAAGAGCGGTCAACTAGATTCGCTATAAAAATCTGCGAACAAACGGAAGATCTACGTCACGCGAGGGAACACAATGGTTCAAAAAATTCTGCACTGCTACACTGATTTTTACCGAATGGAGTGACAGAAGCAGTTCAGCGTACGTTCACCCGAACAACTGCGCGCACGCGAATTCCGCGAGTTTTATTTAGACCGCTGAATTATTCGAACACGTCCGCAAGCGTGCGCGCGTGTACACCTGATTAAAGACGAATAGAAGGGAGCTAGGGGGATGTAGTTTTCGAATAAATTATGGCAACCGAGTCCCCCCTCGTTTACGAAATAACGATGATCGAGACAGGTAAAGGGGTACGGTACCCTTCCGTCAATGAAAACCAGGAGAGCACGGGGCAACCTGTGGCTCTGAAATAATGCTGATAATTGAGTAAAGATAGAGAGTATGTGGGGACAGTACACGTCAACAATTTCTTGATTAATAAATAATAAGGCTGGCGCGCGGACACAGCCGCGCTCGTAATTTCCTGATGAATTCGATAACAATAATGGAGCTGGCTCGCTCGGCTGTGTTTGTTGATTGCGCGAATGAAAACTCGCACTAACAGGCAATTCCGATACAACACGGTCACTGTTGTAGGTACTTTGTTGGGGGAAATTCAAATATGATTTTCGATTTGGAGGACCTCTGAACATTCAATTCTAATTTGTGACTGCGAATTTTATGCATTTCTAGCAAAAATGTGAAATGCTAAATTTCGTCGATATTTTGAAGGCCAGTGCAAAAATTCTAAAGTAATAAATTCTGAAATAGTAATATTTCCAAAACCTAATAACATTTCCAAAATCATAGGTGCACCTAGTGGTAACATAATTATCTCTACAATAATAACGTTGGCGCAAACCACACTCGGACGTTCGGCTAAGGATAAAGAAAAAGGTAGCCATCATTTCACACGATTTAATAATCCCATTGTTCACGTATTTAATAATTTAGTGACTCGGTTAGCTGGCCGATGCGAAACAACCGATTAATCCGAAGAATAGTGGAATAATTCCGCGGGTAATGCGGTTCGATCATTCGACATAATTCGGTTTAGTAGAGTGTCTCGATGCTGCTCTCGATATCTCGATTACGTTGTTGGACGCGTAAAAAAGATTGACACACGACGACGTCCGGTAGACAAGCAAGCAGGCGGAGGACACAGTGAAAAGATAAAGAAAAAGAAGGAAACGAAAAACCGAATATTGTTTCGAACGACATAATACAGACAGCGCAACGGCCGGAATAACAGGGGAGGACAAAGTGTAGTTTCGCATGCATTCCATCGCGATCGAACGTGCACGCGGCGAATATTTCATATTGCATATCGCCGGGAAATACTCTGCGCTCATTTTCCAACCCCCATCGACCTCGGCAACAAAACCCGGTTCGCGGAACGATCAAATTTATTCGTTCCCGTTTCTGCTTGCTCTCTGGTTGCTCTCTGGCGACGTCTATTCTCGAAAAGGAAAAAGTGACGTCGAACGACCTGAAGAATCACCCCTTTCAAGGAAATACAATATTTTGGGACACCCTGTGTAGACAGCCTTCTCTGAATAATTTAAATGGGTAATAATGCAACATGTAAACCCTTCTGCTGCGGCTTTTATGCATTTATGACAGAAATGAGGTGAAATTTAAAATAGCAAAAATATTAGAAACATTTAACAAACTATTATATAATTATCAACCTACTAAATATTGTATAATAGTTCCAGTTTGCTCTCTGGCGACGTTCATTTTCGAAAAGGAAAAAGCGACTTCGAACAACCTGAAAAATCACCCATTTTCAAGGAAATACAATATTTTGGGACACCCTGCATGGACAGGCTCTGCATAATATTAATGGGTAATAATGCAGCATTTAAACTCTTCAAATACTTTCAGTTTGTATTTCATCTATTCGTTGTTATAATAAATAGAGTAACTGTAATTTAAAATAGGCAAAATATTAGAAACATTTCAATAAACTATTATGTTATTCACAACCTACTAAATATAATAGTTTCTGCTTGCTCTCTGGTTGCTCTCTGGCGACGTCCATTTTCGAAAATGAAAGAGTGACTTCGAACAATCTGAAAAATCACCCCTTTCAAGGAAATACAATATTTTGGGACACCCTGTGCAGACAGCCTTCTCTGAATAATTTAAATGGGTAATAATGCAACATTTAAACCCTTCTGCTGCGGATTTTATGCATTTATGACAGAAATGCGGTGTAATTTAAAATAGCAAAAATATTAGAAACATTTAACAAACTATTATATAATTCTCAACCTGCTAAACACAATAGGGAAGAAGAAGATACATTTCTATTTCACTCCTGTTTGTTGCGATTCAGGTAAGAAATGTTTACTTTGCACAAAGATCCGCAGTCGAATAATAAATGTATAGCTCACTCTCCCGGAATTTTTTAAGGATACCCGTCTCATCGGATAAAAGATTTGTCTCGAGATGTAAAGCAGCATTTCGAGATCGATTCGGATGATTCGGAACGAAGGGACGGGACGAGGACCAGTTGTAAAACAGATAGGCGAGTTGTGTTGTCTAGCCTTCTCGAGAACTATTTCGGACGTGATTCACGGAAAGGCGAAGGGAGCAGCCCTTTCACGGCCTCGGAATAAATTAAAATCGAGACGCGGCGCAGCTGTCGGATAAACATTGTTCCCCGATAGTCGAGATGAATCGAGCCTTTCGATTATTTCGCCGTGTTCAATCAATCACGTCAATTACACGCGACACGCGGAGTCGAGTCGCGATAAATCGGTCGCCGAGTGTTTTCCGCACCTTTCTAGCTCGCAGACCACGGATACGATCATGTCTTTTTGGCGAATCGAATGCTATGCTATTCTTCTGCCTGTGTACCGGGTGTCCTCGAGTTACTGACGATTTTAGCGCTGTCTCTCGGAAATGGGAGCACTTCAGATTTTTTATTTCAGAATCAGCGACATTACGAAGCTCGGTAACTTCTCCCGAGACTGTTATTTCAATTAATTAGTGAGTACGTAATTAAAAGCACTAAAATCAACTATCTGACAACACTATTCCATCAAAACAACAAGGATGTGTCTACCCAAATTTTTAGTCATGTTTTTAACAATCAAAATATTTCAATTCGATCATCTCATTTGCGATAATCAAATTGAAAATACTAGAACAATGGTACTGCTTTGTTTCCGAGAGTCCATTCTTTCAGAAAATCTTGTTCACCTAGCACGGGGAATAATTACGTAACACGGTAACAATTTCGATCGCCCGGGGGTTTTGTACTGGTATCAAGCAAACGATCGTCATTTCTCCATCGAAACAGCTCCATTGTTTAGACAGGGCTTGTTGTTCCAGCGGCGAAGTTCGCCGAAGTTTGTCGAAAATAAGTCGAGCCCGTCAAATTGATGGTAATCGAATTCGATTTCTTCGGTCGCGGCCAGAACTTGGATGTCTCAAGTTGAACTCGAGATTAACTCGATACATTTCCCAACGCGAAATCGATGAAATTCCATTACGACCCTCGGAAACTAATTTTCAACCTCTCTAATAACCCGAAAAAAACGATACATCGATCCTTGGAAAACATTGTTAACCGCGAAGCTAACCTTTCGGGAATCGAAAAGCGATGAAACACAAAAGACTGGGTGTGAGATCAAATAATTACTCTATCGCAATCTTTCAAGACGCCCCGCCCAGAAGACCACCTCCAGTTCAGCTCCCTTATATTTTATTACACTTCGACGCAACGATTTGTGCAAGAAGCGGCAATTACGGACAATTTCTTCACTCGGTCGCGTACAAAACGGCATCGCGGAATGGAGACGCGAGAAGGGACCCGGGAAGGGACGATAAGCGTCGCGTCGCCCGCCTACCCGCCCCCCTCCCTTCTACAAGACAGCCCCGTTTCTCCGTGTAAGCGTAACTGCCACCCCCGCTCATCGGCGGTTTCCCCGTTTTCAGCGTTTTCCGACGGCCCAGTCCACTGTAAATCCGGCGTAATGAAGAAATTCTTATTCATGCAACGCCGTAACAAACTCCCCGGCCCCGCCCCCTCGTCCTTTCACTATTCCTTTTGTCTTTCTCTTGCGCCTTGCTCCTCTGAAAGCTCGCCAATTTTCAAGTATAAACAACTCTGATTATTTTTGCGTCTACGGACGATTTAAATTGCCGAAATACTTTAATTCTTCTCGCTTTTTGTGGGAAAACGCTCGTCGAAAGAGTCGAAATTTTTGTTAAAAAATATTGGCGGTTCTTCACAGTCGAACAAACTTCTGTCTATCACGTTTTTCGCGAGCCAACCATAAAATCCCATCGGTTTTTGTGTTTTTTTTTTCCTTTCGCGGAGTAGCGATGTTTCCAAAATAATTGAATAAACGTGGACGTTCGGATCGATCGAGAATCGAGCATCCCCGTTCGGCGAGCTAGATATTCAACGACGCCGATCCCTTTCAAAGGATCCGCAGCTTTATACGTCCGAATCGATTCACGTGACCCTAGTCTTTTCTCTCGGCGCGAACTCCCATCGAATAAATAAAATGATTTTCTCCCCTCTCGCAGATTTATGGCGGAGAGCCGGGCACAATTTTTCCTTGAATAATGTATAGCAAAGGAAACACCGTCTATTCATTCCGCCCTGACGTTTAGCCCTCCGATGGCTCGCGACAAGGTAATGCGTGCGAGAGAGAGAGAAAGCGAGGGACGGGGGAGAAAGACAGTCGCCATTATGCGCAGATTTTCAAGAAGGAAGACTGTTACGCCGACTGTCGACCGCTTGTATCGCATTTGCATCGAGCCACACGCATACACGGTTACTAGACAATCTATGAACATTATCCAACGAAAACAGAACTATCCATTTGGTTTCAGCTTGTTGCAATTAATTAAGACAATTTTGTAATTACAAAAGTGTCCTCCTCACAGATTTCGGTGAGAGAGTCACTGCTAGAAATTGCAGTACCATTTTTCACAATATTGTTTACATTATTAAACCTGGAACTGGACTGTTGGATCTCAGACACCCAGAGCGTCATTAATTGCAATGTGACCTGCGCATGAGTGGCTTGTTATTTAACAAACTATGATTTAATTTTTTTCTACGCATTCTATTAAGATTAGTTATTCTTCCAAAACCATTAAATGTTCACGTTTTCTGCTTTTTTGTTCTAAAAAAGAACTCGGGTTTCTGATACCCGAGTGTGAAGTATAGAGTTAATTTATATCAAGTGTGCAGATTATTTAATTACATAATCTAATGTACATGTCCTAAAAAATAAGTGTGATGTTCCAGGGTTAAATATCTTGGTATCTAATAAATTACTAAACATTGAAATATTGTACGAGGTATTATATCAATTTCATATTCATACAAAGAAAAAAATTAATATAGAATGAAATTATTCTAGGTCGGAAGAAGTGTTTAATTTTCAAGCTGAAATAGCTCCGAGTGCAAAGTTAATTATAGAAAATTTCCATAAAATACTCTCAGATGAAACGGTCTAATTTTAGAGTCGTAATAATTTCCTGTGCGAAGGGGTTGAAAATATTCGCATCCGTGAGCCCAGTGTTAACAACAACTCACCCCTATAAATGTTACCGCCGCTCGGCCCTAGTTTTATAAAATATAAAATTATTAATTACCGAAAATTTCCGTAAAATATTCTAAGACGAAACGTTTTAATTTGGGGTCACAATAACGTCGTGTGCGAAGGAGTTGCAAAAATTAGGGCTTGTGAGCCCACTGTTAGCAATAACTTACCCCTACACATGTTACCATCGCTCGGCCCTAGTTTTATAAAATATAAAATTGTTAATTACCGAAAATTTCCGTAAAATATTCTAAGACGAAACGTTTTAATTTTGGAGTCACAATAACTTCGTGTGCGAAGGAGTTGCAAAAATTAGGGCTTGTGAGCCCAGTGTTAGCAACAACATACCCCTAAACATGTTACCATCGCTCGGCTCTAGATTCTTTGGATATAAAATTGCTAATTACCGAAAATTTCCGTAAAATATAAGATGAACTTAGATGAAACGTTCTAATTTTGGAGTCGTAATAATTTCGTGTGCGAAGGGGTAGAAAATACATATTCGGATCCGTGATCCGAGTTTTAACAACAATCATCGTAACCTGCTTTCTCATCGAGCAAGCTTCGAAAATTAATGAAGAAGCGGCTCGTCGTTTCCCTTTAACTACGTTAGAGCAATCGAACGAAGTGTAGTAATGGCTCCGGGCGCAATTAGTTTAATGTTTCGCGGACGCGGGACGGGAACGCGAAGAAAATTCACAGGGAAAAGTTTTCCGGGAGAACCCGTTCTCCACGAAACGCCTTGCTTCTCCCAGCCTCGTCGTCGTTCGCATGAATATTTATCGGATTTCTGTAACCTTTAATGACGGCGACAAACGGCTTTTCCTTAATTAATCGAATCCACGCGCGCGTGTGCGCAACAACGAATTGATGCACGCGGACAGTGCGTGAGTCGCGTTTCAGAAAACTAACATTTCAAACCGGGGAATGCATTATTCATTACGTCATTTTCCGCGGGACAGTATTAGAACGTAACCTTGTCGAGCCCGCGTCGGTACTTATTTCTATGTACAGTCACAGAGTGTGACAGACGAAACACGTTGCCGTCTCGATGTACCGTGCATAATAACCAGAAAATAATTATTAGTTGAAATTATACGGTTTCTATCTCTGACGTACTAATCGGATTAACCCTGCGTCGGCTGTGTATGCGTCTATTTTGACCCAGAACATCCAAATTGTCGTGTAAGTACTCAATTGACGGCAATTAAACTAAATGAATAGCATTGAGGATATCGGAGAGGCTAATGCGTCGAAAGTACATTTTTAAAAATTATTAATTAGAGCTTTGAACGGTCCTAAGCATTGTCAATTATTTTGGATCGAGGCGAACAAAAATTGAGCGAATCGCGCATTCGCAGTAAAGACTAAATAAAAAATGAACCATTTTTCGACCGACTCATTCGGGGCGGCGCACAGTGGGCCAGATCGGCGCGTTAGCTGTTCACGCGTATTTCACCATTATTTCAAAACATAAAGACCACATTAAATATATCGTCGGATTCGTCTTGGCATCAACTATAATATTATTGAATAAAAAATATATAGTTATAAATAAATAATGAAGGTAAACACCATTTTTTATTAAAAAAAAGAAATTATTGAAATTTTTTGTATTGAGATTTGTAGAAGACTGAGTACTGATTACTTTTTGTAGGAAACATTTTTTTGTTACATCACCGGAAATGTCTGTAAACTCGTGTGAATAATGAATAATCCTTTTTTCCTTAATAATGAATAATATTTGAAAACTGGTTATTCAGGCATTCAAACAAGAGTAATTCATAATTATTGAATGAATGAAGTTTATTATATTTAATGAAATGACAAAAATGTGTTATTACTGTCTTATTTAAAAAATTACAAAAATTCAAACAAGATTAAGCATTATATTTTACAAAGTTACTGACTATATTCGATTGATCATACGGATTTTCTGCTTATAACTCTGTTTATCTATGTATAAACAAAAATCTATACTATAATTCCTCTTAACAAAGGTAAAATACAGGTATTTAATATGGAAAAACTGCTCTGATGCTATACTACGATGCTGTTACTATAATCTCTCAAATACAAATGATTCAACTGTGAGCTAGTAATAAGTTCGAATGTTAATCAATGGTCGTATAATCTAAAAACTTCATAAGATAGGTCTGTGTTAGGTCTTTACACTCTTAAGAGCAGCTGAGTGGTCGTCAATGCGGCTCGCGCAACGCGATTCGCCGCGGAATTGTGTAACACGCGACGCTTTAAACCATCATAACTTCCAAGTTTGGATCGATTTGGATGTGAAATTTGCAGGATCTTTTAGAGGAGACGTTGCTGAAAATGTTTCACTTTGTTAGAGCACGACACTATATAACACTCTTAACTTATCCCTTGTCAAAGGTGAAAAACTTTGACGGTATTCCTTGGTTGACTAAGTATTTTTTTTTATAACAAATTATGAACATTAATGTTTAGTTCCTGGTGCGTTCTCAACATAGATATACATTCTTCATACAAAAACAAATTGGGCACTTAATCTTTAGTAGGTTTTCCAGGACATCGTTATAAAGAAAAGGAATTTTTTCGGTGATAAATCGTATCTGAAAAAGTTTGATCTTTGAACGCTTATTGTAACGAGAGTTTTTAATAACTTTAATTAATATTATCGTTTTTGAATGTAATGGACATTTAAGAAACATTGTACATTCGTTAAAAATCGATATGAGGACTTCGATTTTTTAGCTCATGAACAGCTAGCGCGTCGATCTGGCCCACTGTGCGGCGCTCTGCAATATTACTCGAATAAACGTGGGACAAATTTAATTTTCTGAATTAAAAGATTAAATAATTTCCTCACGGCTGAGTGCATCAGTCGCGATTAAATTGCGAATTTAATTCGTCGCAAAAATGAAAATTTATAATGGGAGATACCCTTCGGGGCTCTGAAAGTACCATTCTTTATTTTCAACTCGTCAGAATAATTAAAACGGAAAATGAACGTCTATGTAGCTACAGGATTCTGCAATTAATTCGGACAATTTTTATATTGCCGGTGCGATGGCCCGGTTATTAAAAAATTAAACCTCGATTCTCCAACACTCCAGTAAAATACTTCAAGAAAATTTGATTTTCTCGTGAACATATAATCTCATCGTTTACCAGTTAATTCAGTTGATAGCCTTTAATTAGCAGCATCGATGTCGCGTTTGAAAAAAAACCAGCAAATTGGATCGAAGTGAAATGTATGAAATCCTGAAAATTAATTTCTGTTGTTGTCGAGCACGAGCGACGGCACAGCGCGCAGCTTCGAAAGTTCGAAATAAACGACGCGGTGACTGATCGCTCCTCTTTTTTTTAAATATTATTTTTATCGAATCAACGGAACGGATTTTCACATTCGTTTACAAGTCGTTGACACCGGTGAAATTTGAAAAAATACTTTCCGAGTCTCTGGAATATTTTATTTTATTCAGCAACGCGATTGAAAAATCGGAAAAATGGCAACGTTCAATTTTTCCGAGGGATCCGCATGAAAATTCAATTATTTATCCGCGTTTGTTCTGCGATTGTAGATCGTATTCTTGTTTGGAACAGTCTTTTTATTCTATTGATTTTTAAGTGAATTTTCGAAATGGAAATTGAAAAACAAATTTCAGCATTGTGGACTTTTATGCGAGATAAAAATTGGTTCATCGCGCACGTTGGATGCTGATTTCGGATCATTATGCGACACAGGTTGTTCGATCGCTCCCGTTTCCGTTTTTGTCGAAGGACGAACACGATTGAGACGTTGCGGAAATTAACAGGAGAAACGCGAATTCCAGGTAATTTGCAAATTATACACGGCGGAAAGTCGCTCGAAATAATATTTCCAAGGTTGGCGTCAATTTGTTGCTGAGCGCCATTGGTGGATGCGCGCCCCGAAATAATACGCCCGTGATTGCGAGCACGGTGATTCGATTTAACCGCCAGGGGCCTCGCGTGCAACGACGTTTATCGATTTAAAATAATAACAAACGAGAACGTGTTTTTCCATTTATCGAAGTGGCCATTATAACGGGTGTTCCCGCTCGAATCTTTCCGCGCGATCTTTTCCTTCTCCATCGTGCGAAAAAAATACTTAAAAACATATTTGATCGACCAATTCACTTTTAAATTGCATCAAATTGTAACGAAATTGTTCTTCAACAATTTATCGTTAAAGAACGGGAAACTTCGTTGAAAATCTTTCAGCGAGGCGGAACGCGCGGAAATATTCCGGCCAACCCGTATAACGCGGTCGTTCGGGAATTGTTGTCCAGACCGGTCCGCCATTGTCGCGCCGGTGACTCGAAAAATAATAATAATACTCGAACGCGAAAATAAAAATAGAAAGACAAACACGACGGCCGCACACGGAGTCCCGACACCGTGAAATGTTTTTACGTGAATATTCGAACTGCGTGAACGTCACAAACGGCGAAGACACGTTGCACAAAAGGCAGCCATTTTGAAAACACGCCATTTAGTTAAATGATGGAAATCGATAACTTCGTGCCCGGCGATATCATGATGTAATATCGAATGTTAATTGCTGCGCGCTGTCCAATCGCAGAAATGATAAAATTATACAATTTTTTATCGAACCCCTTTGACGTTTCAATAGTTGGATAATTTTATGATGAGAGTACAGTAGAGCCTTCTGACGCTATGATTGGGTAACTTTCTTGTTGCACAACCTCGATTTTTGTACCGATTTTCGAGTATCGTTTCGTGCAACGAGCGAGATGGAATGTACATTAGTAGACTGCGGATTGTGTGCATTTACAACAAGAGTTGTGCGAGCTGTTCATTATAATTTCGATTTCTTGCCGAATACTTCGCGGGGCAGGCAGTTAACAAGAACCGTATGCAAAACAGTAACACGTTTAAGGGCGAACCAAGAGAAAGAGACAAAGAGAGAAGGGAGGTTAAAATACAGGCGAAACGGTGAAGAACCAGGACGAAGGCAGATGTAAAAATGGTCGTGGAGGGGTCGGAAGGACACAGGACAATCCCCCGCCGGATTATTAGGGTGGATTTTGGGGTCGAGTCTGTTGCACGATCGAGACATTGTCAATTAAGCACACCCCTTCGCTCGTCATTTTCACTGTTTACAGGCCGGTTAGCCGGGGCGAGGGTCGCGCGAACCGTGCCAGAAATGGACTCTGCTTCTCGCCTAATGTCCCGGAATTTGATTTTACCGACGACCGTCTTCTCTGATCCGTCCCACAACGTGTGGCAACTCGAAACGCCTAGATCCCCCCGAAGAGTCACTTGCCAAAAATGTTCGAAAGTCATCACAATTAGCTGGACAAAAGTAATCTTAAAACCGTGTCAGTGCTATCTATGATGCGGATCTTTAAAATGACCTATTATGAAGGTCGTCCAAGGTCACTGAAGGTCGATAGAAAATATGTAAAATTTGGCGGGCTCAACAATGTATTTACTAGATGTTTGTAAAGAACAATGACGTATTTACATGGTACTGGTTACTGTGAGGCCGGTATTTATTATTTTATAAATTGAAATAACTTAAAAGTTGCAATAATAACCCACAATGTCTATAAACTACTCTCTATTAATTATATTACTATTAAGACAAATTCGAATTATTTTTCTTTTGCTTTTCCTATAAAATTTCAATTTTTGCAGTTGTGTCATTATGCTTCCGGAGCAGCGATATTATCTCAAAGCACTCGGAGCAAAGCTTTTGGTATTTTCCTTGCAATACTCGTGTAATAATCGTTCTAACTTCTGCAATACTAAAAAGGTTCTATCCTAATATTGCCAGTGTATACAATCCTCCTAGAGTCTACGAATTCCGCGAAGCAACGAAATTAATTAGCACGCTGTTCGAACAATACGATCCCGACAAAATTCGCGAGACCCGCGACGACTATCGAAATAATTCTGTTAAAATTCACCGGATGGCCGGCAATCAACGGGAGGCTTTCACGAGCGGCGAACTTCGAATACCGGCGAATGCGTGTAATTTGTAGTGATCCGCTAATTAGTCCGTCGATGTTAAGAGCTGTCATCGAACCACTCGGCTCCACCTCCCACTCCCCGCGAGTTATAATCGTTGCCGTTTCGCAAAAGCGTGTCCAGACGGAGAAACGAATATTAATGCTTACACGGGACAGAGGAACACGAAGACCGGATGCCGCTGGTGGGAAAGCTCCAGGAAAAGCTCGGAGAACAACGAATAAAATAATGAGAATGCAAACACGGTTTTTCAGCAGCAGCCAGCAGCAATGAAAACTGCTGGAACAACGCGCGGTCTCTCTGTCTCTTTCTCTCTCTCTCTCTCTCTCCGTCGTTTTCTCGACTGTAATAAATTACGACAACCGCTCTTTGCGAACGGTTTAAACATAATATTTCCAGCATCTCAAATATTCAGAACGTCTCTCCGCGGAAAGAGCCAACCATTTTTCGTGTCCTCAACCCTCTCCATAACAATTGTGATTCTACAGCTTAATATAGGTGACAATTATTATTAGATTAGAGTGCTCTTCCCCTTTCTTGAAACAAACATTTTAGAAAGCATTGTATCCGGATTTCTTTTTATTTATAGTCTTTTATTATTAGGGATTTTATGCACTTATGACAAAAGTGAGCAAATGCAATTTAAAAGAAGGACATCAATATATTTATTAAAAATTCGTATTTATTAAAACTCATCTCTTTCAATCCGCTCTATTTAAAATTAATTCTGCCCTGGACTGATTGATTAATTAGTAGTGTACATTAATTTCAATCGTGATGCACTCTTATTCCGTGCTCCAACAAAATTCTAAAGAATTCTGAAGTTCGTGTATACCTTCGCTTCATTTCTTTGCCTCCAACTTCCCAGATCTTCCTGGCTGATTCCAGTCGCTTTGAAGTTCTACTTCCTGTGATAACGTAAAAGCACGCTAACTTTCAAATACTCCATAATTAAAATCTTCTTAAACAAATAATAAGAGTAGGGTAAATAGAGTAGCTTGAATCAGTTTAAAGTTCCCACAAACGACTGGCTATAAGTAATTCAACCTTTTAAACATTTTATACCAACCTAATAAGTTTTACAAGCACAGATAGTACGAGTTCACTTGAATATTATTTTAAAATGTATGTTACGTGAAAAGCTCCCTGTGCTCATAATTATTACATATTCTTTTATTCAGAGACTTATGTATAATAATTTAATCAAACCCTTTCTGAATTTTCAGAATTCACTAAACGTTTATATTACACAAAATCTTCTGTATAATTTTTTCATACCCCTCAAAATTTTCATAAATTAGTAAATGTCTATTGAATAATTTTTCTTTAGACTATTCTTTCACGTTTGTGATTTCTATTATGAAATTTTCTGTACAAAAATTTAATCAAACTAAGAAGTAGCGTACTAAACTAGAAAAAGCTTGCAGCACAAACGAAGGAATCAACGATTCCCGTCTCTCTCTTGAACGAAAAGAAACATCGTTGAGCTCATCGGATTGTTTGCAACAATTCGATTGGTCATCGACCGGGCACAGACATTATTATTTCTGTAATTAATATCGCCGCTAAGAAACGATAGAGCGTCGAGCGGAACGCGAGGAATCAAAAGCGGACTCGCGAAAGGAAGCGGTCGTTAAAGAAAGAGCCATTAGCATGTCGTTACCATAATACAAGGTGAATTTGATTCCGAGATACACGAATGTACCCGCGGACAGGCGGGTATATCGTGGCCACTATAATCGCGTTATTATAAGACAGGATTAATTCTGCTTCGACTTTGCTTTCGCAGATGGAGATCCTTTTCTTCCGAATAAGTAGACCGTGGATTTTTATGCTAAATAAAAATGGTTTGCATTAATCGCAACACACAGAACCGACACAGAATCAGCACAGACGTGCTTCTCTTCGAAAATAATACAACAGTAGGTTTAAATGCTCTAAATGTTTTTCCGCTTTGAATTTGACCCGCTCATAATTTTATCGTATCGGATTAATCGAAATCGTATGAAACAGAAGCTAAATAAAAATCGCGACGCGTCCGACTAATTGAATTAACTTGGATCGGGGATTTTCCGCGCATTCGCATTTTTCTTTGTGTTCTATACACGGTGTTCGCGAATAACCTGCGTGAGAATTTCTTGTTCGTAGTTTCCGTGCTTCGCTCCCGATACGAGTCCAATGTCATTCGGCCGTTCATTACCGGGGCTTCATTATCCGATGAATCATTATCCACTAGTTATTATCGTTTGCTCTCGCTCCGCCACATTGTGGCGATGATTACGCCGCTCGGCCGCCGAGAAATCCGTGATCCGAGGCACGTCATCGGCCACCGAATGATCCATCACATTGTTGCAACGGATACGGTCCCTCGCTTCCATCATACTGCTGTGGAATTCTTCGGTGACACCGATCTCGACGCGTTTACTATCGTGCTACTCTAAATTGATAAGAACAATTTCCTGGAATTAACTTCTGCGTAAATTTATTACCGTTTCAGACTTTTGATGAGCAGTGCGTTTTTAAGTCAATCGTGTGATGTGAAAATATTTGTTATATTATTAAATTTGTATTCGATCAACTACTGAACATTTCACAGTTTATACGGTCGAAATGAAAATATTTTCGATGAAATTATTTTAATTCGTCATCGAACCCATCTAAAATATAATTCTACTAAAATATTCTCGAACACAGCTTCCTAAATCTTTATTATTACCTGTTTTTATTCTATTTCTCAACATTATTCGTTCGATTTTAAAATTGTTCAGAAGTAACAAGGATATAAGAAGATTATTTTGTTTTCCATTGATTGAAATTATTAGAGGAGATCGTCATTTAATTTTCTCCTTTTACAATCAATGCAGAAAATTTAGACGAGTTATTTAATAATTAGTGGATACATTGCACTTTTACGTCAACAAAGAAAGTCTAAAATATTCGTGAGCATCCAACATATTATTTTCGATCTGCCAAAATTGTTAACGGCAGAAATTCCGAGGTCTCCTGCTTCCTGCAACAATTTTTATTCTGCATAAAGATCTCAAGCCTACTCGCGAGTGATCCAATAACGAATGCGAGTCTGTTCCGTTGGTGTAACACGAAAGATTAAGCGAAATTCGATCAACGTTAATACCTCGCAACGCTGTATCATGCCCAGTCGATAAACGTCCGTGGTTCTCGACGCGTCTCCGATAAATTCCGTCGCAACGCAACATAAAATAGTCAATAATTACGAATTTATGTCAACCCGTAAATAACGAGGATCCGAGCGAGCGAGAAAAACGAGCGGTTCTCGATCCAACGAGAAAGAGAAAGAGAAGGACGAAAAGATAGACTACATCGATTCAATTGGAACACGTGTGCGAAAAACAACCGAGATCCGCTTTGAAAAATCCATGGGATTTCGACACGGAACACCATAAAACGGAATACAGATACATGTCGACCACGATAATAACCGAAACGAGGTTACAGTGCAGGTTAAAAGTATTCACATCGGTCTCAGCACTCCATGTTCCCAGAACTAACGAAAAATAAAATGTTTCGTGAACTGTCTTGCGCACTCTTAAACTGTCGTGTGCATGGGCCAAAGTATTCTGAAAATTGTAATTTTTATTCTAGGGTCGGAGATGAAAGAACAATTATTTACTTGACACTGGATCTCTGAATTAGCTTGCATAGAAATAACGAGGCTAATTAAATTAATGTATAATGCGATTACAGTTGAATTCTTGTTATCCAGTAACAAAATAGAAACAGGATACGAACTCTGTACTCTTTGATTTTTAATCATAATTTTTGTATTTAATTTTTATTCTAGAATTGGAGAAGAATGAACAATTATTTACTTGACTCTGGATCTCTGAATTAGGTTACGTAGAAATAACGAGTCTAATTAAATTAATTATATAATGCGATTACACTTGAATTCTTTGTATCCAGTAACAAAATAGAAACAGGATAGGAACTCTGCATTCTTTGACTTCCAATTACAAAATCTGTATTTAATTTTTATTCTGGAATTAGAGAAGAAAGAACAATTATTTACTTGACTCTGGTTCACTGAATTAGGTTGCGTAGAGATAACGAGTCTAATTAAATTAATTATATAATGCGATTACACTTGAATTCTTTGTGTCCAGCAACAAAACAGAAACAGGATAGGAACTCTGCACTCTTTGATTTTCAATCATAATTTTTGTATTTAATTTTTATTCTAGAATTGGAGAAGAAAGAACAATTATTTACTTGACTCTGGATCTCTGAATTAGGTTACGTAGAAATAACGAGTCTAATTAAATTAATGTATAATGCGATTACACTTGAATTCATTTTATCCAGCAACAAAACAGAAACAGGATAACGTGAACGACACAATGAGTCCAAATGCTGCGCTAATCGCTAGACTATGGATCTTCATGCAAAATAAAAATTGTCGAAATAAATGTCATAACAGATACTACAAAATAAACATTATTAGCAGAAAATAAAAGAAGAAATGCATGGAAGTGGGGCAGCCCGAAGAAGCAAACAACAATAAAATTGATAACGTTTGTTGGCTAGAGTGAAGAAGTCGTGAAGAAGTTCGCGAGCGCATCGATCACGGAAAATGGACTCGGGAGTTTCGCAATATAAGTAGCAAACTGCGAAACGTTGTAAATCGTGGATACAGTAGAATGGACGCTAATGAAAGTCGAATGCTTGTCACGTATCGAATCTTATCGGCTCGTCGGACAAGTGACCCGTAAGCTGGCCGGTAATTTCGGTGGCGGTGCCGAGTAATCGAAGGGAAACTTTTCCGATTGGCCAGTGACAAGTCCCGATTTTCTCAAAGATTTTCGTCTGGGACACATCGGAGACAGGAAAGGAAAACCGAGTCGGGAAACCAGTTTTCGCGTTATTCGCGAACTGATTACCGGCTAAATTCTAATTAGCCGACACCGGCCGTCCGCAACAAGAAGCTTTCGACGAACGGAGGACGACAAGGACTGAAACGTGTAATCGGCATCCAGGTTCGACGTATTCCCAATAAATGTGCTGAAGAACTTGTCTCAATTGATCTATGATCTCCTCGCCGAGCTCCCGGAGAACGTACAATCATCCCGAGCCCCGGCTGAATAGCAAATCAAGGTTGCGTCGTCGTCGTATCACGAGTTGCTGCTCTCCCGGCTCTTCTCGGAAATCTACTTTCTAGCCAGATTGTTGATTCTAAGGCAATTATGCGGAACACTTCGCTTTTTTTCCACCCGGACACAGGGGTATATCATTACCGGACAAAAAGGGAATTCAATCAACGACTGCGATATTTTATTTCTCGAGCTGTTTCCTCCTTCGGAGTTTCTTTCTGCATACTTTAAGGGCCTCGGCGCGCTTTTTATAGTCGATCGACGGGCTCGCGAAATGTTCTTATTGCAAGGTCTACTTGCAAAGATCGGGGATAAAATAGTGCGCGATGAGTTACTCGTTGTTGCTCCAGAAAATGGTGTTTTTTATTGTATTGGATTTTATTGGTCAACATCAGAGTTGGGCAAAAATTTTATTTGAATATAAATTTTGAATAAAGTGGGTTTTTTCCAAGTAGACTTTAACCCACTTTATTAGAAATTTTTGCCCAACTCTGGTCAACATTAATCCCACCACGGTCAAATATAAATTCTTCTATTACAATTAATGAGATTATGAAGACGCTTTCATGGGAAATTATTGAAGAGTAAAATTATTGACTTAATCAATGAGGTAAACAGGTTTGATAAAGCACAATGTTGAATATGCACGAACTTATTTACGTTACTACTCAATAGAATCGGCAGCTATGCAATACGTCGATTTTTATTGAAAATAGTTGTTGGAGAATTTGCATGCGGATACAAAAATAAAAAAGAAGGGAAAGCATGGGATGTAAAAATTTGTCTCTTCAATTCCTCAAATGAAAATAGCAGAAATTCTTCTCAATTGTTAATATTTGAAATAATTGGACTGTTTTTGAGAGAATTGTTCCTTTGAGAGAATTGCGGTCAATGGAGATTTTGTATGATGATGGAAAAGTAAAAATGAAGGAGAGCATATTTATAAAAATTAGTCTCTTGTATTTTTCACATTAAAAACAGCAAAGAACATTTTTCACGTTCAATATTCGAAATAATTCGACTTTTAAAGCCAGAATTGTTGCTACGAGAGATTCGCGATCAATGGAGAATTTGTACGACGATGCAAAAACGCAAAAGGGAAAAATAGACGAATTAGTCTTCAAAGAAAAAAATGAATTTTAATCTGTCTTCTGCAATTGATCCAATTTTTCCTTCTGTTCGATTTTTGCCAAAAAGAATAAATAAGAAAATATTGTATTGATTAAAGTTCATCGCTTGGATAAAGTAATTCGATTTTATTTCACCTTAAAATACCGAAATTACTTATTTGCCAAGCCAATAGTTATTAATAACGCCGATTGCGTCTACAATTGAAACAGGCGAAACGCATAAAATTCGCGCGGCAGTCAACGCCGCGGTATTTTCCAATTTTGTTGATGTAAAGAGACAACGTGGCTCGCAGTGGATGTCATGTTGTTTCGACTGCTCCGGTTTAACCTAGATAATCAGTATGCCAAATGCCGAGTACGCGTTCAGAATACATACATACTTTCGCGCGAGAAGCGACGAGAACTAGCAGAAAATCGGCAGCCTAATTCGCGTATGACCGAGAAGAACGAAGTAGATCCGTAGCCGAGGGGCTGTTTGGTAATCCGTCTGATTCATTATTTGAAACGTTACTTTCCCGTTCCGCGGCCAGAAACAAATCATGCCCGTGACCGGCGGAAACGAGATTACTTTCACAATAAAAACAATGAAGCAATCCGCGGGGCTGATTTATCGCTTTAAATATTACTCTCTATTTTCGAGCGCAACTATTTATGTCCCGGGCCCGGTCGTAAAACAAGATTACTTCTCCCGCATTATTTTCACAATAAGAACAATGAAGCAATCCGTCTGATTCATTGCTCGCCACGTCGCCGTCCATCTAGCCGATCCGGCTCTCTCACTCTTTCTCTCTTGTTCTCGCGATTCTGTATGTACGTCCCGGTTCACTGGAAAAGAATAAAACGCTCTTTTCCTCGGGATGGATTTTTTTCTTGCACGATTTTCCTCCATTTCACCCCGGTTAAGGGGCGCGTCCGGCTTACCAACTTCGCGGAATCGATCTTTCTTTATTTCAACCCTAAATGGAGAGAACAACTCTCTGGGGAATTAAACATCTGCGAAACAAATTACTCGAATTTTAACCCGTCCGTTGGAAACGCTGGCAGAAGATAAAATGATGGAGAAAATCTCAAGTGCAAACAATTTTTAATCTCTCGAGGAAGACGATTTTTTAAATACTTTTGAAAGAAGCATGTCGAGTTGTGACCAAATCGAATTTTCAAAAATGTGCAAAGTTACTTGAATTTTAACCCGTCCATTAAAGTCGCTGGCGAAAGATAAAATAATGAAGAAGAAAATCTGAAGTGCAAACAATTTTCCACCCCTCGAGCAAGAGGATTTTTTAAAATATTTAGAATATTTTTGAAAGAAGCAGGAGTGCGAAACAAATTGCTGCAATTATGAAGTCCATGGAACACGCTGGCAAAAGTGATGAAAAACAAAATCTCAAGTTCAGAGAACCTTCAATTTTCAATAGACGACTCTTGAAAATATTTCAAACGTTTCTGAACTCGAATTTTCAAGACTGAAGCAACATCTCAAGGATGCCACGAATTAATATAAAAAAGAAATAAAGGTAGCAGCAATTGATTGAACAGTAATTGCAATTAATTGTCAGAGTTGCGTCATGGAGAAGCGCAATGTAATCTCGGTGTCGGAATCGGCTGTTTCGTTGTAGCTTTACATTCAAGTTAATTGT
Organism: Lasioglossum pauxillum; assembly: GCA_933228785.1. Classification (NCBI taxonomy): domain Eukaryota; kingdom Metazoa; phylum Arthropoda; class Insecta; order Hymenoptera; family Halictidae; genus Lasioglossum; species Lasioglossum pauxillum. The sequence continues at coordinate 14,011,656 of OW121706.1, read as the reverse complement.
CCCTGATAAGATAACGCGTGAGCGTGTGATTGTTTTCATACAGCGTTATAAATGTATGCTATCAATCGTGCATGTAATCAAAGTAAACGGTGGTCGCGGACAACGCTGGAAATGTTCGGAACACGATCGCTGGATGAAAATTCGAATGAATTCGAGGAGGAGGAGAGGGAGATGGGTCGTCGCGACGGCATACAATGTGACGCGACGAAATCATTCGACGATTTCCAAACGGGACGAGCTCTTCTATGATTCAGCAATATACTACCCCCGCCTGTCAACGGTTCAAACCGCATTATCTGGCGTTTTCGCGGGAATATCGCGAATCGAGTTGCGTGTCGAGGAATTTCGCGGAACGGTAATTATTTCATCCCGCGTTGTTCGAATAAATTCTGTAACGGTCACTGTGGACGTTTGCTTTGTACATTTCACCGAGGTATTTAAAAGTCTAACTATTTCGAATATTCAACGCCGAAAAATTATTTTGCTGTTCTCAATGCTAATTTCCACGATCTGCCTGGACAAAATTCAATTTTGATAACGATCCAGACGTATGAAATCACATTAGAAGTCCATGCAGCCGGGGAATATAAAAATTATTGCAAAATATAATCTATAATGATATATTAAAAATGTAGTTCGGTCTTATGGTCCTGTATTATGGCTTTCAAATTCTTTTTAATCGCGTTGTACAGTATCCGACAATGCTATTTCAAAAATATGTATTTTTATCTTTCACTGTTGAAGATACATTTGCAAATTTCTTTTGCCCACATTATTCATTTCATTGTCCTTTTAAACCTCCATAACAGTTAACATGTAATTATATCTCTATTCCGGAATTCAACTAGACTTTTAACACATTATACCACTTTATACACTGTTCATTTTTATCTCAATTGAAATAATAAAAAGGATTTCATAAGAAATTATTGTATGGATATCTGTAGTAGAGCACGTGTTACAATTGGAGGCGCACAAAGTGCAAATTAAATCAGCCGTATCATGTTCGAACAGGAAAATGTACTCTTAAGGCTCGGTAAGTTCAGTGAAAAACAGACAATTCTCTGTAATTTTCGTTTATTGCGAAAACGCTCGATGAAAAACTAGAACAGCCGCGTCATTCAAGGAGCGATGATTCATCGGATGACGCAAGGAAGTATCGAATACCTATGATGCGAGTCCTGCGATTCTAAGTAGGCGATTATCACCGATACAAGAATAATCGTTCCCCATGTTGCGCATGCAGTGCAATACGATGCACACTATACATATACGATTACGCGTTGTTCCATTCTGTTTTCGCCGGACTACAACTTCACGATTTAATAACACCGGCGATATTAAATTGTACGTTTCCGCAGCGCGCCGTCCAAGGGGGCGCAGCAACGCAATGGAATTTAATGCGATTGCAGCGTGACGATAGAAAAATTTGCACGATTCGAACACGCAAATATTTAATCCGCGATGCGTACCTTGTATTTAATATTTATACGGCCGCACATGAGGCATAACGAAATTCGCAACGTACAACCGTCCACGCAACTCGCAAAAACGAAATTAAAATTCTCGCTTCCGAGGCTGCCGGGATTAGTTATTTTATTGATGGCTGCCGGATGCCGTATTCAATTATTATTATTTGCCAGGATATTAACGTTCCGAGTAATGGCTGCGTGGTAATTGATTTTTCAGCCCTGTAATGCATTATTATTTTCAGATATATTACGCGTATTACTGGACGCGGAACAATAGCTTTTTTTAACATTTTCGAATGCATTATTGTTCGAATATGTATTATGTATAACAATGGAATAAATGCATAGAAATATAAAATAATCTTCTTGAAATGCGACAGATAATATATATCTGTAAGAATATTCGTTACTGATAAATAAAATCAATGAACATTGGATGATTTAATATTTAGTACTCCTTAAACCAGAGGTGGCCAACCTGTGGCGCATGCGCCAAACGTGGCGCATTGAATGATTACAAGTGGCGCATTGAATCCTTGCGCCTCTATTTATTCTTTTGAAGTATAGGCGCCATAAATGAATTCATCTTGATATTTTCAACACCTGAGAGCTCTCAGTTAAATTTATACAGCCTTCTTACTCATCAATTCGTCGCCATTTTTTGACAGTTTACAATTATAGGATAGGAATTAGAGTGTTCATGACAGTGATCGCCCTCTCGTCCAAAAGATCATTTCTCACTATTGTAGATTGGTGCTCCAATGAACGTGTGTCTTTTCAACTGGCTTAAGTTAATTAATTTAGTTGCGCGATTGAGTTATCCCTTTTTCTCCCCTAACCGAAGAAGATCCTACCCCTATTCCTATTTTCCAACCGCAACAATGAACGTAAGAAGGTAGAAAAAGTGCTCGAGTTGTATGGCGCATCTGAACTCGTATGTGAAAAAATTTACGCATGGTATGCAGAAGGTTGGCCACCCCTGCCTTAAACGGATCCAAAGTGTTGCCAATCTTTCAAAAATAAATTGTTAGGCCCTACAATATCGTGTCAGACTCGTGATGAATAGAGTCTAATAAACATATATCCATTTCCTTTAAACTGAAATAAAATTCTACTTTGGTTTTGTTAATGTACAGCTATTGGAGAATGTATAGGCTTACAATAAATATAAATTTTCTCCTTTTTGAGGAAAATACAAAATACAAAAACGTTCTAATCACTAAAACCATAAGACAAATCGTAGGGCAAAGGATTCAATGAAACTAGGATAGACAAGTGTCCAATATCCTACAAAAAATAAATTGTACAAAGACCTTTACTCCGGCAATTAATTCTGAGGCTGATCTTTACTTCACCGAACTCAAAATTTGTGCCTTTCTCCTATAAATTATTATGTATTTGGTATATAATCCAGTAGATTTGTACCTGGAACGGCTACAGATCGAAGTTTCGATCCTGTAGGATCAATAGTTCAGGAGTTATGCTTGCTTAAAGTTGTGCATCTTTCAGTGTTTTTGACAGGTAAGTGCGCCACCATATTGGTTTGTAGTGTCGCGCGCCGCTAGGTGGTACTTGGTTGTGGGGAGGGGGCAAGGTATGCGGCTCGCGGTCGTCACTACAAAGCAATATGGCGACGCCGTTAACCTTCAAAAACACTGCAGATTGCTCAACTTTAAGCAAGCATAACTCCTGAACCATTGATCCTATAACCCCAGGTCCAAATCTACTGGATTACATACAATTCTGACGATCTATTAATCGTAATGCATTTACAAGAATGGAACCAATTATAATAATTTGTCTAATACGTTCACAGCCTCGTTAGATTGTTCAAGGGGTTGTTGAGGGTGGTTCCACGTTTGTAGAGATTGAGTGAAGAGACTTACCTCTCCGTGCGTGTCCCTTCGTCCATCCGGGGTGTTCTCCGGCAGGAAGTATAGTCGTAGGGATGCCAAGGGCTGATTAGGGCCCCGGCTGTCCATCCACAACAGCTGTAGCTCCCCGATGCTGACGAGATCTGCATCGCTCCAGAGTTTCGTCAGGAAGAAGCTGCCGAGACGTAAAACACGACCGTTCCCTATCCTCACCGCTTTGTAGAATGTGTACGGGCCGTGGCTGAAGCAAGCACCGCCCAATAACTGCAATCAAACGAACAAGGTCAGTACAGGTACACCGGCGAACCCCATTGTATACATCGAACGGAGGCCATCTCTCACGAGCTCGGCGTAAACACGGAAAACGACGACGCGACGCAACGATCAATTTTTTTCCCCTCTCGACTTTCCTCGGGCACGGTCGCTTTCCATTGCCAGACGCCATTGTTTGGCATTTATACCGTTAGCTGTGCCAATTAATTCGCGGATCTCGCGATCGATCAATTGTAACTTTCTTTTCGTTCCAAATCCTTCCACCGTATCGGAAAATAATATGGTAGACTGCGGATATTTATGCAAAATTTTCTTCGTCAATTACAAGACACTGAAACCGTATAAAAAATTCTTTCTATTTTTAATGATTCTAATAAATTGCAAATAACAAATGGATGTTCTAAAATTGTTTTAAATTACATCCATCCATTTTTGTCATAAATGCATAAAATCCGCTGTCTAATAATTAGGATGTGGATTTTAGACATTTTCCATAAAAATGGGAGCTGTAACATATTAACACTAACCGTACCGCGACCGGTCTTATGACCGCTTTCACATTGTTAATTTTTTAATTATTGAAATTATAAAGATGTTTCCATTAGAAATTATTCAATAAATTTTTTTATTCGAACACGTATTATTATAAAAATCGTGAAACACCTAAATAAATACAGTTTTGTAATTTTTATAAAACAACATACATATGTATATCCGATACAATTTGTACCCGGTACGATTAGCGTTAACAGCTCCTGTTCATATCTGTCCCGTGCGGTTCCTGTGTTTATTCTAATTTTGATTTAATTTATTTTTATTATCAAATTTATGAGAAAGATTTAATATTAGAGTAAATTAGTAAATTTATTATATAATTTAAAATAAATTAGAATATAAATAGTATAAATTATTGAATTTATATAAAATTTAAAATTGAGAGAGAATTTTAAATTATTATATAAATTAGAAAATTTATTATTTTTATGAGAAAGATTAATATTAGAGTAATTAGTAAATTTATCATATAATTTAAAAGAAATTAATATAAATGAGTATAAATTAGTAAATTTATATAAAATTAAAAATTGGGGGGAATTTTAAATAATATGAATTAGGAAATTTAATGTTTAATTTATGAAGAAGATTTAATATCAGTGTAAGTTAGTAAATTTATTATATAATTTAAAATAAATTAATATAAATGAATATACTTGTCTTGTATAAAAAAGACTTAAATATTCCCTATGCCGAATAAATGATTAGCGAGTAGATAAGATGGAGAACAGTCAGCGTGATTTGAAGAAAAAAATATTATTTTCATAAAAGATTAGTACATACTTTGCATAAGATCGGCAGTCGATCGATTAAACTCGTCTCGAAGACAAGATTGCACTCGAAACACGACTCGAGATAACTCGCACAGCGTGTTTTACAATCTAGACGTGAATTCTAATCTTATCGAGCTGTTACAACAGTGTTGGTGGTATAATAGCGTTGCCCGGACAGAGCCGGCAAATTATGACACTCCGAACAGATTATACATACAGTTGATACTACAAATAAGTAATATAACATTAGTGACTGTACACGGGAATATTAGTTCGCGATAAGGAAAAATCTACGATAAAATCCTGGTACCGTTTGTGTGTTTCTGTGAAAACGCAATCGTAATCGATCGAGCACGGTGGACAAGAATCAGATAATCACCTGCCGCGTGACGGATAAATACTGCGGCGAGTTATTTGTAATAATATGTTATTAAACAATTCCGCGGGGCATCGCGACGCGCACACCGCTTTACCCATTATCAACCTTGTTTGCATTACAGAAACTGGTTGCGTTTATCATCGACCGACGAGTCAACTCTTTTTTTTCTCCCTCTCTCTTTTTTTCTCCTGTGGAATTATTTATGGACGCTGATTAGCTGTGCGGGAGTGCTCGTTTCCAATTCCCGGTTAATTTAAATAGTCGCTCGCGGTTGTCGTGGTTTCCAATGCAACATTAAATGGTGTTTCAATGAAGTATTTTAATGAAATGGTACATGATGGACGTTGTAGAATTTTTATCACTTTTACAAACGTCGCCGGACTCATTCTAAATTTTTCATATGCATCTGTATCTACTATGTAGTAGTGAGAATATCATATTCAGATCTGAAGCCTAACGTCCATATTTTAAATATATATTTAATGCTCGAATAGCGTTCCAATACTTGGTGACTCTGTGTCAGTGCAGCCTTGCAACAAATATTTATAAAATTTGCATAGGTCATCGGATTCATACTAAATTTCATATGTACAATCTTGGTACCTGTATGTAATAAAGGTAAAAATATCGTCCTCAAATCTCAAGTCCAACGTGCATATTTCATTTATTTAATGTTTGAATATCGTTCCAATAATTTGGCGACTCTGTTTCAGTGCAGCCTTGCAACAAATATTTATAACATTCACAAACCCCACCGGATTGATACTAAATTTTATATGTACAGTCTTAGTATCTGTATATAATGATGGTAAAAATATCATCTTCAAATATCAAGCCTAATGTGCATATTTTATTTATTTAATATTTGAATATCGTTCCAATACTTTGGTGACTCTGTTTCAGTGCAGTCTCACAACAAATATTTATAAAATTCACATAGGTCATCGGATTCATTCTAAATTTTGCATATACAGTCTTGGTACCTGTATCTAACATGTAGTAGTGAGAATATTGACGTCCTTGTTTTGACCTTGTGTCTCAGATGGAACTCAGATTAGAATCGCCAGATTAAGCGTCCTCGCTCTACCTTCCCCTTCTACGACGCTTTCCTCGAAAATTCGGTACTGCCAGAGAGGGGATAACTTTTTTCCCCTGAATTCGAGTAAATTCATACAAATTCCCCTAATCAAGCGACTCCAGTGTTTCAGTCGTGTTTCAGGTGACAGATGGTGGTATCGAAAAAAGGTTGATCCGTCAAATGTTTAACGGCCGTTAATTTTACGGAAAAACGAGCGAGCGAAAATAAGGCAACATCCTTCGCTCCGCGCGGCTCCCGGTGCAGTTGAAACGCTGTTAAAGGCCGGGCGGCAAGCATGCTTATTTGCGAGCCGTTAGTTCGGTTTTATGGACGTTCGTCAAGTGAAACAAGTCGTTAGGTGACTCATATTCCATGCCACCGGGCTCTCGTTTGTAACAATGTGCTCCTTTACAAACCGTTTACCGACAATACCTTTGTGTTTCCACCCGCGGAAACGCGTTTCGCAATCAGGGAATCAAACATTTCCCGCTTCGTCCATCGATCCCCACCCTTCTCCCCCACTCTGTTCAAGATACTCGAATTTTTTCGATTTGAAACATTCAATTTGACAACGTGTCGGTTAAAAAATATTTCTTCCTTGTTTGGAACCTCGAAAGCATTATTTAATTTTTTCTGATTCAAGTTTCCAGTCGAAAGTCAATTTTAATTACAGAAACATTCAATTTGGCAACGCATCGTCTAAAAAATTATTTCTTCCTTGTTTGGAACCTCGAAAGCATTATTTAATTTTTTCTGATTCCAGTTTCCAGTCGAAAGTCAATTTTAATCATAGAAATATTCAATTTGACGACGCATCGATTATAAAATTCCTTCCTCTTATGGAAAATGGAACGATTTTCCAGCATTACAAGGTATTTACGCATATACGCCGCTCAGATTTGCCAAGGTTATTTTTAAAAGCGACGTACGCGAATAAACGAAGCTAATTAATGCCTCTAATTAGTTAGTGGTGTGTACAGTCGAAACAGAGATGAACTAAACTAGAAATCGGTGCGGAAGTAATTACGGACGTGTTAAACGAGACACATCTCGCTCGAGCATCGAACTAAAACAAAACGCAACTACGCGTTTCACAATCGGAATGAAATATTTTCTCGGCTGTAGATACCGCCCCCTTTTTTCGTATCCTTCTCTTTTTAATCGAGAAGTCGCTCACCGGAAAGAGAGACGCCCGATCGAAGTAATTAAAAGCCTCGATATCTTAATTATGAAAGTTTCCATATTCGTTTCGCGGTCTACTACTCGCTCGCGGACCTTGAGCCCGTTCAAGAGACTGAATGGAGAATGATACGCATCTTGTTTGAACACCGATAACGTCGGATCCGACGCGAATGTATTATTTTAAATTTCCTGCGAGCTGTTTCGACACCCAGCTGCACAAATACCCAGCGGTTATTAGAATAAAAAGAACGGGAAATTATTATTGATAATTGTTTATCGCCGGTGAACGACCGAGCTCAAAAAAAATTCGAAATTCGAAAGTTGTTGTTTTATTTTTTTATTATTCTACTATCTCGTTTCTGTTGGAAATAAATGCAGTATAGTTTTCAAGCTTCCAGAAATCAGAATAACCCGAATAAAAAATGAAATACGAATTATTGGAATTTTTATTATTCTGCTCATCTCGTCACTGTTAAAAATAAATGCGGTACAGTTTTTAAGCTTCCAGAAATTAGATTAAAAAAAATATATGTGAAGTACGAGTTACTGTAATTTATATTGTTCTCATTACTGTTTCAAACAACTGCAGTATATGTATAAATAAACGCAGTACAGTTTTCAAGCTTCCAGAAGTCAGTATAAAAAGTGGAACGAATCAACGTCTGAATTATTGGAATTTTAATTACTCTACTATCTCATCTCTCTTGAAAATAAATGCAGTTTTTCAGCTTTCAGAAATCAGAATAAAACTAGTACTGAAGTACGAATAACAGGAATGTTTACAAACACAGTACGGTAGCTTTTAAATCTCCAGGAGTCTCACTAAAAAAGGCGAATAAAAGTTATTATTAAAGATAATTTATCGTGGAATGAACGACGGAGACGGTCGTTCCTCTGCGGCGATAAAATATTTTTTACTGCTCCGCGGCGGTCAAAAATTCTGAGTAGCGTCCATTAGGGTTTTTACGATTGCATTATTTCTGCAGGAATTTGTACTTTTCTTAAATCACGAAAAACTGTATTGTTCTGATACTAATAACTAGACGGCGAAGCTTTGTGTATTTGTAGCAAAATTGAGAAGATGAAATTCAAAATTGTTGAAAAAATTAAAAAATGGGAGATGTCAATATACGATTTCTCCTTTATAAAAATTATTAAGGGAAGAAATAACGTTTGTGTATATACAGTGAGTGTACAAAGTATTCGTACACCTTTTAAACACTAATAAACTTTTTAGAATTATAATACCAAACGACCTGACTTTTTATAATCAATTAGAAGCATTGGTTTACGAAATGACATGCAAAAAAGATGTTCCAAAACTTACAATTTACAAGATTGCATGCAAAAATAAAAAGCAAAGTAAAAATAAAAAATAAAAATAAAAAGCATTTTTTAAAACTTTTTTAAATGGGCCCTCAATGAAAATTTAAAATAGATGTTTTGTAGATCTATGTTAGCTATACACAAGCTCAAAAATTCCTTTCTTATTTGTGCATGTAACCTTGTGAATTATAATGTTTGGAAAATCTTTTTTGCGTAACATTTCGTAAACCAATGCTTCTAATTGATTATAAAAGATCAGGTCGTTTAGTAGAATTATAGAAAAGTTATTCTGTTTTAAAGAGAGGATGTACGAATACTTTCTACACCCACTGTATTATAATAATATGTTCTGTGTACATATATTATAATAATTATATATTGCTCGAATTATATATTAGTATTGATTCAGTAGCAGTATCTTTGGATTGTGAAACTAAAAACGTGAAAACATGGCCGAATATTTTACTAGAGAGCCTACCGTGGAACTCTATTAAATTTTTCATTGCACCTGCTGTAGAGGCACATAAAATGTGCAGCAGGGAATGGCACCCGATTGTCAGGACGTTTATCGGCCGCTCAATAAACTCAGAAAACCATTATGGAATTATTTCAAGTATCGAATATTACCTGCACTCTGACCGGGCGCATATCGATTTACACATCGTCGGAGACGAGCTAACTCGTTATATTTGTGTGCTCGCTTTCACTTTTCCCCATCCCCTAGTTAACTAACGTTCGTCCATTGCCGTGGAATATCTTTGTCGTATTCTACTTTACTCGAGCAATCCTCACTGTTTACTATCCACAAATCACTCTGCTAACAAGCGAAATCTTCCCAGATAACGGCTCCGCAACGCGATGGAATCGCTGCGAAATGTTCCTCGCATAAAAATTATATTAAACAATCGAAATGAGAATTCGAGTAGCGAATAAAATTCATTGGACAGGTTCTTCTTTTATGGAATAATTATTAAAGATACAAAACTGGGAGGACACTAGAAAAATCTGCGAATATTGTTCTATATCTGTACGCTTTATTTTAGTTTTTTACTTTTTGAGAGTAATTCATGGAAAGAATATTTACATGGGAGAAATGATTAAAAAAACAAAACTGGGAAGACGTTAAAAAATTTATGAAAATTCTATTTTGAATAGCAACATTTTTGGGACACCCTGTATATACGCTCTACTTTCCTGTCTTTAGCAATTAATTTATTGACAGACTATTTCTCAGAATAATTATTCGGAAAAAGTGCAAAACCTAGTTATTTATGTAAAAAACGTTTCGCTGTGTTGCATGGAGCTTAATGGATTAATTAGCCGGTCCGATAGCTGCATTTCGGTCGCATTACACCGGAAATAAAATGTGGGAGGGGGGGAGTAAGTGGAGGAGGGGGAAAAAGGATCGTTTTAGCGATTCAATAATCCGGGGAGGTATAGTAGCGTCGAAAATTGGATTCCCGGCGGCGACCGGTTGTGATTGATGCGCGGGCGCATCGCGCTTCTGCGCTTCTCGCACGATGCAGGCCGGTGCATGTGCAACGGGGAGCTGCATCGGCGTTGGCCGTCGCGTGCTTCGTTAATCACGCGCGTTGACGGTTGAATCTTGGCAAAAAGAGAACCTGACACGACGAAAGAAACGGAGGGGCGGTGGGTAAGAGAAGGGACGGCATAAAAGTCTACGGGTCTCATACGGTGTATCCTTGCGAGACTTTTGCGCGAGACTGTACGCCGTCCACGTTTATCGAAATCCTCCTTTTCTGATCTTCTGTATGTTACTAAACACTTTGTTTTTTTAATCGAGTAATGCGGACGATCGGATGCACGATTAACAGTCGCGTACAGTCCGCCGCAGAAGTCTCGCCCTTCCTTTTCGTCGCGTTTATTTTTCCGCGCACGTTCTTCTGCAACAAATCGATACAATTTTGCATCTAGCAAATAAAAAGTATTACACATACAACTTTTGTGCGTACTTTTGTTATGCTCGGATTCAAACGAAAATAGTACAGATGGTAAACTGAAAACGTATCAATTTCGTCACACAGAAAGTTCATACACGCGCCGGATTTTGATTGCAACGCGTCACGTTTTTAATTACGGACACAAAGTAATTAATAGTTTCGCTTTGAAGGAAGAACGTGTATCGCAAGCGGATAGCAAAACAAAAGGTCGTCGGGGCGAACGTGTGGGTGTTGCGTAACAATTTTTATACACTTAATTATTGCTTGTAAAGCGTGCGATCCAGCGTGGGAGTTTCTGCGCGCGCGTTCTGCGCGATGTCGTCGCCGCGAATTGTGTCTCGTTTAACGCGCTAGTAATTATTTTCGATTCTCAGTCAATCTCTGACTTTGTGTGTGTGTGTGCACTGTAATTAATTACAGACATTAAGTTACCTTTCTGTGTACTCGTGGAACGGAGTCCTTGAATGCGAACCTTGAGAACCGAGTAATTTATCTGCATAAATACTTTGGAATGCTCGCGCATGATTTATTAAATTAAGATCCGCCAATGCCAATCTTGACGATACCGGAGCGAAAACAATGCTTTCTGCAGGAGATACACGATATTTTTAACACATTACCTACCGCGGTGAATATTTTATAATTTTTCAAAGTTGTGGATCTATAGTTGACGCCTTTTTACATCAATTTCAATTGTGAACCAGCGGGTTATCATTTCCTTTGGGATTGTAACGTCACAGAAGATTTCTAAGCTTTCTCTTGGTGTAATACAATTATTGAAAATCCTGTTAATAGGCTTCCAGTGAATAAAATATGACTAACTTTCGATTGGAGTGGCTAGTGTTTAGTATTTCTGGGATTGCAGGTTGTTCTAATCGGGTTTGAGATTGGACGATTAACAAAATGTAATGTTATCTGTGGCAGAGACTCATTCTTGAATGATACCTCTTGGATAAAAATATAACTGACGTGGATACGGACTGCTCGAGTGCGCCTCGAAATTCGCATGAATATACAATAACCAGCGGCCATTCAGACGAAAGTTCGCTGAAGGCCAAGGTCGACTGCCGGGGCTGGGTCAGTTCTGACCCACAGCTTTCATCGAAATTAAAAATGTCCTTGGCCCTGTCAGCAATTTCTTCGCCCACATAAAAAGCAAACACAATTCAATTATATCAACTTCGTTTTACACGTGTTAAAACCAATTTTAGAAAATGGCAGCGACTGTATATGTATAAGTGATTCGTAAAAGCAAATAATGTTATACTTGGTTCTGTTTTTACACGTGTTCAAAGACAATATAATTGATTCATAAAAGCAAACACGTTATACCTGGTTCTCGTTTTACACGTGTTAAAAGACGATTGTAGAAAGTGGTGGTGGTCCAATCTCTTGCGAAAATCCTCCCAACATCGTGCACTATAACGCGCTCGAAAACCCTATTATTCTGTCGCTCCAACATATCCGTGTATCGTACTCAGAGTACTATCACTGTAAGTACGTGAACAGAACTGTTTACACAGAATTCTATTCCGAGATCCATTATTCGGAAGCCTGTGGTCCACGAAACGCGTGTTTCGCAACGAGAAAAATTAAAATGCAATGCAAATCAGAAGTATACAAGTCGAACAACACAATTATACTAATTTATTAAGGCTGAGAGCAGCAGCTCCCGAAAAAATTGCTGATCTAAATCTGCCAAACGATTGAATTTTAATAGAAATTCCAAAGTTAAAGAAAAATGACGAAGAAAAAGAAGAAAAATGGATTAATGAATAAATGCTACTTCACTGAGAAGAGTGGGAAGCAAAAAAGTATTTTGGCAGCTATTTTCACAGCAATTTGGGAATGCAAGGATGCAAGCAGACCATTTTTTAACCTTTGTTAAATAACTGTTTCCTTGATCTCGATCGACAATTTGTTAATAACGTATATTAATGTTTCCAGCGCGCTGGTTCGATCTGATGCACTACTTAAGCAATTTTGCAAATTACCACAAAATTTTCAACGCTTTTCTAACAAACAAAATCTGTCAAAGGTTTAAAATACATCAAAAGTAGATTGAATGTCAATTAATAAATTACCACAACTTCGTATGGTGTACAAACAGTGGAAACTTGTTGCTTGGATTTTTCACGGTTCATATTTACCGCCAAATATTGATTGGCCAATGGGTCGATCGATGTTTTCTAATTCATTGCCTCTTCAAAATCTAACATGTGTACTCAGTTCGTATATCACAGGCATGGAATCAACATGCGTTATAAAGTTGCAAAGAGTTTAAAATTTGTTCACTTAGCAAGTATGTTTGTTTTTTCTTCGAACATTTGGTTTTTTGTGCGGAACGCAACATAAATTACACTTTATATTAATTTAATAATTTTTACAGACGCAATATATGCAAATTTTTCTTGAAAATGGTCTAAATAGTTGACCGAAATGTTTAAAATTTTGTGATAATTTACGAAATTGCTTAAGTAGAAAACATTAATATACGTCTTTGTTAAATACATAAAGGATTGATATCAAAAAGAATTAATTATTCCTATTGAAAATAACTTTCTGCCAAGAGTTCCAAAAAGGGAAAAGGAACATCCAGTGTTTAAATTAATTCTGTTTCGAGGATTCGATCTGCGGTCGCATCTTTTGATCGACGCTGTAGGCTCGTCGATAGGAGGAATTAATTAAAAATGCTAGGTGGCATAGCCGCCTAATGGTTTACGGAATTTTAATAGATAATCGCATCAATAAATTCCTCCGGGGAATGATGCTATCTGCCTGTTCGATTCGTATGCAAATCCGCCGCGGCTGTTATGTAAACAATCGTACTTATATTATTTTCATCGCTCTCTCACATGCCATCGCTCACTTGCGCGCTCGCTTGCTCGCTTGCGCGCGCGCAATTATTATTAGACAATCCTATCTAATCTCGACGAACGCAATTTCATTTTCTCGAATCTCGTTTCTACAACGGAGCGGTGTATATCGGCTCGCTGCGTAGATTCTGTTTGTCAAGTTTTCAGCGGATTAAAGAGGGAAAAGAAATTTCTTATCAGCCCCTGAGAAAATGTTCCCAGAAACGCTCGCGAAAGCGCTGTGTATGGATTACAGTGAAAGCTTCTGCAAAATTAAACTCGCGGAATTACGTGAAACGCTAACATTTACGGAAAGTATATCGTCTCGCGAGTCATTGCTAAATTAGACAGCGGATTTTTATGCATTTACGAAGAAATCGCTTAGGTGAAATATAAAACAGTAATGTACAAAATGTAACAAAGTCGTTTAGGGATGAAATCAATTTTTATTTTACCGCTGCTTCCCACAATCAATGCAGAACATTTTTATATTTCATAAAGATCCGCAGTCTATTAATAATAAGAATGAATAGATCAGATACAGAACAGTGAGAACGTTTAAGAATTTACAATTTTGTGTGCGCTGCTATCTTATTTTTATTCTAAATAAACCTCTACTATTACTGAATAATAAAAATTATATCTTTCTCCTAAGATGAAATTCTTGCAATCAATAATTAAGCAATGAAGTGAATGTAGAACAAGTACTCCCTCTGTCCCATAATAATAGTAGCAAGTGAATATTTAAACAGGAATTATTTTGTTGTAGCGCAAAATTTCGAAGCCTTCAATCAAAATCAATGGTTCACGACATCTTCCAATTTTTAGGTTAACCTAATTATTACGAATTATAACTATTTTTCTAATTTCATCCGCTAATCAAAATCAATTGTTTTATTTCAGTTGAATATCAACCCATTGTAAAAGTAAGATGGAAAAAATAAGTTATGCTGGAAGCAATGAAAAACGATGGCTCCAATAATTTTAAGCTCATGCATATAGGAAAAGCAAAGCTTCGCAGCCAAGGGATCCTACCTGCAAGTTTAAAAGGCTGTAACGAAATTATTGAAAAATCCAGAAACTGTCTGAACACTCAAAATAAAAATTAGGAGTAATATTTTTCATTTATTGTTCAATGTAATCTAGTTTTTTGATAATAAATGTTGCGTTCTATTTTTTTTTCTTTTGCTACTACTATTATGAAACAAATTAAATTCATCAACTATTATTGTATATACTAATTATTAAAGACAAAGAATTTCTTATTATTCCGAAGAAAATCTGGCAACAGTCTATGCAGCTTCTATGTCTCACAGTTAACGCAATTTTCACGTTGCATAAAAATCTGCGGTCTAATAATAGCAACGGTGCTAATCGTACAGTCGCTGGCAAAACGTCGATAAAGCGAAACAAACAGGGTAACAGCGAAATAAGGAGAACAAGCGGCGTTAAAGGGTACCGCGATCAATTTAGTAAATAAATGAAGCAAATGAGGCTCGCGTAGTGCAGGGGCGTGCAAGGGCGGCGCTGCTATTAAACCTAACCCAGATCTCGTTGTAATAAAAACGTTACACAAGTTTCAATATTCCATCCCCACTCGAACGAAAAAACCTTCGCCGGGAACGTGAACTTCTATTTAGTCATCGGTCTCTTATCTCCGAATCGATAAATTGTAATTCCGTCTAAACGTCTGGGGAGATATATTAACATAAAACTTTTAATTAATTCAACGTTGACCCCAGAGCTCTGACATCGTTTGCATTATTTCTACGCGGCAGCGATATTCCGAAATAACGATGAACAACCGACCAGCAGGAGCCGAAATTCTCGGCAATTTTTAAAAACAGTGAAGTTTTACTTTTCGCAAATTTAATGAAATTCTCGGAACAAATTTTTTGGAACAACGACGAACCGCAAAATTCTCAGCAATCAATTTAAAAAAATTTTTAAAAGTGTTCGCAGCCTGAAATTCTACTTTCTTGAGATTTAATGAAACTCTGGAATAAATTCAGAACAAATTCCCCAATTATTTCTGTGATGCAACGAGCGATTTTTTGGAACAACGATGAACAACAAAGCGATCTGAAATTCTCAGCAATCAGTTTAAACATTTTTTGAAAATGGTGTATAGCCTGGAATTGCACTTTTTTCCAGGAAATCTTCCGTTTCTTCCCCGGGAATGCGGGCCAGAAATTTTAATGAAACTCCACGTTGTGTTTCAGTTAGCGAATTTAATGTTCGCCGAAGTTATTCGATGCGCACGGCGCGGCGCGGCACCCGTAAACTCCTTTGCAGGAATGCAGATTTGCATAAACCTCCACGGTCTACTCGTCGCTGATCTAAAATATTAATTTCAGGGTCAAACCTCTGCGGCCCGCGATCTTCTTCCTCTCACGCGGCGTCGTCATACGCGAACGGAATATCTAATTCGCTGTATAATTTAATTGGACGATGCCCGGCAATTGAAGGGCCCGCTGCTGTAACGAGGCGGCTACACGGTTTTGCGCAATTCCTCCTGTATATCCCATTGCGCTCGGTAATATTTCACTCGACGCAAAAAGAGGAACGAGAAGCAATTAAAAAGCACTGCTTCGAACGCGCTACAAATTGATGGCCGACTAATATTTTTACAACGGACGTGAAACCTACATCGACTGTTATAAAAATGCGATTCATGTACTGGTCCGCCCCCTTCACGTATCGAGGCAGAACAAAGTTGTAAATACCCATTAACTGAACTTCCTTTTTTGCTTCTATAATATCAAAACAAAAATATAGCATTACATTGGAGAGAACACAAGGTGACCTTGGTAGGATCACGAAAAATTGACGATACGAAAATTTGTTTATCCCAGTAATACGTAAAAAATGACGATAAGATGTTGTAACATCTTTGGCCTGTCACCTGGCGTTCGGTAAATAGGCTTGCTCCGCCCACAAGCTCCCCCTCTTAAAGAACTGGGCGGAGAAAACAGAGTAGGGGGAAGAAGTTGGTGTTCGGAGAAATGGAACAGCAAATTTGAAAAATCGTTCCACGTCAAAGACCAACACATTTTTTAAAAAAAGGCTATTTCGGTGAAAGCTTTCGATTCCCAGAGCGAAAATAGAACCAAATGGGCGGGGGCACGGCGGAATAGGCGTGGCGGACGAGGAGTGGGCGGAGGATCGAATTTCCAGTCGAGTTTCTTTCGCAGAGCAGCCCTCGGCAGTTTCTATCTTCGAAGAAATTTCAGCAACAGTATAACTAAGTAAACACGCATCAAAAGATAAGTTAACGTAAAAGGAACTGAATTATATTAGGTCGTCGGAGCTGACGCGAGCCAGTTTTATTCGCGGGAAATATGCGCGCGCGCTCCTCGCGATCCGTTTCCAGCTTTCCATCGATTTTTCGTTATTCTGTTTCGCGTCCGAATCGCCTCTCTTTATTTTCTTTATCGTTCATTTTTTATTTAGTTGCGTTTGGTCTTCGATTTCCCGTAGACTCGACCCTTTTTGCAATTTGTGGCGTTTTAATGATTGATTCGACGACCTTTCGACTTTCCCGAGTAAACCAATTTTTGTTTCCATTTTCCCGATGACAAAATATTGATCGCACACCGAATTCGACGTACCTACCGCGTACTCTGGCTTTCGGTTATATTTTCCGAAACAGCGAAAACAAAGTGGAATGTCAATAACAATCTGTGCAACGAAAATAGTCGCAACTTGTAAAACGGTTAAGCGAACAAACGCGTCGATGAACCTTGACCTTCGGTTACTGTTCCAATAAATCGTATTGACTTTGTCAGCAGGCTTTTATGATCGTTGACGTGCCAGTTAATGCGTTCAGGACACAATGAATTTCTTAAAGGCTGCTGAAGTGGACTGACACTGTGATGAATGCGATTAGAGTAATAAAACGTTCTTTGCTGTGAAAGCGAATCACTTCCAACAGCTTCGGTTTTGGACATGGGCGTGGCCTTGTCGCTCCTGACGCCTAGGGAGCCAGAACTCTGTGGGGCAATATTGGAAACTCGAAATGTATCAATAATACGGAAAATATGGAAGGCACAATAATTTTACTGTGTCTGCAGTCTACTTTCAGTTTCCACTTTCTCGTACCAAATTCTAAAGCTTCGATTTTGGGCAAACGGCAGCGTCGGAGAGTTAAAAGTGGGCGTGGCCTCGTCGCTCCTGACGCCTAGGGAGCCAGAACTCTGTGGGGCAATATTGGAAACTCGAAATGTATCAATAATACGGAAAATATGGAAGGCACAATAATTTTACTGTATCTGCAGTCTACTTTCAGTTTCCACTTTCTCGTACCAAATTCTAAAGCTTCGATTTTGGGCAAACAGCAGCGTCGGAGAGTTAAAAGTGGGCGTGGCCTCGTCGCTCTTGACGCCTAGGGAGCCAGAACTCTGTGGGGCAATATTGGAAACTCGAAATGTATCAATAATACGGAAAATATGGAAGGCACAATAATTTTACTGTGTCTGCAGTCTACTTTCAGTTTCCACTTTTCCGTACATAATTCTAAAGCTTTGGTTTTGAGCAAACGGCGTCGGAGAGTTAAAAGTGGGCGTGGCCTCGTCGCTCCTGGCGCCTAGGGAGCTAGAACTCTGTGGGGCAATATTGAAAACTCGGAATGTATCAATAATAGGGAAAATATGAAAGGTACAATAATTGTACTGTGTGTACGGTCTACTTTCAGTTTCCACGTTTCAGCAGCATAAGAATTCTAGTTGTCCATAGAACGAAGAGAGAGAGGGAGAGAGTTAATATGGGCGCAAGCATCGCGGCGTATCGAATTGCAAATGCGACGTCCCGAGCTTTCACGGCAATGAAAAAGATTGCCATCGTAATTCAGAATATCCAATAGCCGACTGAAAGGGAGTAGGGAGAGCGAGAGACAGGAATAAAGAGGAAAAAAGCGAGAGCTGCCAGTGATCTCTGTGTTCGTTTAAACTCGGACTTGACGGACGTGGTCGTCTACTTTTGCAGAGCCGAGAGCTTGCCTGTCTTGTTCCCGTTGCTTTATTTCCGCGGTCGATTCCAAACTGATCGGATTTCGTGTATGCACCTGTAATTTAAAATATTATTTCCGTCGTAATCAAATCGCTCGAACCTGCTTCTCGATACTTCGCTCTTTACAAGCAAACGATTAAATCCTATTTGTTAGTCGTTCTTTGTTAATTTAATTCGTCCCGCGGGACTATTCCCGCGAACCCGGTGTAAAGTAATTAGCAATTAGCCCGCTGCAACCTCCACCGCTACTACGCGGGCAGTTCTTTGTTACATAGAACGAGATTATTTTATTCCGCCGTGGAAGCTGATCTTGTAAACATTATTTTCAAAGCCGGTTAAGAGGACTTTAATTTCGAGCATAATGAAACCGTAATCAGATCAGACTGTTGTTTATCCTGTTCGTAGAACGTTTGGCACGCTTACAGCACCCTGTCAAGGGTATTCAATTCTCGCGTAGAATGTTGCTCGCGAAAATTCGAACTTCCGAGGCCGCAGTTGCGACAAGTTGAGAAACAAATGGGACGAGAGGAAGACGATGAAGAAAGTGTACGATTTAATTCTTGTCCATCTTTTCATAAATTGGTATCCATTTACAAACAACCAAAGCATACCTGGAAAATAACCCTCGTCATTTTCTGCACATTGGAACCATTTTATATGTATATACATAGATAGCTGCAGTAAAACATTTGAATAAGGAACAACATTGCAATTGATCAATTATGAAGGCTACGAATTATAATGTATACACGTAACATTAGTTTATCCCCAATGGTGTTCAAGAAGGGACAATAATATCGAACCGAGAAAAATTGGGAATATGATTTAGACATTAAAGAATATGTTAAAAAAGAAGTTTTAATAATAGCACAAATAATAATTTTAATAATTTGTTATCATAAATGCATAAAATCTAGTAACGAAACGTTAACGAGAACACGTTGATTGTATCGTTTGTAAATATATGAAACGTGCTGCCGAATGAACTTTTGGAACAACCGCATACATGGTTAATCGACAACAAAATGCATTCGAGATATCCTGGTTGTTTAATTCCGATTCGGGATGGTACTGGAACATTACGAACAGCGCTGTAAAAACGCACAATTACTTCGTTAACTCTAATACTTCTCAATGGCACAGCTATTTCCTGCTGCGATTGCACGGAGTTTAATTGCCCCCGGAGTCAACCTATAATCTATTCTCGAGACCGTGGCTGCCGTCGACTACCGAGCAAACATTATCCACGCTTTTTACCCGTCCGAGTGCATAATAATGGGACGCGTGAACCATTTCGCAGCGATCCACCATCTCACTCCGTGCCCGCCAAATTATTAACGATACAATCGCCCTTCGCTCGCCGAGCACAATGCACGCGGAACTTTTTTTTCTCTCTCTCTCTCTCCCTCTCTATCTCTCTTGCTCCCTCCATACGCAATTACCGTTAAATGAATGAACAAGCCCCGTCTGATTAGAACTCCCCCCACGGATAACAGAAAAGATCAAATTCACTCCAGAGATCCTGCATAAAATTCCATCGGTTCCCATTTGCTGCCAATTATTTCTCCGTGTTCTCCAAAACGATTTATTCAGATCTAATATATTTAAATAAAATTTTAATTTCTAACTTATTTAAATAAGAATATTTTGCACTTCATCCCTTAACCCCTTGCCTTACAATATCGTGTCAGACTCGTGATAAAGATTTTGAACAGAGTCTAATAAATATGAATATTATTAATCTCCTTTAAACGGAGGTGAAATTCTATCTTGATTTTGTTAATGTATAGTTGAAGAACATTCAAGAACATGTAGGCATGCAATAGATGTAAACTACAAAGAAAGTTCTAATCACTGAAACCGTAAAATAAATCGTAGGCCAAGAGGTTAATATGTAGATTTTTTACACTGAAAACATCACGACGATATTCTTAGATTTTTCTAATCTTTCACCGCTTTATATTTCACCCATCCAATTTCTTCATAAACACATACAAATCCGCAGTCCACTGATGCCAGACAAGAGAAACATATTCCATAGATTTTCTTATTTATAGCGGTGCACGTAATTTCATTGTTGTAAATATTATTCGCCGAAAGAAATGCCACGAATTCTGCACGGCGAAGATATTAAAATGGTCCGTCGAAAATGTAAATATTTAAACGGCGGATTTGATGCATTCAAAAAAGCAAAATGATCAAACGGACCGGAGAATGCAAATATTGTAGCTCGCTATAGTTGCAAGTACCATAAACAGTCCGCCATAATGGAGCGCACGTTGCATGTGATTGTCTGTCGATGCAGCGGAGAAATATTTGGCAGGTTTGTTGCACGCGCGAACGGGTAATTGGCGTGCACTCTCGCTCGCTCGCGCGCGCGCGCTCGTATACACGCGCGAGTGGATAAATAATGAAGCCCCGGGAACGCGCCCCACGAAAATCCATGCACACACAACAGTTGACTCGATGGGACACACGTGGTGGGTGGTATGGTGGGGGTAGCGAGAGGGCGGTGATCGAACGGTGGGGTGCGGTGCTGGGGCGAGGGGAGGGGAGAAAAAGAAGTAAAGAAGAGCGGAGAGGAAGAAGGGGGTGTGTGCAAAAATTAAAAAAAAAGGAAGATGACGACGAGGGCTAGTAGATGCAATTGCGATATCAATGGCGCTGGGGGTTTCGCAGACGATGCAGCTGTGGCAGAGAAACGAGATTAACGCTATAAATACCATTGGTGGTCGAGCCAGGCCGTGTCTCTCGGCCGGCTGCAGAAACTGTTGGCGCGGACTGTACTCTTAAAACATTGGAAATAGTTATGGCAGCGGTGCTCATCACGCGGCTACCTTACTTCCACTCTTTTTCTTCGCTTTCTCCCTGTCGTCGTTTCGTTCCGTCGCCCCTCTCCAAGCCACGTGTTATCGATTCAATTATGTAAGCGGCCTCTCTCTTTCTCTACCTTTCTGCGTCTCTCACCCTCGCTCGCTCTCTCTCTCTCTCTCTCTCTCTTTCTCCCTCGATTGACAAGCGTACGCAGGCGGCACGGTCATTAGCGAACTTTCATTCAAACGATCGGCTCCGTTTTTCCTGCTCGTTTTTTCCCCTCCGCGGCCGTTTCTCGTCCTCTTCGTCGTCGTCGTCTTCTTCTTCTTCTTTCTCGTACCCTGCATCTTTATTTTTCAATCATACCCCAGGCTATTCGTACCCCTTCTCATCCCCCACCACCCATGGTGATTTGTCGTTATCGCTGTTATCCTTGTTCACAGAACCCCCCTTGATAAAACGTGACGAGTGATTCTAGCGGGTTTGTTTATTACCTCTCTGTCTATTATGGATCGTTGCTGCTGCGATACTCGATGTCGATCCTTGTGTTTCCAGCGCGGTATGTACTCGTTTCGTCGCGTTCATGTTCTCATCGAATTTTTAACGGGATATTAGTTTGTGTCCTTTAATAAATTCTCTTCGAAATTGACTGCGAGCGCCTCTGTCGTTCTTCTTCTCACACATTCAATAGACTTCATTATTCTAATGTGTATGCGAGTATTCTAATGAGAACGAAATCTAAATAAAATTTGTCTTCTCACCTTTAGAATTCTGCGCACAGTCACGGTCCGTGCTTGGTGGGTTCGGCGCAAGCGTTGCTAATTCACGTAACTGGTAATTCAGGATTCATTTTATCTTAGTAGCACTGGTTGTACAGTTGTGGTTATTGCAACGGCATAAATTGCTCTATCACCGACGAGTTTTTGTATTATGTATCATTATATTTTTATGTATATTATTCATATTATTTATTATCCGTACACTTAGGTTGCTATATATTACCCTTGTCCGTCCCCAGTTAGAATATGCTTCAACTATATGGTCTCCGAAAAGCGTTAAATATGAAATCGTGCTGGAGAGAGTGCAGCATAAATTCCTCAGGTTTTGTGCATATAAGACGAACAACCCAATGTCAATCTCTGATCATAATTACTCTATAATATTAAACACAGTCAACCTGGAAACATTATCCGATCGAAGAACAGTTTCCGACCAGAGCTTTATCTTTAATCTGATAAATAATAATATAGGTTGTCCAGCACTCCTGAGACAAATAAATTTCTATGTACGAGTTTTGAGAACAAGAGCAGGATTTCAAACAATGAAATCCAAATTCTCATATGGAGTAATAAATCCATTAAATCGCATTGTTGCTAGCTCTAACACATTTTATAACAATATTGATTTTTTTAATGGCACGTTACAGGCATTCAAAACAAAATTGCGCAATACTATTTGTTAATCGTATCTGTATTTGTTTAATTTCGCGCGGTCCATTCTTATGTAAATTTTAGGTTAAGACCTGTTTTGTTATGTTTTCTTTTTGTTTTTATTAGTTATACTGTAAAAACTGTATACATTTGTATAAAAGGACCTCGGTCCGTATATAATATATAATAATAATAATAATTTGTGTTTTGCATAATTGAAAGTATTTCAATTTGCGTTCTCTAAGTCGATCGTCTCTCGACAAACATTTTTGACCACCAAAAAGCTTTCAACGCAGTGCAGAAAACTTGAGAATAAATTGACAAGACAATATCAATTTCGAAATTACGTTAAAAATCAAATACTTCGTTGCTAACACCAATAATTAAATACCCGTAAGAAAGGAGTGACTAGAATAATATTTTCAAGGACGACGATCGATCCTCTCACGGAACAAACATTTTTCTGAGCATAATTGTTGCATTAATAGCTTGTTGGCAAAGCAAAACATTCGCGTCGTTCCAACGCATTTTATTCGTTCATAGTTTTGCAGAGACAAACACGCGGCCGTGTGCCGATCGGCTTATTATTTATGCTCGGTTGTCAGTGCTTGGCCAGCGGTGCTCAATCGAGTAACATTGTAATTCCGTATACTACACAAGCATCCGAATTCGGTAGAAGCTTCTTACTCTAACTGTACACGGTTAGAGGTTACAAACGCGTGTACGGGGTAACGCGTCCCGACTCACCGTCCTCTCTCTCTTTCTCTCTTTCTGTTTCTCTTTCTCTCTTTCGTTCGTGAATAAAGAATCGGAGGAGAGGACGCGTGGGAATGGGAAGCCCGATGGACCCAGTGGCCGAGGCGAATCTTTTTACATACTCGGATTTATAAATATTGATTGTGCCGTTCCGTTGCTTATCTTATCTACGATTTTATCTCGCCGGCGAGAATTGATGGATCGCTCACGGAATTTTAATAGTTTCACCAATAAATTTCCATTTCCGTCGATACGGCTAGACAAGAAAAATAACTGGCTAGTAGATTCCTCTTCATATTGCGGCGTTTCTAATTTCGAGTAGATTTCAATAGACGGTTCAGGCTCTAATGCACCGGGTGGCACAAATTTAATGCGACGAGCTCCTCCGAAATTTCAGCTGTCGATTTAATCTTTTCGAGTGGACACGATATAGATTCTTGTTTTGTTGTAGAACCACAGAGTGGCTCAAAAATCACTTGACCATTTTAAAATGAAAGACTTGATTTAATTATTGTATATGCAACAATGAAACAGACTACAAAAGCTGTTAAAACAGGATATAATTACTGTGGTGTTCCATTTTTAAAAATCAAGGAGAGCTACTATTGTTACAAAATATTCTGAAGAGCGAAAACTCACTAATATTTTCTATACCATACGCAGAGATTAATCACAAACACGACTGTAACATAGTTGTGACCAGCTGAGTACACAAGATCCGTTTGCGAGACAAGAAACTGTGCCAATTACAATTTCTAATTACATTACAGTGTCAGCTGGGTCACGCGAACTGGATCAATTTCACAAGAAAGGAAGAAGAAGATGCAATTAACGACATATAATAACTTTATCTTTGTACATACTCGCAAATGCCAGATCTTATCTGTTTCGCTCACCCTATATACGCCTAAGTGGACGCTGAAAATAGGAATACACGAGAGCCGGCGCAAGTGGCGACGCGATTTAATAAAATGATGCAGCGACCAAAATATATTAAATATAACCGCCGTACTATTTATTTCCCTTATTTATTTGTGACACGAATGAGTTTCATTTAAAACAGCAGAAACAGAAGAATTTAAAGATAATTCTACATTATTTCCAATCTACTAAAGACATTAATTACTAGACTGTAGATTTTATGCATTTATCATTTATATGCGTACAATTCAAAGCAGTGAACATATTAAAACGATTTAAGGACATCAGTGTATTAGTTTTAATTACATAAGATAATTAGAAGAAGAACAAAATTTCTAGGTGGCGCCTGTATTTTGCAATTGGCGTAGAAATTGTTTGTTTTGCATAAAGATCCGCGATCTATTAATTACGTACCATGATGACCATTTCGGATCATGCACATAGATTCCCAAAATGGGGACATTTTCTCAATTGATCGCAACAATGATTAATTTTCGAAATTTATATGTGATTTTTTAAAAGAATTTGTATATTAATAAAATTAAATCCGTTTGTTTACTTTTTATCCTGTGTTATCCCTTATCCCAAATTGATTAAAAACGAGGCTATTTATGAAATTCATTTGTCGGGTTCCAAGAGACCCACCTTACAATTTATGTGTTATGAGACCTTGCGAGGGTTAAATATCTAGATATACGTAGCAAAGATCTTAAAATAAAAATGTGGTACTTAAGAAAATAGATTTCTTTCTTAAAAGTCTCCTCTAATTGGCGACTGGAATGAGAGCGTCCGAGCGTAATCTGTTGAAAAATTCCAGGGCCCGTGAATTTCGCTGGGAAGCAGAGCAGACTATACCCTGACTAGCTGATAGTCCGGAGAGCATGGTAGTTTCGCCTAATAGTTTCCCAAGAAACGGCTTGTAACAGTTTACGTGGCTCGCACACGTTGCAGGAGTTTAGGAGCGTTTGGAGTGAGGGCGCTGGAGGGAGTAGTCACGTCAGTGCTGATTATATCAGTGTGCCACGACAGAGACACGTATTACATTAAACGGCTAACAGTGTTTACCGAATGAATCATGTAAAGTGCAACAATAAAACGATCTCGACGGACAGCGACAGAAAAATAACGAGGGAGACACGAGACGATGAAACAAGATAGCCCACCAAAGGAAGAATCGAATGTTTTCCCGACTACTTTTGGTGGATCGATACACGTCCGATGAATGTTCGATCGGAGAATGTTTGGTATTAATTGGGTACCGGTGCAAACCGACGCAACGTTGCAAAGTGACGCTAATGAATTATTAATCGATACACTCGGAACGCCGTCGACTGCAAATTTACTTCCGCCTGTACAAACACAGCCGGCCGGCGCGCGGTGCTCTGACGGCGGATTAAATTTGATAGCGAGGTTGGGGGTGGCCAGAACAGACAGTAGCAACTCTGTTTTAATTTATACGGGCCCCGTGGACGTCCGGGCCCTTTAAGAACGATGAGAAACACGAATCTCGCCAGGGAAACGCGTCTTCTACGAAAATAGGTCGAGCAAATGACTTTATGAACTTAATGAGCAGAAGAACCGCCCCCCATCCGCACCCCCACCGAACGACAACCACCCTCTTTATCGAAATAGAACGGCCGAAACCCTCACAGCAAAGCAGCAGCGCGTGTCGTACTCGGTCGTTGAACATTTCTAACAAAATCGAGGCTCGTTTTTACCATTGAAGACCTTGGAAGATCCAAGTTGCTGATTTCGAAAATTGTTCAATTCCTGCAGTGTGCATCGTGAATGCACCAATACCCGTCGATGTGAATGCATCGGCCTCGAATCATTATTAATTAGGCTAATATTCAAACTGGGATTTAATATTTGATTTTCGCGAGTGCTGAGCGTGTCGTCTAGAAATTAATATTTGATATTTTGCGAGTGCCGAGTGTGTCGTTTAGAGATTTGAATTTAAATTAGAAATTAATATCTGATAATTGTGAGCGTTGAGTGTGCCTAATGGAAATTAATGTTTGACATTCGTGAGTGTAGTGTATCGTTTAGAATGGTTAAGGAAAATGCTTCCGGGGAAAACCGACGAAGATTACCTGACTGTAAAAATTGGTCGTTGCGTAATTAAGCAAATATATTTGTTTACCGGGCAATTCCATGAACTTCGACGACGGACTTGCCCGGTTTTTACAGCAAGTCGTTCAATTATGCTTGGGGGTACCGAGCCGGTTTCCTCTGCGAACAGCATCCGGGGAACTCATAAGGAGTTAATCTTTTAACTGCGAGTAATTAGGCTCGCGGGAAAGGTGTAATACCGTGAAGCGGGATGGTTAAAGGTGGCTAAACTCTCATGCGTTACCTCTGACTATCAGGATCGATATCATTCCACGTAATGGAGTACAGTAGAAAGAGTTTTAAACAATATCGAGTTAACACTAAACCTGCCGAGTCTTAAAAAAATGACATGACTGATTTTATTTAGACCTGTGCAACTCCTATTGTAACATGTGCTCCACTAAAGATATCTATACAATCATTTCTCATGACATTAATTTTATTATATCAATGATTGTAAAATAAAAAATCTGGAACCGATCATTTTGACCGGTGATGGTAGGTTTAGTGTTAAAAATTGGTGATCGGGAGATCAACAAGCACGTGGATTCGGATAAAAATTCACGACTTCGTGTGTATGCATTGCAGTGCGATCACTTGCAGTGAAACGACCCACATATGTATTTTACGAGGCAGTAAATGTACAGTAGGGTCCCCTATACACACACTGTGATATAAAAAATTGTTTAAATAGACTGTACATTTACTGCCACGTGAGATGCACGTGTACAGACTTTCTTTGCAACCTTTTGATCGTATTATGTCTTTCGTAATTCAATACGAAGAATTTACAATAGTTTTTCCCTTTTTTAAAAAAAATACAGTTTCGCAATCAACATTTACTACTCCGGTCGGTTAAAGTAATTCGACGAGTGGCTCTATAAACTCTCGACTGCTAAGAGTTTGAACAATAAAGATAAGCCTCTTATCTGCTTCTCTTGTTTCGTTTTATTGTGGCCCATTCTTCAGTTACATTTCGTCGTGGAGGAACTAGAAGCTAGATGCACGACCTCAAGATAAAGTAATAAAGAATATTTTCAATTTGTCAGCTGCATTATTGAAATAAGTAGTGCGATCAAAATGTAATTTGTTGCAGGAATGTATACACTGTTAGTTTAGCTATAGTATGGGTTAAGTTCGGGAACTGCCTCTGGCTATGCACCGTCATTGTACGAGACTAGATTGTACTTGCAACCCTCGAATACACAATATTGATACCAAATGTTACTCCTGAAATATAAATATTGGGTTGGCAAGAAAGTAATTTCGATATTTTAAGGTGGAAAAAATCCAATTTTTCTATTCAAGCAATGAACTTTAATGAATAGAATATTTTTCATTTTGTTCGATGATCATTTGCCATCTTTTTGGAAGCTTCGTAATTCCGCGCTCATAAAATTTCAAAACAGAGTTGGGCATTAATCAATTAAGATTTTAACCGAGATTGATTGATTAATGCGTACGATTAAAAAAGGTAATCATTGAAAAATCTACGAATGATCCAATCGATTGATGAAGTTAATCGTCGATCGTTGATTAAAAAAGGAAATCATCGAAAAATCGGAGACTGATTCAATCGATTAATGAAGTTAATCGTCGATCGTTGATTAAAAAAGGAAATCATCGAAAAGTCGGAGACTGATTCAATCGATTGATGAAGTTAATCGTCGTCGATCGTTGATTAAAAAAGGAAATCATCGAGAAATCGGAGACTGATTCAATCGATTGATGAAGTTAATCGTCGATCGTTGATTAAAAAAGGAAATCATCGAAAAATCGGAGACTGATTCAATCGATTAATGAAGTTAATCGTCGATCG
The DNA here is from genome assembly GCA_933228785.1 of Lasioglossum pauxillum. Lineage (NCBI taxonomy): Eukaryota > Metazoa > Arthropoda > Insecta > Hymenoptera > Halictidae > Lasioglossum > Lasioglossum pauxillum. The sequence continues at coordinate 13,983,069 of OW121706.1, read as the reverse complement.
TTGATTAAAAAAGGAAATCATCGAAAAGTCGGAGACTGATTCAATCGATTGATGAAGTTAATCGTCGTCGATCGTTGATTAAAAAAGGAAATCATCGAGAAATCGGAGACTGATTCAATCGATTGATGAAGTTAATCGTCGATCGTTGATTAAAAAAGGAAATCATCGAAAAATCGGAAACTGATTCAATCGATTAATGAAGTTAATCGTCGATCGTTGATTAAAAAAGGAAATCATCGAAAAGTCGGAGACTGATTCAATCGATTGATGAAGTTAATCGTCGTCGATCGTTGATTAAAAAAGGAAATCATCCAGAAATCGGAGACTGATTCAATCGATTGATGAAGTTAATCGTCGATCGTTGATTAAAAAAGGAAATCATCGAAAAGTCGGAAACTGATTCAATCGATTGATGAAGTTAATCGTCGTCGATCGTTGATTAAAAAAGGAAATCATCGAAAAATCGGAGACTGATTCAATCGATTGATGTAGTTAATCGTCGATCGTTGATTAAAAAGGAAATCATCGAATAATCGGAGACTGATTCAATTGATTGATGAAGTTAATCGTCGTCGATCGTTGATTAAAAAAGGAAATCATCGAAAAATCGGTGACCCTTTTAATCAATTGTTGAAATTAATCGCCAAGCGGTCTATCCATAAATTGTAATAAGGAGGAAGAGAGAATCAGGGAGCGGAGATGGAGAATTGACAGAAATATATCTCAACAAAAACTCAGTTTACATTTTTTTCAGTATGCATACAGTTTTGATTCCGTTTTCATTTCGAAATTTCAGCAGTTAATCATTAATCAAATATCCGATTAACGATTGGAATTGAAAAGAATGTAATCGTTAACCGCAATTAACGACTAAAATAGGAGTTCAATTGTCAATTGCGATTAATGTTTAAAGTAGAAATGTATTCGTCAATCAAATAAAATAGCGAAATGACTTTCTTGCCAACCAAATGCAATTCACTCGACTGTGAATTTTCTAAACCTCTTATTATCGTCTCTCCATGTTCCTCCTCTTTGTAGGAATTTATATTTTATGAACTCTCAACTTATTTATTACTAGACTGCGGATTTTATGCATTTCTGACGAAAAAGGACACGTACAATTTAAAGCTAACGAATTAAAAAGATTTAAGAACATCAATGTAATAAAATAATTTGAGCTTAATAAGAAAAGAAGATACAAATTTCTATTTGGCTCCAGTGTCTTGCGATCAATGCAAACATTTTTTATTTTGCATAAAGATCCACAGTCTATTTATTAAATTGTGGATTTAGTTAACCGTAGAAATGTCTGAATCTCTCTATGACATTTACCATAGGAAATTTATGAAATATTTTAAACAACAATTAAATCGTGAATAGAAATTCTTCCTTTAAAAAATAATATCATCGAAAAAATTCAATCTTTGTGTCTCTGCTAAGAAATGCCACACCTCTTGGTCTGTTGCACTTAAGAAAAATGTCCATGCGTTTTAAAATTATTTTGGAGGAAGTTTAATGGAAGCCGAGCGAAGTATATTATGTTTATTGGTCGGTGAGATAGCGTTCCACGTTGTTTTATCTGCGCTAATGTAAAAGCATGCAGGTGATACAAGGGCCACCTGGATTTCATCGAGTGTTGCCATATGCCTTCAAACCCCTGCGTTCCGTGCAGCGTGGATACGATTACCATAAGCATTTAGGGTAAATAATAACGTATAAAAACCAGACGGTAATTGAATTTGCAGCAACACACACACACTTCGTCTGGCTCTACTCCCGTAATCTTATCGTATCGAATATATCCTGGTTACGTAATTGACTAACGTAGATCGTCGATGGAGCTGTGAAATTCGCAGATTAGAAAAAAAATCCGAAGAATCGCGCAGAAAAATCGGAACTCCTAGCCGCGGCACTTGCGTAATCCGTTATCTCGCGTCATGAGAATAAACTGTATTAATTGGCGAACGAGGGCGGAATTATACATTTAATTGCGGTTTGCGTCATTCGTGGCAATTCTATCGTAAGAAGCAACATTTGCATATCGGTGTCTTTGTGGAAAGTTGCAAATTCCAGTTCAACTTGTATTCCATCGAAACGTTGGAGTTAATTCGTGTCGTAATTGTTCATTTACATCGCAGGAGGAATTATTTATGAATGCAAACACGAGACTATCTTTTAAACGATTGCACAACGTATTTTATGTTTCAATTCAGATCGGAAGAGTAAATGTTTACACGTTCGAGTCGATGCTTATTTATCAATTCAAAATTACACAAGGAAGTCTATCAAGTCAAACAGTATTTAGTAGATTAGATAAAGTTCAGTAAAATTCGCACCATGGATCGATAAAATGAAACAGTAACAAGTTGACTGTACGGATCAATTAAAGCGAAACGAGTTCAGAGAAAGAATCGCAAGTTAACAAAAATGGAAGAGCAATTAAATAAAATTCACAGTATATAGATCAATTAGAACAGAACGAGCTCGGGAAAAGAATTACAAGTTGATCAAAATTGGAGAGCAATTAAATAAAATTCACTGTATCAATTAAGATGAAACGAGCTCGGAAAAATATTACTGCATTAAATGAAAACGAAAGACCTAATAAAAACGAATCGATAAAAATCGCTCTGCGGGATGAAGAAAATTAAATGACTTTCAAATGTAAACGGTAAAGGACGAATTAAATGCAGGAGAAAAATTACAACAAAAATGAAAGAGTTAAGTCTCGAATAAAATTGTGAATTAATTAACAAAATGTTTCAATAAAAATCGCTACAGAGACAGAAACGGATCGAACAAGTCCGCGAAAAAAATAACAAATTAATCAAAGCGACCATTTCGTTTTCACAAAAGAAAAGGGTGGTGCCGGAGCTTGTAATCGCCGGCGTGTCCGATACAATTTCAGGGGTGAAAGCGGTCATCTGTGGGGTTGCTAGTAATTTCTGTGCAACGACGGGGACTGAAAAATTCGTGATCCGATGTTATGAGAATATCGTGTCCGTGGCTTTAAAACGTAGCAGGGCCCGCTCTAAGGGCGGGCAACCCAGCTGGCTGAAGTGTGAGAAACATATTGATGTGTTAAATACCCAATTAATAGAAAAGTTCACATTACGTAAAATTAGCAAATGAAGAGTAATCAAGAATTAGCTTTTGGGCAAAAAAGAAAGCCTAAGCAATGTACTGAGCTTCATTACAAAGTTAATTTTCCTTAAAAATATTGCTAACGTTACCAATAACTGTAGCAAGTGACGAAAGGAGTTTCTCCAAGTTAAAATTAATTAAGAACTTTTTTACACAAAATTGTCTTAATGGTATGGCCATTTTGGCAATTGAGCATGAGATTGCTGATCAAGTAAATTTAAAAGGTGTAATAAAAAAGTTTGCGGAACTGAACGTAAAAAAAAAAGTTTTTTGTGATTTTAGCGTAGTTGAACCTTGTTTTATTTTAAAATAATGGCATGTTGATTGTTCGTGCAATAATACAAATTTTTAATATCATTTAAAAATGTAAAAAATTATTTGGTTAACCATTTCTGGCTATATTTCTTAATTCATTTCTACTGTTTTGTACTGGTTGATTATCAATGTTATGTTATGTTATGTCTCTTTCTAAATATATGCTTTTATTAAAATTTCAATAAAATGATTTCATTTTTGTTGATAATAAAAAATATGTACCTTTATTTAGAAAAATATATATATATTCTTAAGGGGCGGCAATTTGTCTTTTTGTCCGGGGCGACATAACCGCTAGAGCGGGCGCTGAACGTTCGGCTCAGAGGTTCTGCTGTTCGTTATTCTCATGTTGTCGAGGTGGTTCCCTGCACGCCCCCGCAGCGAAGGGGCGTAAGGGGGCCTGCCCAGAGAAAAAACAGCCCGGGACTATTACATAAAATCCCGAAGAGGCGCAACGGTTGGAATGTTACGGTACTACGGGCATAGTCGTCAGCTTAAGACTTGTACAGTAGGCCCTCACGCTTCCGCCCGGGCCCGGTCACGTGACGCGTCTCGCGCATGTGTCACAATGTCACGTGACCGATCCGGAAGAGAAAGGGCAAGTCCCTTTTCCCTTTTCATTTTTCTACTGCGTTTTAGAATATCCCACGCGGCGAATAAAGTATCGAAGACGTTTAAAATTGTGCTCAATAATGGAGTGCCACCCCTAAAAATATCTCGCTGCTGGAAAAATGTCTAATGGATTTTTGAAATCGAATGAAAGAGCGTGAAGCGAGAACCAGTTCCATTTTGCGCGCGGGGATCCGCGGCGAAACAAAGAACATTCGACTTCGCGGAATCGGGCGCGGCGTTTAAAATTAAAACGATCGAACACACAGACACAGGGTGTAGGTCCCGGGGGGTGATGCGGGGGTGAGAACAGGGGGATGGCGAAGGGCTCGAGAAACAAACAGGCGAGCGAGTTTGTTTCGGGGAGAGAGCTGGCTGCGCGCTGTGTTTCAGTTTCGCTCATTATCATCCAGATGTACGTAGGTAGGGATGCGAAAATATCGATCGAACAGCCGCAACGCTCTCTCGCGGATCCCGCACTTTATTTCGTGATTAATCGCGGCCGCCGATTATAAATAAAACTAACATGCAAATTGGCGAGGGTGTGCGAGCGAGTACGTTTGTGCAAACGGGAGCGCGAAAAGTGAACGAGAACTGTTTAATAGTCATGAGCGCGAAATGTGTGCCGGCTCACTCCGGTATCCTTGACTCGACGCGCCGATTGATAAAACTATAGACGAAAATAGATTGTTTACTTTGCTTATCGATCAATTAGAACGCGGCGAGGGGGGATAAAACGACACCCAGCAGCCGCACCGAAAAACTGATCGCATATTTCTCTCTTTCTCTATTTCTCGTATCGCTCTTTTTCGTAAACAACGCGAGGACAGAACAACGGAGAGATTTTATAACAACATTTTTTTTTCTCTTTTCGGCACAGCATCCGCCGAATTTTAATCTCGTAATTTCTGTCTCTTTTTTCGTCGCGGAATATTCCATCGCCCGGAATCGAATTTTTTATTAACTTGACTACAAGCTTCCTCTTTCTGGCTCGGGTTTGCTTTATTATTGGCTGGAATTGAATTTTTTTTGAAACTATGCTGTTCCTTTCAATGCGCCTCAAATAATAGGAAAATGATGCTTTATTTTTGAAAGCCAAGAAAAATGCATTTTGAATCCATTGTTTGGGTTTCTGTTACCGATGGTCATTCGATTTCATTTCACTTGAACGATTAATTAAATTGCTGCGGAATTAAATAGTATCTTCTCTTTTCATGCTCCCAGTAATAATACTACTAGCTTTTATTTTTATTGAATGTGCTCAAATCATGAACTCTGTTCAGAAGTTTCTCGTGAGAACATTTTTACGACTATAATCTTTAGAATTTATCGTGCATTTCAATTTACCCATGAATTTAATAAAATACAGTAGCACAATAAATAACGACAAGTTCAGAAATTGATTTTTATGACAATATGTTAAATGACGAGCTTCGACGTTACTTCGGTCGAAATATTTCGAACTCCGATAATAATGTTCTTTTCGACTGTTCAGTTTCGTTTAGCATAAAATTTGCACAACGGAGCCTCCATTGTTTGCTTCTCTTTACCATTCGACAATGCTGGAAATTATTTTCAAAGATATCGAGTAATATTCGAAGCTCAGCCGGACAGAATAAACATAACCGTGTACAGTTGTATATAAATGCGTATTGTTAAAACGAATATTGTTTGGAGACAATGGTTTCATTCGACTAGGAATCGCGAGCACTGCGAGCCGGCAATTATACGCCGGACAAAGAATAAATTGTTTAAACGGGCATGGACGACTATTCATAAATATTGAACGGCGCGCAGCGGTTATTATAAATAATGCATAGGCGGGAGGGGGTAGAAGAATACCTGCTCCGGTGTTCTCCGTTTAATCGCGGACCACATTATATAATTGTTTGCCAATGAAGCTACGAAATTAACTTATTTCTCGTGTAATCGCAGCAACCGGGGAGCCGTAAAAAGAGAGACGTCCGCTAAGTAATTCCGCTTGTTCGAGTTCGTTTACGTAAGAGAACGGAAAACGTTAACATTTTCGTCTAGAATCGCAAACTGCAAGAACAAGACGAAGAAAAGGAAGAAGAAGAAGAGGAACACCGAGAGGAAAAAAAGAAGTACCGTACCTGCAACGTGTTTAATTGCAACTATCGATCTGTTACATAATTAATGAACTTGCTCGTTCTTTGTCGATTGCAAGAGCCGGGGATTAAAAACAAGGTAGGACAATAACAGCGGAGCTGTAGCAGATTCCGTTTTTACGGTCCCGGAGCTTAGGAAAAGTAAATTGCAACGATCAAGACCGGGCAGAACGATCCGATTTTCTATAAATGGCTCAGTCACTTTTTCTTGCTTCTTGCTCGTCTCATAAAATATTCAACAACTCGCGCAACTCTCAATACGCTTCTATATTATTGGCAATAACGACGTAAACCGTGCAATACACTGGGCAACAACGCATTCTCTGTTTGTTTAATTAAATTCCCGCTCGACATGTTTCTATTCATGGAAACCGTTGCAATAGATGCACCCAGGCGGAAAATATTCGATCGAATTAAACACACAATCGATTATCAACGCCGCGGGGCCGGTTTTTGCGCGTAATATGGAAATGTGGATTTTCTGCTAATAAAATGTAATGTCCTTCTGTGCTATTTGAATAAATGCAAAATGTGCGATTGTATTTAGATGTCTCTGAATTTCTTGGGTAAGTAAACAGACCTAACAGTATTAATTAATTACAATTATTTTGTAAAAATTCATTTATAGCAATTCGAAATATATAAATATATTTTTGGTATGTTTAGGGAACAATCCAATATAGCCAAATAGCCTAACAATTGCTGTACCATTGTTCAAAACATAAATAAAATAAAAGGAGCGTATAAAATGGAAATATTCTAGGTCGGAGGAGTTTGGTTTCGGAATGAAAATAGCTCCGAGTGCAAATATTTAATTTGTTGTGGATTTCCTAGTTTCTACAGTTAAAAAAAATATATTTAAAAAACTTATTAAAATCACGCTTATATTAAAATGCTCTAAAAAGGAGAAAATAATTTTTTTCCTGTGTTCTCCATAAAATATCGAATTTTAAATACCAGAAATACTAATTTGGAAAAATATATTTAATATTTAAAATACATTAAAATATATTTAATATATTTTTATACAATATTATAACAACAACATTAAATATATAAGTAATATATATTTAATATATTAAAATATATTTTAAGCAATTAGTTCAAAATTTCTTCTGTTACAAAATTAGTGTCAGAATAGATAGATAGAAACATTTAATATAAATTTCATGAAAATAAAATCGTGGTTCATCCACGAAGATTACGTCAATATAGTTTAGCGATCCACGTTTTTATTTTTATAGTCGCTAATGTAATTTACATGAAATTTTTCTATCTACTCCGACAATAATCTTATAACAGAAGAAATTTTGAGGTAATTGCTTAAAATTTCCGGGAAAAATATTATTAATCATTTAACTGGATTCGGTATTTTATGGAGAACCAGGAAAAAATTATTTTCTCCGTTTCAGTGCATTTAATATAAGCGTGGTTTTTAAAAAGTTTCTTTTATATATTTTATTTTCTACTGTTATTGTTATCGGAAGCAAGCGTGTATACAAAATTTCATCAAAATTGGACTATGGGAAGAGGTTTAAAATTCGATTACAAAATTTGGCGCATACGACACAACACGGCAAGTTAATATTAATTTTCGACTGGCGGAAAAACGACGAAAAAATCTGTACACGTCGAAGCGAACATTTCTACAAGGCATTGTGTGTCTCGATATCGAACGAGGCGGCGCCAATGCGCGTGGGCGTGACTAAAGGAATCTCCGAATGCTTTCGATCGACGTATTTCGTCATTTAACTTTCCAGCGGGGATCAAGCAATTCCACAAAATATATGGGGGGAAAACTGGCTCTCTCGAGCACACACCATCGATACGAGAACTAATGGTCGTTCTCCCTGCACTAAATTGTCTAATGCCAACCTCTCGAAAATTCTCCAACAAGTAAAAACTATGTTTCCCTGTTAACAACACTTTCGCGGCTCGCTATTTAAACGATACTACCTTGAATTCTTTGACCGTCATTCTCTATAATTTCTGTATTCCGATAACTCCTCAATTAGGGTTGTAACAGATTGAAGGAGCACCATACCTGCAAGCAAAAACAGAAAATTGTTAGTTACAGTGTCGTGATCGTGGCTGCGGATTTTTATGAAAAATAAATATCTCTTTAAATTCAGGCAATCAATAATACACTATTGACAATTAAAATACACTCGATAATTAATATCGAGCAGACTCTGATCAATAAATGAACGGTATTTATAAACTATTTCTGTTCCCGCTACCGAAGGACAGACATAAACATGTAAATATGCAGAAAGGAGCATAAAGCGAAGAATCTCCGCTCAGCCGTTTTTATACGGTTCTCAGGAATTTAATAAGCAATATAAAACGATGCATTTCGAAATTGTTCCGCGGCTAGCTGAAACAGTAAAAAGAATATCTAATAAACGATAAGGCATTCTAAATCTTATTTTAAAACATTTCTCCGCCTGGAAAGACCGCGGCGCACGCAAAAAAAACCCCGGTGGACGTACAATATCAAGCGAATACGTATGCCACATTTATTTTACATTTTACTCGTCTTTCCTTTTTCGGTTCATTTTAGTTGCATCATTTTATTATTCGCGTAACATCGTTACTTCTATCTCATTTTATTTCCATTTTACTCTTGCTTTATTTTTGCTCTGACTTCATGGCAGGCGTTCTGCTCGCTGCCTGCATAAATACGATATTATTATTATTGTAGTTGTTAGAAATGAACTGCAACGAGCGAAATGCATATTCCGCGCGCGGGATATTGTTTAATTTTGATAGGGCGACGGCTTTCATTATTCACGGCGAATAACAAACAGCACTCGAAAGAACAATAATGTGAAAATGTGATAGCGTGCGTTTGGAATGGTAGAATAATCGACTCGAAACTGCGAGTATCGCCTAATTTTGATACGGTGATAGATCCCATAATTTCTGCCGATAACAACATCAATAATAATAATAATAATAATACGAACAGTAATAATATTTCCATTATACACGCATTAGCAGATGCAATAGAGATCGCACGAACGATAAACGCGGAATAACATTCGCGTATAATGCGAGGTTCAGCTTAATTGCTGTTTAAACACCTAACCTTCCTGCTGTGTTCTATTAAGTGGATACTCTCGGCTGTCTGACGGATCACCTGGTTCACGCAACTTTTTCTTTTTATTCCACCAGAGGAAGATGGATACCGCGGTGTTACGACGGGGAAGAAACCGCGTTAAAGAAATCATTTATTTCGAAATGGAGCGGACAATCAAGAACTTCGGACCGTAATATCACTCGGAAGTGAAATCACATCTGGCATCTCGTCCCGCTTCAGAGATACTCGCGAACTAAGTAGATCACGTCAATTATATCGAATAATCATCTCTCAGGAATCCACGAGCTAAAACATTCTTCCAATAAAAACGATCAATTTCAGAATTTCTAACAATCAATTTAAGAACATTCCTAAGAGAACTTTGAAGATTTTCCATACCGTAATTTTTCATGTACGTTTTTATTAGTCTTTTAACCCCTTTTTGACCCTTTAACCCTTTGCACTCCGATTTATTTTTCAATTTTGTTTCCAACTAAGTGTTCCATTTGCAATTTATTTCAAAGGACAGTTTCTTGACTGCTACTTATTTTAAACAATGTTGTTTACTACTTAAATTAAATATAGCTCTTTCAAACATTGTTATAATTTATATTTATGGAACTTATATCTATTTTTAACTAAAACATACAACGTAAATAAATGAAGGAAGAACTAAATACATATAAAAACACGATTCATTTGCATTTTCCTTTCTCCGACGCCGATTCACGCTCGACAGAGGAGTGCAAAGGGTTCATTTGTAAGATGAAAATCCTTCATTAACCTATCCACTCATTTTCCCAGTGATCGATACTGGAAAAACAATTAAGTGCCAATAAAATTTATTGGAGGTCGTTCACCTGGTGCACCACGAGCACATATGATTTAAGTTACGCTACCAGGAATAATGACGGCATTAAAGAATTTCCGGCAGCTAAATAAGAAAACCGAGAAACGGCCGAGGAATGCTGGCCTGTATAAAGGACGAGTTAACTCGTCTTACCCGATAGCGATAGAGAGATAAAGAGAGAACCCAACCCTTGTGAAACGTTTTGAAAACGGTACTTTTTACTGTTCCCTGGGCGTCTAGAATTAGAGGCCTTTCTTTTCCTGTACTGGTGAAAATACCTCCTCGTTGTTACTTAATTGTGCGCTCCCGGACTAACAGTCTGTGCGGTAAATTACAAACAACAAAGCTTCAAGTCTGCCTTACACAACGAAATACATAATGATCGAATAAATTAATGAGGAACGTCGAATCGAGACTGAGAGTGTACATTGTAGAAATATTTGGACATTTTCATTGCAGATTTATACGCAAAATAAATGATGCCGAAGTTGATCTCAAGCTACACGTACATGTATTTCTCTTCCTAAATATAATAATTTTAATAAATAACTAATTTCACTTAATAGAATTATTTTTTAGCGAGTTGAACATCGCACAACAATGTGTTTCAATTCTTTACATGTATTTACTGCCTCAATTTCGCGTTAAATTACGCACGCGGAAAATAAATTAATGAACAACATTAACATTATAACAGAGGTGGGCATTATTTGGCGAAAAAAATATTTGAAATACTATTCAATATTTTAGATTTTATTTTGCTTAAAGAAAATAATATTTTATTTGAACAATCTGAACCTCGAAATAAAATGTTTCTATTTGAACAATCTGAACCTCGAAATAAAATACTTCTATTTGAACAATCTGAACCTCAAAATAAAATATTTCTATTTTAACAATTTCATCCACAGAATAACATATTTCTATTTTAATAATCTGAAACGCAAAATAGAATATTTTATTTTTTGTGTCGTTATACCTAATACTTTCAGAAATCGCATTACTTATTTAATATTTCTTATTTTAGCAATAATTTAAAGAAGAAATGGTACTTAATATAAGAAACTATATCATTTGCCACATTTTCGTTTCACTTTTTGTTTGACTGCTGCTATTCGCATACAAGGTGCAGCTTGTTCCAAATTGGAATCTGTTAGGGTGCTCCTTCGAGGACACAGAATCAGTCCAGCAAAGCTAAAAAGTCCCTCAACTGGGGCAGAGATGGAATAGCTGTGTTGTATTTTAAAAGTACTGTTTTCATGTATTTGTACTTTGCAATACTTTCAATTCGTATATCACTGTCGCTCAAATATTCTGCAATGTTTGTATGACTGATATCATTTGTCTCTTTTTCCATAAAGGAAAAAAAGTCATCTACTTCTTTGTTTTGTGAAAGTAATTGAGGTCGTCACTCTGAATCTGGATTTGCTATCTGTTTCAAAGCATTTGATACGGTTTCTTTGATAAAAGTACATTTTTCTTCATTTAAGCCTTTTGGAATCCATTGTAATTTCCATTTTGGATGGCTAGCAATATCAATTATATAGTCGTTTGCGTGTTCAAAAAAATCGAATAAATCAGGAAATCGAGATTTTAAACTCGATAGCAAATGAAATTTCAAAGGTTCGCAATATCTATTGAATGCGAACCATTATTTTGAGGAATAATATTTAAAATTGAAATTGAAAATAAAGACAAAGTCCAAATATTTTCAATATTCTTAAAATAAAATACTATTTTCAAAAATTACTGCATCAAATAAAATATTTTTTTTCAAAGTTGTACAGATACTGTAAAATAAATGGGACTATTTACTATTTACTATTTTTAAAATACTATTTTCACCAGCTGTGCATTACAGTCCTAAAACCAACATTGACTCAAGCGTTCGAAATAAAGAAACAGCTGTAGAATAAATTATAGCGGAAAGGCTCTGAACCCGAGTTTTTCGTGAACTGCACGAGGCGTTTCCTAAAAGATCAGGTTCGGGTCCGAGCCGAAAGTCGTTCCGAAGTAACTAGAATCGAACAATTTCGGAAACGGGCCGGGCTGAGCCGGGCCGGGCCGAGACGAGTCTCCGGACTAGCTTTCGGAAAAGAAAAACGAGTGGTGTGCACCCGAGGGATCGAAAAAAAGATGGGATATGGGGCAATGGCCCCCGAAGTTCCCCCCTGGCCCCCGAAGCCCCCTCCCCTAGTCTCCTTGTCTCATTGTATACCCTCGCCGCGTGTAATCGCATATACATACACCGAGCTGTCCAAGCCATCTCTCTCTCTCTCTCCCTCTCTCTCTCTGCTTCATTCTGTTGTACTCTGTTTCATTCTGTTTCACTCTGTTGTACTCTGTTGCACTCTGTTTCACTCTGTTTTACTCTGTTTTACTCTGTTCTTCTCTCTTTTTCCCTCCATCTTGCTCCGTCTTGCTCGGTTTCTCTCTCTTCCCCTCAGATTCACTCTATTCTCCTCCCCAACCCCGCCATTTCACTCCATCCCACTATCCCACACTGTGACTCTCTCTCTCTCTCTCTCTCTCTGTCCCACATCAGTTTCCCCTCGCAACACCACGTGTGTCCACGTACCCCCTCTCTCCTGTTGCTCGTTCTCCTTTTCTCTCGCGCAGGTTCTCTCCTCCCTCGTTCCTCTTCCTCTCCTCCAGATGCTCGAACCCTGTCCTTGTTCCGCTTCAACCCACTTCTATCCGTCCCTCTCCCACCCTCTTCGGAATGAGTTTTACTAAGCACTTTAAAGCTACCGTCACACCGAGAGTGACTCACCACGGGACATAAAGGACCGATGCATAACCGAGATGAACGATACACGAGAACTCGTGTGACTTTCTCCGTCCCCGGGACACTATTCATTCTGCTGCGGGACTAGCATTTGCTGCCGTGGTTTCTTTTCCTTGGTTACTTCCGCCGGCGTCGAAATTTCGTGAGCTGAACGTTCGACATTTTTGGAAACGTTTTGTGACATTTTTGCAGAGATTTACAGGCTGAGGATTTGTCAATTTTTTGATGGAAGTGTTTTTAATTTTGTTGCTTTGATGTTCATACCTTGGAAAATAATTTAACACTTTGCACTCGAATGGCGACTCTGAGGCGCCAGTAAAAATTTCCATACCATTCTTCGAAGCAGTTTCAATATTATTAAAATGAAAGTAAAAAGCTCAGCTGTTGTATGAGAAAACAGGTTGAATTCGATGTGCACAATGTAAAAAAGATTGCATAAAATAAAAATCATATTTGGTTTTTGGGATTAAAATTGTTTCGGGTACAAAGGATTCAACATTTTATTCAACACACTTTAAATCAGAATAACTTTTTTATGAATGGACCAAACGACTTCAATTTCTCTGCAAGGCTAGAAGAATTAGTTTAGTAAATGACGTCTAAAAAATATTTTGAAAAAATTTATTTTTACTATTTTTTTAGCTGGGCCAATAAATTATATACACTCTGAAAATTTCATTGAAATTGGTTCATTGGTTTACGAGTTATGAACGATCAAAAGTGGTAAAAGGCGAAAAACCTTGAAAAATCGCAATTTCTACCACTTTTGATCGTTCATAACTCGTAAGCCAATGAACCAATTTCAATGAAATTTTCAGAGTGTATATAATTTATACGAGTTGACCAAACACATCTTTTAAATTTTCGTTATTGGCCCAGCTAAAAAAGTAGTAAAAATCAACTTTTACTATTATTTTTCGCAATTCCGACCAAATGCATTTTTTCAAAATATTTTTTAGTCGTCATTTACTAAACTAATTCTTCTAGCCTTACAGAGAAATTGAAGTCGTTTGGTCCATTCATAAAAAAGTAATTCTGATTTAAAGTGTGCTGAATCAGTTATGCTCATATATCCTACTAGGCAAAACAAGAATAATCTGCAGATTTTTAAGCGTTCATAAAAATGTTCAAGCCACAGAAAAATGAACACATCAATGAAATTTAATGCAGTTCTCTTTCATACCGTTCATCCATACAAATAATTTCTATTTATTTCCACGCAATTTGCACAAACACGTGCGATCCAGTTAAAAATTAAATTACTCCGCGAATCGATAAAGAATTCCACGGAAATCGTACCGAAAAGAAAACAGAAAAATAAAATATTCAATCCATCATGTCTCAGCGTGCCCGTGCGAAAGGTGTTCGAAAATTGTAGCACAACCACGACCAAGAAATATTCGCGGCTCGCCGATGGAATATAGAAAAGCGACTTCCCCGTCGCGCCGGTGAAAAGAAAATAGAAATAGCCGATCGGTGTTTGCATGAATAAAATATTAACATAGAAATCGAGTATCCGTGTTTGCAGCAAAATGTGATACAAGAAAGTTGTTCGGATAGTTGCTCACGCGCCGATTGCATAGTTCTCGTGATTAACTTCACGTTCCAGCGAGCAGCGTCTTATTTTATCTCAGGTCGCGGAACGTTTATTATTTAATATTTCCCCTCGGTGATTAAATATTAGAGCTGACGAAATTGCTATGATCCCGTTCCCAGAGAGAGAGAGAGAGAGAGGGAGAGAGAGAGAGAGAGAGAGAGAGAGAGAGAGAGAGAGAGAGCACTTCGCCGCTATGGGGGTAGTTCCGTTAATATTCGAAGGGAACAATGATCGTTTTGTATCGAACGGTGCCTGGCTGGCACTCGGTTTTAGGAGAGGGAATTAAGAAACTGCCTTTAACGGGCGAGTTTCCTGCTTTCTTGGCTTTATCGGGATAATTTGATTAGAGTTGTAAATGGGACTCGGTTGGCTCGGTGTTTAACGACTCTCCGGCCAGTGGTTCTCCTCGTTTCGTTCCTCACGATAGAAAACCATCCTCGGCTATGCTCAACCAATCTCCACCGTCTCTTTATGCCGCGTATCCACTTCGGGGCTTTTACACAAGATAGTAAACCCCGATAGTTGACTATCCTCACCGCGATTACGACTGGTTTATTTCAATGTAGAACACCGCAGACGCGGTTCTAACCGAGCGGAATTACCGCGACTCGTTCTAATGAAGTCTAGCCTCACAATTAACCCGGCAAAACAAATTAACTGGTCGTTAACTCTCAACCTCGCTACCTCGGTTTTTCCGCCGATCCATCCGCCGATATTTTTACGGCTAAGTCGATTTTAATTGCCATTCCGACGGGAAATGACGGGTCTCAAATTCCTCCACTGTCGCTGGAATTCGAAGATTTCGCGGGAATTATTGTCGACCCTCGAACGGAGGGGCATGAGTCCGTTTTAACCCCGAAATTTTTATTCTCTACCAGCCAGTTCGGTTAAAAGTATCGCGAGGGTTAATCTAAGTTTTGGGAATGGTTGAAAAATGTTTAATTAGAAGCCAAATAAATTGGTCGGAGTAGAGTTTAGAATTTTAGAACCAGTATTTGACTGCACGACATTTTCTACATGAATCTTCTTCAATTTATGCCACGGGCGACGAAGGTTCGATGAAATCAAGTCTTTGGAAGCTCGCCAAGTTAATGATTAATAGAACGAAGCAAAATATGTAACCGGATTCAAGTTTTGTAATAATGTGATGTCACTCGATGGGAATCTCGAATTCTCCAATTTGTAGGCACTGAAATTGTGGATAGACTTTAAAAATACATTTCCTCGATCTATAATAAAATTTACGGTTTTAATAAAAAATAACAAGGAAGTATTTCAAGGGTTTCATTTTTTTGATATTTTTCTCTGATTCACGCTGTAAAATTAGATTTTTGGAAGATTGCCAAGCTAATGATGAAGAGAGCAAATAAAACAGCTGAATTCCAGTTCTGTGGTAATTTGTACATTTTCTTGATTTGTAGACAATGAAATTATGAAGATGCTTCTGTCGAAAAAGTATTTCCGTCTAGTACATTAATTTTGTATTCAGATTTATGATTTTTGGAAGATTGTCAGGTGAATACGTAACGAAACAAAATATTTGAGATCTACTACGGATTAAAATTTTCTTAATTCACAGAAATTATTCGAAAGCTACTATAAAAAATGGACGCGATCTAAAATGAAGCTTCAAATTGTAATACAACATTGCTGATATTAATTATGTATCAATTCACGCCGTAAAATCCGGTCTACCGCGCAGCTCAGTGGGTTAACGATGAAAGGAACGAAACAAAATAATTGGATTCGAGTTCTGCGATAATTTGACGCCGCTGGATGACGGAGTGTCTGACACCCGGCCAGACCGAGCCTCGGTTTAAATATCGGGTTCGTTGAATGCAGAGTCTTCGCGCAGACAGTGGTATAGAGGAAGTTCTTGATGGGTTTATTACATAGCCAGAGCCACACGGTTTTCCCGAGCAAATATTCCTCCGACTCGAAACGAAACGATTTATTCGGCGGAGTCTCTCGGTCGATATCCCAGGTTCGAATGGCTCGGGATCGGCTCCTTCGTGTGCCAATTGTCGAAAGCTAACCTTTCGAACACCTTCCCCTTCCCTGGGTACTCCAATTGGTTAAATTGGTTAGGAACTCCAAAATAATTTAAAGCAAATTGGTACGAATTCAATTCGTTCGCCTCGCAGACTCCTGCAGTGGAAAGTTAAAAACCAGATTTCGAGAAATTTTCAACGTGGTCAAAGTGGCTTTTTAAAGTAAAAATTTATTGGTAACTCCAAAATATAATTTACAGCAAATTGGTACATATTTAATTAATTGACATCACAGACTCCTGCACTGGGAAATCAAAAATTAAAAATCCAATCGAAATTGAAAATCAGAATTCAAGGGACTTTTTCCACCCCCCTGTTTCTCTAATAGGTTAAATTGGTTAGGAACTCCAAAATAATTTAAAGCGTTCGCTTCGCAGACTCCTGCAGTGGGAAGATAAAAATCAGAATTCGAAAAATTTTCAAGGTGGCTTTTTAAAGTAAAAATTTATTGGCAACTCCAAAATATAATTTCAAGCAAATTGGTACAAATTTAATTAATTGACATCACAGACTCCTGCACTGGGAAATCAAAAATTAAAAAACCAATCGAAATTGAAAATCAGATTTCAAGGGACTTTTTCCACCCCTGTTTCTCTAATTGGTTAAATTGGAGGTTTAACATCATCGAGAAAATGCGAAATAATTCACAGAAAATTGAAACAGTACAAAGTCAATTCATTGACCTCACAGACTCAACCCTTGCACTGGAAAATCAAAAACCAGACTTGAAGGGACTTTCACCACCCTTGTTACTCTAATTGGTTAGAATGGATGTTTCAATTCATTGAAAAATTCCAAAATAATTTAAAGCAAATTGAAGCAAATTCAATATTTATCGACCTCACAGACTCAACCCTTGCACCGGAAAATAAAAAATCAGATTTGAAGGGACATTTTCCACCCTTCTTTCTCTAATTTGTTAGAATGGATGTCTAAATTCATTGATTGCACTGGAAAATTAAAAATCAGATTTGAAGGGACTTATTCTACCCTTGTTTCTCTAATTGGTTAGAATGGATGTTTCAATTGATTGAAAAATTTCAAAATAATTTAAAGCACATTGAAGCAAATTCAATATTTATCGACGTCACAGAATCAACCCTTGTATTGGAAAATCAAAAATCAGACTTGAAGGGACTTCTTCTATCCTTGTTTTTCTAATTGTTTAGAAGTTAGAATAGATGTTTAAATTCTTGGAAGAATTCCAAAATAATTTAAAGCACATTGTAGCAAATTCAATATTTAACGACCTCACAGACTCCTGTAGCGAAAAATAACAAATCGGATTTCGAGAAACTGTTCCTATCCTTATCCCCCAATTAAAGTGGGTGTTTAGGATGAAAATACCAGACACATTGAGTGCAGATAGTGCACTCAATTTTGCGCATGTATTCATTACGCGGTCTTCCAGGTTGGGTCCGAAGATTTATTCGGATCTCGCCGGTATATTACAGGCGAAATCGATACACAAACACGTTCTCGCACGGCTGTTCCTATTTTCCCTCGGATTTAGATGGTCGTCGCAGGCGGCTGTTTGTGAGACAGCCTTTAGGTTACACGTGCGCGCACACGTCGATGCGGAGGGTCTCTTGAATAGCGATGGGCGCGCAGCAGTCCGCCCCTCTGTTTCGCCTTTGCAATCAATTCTTTTTTTAAAGAAGCCCCTAATCCTTTTAAACATCACGCTGACTACGGGAGAAAAACGCTAAGCCTCCTCGACACTTCTGTCAACCGTCGATATCCTTCAATTCTTAAAACGAAATTACCGCCGGGCTCTCGCCGAGCGAACGGCTTCATCCAGAAAATTACCGGGTTGCTTCCAACCCTCGAAAAATTACGGGAATCGAATCGTGACATTTTTAATAGTTTGACGCGAGACTAGACTCTTCGTTTTAAAAAATTATTGAACGTTTCTGAAGCGGTTGATGTTTCGAGAACCGATTCACAAATGATTCACTAAAAACTGCTACACTATTGTCCAAAATATTTTTTACAGTATTGGCCTGATTGATTATTTTCACATTTTCTAATGCTAAAACATTAGTATGCCGGAGAAATAAATGGTTAACACCAAACCTACCGAGCCTTAAGAGAGTAACATGTTCCCTTATAACAATAACAAGATTGTCTATAATAATTTCGTATGAAATCATTTTTATTATTTCAATAATTGTGAAATAAAAAACCTGACACCGGTCATGTTGACCGGCGGTAGGTTTAGTGTTGAATTTCTCAACTGAGTAAGAGTAAATTGGATGAGTTTCACTAGCACAAAATAAAAAAATCGCATAGAATACGGAAATATATTGAAGAAGAAATGTCGAGACTGCAAAAGGTTAAAAATATTAAATGGTTATGAGTTAACGCGAATTGGCAAGATCTTAAAAGCGATGTTAGAGTCTACGGGAAGTGAAAGTTTGATTTCCTATTGATCTGATCGCGAGAGGTTCGAGTCTCTCGCTACCCGGAGCTCACCTACGCGACGGGGCACGAGTGTATGCGTGTATACACGAATGAATCAACACAGGGGAACGCACACAAGGCCGGATACACGTGTATGCAGGCTCGATACACGATATACGGGGAATTTGACTGAGGTACGTTACACGCACACCCCTCTTCGCCTCTCTGTAACACGAATCAGCGAATAGGCACACTTGACTCGTCAGCGCATCGCCTCACGCTACACTTGCGAAGGCATTTAACCCTTTGCGGTCCAAGCTTCTTTCTCTGTTTGCAGTCTTTGTCAATCGTTCGAGAAATATGCGCCGCTAAATAATTCTCCATGGCTCTGCGGACTCTTTGCATTCGGAACACGCGATTGGTTGAAACCGAACCGATACACTACCGCACGTATACTACACCGTTGCCATCATACTAAACGTTCGAACAATATACGCTGTTTACGATCTATCTACGTTCCATGTGATTTATAACGAGACTGATCTTTTTTTCGAAATTATTTTAACTCGCTCCGTTTCAAATTATCCCGCACATTTTTTACCGTAACCCGACACACAGGAAGGCCGAATTTCCGGAATTTTCACGAGTGCATAAGTATGACGTTAGAAGATCCTGTGGTTTGAAATTTATTTTTAACGTACGTATCATCTTTAATCAAAATGTATGCGGTCTAAAAATGTATTTTAAACTCGTGCGGCGATTCTACTGTTCCTCTTATATAAATTTTGGAATTTTTTTAACGAGCTTTATGAACATCGTTATGAAATTCTGATTCAGAATTTATTTAATTCGCAATATCTCTTATAAAATTTATCTCGACTATTCTTTTATTTAATTAATTCCAGAGGTGGGCATTATTTAGCGAAAAGAATATTTGAAATACTATTGAATATTTTAGATTTTATTTTGCTTAAAGAAAATAGTATTTTATATGAACAATCTGAACCTCGAAATAAAATATTTTTATTTGAACGATCTGAACCTCAAAATAAGATATTTCTATTTGAACAATTGCATTTCTATTTTAATAGCCTGAAACACAAAGTAAAATATTTCTATTTTAATAATCTGAAACACAAAGTGAAATATTTCTATTTTAATAATCTGAAACACAAAATAGAATATTTTATTTTTTGCATCGTTATACCTAATTGGTTCGAGCCAGTGCGCCGAAAGCATCATTACATCTTTTATCAACAATTATACGATCGATAAAAAAGGAACATTTGTTATATCTAATACTTTCAGAAATCGCATTACTTATTTAATATTTCTTATTTCAGCAATAATTTAAAGAAAAAAGGGTACTTAATATAAGAAACTATATCATTTGCCACATTTTCGTTTTACTTATTGTTTGATTGCTGCTATTACTGCATATATCCAGTTCAGTTCACAACATGTGCCTACTGACTACTGAGATTTGTTGATAAACATACAGTGTATCGTATCACCATGCGAACCATTATTTAAAAAATATATAATATGTCAAAATATATCAGAAATGACTGCATCAAATAAAATATTTTATTTTTAAAGTTGTAAAGACACTGTAAAATAAATGGGACTATTTACTATTTACAAATATGTTTCTTCTATCGATTGTATTTACTGTTAATAAATGTTAAATGCTTTCGGCGCAACGGTTCGATCGTTTATTACTAATTATGAAGCAATTTTGCTAATTATCGAACAAAATCAACGTTTCGATCCTAGTTTGGATCCTTTTCAAGATTTATTTGAATCGCGTCTGTAAAGTAAATATGTTATAATAATTTCAAAAACTATTAAATGATTGAATGTAAGGAATATTGTTGATGTAAGAACGTATTGAAAACGATCTAGGTTATATCTATCGACATATTTGAACAGTTGATTGTGTTTGATAATTAGCAAAATTGCTTCATAATTAGTAATAAACGATCGAACCGTTGCGCCGAAAGCATTTAACATTTATTAACTATTTACTATTTAAAATACTATTTTCCCCAGCTCTGGTTAAGTCCGTAATTTCACGGTTTCAATTGTATGCAGAATTTCTGTAATCTACAATTACAGAACACTGTTCTTTGTATTGTTCGTATTATTAATTTTTCGATGATAAATTTCCCATTCCCTGTCCGATTCGATGAATAATTTCTTTCGCGCGATTGCGCTGTAATATGCACAATGGTACAAACCGTTGCATCGATAACTGGAAAATTTTTGTTTTGCGACACGATTCCGGTAAAAAACGTTTGGATTGAAAGGTTGGTGTTTCCGCGTTCCTCGCAAGAAAACTAATATTTATTATTGAATACAGCATCGACTGCCAAAAGCGCAGTTGCAATCCAGGTCAGCCGGACTCCCGGAGGACATACCATGGTCAATAAGTTCGCAAAACGTCCCCTTGTCAGGGGATTTGTCGCGAGAGTGTGTGCGCGTGCGCGTGTATGTGTGGGTCGTTCGTCGAGTAGAGAGAGAATCGTTTATAATAATTTCCGAGGAGATTTCCGACGCAGAATAAACAGATGAACACGGCAAGAAAGGAATTGTATTTTTAACGGTCGCGCAAAAGCCCGCGCGCGCGATCGAAATACGGCCGGTTAATTGCACGCATTATTTGTCAGGCTTTTTCATCGCATTGGTGGCGACTAAATTCTCCTCGAGGGTCATTCGTTTCGATTAAACCGAGTGGAACGCATTTTACTGCAATTCACCGCGAGATCCGTGCTGCGAAAGTAATTCATACAGAGCAGACATTGTGTGTATAATGCGCGGAAACATTCCCGCCATCATTTCTCTCTTTTTTTGCTTTTTTAACTAGCACGGAGAAAGCAATTACACGTTCGAAATGAGCGCGCGCGCGCCAGCGACTGTTAATACCATTTTTTTCGGATGCCGGAGAAATTAGAGTTCAAATGTAAATTTTAATGTGAAAACCGCCGCGCGATTTATTTGCACGCGCGCAGGCAAAAACGCTTTTAACAACCGAGAAATAAATACGGACTGCCGTGTTTAAACAATGATACTACTGAAATATTCAAACACAATTTTTATCTAATTTTTCTGCGCACATTTCACTGAATTTTTAATCGGTTTCCGGATTGATATATTTGCCAGTAATAGCCGACTGTAATAGTTCAAGAATGTCTGTTTAAAAATCTATGTTTACGTCCTCTTCTATAAATTAGAATTTTTTAAGTTCATTTCGAAAGTCTTAGAAAACTCACGAACTTCTTGAACTCAAGTGAAATTAAAACGGAGTGATATTAGTTATAGTGACGTCTACGGACCGTTATTTAAACAGCGTGTCGGTCCGTCCAGCTGCTCATTACAATAAACTATCGGTACAGTTATGAATATTTATTTAAATTCAACTATCCGGGGCAATAAGAAGCGATATTACGGCGTAATTTTACTTTCAAATTATGAAAATGTCGAGGAGGGGTTGGTTATATTTACGACAGACAGTGCAGTATATTAGAAGAGTGGATAGATTAAATTCATGCTCGGGGCCCCCGGTGGAACAGAATCTGCCGAAACGAAAACGAACGTGGCCGTCATTATCGTTCCGAAGGCTCGATGACGCGAGACAACGGAAGTTTATAGGTTATAAAGGGTATTTGAGAGGGAGCGAGAGAGTAGGGGCCAGTGATTCTCTTTGCAATAGGGCCCTAACACGGGATCAGAAGTCACCTTGGAAGAAGGCTCCGAAAATGGAACCGGTTCTCAGCATCGGTATAATTGGGTCCCAAGCTCGGAGCTGGCCCTCTTTGGGAATAATCAACGTTTATATCGACGTTTAGCTCGGACGGAGTGTCATCCGGCTTCCTGCGTCATCGCAAAATCGATGACGATCGTTTCCGCTCAACGTTCGCGATCAATTTTCGATTTCGTCGTCGCTCTGGGTCTTTAAAACATTTTTTCCGCTGATGACTCTATCATAGACTAGAAGAGTGAAGCTATCCCTTTACAACAGGCTTGTCAAACACGCAGCCAAAACTTTCAAACTATTGCTGACAATTTACAACTGGAATTAATCGAAATGCAGTGTAATTCCGTATCGAAACTAAAATATGTACGATGGGATTTCAGATTTCTACAATTATTTATCTGTCGATCGATTTCCCAATATGTTACGTACAATTAGGCGTATTTCAGCTATGTGCGACACACTATTTTGAACGATCAAAAATAATAAAACTGAGGAAAAGTCAAGATTATATTAAAAATAATTACAACTCAACAAATTCAACCGAATGTTGAAAATTTGGTTACTGAAAACCGTTGCCAAGTTTCTTTGAAACAAAAAAATGGAATAGTTTTATTCAAATAAAGTAAATTTGAGAAAAAAAACAACTTTTATACTTCTCATGTATTTTTGTAATATCGTTGTGTTTGTACTATGTTATTTTGTATTTGTAACAGCAATGTTAATTTAAACAAATGTGTTTCTCCTTTATTTCGATTCTGCATTTTTTATTGCGGCCCTCGAATTAATTTATAATACTTAACGAGGCCCTTGGTCGTATGTAAATGAGTTTGACACGCCTGCTTCACCAAGACGCCTTAAAAATTGATCTACGATTATTCTTTGGCTCCTCGCGAATAAAAAATGATGTGTCGGGTACACAATCCTCCATTAAAAGCTGAATAACTCTGCCAGAAAAAATCTTGCATCAATTTTTGAGACATCGTTGGAAAGCAGAAGTTTCGAACTTCAAATCCGTGGTGGATTCGTCTACGAGAAACATTTCTCCATGTTTTTACAGACGTTGAAAGTTGCAGGGTTTTTGATAAAAGTTGTCCTCAGTTTCTCCCACCCTCCACAACATGAAAAATCGTTTTAGAAGAAATTTTCGCTTCTTGTTGCACGCGTTTTCTTCTCGGTTGTTTCGACGCTGGCCTCCCTTTGATTTTCGCGCTGCGTCCCCCCGCAACTCATGGTTTAATGCAGAAATGTGAAACGCGATAACGTGGCCCCCGAAATCCCCAGGCCTCGGCCGCACAACGAATTCTTTTATCGCGCGGAGAATTCCGCGAGAGCCTCAGAATGAATGGTAATCAAGATATACGAGGAACGCGCGCGGCCGAGACTCCATTCAGAGAGGGAGAGAGCCTCTTACCATGATACAACGTGAACCATCAAATATCCAGTAAAAGGATACTTTTATTTCCATGTTATACGCTTCCCGTGTTCCCTTCTACTTTATTCGTGCCAGTCGATAGATAAATATTGGAGCGACCGATCTCGCGGGCTCGTTCGATCGATTCCACGGCTGCTTGATTTTCGACGCTGATCCCGGGGCTTCCCTGATTTTTTATTAACGCGCCCAGCGACACTGCGAGTGTCCTCATAGCCCCAGAAATTGTCACTGAATCGTTTAGAATTTCCTGAACACGTTCTCTGCGAAAAATGGATAAAAATATATTTCAACACTTTCCGGAACATTGTGTGCATTTAAAGCGTTGTAACTCCGTTTTAAAAAATCGTACGATAACATTACTGCACTCGTTTTGAAGCTTGAAGATTCTACTTCCGCAATACATTATTCATTTTCGTTGAAAATATTTTTGCTCATCACTGCAGTTCGGAAACCGAGGACACGATTTCTGTCAAAAGTATCACAACTTTAAACGTCTGTAGAACATGGAAAAATTTTTCCCGTAAATTAATTCACCACCGATTTGAAGATGAATGCTCCCTCTTTACAACAAGTCCACGAAAATTGATGTATGATCTTTTTTTGCCGACTTATCGAGCTTTGAATGACGAGTGTAGCGTAACTTTACAACCATATGAAGGTACACCGCTTGTTCGTCATTTTTATTCCGTGAAACATAAAAATCAACTCGTAGATAAATTTCTAATCTTCAAATGAATCGCGACAAATGACTCCCAGCTGATAAATGAGTTCAAGTACCTGTGTCTTCGTAATTAAAGGCCATATGTTCCAGCTGAAAGGCTTAGGAATAAAATGGTGGGACTCGGTGCTCGAAATTCTTATCGGTGCAGCAGGAATTTTGGATTTGGAGCTTATCGGGCAGGCCAATTAAAATAACTGGAGTCTCGGTGAAGCGGGGGCACGAGGGGAGTCTCACGTAATAACACCATCGAGTTCGAAAACCATAAATTACCGTCTTTACGAAGGTTTATCGTCTCGGCTTCGTCCGGGGCACACGGAACTGATTGCGTTTCAAACTAATTTCAAATAATTTACGCGCGCGCGTCTCGTTAAGAGGCGCAGCGATTTCGTTTCTCTCCATCCTCCTTCTGGCCGATTTGTCCCGGGCCTGTCTCTTCTCTCACTCTCTCGTCACCGGGTTCTTTTCGGCACGGTTAATTACACGCGCGCGACCGAAAAAAGCTCTACTCGAATTATTGTGTGTTCCGAATGTAAGCGAGTTTCCGCGCTTTCTCGACCTGTTTATTCGCCCCCGCCCCTAATTTTTTCCTGTTCCATTTTCCGCGGCTGGTAAACCCGCGAGACATGAAATTACCAGTCGGATTGAAACGCCTCTTTAACGAGTCTTTTTGATGTCTCGTTCGCGGCTCGACACTCTGTCCCCCCGTCATTTCTATTAATGTAATAAACTGCGAGAGCGGAGCCGTCCTATGCTTTAATTAGAGACTTTCTCGCGTGTTTTTACATCCCCCGGCTGCGAACGCGAGAAATTCGTCGCTTTAAGAACTCGCTCTCGTCTACTACCCTTGGAAATGTTGTCTCCACTGTTTTTGTGTAGCTGTCGAAAGGTTTGTGGTCACAGTTTCAGGAAGAAGATCGAGCATTCTGTGATATAATTACTCTTATGGAGGACAATTGTTCGTGGAGCGAGTGGACGAACCCTAATGCGATACTCTAAGAGGTTCTAGCAGGTTTTGCATCCTGTTTTCAAACGTTAGAATTTCATTATTTTAACGGGGGACGAAAAGCGAGTCTGAGAATTTGTGTATTTGAACGAACGGTGATATTCAAAAAGAATTATGCAGATCATTTGCGTTACACTTTTATCTACAGAAAAATACATTTTCTGGCTACCATGTTTAGTGGCATTACTCGGGAAACAATTGTCCGATTTCTCGTACGAGGGGAAAAATGCAGCCGCATAAAATCGAAAGAGAAAGGGCAATAATAGGTTTCATCGGGGCGAAAGAAATTTGTTTTATTTTCGGCTCGCGGGCGTCGATAAACGTCGATTCCGCCGGCACTAGTTGATAAACGATTATCAGCTAAACGAGATCATATCGGCTAGATTAGAGGCGAGTGCGCGAGACTGTTTTGCAATTAATCACGATCGCTATTATTGCACGACACCGAAAATGAATTATTCAGGAGGACGGGGGCCGATCCACAATACGCTCGAATCGTAGTGAGTCCGATACCGAGGAATGCGGGAACGAGCTCCACTTTTTTCACTGTTCCTCTTTCATCCTCTCTGCCGTTCGTTCTCTCCTTTCTCTCTCTCTCTCTCTCTCCAGAAACTTTCCAGGTAATTAATTTTAAACGGGGTACGAGTCTCGTACAAAGAATGGGGAATCGCGGACTCGGTTAAACAGTGTCTTAACGATGCAATTGTGCGAGCAATAATGCGCGATGGAAACGGGCGACGTAACGCGAACCTGGAACAATAATCGCGTTTTGCCATTGTTTATGTTTGTATGGTAATAACGCGACGACGCCGATTATTTGACAACGGGGATTGGATCGGCATTGAAACAGATACAACGGTCCCGTTTCGACGGACAAGACGAATTGAAGTTTCATTCGGACGCGGTTCGAAATGTGTAAAATATTAACAGTGAAACTACCGAGTGCTGGAAGCGATTAGAATGTTTTAGCTGATCAAATTGACAAGGCTCTGTTTATTTAGATTCCGTGCAGTTTTTGTTGCAATGTGTGCTTGGATAGAGAAATTTATCGAATCAATTTCCATGCAAACAACGTGATAATTTCAATAATTACACAATTAAAAATGTAAGACCGGACATTTGACTGGCAATGGTAGGTTTAGTGATAATCACTCTTTTTCAGCTGTACAGAGAGTCGCCAGATCAGGGGAATTGTGCCAGATTAGTCGCGTAATATTGTGACACATGCATGCGACGAAACAACGTCTTGCAAGAAGGAGGGGAGTGTGGAGACAGAAGTCTCAATCTTATTTTTCTTGGCCCTATAATTATAATAAGACTTATTATAATTTCTAATGAATGTTAAGCGCGGTTTTGAACCAGTATTATTTTATTATCCACATTAACTGAGTAAATACCGAGAAACTGATATGCAGTATCACAGAGCTCCTATGATACCGAAATCAGAGCGATTACCAGCTTGTTTATGATACCATGTGCACTGTGTCTGCGAGTAAAAGAGAATTAATATCAATTGTTCGAGGCTGAAGCGACAATTTGGAGAGCCAAAGAAAAACATATTCCTTTTAGTCCCAGTTTCGGTATCGTATGATGATCAGATGAAAAATTTCCGTTTCCGATAACGATGTAACCGGAATTCGCCCTGCGTTATGAACCGCGGGTCTGCAGTCGGTCGTGAATTTTTTCTGGAGACTATTGATAATTAATAAGCATTATCGATCACCATAATCGGAGTGAATCGATTCGATGAATAATTTATCGGCCAGAGCGTTCTCTCCGGCATTCGAACACGGACGGGAAACGACGGAAGCATCATTTTAATTCGCTGACTAAATAGCGAACAACAGGATCTATTTAAATCGTTTGTGCAATCAAATTCGATTTCAAATTGAATCGGTCCGTCGAATAAATTATGCTCGAACAAATTAGAGGAACGTACCGGAGCAACGCTTTAGAAACAAAAGAATTTCCTCTGGAAAAAGGAAGAATGTTGTTGCGCGTTCGCAAGAAACTAGGTTATTCGGTTCTAATTTATTCACTAGCTTGTAACAAAACATATTCGCTTGTGTTATTTACAAAGCCGTCGGGATTTGTAAATAGTTAACTGCGCCGCAACGCGGCTCGACTAAAATTCAAAAGTTATTTCATCAATTTTTAAAATTGAATTTTAAAGTTGAGGCTGAAATCGTGGATAAACAGCGAGCGGTGTATTATTATCATTTATTGCGCGTGCGGTTATTATTTTTGCATTGAAAAGAGGATTTAATCCCTTTCGGGGAATCGATTGTTGTTATTATTTTTCTTGCTTTCCTCGGCGTCGGCCATTTTACTCTTCGCCTGGCCAAACAATGGCCACCGGATGAGCATTACAGTCCTTTTATTATTCTTCCTTTCCTCTGCAAATCGACCGGCAGTTACAGTATTCTTTTTCCCTCTATCTTTGTCTCTCCTTGACGAAGGAAGCGAACCCAGCGGCGGCGCGGCGATCTGAATTTTCATGAAAGGCCTCGAGCACCTGTTTCATTCGTGTAATCTCTTCACGGAAACACACGTGAACGTTTCATTTAAAATTAACCCTCCGTTGGTTTTCCGTTGGCTAATTACCCCGGACTTCGACTGAATGAACCATTAATTGAATGAAGACAGCTGATGCTCTCGCTTTTTCCCTTCGATTCATGAAACCACCATCTTCACGCGATCGGGAGAACGTCTTCCATCAACGCTTTGTTGTCTTTATCAGCAAAATCATCATTATGCTAAACAAAAATTATCTACATCGACCGCGCAACGTCGGAGTCGGCTACAAACTTCTACCTTTCTTTAAAACTTTAAACATTCGCTTCAGAATGTCATTTCAGTTTCAGATTCAAACATGCTATTTAGA
Organism: Lasioglossum pauxillum; assembly: GCA_933228785.1. Classification (NCBI taxonomy): domain Eukaryota; kingdom Metazoa; phylum Arthropoda; class Insecta; order Hymenoptera; family Halictidae; genus Lasioglossum; species Lasioglossum pauxillum. The sequence goes on along the minus strand of OW121706.1, from coordinate 13,954,304 downwards.
TCTCTTCAAAATCTACTTTAGAAATGCAATAATTGAACTGAATCGTATAAAGCAGACATCTTCTTTAATCCCTTGCATTACAATTTAATTGCAAGGTTCCAGATTAAACTATTCGATTCACCACGTAAGTGCTTCAAAATGTATTTTGAAAATGACATAATTCAACTAAATCACATAAAGCAGACATCTTCTTCTTTAATCCCTTTCATTACAATTTAATTCGAAGGTTCCAGATTAAAATATTCCATTTACTACATAAGTACTTCAAAACGTATTTCAAAAATGCAATAATTCAACTAAATCGCATAAAGCAGACATCTTCTTCTTTAATCCCTTGCATTACAATTTAATTCCAAGGTTCCAGATTAAAATATTCGATTCACCACGTAAGTACTTCAAAACGTATTTCAAAAATGCAATAATTCAACTAAATCGCATAAAGCAGACATTTTCTTCTTTAACCATTTGCATTACAATTTAATTCCAAGGTTCGAGATTAAAATATTCCATTTACTACATAAGTACTTCAAAACGTATTTCAAAAATGCAATAATTCCGAGGTTTCCGATTCAAATATTTTATTCACCACGTAAGTACTTCCAAATGTATCTTAAAAATGCAATGATTCGACTAAATCACACAAAATAGAAATGTTCTTCTTCCTTTAAATCCTTGTAAAACTTCAAAATCAGTATTAAATAGCTAGATTGCTATTTCCATATGTTATTTTACGATATAAATTTAAATATAAAGAAAGCATGGCGTCCTTCAATTCTTCCAATCTCTCAACCATCTCAAATTGCTCCTATTTTCTTCACAACTACATCAAATTCGAAATTATTAGCGTGGGTTTGGTTAAATAACTTGCACACCCACGGACCCCATCAGAATCCACAGTGCGTCAGACATGTGCTCGATAAAGGATCTCGTTATCAGGGAGGAAAAGACGAAATCGACAACAGAAATTAGCACGGAGAGAATATTGTTTGCCAATTCGAAATTTTCGTCGAGAGCTCCTAATTGCATTACCCTCTCCCTCTCTCTCTCTCTCTCTCTTCCGGGGAACGATAATTGTATTAATTAATAGCGACATTCGAGGATGGGTACCGAAATTGTATTTCTAAATTTCGAAACGATCCACAAACCATATTAGGAAGTTACGCAGTAAAACATAGTTAGAGTTAATTTAAACACGTACAATCAGTCCTGGAGAGCTCGGAGCTCTCGAGTAATTAGACTCGATTAATTATAACTCTGTAGATTTCATTAGCGTAGGTACTCGGTTCCCTTCGTTTTGTTCTGTCGTGGAAAGAAGCCGGAAAGAGTGGAGAGGATTGAAAACAAGAGTGGCAGAAGGGAGAAGGGAGAATAAAAGAAGGGAGACATTGTAATAAGCAGGGTCAGTTGAATGGAACGCAGAAACGGCAAGAAACAAATCAACGTTTTGCAAGAAACGTTGTGTTCCGCGACGCGACGCGACGTCGCGAGAGCTACTCGAGTTACACTGCAGCTGTTTGCGACATCGCGATCGTAATTGTTATCAACTCTTAATGGGCCGCATGGGCTAGTTTCCACAGGGAAATTGAAATTCTGACTGCTCCTCTTTCTGTTGCTCTCTCTCTCTCTCTCCGTATGTCTCTGTCTGTCGCGCTTGTTTTACAGGCACCATCTCCACTCTATTTCGCCGTGTCTGTTTAGTTGTTATTAAATCACGAACGAAAGGAATACACGCACAAGAACCCGGTGTGTACCAACGCGCTCCAAGAATCTAGGTTATTCCGCGACGCGCAACTTCAATGCATTCGTTCCGCTTATTTACAAGCATTTTCGGCATTACATGCTACCATAAGCTACGGTAATATGCTTTTACAGGCGACGTTATGGCGAACTGATACTCGAAATTCGCATAAAAGACTTGTACGCGGTTCGCGTTTTTAATTAAAACTTTGGCACAATTTGAAAACTTTAGGTAATAATTAAATTCAAGCTTTGTAAACGATTTTGGGTTTGGAATGGGATATCAACGTTGAAGCGAAGTCGAAATTCACAGTAAAAATAAAATTGTGTTGATTTTCAGTTGAAATTGAAATTTCCTGAATATGGGTTTTATTCTGTGATCTACCTCCTACCATTTGCAACGTGAATGCATTTTCTGCGTTTATTTCCGAGCATTTGCAGCGTTATATACTGTTATAAGAATGCGATGTCGTTTTTGTAGAAGACGCTATATTGAATAGATACTCGAAATTCATATAAAAGCCTCGCACGCAAATTTAAAGTTAATTAAAACTTCCGCACGAACTCGCGCTCGCGTTCCTGTTCAAATGAAAACTCAAAACTGGAGGTAATAATTAAACGACTTCTGGTTTAAACTCGGGTTCTAATTAGATTGGGAAATCAATATTAAGATCGAATTGAAATTGATACTAAAATTTACATTTCAGTTCGATTCTGACATTCATTTTCTAATTAAAATTGAAATTCGAACGCGCGCTCCAATTAAAGCTGAAAGTCAAGACTAACTTCAAATTGAGATCTAAATTCAAGATCTAGTTAAACTTGAAACTGAAAGTCTCCTGCGCGTTTCGATTAAATCAAAGAAGAAAGATCAACTTCAAATTCGAATTTGGAATTCAATGAAAACAGTTCAAAATGAAATTCAGATCAAACGCAGAGCATGTTTGAAATGGAAAATCGAAAGCCAACATCGAATACTGTTATAAATTTCAATTTAAAATCAGGTTCGAACGCTAATTGATCAGTGAGGCACAGCATTAAATTCTACATTCAATTAAATCCAAATTTGAAAATCAACCTTGGCTGTAATTGCAAACTCGTACTCCCTAGCAGGTTCTAATTAACACTAAATGTACCGATCGTTAAACGCGATTGCCACATGTTGCTTTGAACAAATAACAACATTTAAAATCTCCAAAATTTCCTCATTTGTAAGAGCACCTAACCCAGATCGAATAAAAAATCTGGAGTCGGTTTTTTGACCAGGAATAGTCGCGCCATCAAATTAAAATTACCTCCAGTAATTCAGATTGTACCCGAGCGGGATCCTGCTACAATTTCGCATTACATAAACGTAATCCCGACTAACGTTGTTAAAGCGTCGCAACGTTTCCGATTCCTAAGGAAATCAATACCGAATCCGGGCGAAAGAGAGTAGCCCCGTTCAAGGGAGAGCTAGTCCAAGGTACTTATGCTATACTCTGCGCAACGGACGTCTACGTCGTCGTCTTCATCGAGATCAGACAGCTTCGTTTTTTTAAAGCAGCTCGAAACGAGCTTTTACCTATTATCAGGCGCGAACGGTGTTATTCGTAGGCCGAGCGAGCGCAACATTACTTTGTGTTCGAATTACACCGCGAATTGTCCCGCGAGATTGTTTGAATCGCATGAATTCAGCTTCCTGCAGGCAACGCTCGCCTATTATTGCGCAATCGACGATGATTTCATTCGTCCATTCCAATCCCTTCATCCGTTGTTGTCGAGCTTAATTTATATAATCGTTCGTTATTTTTCATTCTTTCGTTTGCCCCTCTCTCTCTCTTTCTTCCTTTCGCCAGCGCCCACCCTCTCTCACTCTATTTTCTCTCTGTCTATTCTCTTTCTCTTTTTCTCTGTTGTGCACAGATTAATCCGTCCCGCATCCCGCAAACCCCGATTCAGCATCTCTCCGCCACCCACGTGTATCGCATTCTGTTCGTTTCTCTCTCGAGGCACTGTTCACAACCATTATTTCCATCGTTCTCTCTAAACGCACCGGTGGAATCCGGTTGATTTTAAATCGCATGAGCCGCGGATAATGCCGCCATTGCTCACGATCAATTTTTCGTTTAACCTCCGGCCAGATTTTCTCACAATTTTTTTGCCCCCACCCTGCTCTTTCTACCTTTTGTTGCGCTCCCCCTTTTGTTGTAACCTGTCGGTATTGTTTTTATATTTTGTTTTGCATCCGCACAAGGTCACTGGGGACATGTTAACAACAATTGATTGGACTTTCGAAATTGGTTTTTGTAAAATAACGTCTATCTTGCGCGCCAGTCATCCATTAAACGTCTGTTTCGCCTTTGTTAAACAATTTTGATGCGTATAGTCGATTCCATGTATTTTTTAAACTGTAGAGAAAATAGTCATATAAATATCTCCTTCTATTTAAAGCTGTATAAATATTGCTTATTATTATTAGATGATTGCATAAGATCGTGCCCGATTTTCGAGTGTAAAAAACATTAGATAGTCACCATTCTTTTCTACACTTAGAAAAGAATGGTGACTACAGGATGTCAGCTGAAGGAGACCACTTAAATGTCTCCTTTATTTTTAATGGCCCAAAAGAATATTTTTGGCATAATTTAAATGGTACCGAAGGAGGAATATCATAGAAGAACAATTTCTTTCGTCCGGCTATTTTTTCATAGTTTTTTCTTGGTCATCGTTATTTTTTTATCGGGAAAACTTGTCCTTTTTTATTCCATCGTATAGCGGCTGAAAAAATACATTTGAATATGCTTAAAAGTCATTAACAAGATCGAATAAAAAAGAACAAGTTTTCCCGATAAAAAGATAACGATGACCTTGAAAAAATAACCGAACGAAAGAAATTGTTCTTCCATGATATTCCTCCTTCGATACCATTTATATTATGCCATAAATATTTGTTGCGTCATTAAAAATAAAGAAGATATTTAGGTGGCCTCCTTCAGCCGAGACACTCAGTATAATTGATTAATAAAACTGTATTCTTTAAAATGTAACCATTGAATTGTATTTTCAAATCGGACACCAACTTTGCAATCATCTGATATAAATGTTGTAACGTATTTGGTTACCGTGACGCGTTAAATATTTATTGAAGCATGTAATCGAAGGGTTCGGTTTGTCTCGGCGCAGGAGCACCAAGCGATTAAACTTTACTCTTCTTCTGTTGGCTATAGTCCGGAGATTATGAATTTATGATGTAAGGAATATCGATTGACGATGCATCTTTCATAAAATTAATATTTTCTAACAGCTTTCGCGTAGCCCACGGCACAGGCTTCCTCGACACGGCAGTACCGCAATCTGAAAATATCGACGAAAGGTTCATTTTATAAATAATAAACGACAACCCCCACACGGCTACTTAAGGGTTGAAGGGGCGAGATGTTATATTTAGCGTCCAGACGTCAGTATTTTTCTTCGGACGCCCTGGGGACCGTTTCGAGGTTATCCTAGATTTCCGGAACTCGCAGGACTAAGTCATACAAACACGGGAAACGTTCATTTTATTTTGGATTAACCCATTGCACTGCTTTGTCAAGGACTCGACATTCGAGATAGAAAAATGTAAATAAAACGGGTTTTTATATGTATTTGGTTCCTCCATTATTTATTTGTCTTATTTTTTAGTTAACCTTCCGTCGGGCGCAACCGATCTGAGAGGCACAGCGCGATCATTTAGGTACCTCTCCCTCTCCCACCAGGCGACCTTGGCACTTGGCGTTCCCAGTACATAGCTGCCTGTTTTGGCGAGCTCTAACGATCCTGCCCATTTAATTTGTCTTTGACCGTCAATACGGGAAGTTATTCAATTTTTGTTCAGATAAACTATATATTTCTTTGCATCGAACCATTGCCATTTCTTTAATAGACCGGTCTGCAGCCAATATGTGGCACATTTTAGCACAATTAGAAGGTTTCTCAACCAATGCATTCAACTTATTCTCCCAGGTCCAACAGACCGTATCGTAAAGTCGCAGTGCCGCAGGTTCAGATAGCAAGTAAGTATCTGGAAAACACAAGCGACTCAGTCACCCCCACCCTTGAGGTGGGCCCAAAAGGGCGACCCTACGAGAATAGATGGCACCAAGAGCACTATTTCCCTAACAGCAGTTTTATAAATGAACTTAATTAGGTGTTTATCATGTTTTTTTGAATGTGTGCCCGTCAAGCACATTGCGCCCGACGGAAGATTAAAAACAAATGTAAGTTCCACAAATATACAGGGTGTCCCAAAATTCCTGAACATCCCGGAAATGGGAAGTTCCTGAGACCATTTGAAGCGATATTTTCCTTTGCAAAAATGTTATCCGCGGCTTTGTTTAGGAGTTATTAACGAAAAACACTGACCAATCAGAGCGCGACCTAGACGCGAGTTGACGCAATCGGCCAATCGACAGTTGGCGCGCTCTGATTGGTCCGTGTTTTTCGTTAATAACTCCTAAACAAAGCCGCGGATAATATTTTTACAAAGGAAAATGTCGCTTCAAATGGTTTCAGGAACCTCCCATTTCCGGGATGTTCAGGAGTTTTGGGACACCCTGTGAATTGCAACAAAGTTTAAGAGCTACATTGAATGTAATTACAAAATAAAAATTGTCTGCATCGATTGCAGGAAATAGAAACTAAATCGAATGTTATTTCTTCCCTCAATGATTTTACTAGAGGAGAAATTGTATATTGACATCTTCAATTTTCCAAATTTTCCAACAATTTTGAATTTCATCTACTCAATATTTTCCTATAAATGCATAAAGATCCGCAGTCTAATAATTAGTCAAGGATTATTGTTCTTTGAAGTAAATTTCAAATGAAACACTTCAAACAGCGGAGAATTGTTGGCAACAAAATTGAAAAATAAATCGACATTGTGAAGGCTCGAAATTAATCGATAATTCGACTGATAAAAAATACTCGGTGCCGTTCTGCGCGCATAATTATTTGATTGGTTTCCAAAGGGGTGGAAATCGAGTTTTATAATCCCGATCACGATGCGTGCGTCCGCCCTCGATTTTTGTACACCGAAACGATTCGTCGAACCGTAACGACAATATAATTGTCCGGCGCACGGTCCAGCTGAAAATCGCGTTTATATTTCGCTACTCGATGAAAATCACGCCGCGGGCGAGAGCCAGCCGATAATTATTCACTTCTTCGCGGGTCGAATGACCGTACATCCGATTATTAATCGATCGTACAACGTTTACGGAACCGGGAGTAAATAGAACGAAACTTTCATCTATTCGCAGAACGCGCGTTAAATTAATTAAAATTAACGCTCAGGCAAACACGTAAAGAGCATAAAATTACATTTCCAACGCGCCGTCCTTTCTGAAACCCTGTAACGTTTCAACGGAATAAAATTCACCATAGAAATGAATAATAAAATTACAAAGAACTTTTCAGTACGTTAAAATTCCTCGATGAAATTATTCATCACCGTATACGCGTATTTTCATAAAATAATATGTAGTGCAAAAGTTAGTAATAGATTTTTCAATTCATATTGTATACTCTTTAATATATCCTGCAAGCAAGTTTGAATAAAATAAAATTTCACCGCTTTCCAGTAAGTTAAAATTCACGAATTAAATTGTTCAGCACCGTGTCGCAATGAACGTATTTTAATAAAATAATGTTCCGTGGAAAAGTTCAATATGAAATCGATTTTTTAAATGATCCATAATCTCTGATAAGATAAAGCTCAAGCTATTTTCAGTATATTATTTTTCCGGGAAATTATTGAATTCGGTATTGCGCTGAACAGTTTTCGTATAAAATTGGGGTTGAGGGTGAAGTAACATTTTAATAAATAATATAAAAGTCGCGAGGAGTATTCGGTAATAAACCGGTGAAAATTTTTAGCACATTTTCCGATAAAGTAATTCGATACAGCGTTGCGGAAAAGATATAAAGAACTACCCTTTTGGTTGGCACTGCGTTCAAACTGGCCGCACGGGTGCTTACGATAAAAAAAATCACCCATTTAACGGTTAAACGGCTCGCCGGAGCCGGTAACGTTAATTTAGCCCTCCGGTTCAATATTTTCCCCCGTTTTCGGCCGGTTTTTCGAAATTACGAGAGGGAATCCACGGCGCTCTTTCTCTCTCTCTCTCTCCCTCTCTCGTGAAACGTGCTTTTCAAACTGCCTTATAAAGTGAAAGTAACTGGACTCCCTTGCCGGATCGATCGGCCTGTGGATTTTAGTCGGATATACTCGTGCACGTCGTTGATAAACATTCTGCTACGGCGCGGCGCAGCGGGGTTCTCTTATTTTTCATCGGCCCTTTATTCCCTGGAAATTCAACGAATCCGCTCGTCTTAAATTCTCAACGAAATAGCTACCGTTTCCCGTTGAAATTTTCCTGGAAATTTAACACCGAGCCCTGCGAGCACGAAAAGTTTTGCCATTTTTATCATAGTGCACGGTTACATTACGAAATTGAGTCTTTATAATCTCACCAATTTTATGATAAAAAATCTGTGTCCGGTCAGTAATTATTTCATGGATTTTTCAACAGCTATAACAATTTCAATTATAAACCAACAACTCTCCCCCACGAATATAATCGAATATTTTCGTTTTATTACATATACTATTTCATACTAATTCATTTTACTATACATTTTTTTATTAAATGCATATAGAGGATGGTCCACGCAAACATTATGTAGTGTATTTATTTTTTTACAGGTGCAAGCGTTTCGGGGATTTGAAGGTCGACTTTGTATTTTTAAATGGAATACTATATTTTTTATACCAAAATATGGAAGAATGAATCCTGAGTAAAGAAGTATTGACCTCCATTAGCTCTAAGCCTAATAATTAACGAGTAATTTCACTTTATTTCCTGAAAGTTTCACTCGTTAATTATTAGGTGTAGGGCTAATGAAGGTCAATACTTTTATACTCAGAATTCGACATTCTTCCATATTCTCGTATAAAAAATATAGTATTCCATTTAAAAATGCAAAGTCGACCTTCAAATCTCCGAAATTCTTCCACCTGTAAAAAAGTGAATACACTACATAATGTACACCTTCAGACCATGCAACTTCTGTATACAAAACTTTTTCGTGCAACGTATACTTTGGAAGTTATTTACATAGGTGTGCAAGTTGCGTGGACCACCCTGTATACAGGGTGTCCCAAAATTCGTTAACTTCCCGAAAGGGGGTGGTTCCTGAGACCATTTCAAGCGACATTTTCCTTTGCAAAAATGTTATCCGCGGCTTTGTTTAGGAGTTATTAACGAAAAACACGGACCAATCAGAGCGCGACCTAGACGCGAGTTGCCATAGTCGGTCCGGCGCGCCAACTGTCTATTGGCCGACTGTGGCAATTCGCGTCTAGGTCGCGCTCTGATTGGTCCGTGTTTTTCGTTAATAACTCCTAAACAAAGCCGCGGATAACATTTTTACAAAGGAAAATGTCGCTTGAAATGGTCTCAGGAGCCACCCCCTTTCGGGAAGTTCACGAATTTTGGGACACCCTGTATACATATGTAAGGATTATTTCTAATAATCTATTACAAGTCTTTCATATAATAATCCAAAGTGAAATTATTCAATTACGTTACTGGGGGAGAATTATCGGTCCACGATTGAAGTCGCCATTGCTGTTCAAAGACCTATTATGAAATCCTGATGGACCATAGACTTTCAGAAAATTATGCAATAATTACGGATGGATGTGTTAATTGATTCAAACGATCATTAAAAGATGTCGAGCCATTCAGCCAGTTCAGTGGTCTACACACTTTCCTCGAGAAAAATTAATCACTCCAATCTTTCTCGTCTCGTTGACATCGCCTCGAAGATGTTACGTCATCCTTGTTTGACCATGTTCAAGAGATTTATCATTCGCCGATTTATTTATCGACGACAAGAGAAGCGTTTGTGAGAGGAGAACGATAAAGCCGTACTCGACAGAAATAAACAGATTTATACAGCAGCGAATTGTCATTCTTTTATTCGAAACGGGGCAAGAAATCGCGAGGAATCTTAGGGGCGATCGATATCCTGTGGAATTGCAAATTTCCGTGGATGTCCAGACTGTATCAGTGACCTCAAACTGCAATTACTCGACCACGAAGCAAGGAACGGGCATGAGGAGAGGAGTAGGAGGTGGAGGGAGGAAGGGGAAAAATCATATCATTGGCAAAGCAAAAACAAAACCGCGAGAACGAAACAGTGCAGGGTGAAAATCAATGCTTCGAAAAGTTGCCAAACTCTCGAAATGATCTGTAAAAGGGAAATAATAGCGGAAAATGGGGCGAGACGCCCCCTCCCCACCCCGGCCGCCTAAATCCTGCCAGACCTCGTGACCCTATTACCCCTTTATCCGAATGCGCAATACTAGAGAGAGGGAAAGAGAGGCGAGCAGAGAGAGAGAGAGAGAGAGAGAGAGAGAGAGAGAGAGAGAGAGATAAAGGGTGAGAGAGCTTGATACGAAGATCGCCGGTGTTTGATAGAACGCGGTCGGAATTCATCCCCGATGATATGTCCGGGAAACCCGGTCAACGTTTACGTTGCTAGTAGCTCAGAACCTAAAAAGAAGAAGACGAAGAAGAGGCACACAGTATTTGTCTCACCAACCCTTCTTCTTCTTCTTCTTCATTGCTTTCCTGATCTACCCCCTTTTATTTACCCCCTTGCATGCTATGACTTAGTTAATGCAGTGATTCAAACTATTTTGACGTTCATAATTTCCTACAAGAAGAAAATGTGTGCAATAAAGTATCGACAACAGCGAAATGGAATTTTATTTCAAACAATGGAAGTTGATAATATATTTAACTTAATAAATTAATAATAATCTCCAGCGAGTTACAGTTGTACTCCAGTTATTTCTCTGAGTTTATTGAGCGAATCACATCTGTGTTTTCTACGAGAAAAAGAAAGTGTATCTCCTGCAATGGCTACATATCGACAACAGCGAAATAAAAATTGATATCAAAGGAAGTTGATAATCTCGAACTTAAGAGATTATGTAATGATAAGCTTCGGCGACTCCGGCTCAAAGTGACACTCTTGTTATACTCCGAGTTGATTAGCGAATCAGATCTCGGAAAGAGACGGCTCCCATAATGTTTGGTGTAAATTTAACCGTGCACTATGGCGCTACAAACGTGCCAGCGATATTCAGGCAACCGGATCATGAATATTCAAGACGGCCTCAGGGGTCGAACGGTTTCGGACGGACGTGGAAGCGTCTGCGAGGCTTTCCCCAGCAGCTTCGAAAATTTCTGAGGCAACCTGGCCACGAGGAGCCCCTGAATGAAAAAGGTAGAAAAACCCGTGACGGCAAGCCGAGAGTGGCGAGACGGGGATGGAAGGGAGCCGAACGTTTTCAGACAAAAAGACGTTCCTCCCTCTGTGTTAGCAAGATGGCTCGCGCGACCGAGCTCTCTGTTAAATAAGCTGACACTCAAAAAGTGGCCGGATGACAGTCCGAAGGGAGTCGCGTGGAATCAGCCCTTCGGACGATTTTCTAGTAACTTCAGCGCGCGGTTTTCTCGAAATTTGACGTTCGAATGATTGAACCCTTCGACGAGTTCGCAGAGAGAGAATTCGCCCTGTTTGCCATCATTTTTGTTTGCCAATCCGAAATTCCCGGTCAGTTTTTCATCGAAAAATTCCCGAAGAATGGGAGTTGGGAATTTTAAAGATGAAGTAGCACGAAGAGAAGCTGTTCCGTAGAAGTATTGTGCGAAGCATAAATTTTCTAGTGCCATACTGCTGGTCCTGAACCTCGCTTTATGGCCTTAGCGAGTTTGCTAGCCGGTAAAGCAAAGTGGATGGTTTCAGGAACCGGCAAAGGGAAAAGCATATGTGTGCAGGGGCAAGAATATGTCGGTGGACAGAGAATCGTATATGAGTGGGAAAAGAGGAAGAGAGAGAAGCGTATGAGTAAAATGGGACAGGCGTAACGTATCAGGGAAAAGAGACGGCTGTCCCGGCGATAGATGATCTGTTTCTACATCTTTGAACTTGGTTTTATCTATTCTTTACTGTATTGGTACCAGTTTGGTGAAATGTACTGGTTTGTAGATCAGTGGGAGGAGTTTTGGATTTGTGGGCGGGACTGAAAGCGTGTGGTGGGGACAGGAGCGTGACCGAGCGAGGTTTTTTAACGCACAAAGCTTTCAGATTCATCGATTCATATTGCAATAGTTATCGTAGTGCTTTTAGAGTCGTGAGAGATGACGATAATTGAAATTCTGTGGATGTAGCGAGTGATTGACCAATTAGACGATCCATCAATCTAGAATTGTGGGCGTGTCTGGACCGAATATAGGGAAAAGGCGTGTCTAAGTGAAATCTTTAATTCATGATTGAACAGTACAGTAAATCTTCAATCGGAGTCCTGGGTCGCCTATCTAACCGTAGTCCAGTGCCTACTCACTCCACTGCCGGCCAACGCTGCGCCGCGCCGTAGGGCGGCGATGTTTGATCTCGGCTCGGGTATATCGGTGTGAACACCACACATTGACTCGACTGAATCGAAATCTCAAACTTCTTAATTTTAATGATCGGTTTATGGGACTTTAACTAGCTTATTCCTGGCGTTTCGCTGATTAATATGGTACCAAGAACGATATAATTGGGCCAATATTTAGTGGTTTAATCGACGATGAAAGTTTCGAACGCAACGAAGAAGAGCGTATTGGAAAGAAAGAGATGCGAACAGTAGCTGCTGCCGACACAGTTCAAAGGCCCGCGTTGTCGCTGTTCTTCGTTGCGTTCGAAACTTTCATCGTCGATTAAACTACTAAATATTGGCCCAATTATATCGTATTTGGTATCATTTTGCATTAGAAAAATGCCACGAATATGTTGGTGAAAGTTTCATAATGATATCATAGAAAATAAAGAAGCTGAGATTTTGGTGTTTCATTGTGATGACGCACGGGCCTTTAAACTGTGCCAGCGACGACTACACGCTTCGGCCACGCGATCCTATTTCATTCTGTCCTTCTCTATGTTCGGCTCGTCGTTTGAAGTCTCGGCGCGGTCGACGGAGTCATAAAAAAATAGCCTCTCTACGCTACCCAAGTCCGTTCAACACACGGGTGTTGGGACTCCGATCGAAAAATTACTGTATCAATGAAAATAAAATCGAGCGTATCTTGAGCGAGCGTGGAGCTCATGGGCGGAGCCAAGTGCATGTCATAAGAAAAGGGAGTAGGTATTTATGAAATGTTGGAAAATGCAGAAAAACAAGGTACATATTAAGAAGTTTTGGATTTGTGGGCGGAACTGAGAGCGTGTGGTGGGGACAGGGGCGTAACCGAGTGAGGATTTTTAAACCTCAAAGCTTTTAGATTCATCCATTTATATTGTAATAGTTATCGTAGTGCTTTTAGAGTCGTGAGAGGTGACGATAATTGAAATTCTGTGGATGTAGCGAGTGAATTTGATCGACCAATTAGACGATCCATCAATCTAGAATTGTGGGCGTGTCTTGAGCGAATATAAGGAAAAGGTGTGTCTAAGTGAAGTCTTTAATTCATGATTAAACAGTAACAATGAAAGTAAAATCGAGCGTATCTTGAGCGAGCGTGGAGTTCGTGGGCGGAGCCAAGATCACGTAATAAGAAAAGGGAGTGGGTATTTATGAAATGTTGGAGAATGCAGGAAAACAAGGTATGTATTACGTTGGTCTCGCGCAGCTTTTAGGAAAAATGGAGGGCAAAATTGTTTTTCAATTAGTCCGACCGTACATTACGCGACGCATCGAGACAAGTTGTTTAGAAATGTTTATGCGCGAGAATAATCGCTTGGCGATAAATCTCTCGAGGCCGTGTCTGGTTTCGTAAGAGGCGTGCGGGAGAAAAATGGCTACGAAAATCGAGAGGAGAGTGTACGCGCACGATTCGTCAAATACACTCGGCAGCAAGCTGTAAAGTCAACAAATAGCCGACATCCACCGCATTATTAATTCCCTGGATAACACGTTATTCTTTATTCACAGCGTCTGTCGATGAAGCATGCTGACTATCGATGCGGTCTCCGCATCTAATTATCGTCCTAATCGAACAAATAGGGTATTCTTGTAACAATGAGTACTTAAGACTATAACCGTCGCGTTACCGGCACGATAAAACATTTTATTCCGTGTTTTATCGCTGGCGAAGTGGTGACTGACAGAGGAAATGAAATTGGATTGTGCAATTAAACAGAACGAAGTCTCTGAATGTTAATGTACAGTAGCTTTTGCATTCGATTCGGCTGAAAAACTGATTCACATAAACGCAGTTACCTTCGTTCAGTACTACTCTGTTATCTAGACTCAATTAAATTGGTTAGTTTTGATCCGTGACAAAGTTGTTGTAATTGTTCAAAGCGATCAAATATGAGGTGGAGAGAAAAAAAAGAGAGAAGAAAGCACGAAGAGCAAAAACAGCCATCAAAAGATGAATATATTCTAATGATTTTGTTCGTGCACGGCGAACATCGGCTCTCGACGAGCCGAATACACCGGGGAACGAGTGAAGTTGCATTTCGGTGAGTGCATTCACTCGTCGATGCATTATATTTCTTGCAGCAGCACGAGCTGCATAATCGATGGAACGTCATACAAACGCCGAGACACAGTTACTTTCCTCCTTCGTTCCCAGTGGCTGTTAAAGGCAATTTTGAATAGTGCTGCGGGAAAAATTGAATTCAACTACATCAAAAGACTTCGAAAATACGATGCTCGCCGTCTGAACCTCCAAGATTTCAATATCAAAGTATTCGCAGATACTTTATCCCAGAAACTTTAGCAAGAACTTTAACGTTTAGAAATTTCGGAATCTTCAAGACTAAATGTTTAACAAATGCAACGATGTTTGCAAATTTAAACACTGCCGAATTCAAACATTCGAAAGTACAAGTATTCCAAATCACAAAGATTCAAAGACTCGAGGCTCCAAATATTCAAACCCTGAAATATCCGAGAATTGAAATACTTGAAAATTGAGAGGTTTGAATTTGAATCGACAGGTAGGCAGCGCGAACATTATCAATGGTGGCCCGTGGAAACGTTTCTGCCAGGTGTTTTCATCTCTGTTCCCTGGCGGTTTCAGCCGGTCAATATAACTTTCGATATTTCACCTTTTTGGTTGGAAAAAGGCAATTACTTTTGATATGTGTCAGTGTGGAAGGTAATCACATCTGTCATAAGCATACGGAGAAGATAACTTATCGCTGTTAACTCGATTCGCTGCGCTGGCTCACATGTACGCGCACACGAAACTCATCTTCAACGATTAGTACCGATGGGAAATAGCGATCCTTCTATTTATTTGTGCGTTCTATTTTGCCACGCTTATATTAACTTGCCGTGTTGTTGTTGTATGCGTCAAATCTTGTAATCGAATTTTAAAACTCTTCCCATAGTCCAATCTTGCTGAAATTTTGTATACGCACTTGCTTCCGATCACAATAAAAGTAGAAAATAAAATATATAATTATAATAATATATAATAATATATTATAATAAAATACGCACTAAAAAGGAGAAAATAATTTTTTTCCTTATAGTCATTAATGTCATGACTTTATTTATATTTATATTAAATTTTTCTATCTGTCTATTCCGACACTAATTTTACAACAGGAGAAATTTTAAACTAATTGCTTAACCTTTTGGGGAACAATATTATTGCATAATCATTTAACTGGCTTCGGTATTTTATGGAGAACAAGGGAAAAAATCATTTTCTCCTTTTTAGTGCATTTTAATATAAGCGTAGTTTTTACAAAGTTTTTTTTCTTCAAAGTCAGCTCGTGTCGATGGTATCGATTGAATGATCGTTACATTTAGGGGCAACAGCTCCGGTTGGAGCTGGTCAAAGATCAACCATGCCACGATTTATAAAACCTAATCAAAAGTTAAACGCGTCTAATGTTCGGACGTGCTTTTATTTCCCCGCGGAACTTTCAAAAGAATACGCGGTGACCTAAATCCACAAGTTATGGGTTGTTCCGCTGCATGCTAAAAATTTCAACGTACCAAAGTGAACCTGCCCGTTTTCCGTCGAAATAGAATTTACGATAAAATATGGCGACGCCGAGCCGCACCGGTCCTATAATGAGCCGCTTTTCAGTTTTCGATTTGCCGAATCGCGGAATTAAATCGGCCGAACCAGTCACGATAACTTCGGTTCTCAAGAATTCAATACACCGCGTGAATATTGTTCTCTCGACTCGATAAACTGAACGAAAGATAAAGTGGATAAAGTGCAACATTATTTGGCCGTTATCAATATTTAATCGCATGTGTGCACACCCAGAGTGCGCGCGCGCGAGCAAATTATTGTTCCCGCGTCGTAGTGCTCGCGATAAAGCAACCCTAGAATGTAATCGTGAGCCGAGGATTTCGACGAATGATTTATTTGTTTGTTTGTTTGTTCTGGAAAAGCCTCTTCGAGCATCGATTTCTGTATGCAAATGCGGGCGCCATTGTTTCAGAATGCGAATAAAGTTGGAATTCTGCTCGTTTTTATAAAGAGAAAAATAATCTATCTTTTCAATTCTGTTGGACTGCTTTGATTCAGCATTGAATACTCTATTTATTTAATTATTTTTCAGTTCTTTGTTGTTTTATAGAATTATTTTCTTTTCGCTCTTTAACACGGCACCATTTTTACAGAATGCAAATAAAGTTGGAATTACACTCGTTTTTATAAAGAGAAAAATAATCTATCTTTTCAATTTTGTCGGACTGCTTTAATTCAGCATTGAGTATTCTATGTATTTAATTATTTTTCACTTCATTGTTGTTTTGTAGAATTATTTTATTTTCGGCTCTGTAACATGGCTCCATTGTTTCAGAATACGAATAAAGTTGGAATTCTGCTCGTTTTTATAAAGAGAAAAATAATCTATTTTTTCAATTCTGTTGGACTGCTTTGATTCAGCATTGAATACTCTATTTATTTAATTATTTTTCAATTCTTTATTGTTTTGTAGAATTATTTCATTTTCGCTCTTTAACACGGATGATTTTCGATAAGATAAACTGCGTGACTATTACAGTGTATTTTATTATGAATTATGGAGGAAGAATTTTATTATTATTGCTCCTCACCAGGTATGATTTTCGATAAGATAAAACAAGTGTCCAATACTTTTTCAAGCAATTTATCAATTTATCATTGCTCACCCACACAAACGTTCTCCGATAGGAAATCCGAAAAGCGACTACAAATAATTCAACATTTTCCAGAGGATCTAAAAATCAGTTAAAGCGAACTCCGAAACAGTGAACGGAAATTTTTTCTGTCACATAAACTATAGGACAGATGTCAAGCGTCGATGAAACAATTTTGCGAAACGTCACAGTCACCGACCGGTGCGAAAGTAGTGTTGTTAACTAAATTGAACTGAAAAACAATTCTAGTAACACCGTGAAAGAGCAATAAAAGCGTACACAAAGTTCCAATTAGTTTTAGTTGTTTTCACAGTTCTATAAAAACAAAAACGCTGAACAAATAGTTTCAAAAGACAATTCGAAAAATTCGTTAGAATTCCAATTTGTTAGAAAGGTGGTAGAGCGATCACTTCGGAGCGCAGTATCGTTTGTTAATAATAAACCGTTCGAGCAGGTATCGCGGCGTGATTTAACGATGGGGAGTGGCCGTGATGCGAATTCTCTTCTTTTTTCTCTGCGATCGGTTCGACGCATCGATTGTTCCTATCGATCCACCTGCCCCGCTCGATCGTTGGATCGTGATCCTCGGATACCGGGGCAGAAGAGTATTATTTAAAGAACCTGTATATATCTGGGATAGAGAGCGTGTGTCTCGACCTCTAGCACTCTAGCATAATCGCGAGACAGCTGGGGATCATTGCTGCGCGAGCCTATCTGTATGTGTGCGAGTGGTTGTGCGTGGAACGGTTTTGTTTGTGTGCACGAGAGACTCGGCTGCCGAGAGAAACCGGTTTCCACTAAGCGACCATCGAAAAGAAAATTTCAATGATGGTTATTACGCGTCTATTCAGCCGTTTTCTAGGGAAGTCCTGTTTGTTCGATTAATTAGAAATTCCACGGGACTCGGAGCGGTCGGGCCTACAGATTTATCGATCGGTAATTCGACGGTGTCTCGGCGATTGTTGAAATCGGTGTGTCGATTTCTCGGTTTAACCCCAGGAAATAATACCATTCCTCTCATATTAGTTAACCCCTTCGTTCGGATTAGATCGTCCTAGTTCTCAGGGGAAAAATTGAGTAAAATCAAACCAATTTATTTAAACTACCAAACCCCAACATGATAATTGTAAAGATGCATCTATGAGGAATTATTCTAAACATTATTTTTTATTATATTTATATAATTAGTCTAAAAATGTGGAATCAAAGCTATTCATTTAACTGGCGCGTTCCAATATTTCCAATTCACGATTATTGAGATTGTGAACATCTACGGGGAATTATTCAACAACTTTATTTCTTCGTTATTGAATTGAACGTCGCGCAGTGGTAAATGTTTCGATTTTAGGTGGACAAAATTATTTTTTATAATATATATCCTCTTGATACTTGATAATTACTATTATGATATTTATTTTTCTGTTATAAAGGAATTGAACATAAAAATTATAACAAACGGATATTTTTCTTATATTTCTCACTTATAGAAGGTAAAGTCTGTGAATATAAGAAAATGACTTTAATATTGTTTTTTTTTTAAACATTAGAATTACAGTAACCTAATTACATATAATATTCGTATTACAAACTATAATTAAGCGATCTAATCGGATTTCTACAAGTAGCAGGTTGTAGCAGCTAATTTTTCTTCGACATTGTTAAGTAATTCGTATAGATAAAATATACAAAAATATTGCAGCTTGAGTATGCTTGAATCAAAGTATAACCTTACTTTATTAGCTCATTCATTTAAAAAACGCTTTTGATTATGGTTCATTTTATTTATTTTCTCCTTTTAGTTTTCAATGCACAACACAAAAATTCACCGCAGTTTCGGAACATTCAACTAGTCGTTAATGGATAAAAAATGAAAATAATGAGATTGTTAAAATTGTTTGGTTCAGCATGTCTAATAACATATTTTCTCAATTAAATATGTTTTTCAATAATTGAGAAAACTTATTTTTGTCCAGCTAGAATTAGACGTTTTTCCCTCGTAAGAATACTTTTTATACTCACACCCTCGGATAACGTCTGAATCATGCTCGCAATAAATCGAAGGAGCACCATACCTGCAAGCAAAACAGGAAATTACAAGTTACCGATCGCAATCAATAATCAGCGTTATACTTTAATTAACAACGTTATGTAAAACCCTGGTAACGCGACCTTCATGAGCGAAAAGGAAAAGGAGGAAAATGTCATCGATCTCCTTGAGGGAGAGTTCAATTAATTGATTGAAGAGGAATCGATCTCGGCGTCGAGTTTACGGGACGTCGATCGATCAATTCTCGCGCGAAATCGGCGATATAGATTTAATTAAGTCTTAAATCATATGGAAATGAGACGGTCGGCGACACGTCCAATTTATCTCGATAAATAGTTCCGCGTAATTAGGAGAGCATCGAGACCACGCCCTCCGTTCCCCACTCCGAAGAACGACAACGAAATATAAACGCGAAAAATCACAATTTATAGAATGCCTGTCAATTAAAACTCTGCTGTTTCTCTGTTTTTCGTGTAAAAATCGTGCGAAATAACTCGACGAAGAAAACGAAATTCGGCGAGCAGCGATGATTATCAACAACTCATTAATATTAATTCGGCTCGCCGGTTTTCAGGGATTTCCACGAACAAGGACGTCCATTCCGGTTTACTAATGACTCGGACTACAAACTCTCGGAAAAGAGAACGTCGATAATCGACTTCTGTCGAACGGCAAAGCAAATTTTCAACAAGTCCTCCCCCGCAAGAATAACTTCTCTTATTTTGTTTCCATACCAATTAAAAAAGAAACGCTGCCTCTTTCCCGGGGATTGGGGGACTTCATTCCACCCGCGCGCAGTAAAAAGTATTACGAATCCTACGTCAGATTTTTAACGAAGGAAAATTCATTGTTCATCGCCGAGTTCGATTGGGAAGTCGTTCGTTGAAACGTTTGATTAATGCAGAAGTCGCGAGTCTCGAATCCATTAATAATAAATCGAGTCCCGGGATATATTTACACAATTACAGATTTACATGGACTAATTTGGGAGGCCTCGAGTCGGGCTATACACAGCGTGTTCACTTTGTTTGGCCTTTCGCTCGATGCCGGGTAAAAGGGAAATCGTGTTAAGCCTCGTTAAAAATTGAACACTATGAATATTAGATGATCCTGCTCGCTATAAATGTATTAAGTGTACCGATCGATGATAAACTAACACATTTGCATTACCACCGCGATTGGATGGGAATTAATTTTGCGCGGTGACGAACCAATTCTATCACCGAAAATAAAACAGAGAATGTCTTGTTCTTAAACTTCATTATCCGGCATATAGCCTTTTTGAGAGGTGCATTAATTTTTAGAAGTGACACCAGATTTGAAAATCAACTTTAATAACACTGTCCAACAGCCAAAAAGTATTTCGATTTCCACTATACGATTCTTATAGAGTTTTTCGAGCGGATTCCGAATCTGTCATTAATTTTTTTCCTGGACATTAATTTTTCTTCTCAATTTTTCTCCTAAACATGTTTAAACAATCCTAATGTATTAATATTGGATATCACTGTATTCGGGAAAGTCTACAGAATCTTCTGCTGTAAAGAACAATTCAATATCTTTTATAATAACAGCACAATATTTGTTTGAAGTTGAAAAATATGTCTTTTTTTTTAACTCAATTTTATGAAAAACTGTACGCCTAGGAGAAAAATTAAGGACAGATTTGGAATCAGCGCGAAAAACTCTATAAGAATCGTAAAGTGGGAATCGAAATACAAAAAAAAGTTGAAATTTGTTGGACCGTGTAATTCACAACTCAAAAAATATTTGAGAATGTAAACAATCTAATCTGCGTATAAAAGGCCTCCTCAAAAACAGCGAATAACTCCGCCATTTTTTCATATATCGATATGAAAAAAATGGAGGTTACAGTTAAGCGTTGCGTTAATACCACTGTAAAATACCGGAATTTTTAAATAATTAATTATCCTTTAAGAAATGTCGGAAAACAACATTCTTAGTCAAGCTAGTAATGCAATGGGGAGTAACATATATCTTGGTATGAATAAACTTGTCGTACACCTGCCGAAAAATTCACGGGTCCAAAATTTACGCGGCAACCTAATATCTCCGAAACGAATCTCGGCTGGCGGGAAAAAAACCGAACGAAAAACAGGCTGTCCTTCGAGACACGCAATCCCGGAATAATGTAAATTTTATAACTCCATCGATGCAGCCCCGAGACCCTGTCCAAAGCGTGCGCAGGCAGTATGGGAAATAGACGATAGAAAGAAAGCAGGGGAGACAACTAACGAAAGGAAAGCAAAATAAGTACGAGTGAGCGTTCCCCGTTCGCAGGATGTTGTCACAATAATAGAATGAATTCTCCATTTGTCCAATTCCCAGCAGTAATTACGTCCAGACCTCTCTATCAAGTTTCCACCCCCGCTTCTCTCGTCTTGTCGGGTTTCCCCCCACGCGACCAACATCGACGCACCAATATATCCGAATCAGAATTGCTTTGCAACACGTTTTTTCGTCTAATTTTCTCGTTTGGACCAAGAACAGTGTCGCGAATGCTTCTGAAAGCTCTCGCAGTTCAGTAAGAGGATTGAAAACAGACTTAGAACCCGGCGGAACCTGTTAATCCGCGACTCCGAGGACGCGGTGCAAACACGAGATTTTGATTCGATAAGCTCGCCGAAGTGTCGTCACTTACATTATAGATTGGCTCGTTAAAACAACATCAAGCAGATTTTCCTGTTCATTTTTATCAACACTGAATTCTGGTTTTCACTGATTTTACCTCGTCGCGTTATTTCATTGCTTGATTTATTGTGAATTAATCTTAGAACCTTTTTAACTTTCTTCTTTTCCATCGGATTACACCATTAGATTGTAATTTTCAATATTCGCGTTTCCATATCGTTAGTTAGTGTTTTCGAAATTACACTGGGAATATTCGCAACCCTTTTCTGGTCAGTTGACATCACTGAATCGTGATTTTTATTAACGCTGGACAACGCAATAGAATTGATCTACGTATTTAATTTGAGCGCGATAAAATAAATATTCCCGATACACGATCGCTGCAGGGTCTCGATAGCATTAACGATTTTTTAAATTGCGAATAGAGATCGGTCCCGATTGTTTAACGAGGATTAATTCCTTTTCGAATAATATTTCGTTTATTATCGGTTCGGCGGATGTTTCTTCGCAATTCCGTGGGAACAGGATTTAAATGGAAATTGATTTTCGTCCCTCGACGATTCCGCCGAGTTTAAAGTAATATCGAGCACGGTACTTCGCTCGCACACTTTACGAACACAATAAAACTATTCAATGTGTTCCCAACTTTATATTACAGGACTATAGAATATAAAAACTTTCTGAAACGTCAATAAAGTTTCACAATTTATCGTGTTCCCTGCATAAAAGCTGCGGTTCTACGATTCCGTGGAGCGCACGCGCACACATACACACTTGTCTATACACACTCGTCTCACTGCCGTCTCTCTTATTAGTTTTAATATTCTTTTCTATTTGTGTCGCATCTGATTCCAGGGTATTGTATTGCATCACACGCGTTCACGTAATTGGATGGATATACCGGTGACTGGCGAACCCATTCGAACGGTAGATCTATTCCCACGTTTACATTGTCGTAATCAAACTTTTTTATAATTCATACTTCTCCATTGTTTCCCTCAAATTTGTTGCCGAGGCGGGGCACATAAATATCCCCGCTGTTTATGGAAACATGAAAGAGCCGTTCGAACACAGCAACGTTAATCAAAGGGGCGGACGAACTACTAAAAAGAGAAATTCAAAGTCGTATCGCAGTTTAACTTCGCGCGACCGTAAACGCGCGCTTAAAAATTTATAAATACGACACCACCAGCTAGATTTAACTGGAACCAGAGAGAACCACTTTTATATACAATTATTTTGATATGGCATTGTTACTCAAAGGGGCGCGCAAACTATTAAAAAGAAGCATTACTTCAAATCGATGTTTTGCGTGTTCAAAAATGTATAACAACGACACCAACAGAGCCAGCAGAATTAAACTAAAACGCGACGAGAGGAGACAATTTTTTTATACAGTTATTTTGATACGACAACGTCAGTCAAAGGGGCGAACGAACTAGTAAAAAGAGAAATTCAATGTCCTATCACACTTTACCGGGAAGGTAGAGAGGAGAGACAAGTCTGAGTCTGACGACTAAAAATTTATAAAAACTACACGTATCAAAAACATTAAAATAAAACTAGAGCGAGAGCAATTTCTACCCACGATTAATTTGACGTGTTTTAAAAATGACACCAGAGAAAATTGAATGGCGGAGAACGGATTTGAGCCAATTATTATGTCTATCATTTTTATGGGGATTATAAAGCTTTGAAAACCGAGCTGAATCGATCGTCAATTTTTTTTGTTGCAGCGGTACGTTCAATACAGTTCGCTTTCGCGATTTTTATAAGCAAAGAGCTCCGATTCCCACTGAAACAATGCGGGGACGTCAAATCGAGCTCGGACAAGTTTGAGCACGCGTCCAAACCGATTCCTGACCGGTCAGATTGGAAAAGGATGACCGAGCGCCGCTCATAATTGTAAACCTTTCGCCGGAAGATCGATAATCGGTTCTCCCGCGGGAGCGGACATCGGGATAAAAAAATGAAAGAGGAAAAAAAACAATTCAGTGGAACAGTAATCTTTGGTTCTGCACGGCTGCCGATTTGTCGCGCGGTCGAGCGACACTTCCGATTTCGTCCTCCCGAATTCAAAATCGAGGAGGAGGAGGGTCGAGAAGAATTTTCGCACGTCCAAGGATAAATTCTCGATTTTCTGCTGGGTTCCCGTCGATTGGAAATTTTTTCGTTTTGCGAGGAACTTGGTAGCTGCGATTGCAAGCAAGTGGAACACTTGTTCCAATTTTGCTTTTTTAGCAAGAGCCAGAGGATCACGGGAATTACGTTCTTTCTACGTTCTTTTTGGTCAGTTTTTATCACAGTTTCCTATTATTTTAGAAATGTCTGTGGAATTGTAGCATTGAATACTGGTTTTTATACGTCGCTGGGTATTTCATAAATTAAGCTGAGGACATTTCTAATTTTTGGGAAATATTTTTGTTGCTCCAGTTTTATTTTTCAGATTAAAAGAATTAAGCGCGCCCTTTTTGGTCAGTTCTTATCACAGAATTTTTATTATTTTATAAATGTCTGTGGAAATGATGTATCATTGAATACTGTTTTTTAAAGATTTCGTGGAAAACAATTTTCAGGTATTTTGAGTTGGTAGAGTTTATAAATTAAGCTGATAGCATTTTTAATTTGTTCCTGGCTCGATTGGAAATATTTTTGTTGCTCCAGTTTTATTTTTCAGATTAAAAGAATTAAGCTCGTCCTTTTTGGTCAGTTCTTATCACAGAATATTTATCATTTTATAAATGTCTGTGGAAATGATGTTGTATCATTAAATACTGTTTTTTTAAAGATTCCGTGAAAAACAATTTTCAGGTATTTTGAGTTGATAGTTTATAAATTAAGCTGAGAACATTTTTAATTTGTTCTTGGCTCGACTAGACATTTTTTCCTTTTGCGGGGACTGGTGTAGTTTCCATTACAAGCAGGTGAAACGTTCTGAATAAGAAGTAGAGGCTCATGCGAAATCAAAATCGTCCTTTCATGTTCGGAACGGTCCACGCGTGGGAAATCGAAGCGCAAATTGCTATAATCTTCCTGTGATTAGCGGCGATACGAAGCCATCGTTGCTGACCCTCGTGCCGCACGCTAGTTGCCTTCTAATAAAACCTTGTCTGCTGTGAAATCGCGTTATCCTGGACCGAAAGGGGTCCAAATCGGGCCATTTTGTCGGCAGAAACTGTTTGAAAACTGTCTTCGTCCGTGGCAATATTAATAAACGCGACAATAGTCTCTCTCGCTATAGGCGTTGCGGCCGACCTCGTTATAGTTTCATTGTTTCCGCGGTGTATAATGGCGACAGCTAAAGAAGATAGTGACCAACAGAGGACTTTATTCTTAAACTGTTGTAGAAACTGGAGGAAAAACGTTTTCTCCATTCGATGAATTCGATTAAATGTTTAATATGAGTACGTCCAATTTTGTAAATATGTTCTCGTAGGAATTTAGTTGTGAGTTACTGCAAAAATGATGAACTCGGAAACCTGTCATGAGTCATGAGCAATAATGCAAATCCATAATTCATGCTTACACTTTGTATTAATATTTATTACTTACACGGGTTTGTACTTTGACATTCAATAATAATAAAATTCTTGTTTTAATGATTTTATGAAGTCGACAATTGTGTAATCTTTGCTGCTTTATGTTTCACCGACTCTATTATGTTACGATATTATATAATTGTCCCCTCTAAGGCACCACTAAAAATTGCTGTACCATTATTCAAAATATTGTTTACACTATTAAATATATTGGTATCTAATCAGTTACTAAACATTTAGGTATTGTATGAGGTATTGTACCAATTTCATATCCATTAAATTTTTTAAATCATAGGGAATGGAAATATTTTAGATCGGAAGAAATGTTTAATTTTCGAGTTAAAATAGCTCCGAGTGCAAAGGGTTAATAAAAAATATACTGATTCCTCAAGGAGCTACGTAATCGCGACCACCTCCCTTTATAGTCGCGTCCCAAGTCCCAAACAAAATCCTCGCAGAGAGACAACTCCGTAATCGACAGTGGCGTAGAAAAATGCAGAAAAATGGCTCTGGTGCATAAAGGTCAATCTGTATCAATTGATACTCATAGATAAACTATTCTGTAACTGTATTTATAATGAAAAAACAACTTTTACCATAGCCCCCACTCCGAAAATAGAAACAGTAAATTCCCTTGTCACTTGCAGTATCAGATTTGTGTCCATTTCACGCAGTAATAAAGGGATCTCTTAGACGAATATGTTAACACGCTTCACGAGCGTTTCAATCGGGAAAACACGTTGTGACACGAATATTTCATTTACATGTATGATGTTTTACTCGACCGCAGAAATATTGAAACAATACCGACGTTGGTACGTCACAGCTGGTCCACGGAAATTAGAATACAAATTGGCGTTTTCGATCGTAGAAAAGAGGCGAAATCGTTCGGTCCAGCCTCGAAAACGGGGGATATTTGTTCAAAGAAACATCAGAGGCGGACGCGCGCCGTAAACAAAGCATAAATAAAGCATTCAGAAAACGCTTTTATGAAGGTTCGACGAGCGGCTCGTGATTCACCGGCTCGAAAAGCGATAAAAAAGAAGTGACGCGGTTGAAGCTCGATGGGAGACACGTTGGACGCGACACATCACACTCAAACTGCAAAAGCAAATATTTCGTTGCATAATAAATATATACGGAGATTAAATTCCCCTGGATTGCGTCTCTGCCGTGATTAATCCCATTCCGATCGAAATACTTCATTATTCCCGTCGATATTCTCTTGGCGGCATTACGCAACGATTCGTGGCAATTAGTGCTAATAAATTTTACTTTACAATATTGCTTTACAACATTACAAAAATAATAGCCGAGCAATATATCGTTCACACTTGTGGTACATTTTCCGCAAGACGAGAAAATATTTCTTAACTACAATCGACACGTTAAGCAGCAACAGGAAAATACAAATCATATAGAGAAAAATTTCATATAAATCTATATAAAATCATGACATTCGTGACTATAAAAATAAAAGCGTGGAACGCCCACGAAGATTACGTCAATATAGTTTAGTTCTCCACGCTTTTATTTTTATAGTCGCTAATGTCATGATTTTATTTAGATTTATATGAAATTTTTCTATCTATTACGACACTAAAAATAAAATTTCGGGGAAAAATATTATTAATCATTTAACCGGATTCAGTATTTTATGGAGAACCAGGAGAAAAATTATTTTCTCCTTTTTAGTGCATTTTAATATAAGCGTGGTTTTTAACAAGTTTTTTATATATTTTTTCCGATAAATGCAATCTGCAGTGATTAATAGAATTTTTAATTAAAATAGCTATTACCGTAGGTTTACTAAAAAGTCCTCGCATAGTCTTTAAAGAAATTATGGAATAATCGCCGATGCGTTACGACAAATAACTTTGTAAACATCTTTGTGCTTTGTTAAGCACGGAGCTCAAACGCACACTGAGCTCCTTCTGTTCGAAGCGGGTAGTGAAGTGGGGATGAGTCAGAGTGGGAACACGTAGTAGAGTGTGGACGCTGAACGCGATGAAGTACTACGTCACGCGCGGGGGAATGTAACGGTTAAATTTATTAATAATTTATATCTCCTAAACGCATAGGCTTTTTTAAAAAAATCTTTTTAAATATTGCATTA
The DNA here is from genome assembly GCA_933228785.1 of Lasioglossum pauxillum. Classification (NCBI taxonomy): domain Eukaryota; kingdom Metazoa; phylum Arthropoda; class Insecta; order Hymenoptera; family Halictidae; genus Lasioglossum; species Lasioglossum pauxillum. The sequence continues at coordinate 13,927,038 of OW121706.1, read as the reverse complement.
TCATCCAGTTCTGACCTATGTTTTAAAATTTCAAGTATGTAGCTCATCGGGAAGTTAGTTTAAACTCAATTGCAAAATTTGTACCGAACAAACAAACAGACAAGAAAGCGAGCTAATAAAAACGTGGTAAAATTGAACACATTATCTTCTTAGTGAGAGAATAAATATATTTTCGAAGGTAGCGATTTACATCGCGATTTAAATGCACTGTGCATCATCGCTTCGCCACCGAGCCCGTCTACATTCATAAACACGACTGCAGGATAGAAGGACAAACGTTTGTGGCCCCGTAGACCACGAATTCCACCGGCAAGCTGGTGGTATCTTATCAGCTCGCCCGTATCCGAGCATTCAAACACTCAAACGTTCGAATCCCCAATGCATTTTCACCTGCGTGCCCGAACGACGGCACAGGAAACGCTCTAACGAGCCTCTATCTGCTGGGAACGGTCACTTAAAATAATTATTGTAAATTTTAACTCTTTTACGCTCGCCGGATAAAACGGCGAACGTCTGAAAATATGCCGACTTTTGAAGTCGTTGGATAGATACATTCGAATCTTTATGCGTCGGTCTCCTCTAATCAATTTTTTAAGAGGCCACTGTTGGTCTTGGAATTAATATGAACACTTGATAACTTGACTGTTTGACGGAATATTAAAATTTAACTATGTGCATCCTGAAAGTTTTATTTTAGTGTACTAGTGTAATTATTCTAATCTCTTTAAAAAGGGGTGCGTTCTCCGAATTGTTTGTAGAGTGCTCAGACTAATAGAAACATTGTTTTCATAAGATGCTTCTATCTTACATTTGCATCGTTAAAAAATATATAGTAGTGTGTTGGATTATTAGCAATAACAATGCAACTGCCAAGGAGCAAAAATGAATTTCGTTGTGAATGAGACACACTGCATTTCTCTAACGTAAAATAACAGATCAGATGCCATCAGACCCATAGGCCTGGTATTTCTTGTACCCAAGGGCCAGGGGAATAGACGATGCAGCCTTGGGGTTTTCCTTGTTTCGAGTGGGCGACTGATTTTCTCTATCGCCTGCAACATTCTTTTTCTTTACTTCGTTCCGCGCCGTTAAATAAAACATATTTTAAACAGAATTCTCCAGCGTTTTCAGTTACTTAGAAACCCATTTCACAACATCGTGTAATTTGGTAAAATATAATAAGTAGACTGCGGATCTTTACGCATTTACAGCAAAATTGAGAGGATGAAATTAAAAATCGTTGAAAAATTTTAAAAATTGAAGATGTCTATATAATTTCACCTCTATTAAAATCATTAAGGGAAGAAGTTTCTATAGAAATAGATTGCAAGAATGCAATCGATGCAGACAATTTTTATTTTGCATAAAGATCCGCAGTATAATAAATAATAACCGTCCCCTGTTAGAATATTCTTCATCTATATGGTCTCCTAAAAGCGTTAAGTATGAAATCATGCTCGAGAGAGTGCAGCATAAATTTCTAAGGTTTTGTGCATATAAGACAATCTAATGTCAATCTTTGATCATGATTACTCTAAAATATTAAACATAGTCAACCTGGAAACATTATCTGAACGAAGAATAGAATCCGACCAGAGCTTTATTTTTAATTTGATGAATAATAATATAGATTGTCCAGTACTCCTGAGGCAAATCAATTTCTATGTGCCTGAACGTGTTTTGAGAACGAAAGCAGGATTTCAAACAATGAAATCCAAATCCACATATGGAGTAATAAATCCTTTAAATCGCATTATTGCAAGCTCAAACATACTGTATAATAATATTGATTATTTTAATGACACGTTACAGGAATTCAAAAGAAGATTACGCGAGATTATTTGTTAATATCGTACGTTTTTATGTAAATTTTAGGTTAAGACTCTCTTTTTCTGTTATGTTTCTTTTTGTTTTTATCAGTTCTACTGTGAACAACTGTAAACGTTTGTATAAAAGGACCTCGGTCCGTATATAATAATAATAATAAGTATGACGAGCAGTATCTATGCAGTAAAAATTTTGATTTCACATAAAGTTCCTCGGTCTAATGAAAACGTCTAAAGAAAATTGATTTCGCCGCGCACCGATTCGAAAAAATGATTAATCCCGCGCGAGAGGAATTAATATGCAGGTACTCTGTGAGCAGCAAGCTTGCTAATTATACGTCGAGCCTGCGCCGTTAAAATTAACGAGCCTCCGCGAACATGCGTATACACGTTATTGAAAGCATTACGCGTCAAGAGAGAACGCGAATTCATCTGCTTGTATCCCACAGCGAGTGTCCTGGGCAATTGCACGCTTTAATCCTGGGTCGCTCTAAGTAGAACGCATAATAGCGAATCGAGAGTGAACCACATCGGCGAGATGAATCGAGAGTGAACCGACATGCGACATTGGAGACCCAGCTGTCTGCGCAGGCATTTGAGCAGCAGCGAAATAAAACCGAACGATTCCGTTCGTCGCCCGATAAACTCCATCGCCGTCATACCCTTCTATTTCGCTCCTGTAAATTATCCTCTAAAAACGCGAATTTACATAAGTATCTGATCGGACACTCGACCAACCTGCCGCGTCATTTCCATCCTCGTGACCCTCATGCCGAAGGAGTAGGCGCAAAAAGAACGAGAGAGATGTCAGAGAGAAAGAGAGACGGGGGAGTGGCGCCTTGAGAGACAAGATCAAATTGAAACTTATAAATTTATGTGGTCGAGCGTTGCAAAATCTAGCCGGAGCCAAATGTTCTGTCGGGCAGAGTTGGACATTAACGGTTAAAATTTTAATCAAGATTGATTGATTAATGTGTACGATTAAAAAAGGTAATCATTGAAAAATCAACGATTGATTCAATCGATTAATGAAGTTAATCGTCAATCGTTGATTAAAAAAAGAAATCATCGAAGAAAAACATAAAAGCACGTAAACAGAGTTTGTATTATAGACCAAATGTCACTGCTCCGGAAGTATAATGACGCAACTGTAAAATTTTGTGAAATTGACTTTATTGTGTTGGCGAGCTAAAAAATGCATTTACTAGATATTTTTAAATCGACATAATTGTACTTACAAAATTCTTACTTGTTTTCCTTACTCCTATAACGACAGAAGTGTAAAATTTATGATGCATTTTCAGAAGAACAATGACGTGTTTACATGGTACTAGTTACTGTGAGGCTGCTATTTATTATTTTATAAATCGAAATAACTTAAAAGTTGCAATAATAACCCACAATGTCTATAAACTACTCTCATAGAAGAATGAAACCGAATCTATAGGCCATTCTATTAAGACAAATTGGAATTATTTTTCTTTTGCTTGTCCTGTAAACTTTTAATTTTTGCAGTTGTGTTATTATACTTCTAAAGCAGCGATGTTGTACGCCTAAACTCAGTTTACATTTTTTTCAGTATTTCATTTCGAAATTTCAGCAGTTAATCATTAATCAATTATCCGATTGACGATTACAATTGGAAGGAATGTAATCGTTAATCGCAATTAACGACTAAAGTAGAAATTTAATCGTTAACCGCAATGAACGATTAATAAGTATTTCATCGTTAACCGCAATTAACGACTAAACTAGAAGATTAATTGTTTCGATGAAATTTTCAGCATGTGTATAACTAACATAGATCTACAACCCACATATTTTAAATTTTCATTAAGGACCCAAATAATGTAGTTTTAAAAAATGACTCTTTTGTTTTTGCACGTAATCTTGAAAATCATAATCTTTAGAAAATCTTTTTTGCATATCATTTCGTAAACCAATGCTTCTAATTGATTATAAAAAATCAAGTCGTTTGATACAATCACGAGAAAGTTCTGCCGTTTTAAATGGCGTTCGAATACTTTCGTGGCTCACTGTATATGGTCACTGTTTCTTGGAACGGCGTCAGCAATTTTTAATTAAAATAATAATTAGTAAAATGTAAATCAGTAAGGTCACTCGACTTAGGGTCAGACAAGATTAACCCTTAGCACTCGATCGACGATTCGGTGGTGCCATTGAAAATGGCCACACTGTTGTTTAAAACAATGTTTGCGTCGCTAGATTGCATGTGAGAAATTGGTAAAAATTTCAGTGACGTCGGTACGGTTACTAAAACAAAATCGTGTAGAAATCTTCTAGGTCAGAAGAAGTGTCTTGGTTCTGAGAGGGTCGAAGTTGGGGACGGTAAATTCGCGAAAAGTGATAAATAAAGATCCTATTTAAAAACTGTAAGTACATTATATTCACTTTCGCCCGGATTCCAGCAGCTCGCCATTAGCTCGAGGAAGAGGAAGAAGCGCCAACTCGAGAGGGAGAGAGAGAGGAGAGGTGAGTCCGGGCCGGAGAAAATTTACTGCCAATTACTTTTTGCCTCTCGCATATGCTCGCTACATTCCCCTGCGCCTACCTGGCCGAACTGAAACCTGCTGACCAGCTCGGCAAAGGGAAGAGACGGCGAAGAACAAGAAGAGACCAACAACCGAGAGGAACAGAGAGAACGGAGGACGAACCGAGAGAATGACGAAAGTGTTCGTCGCTCTGCCGCGATTACGGTGATTAATAAGTGGAATATGTATGCCAACCGCGAGTTATCGAGGAAATATTGGAAGTACGCGGGGGTATCAAGATCGCGGCTGGGACTCGAAGAAAGATCTGATAACGCGGACAGTATTTACGATAGAGTTTTATCGCGCGGGAGCGCGCACGGACAACGGCGAACGTTTAAGTGCTCGCGAGAGAGCGCGCGCTTGTAAACGCGTTTGCAGTTAATGATGCGAATTGTCTAGCACCGCAGATGTAAACATCGATAACTCGGCTCGTTTCGTCGCGCACTCGCGATCACTTCTCCTAGATGGACGGACCTTTAAATGCTTTTTCCCCGTTCCTGCTTTCTTTCGATTCGCCGCGCTGAATTATTCACGAATTCGGTCAACCCTTTCGCGCAAATCAACCCTGAGTCCCCCATTTCTCCTGTACTTTTCATTCGTAATGAATGCCATTTCAATGAACCGTTTGCAGTAAATAATTTATGTCATTTTCAGAGGTTCGGAAATGCGGTAAAAAATGAACGAAAAAGTTGTCATCGGGTAAGTCATTAATGTTCATTAATAGGCGAGCGTTTTGTCTACCGGCCCGAAAGTTTGAGTGAGGTCCAGGTTGCCGGCCGCCGTTCTTGCCAGGTGAATGAAAGAACGATTCCGAGATCTTAATTGCGAACGGACACTTTCGCGATCCGCAACGTGCCCAAGGTGCTAGAGAACCCGTTCAGTACGCTGGCAAGTTACCAACGGGAATCGCAGAATCTCCGTGCATTAACATATCGCGCTATATCGACGAATCTTAATCGACCCTGATGGATTTATCGTCTTGTCAACAGCCACGATACACGCACTCGTTTCGCTACACGTCCGACCAGCTGGCTCGTTCTTGCATAACAAAGTAAATCGTACGAAAATGTTAACAAAACACCAGTCGTTCGATTCAATGTCGAGCTCTAATTAATACGCGGCGATAATCGATGGAATTTTTGGAATCTACGAACACGGTCCACGATTTTATTCGTATCGGGCTTGGAAACATTCTTTCTCGTATTCATTCACGGAAAGTCGTTTATCAGTAGGCTGCGGATCTTATGCATTTATGACAAAAATGGGTACGTACAATTTAAAACAATGGAGTTATTAAAAAGATTTCAGGCTTTCACCTTAATAAGGTAATTAAAAGAAGAATGAAATTGTTATTTGGCTCCTGTGTCTTGCAATCAATGCAAACATTTTTTATTTTGCATAAAGAGATCCGCAGTCTATTTATCAGAGTCCGTAAAAATATTCATTCGAGTTTCTCGTATTCGTAGAAAATTCCGTATAATTCTTCAGATCCTGGGAAAATTGCGCTACTTCATTTTAATGATGCTCCTTTACTCCGTACTTTTAATTAAACTATATAGAATCGGTGCTATGCTTGGAGAAAGCGAATTAAATTTCAGAACGCCACAGAATCGATTATCTAACACTGGAGAGGATTCGTAAAATTTAAGGAAAAGCGTGTTTGCCGGCAACATGATCGAAGGCGCTTAGAACAATGCGGACGCGGATCCAGCGAGCGAATAAAAGACAATGAGAGGAGAGAAGGGGGGACAGAAACGTTTCCACGGTGTTGATCTCTGAACTAGCCGAACACGGGACACACTTATGCAGAATTGGAGGCAATTACGTTTTTGTGGCCGCCGTTTCGAAGCTGCACGTTTGATTACAGTTCGTCAATTAGTGTCAAGGATGGATAAACTTTGATCGAGAATCGTGATCGCGCGACGCGGCCCGATGCCGAGTCACGTGGAAATAATGCAGCGGGAGCGCGAGCGGAATATTTATATGGAATCTCGGCGAACAGCGTGTTTCTAAAGCAAATATTCCGGCGCAAGTTTGAGCGCTTTGTTCCATTACGGCTCGATAATTCGTGTCAAAGATCCACGCAAACTTTATAGATGCTAGGTACGCTGAAACCACGCGGGAGAGGCTCGCGGAGGAATCAAACATGGCCGTTGTGAGCGAGGCGCGCGCGATCTGTTTCCGGCGTTTCCTTCGATTCGACGTGATACACTTTGTCCTGAAAATTGAAAAACTCGAAATTTTCACCTGATAATCATCCGCAATCCTTCGTCGAAACGTGTGTGCAAAATTTATTCGAAAGTGTCCAAAATTGTGGAAGTTATGAACGTTTAAAAATGTCGATTCTTAATGGAATTTTAGGAGGCATTTAATTCATTTGAGAGGGGGAGACATTATTGTTCTCCCTGAATGATTTTCAAGTATTTTTTAACACAAGTCTTCGAATAAATTAATTTTTTGAACCTGAGATTTTTGTATTTTGGCGAAATTATCGTAGGAAGATTATTTTGAACTACTTACAGATTATTGTAGAAAGCTACAGAATCTTTCTTCCAGCTATAAACAATTCACGGAAGTCGCCTATGCCGAGGCTCGGGGACTCGAGCGGCGATAAAGTTCCGAACGATTATGCGAGTGGTATCTTTGCGATAGGAGGCGTGATGTTTTCAGAATGCGATTAATCCGATAGCGCGGGGCGATCGTTGTTATTAATTTAGTGGTGTTCAGCGTGCAGCAGATACACATACTTCGATCGCGGCAACATCCTCGCCGATGGGATTGATTGTTCCTGAAGTTGGCCTCTCGAAATAAATCTGATCACCGCTGAGACAGTTTAGATTAGATTTAATTGAACGTCTCGTCGGTTGATCGGGCAGTATCGGCGAAATGACGAATCCACCTGGCGTTATCGAGCGGATTTCGGGCGCGTTATTAACTATTACTCCACGATAAACTGCTGGACGTGAAAGTTGAACTCGTTGGAGCGACACGTACCTACACGTACACAGGAGACCATGCGATACGTTTAAATATTTAGATATACTCGATCCGATAACGCAGAAATTGCTGTTCCCCTCCTTTCTCCATCTCCTCGGCGTAATAATGATTCGTAGAAAAAGTTGTGTGCTCGTTGCACAGGTGAAAAATGAAATCACGAAACTGTCAGTCGCGCTGGATTTTGTAACGTCATTTGCCGTCTACTCGATAATGCATTCGAGAACACGGCCGTAGATAAGCGACGCCTGGTTATAACTCACAAAGATAAAGTAGAATCGAGTTAAACAAACGCCTAGCTGTTCTTTCTCTCTATGTACATTCTACTTTTCGGACGAAACTTTCGGTGTCGTTCCCTCCTCTTTTTTCTCGCCCCCAACTTTTTCGTTAGCCGGGAACGGGACGGAAGAAACCGGCGTGTTTAATCGCGCGAACGTAGACCTGCGCGAAAAACTGATCCGAGCGCGAATTGACCTTTTACTCCGGAAGAATTTACTTAAACGGACAATTGCACAATGGTGCGAAAACAACAGTGTTCTTTAACCTGCTTTTAAGTCGTTTCCGTTCCACTATCTACGAAAATAATGATGCAGTTATCAATTTTATACTCGAATAAAATAACCGCAATGTGATTCATCGAAGTTATACTGTTGAAGGTTCGACAATAAAAAATTCAAGTGTGTCGTAAAACACTGTTTTCCCATGGCACTGATCATTGCCTTTACAATAGTCTGATTGCTCACCACTGTCGTAATAGGAGAAGCTTCTACAATAGTCTAATTGTTTACTACTTTCGTGATAGGACAAATAATAGAGGAGAAAAACGGAATTTCCCAACACCTGTTACAACTTATTTGAATTTTTTAGTATTTGCGCCGGATCTCGAACGATGGCGAATAGTCCAGCCGGTGTTCTCCACTGGTTTAAATCACCGCGTCGTTTGGCCAACCGTGCAAGAACGATAATTGCGACGATGAGCTAAGACCGTAACGCATCCGCGGGAATGTTGTACGTCAGCGAAAAAGAAAATTCCCGCATTCGAAACACGTCGACCGGGGAATTATCTATTAGCGATAATCCGGCCTTCCTTTCGTTGCTGTAACACCATTACAGGGAAATTCAACGAGGCCTGTTATGCTCTTGACCATAATCGTGATAACTACACCCGCGAGTGTTGGCGCGGAAAGCCCATTAAAGCTGCGAAGAGAGAAGAGTGAGCACGTTGAGCGAACAAAAGAAAACAACAGAATTTTTGCGCCCTCTGTATCCCAGAGGCCGGTGAAAAAAATCCTGTATCAGAATTTTTCCTGTCTCTGCCTTTTCTTTTTCTTCTCCCCCTTGTTTTCCATCATCGTACGCTCACTCTCTCCCTGTCTCTCTCTTTCTTCGTCGGTATTCATTAGTGTGAAATGCGCGCGACACGTTGCATAAATGTATTTTAAGCATCCTCTATTTTTTCTTCGTTCCTCTTTTTCCCGTCTTTTTGTTCGGTTATACGGCAGCCTCGTCGCATTACAATACACACTTTGTGTATCACTACGGTGTGCCCCCTTCTATTAACTTTACGCACGCCACGAATTCAATAACGCGGTCGTTTCGATCGCGTGTCCTATGCATAAGGCAGCTTTGTAACGCGCTCGAACGAGGTCAATTGCATGAGACCAACCACCCCCGCGAACCCGGCGAATTTTCCGTGTAATTGTAACCGACCTAGGAAACCAGCCATCTTGAACGGAGCCCATCTTCTGCTCCGAAACAATCGCCCCAAAATTTCAGAATTGTTGTTTATAATTTTCCGTGTAATTCTAACCGACCTCAGAGACCAGCCATCTTGAACAAAGCCCAGCTTCGGCTCCGACACAATCGCCCCAAAATTTCAGATTTGTTATTTATAATTTTCCGTGTAATTGTAACCGACCTCGGAAACCAGCCATCTTGAACGGAGCCCATCTTCTGCTCCGAAACAATCGTCCCAAAACTTCGGAATTGTTTACCTATACTTTTCTGTATAATTATCACCGACCTCAGAAAATGTCAGAATTGTTTACTTTCTGGTTTTCCTGGGTATTTTTTTAAAACAAAATCGCTCGTGGTAAATACTTTAATACATACTTGCATACGCGCGATAAGTGGCCGTTAGTATTGTAGCGATAACAGGGCTACACAGTCATCGTTATCAGAATTACTCTAACGCGCTCGCTCGACAACACATCGACATATTTATACTAGGTGTTCTGCAATAAATAATTTATTTCATTTTCCGTCCATATTATATTCTCCCCGTTTTATTATCATTTTATTCCGTTCATTATGTATCTTTTTTTTACAATTATTCCATCTCGCTCGTATTTTTCATTTCTTTTTGTTTTATTTCGCAGATTATACTCTTCCGTTATTTATTCGTGCGTTTAACTTGCGCAATGAAAATGCTGTTGTTATCTCTAAACATTAGAGCGGATGTAGTTCAGCATTTCATTCCGTAGATCAGCAAATTTGTTCGTCTTGTTTTATTTTATGAAAATTGCGATTCACGACTCCGGAATGACATCGCGAATTATTTATGTTTACGATGTTATTCGTTCATTAATTTTTTTCATTCTCGGTCGACTTTTTGTATTTACAATTAATGCCACTATCGCACGCGACCTTTAGAATATCCGTTATTTATCTGCCTCGCCCAGCTACGTTTTAATTAAACAGAAATAGCAGAAATTAAGTGTACATATACCGCACTGCCATTAACCATCGCGGTTACTTGTTGTCAGGCTGAATGCGTTCCCGCAATTTTTTCTTGTTTAAACATTCCGCGGAGTCGGAGGGGACACATATTGTACGCACGCGCAATTACCATTATTAATTACGTAAATGTAATTACGCGCTCGTATTGCGTTGATTAGTAGCGGAAACGGAGCCGCGGGGTTGTTCGATTTAATTCGACACCCATTATTTAGGAAAGCTTCAAACTTCCACGTTCGATATTAATTATTATCGATCTACCCTCCCTCCTGTCGCGGCTCTTGGCTTTTTCATGCGAAATCATCGGGATTAATCTGCAGAATTGAATAAGGAAACCGATCGCAGCCGGAAGGGGAAGAGAAAACTAAAATGTCCGATCGAAAAGACGGTTCTCGTTCGCGTGTGACTGCTGGGGAACAGCGTGTCGCGCCCATCAAAAGAAATAACAGCCAGCCAACAACACAACGCGAGCGCGCGCGCACACACACCGACAACTCGTTCGCATACGCAAACGCAAAACGCAACGCACGCGCACCGTTAGCGAATGAACGGATTCTACGTTGCTGAATTGAGATTTCATAACTTTCCTACTTGCAAACGCGGTCAGCCAGACTTTCCGCCGTGACTGTACATCCCCCCTCCCCTCCCGCGACTAATTTTGCCGATTAGAATTTTAGCATCGCGTACAGTCCGCGCGAAAAATACGACACGTCGACCATCTTTACTTTTATTCCAATTTATTTTTCAGCAGAGTTACGAGATCATTTCAAATACCGGTTTCAACGAAAGGTAATCGATGTGATTACCAATACTGCGATAGTATAACTGTTAAACAAATTTGCATTTTTATGTAAAGCAATAATTTAATTCATTTTTGACTTCCTTCGAATTTTTATATTCACTGTGAATTGGTTGTACTTTTAACACTTGTATATTGGAGTAGAGACAACAATAAGTACCTCAGAATTTTTTTACATTTTTCTACAGCCTGGAACAATAACAATTTAGGGTCTGGAATAAAATATTGTCAACATTAATTTACATTCACGTTTACATTTATTATTAGCGATGTTCTCGTTTTACTCCAGTATTACATACTGTCTGAAATAATAAATAAATTCTATCTCTACACCAAATAAAATTGGTGAATCTTGAAAATTAAATTTAAAATCTACTTTCTGGATGGTTTCCATAAATTGCATAAATATTAGCGATTATTGTGACTACATGTATTGTATTTCTTAGTTACGTCCATATTTTACTGTAAAATCAAAAGCATTAAATACTGTCTGAAAAAATAAATTAATTATATTTCCACGTTGAATAAAATTCAATGGAGACGAAACAACTTGAAAATTAAATTTGAAATCTACTTTTTGGATGATTTCCATAAATTGCTTAAATATTCGCGATTAATTTGTCTACATTTATTGTATTTCTTAGTGACGTTCATATTTTACTGCAAAATCAAAAGCATTAAATACTGTCTGAAAAAATTAATTAATTCTATGTCTACACCGTATAAAATTCAATGCAGACGAGACATCTTGGAAATTAAATTTGAAATCTACTTTCTGGATGGTTCTCGTGTTCCTATATTTTTTCGATTTGGAAAACACGGCTGGCATCGTTTCTCCTAACGCGTTTAGATTTGTTTGATCGCGTGCAGTAGGCACTCGTCAAAGTAAAGAGTCGATAAGAGGCTTTCGTTCGATCAAGATAACGGGCTCGGATGCGGAGGAAACAGTCGTCGACTGCAGCGATACGGGCTCGAGAGGGCATCGAGGACCGTTTAGCAATCGCTACATTGACAATAAAAAGAAATAACAACAATAATGATAATAGTCGGCCAGTAATACTAACAACATTACCCCCGGTGGAAAGTTGCATCGCAATAAATTCGTGTCCCGTCGCTTTATAGTCGTCGATGCGAATTTTATACGTTCCCGAAGAGTGAAAGCCGTTTTCAATGGATTCGCACAGACACACGATCGCACGTCGACGACCATAACCCAACGAACACCTGGTTGTTCTAACGAGAATGGAGACTGTGATACAGGCGCAAGTTTGTAAAGCAATCCCTCCGTGCGGTTTATTTTATTTTTCCCGCTGCGGCTTTGAACGCGTTTTCGGAAATTGTTGGAAAAATATGAAAGATAACCGTGAGCTCGAAATTCGTACCCGCGTTTACGCAATTGAAAGACGTCTACACGATAAAGGAGCCGAGATCGGTTGTTTAATAATTCCAGCGATTTCGAAACGGTCACGCTAAGTGAAAAAAATATTTCAGCTCGCTATGTGTACGACAGGTTTGCTCTGTAACGCGAGCCATTAATGGACAGTCGTAATTTTCATTGTTTATGTAATGTCGTGAGATTGATTCGTCCTTATTTCGCGGTTATCGACGCGGAGAGCGCTCGATTACTTATGCCCGGGAGTGTACAGCCTCGCTGGGGCATGGTTAGTAACAATTAGACTGCGGAAGTTTATGGAATTATAGCATCTACCGAACCAGGGAACTCGGCGAAACATTGAATTAATGTTTAGCATCGGATACACTGCCAGCCGAACAGCAATAACAAATTTCGTAGCTAACGATAACATTGTTTCTCAAAGGAGACTAGAATGACACTTTAAATCAACAAATTGTTTCCACTTATTATATTTTCAATCTCACAACTAATGGATATCGATTTTGATAACAGAGCAGAGGTGGGCATTATTTGGCGAAACAAATATTTCAAATACTATTTAATATTTTAGATTTTATTTTGCTTAAAGAAAATAGTATTTTAGATAAGACATACAATTTCGAAAAATAAAATATTTCTCTTTTAACAATCTAAATCTCAAAATAAAATATTTTACTTTTTGCGATATTATAATACTCTGAGAAACCGCATAAACATACAGTCTATCTTATCGTTAAAAACGATTTACACTGATAAATGTACTGAATTCGAACCATGATTTTCAGGAATAATATTTGGAATTAAAATTGAAAACAAAGACAAAATATAAATATTTTCAATATTCTTTAAATAAAATACTACTTTCAAAAAGATTACTGCCTCAAATAAATTATTTTATTTTCAGACATTACTGCATCAAATAAAATATTTTATTTTCAAATTTGTACACATACTTTAAAATAAATAGGATTATTTACTATTTATTATTTGAAATACTATTTTCCCCAGCTCTGTAACAGAGGTTCTACTGAATCGTGAATTACGCAAGCAAAGTACCCCAAATTGTGTCATGCTTGGGCTCATTTTAATCGGAAAAATGCTGCGAATTTGTTTGTAAAGGATTCATTAAAAAATAATTAAAATGAAAAAAGCGTCAATTTTTGCATGCTCAACATAGTAGTGATAGGAGCATTATTTGTTAATGAGAATTTCTGGAAAAATCTTGCAGAACCGGATTTTCACGGTCCGCGCAAAAGCTCGCGTGTTCAAGGATCTTTTTTCGAGCGATTCGAGAGTGGAAAGGGGTGGGATAGGGTTGCCTTTGATTCGCCGTTCGCGAAATAATATCGCAAGTAGCGCGTCCCATTGTTCGCGTCAAATCGAGACACTTGTTTCCCCGAGTTCCGCCCTCGCGGTGCAATTTACTCTGTAAAGTATGGTGAGCTCTGCGAAGCTACAAAAGTAAATTCCATTAAGGCAGCTACGGGGTACTTTCCTTTAATGTCGTTAGCAGGAAAGAGCGGGAACGAGCCGGGGGGTAGCCCCGAGACGATAGAGGGGGCAAGGAACGAACTACGCCGAATCAACGGCCACGATTTAGACGAATATCCTCCCCCTGTTGTACAGTCCACCCTAAAGCCCGACCTCCACCCAGTGAATCTCTCCCTCGGACTGTCTTCGAATCAAAGCTCGAACAAAACGCATTCTATCGCGGGTGCAATTAAAAAATGAATATTGAACAGGTAAGTTTATAAACGTGCAGTCTTGACCTATATACTAAGACATATGAATTAAATTAATTTCTAAAAAAAAACTAGAAATCTAAACATTCGAATTACATTTCACATCAAATTAAATATTTGTAATCTTCACGCCACAAAAAAAATTGTATCTAATTAGCTCATTTATATTCGAGATTTATATAAAACTATATTTTTTTAATTACCCCTGACACAAAAGGTACAAAAATAAATTCTACTTCTTAAAATTTAACTAAATTTCTTCTACAACACTATTTTATATCAAAAAATTAATTTATTTATAAATAATTACTACAATAAAATAATTTATTAAACAACTTTTTTTATTATAATATCACCGATAATTGTTTCAAAGAAATTACTATAAATTGGTCGCTGGTAAATTACGGACACGTCCGCAATGATTCGATAATGCTTTCCGAAGTGGTAACGAGCCAGTGATTTCAAAGTCACTGGAATTGCTACGTATGAACTTGAACGGAACAAAGGCTATTTGTCCCGGGAACCGTTGATAGACAAACATTTGGTATCGGTCAAAACAGTAACCTCGACAATATTGAGCCGAACGCGAACCGAACACCGTTAAACGCGTTTGTCGGTTTTGCTTTTGAAATAGTCGTTAAGGAAATTATATATTTACGTAACGATAGATAACACGGAGGTACAATTGTTACAATCTCGAACGTAAATGTACCTGTTCAGTCGTGTTCAAAGGCAGAATGAATTCTGCCGAACACGCTTATTTCCTGCCGGGAGTTTGCTCAAGGCGCAAGTTCTGCAATAAACTGCATCTCATCGATTGCATTACGTGCGAGTGCCAGATGGAGAAATCCCCGACAGAGAGGCAGCTAAAAATTCGTGTCGTGTTTTTTTTTCGAGCGAGCGCTGCATTCACGCGCGCTACGCAAAGAGGATTTCGAAAATTCCGATCAAAGGATTTTAATCTCGATGATGAACACGTTGCGGGAGTGCACGTTGGGCCCCGTAAATGACGATGTTATTCGCGACAAATTCGAAACGGATCCGTATTTAACCTCTTCAAGGCCGAATTATCGAGAAACATTTTCTGGTTACCTACACGCCACACTGTTTAGACGCATAGACGTCCGTGAAAATAAACAGTGAAGAAATTCGTGTGCGAAGTAGATTCAATTTCATCATTTAACTGAATTGAAAATAAAGACAAAATTCACTTTACGAATTTTATGTGAAAACTATGGCAGAATGTACTGCATTCTAGTATGTTATTATTAGACTGCGGGTCTTTATGCAAAATAAAAATGGTCTGCATCGATTGCAAGAGAGAGAAACCAAAGTGCTTGTTGTTTCTTCCCTTCATGATTTTAATAGAGGAGAAATGATATATTAACATCTTCAATTTTTTAAATTTTCCAACAATTTTGAATTTCATCTATTCAATTTTGCTATAAATGCATAAAGATCCGCAGTCTAGTTATTATTATCTAGTAAGTATGGTATAGTATAGTATGATATAATTCTAGTATGATATAATATGTATTGCATTCTAGTAATATATTAATAGGATAAACTGTCAGGCCAAAGTCATAGTAAAAATCTTTTCATCTTTTCTTGAAATGTTTAAACGAGCTTAACTTGCTATTATTATAAGCTAATAGAGATTTTTCAGCAAAATCAAACAGTTTTACGAGTCATAAATCTTTTATTATAAAATATGTTCAGTGAATAAAAACCGTAAGACAAATAGTACAGAACATTAAACAGGCTATTTGTTTTATAATTAAACATATACGCACTGATTACATCTGTAGTACAGCCCGAAATTAAGTTATAAAGCGGTAAAGTATATTTACTCGTAACGAAAATTTTAATAAAACACTATTTATGTACCACGTTGCTTTGAAATATATACAGGGTGTCCCACGCAACCGGAACATGCTGTACCTCCTAAACGGTCGGGAATAGAGGAAAATGTTATAAGAAAAAGTTGAATGGTATCAGACGGTGCATACTACGCAACTAATTGTATGCACTTTTGTGCATCGGTTCATCAGAAAAATGCAACTGCACTTTTTTTTTAAATGACAACCTACATTTTTGACTGCAGCAATCGATGCAGTTTGTTGTGCTCTACATAAAAGTAATAACATACTTATGCCCTAAACTTATTCGTTAGGAAGTTATCGAAGCTAAAAGTTCTCTGATTTATAATGGAACATAACGTAGATTGTACTCCGGAACACTTGCCGAGACCGAAATAATTCAGTGAACTTTTAGCTTCGATAACTTCTTAACGAATAAGTTTAGGGCATAAGTATGTTGTACTTTTATGTAGAGCATAACAAACTGCATCGATTGGTGCAGTCGAAAATGTAGGTTTCCATTTTTAAAAAAAGTGCAGTCGCATTTTTCTGATGCACCGATGCACAAAAGTGCATAAAATTAGTTGCGTAGTACGCACCGTCTGATGCTATTCAACTTTTTCTTATAACATTTTCCTGTATTCCCCACCGTTTAGGAGGTACAGCCTGTTCCAGTTGCGTGGGACACCCTGTATAAATAAGTAGCAACATAAAATGATTTTCTATACCAGAAATTCTTAATATGTATTTACCGTTTAAGTGAAAAGTACCAATAACTAACTACTGCAGTACCAGTAATAGTACAGTTTACCCTATATTCTAGTATTATGTCATACTAGAATACAATAATATATCATACAAGAATATATTACATCATACTAGAATATATTATATCATACTAGAAAATATTACATCATACTGGAATACATATATTATATCATGCTAGAAAATATTACATCATACTAGAATATATTATATCATACTAGAATATACTATACTATCCTATACTAGAGTCTATTATAATACAATACAGTGGGTAACGAAAGTATTCGAACGCCCTTTAAAACAGAATAACTTTTTTATACTTGTACCAAACGACCTGATTTTTTACAATCAATTAGAAGCATTGGTTTATGAAATGATATGCAAAAAAGATTTTCCAAAAAATTATAATTTACAAGGTTACATGCAAAAATAAAAAAGGTATTTTTTATACTTTTTTATTAGGGCCCTTAAAGAAAATTTAAAATATAGGTTTTGTAGATCTAGGTTACCTAACTAGGTAAATTAATTCCATAATTTTTACTACATATAAAAATAAAACTGGAGTTTCTACTTGCGTTTTTGTAAGGTATAAATAGGGTTTGAAGTGTAATTTTATGAATTCTCCATATGGAGACGTGTTAAAATGTGCAAACTTTAACATGCTACAATTCTTAAACGGTGCAGTGAATCGAACCCAAACTTTGGTAATTGTATTAATTTAGTAAGAATTATATCTTGTCAAATTTTCAAAATTTTGTTGCGTTTTTATATACCTCCAAAATATCCTTAATATACACACGAGCTACAAGCGATTAAAAATGTTGAAAATCGTAATTTTACACGACTTTTGATCAGTTTCTGCTTAAAATCCACAAAATCGTACATCTTTCGATGCGTGTCGTTTTTTCCTGCGTCAACCGATTCCGATAAAATTTTCAGCATGTGTATAACTAACATAGATCTACAAAACATATATTTTAAATTTTCATTAAGAGCCCTAATAAAAAAGTTAAAAAATGCCTTTTTTATTTTTGCATGTAACCTTGTAAATTATAATTTTTTGGAAAATCTTTTTTGCATATCATTTCATAAACCAATGCTTCTAATTGATTGTAAAAAAATCAGGTCGTTTGGTACAATTATAAAAATGTTATTCTGTTTTAAAGGGCGTTCGAATACTTTCGTTACCCACTGTATGTATGTATTATACATATTATACTATACTATACTAGAATATCCTGCATTGTATTAAATTTTACGTTCTTCTGAAGCGATTGCTGAAATGTACCGAGGATTTTTTGTCGAAAATAGAGAATAATTAGTAACTGTCGGACACAAAAAGGCAGACTAATATTGAAAAAAGGTAAATGGTAAATAGTTTGTTTTGAACGATGAACTTTGCGACACGCAAATAGAGTTACTCAGCTAAAAACAAGTTTACTTTGCAAACTATGTACAATTATGGTTTCTTACGAAAACAGTGCCTTCACTAATACAATCGTTCTGCCAAGAAATATTTCAAATACAAAATATTTCAAATAAATATTTTAAACAAAAAGACGTGTAGGTACACATCAGCTGCAGACAAAAAGCGTCAGGAGACGAGGGGATTGCGGCCAAACATTTTCCCGTGAATTTAGCCAGTGTCTCCGCGAGCCTAACAGAAGTAGCCTAACCGGAGCTACCTCAACTTTTCGCCGATTGAGAGTGGCAGTGACTCGGTCAAACGAGAAGATCGATACGCTAGCGTGGAGGGTCGCGCTTGCTCGCTCGCTCGCTCGCGCGAATAAATATGCCTGGTCGTGTGCGTACAAATTTTAATTATGAATCGGCAATTGAATCCCGTTGAACAGGGGCGGCAACGACCGAACGGGTCAGAGGGGAGGGGGCCCGGGACGCCGATGAATTATCGGCTAATTTCGTTTGGCCGTTGAAAGATCGTAAAATTTATTTGGCGGCCGGTTTTTGTATGGCGCGCGCGTCCGACTCGCGACGCGGTAACTACGAAAGTGTGTTTCAGCGTCGCGATCATTATTTGAATTGAAGTAGATTTACAGAAGTGTGCGCGAGAATCGTCGCACACGTACACGTAGACACGTGCACACGGGCGCGCATGCACACAATGCGGTTCATTGTCAGCGAAGCACCTGTCCGGCTCGGTTCGTTGAATTTGACTCAGGCTGTAGATGTGTGTTTGCGTTTGCCAGCACACAACAGCTCCCACGAAGACAACGCCGCGGCGGAAAGAGAGGGAGGGAGGGAGAGAGAGAGAGAGACAGTGAGACTGACAAACACGTGTACACGCGACACAATGTAACGAAATATCCTATGCACGGCCGATTACCGGCTGAATTAATGAGTGGGGAAACAATACAGCGCGCTCTAAAATTCGCAACGCGATCACCCGATGAATTATTACGCGATTCCAATCCGAATCCTTTTCTTTTTACCACGTTTTTATTAACTCGCTTTCTTGTCTGTCTGTTTGTCTGTCGGTGCAAATTTTGCAATTGATTATAAACTAACTTCCTGATGAGCTACAGACTTGGAACTTAAAACATAGCTCGGAACTGGATGACAATGCAATATTAACTCGTTTTCTTGTGTGTCTGTTCGTTAGGGTTAGGGAGGTATTACAATTTTCTATTTCAGATATGACCAGGTGAACAGAGACTGAAATAAACCTGAAATTTACCACATGTCTCTGTTGTAATCTCATCAAACTGTTTAAAATCGATTCAGAAATTTCACACACACACGACTAAAAAACAGAAAATAATTATTCAAATTAAAAAAATGTTTAATATACCACGTTTTCAAAACGGACTAAAAAGTATAAAATAATTTAATTAACTATGAAGAAAATACTTGTACGATTTAAAACGAAAAACGTGCAGCGCATGCAATAGATAATTGATGCATGAATAGTTCACCTAAGTGACACGTTCTTCGTTTTTAATCTTGCAAGTATTTTCATAGCTATTCAAAATTCACAATCACAAATTTCCAGGACTCTCTGTATGGGGCTAGGAAAAATTATTTTATACTTTTTAGTCCGTCTTAAAAACGTATTAAACATTTTTTTTATTCAAATAATTCAGCACTGTTATCATAACAGTGATTCTTGTCACCCGCGTAGATTTTAATAGAATTTCAGAATAGATTGCATATTGATTTTCCAATTTGATAGAAATATTGTGTGGTTCGTATACGACTGACGTGTCAAAATGTTAACGTTAATATAATACTCCCTCTGTCCCATAATAATAGTAGCAAGTGAATATTTAAACGGGAATTATTGGCGAATGCAGCTGTAAGTTATGTTGCAGCGCAAAATGGCGAAACCTTCAATCAAAATCAATGTTTCACGATTGACTGTCATTTGTTTTGACACATCTTTCACTTTTTGGGTTAACCTAATTATTACGAATTACAACTATTTTTCTAATTTCATCCGCTGATCGAAATCAATTGTTTTATTTCAGTTGAATATCCAGCCATTGTAAAAATAAGATGAAAAAACAAGTTATGCTGGAAGCAATGAAGAACGATGGCTCCAAGGTCAAAATGCAGTAACGAAATGATTGAAAAATCCAGAAACTATCTGAACACTCAAGATAAAAATTAGAAGTAATATTTTTCATTTATTGTTTAATGTAATCCAGTTTTTTTATAACAAATGTTGCGTTCTATATTTATTTTCTTTTGCTGTTATTATTATGACACAGAGGGAGTATAATACATGGAAAATCAATATACACTATGAAATATTAAAATAGACAAACTTTTAACAAATTCATTTGCATCTTAAATCCCGGATTCTGTCTAATTAACATTGTTCGTTGATAATATTATAAAATACGATTGCATGTCCCACGCGAGTCGCAGAACAAAATAATTCGGCCTTATGAATTTTGTTAAGAAAAGCACACTCGGATAGGAACAAGGGCGACATAATATTACAAAGTTGGAATTAAACGCGGATAAAAATATCGTAGGAGGTAATAATGCTCGTACGATAAGACCGGAGGAATAAAATTCTGCTGTGGATATAAACTATGTTTATATTAGCTCATTCGCTTGCCGGTGACGTAAACGCTGCCAGCCGATTATCGCTCACGTAAAGTTTACGTCACTTTGTAAAATAGCTAAATAGTTTTCCTTTTCTTCGGAAATAACAAGTAGTTTACGCGATATTTTAGAACGAGAGCTTTGTAATCGATATCGACCGTCGCGCGTCTCGCAGACTCGACGCACCGACGACGCTTGTGCTCTATGTACATATAGACGCGAAATTACGTTGTGTACATTGTATTTGTTTGGTCGCGTTGAATAAATTGCTAAAAAAAAAGAGTGCGACTCAATTGCATCAGCGTCGCGCACGTAACGCGCTTAATTTCAATCTGCTTTGTTTGCAAATGGCTTCGAGCTGTCGGTTATATTAGGTTAAAACGACTTTGAGCGGAACGCGGGAATAATTGCACTCCGTTTCTGTGCGTTCATACATTAAATTATATGTCGTAATAAGTGCTTCGACGGGGTTTGTTGGATTTAATATTTATTTTCAAGGAAATGGAAAGCCTCGTCTCGTTTCGCAAGCAGTCATCCTTGGGCTACTAAATACTCCGCACATTTTCTGGCGCGAAAACGCAGGAAATGCGCACCGAATTACAACAATAGCGATGTTTTATTCAAACGAAAGCGGCGAATGACTGAGCAAATTAAACAATTCAGATTCTCCGGTCTGAAAAAATTCGTAGCCATTTTGGGATGCTAGATTGCCAGGAAACGAACTCGGAATTCTAACAATACCACTAAAATAATTAAAAAATGAATATTCTTTATCAGTATAAATGCTCCTAATTTTAACAATGCCTATTTCGTTATGATAAAAGCCGTGAATGGCTAAACAAATTAAATAATGAACACTTTTTACCTTTTACTAAATCTTTGACCATTTTAAATGGCACTATTTTGTTGAAACAACATTGATGAATCACTGAACAAATTAGAAAATTAATATTCTTTATCAGGGACAAAATGGTTCACCATTTTAGGGCGTGAAAATGGAAGGTAGTACATGTTCTCCTAATTTTAACAACGACTATTTAATGAAATGATAAAAGCCGTGAATGGCTAAACAAATTAAATAATGAACACTCTTTACCTTTGACTAAATCTTTGACCATTTTAAATGGCACTATTTCGTTGAAACAACATTGATGAATCACTGAACAAATTAGAAAATTAATATTCCTTATCAGGGACAAAAAGGTTACCATTTTAAGGCGTCAAAATGGAAGGTGGAACATATTCTCCTAATCTTAACAACGACTGTTTCATTGAAATAAAAGCAGTGGATGGCTAAACAAATTTAAAAAATGAACATTCTCTATTTCTATCTAAATCTTTGACCATTTAGAGGCACGGAAACGATAGGACACGCTCTGAATTTTAGAAATGGCACTGCTTTGTTCAAACAACATTGACGAATCACTAAAAGATAATTAAAAAATTAATATTCTTTATCTCGGGCAAAATCCTTGACCATTGCCGAGCGCAAGAAATGCAGGAAACAAACACGTAGTTTCAGCCGTGCACCTTTTTATTCAAACAAAACGAGCAGCTTACTTATCGAGCGAATTAACAAATCGAAAAGTGAACATTCGTTATCTCCGTCGGTTTTGCAAGCAGTTGTCCTTGTACTACAAAAATCCTCGGCCACTCCGAGGCGCAAGAAAAGGAGGAAACGAATCACGAGTTTCAACTATGTTGCCTTTTTATTCGAACAGAAATAATGAATTATTTATTGACGAAACCGAGCGGCTTTTTTTTATTCGCCGCTGTGCATATCCGCATTATCGCCGGTAATAAACGGGGAAAAGGTACGCGAGGAATATTTGCAAAATTGCTAATTCTGGAGATAGAATCGGAAACTATATGACGGATTGAAGTAATAAGATTAAAAACGAGAGGAAAAGAGAGCGAGTGCGGTGGAGAGAGGGAGAGAGGGGAACGAAACACATCATACACGTCCTGGTTTCGCGAACAGTTCTCCTTCGAGTGCAACAGTGTGCATGCACAGGATAGCCTCGAAACGAATTATAATTACAAATCGAGAGCGGGGAGTATCGCGGTTTCCCGGGCGGGCAGAAAAATTACGTTGCCATAAATTTTTATAGCGTTTTGATACGCGCGTAGACAAGCGTGTGCCGCCGTAAAAATTTATTAACGATCCGTAATTAGAAAAGGAACAGTCGATGGATCACGGGACGATTATCATTGCGTGGACAATTTTAGCCAGTCGGTGTATTTTTATCGACTGTATTCACGGTTGATTCGCGGACTCGTTCGCTGAAACCGGCGCGCAAACGCACCGGGGAAAAATGGAACAAAAAAAAGGACAAAACAAGAGAACGAGGATGAAAAAGAGAACAAGACGGAATCAAGAACAACGACGAGCGAAATATTATATTACATAAATCCCCGGGCGAAAATGATTGCCGTGAGAAACGTTTTTGTTTTTGTCGTCCGCTCGCACGCACACGGTCATGCGCGCCTGAGCGAGCAAGCGAGTGAACGCCGCACACAGACAGCAACGTTCGTGTTCATAGTGCACGAAGGCAACGAAGTTATCGGCGACGTGAATTACAGGTTCGCTCGACTAAATTCCAAGTTTAATCTCTTTAGAGGCGTCGCGTACAAGCGAGTTTCTGTAACATTGAAATCCTTAAACGTAAATATTGCGACGCGCGCGCGCGCGCGCGTGCTGCTGATCGCCGGCACCGTCGCTGTCCGTTGACTGACGTGACGCAATTCCACGTTGCAAAAATAGATCTTTTTATTCGCAACCTAACAATTTTCGAATTCAACCCGAGCGAAACGGCCGGGGAAAAAAGCTGCGCGAAACGCGTATCTCTATCGATTATATTAATTACTGACCGAACTGTTTCTGCCGCTTTTCAGGTCGAACCGAATCCGGCGAATTTTAGGTCGCCGCTAAATTTGTATCGGTTTTTCATGCCGCATTCGACCCTCGCATAGAAACATCACTTTTGGTATTTTTATTTGGAAGCAGAAAGAGATACAAAGATTCGAAAATTAATTTTTTTATCAATGCACTACTATTTTATTATTGGAACAATTTAGATATTTGCAAACATCTCAAAAAAATATTTCAAACCGGTCGGATATAAAAAATATATGAAAACAAAAAACTGAAATAACATTTTTCAGTCTATCACATATTGAATTTGGACATTCAATTTTTATCAATGCACTATTATTTTATTATCGGACCAATTTAGATATTTATAAATATTCCAAAAAATATTTCAACTGTTTCAAACCGGTCGGATATAAAAAATGTATGAAAGCAAAAAACAAAAATAACATTTTTCCGTCTGTCACATATTGAATTTGAACATTCAATTTTTATCAATGCACTATTATTTTATTATTGGAACAGAGCTTAGATTTACAAACATTCCAAAAAAATATTTGAACCGTTTCAAACCGGTCGGAAATAAAAAATATATAGAAGCAAAAAACACACAGAAATATAAAGAATTAATGAAAGTCTGTTACAGATTGAACTCAAAAATGTATTTTTTTAATCAATACCTTAACAGACGTCAATATGTGTAATATTAGAAAGCTTGCAATATATCCAAACATAAAGAAACAATTAGGAGAGATTCAAGTTAGTCGTACATAAAAAAACGAATATTTTTATACTATAATATCAGCGAATTACAAATTTAATGGCAGATAAAAATACAAAATTTGTTGAAAAAGAATACTTCCGCTATAAAAATGCATTGTTATTTTATCTTGAGAAACAACTGGTTATTACAAATACGACCACACACACAGCATGATTAAGTCCCAGTTGGAGTATAAGCTTCCGGCGTAGATTTAATTCGAACTTATGTCACGAGGCAAAAACTTTCGGATTAATTCCAGCTATTTTATGGAAATGGGCCACTGTTCGCCGGCGGGATTTCGAAATTGGGAAATTTTACGCGAAACTAACAACGCGTTCCTTTGATTCTATACACGGTAGCTACAACACAGACACATACACGGGCACACGCACAGAGAAAGAAGCGTGTGTGCTAACAACAAGAGCTTCTTGATGGGAAACGAGACAAGGGAGCACCGTGGAAATTACAGCCAAGGTAATATAAATGTTTTGTTATTTTTTACGAGCCACTTGAATCGCGCGCGCGAGAAAAGAGCAAGAAAACACGCGCGCGAGCGCGTACGCATGTGTGCGTTTCCGTGCGTGCGCGCTCGCAAGGACGTAGGATTATTTTAATCGCTGTCCACGTATTATTTAATCCGATGCGCGGAATTAATAAATAGTGAGCAACAACGATGCGTTTGTTTACACCGCTTGTTGTTGCTTGGATAAGTTACGGAACGGATATCGCGAAAACGGTCCTCGGGTACGATTTAATTAAATTATTTCGATTGTCCGGCCGGTGTAATTAATACGTTTCGATGGCTCGCTCGAATAAACGCGATCGCGGAACAATGAGACAATCTCGATACGCAAAACCGATATTTTATTTAACCGTAGATAGTTCACTCATTTTTCCCCGGTGGCTACTCTGCGAAGCTTGTTTTTATTACCATGCATTACATTATCACGCGCATAAAAACTCGGGAATATATTAGCAGAAACGAGAGGAGAAAATCGGGTTTTTTTAGGACCCGTGCACAAAATTAATTAATGTTTCTAGCCGCCGTTGAAAATGTTTCTGCGAGGGTGTATCGATTTTCATGACTCGTAATTGCGATTATCCGGGACTCGAATTTTTACGAAAAAAAAGGAGCGGGTCAAAAGAGAATTAATTTAATTCGAGGTCGCCCGGAATTCGGAAACCACGAAACAAATTTCCGCGTTGAAAAATCCGTCGGTTGTATTATCGCGGGAGGAAAAAGAAAACGGTCACCGGTGCGAGGGTATTCAATGTTGCATAATAGAATTTTCACCGTGCCTCACTTATCATACTCCAAATAGCTTCGCCTCGTATAAATATATAATTTTATTACGTCATGGACGCTCTGTGCTCTCGGGCGCACAGGTCGCAAAAGGGGGATGGGAATTTTCGTCGGCGCACTGATTATTATTGCATCTGCCAGTAGCATTTCTTGTAGTTTATATTTCCCGTTTCGACTGCAAGGACGAGAGTACCGCGACGGAGGTAGGTGGGGAGCAGAGAGCGGGGGCAAAAAGAAAGAGAGACACAAGCTGGAGAAAGAGGGAGAAAGAGAAAAACGAAGAAGAAATTTCTAAGAACGTTAAATAGCTCGTTGGAAAAGCGCACTTTATTCGAAAAGCCAGAGAGAGAATATTTTAAGTCACCATTCCTGCCTGCTGCTGCTGATGGTGGTACATAGTAGTAGTGGTGGTGGGAATGGTGGTGGTAGTGGTGTGGTGGTGGCAGTGGAGGAGGTGGGGAAGGGTAGGGATGGCGGCGGCGAGGGTGGGAGGGCACAAAGGCGACGAAAAACTGCACGAGTTTGTTGTTTCCTCGTTACGAGAAAAAGACAATAGAGAGCGCTCCGCGTATTATGTACTCCGACGAGTTACGATAACAAAAATGACGCTCGCCACCGCTCTCCTCGTGCTCTGATACAATAATTACCAGCCGTGACTCGCGACCCCGCATTATCGATTTAATTCTCAAATGTATACTTTCAATTCGTCCGCCGAGAGACAGACAGAGTGAGAGAGAGAGAGAAGGGAAACAGAAAGGGCGAGCGGGCGAAAGAAAGATAGAGAGTGGGGAGCAAGGGGGTGGATGTAGAACGTCGAGTGGAGGGGATGCAGCAAAATAATATTATTAAATGCACTCGGACAGTCCAATTATTGTTCCATTTTCGAGCGTCGAATAAATAATTCTGGTTGAATTCGGCGGTGAGACGGGGCGGTTGAATAAAATGAACGAAAAATAAAATCAATAATAAATACGCCGTCGCTGAAATATATTTTCGCCGACCGACTCGCCGCCGTTCTTTTCGTTTCTCGCGAAACACACTTAAATATTTATACACAGAGAAGACGCGTATGTATTTAGGTATACACACATACACACGCGCGCGCGTTTGTGTTTTCGTTTCTTGTGGAAAAGAAAGAAGAAGAGCCTCGACGCAAAAAGACGATTTCAAAATTTCTATCCGAACAAGACACGACGTGCTCAATTTATCCGTCCGCTGTGTGTACCATAATATTTCATCCTAATAATAACGGAAGCACTTATCGATTCGAACTCTTGTGGACGCGTGCACAGAACCCACAGTGCTGTTGTGTGTTATTCCCTTCGATTCTCCTTTACCGCATTCCATTTAGACCACAATAACACGCTTCCGAAGGCGAGAGAGAGAAAGGGAAACGCGGAGAGAAAGAGAAAGAAAAAGGAATGAAAGACGACGATAGGGACAGAGAGACAGAAAAGAAAATAGAAGAATCAAATATCATGAAAAAAAATGGAACAACCAAATGACTCGGGGGCAGTGGGGAAAAAAATGTAATTTCTCATTAAATCGTCGTTAGGACAATGCGAGTCGAGGTGGCTGTGTTAAATCGGGTTAAGGCACATCTATAAATACCTCACTAACTGAGAATGAGAGAACACGAGGAGAGGGGGTAGAAGAGCGAGGGAGAGCGCACGTTCATGTTAAAGCAAGAGAAGAAGCATGGGGAGCTAGAAAGAGAGAGAGTAAGAAGCACAAAGTGTGCTCTGGTCGAAGCACGAGAAAGAGAGAAAGAACAAATATACGAGGAGAGACGGAGTAGGAGCGAGAGGCAGCGAGTGAGATATGTAAACGGGAGAAAGAGTAAGCAAGCATACGAGTCGGTAAAACAGACGGAGACGGCGGGGTCGGGAAAGAGAGAGAGAGAGAGAGAGCGAACGAGTGGGGGAATCATGACGGGTGGTGGGGCTAGGAGAAGGCGGCGAGTAGAGGGGAGAAGAAACGTGCGAGAGAAAGATAGATAAAAGCAGAGTCACAAAGTTGACAGAGAGACATGAAAATGAAACAGTGGAAACGATGGGCGAGGGAGGTGGAGGTGGCGGATGACTGTGGTAGTAGTAATCAGTCCGTCTAATAGTGTGGTCACATCGAGAAGAGACGGAGAGAGAGAGAGAGAAAGAGATATACACACAATTGCATTCGTTGCCAGATGTCTAACTACACGATAGTCCTCCCCTCCACCGAGCATACCCCTACCCCCACTCATCAGCACGCTGTCACTTCTGCATTACGGACGAGTAGCGAGGAGAACACGAGTCGAGGTAAATTCGTATAGGACGAACGAACGAGCGAAGGGGGATGAAAAAGCGGCGCGTAACGCGTTATCTTAGACCCGGCACGCATCGTGGACAACGTCGCGCACAACAGTCCCTGCACCGTGTTATTTATCGAAAACCCGAGAGGACAACCGTTCGACCCGGAGTCGGGCCACCGAAAAAAAAACAACCACGCACAATATAATTCTAGCAGATTAAACGTACAAACACTCACCTCTATCTTTTCCATTTCTTTGCTGCACGGCTGTCACTCACTATTCCCACAGTCATCTAGGATCCTTTGGCACACACACACTGACGGCACATAGCGCGGATAGAACACGGTCTACACACGAGAGCGCGGTGTGCGTGTATCGAAACGATATAGGTTT
The DNA here is from genome assembly GCA_933228785.1 of Lasioglossum pauxillum. Lineage (NCBI taxonomy): Eukaryota > Metazoa > Arthropoda > Insecta > Hymenoptera > Halictidae > Lasioglossum > Lasioglossum pauxillum. Next base: position 13,898,680 of record OW121706.1, on the reverse strand, counting down.
GACGCGCGCGGACCAGCGACTCACGGTGCGGCGCACGCCGCTGTCCCATCAAGACTACTTTGTATTTACTCTAATTATGTGACGTCACGGATACACTGCTCGCCCCACCACTAGCCGCCGGAGGCGCCCGACCGTTGACGAGCAAGCTCGACCGAGCCCGAGCCCGAACGGGCAACGCGCATGGCGCAGCGATCCAGTCACCTGTCGTCTCTCCTCGTTCTCGTTGAGCCTTCGCCGCGTGAACATCGCGACTCGTTCGCGATTTTCTTCATACCGCCCGCTTCTTTTTACCGATCGCACTTCAGACTTCAGCCGTATCGCGATCGTGCTCGCCGTCTCATTCCCACGATCTCTGTTCGCAGACCGAGCCACCTCCGTTCTCTTGATACCACTGGATTCCTGTCGGTGACGATCAACGCCGAGTGTTTTGCCGATTTTCTCTGTGCCCTAACCTTAATCCGACGACGTTCGTGCTCCATGGACTCTTACAATCTACTGAACTCGACTGAAAGTGGTGACAGTGATCAACTCGCGGTCGCAAAACGTGATGCTTCCTCGACGTCGAACTTGTCAGCTATGTGACACACGATATATTTGTGACAGCCTCGACGCAACGATATCGTCGAAATATTTACAATAATCTGTGCCCAATTCGACCGTGCGCTGCCTGGGTCACGCGGACCCAACGTCTGCGACACGTTACTGCGCACCGGTGCGCATTTCGGACCGTTCCCGTTCTACTGTGCATTGTCGCGCGAAACTATGTGGACTCGCGCAATCCCCAATGAATCTGTGATACATACATAGATTTACTGTAAATGTATGTTTGTTATCGAATTTACTGTACCCCACGCCCTTCTATGTACATTCAGACCCGAGGACAATTTCTAAGGTCGAAGTATAATTATTAGACTGTGGGTCTTTAAGCGTTTATGAAGAAATTGGCTGGATGAAATATAAAAAAATAACAGATTAAAAAAATTTTAAAATATTGTAACGTTTTTAATGCAACAAAGTCATTGAGGGATGAAATAAATTTTTATTTTACTCATACTGCCCATAATCAATGTAGAACATTTTTATTTTGCATAGAGTTGCGCAGTCTAATAATTATCTATGTAACACTATGTTTACGGCGCACTGAAGGTGACTTTGTAAAAATAACGAGGCTGTACTATCAAAATTTTTAACCATTTTTCTAAATAGCCTGTACCCAAGGGAATCAAAAAATTTGTAGAATAATTCCTCATAGATGCAATTCAAAATTTGAAAATCCATAAACCTGCGTTAACAAATAATGTTCTGTTACCAGTGAGAATTTAATTTTCGATAATATAATAAGAAAAATGAAGTGTAAGATTGTGGACTACATATGTTTTTGAGCGACAGTGCAAGTGTTTTCGTTAATTTGAACACAAACGTACGTGCGGTTTTGATTTTCGAAATAAAACGACCAAGGACTGTTGATAATAGTATCGAGCAACCGTCACAGGATAAATGGATCGAGTTCGAAAATAACGGACAGATTGATGGTTGTAACGGAATGGTTTTGTGCTGGATGGGCCGTGTCGATAAGTGAGAGAGCAATAAATGACACCGTCGTTAAGAAATCGTATTGGTTTGTTTCATTTATTACCCAAAGCTCTTTTCCAGTTTCCAGTGTTCACAAAACTAACGCCGCCCAACGTCTAATTTGTCTCATCAACGTTTGTTTTTTGTTTTCTCCGTTTTCGAACATACAAATCACACGGATCGACGCCTACTCGCGGGGCGCCCTCCGAACGCTATGTTTCCGCGCGTGTTAACCTATATTTCTTATCGTCTTGTTTCAATTAAACCGTGCTCGCAATGCTTTCGCAATAAATTCATCTCTTTATCATTCTCTCTCTATCTCTCTGTTCCTTCTTCTCCCGTTTTTTCCCTTTTTTTCTAAATATTTGTTTGGTAAACTTTCATTCGTCGCAGGACTGAGATTTAAACGTTTGTTTCCAGAGAAAAAGATTTTTTTTGTTGCGGTTAAAGGCAACGTGCACGAGGAAATAGGAAGGATATATTTATGTATATATATGTATATATGTATATCATATATATATTTACAATAAGCGTTAGAAGAAGTGTGTATGTGTGTGTTCGTGTAGGTTGTCAAACAGACGGATCGTAGGCCTATCTCGCGAGACATTGACTCACACAGCGCTAGGAATTAGCGAGTTCTAGATGCGGGTTTGGTATAAATTTAATTGTTAATTATTTCGTTGTTGTTATTCTCGCCGTCCATATATATTATTTTCTTTTTTTTTGTTCTCCCGCCGGTGCTTTTGCTCTCGATTGGACACCTTTACCACTGACATTTCCGTTAGAATAGCGTAACAAGAGGAAAGAGAAAACGTTGTCAGGTGGGGAGGAGGTAGTAAGCGTGGAACGAATGAAGGACGCGAATAGCCATCAATTACCGTTTGTTTTGTAGGTTAGAAGAAACGATTTAACGGTCGAGAAAATCAGGTGCCTAAAGCGAACTCATATGCAGGCGTATACGTATGTATTGTGCGAGTAAAAAACCAGACTCGGTCTCTCGGTGATCGATGCAGAAACATTTAGAAGAAGGGTAGAGGGGCTTCGAGCGACAAACACGACGGAGTTCTGGCGTTGCTTTCGTAAATATCACGCGATAAGAAAATATTTTAAATATTCAAAATTTATCGGCCACGATTCTGCAGCCCGGCTGCCTCTTTCCAACTGTCTCTGCATCGGTGGGACAATCGCACGCGAGTCGGAGATAAAGAGTCGAGAAATTGAGAGGAAAGCGAAGCCGCGAGTAAATTCCAAATCGATCTATTTAAACCTGTGTAAACGGAGGGGAGGTGGGTATCGCCGAGCCGTTACGAGAAACCGTTTACTATTTATATTTTTTTGTGCGAATCGTGCGCGTATCACGGGTCGAATCGTCTCGAATCAAACTGGACTCGAGCGATCGGTCTCTTCGCGGACTATACTGTTGAAGAGACGATAAAATCTACCTTTTTCTCCTTTTATTTTCGTGCGACGGCCAACGGGTGGGACGAGAAGGTACATCGGACGTCTTCCAAGTATTTTACGCGATAGAACGGTCATCGGAGATCTATAACCTCTTCCCGTATTATCTTTCTCGACTTCTTCGCGCCGAATAATCGCCTAATGGAAAAACAAAACATTTACAGTCATTTAAATAATTCGAGAATCAATGTTTTCTGCTGATTTCAAAGAATGACATACGTACTCGGTAGTTCGTGTTCGAAATCTTCGTTAAGAGTTTCAATTGTTATACGAGAAGGGGTTCAAGAACGAAACGAAACACTTTAATCACCGATACAGTAACGCAATCGATTCGACACGAGAAATTAACGTTTTTATCACGTCCAGAATACTAATTGACACAGCTCAGTAGGAGAACCGATGCGAACAGCAACCCGTGCGCGCCAATTCTGAAAAATCTGCGGCTCGGCGGCCGTAACGTCACCGCGCCGCTATCTAGGTTAGGATGCGGGAACTAAAACGAATTTTTCCCACTTCTTTCGGGTAACGAGATCTCGCAGAGTACTCGCTGGGAAAGTCGCCAATATCACTCGGTTTAACTCGTTCGCCGTTCAAGAAACAATTTGTTTATTCGCCGGAAATTCTCTCTTATAGAATAAAATTAATAAAAACAACCTTTGAAGCCGATGGCGTCATTGATGCTATTTTAGAGCCTTTTATGAAGACAGAATGAAATCGATAACTGAGTCGACGTCCGCTAGCAAAAATTTACCGCATTCATGGTCGAATTGGCTTTTAAAGATACTTCAGAAAATGGAAGTCATTCAATTAATGAACTTCGAGATAGAAAATTGCACTTTGTAAAAGACGATATTCATGTAATTCTTTCAGACGATTCTAGGAAAAATTGATTTACTCAATTATATTGCAATAATAAATACAAACTAATCCGAAGACGTTATCGGGACTATCAATTACAGATTAGTTGTTAGACAAATAGAAAAAGAAGCAATACAGATACTGATCGAATTGAGAACTTCTTCCTTTTCAAAGTCAGTCCAAAAATGAATAGTTACCAGTTCAAAGTTTTAAATTTGGATAGTCACTACTCCAATGAGTCGCTTGAAGCAATGCATATTTAATTGAAGACAGAATTTGAACAAAAATATCTGGCCCCGTGTAACACATGAAAACAGAGTCTAGGGATTTAGTCTGTTTACAATGAACTTTCGGCAAATATAAAACTGATTTCTTGCGTAGGTGACGGATCAATTTCTAACAGAATGGCGTTAAAATCGGTGTTTCATGTTTCGATTCGTTCCAGCTATAGAATTCGTATTCCTCGCAACGGCCGTATGGTTTCCATTAGAGCTTAGCCCTCGAAGAGTGTACGAGTTTTTACGTTTACGCGGATCCTGGCTCGGCTAAGGTTACAATTATTGTGACGGCCAAACATGGCGGAACGCGTTCGACGGGGACATTACATTGAATTCTCGTTCACCGACGCTTAACAATTTATAATATTCGATTATATCCTAATCCGTTGCAAGTTGATCGTGTAAACCCGGAAGGTGGCGAATCGTATCGAATTTCCATTGCACCGTAAACGCGATTAGGGTCGCCGTACGAGCGACGCTGGTCTACGTTGTGTATGTATTATCGACGCCTGTTTTGGTCGATTGTTGAATAGCTTTAGGAGGTAAGTTGTTCGGAAACAGAGTGGTCGCGGTCGCGCCGGACGAGAGTGCTCGCGCCAGTAAACGAATATTATGATTGTTCTCTCGAGGTTTGTGCACAAACCGGAAGTAACGGAAACTAGTTAAAAATGAACACAAGGCAACTTACTAGCGGCGACCGAACTCGTCCACGAGGGGTACAATTACTCTCGCCGGGGTGGCCGCGACCGAACGCGCGATTGGTTTCGTTTTGTTCATCAAAATTGAAATTTGTTGCGTCCCGGGACGGGACAATGGGCGAGTCCCGTCGGTCCAAAGACGATCTAGAAACTTTTTGCCTAGAGGAAACCACGGGGTTAGCTGCAACTAGAGCTGTGCGAGAACCCGACAATTTCCGGTACCTGATGGAATCTGACATATTCGAGGATCCGGAAATTTTTGGGAACCCGTCTCGATCCTGAATCAAATTCTCGATCTATCCTGACCATCGGGTACCGCATATCTTCGGGTTCTCGCGCGCCTCTAGCTGCAACCTGGTTCCCGAATGAAATATTCGTCTCAGAGTCTGTTTCATTCGGAAAACTGTGGTACAGGTCGCAGCTGGCCCCCCGCGAATTTGGTACTTGCAACCGGAGCATAGGTGGAGTTTGGGAAAATATCACAGCTGGCCCCCGGAACTGTCGAAAATCGAAAATAAAGGAGGGGCCTTCGAGGAATCGCACGGTCGTCCCGGCTACGGCCTCCCGGGCCTCTCTTCTAAATATTTCCCTTTTCTCGTGCGGTGTCGACGATTCGCGTCTATGAAACGTAGAAAAAACGATACAAACAATAGCTACCAGCTATATTACGTAGTATTATAGTCGCCTAAGTTAAATCCTCGGGTGAACTGAGGCCGGGCAGACCGGACTCTCCTGTTTTGCGCGCGGTTATGTTCAATATTTTTATACGCGTACAATTCTGTAACTAATAATAATATTAATCGTCTGGATCGTTCCTATTAATATTATTATCGTTTAGCTCGCACGCTGGACCGAACGCCGCGACAAAACGCGACGATACACAGGTTTTCTCGGCGTGTTCCTTTTACACCGGTTAGGAATCGTTTCGGATAAGAAAAGCTGGAATTCGGGATTCCCTACGGTTCGCAGAAGCACTGAGGAAAGTCACGTGTGAAGATCCTTCGATTTCGGGGTAACGACATAGTCCCTGGCGTACGTTGTTTTGTCTTCGCGACTTCCCCCATCGCTCTCAGCCGTGTATAATCGAAAAATACCGTACGCGTTCGAAGAAGCTTCGAGCGACGAGCCTGCTCTCTGCTTGAAATTCAATTACGGTCGAGCGCACGGGCACAGCAATTTTACTTCTACTTACATATTAAGGAAAGCGTGTCGAGGTCGCACGAGGCTTCGGAATTTTTTTTGTTCGAAACGCTACTTTATACAAGGGAATTACAATCACAGATCGATTCACCGCGCGAAAATCTCCCGAGCGAACCGCGGTGTTCTATCTCATTCTCTCACACTCTGTCACACACTCTTTCTCTCTCTCTCTCTCTCGCGCGCGCTCCCTCGTTCTCTCTTTCTTTCTCTCTTTCTGCTCGTGAGAGGATTCGATTGGATACGAACGCTTCGTAATTCAAAGTCTATCTGTTGGATTTTGGTCGCTAAGTAAACTAACGTACGAACGTTCCCGTGTCCTGTTCATTGTGCGACGAGGAAACCACCGAGCGCGTTTCTCTTTTGGAAGCCGCGCGGCCGCTGGACCGGGTTCGGTCTCTCCCGTGGTACACCTAACCGACTTACAGTTTAAAATTTGATAAAAACACGTGCCGTACCGTTCTTTCATATTATTTTTCTTCCCCGAGGACTTCGCGAATCTACGGTCACCGATTAGGACGGCCAACCCGGCTTGGCGGCGACGAGAGCATAGTCGATCGGTGCCGGATCGACCACGTCAACCACGCAACGAAGATATACGATCATGACAAATACAACGCTAAACATCTGAAACAATGAACCCACCAAATACAACAGGAAGATACCAGACGAGGTACTGGATAGACTTTGAAACCATCTAACCTTGGCAACCCAAAGGATACATCTAGCTGATTCCTGAGACCTTCACGACATTCTCCGAAACAGTCTGATATGAGGAACCGTACGCGGAACCGTACGCATCAATCGTACGCGTAATTGAAGCCTCGCACGAACGCGGTGCCGTTTAATGTCGTTAAGTTCCTTAAAATAATTTCTGTTTTTTTTGCTTTGCTTTGTTTGTTTTTACCCTCCTTCTGTCTCCCTTCTCAGCTTCTCTATGCCGTCGCGCGAGTCGCTCGGGGGCCTCTCTCCCCGTTAAGAAACGACGCCACCCTAGGACACACCATCGATCATCCCGGGACCATGGCAGAAGTGTACGGACGTCTATCGCACGAGACTGGTAATTCTGTTTACTTTCAATTGTTCTCATCGAGTCGATTTCGCTGTTACAAAAGCTACCGGTTAAATCGTCTAAAACGAGGACACTGAAACAATTGTCTGTGTTATTCCCGGCGGATCGAAATATGTATGGTGCTGGTCAAGCTTTTGGTTCTGATTAGTTCGTCGATACGACGACGTTCGTCTAGTTACTACGGGGTCCGACCGATGAATAGATTTTTCGGGGCGAGGGGAGCGTGCTGCTGCACGCCACCGCCTCTGGCAGGGAGAGCAGCCCCCGAGCGAGCAACGCAACTTAAATCGTGGACCATTTATCGAATAATCGAACGTGTAATTTCATTATTCCGCGTCGCCAGCGTCCGTTCCTCCGTCGCCCTGATCGCCACCGCCGTCATACGCCGTCTCCTCGACGTTTCCCGACGGCTCCTGCACCTCCGTCGCTACTTCAGCATCCTCGGCCACTTTCTCCGCTATCACCTCTTCACCTGGCATCTCGATCACCTCCACTCCGTCCTCGGCGACGTCAGCCTCCTCCACAGGCTGATCCTCGCACTGCTCAGCATCCTCTTCAGGTTCCTCGACGATCGCTTCGGTGTCTTGCTCTACACAATCCTCCGCACCCTCCTCCAGAACTTCCTCGTTCTGGAACGCATTCACCACCTTCTGCTCGATCGTCAACTGTCTAACCGCGTTTTCTAGGTTATCCCTGAGGATGCTACTCGACTCGGTCTCCTCCTCCTGCCACGCCGCACGGTGCTTCGGAATGCCTGTTTTTTGGACAAAATTCCATATCTTAAAAACTATAAGTGATATAAAAAAATGTTTCAAATAAAAGTTATAGGGTATAAGGAAGAGTATATGATGATTGTATTTGTTTGGTATTGTTGTAACCTCGAGATGCCCTATGAAGGTCACTTTTAAAATTTCATACGGTAATGTACATTTTTGATTATATATTCTAATAGGTGAGGTTAAGACATTTTCAAAACACTACAAAAACATTATTTTTTCATAAACCGTTGTCAAGATATAAGCATCCAAAGTTGGCGTACCGTCTATAGTGGTATTGATTATATGTATTACTACAAGTAAAACAAAAGTCAAAATCGACTGTTTAGTAACGTGTTTATTTTCGTACGATTTTATAATAAATAATGATGATAATAATAATAAGAACAATAATAATAATCATAATAATAATAAATAATAATAATAATAAAACACGAAAATTAATGAAAAAATAATGAATACAGTGAAATGTATATACATGCATATATTATATGTAAATTAAGAATTATGTTCATCCATATTAGAAACCGACGAATTTAGCAGGCTGGTCACATACTTCGGAAGAATACAGCGAGAATTCAACCATTCTCTATTATTCCTTAAAAACCGTTTACGGTCTCTGTATGATTTCTTCCACAATTTGTTTAAGGATGTTCTGGAGGTATATAAAAACGTAACAAAATTTTTGAAAATTTGACTAGATATAATTCTTACTAAATTAATGCAATTACCAAAGTTTGGGTTCGATTCACTGCACCGTTTAAGAATTATAGCAACTTGAAGTTTGCACATTTTAACACGTCTTCTTATGGAGAATTCATAAAATTCCACTTCAAACCCTATTTAATCCTTGAAAAAACGCAACTAGAAACTCCAGTTTTTTTTATACATAGTAAAAATTATGTAATTAATTATGTTCAAACAGAGCAAAAAAATGATGAACTGTTACAAAACGTCAAATTTATCGTGTTGTCTCTCACTAGCATGGAAACGCGACAAGTGTAGACCACTGAATATAGCTACAGAGGGTACAGTATTCGCAAAAGTTTAATGCAAAATATACTCATGAATGACTTTCATTGCCATGTATTGATGGATTTCGAATTTCTTGTACTTTTGTCTTCCATTGTACCTCCAGAACATCCTTAAGTGTACACACAAAAGGATAGAATATTTTTCCAAACTAGTGTACACCTCTTGTGTACACTCCATCAAATTAAACGAATCCTGAAGTACACAGAGAATGCAAATTATTTAATTTTTCGCTTTAAAATATGTTTTGTAATGATTTTTCTTTATGGGCGTACTTGAGGTTACAACACAAGAAAAATCGACGTGTCGGATTATGACGGAAGGAACGTGTTTTGATTCAATCGATGTTCAGTTCTTTTTTTTTCTGACGAATGTTCATGGATAAATGGTATTTTTAAAATAGATTCATGTAAACAGATATACATTTTAAAAATATTGAGTTTTTTGTTTTTGCCCTCTTGGCCGACGTACTGTGCGCCGACGGCATGAACGTCATTCGAACCGTCTGGTACAGCTTCCTGAAGCCCAGCTTCTTGTACAGACTCTGGCTGGCCTCGTTCTCCGGAAGTATCACTACGAAAGGCTGGTAGCCCCGGTCGGCTACCCGTTTCGTCAGGTACCTGTGATTTCATGTTCAGTGAGACAATGGCTCCTAATTAAGCAGGTGGAAAGAAACATTAGGAGACTGCGTTGATTCGTGCCGCTGGGAACAGGTGGCTCAGAATGTTGCTTTGATTCATGAAGAAGTCGTTAGGTTTCCGAGATTGTATCGTTGACTCTTTATAAGCAACGTCCAGTCAATTTTTTGGAATTCTTTTTCTTTTTAGTGTTTTTAAAACAGTACCACTTTTTTCTCTAACATTTTCTTCTGCCTTCAAGCCTAACGGAGCTATTTAGGTAGCCTGTTTCTCGTGAATCACTCGGTATACAATCACGGCACGAATTACTGCAACCAACCGATATCGTCCGAAAACGAAGAGTATCAAAGTACCTACCTTGCTAATTTCGTTCCGTAGCCTTTCCGCCGGTACTCCGGCTTGGTCTGCATGGAGAACATGGCCCCATAATAAGACTGCACCATCCACGCAGCCAGCTTGCCCTTGACGAACACCCCACCCGCCGAAAGGGACCTGATCAGCCGTAGAAAAACCTCGTGGCACTCCATATCATTGGCCGGGTACAACTCGTGTATAGCTTCCGCGTGTTCCCCTTTCAACGGCATCACCACGACGTCAGGATCGACATCCTCTTCAGCATCCTGGACATCGTCGACGTGCTCGGTGTCCTGACAGACGAACACGTCGCCAACTACCGTCTTGATGGTCCCTGTGCCCTCGTAAAGCCGTGCCAGTTCCTCGGCGATGTCGTGGTGGACGAAGTTGATGTAAAACGGCTTCGACCAGTCGATCAGAACGTCTTCGTCCCTCAGCAACTGGATTAGCTCCAGCCGATTGTTAGGACAAAAGACGCCCACGCTTTCGTACAGCAGGCCGTGGGACTAAAAGCCAATTCGAATAACCAAGTTAGAGGAGGATCGGACAGGATCTAACAGCATCTGATAGTCCTTTCAAAGTCGCGGTCTAATGCTTGGGGATACTCTAATAAATTGATCAATGACGACGGCTATTTCAAGCTTCCAGTTAGCGAGCAGTCTTCGTTAATAAGTACAACAGCCGAGTCTTTGAAACGCCTAGTAGCTGAAGCTCCATAGAGCTGATTTGGTAGAGCTATAGCGCCCTTCTTTGGTCCCATATTTCCAAGGTGCCAAGGTGCTAATAATAAAATACTAATAGAATAAGAAACTGATAGAAAGATTGCCGCGATTAGTGCAAGTGATAATATCTAATCGCGGTGGATACATCGAATCTCGTATATAATCTTAGTCTAATATTGATAACTTTCCACGAAGGTAATTTTTAACTTGAAATGTTAGATACTGCATAAGAAAATAATAAAGATCGATTTTAGTCACTATTTCAGATGCTTAAGTAACTTTTATGCGTTGCTATTACACATTTCGCAAGTGTCCGGATACTTTTGAGCGGTAGGGTATACATCTAAAATATTCCTGAAGTTGGGAAAAACAGAAGTTTGAGGAAAACAGAAGCTATTCTGAGTATTTTAAAAATTCGGAAAGGGTCAAGTGGTCAACGTCTGTTGCTTATAAAGGGTCGCAGGGATCTCGTCCTCGTGTTGCAAGTTCCGATCAATTTCCCCCAATTCCGAGGAACGTATGCTGCGGATAGATGACGCGAGTCGCGTCGAACGTTTCGCGTCATAATTTCTCGCGGAGTCGGCGATAAATCCCGCGGGAAATGTCAAGGTTCGCGACGCTTTTTGATTTATAAAATGCCGGGGGTCCCACGCGCTTGCGGAAAGGACACACGCGAGGAGAGCCCCGTCGAATCAACAAATTGCTGGCGCGGTAATTAACTAAAGAGCAGGGTGGGGGAGAGTGGAATCAACTAGCGCCAGATTAGAGGAGTCAACGGCGAGGACAGGAAACGGACTGGCAAGCCCGTGAAACAAAATATTGGCCGAGAGCCAGGCAAGGATGTGGGCCAACTTTTCCGCACCCTTGCCGATAGAGAAGATGGATTTGCGGGACGCACGCGACAGAGAGCTTGCAATTTTCTGCGAATTTCGAATGTGACATTTTTTCGAAACGAAACACGAACTTGCGGTATAGTACTTCTTTCTTAACGACGCAATTGGGGAATGCGCGGGTGGACATGGCGCCGCGCCGTGTCCTCGATACGGAGAAATTTAGCGACCTTCTGCCGGGAAATCAATTCTCTCATATAGCTATTTATGGAATTTATATTGCTCTCTATGTGTCCATCTATCTTGGAAATGAAATAATAAAATTGCGAGGACTGCGACTGGAACGAACAGTTGCAGATGAATTATTCGAAGGTCGCGGCTCCCGTGATACATATATTGCTTATTTTATAGGAACTATTTAATAGACACAATTTTTACTTCTAGTAAAGTAACGAACACGGTCTGTTCAGTGAATAGCTTCTAACATTTTCTAGAGATAATAACCGACTATTTATTTCTATTTTTCAGGGGACATGTCTACGGTTCAAAAGTTCCAGCGAAATGTCAGCAAATTCCTGAATCGGGAGCAGACCATGCGCTATCGATCGGCCGTAATCTGAAAGGGAACGTAGACTTGTTTCATACTTACCGACAACGTCATACCAGGGAAGTGCAGGCAGATAGCATCCTCGGGCCAGCCGTTGGCCACGTAGAAATGAAAGTCCCACACCTTGTCCCGCATGTACGTCAGCAAAGTTTGATGGAACTGTGCATAGAAGCATAGAAACAACATGGTAAGACAAAGTTGAAAGTTGATTCTCCTTTCGAAACGCGTTACCCGATCAGCGAGTTACCGGGACAGTTGGGGAGATGGTAGCAAGGTAGCAAAGGTAGTAAAGGGAGGAGGCCAGGTGATCCTTTCGCAGGGAAGAGCATTCAGTATCTTTTCATCTTCGCGGAAGAACTCGGGGCCAAGGTAGTTAAAGGGATGGATCCTTTTCAGCGTGTGGAATGAAAGGGTAGATATTTACGAGGAAGAGGATAAAGAGGAGGCCTAGCCGAGGGCGACGCTCCAGACGCCGGGTCTTAAAATAACTACCACGTGCTAGCTCTGATACCCTTGTACGCAAAGTGTCCTCGCCCTGTTCTAAGGAAATCTCCATATTTCCTGCCGGGGGAGAAACCAGGGAAACAGGTTCTCTGTATTCAAATATTGAGAGCAGAGAGAGAGAGAGAGAGAGAGAGAGAGAGAGAGAGAGATGAGTTCGCTCCACTTTTCCCTGGAACAATACCAGACGGCGAGAAGACACCTGTTCCGGATTGCAGAGCCGCAATGATCGGCTGCAGCTCGTAAACGCAAGCATCAATCGCGGAACACACGCGGCAGCCGTAATTTCCGTGGCAACAGGCATCGACTGCTAACTCGGTAACAACCAGCCGGTTGAAAGTAAGTAAATAATCGGCCGTGGAAGCTGTTGCGGAACATTCCTGTCCTAGATTTTATGTAAGAGCCGCGCGGGTCAGCGTCGTGTAACTTCTAACGATTTTTCTGTGCTACCTAGCTGAGGCAGGCTGCTGACAGCAGTGGCACTTTTCGTGAAGGGACTTCTGGTTAGGATTGATCTTGTCCTGTAGTTGGTAGCAATCTTGGAAAACGTAGAACTTGGTCCTGCTAGAACTAACAAAGACAAAGCTGCAATCAGGACAACCCTATCGGACCTTCGTGTTTCTTCAGACTCTAAAAGAGAATTAAGCCGGACCAATACCTGCAGTACTAGCTAACTTTCACAAATCTGCAATCAGGATAACCCTATCGAACCATCCTATAGACGTTCCGCAATTGTCTCAACCCTGTTTCCCAACTGCTTTGTGTTTCTTCAGTCTCCAAAAGAGAATTAAACCTGACTTGCATGTGGCTCGCCAGCGGTAGCAAACTTTCACACAGTGGGTCAGGAACCCACAATGCTGCAATCAGGATCACCCCGTAAACCTATCATTACAACCGCTGTACAAATGTTTAATCCTCGTTTTCAGACCGCTTCGTGCCTTGTTTATGTCGAGCAGAACTTAGCTCAGACCTAACTCAAGGCTAATAGCAGTAGCAAACTTTCACACGGTGGTTCAGAGATCAACGAGACTGCAATCGAGGTACACTTCGGTGGAACATTAGAAATTCCTAGACCGTGTTTCCAAATTGCTTCTAAGTCCATCTGTCTCGAAGTTAGCTCGTTGATGCGGCACATTTTTATTTTGCGTTGAAATCCGCAGTTTACAACAGTGCATAGCGTACCTGATGTAATTTTTGATTGCATATGATGCAAACGTTGCTGAACGATTTTATTAACACTTAGCACTCGAGTGGTGAGCACTCGTTGTTCAAAATATTGTTTTCGTTATTAAATATGTTGGTACCTAATCAATTACTAAACGTTTAAGTATTGTATGAGGTATTATATCAATTTCATATTCGTACAAAGAAAACTTTCAATCTTTAATTTTTAATTTTTAATTTTAGGTAGCGCCAAATCGTTCAGGTTCGATCGCATTCGCTGCTTTCACGACTGATTTCGAAGCTTCCGTGAGACGATGCGATCATTCCATTTGTCCATACGCTATCGGAGAAGCCTGTAGAATGAGTTAGGCGATAGGACCGAGCCTCCAGTTCCCGAAACGAACGTAGCGCAATAAAATGCATCGCACGCGGTGTGTAACCGGTCGCGGATTTACATATCGGCGGGCTCGATCTCGGAAACCGATGCAAATGCGAGGGCCGCACGAATTGTCTCAATTTATCTGGTGTCTTTCGGGCAAGTGAGGGGCCGAACGAACGCAAATTAATTTCGAAGGGAAAGTTAGATCGCAATATCGGCCGGGCGGCGGCGGCGGCTATGCGAAAACTTGGCCGTCCGGCGTGGCGCGAGACGCGACGCCCTTTCGCGCGTAAAATTCATTCCCGGGTGAAAGTTAATTTCGTATCGAGCGGACTCGAGGTGCTTGTTTACCGAGAACGTAAAGAGAGTATAGAACGTTTATTAAAACGATGCATTTTGGTGCACGCGAGGCGTCGCGCCGAGTTCGAAAGAGCGGCGCGCGTTCGTAATAATGTAACGACTCTCGCCCTCTCAGAAATCGGTTTAATTGGGAAACGAAGTTGACGGGTTCACGCTGCCTGCCGAGTGAAAAGTCATGCAACCTAATTCGCCCGGTTTAAGGTTAATATTAGAACGGCACGTGAGCACGACGGTTGCGGATAAACCAGCGCCACGGCTTCCTGATTTTCATTTTGTAAACACGTTTTACATTAATTAAGCGGCGACTCGAGAAAACGCCTCGTGGCTCAAACAGAAAAGCGAAAGGAACAAATCCGGAAAATATTTGTACACGGAAATCCAGGAGGGAAGCAAGCTACAGTAAATTCAGAAGGTGACATCGAATCAATAAATAACTATACACTTCTAAATTATAACGAATCACTCTCGGAGTTCATACATCTGTGGTTGTGTCACATACTTTCACTTTCGAGGTATTGCCGTTTAAAGTCGTGATCGCTAGACTGCGGATTTTATGCATTTTTGACAAAAATGGGTATCTGTCATTTAAAGTAGTGGACAATAAAAATGTATAAGGACATCAACGTATTAGTTTCAGCTTATTAGGATAATTAAAAGAAGAATAGAATTTTTATTTGGCTCCTGTGTCCTGCAATCAATGCAAACATCTTTTATTTTGCATAAAGATCCGCAGTCTATCACTAATGTTTTGACATAGGACATTAGATAAATCGCATTATTTTTGTGAGCTTTCCGAATTTGATTTCATGATTTTTCCCTGGTAAATACGTAAGTTGTATTCCACGAGCTCCAATTAATGCATAAGCTCAAATTTTTTGAAATTGTGACATGCGGCGTTTTCTCTTGCAGACACAGAGACATAGGGATCGAATCGAGTAATTTTCTGCTTTTGGAGGTCGGTTCACGACTTTGGCGAGCTGCCACGCGCGAAGGGACAAATGAAGAAGGACGACCATGTGAAAGGGAACTTGCACCTAGAAGAGATGAAGAGGTACACGCGATCATGACAGCGGTCCGTCAAAGCTCCTCGAATCGTCGTCGAGCTTCAGCCACAGCTCGTTAAGCATCCTCTATACCGTAGGCGACGGGCGGGCGTGCAGGAAGCATCGATTCAAATGCGGATTCGAAAAACCGACATGGCATCACGTGTGCCCGTCGTCGTCTGGACACGTCCTTGACCCTGACTTCTCTCGCCGAGTACACCAGCTTTACGCTGGGATAAACGGTGCGGGCTTTATGCGCAATCATTTCGTGCTGGTCAGACATTACAGCCTTCGGCGGGAATGCCGACGTAATCGAAACGACCGAGGAATGGCGCCAGATAAAGGAAATTCCTGTCGGGTATACAGCCACAGGGCGAAACACACACAACTTTTTTCTTTTTTGTAAAACACGCACGATTTTGAACGTGGAACCTGGTCGGCGAAACGGAAACTACTAATACCAGCTCGAACTCGGACGACGCGCATCGTAAATACACCTGCTTCTTGAAATTTTAATAATTTCGCCTTCCGGTTGGCAATTACGCCACAATATTGCCCCTTATTGCCGGGTTGCGTTTTTTAACATGAATATTAACACGTCCAACGCGCAGCTGATTTTACTTCAGACCGTTTTCGTTTACAATGTCTTACGAAAGTGCGTATATGTATGTATATTCTTTAATGTTAGAAAATTTATAAATTCAATTCACGTATACTATTTTAATCTTCGATAAATTATCTTTGAATTCCTCGATGAATTCTTGTTCTATCAGCGGTAATTTTATTAAATGTAGACTGCAGATCTTTATGCATTTATGAAGAAACTGGTTGGGTGAATATAAAATGTTGTTTTTAACGTAAAGTCATTAAGGGATGAAATCAATTTTTATTTTATTCCTGCTTCCACAATCGATACAGAACATGTTTATTTTGTATAAAGATCCGCAGTCTAACGATAGCATTACATAATTTATGCAAGAAATAATTCTTAGAAGAAATGTCTGAGCCATGCACTAGAGGGTTAATCAGTTATTTAAAAATGCCTCTTTCAGAAACATTCTTCGGAGCATGTACATCGATCCAGGATTGATCCAGAACCATGGCAGGCTTCGATTCAGGCTAATACTTTTCCCATCCGCAAGAGAAGCCGATTCACCGAGCCGTGAAGATCGCTAGACAAAGCAGCGATCGGCTTTCGCGGTCTGCCGAAGGAGTGGAATTCTAGGATCCTATTCCAATGAACTGGATCACTGCGACAATATTACGGCGCAAGATTACGAGATCTTAGCCGTGCTGCGATCACGGAAACGCGACCCTGGCCTTGACTCCCGCACACCTTGTGCATCGGTACCGGAATCAAGGTGGCGTGGCCGGCAGTCGTAACACCGGCAGTCCCACACCGCTCTGCCCGCTCGACGAGCAGGAAACAAAGCTCTTTTAGATCGATAATTCTCCGGTCCGAGAGTGAAAGGCGAAAGAGAGAAAGAGATAAATGGACGCCAGAGCCCCGGAGTCCTACTGCAATCGGCTTCGCGCCACTTTCTACTCAGATTCTGAATCGAAATGAATGGACGGGAACGCTGGGCTCTCTGCCACTCGCATTTGCATGTGTTTGATCCTTCCGCAAATATCAATTCTTATATCGATGGTCGGATCAACGTCGACTGTGTACTCAAGATTGTATTTGCATTAAGCTGGCGCATGTGAAATGTCCTTTGATCTGGGAATCCCATTTTGTAATCTGCAGGTTTATTGTAATACCACTTTAAGGTACTATAGTTTGTGTCTAGATATTCAGTTTTATAAACCGAATAAAAATTTGGGTCTTCCATTAAGAATTTTAAATAAGTCTTTTTATAGAAAGTGGGTCTCTTTAACGTTACTGTCAAAAATCAAACATTTCATGTGCAATAACCTATTATTACACGAATATTAAAATATGTTAACGCGCACATTTAACCCATTTGCAATTTTCTAGAATTTATGGAGATTCATAGTTGTCCGTATTCACCTCTAGAATAGTTACACTGTGATATAGTACGCGTTGGTGGATCAATGAAGAAATCTGAGAATATTATTCCTGAATTAGATGCTCGACTATTCCGAGTATCGATCGCAGTTGCGGAACCGGCGTAAAGCGATACCGAAATCATAATGGTACCGGCAGCGACCACAGTTATTGCTGTTGCGCAACCGATAGCCTTTGATGCATGAAATTTCAGCAACGACGCATCGCTACCTGCGCAATATCTTTCGAAATGACCATCGACATTGTCGAGTGTCCTATTAACCCCCATACGTTCTTCGAAAATTGCACGAATAATCTTCAACTAACCCTCGTGTACATACACGTGCGTGTGCCTCGATAGTGGATCTGTGTAATCGTTCGAGAAAGTGGAAGTTTAGCAGTTTTTCTAATGGTAAACTGTAAGTAGAAATCTGTAGCAATCTTTCCACAGGCGAATTGAAAGTAGAAATTTTTCTACAGATACATTAAGAATAGAAATTGTGAACTATGAGAAAAATCTGTAGCAGTTTTTCCAGAGACGAATTGAAAGAGGAAATTTTTCTACGCACAAATTGAAAATAGAAATTAATGGTGAACTATGAGGAAAATCTTTAGCAGATTTTCCACAGACGAATTGAAAGCAGAAATTTTTCTACGGATAAATTAAGAATAGAAATTAATGGTGAACTATGAAGAAAATGTGTAGTAGTTTTTCCGCAGACGAATTGAAAGTAGACATTTTTCTACGGACAAATTGAAAATAAAAATTAATGGTGAACTATGAGGAAAATCTGTAGCAGTTTTTCCACAGATGAATTGAAAGCAGAAATTTTTCTACGAATAAATTAAGAATAGAAATTAATGGTGAACTATGAAGAAAATGTGTAGCAGTTTTTCCGCAGACGAATTGAAAGCAGAAATTTTTCTACGGACAAATTGAAGATACAAATTAATGGTGAACTATGAGTCAAAATCTGTAGCAATTTTTCCACAGACGAATTGAAAGCAGAAATTTTTCTACGGACAACTTGAAGATACAAACTAATGGTGAACCATGAGGAAAATCTGTAGCTGTTTTTTCACAGACGAATTGAAAGCAGTATTTTTTCTACGCACAACTTGAGAATAGAAATTAATGGTGAACTATGAGGAAAATCTGTAGCAATTTTTTCACAGACGAATTGAAAGCAGAAATTTTTTTACAGACACATTGAAAATTATAGGTGAACGTTATTAATGGTGCAACAGAAATTAATGGTGAACTATTAGGAAAATCTGTAGCAATTTTTCCGCAGACGAATTGAAAGCAGAAATTTTTCTACAAACAAATTGAAAATAGAAATTAATGGTGAACTATTAGGAAAATCTGTAGCAATTTTTCCGCAGACGAATTGAAAGCAGAAATTTTTCTACAAACAAATTGAGAATAGAAATTAATGGTGAACTACGAGTCAAAATCTGTAGCAAATTTCCACAGACGAATTGAAGACAGATATTTTTCTACGGACAAATTGAAAACAGAAATTTCAATAGAAAATCCAAGACCTGGATGCACACTCTGCTTCCGAGAGGAATACATATGTGTCGAGCTGACTGCGAAACAATTCGGAAAGTGTTGGGCCAGCGGAGGGGTAGGTGAAAAGTTTCGCGGATTCGCCTGTATCTCTGAACTTTAAAGTTGATATCGCGTGTTTACAAGGTGGCTGTAATGGGCGAACGAACGGCAACCAGGAAAGAGAGTGGCGGGGCATGAATCTTTTCATCGATGTGAAGCGGGTCGTGACGAGAGGCACACAGCTAGGCAGAGGTTTATCGCAACTTTCTCTCTCGTAAAGCATGCTCGGTGACCGATTATCGCACGCCGGTGCGTGTGTGTCATTCGCGTTAACAGGTGTCCGTCACGTATGCGCTTGTACACATCGTGCGGTGTGAGTATCGCGGTGATTTTCGTCGCGCGGAAAGGTTCTGGCTTCGTTTGCCGTAGTGACGCGCGTGGGTGGCTGGCTAGGACAGCGTGATCGATAATTAGACTAAAACGTTGTGAGACAAACACGTCGCCTGTGTAATATCGTTATCGCCGAGCAACCGAGAGAACGACGCGATCGAAACTCTGGAAAACTGGCGATAATTTCCGCGATACCGGACCAGGTTCGTTAAGTACCTATACCGATACACTCGATCGGATCGCACGATTCTGCACTTTGCGACCCGTGGTCGAACAAGTTGCTGCTGGTGATTGCAAAACGGAATAGCTCCGGTCACGTTACTTGTCCATTGAACGATGTGATCCCGACCTTAACATCATTGCTCGCTAATTAAGCCTTGCTGGATTGGATCTGCGTGAAACGCGTAGCAATTCGTTTTTGCATATTTTTGAACCTTATTCGAAATCAACATTGGTCCTGCAATAATTTCAGAGGTGGGTATTATTTGGCGAAACAAATATTTCAAATACTATTTAATATTTTAGATTTTATTTTGCTGAAAGAAAATAGTATTTTAAATAAGATATACAATTTCAAAAATAAAATATTTCTATTTTAACAATCTGAACCACAAAATAAAATATTTCTATTTCAATAATTTGATCCACAAAATAAAATATTTCTATTTTAACAACTAGAAACACGAAATAAAATATTTTACTTTTTGCATTGTTATAATACTCTGAGAAACCGCATAAACATATAGTCTATCTTATCGTTAAGAAACGATTTACACTCATAAATGTATTGAATTCGAACCATTATTTTCAGCAATAATATTTAAAATTGAAATTGAAAATAAAGACAAAATATAAATATTTCCCATATACTTCAAATAAAATACTATTTTCAAAAAAATTACTGCCTCAAATAAATTATTTTATTTTCAAAACTTACTGCATCAAATAAAATATTTTATTTTCAAAGTTGTACACATACTTTACAATAAATAGGATTATTTACTATTTACTATTTAAAATACTATTTCCTCCAGCTCTGAATAATTCTAAATTATACCCAGACCTATTTAAACAATTCGAAATTACGTTTACGTTACAATTCGAACACGTTGAGTGCCACGCCAATGCCGATTAAAGTCACACAAAATAAACTTGTATTTAATGATACGAGAATCTAAGGGACAAACTTTATCGTAACAATAATTCTTGTACCATTCTTACATCTTCTGGGTCTTAATAAAATTTGGTTCATTTAACAGATTGTAGCAACAATTAATTTCAAGTTCAGTAAAAAAATTAAGTGTTAATATTGGACCTAGCCCTTCGATGTCGCCATTCATAAAAATTTCCTAAACAGACCCTAAATCGACGAAAGACGTTTATTCTAATCTATGCAAAGAGAAATGACGTTAAGCTTCACACTGTCTCCGCACACAACAGGTGTCTGGTTGGTTATGCATAGCATTTGCTAAGCATTCGCATAATTTCTGCTAAACTGTATCCGCCTCTATTGAAATGCATGTCTCTAATGTATGTAATTCGCCTATGAGGAAAGTGTGAAGAAAAATAAATTTCGTGGAGGTTCAAATTGAATCGCAATCCTCCCGAGTATAGTTTCTAGATTATCCCCGAGTGATGCTTACGGTACAAGCAGGTCAGCAGATGTTTGTAAGGAAAGCCTACGTCAGGGGAGCGTCCGATAGGCAGAGCCATCTGCGCATTGCCTTGAGTAATCTCGTGGAACAATAGCTGCGATAGATCTGGCGAGATAATACGAGGACGCTGCGTGCGTAGATTACGGAGACAATTATCGAGCGACCGCGTACCTTCGTTAGATGATGTAATTTTTAATTATCTGTGCTGCAAAACGCGGAGTCAAATCTGATTCGACAAACAATTCGAAATTAGGAAGACAGCGGATTCAAAAATCTCCGTTTGCCGATGAAGAATCAGTTTAAAAAAATACGAGATGATAGATAATGTGTTAAGAAAGGAAATCAATTCCTATTTCACTCCAGTTGCAATTCAGACAAAACATTGTCCCGCTGTCTAGATAAGATAAAGATCCGCCCCTGTCTGTTCATTGGAGGACGCACAGTCTGAAAAGAAAATTCCTCCCTGCGTTCTCTAGCTCCCGAGATATCTCGAAAAATGTGTCCATCCCTTTCAGGGCGGTATCACCATTTCAATAAGGACGATGCCCAACAAAGAAAAAATACAACACCTAGTCTGAGAAGAAAATTTCCTCCCCTGTATCCTACAGTTGCCGAGACATCTTAAAAACTGTGAACCTTGAGGGTGGTTTTCACCCGTTCCATGTAAGAAGTCTCTTTCAAAATTAGTGCTCGATGAAATATTAAAGCTGTCTGAGTTCCGAGGGAAAAAGCGCAGAAATTTATTCTGGATTAGCGATTTCGTCGGCACTACGGAGCAGGAACCTTGGAGTAGACCAGGAGGACAACTTCTGACTCTCGTTATGAAAGTTTCACGGGACCGGGGAAAAATCGAGGGTGGCGGTCCTGTGGTATTCCTGAGGGACAGGACCGCGCATCGACGGGATAAGATTACGGTCGTAGGAGGCGATCCTCGCACGGCATTTCCGCTGTAACCCGGTCTTAGTGTCGGCCGTTGCGCTAGGTTAGTGTCAAGGTCGCAGCTGGTGCAGGGAATCCCGCGATATTTGCACGTCCCATCGTAAAATCCACCGGAGAGAATCCACTCTTTTTTCGCAGAGCACGGCGCTACAGATGGCTGGACCGGGTTTCCAGTCGAATTGCGAGCCTTTTTCCCGATCAAACGGTCGGATCGGGTGTTTACCTGTGCTCTCGTGCACCGATTACGATTACGCGATCGCAAAGTGTTCTGTTGCGACACCCGCGCAACGATCCGCGTAACAGCTGATGCTTTTTATCGCTTTCACCTAGGCGTTCCGCGACGAGGAGCGCGTGGGCGTTTATTTTCACGACGATCGGAAAGCCTACTGCGTTTCACCGTCGAATGTTCCCTATCGTCTGCCAACACGCCGCGCCGCTCCCGTTGTTTGTCACCGCCGCCGTTCTTCTCTGCGCGCGTTTGTTTGCTCGTCCTCTCGGCACTCGGCGCCAAATACCCGGAAAAAACCTTGCTGTTTTACCTACAATTGTTAGTTCGATCATTCGATCGCTCCCTCGCCAGAGTTGGGCATTAATCGATTGAAATTTTAATCATTTATTGATTGATTGATGTGTACGATTGAAAGAAGAAATCATTGAAAAATCGACGATTGGACCAATCGATTGATAAAGTTAATCGTCAATCATTGATTAAAAAAAGAAATCATCGAGAAATCGACGATTGATTCAATCGATTGATGAAGTTAATCGTCAATCGTTGATTAAAAAAAGAAATCATCGAGAAATACAGTTCTGATTCCGTATTTCATTTCGAAATTTCAGCAAATCAATTGTCCGATTGGCGATTAATAATCGTTGATCGCAATTAACGACTAAAATATAAATTTAATCGTTGACCGCAATTAACGACTAAAATATAAATTTAATCGTTGACCGCAATTAACGATTAATAAGTATTTAATGGTTAATCGCAGTTAACGACTAAACTGGGAGATTAATTGTCAATTGCGATTAACGATTGAAGTAGTCGTCAATTGTTGATTAAAATGCCCAACTCTGTCCCTCGCCAGCGACAGCTGTGGTCGTCAAATTTGGCAAATGACCACAATTGACCTCCGCTAGACTCTTCATACATTTTCATTTAAAGAAGTCAAGGTGACCTCAAGAAGGTGACCTCAGGAACGCCTTCATGCATATAAAAAATGTTTACGTCACAATATTTCCCCCTCTGTACCATGTACCTTTTGCATAAAACATTTTTTATACTATTACCAGTAACGGGGAATATTCAAGGTGCTCAAGTTGCGTGGATAGCTCCACTCCGTCGCAGATACGTCTACTATGACGTACATAGCATCCTTTTTAGGTATCGATTAGCGCCGATGACTAATTGATGATATCCTCGACCGACAAAAACCAAGCAATTCTCATTCAACTATTCAGACAGCATGATTTTGCTAACTCGCGGCAACCTTCATCAGACGGTTGAAAGGTGCGGTATCGTTGCGGCGCCATTCAATCCCCCGGATGAAGATAGCCAGAACTTTGCAGAACACCCCAGAGCACAGTTAGCACAGCCAACTGGTGTTTGTCTTCGCGCAACCCTAAACTTTTGTGCAACCCCCAGTAGCCGCAGTTGGTATTGCGACGAACGTTCTTCGCCTTCGGGCGTGTCGCGACAGGGTTGGTGATTTTCGTTGGGGCGCCCTGAAGATGTCGAAAAATCGAAGAACAGCTTAAGATTTCACAGAGAGCCCATCGCTTCTGCTCCAAGTTTAGAACGGCGAGTTATTGAGTGGAACGCGAGGTATCTTCAAGGCCTCGGGCTGCGAGCCGATGATTTAGAGGAGGTAGGCGCTAGCAACGCGAGCAGGTGTTGCCTTTTGTACGTATTAAATTCCTTCTGCTCGCTTGGTCGCCTCGTGGCGAGCAGCTAGGGACCTTAACCTCGCGACATTAACGCTGAAGCCACAAGTTAAACGAAAGATTTCATTTATTTCGAGGAAATGTTTCCGTACTTTCGAAGAATAATATGAAAGAGTACAAAGATTGAAAGAATTTAAGGGTGACAATGTTTCTGCTTGGTACCATATCCTTACATTGATGTAGACAATGTTTATTTTTCACAAGATCCTTCCTAAAAAAAGTCTTTTGAAACTCGCAAAAATTACCACAGCCATTTTTATTAGATGATTGCGTAAGTTCGTGCCCGATTTTCATAGATGTCGCAAACTGTAAAAAAGAAATATATTCTACAATTAGAAAAGAACGGTGACTATACATATGATTGATTAATAAAGTTGTGTTCTTTAAAATTTGATCAATGAATTTTACTTTCAAATCGGGCACGAATTGATGCAATCGTCCGATATTATGCGCTAGGTCTTCCAGTATCAACCCTTAGTGTTCAAAGCCTCCGAAACGAATTTATATTAATACACCTCAAGCCTTTCGTGTTCGAAACTGGTAGAATAGCGTAAACTGTGTTGTACAATGGAGCCTGCGCCATTATTAGGCTAGCTGTTCGACAAAATACCGTAGATTCCCATTACCCCTCGGCTACGAAGACCTTGTCTAGCATGACTCCGAGGCATTCCCGTCGCAGCAGCAAAGAAACTACAAGCTCTTTGATTAAAATGCCCCCCTCCTATCGATCGCAGGACTCTTAATGGCGAGAAAAGGATCGAGGTGGGAGAATTGGGGATCGTTTGCTGGCTCCGTGGAGGCTAATTTACTCGCGCAACGAGACGAATCGGGTTTGCAGAGGGTATCGAGGTTCGCCATTGAAATATAGTTAACCCTTTGAAGCTTGAATTACGGTGTCGCTATGTTCTAACCAGTTTGAAGCTGCTGCCCGGACACCTGGAAAGTGGTGAAGAATATTCCGAAAATCGTAAAATTTACATCTCCTTTCAAGTTTTTTATGCGAAATAAAAATGTTTGCATTGGTTGAAGGACACAGGAGTCAAATAAAAATGTTTTTCTTCTTCCAAGTATATTATCAAGCTGAAACTGTGCTCTAATCTTTTTAATATAAAACGATCCTGAATTGTTCAAGTTTCGAAGCAGATTTTCCACGGAGACAAGATCAAGTAGATCGTTCAGCAAGTTTGATGCGGAAGGATTAAGAGTATTAAAAGGATTAAAAGTATGTATTAAAATTCTGCGTTTGAAGCCGTCGGGGAGCAACCTAATACGTGAATCGACAAAGGACAGCCTCTTTCGCATAAATACGGTTTTCCAGAGCGTTGGCATCGCGTCGCATGTCGGCAGGCTTCAAAGGAGCGGCGATCGTAGGTTCTAGCCGTGATCTAAGCATTTTCAGGCGGCCGGTTAAAAGCGAGTGGTGCTCGAGAGCGGCGTCAGGAGCTTAAAGGGTTAATTAGAACGTGGTTCGACGATACGCCGGGAAATTTCGGAGTCGCGGAATTAAAGGGACACAAGCATCTCAACGACGAGACGGGACGCGGCGGCTCGGTTTTCATTTTTTAGTGTAATTGAACGCACCTTTAAGGATTCGGGCAAGTGGTCGGCGAGGAAGTCCAAGAGCTCAGGCAACTCCTCTTCGGCGAGCAGACGAAAGTTCCGGCCTCGATCCATCGCCTCGGGGCACTCCATACTGAAACTAATTACGGGAGATCATTGTGTGAGTGGCACGGACTTTCGAACCCCAGCCGGCCCGTCCACGCCTCCCGTGAAACACGTGACTCTGCACGGCTCGCAACGCGTTTCGACGGGACAGCTTTTTACTACCCTCGCGAATTTCCGAAAACGACTCGGCAACCTATCGCCGGCAGCTCGGCAGTTGGCATTGTTGGCATAGCTCGCGATCGGGTCCGAACATTGACCTGATTAATTAACACATCGTCCACCGATCACTCCGTCATTTTTGGAGGTCTGTGGCTCATAGATTCTTTAATAGGTCCTTCAACAGCAACTAGAACTTCGTGAAACGACCGTAATACATTAGAAACAAAGCTCCTCAAAGGCGAGTACTGTTTTCCTCTTTATATTAGTTCCTTATTATGTAAACCTAATATAGAAGGTCTGAAAATAGACCTCGAACAATGTTCCGTTAGAATTTAGAAAGAATGGAAACCTATTTAATGTAGGCCAAATGTAATAATATTGTACTTGCTATATGAACCACTTGGTTTAAGCAATAAATAAATAAAACTTCATGAACTAGACTGCGGATCTTTGTGCAACATACAAATGTTAGGTAACAAAATTTGGGTGTCTTGTACAGACACGTGTATTTACCACTTCAATTTCACACGACGCGACTACGAGACCCGAAAGTTTTTGTAATCAACTGTGAACAAGGGTGAAGCGACGAATCGTGGAATGAATCGTGGCGTTTTCGAGTAACGCAATTCGATTGACAAGGGTATTGTGCAATTGATGGGTGACGCAACAGTCACAGACTGATAAGGTAGCAGAATGTGGTCTTCCGGGCCATACGTAACAGTACACGATACGACAGTATTTTTGATTTCTTTAAATGTCTCCACTGTTTACTCGCTTCCTTCAAACTAGAATCAAATTCTATTTAGTTTGTTGTCAGTATAACTGTAACTTCATCTCGAAACAAGTTTGTTATTAGCCACTGTCTCTTGCAAACGATACAATTTTGATTTTACATGAAGACGCACAGTCTACCAATGATACTTACAAAAAACAACGCGGATAGATGCAAACGCAATAGGCGTCAGTGTTAGATATTCTTCGGGGTATCGCCGAGGGTTGCACGGAATAAAATTTAATAAAATAGAAAAAATAGAGAAAAAAAATCAATTGCAAAATTTGCCACCGAACAGACAAACAAACAAGAAAGCGAGCTAATAAAAACGTGGTAATAACTGACTACGCGCGGGAGAAACGAATAAAACAGTATATGTATATATTTAAAAGTAAAGAAAAAACATAAAATAGTCGTGCACACAACGCGATTGACCGTACCTCGCAGTCCGAAGTTCACACACGTGCGCTTTTCTCTCGATTATCTCGTCGTCGTTAAAAGAAAACGCGATTGCCGTATCTTAATCTAAAAATCTAAACAGTCGAAGAGTGTCGATCCTCGACGGCGTGGCGCGGCGCCGACATCGCTCAACGGGGTGTCGTTTTTTCTATTTCTTTAACTATGTCTCTACTGTTTACTCGCTTCCTTTAAACTCGAATAAAATTCTATTTAGTCTGTTGTCGGTATAATTAAAGAACACAAAGGCGTGCAATAAATATAAGCTGTCTTCTCCTCCTAGGAAACGAGGAGCTTCAAAGAAGATCTGCCAAAGGAAGCGAGGAAACGTTTCTCGACTGAATTTTTAGGGCACAGGCCTACTTTCTACATTTTCGTAGCATCCCCGTGCCAACTGCCAAGCTGCGGAACGATAAACGAAACGAGGAAGAGAAGCGACGGCCTGCTGGCGTCGTGCTCCTCGCCCGAAAACGTGCATGCTCCCCCTCGCTGGCCATTCGATTCGTCGAATATCGCTTGTAAACAGTCGAGTAACCCCGGTCGGAAGGGAATAATCGATCGTGCTGCGGAGGATAGTGTCCCGAGAGCGAGCGAGCGCGCGAGAAGCAGGCGTGCGATGAAAAACCGGCTCATCGTTAAGAATCATTAAGAGCACGTTCCTCGTCGGCGCGGGGCACGCGTACGTGTCACGCCGGGGCAACGTTCCCGACGACAATGTCGTCATCGTCGACGTCGTCGGTTGCATAATTCTATGCCACACTCTCCCGGGCCGTCGAAACGTTTCCTAGCGTCGCGACACCTCCTCGTGAGAGTGCCCGAGACACACGCCAGCCAGTTTTCCGCGCCCTCGAGGCTCTGACTTTGACTTATCGCGTCAAGTGGAGCGTGCCCGTGCCCGGTCAGACTCGTATCCATCATCGTTCGCGGTAATCGGTCCGACCTTAGACCATGGGAAAAGAGAGCTCGCTCGTTACCAGCCGACCAATGCACATTAACCCTTTCAGAATGCTGTTCTCTAGGTCTAGACGCTGTTTATCCACGACTGGTCGATCCTATCGGCGAACCTAGCTTAACAAAGTAGTGATTCACTGCGCCATTAGACACACTGTGTAAAGAAGTTTCAACGTGCATCCCTTGTTTGTGCTCAATTTAATAGAGCAGCTGCAGTTTCTACGTAAATTGTCAGACGCAATTCCTTTCAGGTGTTTCGACTTGAATCTCTCGTTTGTGCTAAATTCAATAGATGCAGTCTCTACGAAAATTGTTAGGCCCAATTTCTTTCAGGTGTTTCGACTTGAATCTCTCGTTTGTGCTAAATTCAATAGATGCAGTCTCTACGAAAATTGTTAGGCCCAATTCCTTTCAGGTGTTTCGACTTGAATCTCTTGTTTGTGCTAAATTCAATAGATGCAGTCTCTACGAAAATTGTTAGGCCCAATTTCTTTCAGGTATCAAGAGCTCGTTTGGGACAAGAGTACCTCCGAACCCATAACTCATTAGTACTCTGTCTTAAGAGGGTAGACTCGCTTCCAGGATTGCAAGGGTGAGGGATGGCGGTTTTCAGTAATCAAAAGCGCTAGGTAAAAGATCAATCTATTCCGCATTCGCCTTCAAAATTCCTATTTTTACGTTTACAAGGCGTATTTTGCATTGTTTGAAGCATAAAGCTGCAACAGCTACATGCTGCCGAATAATGCAAATTACTCCTCGTAAACGTAAAGATAGGAGTAATGAAGGCGATTGCAGGCTACATCGATCTTTGATCAGGTGCTTTTCGCTTTTCGCTTGTCGAGAAATGAGAAGACGCATCCCGCACCCTTGCAATCCTGGAAACGAGTCTACCCCCTTAAGATTTATTTAAAATCTTAGTGTTATAAAGTAGATTTATTTAGCACTCGAGTGGCATTTGGCGCCACTAAAAAGTTGCTTACTCAAAATACTTTTTATTCAAGTAATTCGACTTGTAAATAATCTAGATTATTCATTCCCTTTTGTTCGGACCATAACTACACGCAGTCTTATTGACACGTTGAATGCCGTGCGAATTTTGTGTCCTCCAAACAAATTTCATTTATTTCGTTCATAGAAGTGATCAGCGTTATTAAGCATAATTGTCAGCGACTAGACACTCGAGCTCTCCCGTGCACTATAATTTATTTTATTACTGCAGTAATAAATGGACGCTCAATGCCAACGTGTTTCAACGCGTGGGTGCTTTATAAAAAAATATACAACTCACGTAATTATTGTCATTTCTGCTTGAAACAAATCGTACACGTACTTTAAACATCAATGATTACGCGTGTAAAATCCCAGTGCAAAAGTTTTTCTTGAAAAAATTCCCAAGAATGAACTCTTTGAGGGTGCAGCTGATTAAATCTAATTGCTGTTTGCCTACGACTAGGTCGATTCTAGCTATGGACGTAGCTTATCGAGATCTCGATTGAATACACGACTATACATTGCGTAAATAAGGCTCTATTTGAATCCCTCGTTTATGCTAAATTGAATCTCGCGTCTATAGTTCCTCTAAAAATTGTTAGACTGAAAGAGTTAGTCATTGGTCGCGCGGGAAACGCGTCTCCGCTGAATCCTGCAAGAAGGTCGATCATTAAGCTAGATTCGTTAGCGCTGGGCTCGCAATCTTCGACGTCCTAGACACTTTGCGGAACTCGGGGTTCAAGGATACACGAGGACTTCGGAGATAAAGAGTTTCGAAGCAGGGCTTCAGGATTTCGGGTACTGCGGTTTTGTAGGCTAGACAAGGATGACGAAAGAATGTCGAATAGAAGCTAAAGTATTCGCAAGGACTTTGGGAAGCTAGAAACTTTTGAAGGAAAGTTTCTAGACTTTTGCTGTCTCGATTTGGAAGGCACTCCCTATAAAATGGGGAGGAGATGACGAACTTGGATCAGTGCCTAGGTTGGACCTAATTCATGCCAATCATGACCAAGTTAAACAGTACCGCTGAGAACACTGAGAACATTTTTCTTCTACAAGGTGTACACAGTGGCTGATAAAAATAGGACACCGTTTATCTTTTACGTTCTTTGCCGCAAAGAACAATGATAGAACTGTTCGACAGAAATGTCTTTCTTTATTGTATGGGTCTAACAGGCTGAAGACAATACATTGACATTCTGAAATTCCTTTAATCCTCACTTTCGCCATAAACGCGTAGAATCCGCAGTACAGTGGACAAACTATAAGCAACATTATTCATTGTTCTTTGTATCAGCGACGTAACAGATGGTCTCTCTTTGATCAAGCACGGTAGTCAAAGCACAATTCATAATCGATACGATTAGTCGCACTCAAACTGTTCCTCTTTCCCAAGATACATGGCTCGACATAGCTCCGAATTAGTATCTCGACATCGAAGCACTTAGGGGTCCGAGAATACACGAGGGCTTGGAAAGTTCGGGTGGTATCGGGGGGATGACGAAATAACCTCGAAACACCGAGGAGGATACACGAAGGATACACGAGGACTTCGGGTGCTGGAGAAGAATGTCGAAGGCTGCGAAGCTGGGCCTTCGAGTGTCGCGATATCGATGGCTCAGCAGGGATAATGATATAAAGAAACCCCAGTGATTCCCTAATACGATGGCTGGCACGATACACGGGCTTACGCGTCGGTTGATCTGTGTGTACTGCGCTGAAAGCAATCGTCGGCTTAGACTCGCGGGGCAAGGCTCGAGGAATTACGAAACCGTGTGGCCAAGGCTGGTTGTGCGAAGAAGCCGAGCAGAGCAGAGCAGGGATCGCACAGCATCCCCGGCCGCGTGCCGAGGAGAACAGCTTGAAGGGACAGAGAACCGTGGAACATAACCGGGAGAAACAGAACCGAGAGGAACAGAGTTTGCCGAGAGCGGTTTTATCGACTCGTAGCCGAGAGTGTTGGCCAGTGGTGCAGGCAGAGATTGCTCGCACACCTGTGTCCCGGTAACTTCGTAACAGAAACCATCGCGCGATAAACAAGTCCCGTGGGAGGTGTCGCGGCGTTCATAGACGGTTTCCTGGCAGCTAGCTTGTTCTCGGCTTTGTTCCCTGCTCTTATTCCTGCGTTTGCTCTCTCACTTGTTTCTTCACTGTCGCGTCGAATCGATTTACCTGAACGGTTTTATCGGGCCGGATCGTTGTTGAGTCAGCGATGTCGAAGGAACACGGTCGTCACGATCAACGGACTCCCGGAACGTCGTCGTAAGGGAACGAGGAATTAACGCGGAACGAGACCAGCCGAGTTTAGGTTTCGAATGGTTTGCGGGATGTCGCCAAGGGGTAGTTCCAACGGAGGCACCCGCCCTCGCCGCCCCCTGAACCCGCACTGCCGCCCCTGGGCCACCGTTACCCTCCATGCACCGAACACCGACGTGGTGCTCCATGCGCAGGCGCCCTGCCGACTCATTGCTGTACTATTGCTTCCGGGTACCCGGCTCACTCGGCCTCGCCGCCGAGGGTTGCACATAATGCAGCGAGAATGCTCACCAGCCCTACAGCTCAATCCAAATTGAACGGCTCCTGTAATTGTACGAGCTGCGGTGAATCACAATATTCGGACATTTTCGGAAGAACAACTTCTCTAATATTGGCCTGTACGACATGGACTTTTTTTTAAATTTCGGAAACATCTCAATTGGTCGGAATTACGGAGAAAATACTGTAAGTTTGTTATTAGTAGCCTGCGGATCTTTATAAATTTATAGCAAAATTGAGTAGATGAAATTCAAAATTGTTGTAAAATTTAAAAAAAATTGAAGATGTCAACATATGATTTCTCCTCTATTAAAATCATTAAGGGAAGAAATGACATTCAATTCAGTTTCTATTTCTTGCAATCGATGTAGACAATTTTTATTTTGCATAAAGATCCGCAGTCTTATTAGCCACTGTCTCCTGCAACTGGTACAATTTTGATATTACGTGACGACGCGCAGTCTACCAATCAAAAATTAAAAAAAAACAACCTGGATAGATGCAAAAGCAATAGGCGTCAGTGTTAGGTCTTCTTCAGGAATCGGCTCATCAGGGTATCGCCGAGAATTGCACGGAATGCGGTGAACATGCTGACCGTCTTCTTCTCTTTGCTTTCATCGAAATTGACCGGCTAGAGGCTGTTGTTAAGGCTACCTCCGCAGAAATTGGCTACCTTGGTTGGTTCTAACGATAATTAAAAGAAAGTTGCAACTGGATCACAGATAATGATAGTAGATATCTTCTTTATGCATATACAAATAAAAATAGACTGGTCAAACACTAACCTTTGAGTTAGAAGAATTGAATGCTGTTGGCATATTATCCTCGACTCATTAAAATTATTAGAAAGGCGTCGCCTAGCGAGCCAGCTCCTGTCGATAAATTCTAATCGACAGTTGTGCAAGTGGGCGCAATAAGACCAATGAATTTGGATGAAATACCATTCCAAAAATGCCCATTCTGTTTCCTACAATTCACCCTAGAATTTTTAAAAGAAGAACACAGCAAGACGCATCCGATGATAGCAAGTATGGTTTCCTTCACCGTTAAGGGTTGCGCGGAATGCGGCGAGATAGCTGATAATCGTGTTCTCTCCGGATACATCGAAATTGAACGAAGCTATCGGAGAGGCTACTATCGTAGACGTTCTCCTGACTGGTTCCGACGATAATTAAAGAAACAATGTGTCTGTAACAGATGTGCTACTCTTTCTGTTTGGGAGCCGATAGCGTATAAGTGCAGGGTATCACGGAGCGACCCAGTAGGCAAGCTGCAGCTCCACTCGAGCCTAGTCACGTTGATCGATATTTTTGCGGAGATATCGCCGAAACGTGGTTAAATTTATCAGGCCGGTCGTCTTTACTGCGGCCAACACGCAATTTCCTTGCAGCGTGTCGCCTCGGCCGTCGTCTCTTCGACCCCTAGCCCTATTCACCGGGAACTCACGACCCTTCCGTTGTCCGGCCGCAACGATTTACCCTAAATTACGAATACAGCATGCTCAGCAGGTGATGCGCCCTAGCCACGTAATCGGACCTCTATCGCGCGACGTGGTCCAGAAATTCGTTTCAAACAGTATCCAG
This sequence comes from Lasioglossum pauxillum, assembly GCA_933228785.1. Lineage (NCBI taxonomy): Eukaryota > Metazoa > Arthropoda > Insecta > Hymenoptera > Halictidae > Lasioglossum > Lasioglossum pauxillum. The sequence goes on along the minus strand of OW121706.1, from coordinate 13,865,539 downwards.
GTCTGAACTGTCTGAATTCTTCCTTAGCGTTTGATGTAGCCTTCCTACGGCGGTGCCTGTGTCCATTTTGACCCAGAATATGAAGATCGTCGTTCAAGTACTCAACTCGTGGTAATAAAACTAAATCAACAGCTGCTGTATTAGGAATAACAGATAAACCATGTCTACTAGAAATGTCTACTTTCAAAATACATTTCTAAAAAAGAAACCAATCCATATGCTACACGATTAATCGCACAATTCAACAAGAATTTAGTTCAGCACCGAAATAAAGTACTAATTATATTATGTGATCAGCATGGATCAGGAGGATAATGGAAGTTCTACTGAACAATTGAAACGAAAAGTCTGACAGTACGACAGGACTAGAAGTGAAGTGTGGATCGCGAGGAAGGCTTAGAATCGGGGTGCATGTATTTGCGGAAAAATAGGGTGCGATTATGCACCCGCGCAACCCATCGACGTTGTACTGCACTGCGCCTGGCGTCGCGACGCAGGGAAGCACAGCTTCCACCGCCGCCTCTTCGTTTTCGCAGATCGATCCGGCTACTGACAGGAAGCGTGACCAATAGTCTGCTTGTGGAAGTCGTCCTGACAGTGTGCGTAAGTCAGGGGTTCGCATAGTCCGTCAGAAAGGACATAGTGAAGTCCTAGAAGCAGTGGTGCGTTCCCGAGAGGATTCCAGGGCCCAAATTCCGTGCGAACGACAATCGGACATTAACGATCGGGACAGAACGGTTGGATGGTCGCGTCCTTATCATGAGGCTCTTATCGCCTCGTCGGGATAGACGTTCGGGACTCATGCGATCCTGCGACGAGTAGCAGGACACGCTACGGAACTATTAAAGCACCTGATTCGATAACGCAACAGCAGAGGTGTCCGCCGCATTCCCGACGCGTTTCAATGTCATATGACGCTGAAGGCCGAGTCGAAATGCACGCGAACCAGTTCGAATCCTGTGCGTGACCGACCCTCAGTCCTCTGCGATTCCAGAAGCGTCGAGAACCGAACGAACTTTTGAGAACACGAGGTTGACAGCGATATCGATCCCTGACATGTGGACGAGCTGGTTCGGTACAGGTAAACTCCGGCTCCAAGGTACATACAGTCCATCCCACAAGAGCGTGTCGACGATATTTCTGTAAATGTTCATATATTTGTAAAAAGCTTGATACGAGTCGAATCTATACATCAAACGTTAATCTCTCTTACTTACTTAGTAAGGGGTCCAATCTCCTCCATTAGCAATTATAGCTTGGTACCGTCTCGGCATACTTTCAACTATACATTTCTACGCTACAGGTAGCGACCTCCATATCTTTCGAATATGGTGTACAAGAGTTTGCCCTTCATTATAGACCACGCATTTTCTATTTGGCTTGCATCAGTTGATGGAGTTTTCCGCTTTCCGTTTGGTACAATTGATGATTTCGCGTACGCTGCACTCATCTCAGAAAGCTCTGTGCTTTTCACTGTTAGAAACAAAACTGACAAAGATGGCAGCAAGTAATGCAAATTACGCCTCGTAAACATAAAAATAGGGCCTTTGAGAAATGAGAAATCACGCACTCTTGCAATCCTGGAAATAAGAGTCTACCCCCTTAAAGACATCTGCGTTTGTTTACATTATCCTTATCTCCTCCTCATTGGGTGACAGGTTTCGAAGATATCGCCGACACGCTCTTGTGGCTTGATTTAACCACGGACGAAATCTGCTTTCGAATTTGCCCGCACATTCTCTGGCGCATGCGTCCTGTACCTGGGAACGATTATCAGCCATTGCGTACACATAACCTGCAAATTGTACGCTCGCTCTGACAGCAGTACTGAAATATGAACACCAACTGTTATCGACGGTTTTTTCGTGATTAGAATTTCTAATTACAGTCGTCCTTTAGAATATTACAATATTTGAAGAAATCCCGTACGTACAGTACCGAACTTGACTTATTTAAGCTGCACTGTTTAATTGGCAAACAAACAAATTGTGCGTCGTAGATAGCATTATCTATTATTGGCAGCGTTATTTTTCATTCCAGAATAAATTGATGTATTTTCTAGAGATCTTTGGTGGCCCCTTCGTTGCAATCTCAACTGTTCGATTAGTGAATAGAGAAGATTCTAATTGAACTGTTGTGCATGCATGATTAAATTGTTAATTTGGTCGTCTGCTAGAGGCGTTCATTATTATGTATATAGCAATTTCTCTACGCAATGTAACCCTTGTTTTGAATCCACAATGATCTTTACTTTGGAATTAAGAATATCGTTGAAATTCGAGCGAATTTTTAAGTTTTAAGTTGAAGAACATTGTCTCGACGTTGGCTTGCGTCGACTTACATGCTCACTCTTTTTATCGCTGTTCGTATCGGCGAAGATAACGTTTGATGCTCTCAGTTTACCTAGGCAGGACGCATGTTCCAACGTGCAACGACCGTCATTAAAGCGAACGTGTTTACCCAAATTACTTGTTCGAATTTTCGCACGAATAACAGTTGCGAAAATTCGCTGCGATACAGGTTCGTCCTGTTACCTTTTGTTGCTATAGTGTACGTGGGCGACGGAAGCAATCGCGTTATAAATTAATAGGAAATCAATATCATATTGATTTTACAGATTATATTCATAAAGTGAGTATGTCCAGGAGGAAACTGGGCGGCGAACGACAATTCGACAACGTGGATTACACACAGCTTACTGAAACTGACAATGGCTTTGTTGATTCTCAGGTGAGCTTTCACTTTATTTTAAACAGTATCGGTTGAGCATCTGTCAAAGATTTCACACATAGATTACTACCCTTCGAAACTAGTTGACATTAACTAACGTTGACGATTTTGAAGTTCGTGAATCCACCTGTAAAAATACCATGGAAAGCCATCACCCTGGCAGCACTTCTGTTTGTTGGGGGCACTATCATGCTGATCATGGGTAGTCTAATTGTGAGCGGTCACATCGATTCGAAAGTAAGTAGTATTTATTTATAAATAATATATATACATATATATTTCATATTATGTATTTATATTATATTTAGTATTTATATTATATTTATATACGTATTAGTATTTATATTATGAACAATTATTATTTCTTTTCAGTATTCCGATCGCATGTGGCCAATCATTATCTTAGGAATTTTGATGTTCATACCGGGTGCTTACCACATGAGGGTAGCCATTTTAGCATATCAAAAAGTGCCAGGGTATTCATTCGACGATATACCAGAGTTCGATTAATTACGCGCGAATTTTTTACCGAGAGCAATTCGAGATTTTAACGTTTGATTAGCACTAAATATGCACGCAATCTGAGTATCGCTTTTATTTTTGCGATCACGTGATCGAGACTTGGATTTTTAAGACTTCGGTGTGTCACAATGCGTGAAAAATGTTCAAACGTGCACAGTGTTCATTTAGCGTAATAGACTCGAACAAGTAACATTTCTTATTTCTGTACATACACTGTTTAACGTTAAGTTGTATTGTTCTGAATTTGTAAGTATTATTTATAGCTCCTCACGGAAGATTGATTTTACGTGAATTGTTAACGAGAAAAGACGTTTTCTTACATATTCAAACATTATGCGAACCGTACCGATGCCCGATCTGCAAATCGGCTTAAAATATCAATGTTTTCTTTCTGTACAGAGCATCGAGAACATCTGTGATTAATAAACTATTTTGCAGTACATATCAGGTTTAACGTGATTCGTGTACCTAAGAAGCGTATAAGCACTGGTAAAATCTTCGGAAATAAAAACAGTATGACGTTTACTCAATTTTAAATATCAATATATACTTACTTAAAATTAAACCTTTATACACGAGTATACTATATTATTACAAACATTGTACATGATCATATCGTCGAAAGATAATCAACATAAAGCTCATACTAAATTGTTTATACAACAAACGTACTTGAATTGATTGTAATGGTAATAATTAAAAAATGAGTCTTTAAACGCGTTAAGTGAGTAAGAAATTTCAATGAGATTAAAAACTAAAATAAAATTTACTATAATCCATAAAAAAGCTTAAAAATAAAAGACAATGAACAATGATCCGTAAAAAAATAAACAATGACCCTTTGCTACACTTAAATGTGCTACATACAGTTCATCTGATTGCACTTCAGATACTTGTAGAGTTTCGTACAGCTTATCTTCTGTAATTTACCTTTTCCTCTGTATGCCAGAGAGAGAGGTGGATCGAATTCTGTTTTGAGCACCTTTTTCATTAAATGTACACTTCCAATTATTTCTTTCTCGTATTGTTTGTTCATCCCCCTGTCGTTAACAAGCTGCTTGTCCGACGATGGTGTAGGCTGTAAGAAAAAGTTTCAAAGAGAAATTTGCATTACCAACCTGCATTGCAAACACTCACCTCAAAAACAAGGTACAACGAGGAAAGATTATGCTGTTTGACACCTTCGATTGCATGGCCAAGATTCTCCACAAGCTTGTGCATCATGGCCCAAATTGCAAGATACATTTCTTCGCTCGTCCAATCAGATTTCACGATAATATACATGATTGGGTAAAGCTACTCACGGGAAGTAAACGATGTTAAAGCACGTGATGTATCAATCTCTACTGATAAATGATTTTTCCAGCACAGGAAGAAATTGATCATCTACTCTACCTACCTGCATTTCTGGATAGATACCTAAAAGAACTGCACTCTGGTACATCTGCTTAGCCAGTGGCAAATCTATGCGAACCAACGAGGAGATCAGTGCACGATACGTAATCGGATACAGTGTGCAATTGTAATTATCAATCAGCTTTGCAATGTCGATAATTAACTCATGATCATTTCTTAATAATAACGACGACACCAGCTTATTCGCTAGGTACGACAAATCTAAAAGAAGCAACAGACGTTCGGTTCATTCTACATTAACGATGCACAGGATCTACGTGTAATTAACGATTACATCTAGTTTCGTTTAATTGTATTAGTCGAAGTTGTGCCTTCGCCAATGCACATAGTACGAGGTTGTTGCATATGAAATGTCCGAGTTTTAAAATTGAAGTTTCTTGATTGTATTACGGTAAAAATAAGATATTAGGTCATTCAAGTTTTTCAGTTACAAGATTGTTATCTTGATTTTGTAGTTCTTTTTTACCATCAACGACTAGTAAGTTAACTAATCAACATATTTTGACCAAAAATTACATAAAAGTTAATTTTTCCAGACATATAAAAGGAATACACGACAGTCACGTTGGTTGACGTTTAAATAATCTTTATTTAAGGGTAAAATTATACATCTAAATTAAAATTGAACACAGGATATTAACACTAAACGTGCCGAGCTATAAAAGCAACAGGCACGTGGTTGCCTTATAAAAATGGCAAGAATTTATTTAGACTTTGCACGGTCCTTATTCTAAGTATTCCTTGATCGAAACGTTTTCTAAGAGTCGCATTCTAAAATCGGACATTTCATATGCAACAACCTAATAGATACAATTAACTCTCTTACCTATTGGATAAAAATTGCTGCTTTGATCTACGATTAAGAACTCGAACAGAGGGAAAGCATACTCTGGGGATGTGTTGCAAAACATGTCTAAAAGTATTGTCACTACTTGCGCTCTGATATCATCATCCTTCTCATCATTGCGTACCTTCCACTTACCACGATATGTACAAAGAATATTAGTTTCTGGAAAAGACAGATTATGCCATATTGATCTAGGACGTAGAGTTGGTCCATAGTTTCCCAACATGGGGTCAATGTTGAATTTCATCAGATTTAAAGATTATACAGCACGCAGACATTTTTGTGAATGATGTTAGTTTGAAAACGGAGACGCGGAAAAAGGACTCTGAAGTGAAAGGTTGGGAAACCATGGCGCACCTGGCGATTCTAAAAGAAATAAGGAGCCAACTCACGCTTGAGAAGGTTAAAAGCCTTCATGGGTTGTCGATTCGCTAAATAAATTTCGCAGAAGAGCATCGTGACTACCGCGTCAAATTTAAGGAAGGAATCATGTAGAATGCTTTCCATGCTGTTTAGTAATAGAAGAGCTACGACCCAGAGCTCCCTCTCAGCCAGATCGGCCAGGATGTATATCGTGACATCGATTAGTATTTTGAAAAATGTCGCCGTCGCTCCGTCTTGGACTATAATGTCCAAGAAAGAAAAAAAGAGAGAACGATGTTAGGCACGGTCTCAAATAAAAATTCAACGACTATTTCGAAAATTTCTTTTATTCGATGTTAATCGTAATACAAACGTGGAGATTAGAGGTGCTAAATCTACTAATATCATCAGTGAAAACTTACTATCCAACGAAATTATAAAATAATTACTCTTTATTCTATGTACATCTAAGTTGTCTTACTAAAAGAATCTTAATAAAAATCTAAAACGAGCTAAGAAATAATCATATATATGTTGTATAATATATAATGTATAACGACTGTTGTACAAAATGTACCGAATTATGCCATCTTGAAGCTATTGAAACGGAACCTATCTTAAAACTTTGGTACAAAAATGAAATTTGAGAAAATGTCGAACACAAAGTAGACGCTTGAAAACGTCACGTAGTGGATGACCTAATGATCACGATGTTTCAGTGAATTATTTACCTGCAAGCGAAGCGAGTTTGCTCAAGTGACTGTGAGAATGTTCTACTTTTCTCTGCAGAATATTATAGCAAGCTCTGGTGAATGGAGACACATGTCTTCTTTGTGCCTCGTCCAGGATCTTTTTAACATGTCTATAGTCGTTGTGCTTGAGCCCCTCCTGAAGGCTATGAACATCTAAATAAAATTTCCAAAATCTCTCCCGGCTGCGCTTTGAGTACGGACTTGGAATGTTATCTGGTGGAGCAAACGTGACCATTAAATCGATATGCTACAATGTATCTAATAAATAATAACACTACTCAAGTAAGTACACTATAGTAAGTAAGTAGGATGTGTTCAGTAAGTGGGTAGGAGTTAAAATTTGTAGAATGTGTTGCGATAGTTACCTATGGGATGCAACAGAGCTGAAGAATTTCCACCCTGCACATTATTGTTACTGTCAAAACAAACATTCTTCCACACCATAGGCGATAAGTTATCAGTCTGCATCGTGTACGGTATAACTTCCGGTTCATTGAGTGGACTCGGTGAAGCAATTGTAACATAAGTGGCATCCACCTTTTCTTCTAGTCTCAAGTTCTTCTGTATCTGGCTATGTATACTATGAAACTGTAATAATAATTTTTTATTGAACAGTCCAAGGGACTCGTTATCGAGCTTATGTACGACATTTTCGTACACGTCCTGTATATGTTTTTGGGTCAGTATACACTCGACCAAGATAAGTTGGATAATATCTTCGTCCAGTTTGTCTATCCGCATGAACAGCGGCTTTAACGTGGGCCAGCCATCGCCAGATACTATATAAGTTGCTAATATTTTCGATATACTTGTGACAAACTGTGTGTCACTGGCATCTACTATCATTACTAACTTATCAACGATTTGATTCACAGTGACTCCCCACGCGATCAACCCTTTAATAGAATCGTAGACAAGTTGTGAGCTTATGACGTTCGAGGTGCAGAATTTTTTCAATAATTTTAAAATGCAGACGAAATCGCTCGTATCAGGATGTTCGTATAAAGTTCGTAAAAATTGTTTGTAAAAAGCCTCTAAAAATATTATGTGCCGCTGCTGTATCAAATCGTCCATCACGTCGAAAAATAGTGTTTCATTCCTGTGGTGCAGTAGCTTCAGAAATGGTGTAAACTGTATATTTAAAAAAGTACAGATTATCAAATGAAATCAGACAACATTCATACAATACAGCTAGAATTGATTATAGAGATCTTACATACATTATGATCATAATGACAAGTGTTTGCATAACAGGCACCCGTTCCTATCATCCTGTAACAGAAACCTCGAAACAATGATTTAAGTCCATTCTGATTTGATTGATATTTTGTTTTCGTGTTCGTCTGTGGTTTTAGTGTCAGTCTCGCGGTGAGGTCTTTTTTGACTGGTTGGGCTTTTACTTCCATTAATGTAACTATTTCGGCTGGTTTTTTCGTTTCTGGAACTATTGCGAATGGTTTTCTCGTTCGTTGACCTATTTCGACTGGTTTTCTCGTTCGTTGAACTATTTCGACTGGTTTTTCCCTTTGTGGAACTATTTCAACTGGTTTTTCCCTTTGCAGAAGTATTTCGACTGGTTTTTGCCTTTGCTGAACTATTTCGACTGGTTTTTTCGTTCGTTGAACTATTCGGCCTGGTTTTTTCCTTTGCGGAACTATTTCGACTGGTTTTTTCGTTCGTTGAACTATTTGGCCTGGTTTTTCCCTTTGCGGAACTATTTCAACTGGTTTTTCCCTTTGCAGAAGTATTTCGACTGGTTTTTCCCTTTGCTGAACTATTTCGACTGGTTTTTCCCTTAGCTGAACTATTTCGACTGCTTTTTCCCTTTGCTGAACTATTTCGACTGGTTTTTCCCTTAGCTGAACTATTTCGACTGGTTTTTCCCTTTGCGGAACTATTTCGACTGGTTTTTCCCTTTGCTGAACTATTTGTGTCTTGCTATTATTGGAATAGTTAACATTGTATGCTTCATTAAACTCGAGAGCATTTTTTTTGTAATAATTATCGATCACTTCATTAGTCATAATATACTGCTTCTCCGTGACCAATGGAGCTTCTTTCAGTCTCCGTGATTGAGGAGTTTCTGGAACATCGTATCTACAAACATCAATGTATTTGATTAATAGTTAATCGTAACCTTGACTCGGTAGAAAGAACTTATTAATACTTACTCTTCAATAAGCATCGAATCTGCAAACAATGAGATGCAATCATCTTCGTCGCCCTGCGAAGCACTGTTATTAAAATATCTACTCTCTAAAATGGGAGAAGTATCTTCTGAATCTGGTATATGATTCTCTGTCGCTGCTTTTTGCTGTGAAAATCTTGCATCTTCCCTTGCATTGCATTCTACTCTGTTGCTGTATCCGAAATTCTCTGTCAAAGTCTGCTTTTTCATGCTGGAAACACCATGTTCCTCGTTCTTTAATAGTGCAACTTGTACACCATTAGTTATGTTATCTCCTTCTGGAAACTCAATGCTTGGTCCAGAAACATCTGTACTTATCAGTTGAGGGATTTTTTCGTGATTCTTTAATTCTACAATTTTCTCGGTTTTATCAACTTCCTTGCTCGTGTCAACAGCTGTGTTCACAGCTTCCAAACGCCTATGCCAATTGGTCCTATCCAACTTTACCTTTTTCACATCTTGTCTACTGCTACTGGTCTCGCTGTGCACACGTTTTTGGCTACGCAAACATCTCTGCTCATGCTGATGATGCAATGTATCGTGTTCTACATTATTCTCTTTATTGATTTTATTTTTTACCTTTATACTTTTCTCAATATTTACTACAGTACTTTCTTTGGTTTGCTTATTCGATTCATTACTATGCGACATAACTGATGTTCCAGATGATTGTACAGTGTTGGTAGAAGAATTAATAAAATTTGTAGTGGACGCAGATAATATATCATTTGTACCTTCCTTTGTTGTACTTTTCTGAGTATGTGCTACACTATGCTTTTCGGTGTGCTTACTTAATTCATTGCTACTTGGCACAATGAATCTTTCAGAATACTGACCAGTACTAGCAGAAGAATTAATAGAACTCCTATTAGATGTAGATAACGTCTCTTGTGTATTGTCTGTTATCGTATTTTTCGGAGTACACGCTACAATACGTTTTTTGGTGAGTTTGCTTAATTTATTACTACTTGGCACAATGAATCCTTCAGAAAACTGAACAGTATCAGTAGAAGAATTAATACAATTCCTATTAGATGTAGATAACTTGTCTTTTGTATCTTCCATTACTGTACTTTTCTGAGTATGCACCACAGTGCGTGTTTTGGTGTGTTCGCTTAATTTATTACTACTTGGCGAAATGAGTTTTTTTTGCAATTCCATTAGTTTTTCTTGCAATTTTCTTACATTTAATTCTTCGTTTACAGAAAAATATGTTTTCGATACGTCTACAGTATCCGCCTCGGTGCTTGTAGAATCTGTGCGCCATGTACATATATTTGTTCTTTTATGTGGTTTTACTGCATCATCTGCTGTTGTATTCATATTACATTCCTGAGGTTTGGCTGTACTTTCATTTAAGTTGTCCTTTTGCAGGTGACTTGAATTATAAGCTACATTAACCACATTTGAATAGTTATCATATGATGACGAGAAGACTTCTTTGTTTCTATCATCAGTAGTCAATGTACCATTTATAGGAAAAAATGTTTCCGATATGTCTACAGTATCTGTCTCAGTACTTGTAGAACCTGTGCTTATATATATTTTCGTTCTCTTACGTGGTTTTATTGCATCATCTGCTGTTCTTTTCGTATTACATTCTTGAGGTTTGGCTACACTTTCATTTAAGTTGTTCTTTTGCCGGTGACCTAAATTATGAGCAACATTAATCACATTTGAATTGTTATCATATAGTACAATTCTCTCCAAACAAATCTTTAAACTTCTTCTATTTTGTAATACTTCACGTTTGATATCGACTTCATGTTTTGTATCTACCTCTGTTCAGGTAATCGAAAAACAATATAAGAAGTTAAAAAATTTGTTTATCATTGGACTACGAATCTCTGTGCAAATTCTTATTCATCACAAGTACTTCACGAATCGGAGAAAGTAAAATGCAACATTCTACTATAAACACATGAAGATTCAGAGTCTTGTCATAAGCAAGGGAATTATAATAATGTTAATTTTAACAGTGAAAAAATAAAATAAGAATAGTTACCTCCTATTATTTTGTCCAAGCTAGATGTAGAACCACTTTCGTCAATATTTTGAATAGATTTATGTTTCGACGAAGCATCTCTCTTTGAGTGTGCCCTCGATATTTGCGAAACATTTTCAGATACATTGGCAGTCGAAGAAATCTTGCTTGACATATAGTTAATCTTTTTCACTGCAGTTTCAACTTTGAAATTATGTACTGACTCAAGATTTGTTTTCTCAATGTACGGTGATTGATGCGAAACATGATTTGTCGAGTGAATTAATTTCCTTGTGTCATTTGCATTGCATGTATTATTTATAGAATTCTTTGAAGAAACTTGTAAACAATACGGGTGAGAAACGATCCTTGACATTGAACATCTTTCTAACGTAATAGTGAGTTGCTTACAACCCAAGATGTTCTTATACTTTTCTTGCAAAGCGTGCGCATTATTGCACGTAAATTTCTTAATCTCTGAGCAAGTGTCTTCTCTACAAGATTCTTTTCTATGAACGTTTCTCTTTCGAGTACGAGAATTCTTGCTGTTCCCCATTTTCCCCTTATTATTCATTTGTATCTACGCTAAAATAAACAATGTCTGAGTGACAAAAAAAAGGATATCAACGCAGAATGATAATCGTAGAATGAACCTTACTCTGTTACATATAAAAATTGGTCAGGACAGATACACCACAGAGTAAATGTTAACGTAAAAACCGTTCTGAGTACATAATATATCGTGATACGTTAAATAGGTATAAAATACAGAAAAACTCGATAAAAATCGGAGAACGGCTTATTCGATCAAGTAAAACCAAATCGAGATTTGTGGATCATAAATAAATTGATCGCGTTAAATAATAATAAAGCTGCCGGTGATTGACTAGCAAAAAAAACGAACCATACTTTCTCGAATTCCTTTCTCGATCATTGATCTCATTGATGAATAGTAATAGCAAAAAGCATGAGTCACGTAAATAAAAATACTTTGCAAAAATGATAAATCGACTGTTAACTTTTTAAAGCTACGTGAATGGTATCACTACACGTGTCAGGAGAAAAACAATGGACATTCTACGGTAAAGATAAATACATACTACGTATTTAGAATAATCTCACCGATTCTCGATCGTTAATCGCCGCCGTTGTTATTGTTCGGTCCAAGAGGCAAGAAACCGCGAAACACCATGTGCCCACAGAAACACCATGAACGTGGTTTTCACCGAAGAAATTCACGCGGAGATGGTCAACCGTTCAATTTTTCGAAGGCTGATGAACGGTGTCACGTGTTAAGTAAAATAATGGATACGATCCTCGATCGTTAATCCTCGCCGATCTTATTGTTCGATTCGACTAGTAAAAAGGCGCGAGGCACCATCAGCAAATGGTTGTTATCACTGTAAAAATTCGCGTGAAGTCATCGAACTTGCACGCTAATGCAACACACCGCGAAAATATTCAAGCGTCGTGAGGAGGCGATCGAGAATCACAAGCGCCGGTATCGATATATCGATTGTACAATTGTAAATACTGTACTACGCAGCGTCGAAAATATGGCGACCCTAGCCGCAACCCAACCGACGCTCCTGTTTGTTTTTAAACAATTTCGCTGGACAGAAGAACAGAATGACCGTGAAACCAATATGAAAATGAATCTGGGACGCCTGGTTTCAATTATGCATGAATTCACCCAAAAATGCAGCCGACCTGTTGCAGAATCTTCGATTCCAGTTTGGTAAGTACTCACGGTTACCCCACTCTTCTACGATTGTACATCGTTTGAAATTATTTTGAACTATCGAACTTTTATGCGTATCACTGAAAATAAGTTGAAATTAATAATGCGATTTATAATATTATATTTGAGTTAATAGGTATTTGAACTTACCATTAGCGTTGTTTTGTGCTATTTCGCACTGTTAATTGTCAGCGACGGTTTCTCAAACCCCCTCCTCTCCTAAATTACACCGTACAGATTAAAGTATGCAAATCAGACTCGCGGGAGCGTTTGAGTTGTTGACACTTCGAACTCGAGAACTATAATGGCTAAAGTTTCCTGCCCGGCGCAGCGCAGGGTCCGGCGATCCCTTGGCTTTGGCTGTTTACCTCTAACAGTGATTCTCAATTCTAAACCAGCTAAACAATCCTTCGAAAATAATCACAAACGATTTCTCAAAACCCTCTCTCTACAAATGGCGGATTAGTCCCATGATATTCCAATTCGACCCACACTCCTGTTACGTCATACTTGCGGAATTATTTAATTGTAGAATAGATCATCAATTTTACGATAATAGAAAAATTAAAAAACATGATACGCATGAATAATTTCCGATAGGACCTTCAGGCTTCTAGAATTATTTTAAAAATTATAATGAGCAATGCGAGCACTTTTAGACTTTCAAAATTATTTAAAACATTATAATGAGCAATGCGAGCACTGTTAAGCTTTTAGAATTATTTAAAAAATTATAACGAGCAATGCGAGCACTGCTAAGCTTTTAGAATGATCAATGAAATTAGAATTCTTGGAAAAAACGCCCTTAGACTTTCAGAAAAATAGGAAAATTGTAATTTCCTACAAGACCACCTTCTTTTAGAATTATGTAGATAACTATAATTAGCAATGCAAGAACTTTTAGACGTTTAGAATGGTCAAGGAAATTACAATTCTTGACAAAAGCGTGGACTTCTAAAAAAAAATAGAAAAATTATAATTTCCCACAAGTGCACCTCTAGGCTTTCAGAATTATTTAAAAAACAATAATGTTCGACAAAAGTTAGACTTGCAGAGAGATTAGAAAAATTCTAATTTGCAAAGAGGAAGTCTCCTGCAGATTTCCAAACTCTTATGGTGTTTAAGAGAGATCATAAATCTGTAGATTTTGGCAACGATTTGAAACGAGCGTTAATGCAAATACATGTGCAATCCACTCCATGCCCCGAGCCTTCATTTCGTCGATCCTTTGTTACCGGAAAAAAATTGTAAATCTTAGAGTTAGAGACACTGATGAAAGCGAAGAGTGAAGAGTTTGCCAGGATGTGTCTAGCACATGCGGCAACTCTGAGAGTAGTAGGTAGATTGTTTCGAATGGCCACTTGGAACGGAACGTTGGGGTTTTCGAGACACAATGCAACGGTACCGTTGTCGTACTGTGTCTGGTAAAAATCATTCGAACATCGGGGAACCATAAAACAATTCACTCGCCGTTGGACACACGTGCAGACATCGTTTACAGAGTGGACGTTTTTTTTTTATGAGCGTTACCGGTCCACCGATCGTTAATTTGACCTGGCAACCTTCACTTTTCGTAGCGGTCCTCCATACACATTTGCAAAACGAATGGAACAGAAAGTGGTCAAGAGGGTTTTAAAGCAGCATAAACACGCCCTAAAACCTTTCTTCTATCTCTCCCTTGCCGTAGATGCTGTACCTGGCTTTTTTTTGGCTCACCCTCCATCAGCGACAATAAATATAACAAAGTCAGAGTTATTTTCTCAGCGAAATAATAGATGAACCGTAATCGTCAAAATGGATTTCAAAGATTATCTTTAGGAGGTAGACTCGTTTCCAGAATTGCAAGGGTGCGTGATGCGCCTTCTCATTTCTCGGTAATGCAAAGATGGGGTTTCTCAATAGTCAAAAACGCTACATAAAAGATCCATTTAGGCCGCGATCGCCCTCAAAAGTTTTACGTTTACGAGTCGTAATTTGCATTATTCGGCAGTCTAATTATTTTCATAAAGTTGCACCAGCTACATGCTACCGAATAATGAAAATTACAATCCTGGAAAAGCGAGTCTAGTTAAGCCTCTCTGATTTTATGATAGAATTGATTCTTTGGGTACAGCACGCTGATTCGTTTATACGAGCAGTGCAATAAATGTCAATCTCAGTAAATGCTGTTTTAAAATTTGTATATTAAAACCAAACTCCTGTCAGCCAATTTTGACACAGAGCTTCATTATCTTTATCGCGATTCCGATCAATTGCAATTGTCTTCAAATTCTTCCGTTCGTCATTTAATAAAATATAGCTTCCCACGAAAATCTCCAATTCTTTTTTAAAGAGTATCCGATCACTTACGCATTACCGTGTTGACGGAGAAACTAACTTTTTAAGTGTTCACAAGTTGCACGGCTAATGATTGCCCAATAAATGGCTTCTAATTGGCCCGCGATTAAATTACGGTGATCGGATATAGACGATTGAAGGCAAAGCATTGACTTGATCGGGATTTATCCGTTGTAGCATACTTATAAAACGAGTCAGTCTATTCTCAATTCTTTAAAGATTGTAAACAGTATTGTCGAGATTGTGATAAGCCATCTGGTTGTCGATCCATTCGCGAACGTAAGCAACATTAGCATAGACACCGGGTGTAGCATCCTCACCGCAACCGATTCCCCATGCGACGATGCCAGCCTGCTGGTATCTCGTCGGATCTTTCCTGCTCGGACACACGAGAGGACTGCCTCCATCGCCCTGAACAAACAAATACAATGCCATTAGACTCCTATATGCTCAACCTCTTAAATACTAGACTGTAAATAGAATCATTATCGGCTCTTGAAATAAATATTTCACACGTATTTTCTTCCATTGCTCATCGTTCACGTTCAGGGATTGAAAGATGGCCTACGAAATTTGTTATTACAGGCCATATTTATCTCGGGAACTATCAATCGTAGAGAAAACATTCAAATATACAACTGGTGTGACTTTGTCCATGTTCAATTGGTCCTGAACGTATGAATGCAAAAGTTAACACTAACCGTATCACAACCAGTCAAATGACCGGTTTCATATCTTTTATTCTTCAATTATTGAAATTATAAAGATGCTCCCATTAGAAACTATTACATCAATTTATTTATTCAAGCACATATTGTTATCAAAATTGTGAGAAATCGAAACAAGTTCTGTCTTGTAATTTTTACAAAAAATGTATATCGGTCACCTCTTGTACTCGGTACGGTTAGTGTTAATGAATAAATTATAGTGGATTAATGAGGGGAATACCTTGCAAGTGTCTTTGCCAGGCTCCCCACCGGCGCAGATGAAAGACTCGTGGAGCTGGAAGTACTTTCCTAATCTCGTACCCCGCAGACTGGCCTGACACGTGTCGCGTGGCACCACAGGTAAATCGACCTTTTTCAGGATTACCTGGTAGTGGCCGTCCTTACCTGGAATAGTCATTAGGATTTATGGATATTGTATTATTTTCGACTTTTTAAAGTCAGTAACTTGGCAATAACCCTCCTGGCCTGCAATAATCGTTAAGATTTATGGATATTGTAGGGATATTATATTATTTTCGATTTTTCAAAGTCACCAACTTCAGTCTCTGGCAATAGAACAGAGACATCTGTTTAGTTCGAGCTCTATTAAATCTGCACGTTCCTATGAAGGAGTAGATTGATGAGACGACGCACTTACCGAATCTATCCTTGCCCCAGCCGCTGGCGAAGCACCGAGATCCATCATACATGACGTTAGGGTCCGGAAGACATACCACATCGACGTTCTCCGCGAGTTCGACCGGCTCGCTCAAGATCAAGATTGCGAAATCGTAGTAGAGGGCTCCGGGATAGTACTTGTCGTGGACGATCACCTTTTGTACAGTGCGATCCTGATGGGGAAAGATCTCGTTCCTCGTCTGCGTGTCCCATTCACCTGCTCTGATCTTCAGGGTGGATGCCTCTTTCCTATCAATTCGATCAATATTAGAGTCTTATTTCCCATAAGACGAATACTTTTGAAGATTTCGCGGCAAGTATGGCTCGATCTATTTTAACCTATCCAATATCCAAACTCTTGATTCCAATTTTGATCCCGCTTCTTTGAGATTAACATAAGCTCACCCATGGACGCAATGGGCAGCGGTCAGAACAGCCTGCTTATGGATCAAAGATCCTCCGCACTGGTAGATCGGCAAGCTCTCCTTGCCGTCTCCGATGATCTCGTCCTTTATGATCGCCACCATCCACGGGAACTCGCCGAACTTGGTTTCATTGTTTTTGTCCCCGGTAATTCTGAAGCCCACGCCATCAGGGTTTCGTTGACCGCAACCTTTTCTCTCAACACGGGGCGGTGTAATTTCGTGGCCAGGTTCCACCTTGTCTGGAGGTTTACAGCAAACATCGAAATAGTCGGTACATTCTCCGCCGCTTCTGTATCGGTAACAAGATCATTACCCTTTACTGCTCAAAAGGTTGGAAAGTGGGTACCTGGGTTCCCTATCTGTACTACAATCGCCATAACCTTTCATGCGGAAAGTCGCCAAGCAAACCGAACCGATCATCGCACCATCATTGTCAAGAGTAGGCTGGTGTTTGCTCAAACATAAGCTTATCTTATTATTAACTTGTTGAAATGGTAGACTACAGACCTTCATGCAAAGTAGAGATTGCAGCAAACACGAGCCAAACAGAAATGTCTTTGTTTCTTTAATGTAATGGATACTCTTAAAGCCTATAGTGTCAAAACAATGTCAAAACATTAATTAAACATTGCCCGATCCACAAAACGAACTTCCTCAACGATTTTATCGATCTCGAAATCGATCGGTACGGTTTCCGAGGCATTACAGTACAGCTGAAGGGACATCGGAAGGGTGTATCCAAAGACAGCCTCACGAGTCGTGTGCGATAACAACGCAACGTGCACAACACCTGAAATTCTACTTGCTCATGTTAGACTAATCGCCTACGCATGCACAATTAATACTTCTACAGAACTGCACGACAGAGCCGGGCTGATCAGTGCAGACAACACGTGCCAAATAGTGTGCATGTGTTTCCATTCTGTAGGGTGGTCTTTGGAGGACTCACTTCTGATCAGGGGATGTAGAGTTAGCACCGAAATCGGACCTGATATCGATCAGCCCGTATCCATCTACGATGACTGTCTTATTGTTGCATAGATAATAGACTATGCACTCGCAGTCGGTGGGCGTAGGCTTAGGGCTGTTTTGCGTGCCTAAGTAGGTCGTAGGAATGGTACTGCTTTGCTGATCCTGATAGCCAGAGATTAACGCATCCAGACTGCTACCGGATTCCTTTTTCTCGGGGGTTGTCTGGCCTGGCTCGGATGTCGGAGGAGGGCTGAAGACGCTGCTGATCAGGACGTCCAACCCAGCTCCTTGTTCCTGCTGCGGGGCAGCTAGGCAGTAACTGGCCAAGGCCAGCGTTAAAAATGCTTTCCACATTGTGCTCGTCCTGCAATAAAAAGCCAGATGACACTTCGCAGACCCCTAAGCGAGGAAGAGTTGCCGAATTTTGACCACCTAGGCTGAACCACGTGCTCGATCGTCCTTCCAGTCAGAATTATTCGTTGAAAAACGAGCCAAGCGACTCGAGTTTTTCTGGGAAGCTAGATGGATTAATGTACTAGGTGATGAGCAAAAAGAATTTTGCGAAAATTGCAGTGAATGTTTGCAGCAATTCATATAATTGACAAAGAGGGTCAGCTGTATTTTTACGTAGCCAATTGTAAAGTGTCTGTACATTCCTAAATTGTTATTGTTTCTAATAATTAGGTGATACTTTTATGAATTTAATGATGGTCTAATTTAATTTAACAAATGTGTGGACTGACCATATAATCAAGGGCCACTAAATTGAGGTTGTTTCCAAAAGTTGAGATTCTTTCGCGGCGATTTCGACGCGAGGATCACGAGATAAATAATATTATGCGACTATAAATAAATCTGACATCATAGCTCAGCAGATAAACTACGAGAAACCAGTAAATCGGCGCGGCGTAGAAAATCGGGGAAACAAGATGCGTTGCGATTTAAAATTCAGCCGCGGGTAACTTTGAGTCGCACTAATCCGTGATACGATCGATCAATTATATGACCAACTAATTTATAAGCCTTATAATTTACAAGTGCGGAGCCACGGTAGATTAATAGATAGCGAGGATGAACGCTTAAGCGAACGAGGAAACTCTTCTTAATTGAAGGCCGCGCAGGAAGTTGATAATGCTGTGAATATACCGCATAAGCTGAATATACTGAATAAATACTGCTCGAGAATCTCGGAAATGAAAAGGCGCGTTCGCGAACAGTTTCTGCGAAGAACATCTTCGAGTTTTCAAGGCGATCGAGCGCTTCGAAGCGATGATGCGAGTAGATATGTATATCCGAGGGTTCAAGGTAATCGGGTTCGTCGTGGAAGAAGCTGTTGCACTCGAGGTCCCCGGCGACATGTTCGAGTTGTATGCTGGGAGGTTGAGTTGGGAATGTTGTCGTGATTAGGGTACATACCCAAATATGTATCTCTGTTTGATGAGTTCTTCAACTCTTTTTCGAGACATCCTCCTCGCATTAAATTGCATTAAAAATTTCATTGGCAACTGGAAAATTCATGCATACAGTTTCTTTAGCTGCAAAGTCTGATTCTACTCAACAAAGTGATAATGTCTGACATTAACACAGTATACCAGCGTTACAGATATGTGACGTCAGAATCTTGAATTGTCCCCAAAGATAGTTAAATTAGTTTCATCCACTTATGTGTCGAAAGTCAAAGTTCATAGCATTATATCGATTTCAAACTTAAATATTTTACGAAGCAGGAACATTTATTAAAATATTTTAATGAAAATTCTTGGTGACCTGATAATTAATTGTGACGTCAGAATCTTGAAGTGTTCCCAAAGATAGTTAAATTAGTTTCATCCACTTATGTGTCGAAAGTCAAAGTTCATAGCATTATATCGATTTCAAACTTAAATATTTTACGAAGCAGGAACATTTATTAAAATATTTTAATGAAAATTCTTGGATAAGATCATCGATAAGATTACAAACCAGGAAATACGAATTAGGAATCAATGATTAGGAACAAGTTTGCAACGCATTTAAACTTGAATCGCTTTCCTTCTAAGCCCATGGAATGCATTCCAACGCATCGTTGGAATCGTTTATCGTACCGTTACTCGTGCAAAGTCCAGAAACGCTCGATTTTCCTGTTTGGCATCTATGACATTTCATTCGAAAGAAGGAAAAAATTATCACGCGATTCGAGGAGGAAAGTCGCTGTCCTATATGTATGTATTTCGATCGTGGATTTTATCAGGCCTAACGGTGGAAAAACACGATAATAAAAATGTATACGAATCGATAGTGTTCGCCTGCCCCCCTTTCCGAGGACCCTGAATTATATAAGCGTTCCCGATGAAATCAGCGTTCACGGCCGATGAAAAGTGCTTGGCACTGACCTTTGTCGATAGACTGGTCAACGGGACCAGCGGACCGGCAAGTCGAGGCATCAAACTGGTTGCTGATCTTGACGAACGTGAACACGTGTGTCTTGAGTTAGAGTTAACGACAGTCTGTTACGACGATCCTTGTAAACGGACTCGAAGGTGACTCGGGGAAGGAGGACCTCGGATCATCGAACAGGACGCGATCGTATATTATCGAGAATGATCGTAAACATCGCCAGGATCGGCGGAGATCGTAGTCTGTTAACATCGACTGCTTGACAATTAGCTGTTTACCTCCGATTAACACTTTGGAGACGTCGGTGCAGCGTACCGAGTCAGTCAGTAATATTTTAAAATGAGTTACGCGAGATCAGACTGTTGGATGACGAGTCGAGGACAAATCTAAATCTGCAAATTGGAACTAGACTACGGATCGCAAAATAAAAATTGAAAAACGTAGGATCCTCATTCATTTTTGTTCGTAATATTTTTAACCGGTTGGAGATTTTCTCAATTTTTTTTTAAAGTAGGGACTTCAATGCCAGAATTCTTTTAGATTTTTCAAAAACTTAGAACAGTAAAAAAATCAGTCGTGAACATGAACGACCCACACGATCCGTATAAGGTTGCAGGGTTGTTTTACTGTTTGTCATTTGATCTCCTCATTTTTGCCGTAAACGCATAAAATCCGCTGATGTTGGTTGCACGAAAACAGATTCACAGTAGCACGTCGCATTAAGAATGAGTTAAGAACAGGGGAAGTCAACGATCCTAGCGACGGCTGATATAATTAGACTGCGGATTTCATGCATTTACGAGAAAAATGAGCGGAAGAAATTGAAAACAGTCGGAAGATTAAAAAGATCAGAGTACATCGAATTGTTAATTTATTAAAAATTGTTAAAGAATCGGATTGCAATCGATGCAGATAATTGCCATTTTGCATATTGATCCGCAGTCTATTTATTTTTCGATGTTCGCTTCGAATTTCACTTTTGAGTCCGCCGTCGACTAACGATCGAGCCGACGATCGATGTGAACGAACTGTTTACATTGAACGTCGCGGCACGATCGATTCACTATCGATTGATCGTCGATCAGAGAAACCGACGAAGACAATGGGATTACTCACCGAGATCGCAGTCAGCGTGGAACGAGTTGCCTCTTCAAGTAGAACCGCGCGATTGCGACTTGCCGGACAGAGGATCCACGATTTGTTCGCTTACACACACAGCAGCCGAGTGCTGTCGACATATATGACTAGCTCCCCACCAACAAACTCTCGATTCCTCATCGTATACACCGCGACGATGCCCCTTAACAGGTTGGACGGCTTCGCGTCTCCTGACGCGCGAAAGGTGGTTTTCCCCGTGCACGCCCCGGCCATGGGACCGATACCGATTTCTTGGAACTATGTAGAGCAATTTTGGTCCCCGCGTTTCCCCGTGACGCGAGGAAATTCGGAAACCCGCCGGAAATGTCACCGCAAATATTCCTGCGGTTCTATTAGGTTGGAACGAAAGTTCTTGCGGTTTTTATTATAAAATCAAAATAACAAAAACCGTAAGAACTTTCTTTCCGACCTAATAGTTCGACGATTACGTGGGAGATATCCTCCATTTCTTTGAGAAATTCTTACTCGAGATTATTACTCATTGTTTACCTCCTTCTGTCTTTGTGGACTTGAACTACACACTTACTCCACGTTTAACGTGTTCAATTGTCTTTCATTCAGAAATGATTACTATTAATGAGCTACCTTATACTTCGTTTCTATCTGTACCGATTAAATGTCCGCTCTCTTTGAACTGCTTGAACCCTATTTCATCGGTCGCCGACATATCTTAAAGATAACATGGGGATTTCCAACACAACGCCATTGCAATCTCTCCGCGAAGTATTATTAAATAGGATAAACTGTACGATTGCTGGCACTGCACTAGTTTTGGCACTTTTGATTTAAACGGCAAATATTAAGAATTCCTGGTATAGAAAATCATTTTATATTGCTTCTTATTTATATTTCAAAGCAACATTGTAAGTTTACATAACAGAGTTCCACATATGACTGTTAGCAACGCTGGTACATCCAGTAAAACCGACGGATGACCACAGAGCAATGTAAATAGTGTTTTATAAAAATTTTCGTTACGAGTAATTATACTTTATCGCTTTATAACTTAATTTCGGATTGTACTACAAATTTAATAAGTACGTATATGTTTAATTACAAAACAAATAGCCTGTTTAACGTTTACTTCTTACGGTGCCAATGAGTGTACTACTTGTCTTACGATTGTTATTCGCAGAATATATTGTATAATAAAAGATTTATGACTCGTAAAACTGTTTGATTTTGCTGAAAAATCTCTATTAGCTAATAATAATAGCAAGTTAAGCTCGTTTAAACATTTCAAAAAAAGATAAAAAGATTTTTACAACGATTTTGGCTTAGGGTGCCAATCATTGTACAGTTTACCCTACATGCTTCTAATGTTTTCACTATTTGAAATTAAACCTATCGGTTTCTGTCTGTACAGAAATTATGAAATCGTCCGAGCAGTCTCGGACTATCCGATGTCCCAATCGGTCTGTTCTTTCCGAGAAAAAAAATAATCAACGGGACATTGGACGCTGAGGAGTTGTTACAAGAATGTTGACACAAGGACCAGTTAAATGTCACGATTAGAGCCGGACCTTTATTTATGACGCCACGCTTTCACAGGGGTAAAAGTAAATTTCTCGATGGCGTCGAGAGTGACCCTCATCATCGACCCCGGCGAAGAGGTTTACAATGACCAAACCTCTCGAGAGGACCGGCGCGGCGTGCGGTCCCAAGCCTGCTGGTTCGTGTCACACGTGCAGGCCTGTCAAACTATGTAGCTCTTTTACAAGCTCCTTGACACTAAAATGAACGATTCTGGTAAAAACGCGAATAGAACGTCGATCGAAACTCGAAACAATACAATCGTTTCTCTCATGTAGATGACACAGTCAGTCTCATAATTGATAGCATATTTAACTGCACTGTGGGTCTCAGAAACCCAGAGCGCCATTAATTGTCATGCTTGTTTGCATTTTAGTGAAACATCGAGGTGCGATACTAAACCATTAAATATTCACATTTTCTGCTTCTTTTTCTAAAAAAGAACTTTGGCTTTCTGAGACCCGAGTGTGAAGTACATGCCTCAAAAAATTAGTGTAATGTTCCAGGGTTAAATCGGAATCAAATTAAAGTTCACCACGATTTTCGCAATTTTTAATTGTTTGAAACTGATCCACCAGTTTCAATGAAATTCTCATCATGTGTATAACTCGTGCCAATCTACAAAACGTTCACTCATAAGAAAAGTGGTGTACATCGCACAGTGGGGTATTTGGCCTGAAAAAGTGGAAAAAACAATTTTAGCGTTATTTATAGGCTCAAGGTTATAATATTATACAGGGTGATTCCGAAGAAACAGAACACTTAAATACCTCCGTTACTTTTCGTTGTACAAAAAAACTTCTTAGGACAAAGTTACACTGTTTGAAGGGCCACATGTAATGGTGTAAGGGAAAAAATTTTCGAGGTCATTTTTTTATGAGATTTTAAGGTCATCGATATTTTTTTAAATAGAATGAGGTATTTTTTTATACATCAATCGATGCAACTGGACATTCGTTATAAAAAAGTACTATCCTATGTATGTCGAAAAGTTAGTAGTTCACGAGATATTTCAATTTAAATAACTCTAAAACACCATTACTGTCGTACTAACAATAAGACGTTACACAAGTAAGTAAACGCTAACATCATTTTCATTTTCAACTTCAATTTTTCAATTTCAACTCTTCCATTTCAACTTCAATTTCAATATCAACCCTTACAACTTCAATTTCAACTTCAATTTCAATATCAACCCTTCAACTTCAATTTCAATTTTTCAATTTCATTTCGTTAATTTCGACGTCAATTTTTCAATTTCAATTCGTTAATTTCAACTCTTCAATTTCAATTTCAACATCAAATTTTTCATTTCAACTTCAATTTTAACTCTCCCATTTCAACTTCAATTTCAATTTTTCAATTTCAACTTCCATTTCTCAATTTCAATCCGTTAATTTAAAATCTTCAATTTCATTTTCAACGTCAATTTTTGAATTTCAATTTCTTCAATTTACACTAGCAAATAAACGCTAACGTCTTAGTACGACAGTAATGGTGTTTTAGAGTTATTTAAATTGAAATATCTCGTGAACTACTAACTTTTCGACATACATAGGTTAGTACTTTTTTATAACGAATGTTCAGCTGCATCGATTGATGTATTAAAAAATACCTCATTCTATTTAAAAAGTATCAATGACCTTGAAATCTTGTAAAAAAATGGCCTTGAACATTTTTTCTCTTTCACCGTTATATGTGGCCCTTTAAACAGTGTAACTTTGTACTAAGAAGTTTTTTTGTACAACGAAAAGTAACGGAGATATTTAAGTGTTCTCTTTCTTCGGACACACCCTGTATATCGTTGGATTCGTCTTAAGATCAGCTACAACTAGAGGTCTGCGATAACCCGAAATATCGGGTCGGGATGGGGACACGAAATTTTGTCGGGATCGGGACGGGTACCCGAAAATTTCGAGATTCTCGAATTTATCGGGATTCTCGAATTTATCGGGATTCCCGAAAATTTCGAGAACCCAGTAATCATTTATATTCGTTTTAATGAATACATTCATAATTTCGGATTTTTTATTCTAGATGTTTTCGAGATTGAAAGAATGTTGTCCATCACGAATTCTTTTCAAGAGTGTCTTATGTCATATTCTCGAAATTTTCGGGAACCCGATTTCTTCGGGAATCTCGAAATTTTCGGGAATCTCGAAAGTTTCGGGAGTCTCGAAATTTTCTGGAACCCGACCCGACCCGAGTCGACCTCTTCTCGACTCGTCCCGACCATCGGGTTCCCGATATTTCGGGTTCTCGCACACTCCTAGCTACAACATTATGAAATCCAAAATACATTTTAGTATTCAAAAAATCAAATTTACCTGAATTTTTTGAAAAAAATTTTTTTTTTAACTTTTATATATTGAAATTTTTAGACGTCTGAATGCTGTTCCTCTTTTGTTTGAAACATTTTTTTCTCGGATTATCGAGAACCACTGAAAAAGCGAGACGATAGTGGAATATTTGCACTATTATAACTTGAAAAATATTTAAGAGAAAGATATTTTATTATAACGTTTTGGAAAGCTCTCAAAACAAGATACAAGAATATGCAATAAAAAATAGGGGTTTCTATTTAAGAAATTGAAGATGACCTTCGCGTGATTTTCAAACGACTATCCAAGGTCAAATCAATGACACCATTTTATGCCTCCCTCGAAACCATACAACTTTTGTCTGAAACATTTTTCTCCAAAATGCTTAATTTCCAATATATACGTCTGTTTCACTTTAAATGACTCACCCGGTATATTATAAGAACATTTTAAAATTATTACCATTAATTTTCATCCGAAAATACATCAGAAATTTCTTCCTCGGATAATGTTTCTTCTTCATTTGAGGCCAAGCGTAGCCCAACGTACAGGCGTACGCCAAACGCTGCTAAACGCTTAATACTAAATTAACTATAAAATTTGAATCCGGACATATCCGGAATCAAACTTTGTTGGCTTATAATCACAAATCTTTACCGAATGTAATGAGACCAAAAAGAGCACGCAGACTCACACAGAAATATAACAAAATCGTCAATCAAGTTTTGTAATCGTAAAAGAACTTACAGAATTATTGGCAATGTTCAAATATTAATAACTATACTAATCTAGATGATAACAAAATGAAATCTGTGCGAAAGTGCTCTGTATATCTTCCTGAACAACTTTTGTAATACAAGAATTTACACAATTTTCCTTAAAACACTTAAAAATCGCCAATGAACGGATGCTGTTTTAGAGACTGTTTAAGAAAGCAAAGCGCGGCTTAAAATCGCTTTACTTTCGATAAAGTTTACTACTTCACGGGTGTACAAACAGAAAAAACAATATTGCAGCTTTATTCTTCAGACTTTTAACTACGGCGGTCAACAAAAATTTTATGACATACGCAAAAATTTAGAAATCGATCTTTTTCCACTTTTTCAGGCCAAATACCTCACTGTGCATCGTTTGGTGACGTACATAAAAAAGATTCGCAATTTTAGGTAATTTTCAAATGGCTCTTCTGTAAAATTTCCAGTTTTTGGTTTGTGTCACTTTTGCAAAAAGCAATTTGTACTATTTTTTTCGTAATTCAGACTGAACGCAATATTTCCAACAGTTGCATTGCACGTCAATTAATCTAACTTAACAGAAACAATGAAGTCGTTCGGTCCATTTCTGAAAAGTTGTTCTAATTTGACTGAACGTAATAATTTACGTCTTATTTCCCTGTTTAACGAACGACGTACGAATATTTTTACTTTGAGCGTGCTACGCATTGAGCACGTACTCAGTATTCCGTTGCTTTGATGATGTTAAGGTCAACTATGGCTACACCGAAATGAGTTTCTTGGAATCGGGTTTGTCGGAAATACGATTCGCATCGAATAAACAAACTTTCTAAGGATATTTTACAACACGCCTAGAGTTAGTTCTTCGATGGATGCGATGAACTGTAGATGTCGCGGTGATCATGTCGATACAATCAGTTACGATAATTTAGACGCTGTTTTAGTGGGGAAAGAATGGTGGCGCAATGAAAGTTGGGTAGCACAACGATGGTCCTAATAGCCGTCAACGGCGCATACTGATTTGCTGATAATTCGCCGCGATGTGCTGGCACGCGAGCGTTACGCTGCGCGAGTAATTAATGATCGCACATTAGCTACGGCGCTGTAGTACTTGTTATAGTTTCTCGCGAATTAAAATCGCAATCGATACCTCTGCACTCGGAACGATGGTAACCGTTTAAAACGGTTATGTAAAGTTGAAACTTTTGCTTTTCCTCCGAACAACTGTTACGGAGATACGAGATTTACATTATCCACGAGAATACATATACGTATACATTTGTATGTTAAATTTACATTTGTAGTAATTAGCAATATCAATTACAAAATAGCCGATACAAGTACCGAATCTAAAATCAGTTTGGACTGATACAATAAATATTAGAAATATATTCTATCAATTTTATCTTGTAGATAATATTTAACACTAGAACTATCGAGCACTAAACGCAATTGGCATACATTGCCTTATAATAATGACAAAATTGCATTCGTTTAGATTCTGTACCAGTTTTGGTTAAATATGTACTTTACTAGAGAAGTTGGCTAAAAACATTTCTCAGAAAAACATATTTATGATTTTAATATTTCTAATAGAAGAAATCAGGAGCAAGTGTCATTTTGACTCATGAAACTTCAGTTTCAGAAAACTATGTAAAACTGAAGTTGTAGTTGCTCTCCGTATCTCATTACCGCAGCATTCGAGGTTAGGTTCGCCGCTGTTTTCCTTGAGAATATCAATTTGAATGAATCATTTAAATAGTGTAGGCTCGGGAAATACATAGGAAGTAGTTGCTAGAATATAAGGTGTGATTGAAATTATGAAAAAAAGTAAACTTCCTCCGTGACAATGTGATATTTGTTCACATTGCCGTGACCAGGATTCGAACCTGGGTTACTACGGCCACAACGTAGGGTCCTAACCACTAGACGATCACGGCTATTGGAAGTGTTGTTCTTCCAGATCCGCTTTCGCTGTGATTAGGTGCATCAGAATGGATATGCACTTGAATAACTATCGTTCTACGACGTGGACACTGATTCGTATCATAATAGGTTACACACTGGATGAATGAGAAACATTGTTGGAAGTCAACAGGTCATTAATTTAATTATTTTCGAAGTGTACAACGTGAAATACGCTCGGGAAGATTTTTAGATAATTTTGGAACACGTGTGTCGGAAGAAATATTTCTACAGAAAAGTTTAGCTAAAATTCACCGGTCGATAAATAATTAGAACACGATTCGGTACGCTTCTAAATCGTAAACAACTGGATATGCAAATTGTGTTGCACTCTGACCCTGGTTGTTCCCACTCAGCGATAAATTTCGTCGTTCTAGCTCAAACTAACATCTCGTTTTATTAAGACAATAATCTGTACAATTATATTAAACATTATTAATGTACCGTGGATCTGTATGCAAATTCCTATGTCAGTCTCTCTTCGAATTCACAAGATTCCTCGTGTCTGAAAATTGTATAGATACCACAAATGCATGAAAGATCCACGGTACAGCAAACTGAATGTCGTCAAGTTTTTCGGCGACCATCAGAGGAAGTTTATCTGCGCGTAAATTCCAATTTGCCCTCCGAAACCAAAACCATTCGCGCTTGCATACTTCTCGGCGATAAACGCTGCTGGAATTGTTACGCTCCGTAAGTGGCCAATTGTACATCGATCCATTGCGTGTACTGCGCGACGTTCGTGTACACGGCAGGTACACTTGACGATCCGCAGCCGATACCCCAAGACACGATTCCAGCCTGCACGAAAATGAAAAGCAGAAAGTGAAAACCTGTATACGCGGCGGCTCCAAGTACGGAGAATCTCCTGCCTTCAAAAAATCTCGATGTTCAATCCTGTTTCGATTTTTAAAATTCGTGTTTCTTCTAATTTATATAAACCAGTGATGAGCAACCTGCGGACTGCAGTGAGTCAAAAGTGGAAACCTAGTACAACGCGCGGGCCACAGCGAACAATTTATTGCTTTATGACCCAGGTATGGCTGGAAAGTGTCAGCGGATTATCGGTTTAGTGGCTTTAAATTTAAATTCGCTTGTAGTTGATCTACCATGTCTTGCAAATTATTTAGTTTTAAAGAATCTTTCCTTCCGTAATGTCTCTGAATATTATATTTCTTCAACACAGATATTTTTTCGCTGCATATCAAACAGCACTTTCATTTATACAAGTAAAAAAATGATCGTTTGTCCAACTATCGATAAACTGCCGACGTTCATTTTCAATTTTGATCGTTATACGAAGAATGTGTTTTCTGACACAGTTCAGCGAAGACTGTCGAATACTAGAGAAAATAACCAGGAAGTAACAATTAAGTATGGAAGATCGTGAACGAAGGCCTGCGGGCCGCCGGTTGCTCATCATTGATACAAACAATTGATATATGTTTTATTAGACGATAGTCCTAGTTAAGAACAACCTTTGTCTGGAAACTTTTAACGTTTCTTTCCGAGCTACCTGTACGAATTGTCCCGAAGCTGAAAGATAAACGATAGGTCCTCCACCATCTCCGGTACACGTGTCCCTGTGCGATTCACCCCCTGCGCAAATGAAGGAACTGTGCAACTGGAAATTCGGGCCCAGTTTCGTTGTCCTGAGTCTGTACTGGCAATCCGTTCTGTCAACGATCGGCAGCTCCACTTTGCGTAGTTCGCTCTGGTACACGCCATCTTTGACCAACGCGATTAATACACTTAGAATTGCAGCTTCAACCCTCAACACTTCAGAGACAACTCATTATTTCTTATGAGGCCTTCGCTAATTTATTTCAGTGTCATTTTAATCAGAAAATATCGGAAATATATAGGTGTATTCATTGAAAATAAGTAAAAAATAAAGGAGCTTCATTATTGCGCTAGCATTGTCTCACCGATACGTTATTGTTTGTTGCGCCTTCGGCCGCGCGGTTTCGGCGCGGTCGACGCGGCCACAAAATAATAGTACATATCCGGTCCCGATTTACATCACAGGATTGGATTGTGCGACTTTACTGTACTTTGTCTGTAACGTAAATTGGTATCGAGTACGTATTAGTTACGTATCGGGGAAAATACTTTTCGCATAAGTGTATATAATTATTGCAGGTTGAGCGCCAAAGCATGACCTGCACCGTTTCGGGACCGTTAACTCAATTTGCCTTCGGCAATGCGATTAGACCCGGATTAGCGAAACCTCTAGGACATCAGGTAACGAATAATGTCAGGACGGAAATTTTTTATTAGGCCCATTAAAGTCTCACCGAATGTATTCTTTCCCCAGCCGGTGCCCAAACACCTGGTACCAGCAGGGATAATTATCCCCTGTTGTGGCACACAAATGGTCACGACGTTTACGGTTTTATTGAACGGTTTGGCCAGGATGACTACCGCTATGTCATTAAACAGGCCGCCGCTGTAAAATAGTGGGTGGGTCACCACGGTCTTCACGTAGGCCTCTTGATAGGGTAACGACTGGTTCGAGCCATCCAGATTCAATTGGCCGACTCGCACCACCAGTCTGCTGTCGCCGCGACTGAACACAAAAGGATTTCCAGGCTCTGTTGATAGGGCTACGGTTGTCTACCTTTCCATTCGATTCGCGATCTGTGTATGCACACTCACTTGGCGATACAATGCGCGGCGGTGAGCACGGCCGTGTTCGTGATCAGAGACCCACCGCACAGGAACAGGTATTTCCCGTCAGCTTGCTGCGAAAGAATCGCCACCATCCATGGAAACTCGCCCAGATAGGTCTTGCCGGTGTCCGCGGGGTAGGGTTGCGCTGCGATTGGATTCATTTTGATCAGAAAAATGTGACAAAAAGCTTCACAGAAATGGATCAAGTTGTACCTGGCGCAAGGCTAGAGTTCCTCAAGCCGCAGCCAGGCTGCGAAAAAGACGCGCCCTCGATGACGATGTTCGCCGAGAACCCTCCCTCTATGTCGCGACCCCTTGAATCCGAGAGGGCGGCAGGTCGACAGCAGACCTCGTCAGCGTTAGGGCAAGCTGAGAACCTGGGGTCAATTGCCCCAACTCCCCAGTTAACCGAGTTCCCCGCAGAACAAAGCCAGGTTTTCATGCAATAACAGGCCTGCGGGGTGTTTGGGTATCTGACAGGACCCAGGACCACTGGGATCCCGTTCGAGTACGAAGGATTCGATCCAGCACAGCAGGTAGCCGGGACCGGACATGCTTGTTGTCCAAGAGGGTTGACAAGGCCCACATTAACGGGGACCACGACCCCGTTGTTGCACTGAATTGCATTTCCACAGAGCACGCAAACCTGCTGAGGGGCCACCGGAGGATTCTGGTACACTATTACGCTGGCAGGACGACAGCAAACATAATTGCTGCTGGGACATTGTAGAGGCAACAGGCGGGGGTTGATCACACCCTCACCTGATGTCCCGATCACCCCGTAAGGGTCACATTGCGATATCAAGACACAGACGCACACTCGAGCCGTCGGTGACTCTGTGTTAGGGAATATCACTGGGGCAGCGGTTGTCGTTGGCTTCATGGTTGTCGTGGTCGCTTTCGTTGTTGGCGTGGTCTTCATCGTGGTTGGGGTCGGCTTGGCCGTGGTTGTCGCGTTTACCAGGCGACAACAGACCTCTTGATCGCCTGTGCATCTTCGGTACCTGATTCAAAGGCACTTCTTCTACGTGATCTAATTTTACTAGGATCATCTTCAGAAAAATTCTCGAAAAACCTTGTCTGAGTTTCTCCTTCGAAAATTCCTTGAAATTCTACCTCCACTGATGAAAGAACATACTCACCTGATAACGATAGGGCCAATTTGATCCGTGGTAACTGTGCCATTGATACTGCACAGGTAATACGGAACGCAGATGCAATCGGCGTTAGGAGGGATGGTCTCGATTTTCTCGATCTTGTGGATCTTCTTCTTTAACTTGAGCAAGTGCAGCAGCAAGAATGGCGACGAGTGTTTATGCAACGAACTACCGACGTCTTTGCCACTCTGTTCACCGAGCGAGTCCGTCTCCGAAAAGATCAGGGTGATTGAGGCGAGGCACGCGAACGCGAACAGCCGCGACATGACTTGCTTCCTATCCACCGGCTGGTTACCTATTGAACGATTTTTAACGCGGTCTCGCGTTTATGTAGACGTACATGCAGGATGTGCTGGATTTCCTGACACACCGGGGACATCCACTCGCAGATACCAGGCTTAATGGATGCGCGCCTTTTGTTGCGTGGACCAGCTCTGAATTTTCCGGACAATAGCTGAGGGCGCGTCACGCCTTATCTCCCATCTCGAAGATTGGACAGGATAGCGGTAATGCGCTTATTTTCCGATCATTTTTTAACCACAATTGTTGCCACAAAGGTGACAACGAGGCTGCTGGATTTTCCGAATATTTTCAGCCGCGTGGAACGGATGCGGGATAAATATAACCTAGAGCCTAACACTAATTATGTTGCTGGATAACACGTTCGCGGACTGGGGCAATTAAAAGTCGCTTAACCGTTACCGTTAATTACAAGTTTTCGTGCTGTGTATTTGTTTAAATGTGCCTCAATCGCAAGTAGATTATTGAATATCGAAAATGTGTCCACCTCGCCGTAGTTTTCAAAATGTACGTGTTCCAATTTTCCTGAAGAAGGCACGAGGGTTGTGACTTCTTAATGACGAATAAGACTGGCGATCATCAACTAGATTCTGTGTTAGCTGTTGTTTCATTTACAAGAACAATTATTCTAAAATTAGCAAGACGTTGAGGGAAGATCTTTTTTGGTAAAATAGAATTTCATGAGCTGTTTGTTTCTATTTTCTGGAGAACAAGAGTGGCAGCTATCAAACTAGGCTCAGCCTTAATTATTGTTCCATTTGCAAGAACAGTGATTCTAAAATTAGCAAGACGTTGATTCTTTTTGGTAAAGCGTTGTATTGGAGGAGGAATTTGTTAGGATTTGGTACATTGTGTGAGCTGTTTGTTTCTATTTTCTATCGATTGAAACGGCACGTGTTTTCTTGGTTGCCTAATAGTTCTCGTTGGGAATTGCATCGCTAACCAGGCGTGTAGAAGCGATTATTCGAGCAACCCGTCGTGACGAACACAATAAACGACCTACTTACCTAGTGAGCGACGGGGAAGCGTTTAGATTTGTGAAAAAGCGTCGCGACGGCTAGATTCACGATTATGACGAACAACACGAACGCGTTAGTCACCCTTAACGATTCAGTATATCAATCAAATATTCTTGCTCCTATAGGTGAATGGATTTCAAAATGCGTCCGACACTTACCGATGTTAACCCCATAATCCATATTATAGACAAACTCAGTATTTATTGATACACTTGGAATAATTCTCTTCTCTTTAATTAATAATTAACTTACAAGCCTGTATCGATATTGAAATCAATCCTTCCTTGAAAATAATAAAGTAGAACTTTATAAATAACATTCTTACAGACTTTCCGGCCATTTGATCATTTCTTTTGCTCTGCTTAAATATTTATAACAGAGTGAACAGAATTTTATTCCAACTTGGAGGAAAGTGACATCAATGATGATACGAGCCAGTATCGATATTGAAATCAACCCCTTCTTGAAAATAATAAAGTAGAACTTTATAAATAACATTCTTACAGACTTCCCGGCCATTTGATAATTTCTTTTGCTCTGCTTAAATATTTATAACAGAGTGAACAGAATTTTATTCCAACTTGGAGGAAAGTAACATCAATGATGATACGAGCCAGTATCGATATTGAAATCAACCCCTTCTTGAAAATAATAAAGTAGAACTTTATAAATAACATACTTACAGACTTCCCGGCCATTTGATAATTTCTTTTGCTGCTTAAATATTTATAACAGAGTGAACAGAATTTTATAATGGTTTTATTTTTTAATTTTTGTGACGAGTCGGAGTGAACGTTGCGTGGGTGAAGAGGGTTAGTTACTCGCTCGTGAAACAAGGGTGTAACGAGGGAGAAAAAGAAATCGACCGATAAAGAGTTCATCGTGAAAAGTAGCGACTAATTATCGCGAAGCAGAGTCTAACGTCACACACACACAGCCGTTAGCTCGAAGCATGAAGCAATTCGCTGCTTTACGAAACACAGTAGTACCTACTACGGCTTCTGCGAAACGTTTAGTCACGCAATGCAGCACGGGTGGCTTACTTCTAAACCGTGTTATGTATTTCTATTTTTTATTCTATTCGCGGACGAACGATCTCCAGTTAGAGATAAAAATTTATGCTGTCCGTTGGTTTTTTCAACAAAGTAGGTAACAGGAACAGATGAGTCGGTCGATGGTAAAACAAAGTGGCACAACGATGATGGTAAATTCCAGATATATTTTTTTAAACATCAATAACCATGATACAAATTATTACGCTACATATTTCTTAAATAATAACACGCGAATATAACATAATATAATAACATAAATGATAAGAAAAATTACCGTGGTACAAATATATAATGATATATTATAACGATGTAAGTACGCAAAATGTACTTGAAATTAGGTGAGCGGCAATGTGTAGATGTTGGTAGGCGTACCGATTAATCCTCAGATGAAATCGTAACTTAATATTGCATTAAGTACTTGTGAAATGAGAGTGGAATGTGTTTTGATTGTAAATAACCAATAAATTCACGAAGAACTACGAATTCAATCGTACGCCTAACAGAACACAGATTCGCATACGATGCGACGCCGAGAGATTGACGCTAACTCAAACTCAAAATCCTCTCGCTGGGAAAACTAGAAAATTAAACAAAGCACATTCATTTTCATCATTGTCAATGCACAGCGCGTCGCAATCTAGGAAATTTCGTCATCGAAACAATTCGACGCTGTGTATGTGTTTACGCACGCCATTTAGTTGGAGATGTGGATGAAAATACATATTGCGTGGAAAATTAACATTTGTACAATTCTGTGGGGGAAACAAGCTCGGGATACGAAAGTGTTAGGATATATCAACAATATGAGAATGTTGCAAACCATAATCACCAGACTGAGAATTTCGATGCAAAATAAAAATTGTCTGCAATTTTATGTATTTCTTTTCTAAAAAAAAAACTGAGAAACGATGCAACAGTATATGTGGACGGATGAAGGAGTTTAAGAATGCCAATGTGCCAGCCTATTTTAGCCTATCGAAATAAAAATCAAAGGAAAAACAATTCCTGGTTTGCATAAAAATCCGCAGTCTAGCAATGAACGTCGAAGAGATTAGCTGTACCATCGTTATGCTGGCGCGGAGCCGGTCTTAGACTGCTATTATTACGTTATCACCCGCCTCTCTTAATCGTAAACCACGCTGGGCGTCGGATTACGGTAACGTCATCTCGCGTTTTGTTGTGAATCATTTCTCTACACTGTAGAGCGTTCTCTTCGGATGAATTTTCCTTGGGGAACTGATCGTCGACGTAACTTGAAAATTACGTGGCGACAGTTCCCACCGGGGGAATGTCGGAAACAGAGACGAATCTAGTAAATCCACTAAACAAAAATAATGAAGTGTTCATCTCGTATGAGTTTAATTTATTGTTAGAAGAAGAGTCACGTTTGGAAGAATAATTTTTGTACTGCTATAACATCGGAACGGGATTAGAGTCCTTGAACTGAGCACAATTACGCTACCGTATCCTTGACCGCCTGGTAACTAGCCTTAGCCTAAACATTGGTTTCATACTAGCTAATTATCAACACTACAGCTACGTTATGGTATCAAAACTGTTTCAATAAATGATCTACTACCGGATAGCTCATTCCCAAAAATGGCAATCCCGGCAGGATTGCGATCGGAATAGTAGATTATTTATTAGTACGATAAATATAGAATACTTCATTAACCATCATTCATGAATCAACATTAATAAACTCAATGAATAACTTTCAAACATACCAATAAAAACAGTATACATGTAGTCGCGGGACCGCGTGGGATCGAATCAACATATAACATAATTGCTCCACGAATATTTAGTTTCGTTAACAAATAGAGACTACTCTATCAGTCAGCAATGCTTTCGACAGTCAATCATCGATTCGAATAATCGCGTCGCGATCCTTACTCGCTAATCATATCCTAACACCTAATTACTGTAGGAACATTCACCATAAAAATTGGCAATATGGTGAAATAATATATATATATATAAACTCCGCGTGCTTGTAACCTAAATTCATAAATCTCGATACGTTTGAATTAAAAAGGCACGATTCGAGGTTCGGCCGCGACGTGTGCAACAAAAAAATCGTGAAAAATCAGTACATGTTCGTTCGGTAGGATGGTTAAAATACATTTCTGGAGATCGACGAGCTGGCTCGCTCGCGCTATTTGTACACAAAGGCTGTGGCCAGACAAGCCGTGCCTCTGTTTGTACACAACTGTGCAACTGCTGGGTTACCAATTGTACCGTTTCCCTCCCGTCGACGTTGCCGAAAATCGAATCGACTCTTCGCCGGGTTTGCTCGTCCGATTGATCCAGATTTGCATCCGAATCTACCAAGACAACAGCATAAGGCCCCCTTATATATATATCTAAACCTTACTCTCTATGAAATATACAAAATGCGATAAATATAAATAGAGTATCGAAATTCTAGAATATCGAATCGACCCGAATATGAGCGAATAAGAGCGAGACAAAGTGTTTTTTCCGGAAAACATGCGGCGATCGCTTGTGTACCAGCTGTTTGTGTTTGAATCAGTGCCATTTCGGGAGATTGTTATGGCGGAACGTGTCCTTTTTAGCACCCGGGAACATTCCGCAAAAAACACCGTCGCCTGGACAGAGCGACGATTCGGCCACCAGCCGTCCGAGACAAAGAACGGTAAACAGAAAACGGTTTGAACTATGTTTGGCGTGGATTACCTTGAACGAATGACGGTCGAACACGCAGGAACGGAGAGTTTTGCGTACGTGCACATTCTACGAACGAGATCTAGCAGACGCTGATGGTGGGACCGTTAGTCCCTTTATCAGCGTTGCTGTTCTACTCGAGATTCGAGTTCAATGGAAACCGCCATTTCGCTGGCTTATTCTGATCGATCAGAAACATGGTACAATGCTTTGAAATGCTGTTAAAAGTCAGAAGCGAGTAAAAATTGGATATGTCGTTCTTCAGCATAGCCGCACGTTCAGACAGTTAACGCTTTATCTACCTTGCTTACGTTAAAACTAAGTGCCACAATTGTATTGAACATTGTATTGAAAATAGACTAAAAGGTATGAGAAAGTTAAAAAAATGATGTGTTATTAAATAATTTGTTTTGCCAAATTTTCAGACCATGTTACTCGAGCTATTTTATTTATATTGATCGATAGGTAAAGCGTTAACAAATCCACTCCGGAAAGGAATTTCCAGATCTCGTAAATCTTAATAGAAAAAAGAAGCTGCCGTTGAAAATTCGCTGAACGCAGCGAACGTAGTCTGGCGATGCAAATAAAACAGAACCACGTTTCGTCGCGGATAGAAAAATCACGTTTCCTAATTCTAGTCAGATTCGTCTTCAAAAGGAATTTTGAAACTTAGTTTCGATAAGTTTAGTAAAGTGTGTTGTAGCTCGACTGGAGATTGACCAGGGTCAAGCAATACGGCGTCAGATCGGTGTCATATTGTCACGATCTCGCCCTTCATGTTCTATAAAAGATATTCTTATTCGCATTATCACAGAACTCGTTACAAAGTCTTTGTTGAACTTTCTTGTTCTCTCTCATTAACATCTAAAATCCTTTCGAAATGAATACCGTACTAGTAAAGATGTCTCCGAATTCTATGCTGATGCATTCAAACTCTGTCAGGGTCAATGCGCGTAAATATATGTACACACAATTTAAAAAAGAAAATAAGTGAATGAAAAGGAAAGATGGGCTGATACGATGTCGTATCAAATGCTAGAGCTTCAGATTGTCAGTCTACGAAACGAGTCGCTCTCTTTCTTGTTACGGTGAAATCTGTGCTTGCAAGGTAAAACGTCGCATGCTACAATTTCAAAAAATCCTTTACGTATTTAGCAGCAAGAAAAGTCACGAAAATATATTCGGAACGCTCTAAAAATTAATGCAATTTAAAAAACTTTAAACAACAATATCTCGAAAGTGAAAGTATTATACATGCGGCGTTCTTCCCGACAATCACAGAAATACGCGCTTCACTCGTTCGTGCATTATAATACGAAGCACACCTATCTCTCTGGCAATGTATGGCACCATAGTGTGTATAAATAGTTCTTACATTATAAGATCATTGGTGATAGCTTTTCGGCTCTCCCGATGGTTCACCTGGCGAGATATCGATCGCTGTCTCTTTGAATGTCTTCGAAAAATCCTATTTTTATATTTTAGATGTAAGGTGCAACGAGTCTACGTTAGAAAGTTTTCGAATTTGTTTTTTAGTAGCCAAACGAAATAATTGACTATTTATACAGAGATTTAATTTTTGAGAAAATTCGCAACCCTGAACTGCCACATTGAAAAAATAAATGGCGCACGGAGGTAAGTCTTCGATGGTCGCATGATACTGAAAACAGCGGATTGCTTATCGTTGCACCTGGATAATTGTTAGGTAAACGGTATCGTTTTCAACGATGCAGAAAAACGTAAGAGAAGCCTCTCTTCGGTAAAGTAGATCTCTGGGCCGATCGATCGATCAACGCACGGTAAAACCATGTTTTCTCTTTTATCGAACACGAATATGCCTGATGAACCGTCAGTGTATATTGGTTTCTGTTTCACTTCGGAGGATGAAAGACGGTAACGATTACCTGGCCAGCAGCTGTTACCGTGATCATTCGACGTTGTCGAAATTGTTCAACTCCGAAGGAACCTTTAACGATACCATGGTGTGTCTCTTCTAGTTTCGGTGGCACGCAAGAGATGACACAGGGACTTTGAGATGCGTGCCCCGGAGTGTCCCTTTTACTTGACACGTCGCTTGCCCGCCGAGTTTCGCATGACCTTGAAGGCGTTCGCTGTCGCTATTGTAGAGGAACTCTTAGGGCTCTTCGGACAGTACTTGATGGTGTGCGCCTCGTCGCCGCACGCGCCGCAAATCGGACACGTGTACGCCCTAACGATAACAAACAATGCAAAAACAAAGCTGTGTTAATTAGCGGTTAGACCAGCTGGCGATCGAGTTAGTCAGAGTTAGCAAGGCTTCAAATTATTTCGGTGTATGTACACGGTAGATGATTTTACTTTTTCAAAAAGAAAACTTATCGTTCAACTTGAAAAAGTGCCGACCACCTTGAAATCTCTACACAAATTACCTCTGAGCAATAACCTTGAAGAGAACTAAATATTTTCGATTGCTTTTATAAAAAATGAGACAATACGTAGATGAACGCAGTGCAAGAGAG
Source organism: Lasioglossum pauxillum (assembly GCA_933228785.1). Taxonomy (NCBI): domain Eukaryota; kingdom Metazoa; phylum Arthropoda; class Insecta; order Hymenoptera; family Halictidae; genus Lasioglossum; species Lasioglossum pauxillum. Next base: position 13,826,400 of record OW121706.1, on the reverse strand, counting down.
TACGAATGATGAAATGTAAATGAATCTACCTCAACACCGGGCACCGCACTTTGCCTTCAGCGTCCTTGAGCAAGTGCTTCTTGTAATAGATCTCCTCCTCGCCATTGTTTCTGCAGAAAACACATTCTGTGGGCAAGGGTTTCTTGTTCTTTTTGCGCCGCGGTGTCGTCTCTAACGTAGCGCTATCGTCCGGGTCTGGACAGTATTCAAAATCACGTCCATTATGGCGGAACTCCTCCATTACGTCCTCCACTGAAAGCATCGAGCAAAGTGTTATGGCAATAGTAGATCATCCGAAACCGGGTGAAAGGGACTATCAAATCTGATATATTCGTTGCGATTATATCTCTCAAGGATGACGCAAGCGTGAACGTTACAACGACATAGTTGTCCGACGCTATTCGGAGGAGAGGGGGACTGAAATATAAATATATACATACATCCATCGATTGGGTGATCGACTAGGATCGTTTATTTTCGTCGCGTGTTTTCGTGGGCCGAGGGTTTGAGGGCTCGACAGAATGTAAACCGAGAAAAATAACGGCCGTGGTATCTGGTTTCACGGTTTGTAAACAGAATCGTCCTATTTTTCGAATGACGCAGATACGAACACCGGCGGGGCGAGGGGTTAACGCTTAACCCGGGCAACTAATATCGCGGTCGTTTAAAATCCTGACTGTCAGGTGCACGAACCTTAATTACATGGGACTACAATTATCCTTTTTTCATTAATTCTACGTCGAAGCGAACAACGGCCGCCGGACCGCTTTTCCCCGAATCCATGAGTCAGCGAACTATATTTACTGCTGAGTGGCCCCGATTCGAATTGTAATAAACGTTGTGATTTTTTTCTATACATTTCCCGAGCGCAGAAAGATTTAATGAATTTCGTGAACGCGCGGTTCGGTGAACCGTAGGCCGATAAAACTGTTCCGGGAATCGTCGCCGCGCCGGCAAGCCGCTACACCGGCACACCATTTTAGAATACAGAATTCCACTTATCGATTCGTTTGTTTACAAACTACCGAAGGTGGCTGCCAATCAGATCGCTAAACGGTGACGCACTATGAATTACCGTCGGACCATATCGTCTAAAATGTAGTCGCGTTTAATTTTCGAGACATCCGCGTATAACACTACCGGTCCTTTATCGCGACAAATTATAATCTACTTGAATCTTAATCTAAATAATGGATTTTTCAGTCCGTTGTCCCTTTCCATATGAACATTTACGCATTCGTAGAATTCGTTTCAGGCCTGAAACAATTAGAATTTCTTTCCTGTGTTAATAAATTCGAAAATAAATTCCGATTTATTCTTTTAGTGGTACCCTAACAATTTTATTCGTGTGCTTCAATTTCCTCGAGTGGGAAAACATCAAAAACAGACATTTACGTCGATTTAAAACAACTTTCCGTTATTCGCAACTTGTGTAAGAATTTGTACGCATTTTAAAAGTAAATCCACGTCTGTTAGAGTCCCATGAACAATTTTAACAAACCCTTATACATGCCACGCGATCAAGGGTTAACTTATCGTACCACGCTTAAGAATCTCATAAAATCAAACTGATTCAATCAGGGACCACAACTACAATAAAAAATCATCAGAGACGCAATACTTCGGTGTCCTGAAAATCCTAGTAAAATTCGGATTACGCGTCCGTGCCACGGTGAAATATTAATTTCCAAAAACGAACACCCGTGAAAACGGAAACGTGCGGGCAGCGCAGATTTCCCTGTATTTTCATCGCGGACTTGAATTATAGATTTTCCACACGGCCGAATAAAAACAGATTTCATCGTCGGCTTCCATCGTGTTTCTATGGAAACAAATGATCGTCGATGACAGTTTACGGCAAGCGGCAAGGAATCAATAGCGGACAAGAAGTCTGTGTACAAGCCGGCGACGGTTTTTCAACGAGCAATAAAATAAGAACTTCTTCGGCGACGAACACAAATTATCCTGTCCTAGAGAGAGAGTTCGAGAATTACCAAGTAAATTGAAACAAAGATACCGAGATGCGATGAACAACAATCTGTGAAATTAACTGAAACGCAACGAACGAGAACCGGTGCACGGTGATTCTAATGAAAACAAAACGTCGTTAAACGTTTGCGACGCAGAAGGATTACATTACGCGTCGCAACCTGACCCGTTTAATTCGAAGTCGTAGGCGAGGTGCATTTGAAAAATTCCAGAGAATGATTTCGAGATCGAATAAGATAGATCGGCGCGTGCCATCGATCGCGTGTTACGAAGAAGTGCGCGTTCGATCGAGTTCCGGTTACGTTCCCCAGCTGAGGAACATGATCGGTGATTCTTACTTACCATTGGGCTTCGGCGGGGCCGGTAGATCGAACTTGAATTGGAACAGTCGTTTTATCTCTTCGTCCAAGCTGCTGTTGAACGGATAAAACACGTACGACATTTGCGAAACCGGCATGGTCTGCATGGTCATGATTTTGGTCATCGTGGATGATCGAGAGAAAGCAAGACACTGAATGTACACGCGAAAACGGACGCACGCGGACAATCGTGAAATGAAACAAAATAAAAGCTGACAACACGAAGGCAGAGTCCGATCGGGCGAATGTTGCGGGCGCGAAGGTGTCAACAAAGAAGAGCAACGAGAGATCCGACTTGGTCGGGTTTTGAAATTCAACTGCCGAGTGCCGAGGCTATGGCTGTCACCGTGAGTCACGAACGCGAAGAAAGGGTCCAGTGGTGGGGGTACCGGCCTGCTTGGGCCCGGGTTCGTGTGCTAGCTCTACCCATGATTCCGACAAGGATGGAAACTGGGTAATCTAAATCTAAACAATCTACAGTTCGGAAGGATCACCGTCGCGTCGCTCCCTCCTAGGACGACGGACTATTTTTTAAATTGGCTTAGAAGTACGCGACTAGTTAAAATGTATCTCAACTTACAATGTATCTCACGAGTTGTTCGAATATTAATTAATAACTCAAAACTAAAAATTAATACATATCTTTGCCAGTACCAGATCAGTCACGTGACATTGTAACACAGTCGAAAAACACTGAAACTGGTCACATGACCTGGCCGTGGTGGAAACGTGGGGAGATAGCGTCGTAGAAGGAAAAGAGTAGAGTGGGGAGGCAAGTCTTAAGAGGGTAGACTCGTTTCCAGGATTGCAAAGATAGGGGTTTTCTGATAATAATGAAAATAGCTAATCAGTTTCCGAATAATGCAAATTATCCTTCGTAAACGTAAAAATAGGACTTTTGAGGGCGATCGCGCACTCTTTCAATTCTGGAAACGAGTGTACCCTCCGACAATCAACTTACCGATGCGATGTCCTTGAAACTGTATCTCACTGACAGCGTTGCATACTCGCCGATACGTTTAGATCGTATCACAATCATTTCAATTTGCGTGATGCACTGGTCGCCAACGTGAATTTTTGTTTCACCAGCAGTTATCGTTGTTAAAGAAATCTTTATATTAAAAATCGGTTTCTTTTGACCCGTTACATTGGAAGGTCCTCTGTGTGTAATATTTCTTTTTCAATCTATAGTTTCTGATAGATATTGTATTGGAATATAGGTACATATACAACAAACCACTCTCGATTAAAATATGAAATAGTATATATGTATATCTCTGAAGGCACGTCTTTGCTGTTCGACAAACTCGACGGGAGTGAAGATCTCTTTAGAAAAAACAGACGACGCTCTAAGAAACAAGTGAGAGTTGAGGGTCCCGTGACGTGACATCATAAATACAATGTATCATTTGTACAGGCGCTCGAAAGTCAAGTGAATGTGCCTACTAAATAACAGTAGATAATTTTTGTCAATTTGTTTCTTAAATAAATTCCAACATATATACTGTTCATCCTAGGAATTCTACGTGCACGGTAGTGCACCAGCCAAGTTCTCGCGCTACAGTAATTCTTCAATTGAAGTACCAACACCCATGTTTTGAACGGACTTCAGTAGCGTAGTGTATGTAGTACCTCCTTTTACACGAAACAACTTAGCCGGTTTTTAGAGACTTATAACTCGGTACTGGAGGCAGATGAAGAGATGTAATTTCGTAAACTTGTTAAATGCTATCATGTCTCAATATTGACAAAACATTAACCTTCCAACATTAGTAGGTTCCGAGATATAGGACCTCAAAAATCGCTTTTGTCACTGACTAACTGACAGATCATCAAAACCTTTTGGGTACTTCCCATTGACCTACAAGCTTGAAATTTGGTACATAGGTCCACCATAACAAACACTCAAAGGAATAATTATCAAAATTAGAAATTTTACACCTTAAAGGGGTTGTATTGAAAAAAAAACATTACGAAATAGGTACGTAGGATAGAACATAGCAGCAAAACATACATAAGTATACGTTTTATTAGTTTCGAAGTTGCAATAAATACTGATGAAAAAAACAATTGCTCTAACGTAAATAAAAGAAACTGCACCGAGCATCGTCTGTAGCGGCGCACAGTGGTCTGATAGCTCGGTTTTTGTGGCCAAAACTACATATTGTAGCGTTATTTCAAGGTTTAATGTTACATTATTATAGGTCGTTGGATTCGTCTTGATACCAGTTAGAATACTATGAAGTAAAAAATATATGTTAATATTTAAAACATTGAGGTGACCTTCATTTTTTATAAAAAAAGAGATTTTTCTTTAACTTTTTGTATTGAAGTTTGTAGAAAAGTGAATACTGATTAACTTTCATTGGAATAATTTTTTTGTCAGATCATCGAAAATATTTGAAAAATCTTGTTAACAATTATCACAATGCATACTATTGGCTAGAAATCGCGGAAAAGTAGCTAAGATTGAATTCTTCATAGGAATTATACGAAATCTAGTAATGAGAGGTTTTCGGGGTCTCTGACTGGAGCAGAGAAAACATATACATACATTGTAATTCCAAGCTGCTATGCAAGATTCAAGTGGAACTGCGTATCCGCGAATAACCGCGGGCCCGTATTTGTTAAAATCCGTTTATAGTTCAAGCTTGTGGGGGTTGCAGTTAAAATTTTCATGATCTTCTTAGTAAATGTTCAAGCTTTCATATAAAACAAGTCCGATGCTTAGCGGTTTTAAGCGTTTTTGTATAATTCTTTTCAAAGCAGGGACTTAATACCGGTAAAATTTGTATACCGGTATCACGACAGGGACTCAATACCGGTAAAATTTTTATACCGGTATTATGAATACCGGTAAAATTTTCATACCGGTATTACGCCGTGTGACGTAATACCGGTATAATCTTGGTAACGGTATTGGGCCAACAGAATATACCGGTAACCGATATGAAATACCGGTATTTTTCGGTTATTTGGGGAAGGGGAAACAGGACAAGAGGGATATTCCGCACGCTTCGCCCGATCCCCACTTTCCGACTCACGCGTAGCTCCTGCCGTTCATAGGAGTAGGAACAGATGTCGCTACTACATACAATGTATTTCTACGCCGACTACGCCAATGGATTCCCGTTCACCGCATCGCTCGCTCTGTCTCGCTTGTTTTTATATAATAATAAAATATATTTATCAAATGTAAGTTTTTATATGAATTTTATAATATGAATTTGGTAAAATTTTAGATAATGTTAACGCGATTTCCCGCTTACAGTCGCGAAATAATTAAGATTTATAGCTGACACTGGAAAACTGCACATAAACCAATAAAACTAGTAATATATTAATTATACATTTACCGGTAATTTTTTTCGGTTCCGCATTTCATTATTTACAACATTTAAGTATCTAATTTATATTTCTAATTGTAAGATATTCTTATTTGCATTATCCAGTGCCGTAACGAGGGTATGAAGAGTCTGTGGCAAGTGTCTAACTTGCGCCCCCCGTAACCCAATAATGACAAAAAATAAAAAATTTTAATGTAACAAGTTCAATTTTACTAAATGCAATATATTAAATACTATTAACCTCATCAAAATGAGTTGCCCTGTATATACAATAATGTATTTGTCAAGGTATTTGTATGAATAAATAATCTATAATCTGAATAAGAACAAATTTTTGTTCATATTCAATGACGACAAAATAAAGGAAATACAAAACATAGGTATATGTTAAAATAATATAATAGAAATATAAAACAATTCAGCATATTTTATAAAGTAATTGTTCTCGTTTTTTCATTTGCAAACGCATCTATTATATCGTCATAATTTAATGTTTTGGCAACATCTTTATCAATTGATATTATAGACATGTTTGTTAATCGCTCTTGTCCAATAGAATAACGTAGGTACGATTTTACAATTTTTAATTTGATAAACGAACGTTTGCAGGAAGCTGTTGTTACAGGCATTGTTATGAAAATCCTTAATTCTACGTCTAGATTTGGATACGTGTTTTGTAATGAGAGTTCGTAATTTTTTTGCAAGATTTGAAAAGCATCCAAGCGACCCTCAACCGGGTCGGTATTCTTTGTTTTGCGCCCCAAACCTAGTTGCGCCCGTGCCGGGCGCCTCTTTCGCCACGCCCTCGTTACGGCACTGGATAATGCAAATAAGAATATCTTACAATTAGAAATATAAATTAGATACTTAAATGTTGTAAATAATGAAATGCGGAACCGAAAAAAATTACCGGTAAATGTATAATTAATATATTACTAGTTTTATTGGTTTATGTGCAGTTTTCAGTGTCAGCTATAAATCTTAATTATTTCGCGACTGTAAGCGGGAAATCGCGTTAACATTATCTAAAATTTTACCAAATTCATATTATAAAATTCATATAAAAACTTACATTTGATAAATATATTTTATTATTATATAAAAACAAGCGAAACAGAGCGAGCGATGCGGTGAACGGGAATCCATTGGCGTAGTCGGCGTAGAAATACATTGTATGTAGTAGCGACATCTGTTCCTACTCCTATGAACGGCAGGAGCTACGCGTGAGTCGAAAAGTGGGGATCGGGAGAAGCATGCGGAATATCCCTCTTGTCCCTTTTCCCCTTCCCAAATAACCGAAAAATACCGGTATTACACCGGCATCGTACCGGTATTTTACGTACCGGTATTGTACGTACCGGTATGAATTCGAGAATGCAACTATACCGGTATACGTCATACCGGTATATGAAAATACCGGTATGACGTCATACCGGTATTCCGATATTTCGGTTCTATAACGGTTAGGAAGAAATAACCGAAAAATACCGGTATCATACCGGTATTTTACGTACCGGTATAAGTCCCTGTTTCAAAGTTTGAAATGTCATTAATTTACCCTATTCGTGTATGGACTAAACAATGCTTAAAAATGGATTAAATATTTGAAATTTAAATAATAAAATATTAAATAATAAAAATAATAAAAATATTTAATGGATTAAATATTTGAAAAAAACCATCGTTAAAATCTATTTTCTGATATTCGGTGATTGATAAGGGTGTGCGAGAACCCGAAATATCGGGAACCCGATGGTTGGGACGAGTCGAGAAGAGGTCGAGTCGGATCGGGTTAGGTTCCCGAAAATTTCGAGATTCCCGAAACTTTCGAGATCCCCGAAAATATCGAGATTCCCGACGAAATCGGGTTCCCGAAAATTTTGAGAATATGACATAAGACACTCTTGAAAAGAATTCGTGATGGACAACATTCTTTCAATCTCGAAAACATCTAGAATAAAAAATCCGAAACTATGAATGTATTCATTAACACGAATATAAATGATTACTGGACTCTCGAAATTTTCGGGAATCCCGATAAATTCGAGAATCTCGAAATTTTCGGGTACCCGTCCCGATCCCGACAAAATTTCATGTTCCCGTCCCAACCCGATATTTCGGGTTCTCGCACACCTCTAGTGATTGAAATCTAAATCGTTTTATTTTACTTTGAATTTTCTGACTTTGTCTTTAGAACGATGTATCTCATCACAGAATTATCTAAAATGAATAATATCTTGGATTTGGGAGCTTTAAAAGGTTGTTACCTTATAGGAAATAATTGTTTTTCAATATATTAAAGTTAAAAAATTGAATTTTGGCCACGAAAACACGATCTCCAGACCACTGTGCGGCGGGGGGCAAACGGATCCGAGCGTCACCGGCAAAGTGTTAATCTTCGATACATTGAATTTGAATTTTGTCTTGCAGATTAGAAAAGGATTCTTTTTCTTTGATACCTACTTGATAATTGATGAAATTTCCACAAAAATTGATGAAATCCCAACAAAAACATCCTGTAAACAGGAGCCAAGTTCCTATAGCCGTAAAAAGTTGTGAGATTAAACAAAATACGGCCAATTTCGTTAGCTTATAAATACCTCTTGCAATACTGAAAAAAGCGTTTTTCAAAATTAGTTGAACCCTCATCCGTCCCTCATTTCACGAACTGAATCTGTCCCTCGGTGTCAAATTGACACAGTGATAAAAAAAATCAATAAAATAACAAGTCAGACAGTTACTTTTCGAGTTTTTTTCATTGAAATCGATGAGTTAACATTTAAATCTTAGGTTTTTGCAGTTATATGTTTCGCATTAAAAAAATTAAAGTCACAAAGTTTCAGACAAATTTACCTACAAATAACAGAACAGTGTTACTTATTTCAGGAAAACTGTGTCAAATTGACACGAGGGACGGATGAGGGTTAAAAGAACGCTATTTAATTTTTAAAGAGTTACACGGAGGGTTAAATTATTCAAACTTGGCCGTTACTTTTTAAACCAATGGCGGTAAAAGGTGTTAGGTAGCGGCCAAGTTTGAATAATTTAACCCTTCTTATAACTCTAACACATTACCGACCGGTGATTATTGCATAATTTTTAACAATCTATGGTGTACGGCTAAACACTTTTTAATGGAACTTTCAATAGCAACAGCAATTTTCATTGTGAACTAACAAGTCACCCTCAATAACGTCATCTAATAGTTTTCATTTAAAATTGCAATGTAACAGAAAATGTCCATGCTTTCTTTTGGTATAGCACAATTATTGAAAATCCTATGAATAAGCTTCCGGTAGGTAAAGTGTTAAAAATTAAATAGCGTTCTTTTAAACTAATTTTTACAAATGCTTTTTTCAGTATTGCAAGAGGTATTTCTAAGCTAACGAACTTGGCCGTATTTTGTTTGATCTCACAACTTTTTACGGCAATAGGAACTTGGCTCCTGTTCACAGGATGTTTTTGTTGGGATTTTTATTTGCAACATTGCAACACGACCAACGATAGGAGATTAAAACAGTGGTTGTGTGCTTGTAGCGTTGATCTGCAATCTGGTAATGCTGTTGAAATAATTTTGAACAGAACGGAATACCGAAAAATGTGGCGTAACCTGAAAATTGTTACCGTCAATTTCAATAATATGAGTTTTCGAATCGTTTAATCAAATTCCATTCGATTCCGAATAATAGAAGTGTAGTTTTCAAGTGCTCTCCGATGGCAGCTCTCCAGGAAAATGGCTCTTTCGTAAAATAGAATTGTCCACCATATTTGACCTATTTCCCCGGAATCTAAAGGAGCAAATTCGATAAAATATATGTATCTGCGAGTGGTCCTGAAAGGATACTAAACTACGTTTCAAGCAATCGAAATAACTCACCGTGTACCGAGCGGTTTATTAAATATCGCATATCTACACGCAAAATCGCAAATATCCAATTTATTTCGTAATATTGGCAGAGTACTCCAGCAAAATTTAATTGGAATCGCTTTTGTCGGTCTTGGAAAAATGGACCGTGAATTTCGACAGTTCTCCACAGGGCGTTGGAAAGCTCGATGAAAACGAAGGGAAAATCGCGTTAAACTTTGGCGAATTTTCCTAACTAACCGAATCACCGGCTAACTAAATTCGCTGTGGACGTGCGTGGAAATCAGCGATTTAATTGCAGCTCGGTTCGACTTGCATTTTTTCAGAAAGGCCGGAGAATGCCTTCGTCGAGCGCTGGTCTCGCTGTCACCCGGTGACAGTATCGTTTAAAATTTCAATTAAACAAAAATCGTTCCCGGCCGAGGGAAGGATGATCGGGCTGGAATAACAGTATCGACGCGTCCGTTCCATTCGGCTCGAATGAAACGCTTTGATGTTACCGCACGGAGGCCGCGGTGATACATACATTGTATACTAAATTCAAGGCTGAAAGAAGCTAGCGAGTTTTTCGTTGTTTCTTTCTGGTGAACGGTGACCGATCGATATTACGAAATTATCGGGCAGAGTCGAAACAAATTTCTAAAATAGCAGCTGACGCGTCGCATCAACCCCCTGACAGGGGATGACGAGCTGATTCATCATTTGGGTTCGTTGTGACCGTTCATACCGGACAAATTGCACACGAATTAAAGAGGCAAGAATTATCAGAGACTAGTTTTCAAAACGTGATTGAATTCGATCTATGAACAAATGGAATGGTTGGAGCGGGTGCGAATGAAAACCAGATAAGAAAAGAGTATTCACTAATCTTCATCTTTATTGTTACTGTGTAAATATGTAGGCACTGAACAAATAATGTTTCATAATTTGTTTACAAACATTTACATTTACTGATCTCCTTTTTTCTTTTTGTTCAATCATTGAATTATTCTCTGCGAGCAGCTTGACGACGCTGGCCAAGTCCGCTTTAATCCCGTCTGCTCGAATCGTTTATTTGTTTCTTTATTTGTGTGTTTCCTTCTTTCGTTCGTTATCTTTACTTATTTCTTTTTTTTTTGTTCCATTATTCCCCTTTAATCGCTCTTACGCGTAAATACCGTTATCGTCTTTCAGCATTGTATGCACTCGACCGACAATCTCTAATTACGATCTCGAATATTCCGTCAATATATATATATAATATATGCTTATATATTTATATATATATATATATATTTATATATATGTATGTTCGCTTCATTTTTTCTTGTATGTATACTTTTATTCTCTATCCGCTAATATATTGTTCTTCTAGTCTAAAAATTACCACGATTATTAAAGATAATATATACTTCTGGGAAATTATAATTAAAATAATTGTAAGTATAATAATATGTCAAACATATATGTCCTGTGTCCATGTGTAGTATGAGTGTCAGGGGGGGAAGGAGGATGGACAGAATGAAACAGAAAAATCATGGTCGCTGGTTGAGGGATGGGATATGGTCGAAGGGATCGAGGGTCGAAGTGAAGAAGAAAAGAGAAAGCGAAGAGAAGAGAAGAGAGCGAGAGAGAGAGAGAAATAGATAAAAGGGGAGGCGAAGGAAAGGAAGAACTAGATAATAAACACAAATACTAAGCTTTGGCTAATGAGAAACAATTGTTCCGCGACGAGAACGCGACACGTCGTTCGCCGATCAGTCGATTGTCGTCGCGTTCCCCGACGATTTCTCGAAACTACAAGTTGGTACCGTTCGGCGAAATCAAACTCGCGGTGAAAAGCCTTGAGAACGATGGGCCGCAGGACGGGAAGTCGGATCTCGTGAAACGTCGAAAACTCGAATCGCGCGAACCAGTGGAATTTATTGAAAAATTAGGATCCGTTTCGAACGAGAAATCGTAACAGCAGAGAAAGCAAGAGAGGAATAGAAATGAAAAGGAATAGGGTGAGGGGGTAGTGGGACAGTGGTCGGTAAGTGGTGGTTGGTAGTGGCGGTGGCGGTGGTGGTGGTGATGGTATTGGTGGCGGTGGTGGTGGGGTGGTTCGAATTGTTTCATCTTTTTTTGTTTTTCGCGTTTTATATCGTCTAACCGTTTCAGCCTTTTCTTCGTGTCTCAGGTATAAAACTAAACGGGCGATAAAGCCTTCGTGTAAAACTATACTCCATATACTTTGTTCTCTCTCTATTGTGCTCAAGTGTAACAACCTCGTTTTTTTTTGCTATACATGCGCGTATTTTTTTGGTTTTTTGTTCATTTATTACAATGTCTTTTTCGTCATTCTCCACACGTGTTCCCCACTCGTCTTCATCCTCCTCCATCGGCATCATCTTCGAAGCGCCGTGGTTCCTCGCACATCGTGGATGATCGGTCTACACCCGGCAAACTTCATCATCATCATCATCATCTTCTTCTTTTATTCTTGTATACGTATACACACACACACAGAGGGTCGTTTCCCGTGTACAGATTGGAAAAATTGACAGAGGACTCGATTGCGTTTTGTTATACATGAGACACTGACGACGGCGCTGCTCAGCTGCGCGGCTGCTACCCTCCAACAACAACAATCAACAACAACAAATGAAACCTTCGCTCTTCACGTTTTTTTAATCTGTTTGTTTTTCTTTTTCTCTCGTTTGCTGTTTCTCCGTTTCTCCGCGTTCCCACGACCGCGTATATAATACATATGATCATCATTATATTTCATCATCTTCCCGAATTTCCGAGTCAATTCGACCCGCACGGATTCTATATTGTATTTCATTATACTATACTATTTCGGTATTCCCGTTTTAGCTTCCTTTCATTCCTCTCGTTTCCTCTCGCTTGTTTCTCGTGCGTGTCCGATCGAGACGACACATTCGTTCTGTCTCTCTCTCTCTCCCCGGGTTCCATTGTTCCATCAAATCCCGCATTCTTTTTTTCTCTATCTCTCGCCTATTTTAATTTAATTATGATCTTCGTATATGTCGATGTCGCGGTGGTCCGTTTTGGAATAGCTTTATATAGTTTTTTTTTTCGTTTTTATTATAAATATAATCATACGTGTTGGCATATGCGTCGCTACGCGCGCGCGCAAGAACCTCGACGGTGTCCGTGCACACGCGCGTACACGTATACAATAATAGGTCAATGCGATTTTATTCTTTTGCTTGTTTCGTTCGTAACGAGCGCGTGTAATGCAACGTGTTTTCTGTTTCCTTTTTGTTATCCTTTGTGTTTACATATGCGTGTCTCTCTCCTTTTGAGTTCGTATGTGTATATGTGTGTGTGTGTGTATGTGTATATATTTGCGAATTGTATGGGTGTCGGTGTGTATGTTCGTGTAGATCGTGTGGTGAAACAGTGTATACTAGGAATGTACATAGTGTACGTAGATATAATTAGGTTGTGTATAAAACGATGATACATACTAATAATTCATTATTTCGTTTATATCAAACGACACATAATTATGATATCGATTTTTTTTATCATTTAGTCTCATGGTACGATGCGCAACGGCGGTCCGGGGGCATCGTGTCGCCGAATAGGCTACAATAATAGTCTTGTCCTGTCTTCTCGTACAATTGTCGATGTACTTCCGGTCGATCCCGCCTCGGCCGCAGGATCGCGCGGCGCTGAGATTACGATTATTACAAGAACCTCCCAAATGAATGGCCATCAGTCTTTGAGTTTTGTACCGGTGCCGCGCGGGAAAGCTTGTCCCGCGCGCACGCACACACGCGATCTCATCGTTATACACGTGCTTATACTTTTTTTTGGACTTTTAATCGTTTTCTCGTTTTTTCCTTGTTTTCTCCATTTTCTCTCTTTCTTTCTTTCTTTCTCGTCTCTTTGTCTTCGGTTAAAAAGGAGCAAAGAAAGCGTCGCGAACGGCGTTTTCTCTCTCTCTCGGGCGAGTCCGATCGATCGAAGAGGAGTCCCATTTCAATCATCGACGTAGACTGCATCGACACTATTTTTACTGACAAGAAATTTCATCTATTCCAGATCCAACCGACACAATTTCCATCGATAACAGCTTCGCGAGGTTTATCAGGCTACAGAACATTCATCGGCAATGGTTTACCATCAGTCTCATTGGTTTTGCACCTCGCAACCATCTGCGGATGAATGGTGAGTAAACGATTATTCTCAAGTACTGTTACACACATTTTCGTGAAAGTCTTTTCCTTGATTTAATGATTGTATTTAATTCTCTGGTACGCGTGATCTTAAGGAAAATGGATAAGGTTTAATCCTAACTATTTATGTCTATGATGCGTGGAAATAACGACGCCAATTAGAGACACGAGTATGACGCTTTTTATTTAGAATACTTTACCTTCTAAAGAAACGGTGTGAAGTGAAACGTGAAAGTTATGCTTTGTATTGAATTTATTCGCTGAAGTATTTGATGGATCTATATCCGATGTGACAAGATTTTCAAATGTTCTATGTGGTCAGAGCTGTTATAGCTAGAGCAGTTGTCGATCAAATTTCAAGTCGACGAAGACAATAAATTCGGTGAAAACAGTGTCGGGTGAGATTTATTGAATCGGTGATTGAGATGGGACCCATCGAAGAAGGTTGACCGTCGACTGTCTCGGTGCTCTGACAAATGGTTGACGAGAGTGGCACGGTCGATCGATGGATCGTTTCCTCGCAGTGTCTCGATCTTTCGCAATTTTCTTATCTTACAAAGTACGGACGCACCAGCACTGAGAGAGTCGACGACGAGCGCGACATGCGTACAGTACATTAAAAACGGAAATGATCGTCGCGTTGTCCCCGGATAAAAAAGAACCAACGGGCATCTTAAAAATGAAAAGGAAAAAGACTAACCGGTCGTTCACTTGGTGTCCGTATGGACGGCAAGAAGATAGGAAATTTTTCCAAGGATCAATGGGGGGCCGATCTACATGTATCGTGTGGCACGCAAAAAGGATAACGTGTACGAAACGACAAAAGGATTCGAACCGACGGAAAAAATCAAAAATCCTCGAATTCTTTCGAATCACATCATTCTGCTTTACTTAGTTCGTTTTCTTTGTTTTTTGTCGGCGACTGGCACACGCAGCTTCGTTCGCTTTCTTTTTCTTTTCGTCAAAGGGGTGCTTTTTTTCGTTTTTTTGTTTTATCTATGTTTTGTTCGGTGGCTCGACGTTGATCCTCAAAAACATGACCATCCATTCTGGACAATCCGCGTTGATTATTAATATTAAATATTAATACTTCTAGTCGTATACTCTTGCTAGAGTAAAAGTGGTCTTGTGGCGTCCCGATTTATCGAGCTTTCGTTTCACCGGGACGTTTTGCATAGGCAATACAGAGTGCTTTCAGCGCATGTATTTCTTGCGTTCTTGATATGCGATATAGTACTATAACCTAACAAAAACTTGTCCTTACATTTCTCATTTGGTATGTCTTAGTCTTATTTTACATAAAAAAGGAGTGAAAATAATTAATCAATAATATTAATAATAATAATAATTAATAATAATAATATAATTAATAATAATAATAATGATGCGAATGAACGAGAGAGAGAAAGAAAC
Organism: Lasioglossum pauxillum; assembly: GCA_933228785.1. Lineage (NCBI taxonomy): Eukaryota > Metazoa > Arthropoda > Insecta > Hymenoptera > Halictidae > Lasioglossum > Lasioglossum pauxillum. The sequence goes on along the minus strand of OW121706.1, from coordinate 13,811,258 downwards.
TACTGGTCACTTATAAATGTACAAGCGTTCGCGATACGAGAGACGCAATGAAACACGGACGACGGTTCTTTTAAGTTAAATGAGCGATAATTAGAATGAACAGATCTATCCCTCGACGGTGTTCCAACGGTTCCGCGAATTAAAATTACCGAATCGGTGCAGGAGAAAAAAATGGTCCTGTCGTGTAAAAAAAGTGATGCTTATATAGACGCGCGGTAAAACGATCGTGTCCCGAGCACTCGTAAAGTAATCAAAAAGCTCTCGATTTGTTCTACGTGTACACACATGTATATATATACTTCAGTCGAGCTACGAAAAATAAATGATGCGATCGCTAAAAATAAAAAATAGAAAAACAGAAAAGAGAGACAGAGACAAAGAGAAATACAGATGGTGAGAGAGAGAGACAGACAAATAGACACAGAGAAAGAGAGAGAGAGTGTGAGAGTGAGAGACAGACAAACAGAGTGAGAGAGAAAGACAGTGAAAGAAAAAAAAACAAAAGGTCTAATGGTATAAAATAAAAACGGAAAAAAGAAACTGTAAAACAATTTTTCTCGCGTTCCCGGGAAAATACTACTCTGTTCCTTGTCGCGCTAACTCCCTCCTTGGCTCGCGGAGCGATCTATCATTTAAACATCTTTATCAATTAGTAGTCAGTCGATTTTTAGAATTTTTCTCTAGAGAAAAGGGATATATATATCTATATATATATAATATATTCCGTAATGTATAATATATATATAAATATATGCATAATGTTCTCGCGTTCTCCATGCACTCCACCCGTTCCTATAATAAACCTACGCTTTTTTTTCTGTAATATATATAGTATACACCTCCACAGTATAATCGCTTGCGATTTGCTTTTTTTTTCTCCTCGTCGATCTCCTTCCTCTTTCGTTTCCGTCTCTCCTCGTCTCACACATCCACGGTTTTAATAATCCACAACAAACACACTCTGTTTTCCGCCTTCCCGTCCCCAATCCCTTTGTTTCCCCTCCCCCGCACCACGCGTTCCCATCGTTCGCTCTCACAGATTAATTACACACGGAATCTCTCCTCTCATCGGAGATTACTTTACAAGTAGTCCTCTTCCTCCTCCTCCTCCTCCTTCTCCTTCACTCGTCGCGGCGAGTCCTCTCTCCGAAAGAACGCAACTAAAGTCTTTGTTATCGTCGAAAAATATTATATATCGAGAATACCTCTCTACTATACTATTAGTTCTTACAATAGCGTGTGTGTTAGCTTCCCACCGTTTACTACTTCACCGTTCTCGTTCTCGAATCCCGTGTCTCTCTCCTCGGCCACCCAACCTTTTCTTTTCTCTCCCTGTTCCTCGAGCTGTGTGTCTCGCGCGCGCGCGGGCAACGTTCGGTTTGCCCTCTTCCGATATATAATTCTCTCGCAATTCTTCTCCCCTCGTTCTGCACGTTCTCCGTTTGCTAATTCGCGGTCCAGCCACGCCGGGAGCCGCGTGGACGACGAAACGCTTGCTGATCGCGCGGAGGCGGGGGTCGAGGCCTAGTACCCCGTCTAGTTTTTCTCATCGATCATGATCGAATCGTCACAAACTGTGTCTCAGAATATTCTTCGAGAAATCTCGGACCACAGAATCTCATTTCATCAGATAAACACCTCCGCGTTGTCTGATCCCAATTCCCCGAAATCGTCTCTCACCCCAGATTTTCTCCTCGTCCTTGAAGCCTCTGGCTGCCAGCTAAGACATGCGAAAGTTGCGAGGACCGATTCGACGTTTATGCCTCAAATGAAGAAACCAGCTCGGCCCGAGGCGGTTCTCGCATAAACGCTGGCAGCGAAAGGGTTGAAACGGTGCTCGACCACGACCGCAGGCTCCGCGCGACTCGGCAACATTACAAGATTAATTTTAGGTCTCGCTATTGCACCGATATTTACAATGGACGTTTGATACGCGCGTGCACCTCCTCTCTCTCCACACCCGGGACGTGGTAGTCGCCCACGACACATCGATCCGGCAATCGTCGCTTAAATAAAAGCCGCTTAAAAACTCTCTACAATATACATATATAAAAAAGAACAGAGGAGGAACAAGAAGAAGAAGAAGAAGAAGAAGAAGCGGAGGATGAAGAAGAAGAACCAGAAAGCTAGAGAGAGAGAAATGGAACGAGAGAAAATCATGGAAAAGAGAGTAGAAGCGCGGGAGACGAAAGGAAAGCTGTCTTCTGTTGTTTCGGAAAAGTAAAAAAGAAAAAAAGCCGCGGGTTGTTCCGCTTTCGAGATCGCGGCGACGAGAAACGCTCCGCTCGTTCCGAGGTGCCGTCTACACGGTAGTTTTTTAGTCGTCGCTACACTTCTACACAGGGGGACGAAGGGGTGTTGGGGGTTGGGTGTTTGGGGGCGGGTTGGTGGAGGGTGAATAATATTGTCGCTCTTTACGTGCTACCATACAGACACATGCGGCAGAAAATAGTCTAGGCATACTTCTTTTTTTTGTTTTGTTTGTTTGTTCGCGATACACACCCCACGCGCATCGTTATTCAAAAGGAACTTCGATTGAACGCTTATTACACGTTTCGTTTCGTTTCATTTTGTTCGCGTCTCCCCGTTCTTCTCATTTCTCGCGCGAGTCTCGCTCGCGTCGTTCCTCCTGGCCGGATGATCCCCGACGAAGGAGATGTATTGTAGATCATGAGATTGACCGACCAGGAAGGGAACTCGCGATCGACACGCACGCTCCATCCCCGTGTTCTATCGGCTACCGACGACCGTTGTTCCGTTCGATCTTGAACAAGCGAACCCAACAAGCGATTCCGAGGCGGTCCGGAGAGCGGGATCTGTGTTGTCTTTCGTTTTCCTCGCAGCGTTTCTCTCTCCGGAGCGCTCCGTCTGCTCGCGTGCGCGCACGTCTCTCCTCTGTTTCTCTCGACCTCGGAAAATATATTATTATCGCTCGATAAACGGCCGGGGTTGCATCCTCCCGCGTGGAGACGGGCCGGGCTGAAAGGCACCACCCGAAAGGCACCACCGGGCGTGGCGAGCTCGAGAAACTTTCGTTTGCTCGGCAAGATCGGCGCCTGGCGCCGGACCCCCCGGTCTTTGAACACCGGCCTCCTCTCCACTTCTCCCGGGTGCAACTCCTGCCTAAACGGTGGCTAAAGACGACGACGACGACGACGACAACGTTCGTACACGCGAGATTGTCTAGAAGCTACTCTCTCTCCGCTGGCGGATCGTCGACGAACGGGAGGAGGGTAAGAAAAGGCAGCGTCGAACACAATGCTGTCGGACGCAAGGCGAGACGAAACGGATCCTCGCGGTTCTTCTTCCCTCCTCCTTCTTTCCCTTTTCCTTCTCCTTCGTCTCCTACTCTCACTCCACCTTCTCTATCATTAATCCTCTTCGTCGTCTTGTTCTACTTCAAATGAAAATCCGTGAGATAGCGAGTAAACACGTTCGACGAGAATCTGCGCGGGCACAGCTCGAACCTGTTGTAGCTAGCGCTCGGTGCACGGGGATTCGCCGGTTGCAGATAAGGCCTGAATAGTTAGGGTTTGTTGTTGTCGTTGTTTAACGACAGCGGGTCGGTGATCTTCTGCTGTTGTTGCGGCGGCTGTTGTTGCTGTTGCGTCAGCTCGCTGACCGCCCCGCCGCTCATCAGCTTGGCGTTGTTGTTCTCCGTGCTCGGCACCTTCGCGTACTCCCGTTTCCGTGGCATGTTCTCCGTTTTCACGATCGTGATGTCCGGGTTGTTCTCGAGGACCGAGGTCGCCGCCTTCGAGACTGCCGTCGGCACCTCGATGTAGCCGCCGCCTTCTCGTTTGATCGTGGTCGACGTGGTCGGTGTCGCCGTTGTCGCCGCGTTCGCGTTGATCTTCTGCAGTATGTCATTCACCGAGTCGTTGTTCTCCGGGGTCTCGTTGTTCCCGTCGAACGCACCCGACGCCACGCTTAGGTCCCCGGCCAACGAGATCCTGTCCGGACCTTGAAGCGTCGACAGATAGGTGGCCAGCGTGTGGACGGTCACGTTCAGCACCTCCGCCGCGCGAAATAACGTGATCTCCTTTCTCCGCAGCTTGGCCAGAACTTCCGCCGGACCCGGCTCGGACCAGAAGTCCCTTACTCTGTGAACAAACGCACCCATTGGCTCAACTGATCTCGAAACGACTGCACAGTAGGCTGTTTCATATTTTATGATTATCCAGATGTATGAAATCTAGCCAGGAAATATAAAAATCATTGCACAATATAATTTATAATGATATATTAATAGTATCGAGAAATGTAGTTCACTTCGTTTACTCTTAAGTCCTGTAGAGTTCAAGTTCTTTTGAAATACCGTGTCTAACAATGCTATTTAAAAAATCAGTATTGTTATCTTCCACTATTGAAGATACACTTGCAAATTTCTCTTGTCCACATTATTCTTCGTTAACCTTTTAAACCTCCATAATAGCTAAACACGCCATTTTATCTCTACTTCGAACTTCAACTAGACTTTTAACATGTTACATCACTTTATGCACCGTTAAATTTTATCTCAATTGAAAGCTGGAATGGTAAGCTATACGAAATTTGCATTCACAAAGGTACGACAGCTACATGCCGCCCAATAGTGCAAATTTTGTACAGCTTATCATTGAAAGTAGAACTTTTGAGGGGGACAGCGTTCTAGATCGATCTTTATCTAGCGCTTTTGACTACTGAAAAACCCCACCTTTGCATGACACTCCCTTCCAATATTAGGTAATTTTACAGTTTAAATTTCCGGTCTACTGTACACGTATAATTGCTCCGATAAACGAGAATTCGTCGCAGCGGAAAATACGAGACGGCGTTCGCGGGTTGACTTCAGAGATGGGCATTACTTGGCGAAACAAATATTTCAAATACTATTTAATATTTTAGATTTTATTTTGCTGAAAGAAAATAGTATTTTTAATAAGATATATAATTTCGAAAATGAAATATTTCCATTTTAACACTCTGAACCTCAAAATAAAATATTTCTATTTCAACAATTTGATCCACAAAATAAAATATTTCTATTTTAACGATCTGAAACACGAAATAAAATATTTTACCTGTTGCATACTCGGAATACTCTGAGAAACCGCATAAACACACAGTCAATCTTATCGTTAAAAAACGATTTACATACACTTATGAATGTACTGAATTCGAACCATGATTTTCAGCAATAATATTTGGAATTAGAATTGAAAATAAAGACAAAATATAAATATTTTCAATATTCATTAAATAAAATACTATTTTCAAAAAAATTACTGCCTCAAATAAATTATTTTATTTTCAACAATTACTGCATCAAATGAAATATTTTATTTTAAAAAATTACTGCATCAAATAAAATATTTTATTTTAAAAGTTGTACACATACTTTAAATTAAATAGGATTATTTACTATTTACTATTTAAAATACTATTTTCCCCAGCTCTGGTTGGCGTCTTCTATTCTGCGCGGGTATCCGTTCGTAAAGGTCGCGAAAGAGGGGAGATGCGACATCGAGAGGGGGCCGCAAAGAGAAAAACGACGGCGAGTAAGGGGAGGCAGGGTGTAGGTGAAGATCGTCAAGTGTTCGTCCATTTACCTATACGGATGTTTAAGGCAGCCATAACTGTCGCGATATCTGCCGTAGAGGGTTCCGTAGGAGACGCCGAGTAGCTCGGCGGCAGTCTTCATTTCCAGTTCTTTGCTCTTAATGGCGTCCATAACGCGTCGCGTGAACGGTTCCTCCCAGAACTCCTGGCGGCGTCCCGTCGTCAGGTAATCGTTCATCTTCACGACGTCTCGGAATTGCTCGGGAATCGATGGGTTCGTGGCGTTGGAATTCGAGGGTGTGTTGGGTGCTGCGGCAAAATCAAACGACGTTAGCTCTCGCGCCTAACACGCTCTCACACCCCGTACATATCCCTGTGTCTGTCTCAAATCAAATTTAAATGTTTTCAAAGTAACACGCAATCTTTTATTTTATACATCATAGTCTTTTATTGACAAACCGAACAACGATATTTCCAAAATAACGATATACTTTGATCAATTAAATGATGAATTTACTTCAAAATTTTGCGCACATAATTTTCTCACCGAGTCTATAAATTTGGAGGTGCAAGACCGAAAAAATCTAAAAAGAAAATGTTTGATCCATACGGCTGAAGACCACCTTTGTGTGCTTGTGTATTCGTATGTGTGTACGTGTGTGTGTGTGTGTATTTGCAGCGTGTACGAAGTGAGACCGGCAATTCTCTTGTCGCTTTTTTCCCCTCGCTCGAACGCTCGTTAGCCGAAAACTAACGAGCCCGCCTCCCAGCGAGAGGTGTCTAGTTAATATCGGCCGAACCGCGTACCTTTCTTTTCCTGATCGGATGCGCTGTCGTCCTTGGACATGTACGATAGCTGTAAAATAAAAGACAAGAGAGACACGGTGCGTGTTAATAGTCGGCCCTTTTCCACATCGATATATTCAGTAATTTCATGCTAAAGGATGTGTGTCGCTCGCTTACCACCGGCAGTGGCGTTTCGTTATTCTCGTTCATCATCATCTCGTCGTCCCAGCTCTCGTGGTCGCCTCCCTCGCTCATCATTTCCTCCTAGGAAATCAAACAGGTCGAACACCGTTAGAAAATTCACACTCTTCGCGGACCAAGTATCCGGGGGCGTCTGTGCTTTGTTCCTCGATTTTTTACTCCCCCGCCTTTTTTGCGCGGTTCGAACATATTCGCTATCATTCTCGGAAGTCTCGATGCTACAGAGACAATTTTAAAATTTTCCACTTCGTACAGGGTGGCGCGGAAATTGGACAACTGAGGGTGATTCCCCGTGTAAAAGTAAATCGAAAAGAAGGAATAATGTTTTTTGAAGAAAATCGAGTTTAACACTAAATCGTGCTCTGACCGGTTTTCTATTTCACAATTATTGAAATGATAATGCTTCCGTAGGAAACGGCTGAAGTGACTTCTTCAATTGAGTACTACATATTACTAAATTCAAACTTGGCCCTTCTATAAGGCATTTTTTAAAAAATTTTATATGTTTTGTGTTTGGTAGATTTGGTGAAATTAAACATTTCTTTCAACCTAGAATAATTTCATCGTATACGATTTTTTAATGGTACAACTGCAGATCTGAACTGGCAGATTGTGGACGTCACATTAAAAAAGATAATTGGCGTGTCAAAAAAGTACACTTGCATAAAACTCGCGAAAATATTAACAAGAGAATGAACGGAGTCCCTAGGGCAGGAATCTCAAATACATGGCCCGTCGACAATGTAGTTTGCGGCACGACCGAAAACTTTGAAATTGTTGATGACAATTTATAGATTTTACACTCCAAATTCACCCTTTCGCGAGTCAATGCCATCTTTCTGTAAATAAATTTCACCCTTTTGCAAATCAATTTCACCCATTAAGAATATTTAAAATTAATTATTTATTTATTTCGAATAAATTATATATTTCATTAATTATATACTGATTATATATATATATATATTTATATTATTTTTTATTAATCATATATTACTCAATACGCTTCAATAAATATGTACTTTCATTTCTAAAATTTATTAATCAGAAAATGGCTACAATGAATAACTATACACAGATTTCGCACATTAAAAAGTTAATGAATTGGTAATTACTTTTAAACAAGTATTTGATGAAAATCTTTGCAGTTTCTTAACGATTAATTTACATTTGATCTGATTTTATTTACAAAAACTTACTTAAGAATACTTTATTTGTAAAATGTTGAATTTGATTTGCAAAAGGGTCAAATTAATTTGCAGAAGGGTGAAACTGATTTGTAAAAGGGTGAGATTGATTTACAGAAAGGTGAAATTCACTTTCAGAAGGTTGAATTTGGAGTGCAAAACCTGCAAAACTTGAATTAATCGAAATGCAGTGTGATTTCTACAATTATTTATCTGTCGATCGATTTCCCGATATGTTATGTGGAATTAGGCGTATTTTAGCTATGTTCGGTAGCAGTGCTACCACATATACATACATATGTTGCGAACCACTATTTGCAACGTAAAAAATAATAAAACTTCGGAAAGGTCAAAAATAAATTTGATTGCAGAAAAACATTGCCAAGTTTCCTCGAAACAAAAATGAAATAGTTTTGTTCAAATAAAGTAAACTTGAGAAAAACAACTTCTGTACGTATGTTATTTCGTATCTGTAACAGCAATGTTAATAAAAAAGATGTGTTTCTTTTTTATTTCGATTCTGCTGTTTTCTATCGCGGTCCTCGAATGAATTTATGATAGTTTAATGAGGCCCTTGGTGGTAAAAGAGTTTGACATGCCTGCCGTAGGGTGTCTTATGGTTAGGTAACTGTAAGGTAGAAAGTGCAACCCCTACTTGACGTACATTTCCGGTGATACAGGTGATTTTGGGTGTGAAGACGTCGTGGACCGAGGGTGGATCGTCCAGAGGCGGACGCCCCCTGCGTTTCTGCTTTGGAGGTGGCAGTTCATCGGCGTCGCCTTCCCTGAGGACCGTCTCGACGCCGGGCGTCGCAGCTCCGGGACTGTGTCCGCTGTTGCTCAGGTCGTTCTGTGTGGAGTCGCTGCGCCAGCTCACCTCGGCGAGGCCCTTGATGTGCAGATCCTCCGCGGTTTTCAGCAGGGACGACAATCTCGTCTGAAAAGGAAATCGCAGACATCTTTGATCCGAGGCGTCGAGGAAAAACCTGAAACGCGTCGTCTCTCTTCGAAACTACCGACGTCGCTCTATGCCTCGGGCGGCTTTGCCAACGCTCCGCTAAACAAGAAACCCCTCGAATGATCGATTCGCCGTGGAACCGGAAAGAACCGAGCAGAAGAACCGTGATTCTCGAGAAAAAAAAACATCGAAAGAGAAGCTCTGGCAGAAACGATCCCGAGCTTTCGTGACCGGCAGCACGTTCCACATATACACGAGCACCACGCTCCCATCCACCGACTAATCAAGGTAAGTACCCAGTTCCTTCTTTTTAGCCCGACATTGGCCCGACCGACCGCCTCTGGCAAGAGTTACCCGGCAAGCGGGTAATACATTTAACCGGCCACTTTCGATACATACACCCGCGGCACAGCTCGAGCATAAATGGAATAATATACGGACAACCGTGCTCCACGGATCCTGGCACCGGTTCCCACGTCCGACGCTCCTTCGGAGACGCTCAGGTAAATCTAATTACTGGACTTTTGCCGGTCTTGGTGCGAAATCAAAATTTTCCGTCGTCACTCTAGCTACTGGAATTCTTTTCATCTCTCTACTGTTTTGGCTCTCATCGTCTATAGTGCAGTCAACGAAAAGTTGTGGAGGAAAATGGAAGGAACACAATTTTTAACTTTGGGTCTTTGTTCGGACTAGTTCGGAGGTAAACATACTAAAAGTCGCCACTCGTAGGAGGTGAGCGGGGTGCTGGGGGCCACGTAGACGGTCCCCCTTTTCGGTTTTCCGCTTATATCTCGGAAACTATGCGTCCTAGCGATAACACCATTCCACATAAAATTAAAGCTGACAAAATGTGCCATAAGATTGACTCCATTTAGTTTTTCGCTACCTAGCATAGTTTCCGAGATATCCGCGCTAAAAGTTCACTAATTATGCTGAAGAGTTAGCTAGTCACATAAGGCAAAAATCGTAGGGAAAAAATTTCTTTTTCACAATTAGTAAAATTTGAGCGCGGATATCTCGAAAACTATGCGAGATAGCGAAAAACTGAATGCAGTCAATCTTATGGCATATTTTGTCAGCTTTAATTTTATATAGAATGATCTTATCGCTAGGATGCATAGTTTCCGAGATATAGGCGAAAAACCGAAAAAGGGGACCTTCTACGTGTCCCCCTGCATCCCGCTCATCTCCTAGGAGTGGGGACTTTTAGTATGTTTACCTTCTAACTTGTCCAAACAAAGTTCTAAAGTTAAAAATTGTGTTCCTTCCATTTCCCTCTACACCCCCCTTATGAATATTCATTGACTGGTCTGCTATTGATACACGGGAAGAAGTGAATTTTAACCCTTTGCACGCGTTTTTTATATTTAGTTCTCCCTTTACTAACTTTTAACGTTAAAAACAAATACAAATTACAACAAAGATCGAGAGCTACATTTAATATAATTAGTACACAAAGTTGCTTGATATAAGTGAGAAGGACCTGTCCTTCCAAGTAAATTTATTGGCAACAAGATTACCACGTTTTTATTAGCTCGCTTTCTTGTATGTCTGTCTATCTGTTTGTTTGCTTGTTCGGTGCAAATTTTGCAATTGATTTTAAACTAACTTCCCGATGAGCTAGAGACTTGAAATTTTAAACATAGCTCAGAACTGGATGACAATGCAATATTTAAAAAAAGATTTTTAAAGAAGCCTATGCGTTTAGGAGATATAAACTAGTAAATTTAACCGTTACACATCCCCGCGCGACGCTCGGTAGTACTTACGTGTCGCGTTCAACGATCCCCACCCCACGTTTTTCGTTTTAAATCTTACAAGTATTTTTATAGCTATTAAAAATGTACAATCACAAATTTTAAGACTATCTGCACGGGGTTAGGAATCTCTATGGGGCTAGAAAAAATTATTTTATACTTTTCAGTCCGTTTTAAAAATGTGGAATTTTTTAAAAATTAATTTTTATTTAAATAATTTGAAAAATAATTCAAAGTGCAAAGGGTTAAAATCGCCAAAAAATGTGAAAATGTTTTCAAAGAGGGAATCAATTCGACCTCCGCTTTCCGACTTGTGTATCGTTAAATAGACGAATTTCTGGAACGGTCGAGACCATGATTCCATTATGCGAACACTCAGGTTCCCATCGGATTCCTAGCCGAGCCATAATTCGTTCAATCGTAGCATACTCGGCTCGATCGCGGCCAGGGTCCACGGGCTACGATCGCGTCAGCCGAATAACAAGGTAAAAGCCAATATATCGAGTCGAGGCAGGGGCCATAGCCGTCCGCTAGAATAGGTCCAATTATTATTTACCAATTTTCACCGCAATAATGCTGGCGCGACCGAGAGAATGCGAAATTATATGGGAACTTTCTACAGCCGGAGCCGCGTGGCGGCGCGGGTTGGCTGGCTTTCTATCGGCCACGGGCCGGAATCGGAAAAATGCTTATGTGGGTCAGCGTCCACGGCGCGATAGAACCTCAACGCTGTTTCAGAAACCAGCGGCCGCTTTCGTTTCGCAAAGGAAAAACCGCGTCGTCGATGGCCCGTGCCTGCCCGCGAATCCCGATCGAGCAAAGCTCCGGAAGCGAGATCGCGGATTTTCACCCGAAGCCGGATTTTTCGCGGGGCGAAACGTGGCTGGAGAAAGCTCGCGATCGCTGCTCGATCACGAATAGAAATCCGGAAGAACGGGACACAGTCGTTCTTCTTCTTCTTCTGCGCCGATTCGCTGCCGCCGGTCGAACCGATTCGAATTCGAGATGGCTCGCGAGAGATCGCGGAGAGAACGTTGTCGCGACGCTCACTACCTTTTTTGTTTGCAAATGTCACTATGTATATTGCGATGATCGGTGTTATGCTGTTGGCAAAACTGTGGCGGAGAGGAATCGGTATTCGCAATGGAACCTCGATTATTCGAATTAAACAGGGAAACATGGCTGTTCGGATACTAGAACAGTTACCAGTTACAATTAGACCGCGGATTTTATGCATTCACGATAAAAATGATTGGTTTAACACATCGTAGGCTGGCGACTATTTTTTAACCCTTATGTAGCCAACCGAAATGTATAGATTATTCAACAGCTTTTCTATTTAACATATGTGCATAAATTTTTATTTTAAGATTGCAGAGAAATTTGTTTATATTTTTAGAGGAATATTAACAAATTTTTGAAAGAAACGTAGTAAATGGGTACCCGGTTGGTTACGCAAGGGTTAATTTTTGCAAATCCACAGCTGATGGCTGAGGATCTTGTAATAGATCCTCGACTTCGGAGAAACAGTGAACACTGAACCAGCCGAGGTTCACCGGACCCGTAATAAGGAAGATTAACTTTTCCGTGCTGCAGAGTAGAAAGTCATTCGAAGAGTCGTTCGAAGTTTCTGAAATTTCGCAAGACTGGGCGATCTTTTTACGAGCCTCGGGATTAATATTTAACGAACCTGTGACCAGCAAACACGCGAGCCACTCACAGTTTTCCGCGAGTGATAGGCACCGATTAGAAAAAGCATCGAAGCGTTGCATTCCCACGTACATGGCAAGCAGATCTGCATAAAGAACACGCGAGGATCCGCGAGCGAGACACACCGTCGTGTACCGAACTTTTCGTGGTCGCTTTTTCCCCGCTGGTTGCACGGCTCGGCTCGTTTTTGCGTATCCCGGAACGGGTACTACCGATTGTACGCCGGTCGTTATTAGTTAATTAACCGGTGCTCATTGGCTGGGCGTAATTTATCTTTTTTTCTTTACGACGGAAGAATGAGCGATGCGGACCATTACGGTGCCAGCTGCCCCGTTTCTTGCCTTTCCGGTGCTAGGCTAGGCGCACACCTGTACGAGCTAGATATTTCTTTAACGAGTTCTCGCGGCGGCGGCGGCGGATGTTGCCGCTGCGACGCGCTCTTCGCGAATGCTGGGTCGATTTGATCCGACATCGACGGGTTTATTAGATCTCTTTATTAACCCCTTGCACCGACATTCATTATACGGTTACACTAATTGCGACTTTTTTGTCCTTCATCGCGTCTTAGAACAAGGTTTATATTTATCGTAAGAACCGAAGAAGAGGATGTTAATTTTAACCATGAAATATAATTGTAAAATAAAAGATATGCAGTGATGGTGAATTTAGTGTAGTTAAACTGGGAATGAAATAGTCGTTAACACTAAACCCACCACGACCGGTCAAATGACCGATTCTAGATGTTTTATTCTGCAATTATTGAAACTATAAGGGTGCTTTAATAAGAAATGATTTAATACATATCAGTAGACTGCGGATCTTTATGCATTTATGGCTTCTGAAAATTTTCAAAGAATGCTAGAATATATTCTTCGATCTATTCAAATTGTGATGTACATACATATTTCGGATCTACAAACGCTACTATCACTGAAAATAATATTTTATTTGATTCCCGCTTCTTCAAAATCGTCCTAAAAAATTGCAAATTGCAGGCTCAGTAGATTAAAGAACCAATAATCTGCAATAGTCTTATTATTAGGTCAATCGGAAAGTTCCGTCCGTTTTTATCGCAAAAAGTAGAGCTTTATTTTAGAAACAGAATGAAAAAGTACATTAATCAAAATATTATCCATCGTTAGCGATGACTTCTCCCCATCTTTCGAGCAGCAAGACAAATCCGCGACAAAAGAATGAGTCATCTTTGGAGGTCATCCAGTCAGAGACTCATTTTTCGACATCTTCGTAAGAATTACATCGTTCCTCAGCAAGTGCGTGTGCCATCGACCGAAACAAGTGATAGTCAGAAGAGGCACAGTGTGGCGAATAAGCCGCATAGGGTAGCACTTTCCAGCGAAGTGCTTCTAACGTTTCTTTGACAACTTTTGTGACGTTTCGCAAACAGAATTTTGCAGATGGCTTTTCGCTTTTCAATGTCTCTTGGCTTGAGTTCATATGGGACCCACTTTCCTTCCTTGTAGACCTTCCCCAAAGCTTTTAAACGATCGGAAATGACAAATTAAACACAACTTGACGCTTCTGCAATTTGTTTTTGCGTTTGACATGAATCTCCATCCACCGATGCCTGCAATTCTTCGTCTTCGAATACTCGTGGTCGTCCAGAACGCTCTTTGTCCTCTACAGTAAAATCACCATTTTTAAAGCGTCGAGACCACTCTCTGCATGTTTTATCGGGAACAGCATTATCGCCATAAACGTCTACAATCATTCGATGAGCTTTAGCTGCAGTTTTCTTCCAATTGAAGCAAAAGATTGACACTTCGCGCAAATGACGCTTATTCGGCTAAAATTCCGACATTTTCAATGTAGAAAAAAATGATGTTACTGATGCAAGTGTATATTGTTATGTATTGAATTTTATTGAAAGATGTCCAAACTAAAAAGTTAACCATACTTTAGACGTTATAGTTAACGACAGTTCGAGCTACGGCTACGCGACGCTAAACGGACGGAACTTTCCGATTGACCTAATACATTACTTTCGCATTTCATGTACTCATATCACCACGGCGGGACTAGTTAGCGAGCCTCTATTACCCGAACGGCTTGGTACCCCGAAGCGATCGTGTAAACGAAGTTCTACTACACTCGAAAAATGCCACGAGGTGTACAGCATCTGCTTCCTGGTTAATTTGCATGCCACACGAAAGGGGGCGAGCTGTAGGCAGTCCTCGAGTCGACAAATGCTTTTCACGCTGAAGCACGAGTCTTTCCGGTCGGGTTTGGAGGCGGGCACGTAGATATCCGTCTTCGGTCGTTAATTAAAGGGCCAGGGCATCGATCAAACGTTTCGATTTTCAGAGCGGGGATCAACCCATGGACAAAGTGGCCTCACCCCCGCCGCCGCAGACAACGTCGAAGAAAGGAACGATTGACCGCGCGGCACGTAAAACAAATTGCGTCCTCGGGATTTTCGCGGGGATTAACCGGGGAGAGGCTTTGAAGTCCTTTGGGGTCGTCAATTATTAATAAATTGAGGCCAGGCCGCCGCGTGTTTTCCATCGCTGCGACGTTTCCTCGTCTCCTTTGGTTTTAGCTTGTTCGGAGGGGGGTGGCAAGTACCCTCGTTGATGTCCACGATGTAAATAAGTCGTCGATCGGTTGCGAAAAAAGGGGCCGGAGAGAAGCCGACGTCCCACCGGGGGCGGCTTTATTTCTTTAATCAGTTTGAGTTTCGCCACTCGAGCCGATGCAGAGTTCTACACAGCGTTTCCCGGGGCTGGTGGTTCGCGGTGCAACTCGCTTTGTGCCACCGCTCGAAAGTAATTTCCTCCCGAGGAGGAAAAAGCCGCCGATTCGAGACGCGCGGAGGCTCGCAGATCCGCGGATCGCGTTCAACGGCTACTTCATCAGTCTGGAAACACGCTCGACGCGACACGAGTGTCGTTGAATCGAGAGAACGGCCCGAAACCCGCTCCCTGGATGTTCCCGGGATGTTCAGCATGACGTTCGCCGGCGAAATTCGGATACCTGGCAGTTCACTTCGACGGCGAACGCTCGATGGATCCCCGGAAACGTCCGACAAAATTGCCGCGAGCAGATGTTCAATTTTAGTCGCGTTACTTGACGAAGGATGGGTTATTTTTGCTGGTTGACCTTTCTCGCGTGTTTAGATTAGGATGGTCAGAAAATACTTACGTGATCGATGTTGATCTCTCCTTTGTACATGAACTCGACCAGAATTTTGATATCCGAGAATTTCACGTCGCGCATTATGACGATCGGGTCCTTTCCGTCGAACTGCGACAGGATTGTGTCGAAGAACGTGCTGCACGCCGACAGAACCACCTGCAACAATTTTCCCAAAGTGAAACTCAGACGTCTTCATCCTCCCAACGCTAACTTAATCAAGAAGATTACTTAACAGTACCAACGCGAACTCCATTAACCCCCAAAATGAAAAGTAGAATTTGGAACTTCCACGTCTTCACCCGCCCAACATTAACTTAATCAAGAAGTTAATCTTGTCAATAAAAATGGACAAGTAGAATTTAAAGCAGCGATGCATAAGATTGAACGACAGCGTATTAGTTTTAGCTGAATAAGATAATTAGAAGGAGAAAGAAATGTTTATTCAGCTGCTGTGTCTTGCAACATGTATTATTTTGTACACAACTGATTCCGGTCATTACCGAGGTATAACACCGCCAACAAGAACTCCATTAGCCCGCCGAAATAAAAAGTAGAACAAGTTGATCAGACGGTAGCAGGGTGTCGAAGTCACGCACCGCGAAGTGAAACGATGCGGAAAAGCGAACGACTATGCGGAAACGCGAGTTCCAAAGGACTATGTCCGCGGTGGAAGGGGCGAAACCAGTTCGGGCTAAACACGGGCAACCTTGACAAACGTTGGAGTTCAAGGGACAAACGTGGTCGAATCGGGGACGCGGCCGTAATTAAGGACCCGGTTTAATTCCCGGTCTCTAATAAGGGCACACGGCGCCGTGTGTCCGTCATTATTAATTAAGACCGTGAAATCGCGACTCGAGCCGAGCCGAGCTGAGCCGAAGCTCCCGGAGAGACGAGACACCGACACGCGAGCCCCGGTGATATGTGTCTGGGGCCATCCGATATAAATCGCCAGATTACGGGACACGAGCGATCGAATTCTTAAGCGACGCTTCCCAAACAGGCTCCGATAAAATATGTATTTCCGGCTCGACGCCCGACCCGGCCAGCACGTGCAGATCTGTCATGAAAGTCAATGAAGTACTCGGCAAACAGGCTACTCTCCCGCTCTGCGGCTATCGCGATTTTTTCCAACCGCGTTAAACTTGCTCGCACGCTTCCCCGAACCGCCATTTTATATTTCGCGATTCTCGCCACAAAGCTCATTTGCGAAATCCCGATTTGCTATCACCGGAAGCTGAACAATTGCAGATCTCGCGGGGACTAGGAAACGCTTCATACTCTTCGTGCCAGATGACTATGACAATCGATCATTCACGACAGCGTACACTTTCGACGAAAATGATCGTAATCGCTAAACAAAAGTTGTGCACATTCTCCATACATTGGTGAACATGTCTACCAAGTTTGGAATTGTTGCACCGAGTACTTTTCATTTAAAAAATTGCCGAAGATTGACTGACCCCTTGACACTCGATTTCACAGAATTCGCGGAGCATACGCGCGAATGACTGTGCTAAAAGGAGTAATTGGACGCTGTTGAAAAATCTGTGTTACGAATTTTTGTCTCGCCAGACAGTTTCACATTCGTGCAACACGTCAGAAACAATGTTAGTGGCATGCATGATTTTAGCTGAGAAATGTGCCATCATTGGAATAATGATACGATAGGAAGGCGTTTAGTTGGTTCATGAACGCTTCACGTGTCGGACCCTGTTGAATCCGCGATAGCAAGAGTGCAACGGCTCTGGGAAAGTTGTGGATCTCTTGAGCTGTGACAGGCTGTGTTTTGAGGCTCCTACGAAGCGGAAGCGTTGTTGTAAACGTTCAACTATATTGCTGTAATTTTAGCATTTTCTACATTCGCAGAGATCGTTTAAGCTGCGGAGACTAAACTTATTGACCAACATAGGACACTTTGATCTTTGACGTAACAGTTTATATAGTTCATCGGTGCCTAGAGGCTGTGTGGTATTAATAGGTTGAGACAATAGGTTCTTTACTGAGTAGGTCATCTGATTTTTTCGTCAGCGATTACTATCGAAAATTGAAAATTTACTCAGTTTGGGTGAAAGGTCTGGATTTTTAGGATATATTAGATGATTGCATAAGTTCGTGCCTGATTTCCATAGAAGCCGCAAACTGTACTGCACGGCGGAGTGTAAAAAGATTATACATATTGATTAATAAATTGATTAATAATATGCTGTATTCTTTATAATTGAACCATTGAATTTTATTTTCAAATCGGCACGAACTTAAGCAATCATCTGGTAGTTTGCATAATCATTATTTTTAGGGGTTGTAGGGGTAGTTTCCATATGTTAGGGGTTGTCTTCACCCCTTTCACAGCAATAACAGCATTCACGGAGTAGCAACAGACCAAATGACAATTATTAAATAATACAATTATTATTAAAGCTTGCTGAAATAAGAGAAATAAGTTTGCTGAACAGTTAAAATCTTAATAAGGTGGAGTGGGGTAAGTGCGTCAACGGGACAAGTGCGTTAATTGGTTATTTTTATTATAATATGAACTAAATTTCTCTAACTTGTATTTATTAATGTAGTATAAGTTAATATGAACTAGTCGGCATAGATGTCGCTCAAGAATGAAGGTGTTTTCCTTGCTTAAATCAACCAATGCCAAACAGTCACGTGGAGGTACTCGTACAACTTTGAGGTTACATTCTACGTGCAATAGTTTACAAGTTATTCATATATTCTGTGTTGTTATTTTACGTAAGTACGACAAATATTGATGTAGGTTTACATTAAATAAACCGTTTTTATTGTATTTTTTTTAAATTTATAGAGGAAAATATGATGCACTTGCCCCGTAAATATTACTACACGGGGCAAGTCCGTACTATCACGGTGGGGTAAGTCCGTACTGCATGGGTAACTATAAAACTAAACAATATATTTAATACCATAAAAAACATTTTACAGCAGGCTTGATAATAATTCTTTTCTTGCCCCGTAGCACTTGAAACAAGGTTCGAAAGCATTTTTGAACTTTGTTTTAATATCACTGTATTCCCTATCATATTTCAGCATAAAAGTACATGTTTGTTTAACTATAAAACTAAACAATATAATTTAATGCCATAAGAAGCATTTTATAGCAGGCTTGTTATTCATTCTTTTTTTGCCCCGTAGCACTTGGAATGAGGTTTGAAAGCATTTTTAACTCTCAGAGACGCTCTTGCCCCATTGTCGGGGCAAGTGCGCAGTAGTTGACACTTTGTACAATATACAGGGTGGTCCACATAACTCTGAACAGCTCAATATCTCCGTTACTTTTCGTTGTACGAAAAAACTTCGTAGGACAAAGTTACACTGTTTGAAGGGCCACATATAACGGTGTAAAGGAAAAAAAATTTCAAGGTCATTTTTATGAGATTTCTAGGTTATCGATGTTTTTTTTAAATGGAATGAGGTATTTTTTAATACATCAATCGATGCAGGTGGACATTCTTTATAAAAAAGTACTAAACTATGTATGTCGAAAAGTTAGTAGTTCAGGAGATATTTCAATTTAAATAACTCCAAAATACCATTACTGAAAAATACCTCATTCCATTAAAAAAAACATCGATAACCTTGAAATCTCATAAAAATGACCTTGAAAATTTTTTTCCCTTACACCGTTATATGTGGCCCTTCAAACAGTGTAACTTTGTCCTACGAAGTTTTTTCGTATAACGAAAAGTAACGGAGATATTGAGCTGTTCAGAGTTATGTGGGCCACCCTGTATAATTAGAATCGTACATAATACTAAATCATCAGTGATAACTGTGGCAAGAGTTTGATAGCAAGAGCGTTAAGTTTTTACATACCAGACTGAAAATACATCAGTTTAAAGTCCAACTTTGCAAAAACTAGGCCGCACTTATCCCACTTCAGCTAAATCGCACATTTAAAGATTGGTAACCGTGAACCTAGTGTTTCTCCTCATAGTCAGTGACTGCCTCCACATTCTTCCGCAAGTGCAAGATGCTTTACAAGTTCATTTCGGGTTCTCGCGGAGCTCTCGACAATCGATGGTAGCGAAGCTTGTTTAATAAACGAGGAAAGGGGATTCCCGTGAGCGTCTAGTTCTCTCGCAGGAACTCCTGAAAGCGGTCCCCACAAAGACGTCGCCGAGAAACTGCTCAAAGACGCTTCGTGTGAAAGCGGCTTAAAACGGTTCAGGGTACGTTAGACACGCGCGTACACACAAACAGAGAGAGAAAGAGAGGGGGGAGGGGAATCAGCTGTTTAAGCACAGTCGATCGACCGGCACTTCTGTCAATCGCGATTTTATTTACCGACGCGTCGTTTATAAAGCGACACATCCTCCGTCAGTATCCCGTCGACCGGTTTTCATCGTAATTTCGCTCGGCCACCTATTTTTCCGGGGGTAATCTGGTTACCGTGTAATGGAGAACACCGAAAGCTGGCTCGTCACTCACCGAATTAACGTAGTTCGATGCACATGCACTGTCGTCGTTCCGAGGTATTGTCACGCGCGCCGGACGTCACCGGCGAGAGGGAGAAGAGAGCATGTATCTTCCGGGAACGTTGCGAATTAACAGTCGAATTCGCGACTGGCTTAAGCTCCGACGTGGAACAATGGACAGTTGCACTGTTCTTAAAAATCGACGACAGTAGCAGCGAACAACGATGCACCGATGCAAGGTACAAAGCGCTTAATTCGAGCGCCACTGACATCTCCATTAAACAGCGCATAAATCGGGCTCGCTATACCCGCTTGAATTTATTACCGGGAGTTTATTAGTTTGTTTGTTATCGGGCTCTCGCCGTCCCCGTAAATCAAGGCGGGCACGCAGCTTTTGTCAGCGACTATCGACAGCTCGCGAATACGCAACGCGACGTTCGACTTCCAAGAACGTGTCCCAAGCTGTCGCGGATTGGAAATATATCATCGATGAATCACCTGAGATCATCAACTAGAAATGACGATACCAATTAACCCTTTACGATCCGACGAGTTCCCTAGCTTTTTATCGCAGAATTCGCAGTGACGTCGTACAGCTTTACTACCCAATTTAGAACAGTTACAAATGTTCTTACGTACCATGTAATTGCGGCGTTGTTGATGGACGTGTAATGCGAACCGGTAAAGTAAGTAACTATTGCCCGGAACAATCAATTGACGGGAGCTGACTCGAACGCGGCCGACCAGAGCGAACACGCAAATTTAACAACAAAAATATTTCACCTCGTAAAATAAACAGGATAAATGAAACGAAAATGTTGTGTGTTCGGTATTGAATTTATCGATCGAAACATTCGAATGTTCCGGATCGTCATTTTTTTTACGGCAGGTTAGTTATCCAGGGTTAAAACCGCGTGGTTTTATTTTTTAATGTTTTTCGATGTGATCGTAGACGGATTTCCTTTTTCAATTTTGTCGATTGTAAGCCATTGCATATTTATGAAAAAAAGGAAAGATTAAATTTGACGTTCAAAACATTCAATTACTATTAAATAGGAACGACACACAATGCACGGGTATCGTGTATAAAAAATCGTTCCGTCATTTCCGGTCGCAAAAATGTCCTTTTTAGTCGATACCCAATATTTATTTTTTAACGTTTTTCAGTGTTCCGGTGAATGTGTGCACATTGTAGCTGGTTGGTCACGCACAGTCGGCCGCAAAAATTGCTGTATGTCCGAATCTAAAAAATATGCAAAACAGCAATCGCTTTTACGCGTCGACCTTTTATTTATACCCCTAGGTGCGTGAACGTGAAAAAAAATAACGATCTTCACAGAATCCGTGCAATTTTAATTAAAAGATTGATCGGGCCGTACGAAATATCCGTTTATGTTTCTTTGGTCGAATTTTTCCGATCGAACGACCGCGCGCGAACGTTTGCGATCGACTGTACACGGCTCGTTTTAACGCGTCGTCGATTACGTTCTCGTCGTTCCCCGATTCAATTTCTGTCTATGACCACCCAGAAACCAAAATCATCTGCTGCTAAAAGATTCATCCTTGACTATGTTAATGCCTCATTAAAATAAATTGATAATCCGGAATCGTCGAGTGCCCGAATAGCGACGCCGCGAAATGGGTCGAAGCGAGGAAGACAATTTTAGTGCGCGACGAGTATCGGAACGGACTGCTAACGCCGAAGATAATGCGTCCAATTATTTAACAGGTCGTTCCATAATTTACGCAATTACTCTGCAGGGAATGTTGAATGGATCTAAATTGCAGGTGCGCCCGTTAAAAAGACAATCTGGTCTCGAACGCGACGAATATAACCCTGTGTCAATAACCCGGCACCCACTTCCAATCTATCTTGAAAATATTGTTTATGCTCTTGTTTACGGATCGCAAAATTGTTATAGTCGCTCTTGGATCTTTCACAATTTTTAACTCGAACTGTGCGCGGACCACGTGGTCATGAATTAGATTGATAATTTAACGAGTTGAAAATAGTACTTTCACACCTTCGAAATTATTATAAACTGATCATTTTGCTTCGGATATATGCCCCTACAATATTTATTGCAACCAGCTCGTGGATCTTTACGCAAAATATAAATTGAGGAATATTTGATGCTCCTCTATATCTACATAATAAATGCATGAATCTATTTCCAACAATGCAAAACTGGTAAACATCAATAAAAAAATAGCTGAGTAGAGTAGATAGATTTGTTTCGACGATTTATTTGAACAAACACACAGCTGAATATTTACTCTGTCATACACAGAGTGATTGTACATGCAGAACCGAGTCAAACAGAGAGGGAATGACATTTTTCATTTGACGCCTCGTTTTCGAGTAAATCGAGTTTGGAAATTCAGTTCGTACGCGTGCTATTAGATGGAGATTGGCTGACGCGTCTGATCATGGCTGACCGAATCTACTTCCTGCAGATACCAGGGCACGCGAGCTCCGATCATCAAACTCGATTTTCTCGAAAACGTAGCGTCGAGCAAAAAATGTTATTCTTCCTGTTCCTGTATGTAGAACCACCCCCTACGAGCGGTACCATTAATACTGGGACAGGCTGTATTAAAATGACGTTTCCCGACGAAAATTCCAGGGAACGAAGGAATCATGATTCAGAATGAACCTGGGAGGGTTGTTGCACGAAGTTGTACTCCGAATTATGGACGGGGTTGTACAACGACATATACAGCCCCAACGAAATGATAATTTCTAACAATAATTTTCCCGCCTCGCAACGAGGGAGGATCTACTGTGTCAGCATAAAGGTGAGTTGATGCGAGCCTGTAGATCTTCGAGCGCCGTTTCTGGACGGTCCTGTACAATCAAAACGAGACACACCCTCCGCTCACGGTGCCCCCGAATTTGCATTTCATCCCGTGGAAATATAAATTGACTCTTTTTCAACTTCGTGCCGCGTTCTTTTTTTCCCGACTTCTTTTTACCTCTCCTCCTCGCCCCGTCGTCCGCCAACCCCCCTGGTTTCCGCCCCCGTGCGCGTTTCTTCGTTTTTGTCGCTCGCCCCCGCTCTTTCACAACCCCCCCGGTTTCTATCGACTGGGGTTGCGAGAGAACGCGAGCGAGAGCGCGGGCGCGCACGAGCGAGCGAGCGCACGCACCGCACCCCCGGAGTAATTCCTTGAAAATTATTCCGCGGAACAACAATAGAATTTTGCATGCAAGTAAAATGAAGCAACTGAATGCACATTAATTCGCGCGGCGGCGCATTGTTAGCGTTGCGGTCGGGCCCGGCGAAAGCCCCCGTTTCGTTTTCGTCGCGAATCATTTATTCCTTAGCTCTTTAGGCCGGGACCGAAGCTTTTCCGCGGCGATCCACACACACCCCTCGATGTTTCATCCCCCGGTCGCGACCTCCCTCCTGTCACCCTCTTTAATCTTTGACCGTGCGAACTCGAGGATCGCGCGACGCGACGTGTCAGAACGAAACGTATCGACGGGTCTCGCGGAATAATTCGACGCTTTCCGCAGTCCAATTAAAATTTAATTATTCCAGCTTTTAATACTAAATGCGCGGTGAGTGACCGGCGCGAATGCGACAAGATTCGAATCACTTAGACTTCGCGCGCGAGATGAGGAAATTTATTCATCTTTATAAACTTTGAGACCGGTCACTCCAACGTGGTACGTTTAATAGTAAACACATCAAGGTAACTGTTGCATTAAAGCGTTTTAATACTGCCATATAATTTTACGCCGACTGCCAGCTTGCCCCCACTTTTTCTTGTTGGAGTCCCTGTATAAAAATATTACATTTTCTAATCAGCAATTTTAGTCTAACCCAGTGTTGTACAAATTGTCCGCATTGATCGTAAAATGCAGGCGTGGAAAATTATTGAAATCATTTTAATAAGCTATATTCTTCAAATATTTTTACTTGAAATGTCTACCGAGTAAGTTTTACTTGATTCGGTTTCTTTTTCATTAAATCAAATATCGTTGGCGGCTGTACGAGGTTTTTCGGCGATCGTGTTAACTCGTGATTTTCATACCGATGGGTTTTCGGGGGGAGGGCGTGCGGGCGGTAAAGATCGAGCATTTGGAGGGTTGACGAGGCGGCGGCGGTAGTGGAATTTGATTGCCGGTTACAGAAAGAACGCCGGTTATTGCGCCGGTACCTGGAAATAATTGCTCAGCTAAAGCGTTAATCGTTTCGCCTATCAAACAACGACGCCGGCAAAAAGGAGTCCTGGACGCGAATCCGGAAATTCTCGGTGGGCGCGCGATTGATCTGCGCGCGTGTACCCGCACGTATAAATCGATTTTAATCGGAGCATCGGATATTCTTGCAGCGGCCAAGTCAAAAGGCTCCTCTCGGCGAATTCCTCTGCCTCGATTTCTATATTCATATTAAAACAATATTGAATTTTTGTCCGCGGGATCTTCGCTGTTATTTTCAAAGAGCACCGGGGGAAAGGGCACAGAGAGATGAGAGAGGGGGAGGAACATAGTAAAATACAATAGTAATTAGTTGGCCGAGGATTTTGTGCGATTATTGCCGACGAGATTATCGGAACGATGACGGTGCAGTTGAAAGTTTTATTACCACTTAACGCATTTTTTATTTTATTTCGACGACGATGGGAAACGTTAATGGGCGAAGCGATTTCTGTTTGATTTCAATGACTAAATTAATCCGGGATGGTTGATGTACCCGTTGCAAATAGAACAACTAGAAATCCGGGAAGCGGGAATTAAATACAAACTTATTACGTTAATAAACGTTTTCGTCCGGTAATGAGCTACGCGAAATGCACGTTAGACCTTGTTAATATTATTATTTTCGTGGATTTTATTAGGTTGCATCCGCTACGTTGTAACGCATAAATGTCTTAATTGTAGTAATTGGCAGACGTTTTATTTAATTTATTCACTTGGTGCTTGTACCTTACGCTTGTACACCATCCATTAATTATCTTTTCCTCTTTGCTCAACAGAGAGCCACACCTGTAATTCCATCCTTCCTCGTCTATTTTTTAAATTACTTTTATTCCCTTCCCCCACTCTCTCCTCTCTTTTTTTTTCTCTCTCTCTCTCTCACTCTCTCGGCTCCCCTTTCCCGACACTTTCGCAGTCAGTGATTTCTTTGCTACCCTAAAACTGAAAGCCGCTTGAAAAGGGAGAGCCGGTCCAAAGCCGGTTGCCGCGGGCTTCTGTCGTTAACAGAAGGATGGGAATTATAAAATTTGTTTCAAAACACACCGTGCTTACCCGGGGCCGCTTGTTACGTCGAATTAAAAAAAAATGAAAAGATAGTTCAAATAGCACATACCACGTATGAATAGGATTTTTATATTCGCCCCCCGGTTCTGCACCCGTTGGTGCCATATCATTTTACGAGCTGCGAACGCGTGCTTTATTTTTTTCGTTTACATTCTCTATGGGAAAATCGTATATCCCATTTTGCAACGTTGAAAGTGTTTGCTTCAAACGGGAACACCTAGTCCCTTTAAATCCTCCAGTCACCTAAACGCGCGATACATGTGACATGAGTCTTTCCAGTATCTACATGATTATTAAGTAGTAATGCGTTCATGAAAAACCTGACTGGGTGCAATTTAAAGCAGTGATCGGATTAAGGGAATTTAAGAATGTCGATGAAATGGTTTCAACTTATTAAAATGAATAATCTCCTTTCTCTTGGTCCCTAGCTCGGATGATTGATCTCTCGATACCTCTCAACGGAAGTGTGAAGATGAAATCTATAATTATGTTTATTAAAGACTGCGGATCCTCGTGCAGTTATAGATACCAGAATATTTCAAAATTGCGGGTAAGAGAAGTCGACATCAGCGTGAGAAAATGAATCGAAAATACGGAATAAATTGTTCCCATTTGACGTCTCGATTTCGAGAAAATCGAGTTTGTCTAATCCATTGAACAGAAATCATCTGACGCGTCTGTTCATGACCTACCGATTCTACTTAGACATGCCGGGTACGCGAGCTTGACAGATTCTCAAAGATGATTTTCCCGAAGACAAAGCCTGATACGAACAAAATTTTTTAAATATAGAATCACCCCCTCCACAGTGCGTCATTAATAGTCGGGCACTATTGTAATGATATTTCTAACTGACCTAATCCACGTGGCACAGATCGTATCAATGTACATTTAGAACATAGAAATATGTGCGGAATAGATTGCAAAACAGCAATTAATTTATAGAGAAGGTGCAATGTATTAGATATGTTAATGGAAATGAGAAGAATATGCGAAATGGAGGATCGCGATCTCCGAAGGGCCAAAGGGCGAACCGAAGGGCCACAAAGGGCGGTGATCTCGAGGGCCGAAGGGACCGGGCACGGTCGGGATTGTGGGTCGCGATCGCGGAAGACGGTTTCCCATGGAAGAACTCTCAGGTACGAAAAAGTGTCTGGCTCTCGGCCCCGCCCAGTCAATAGCCTGAATATTTAATGTTAGAAGTTCCGTATTGATTTTCGCGATTTTTACGTCTCCGCAAATAAGGCCGTAAAAGACCTTACATCGTCCATTCTCTCTCCCTCTCTCTTCCTCGTCCGGTTGGTCTGTCTGTGTGTGTGCGCGCGTGGACACGCTAGAGAGGGCGAGAGAGAGAGAGAGAGAGCAAGAGAGAGAGAGAGAGAGAGAGAGAGAGAAGAGAGGAGAGAAGCGCGTTACTTTTCAGTGCCAGCTATATAACGCTTTTTATTATGCCGGGCCGCTTTTATGGGGAAATACTGCGATGAAAAAAGAGGAAGACGGTCGAGACACGCGGGGGAGGAAGGAAAGGGCAGAAGAAGAAAGAAATTGCACTGCCCGGGTTTCATATCGAGTCATTACGATCCCCGGGCACTTTCACCCCCCTCCTCCTTCTACTAGGCCCCCCTACCCGCCCCGTCTACTCGTCGTCGAACCCGCGCCTACCTGCTACCCCTCGGTCCACCCCCTCCCCCCTCCCCCGTCGCCATCACCGCCACTACCATCACCAACCAACCACCACCACCAGCACCACCGCCGCCACCGCCACCACCACCGCCACTACTACCACCACCATCGCCACCAGCACCACCACCACCAGGCAGCAGCATCGTCACACCGTCACACCGTCACCCCATCGCCCACGACGACGTCTTCTCTGACATTAAACTTTTTATCGTGCATAACGGGCTGCTTCGTCTTTTGCCGGGTATAAAAAAAAGAAATAGCAATAAAAAAAAAGAGGGGAGCGGATGAGACGGGGGGACGAGGTGGGAGGAACCGAAGGAGGTGGCGGCGGGAGGGGGTAACAGGAGGTTGTGGAGGAGGAGGAGGACGAAGGAAGATATAAATGGACGGGGCCGGTGGTGAGCGACCCCTCCTCGGAGACGGGGGCGCGCCGCGTCGAATTTGTCGATTCGCCGGTTTTCTCTCCCCGGCGTAAAAGCTTGGCAGACGCAATCGATTGTACCTACGTGTGCACCACCCCCCCGTGGGGGTGGGCTCGGCTGGGGGGGGGGCCAGCAGCGCGGCCTCAGAGGGCGGACTGGGAGGCCGCCGGAAAAGAAGCACGGAATGATAGGCGACGTATCGCTGTTGTTGTTAACGCTGCCTTACGGTTATTTATTGATATGCGCGCGGCCGGTCTCGCTGGGTCGGCCCGCGATTCCGACGCGCGTCGCGACCCTCCGAATCGGCGCTCCTCCTCGCTACCACAATCATCCCCCTCTGTGTATATATGTGTGAGAGTCCCCTCTCTCCCCCCCTTGGTCCTCGAGATTCTTCCCGATGTCCCGATATGCATTTACCCCTTCCCGCAGCAGACGCGTTACGAAATTCCGCGGGCTCTCCCGGCCCCCTGCGGCCTCCACAGAGCTGCGAGCCCGCTACGGCCCGCTCCGGCCCGCGAGAAAGCGTCCGTCGTTCATTGTCATTACCGACGCGGGAGAAATAATGAATGCAGAAGTTCGCCAGCGCGGTATTATTCTAGTTTAATGCCTGAGAAAGCGTAACCGTTTTCTACGGCTCCGCGCACGGTTTGATGATTCTCGAACGAAGCTTCCCGCCCCTCCGCCCCCCCTTTCTACCCCCACCTATTTTCCGCGCCTCGTACCAAGGTATTATAAAGCCATTAGCCGCAGCCCGCCGGTAATGAATCCTTCGGCGGAATGCGAATCGCCCAAGAAATATTTGCTCGTACTCTCATTTCCTCTGCTATACTATACTACTCTCGGTTTCGTTCACGATCGCGCCGCGCCGCGTCTGTTACAGGCTGATGGCTCGGTGTAAACATTATGGTTGGCGGAGGCCAGCCGCCTCGCGCAAAACCGATCGTTTTTCGAGTTAGCCGGGTTACTATCTTGTTGGCACTGTGCTTCGTTTAATTGCCGATATTAATGGATCGTAATCTCTGGGGTGGAAGTCGCGGAATGGCGGAAGGATCGGCGAAAACTGGATTTTATGGTGATCGTTTTAATGCCTCCCGATTCGACCCTTTTTCCCGACGTCGTCACCGTAGAAGGACTTTCCGCGTTCACGGGGTACAATGATTCACAAATTATGGAATACTAGAATCGACTAGAGTTACAGCGGGAAATTAAATTGGAGAAAGTAACACGTATTTCTGTCACCGTTCTTTTATACTGGTCGCAAATGCGCGGATTATTTGCGGACAATTGGGACGCCGCTGGATCAACAAACTTTGCACGCGCGTCAAAGAATTGGTCGCGTGGTTGGGTCGAAATAGAACAGCGCGGCCGAGTTAATTTTAAGTTGTTCAGACTGATATCTAAAGTTTTGCACTAAGATTTGTTTTGAAGAAAAAGGAAGTTTATATTTATTCAATGGCTATGTATTCTTCGATGTATCGGCAAGAACAAAATAGAATTTTATTTCTAAGTAACTTGATCACATACATATTCAATTCAGTAATCTCAAAATATTCCTCGGAGTCCGAGGGGCTAGTTAATTTCCAATGATATTTGCAGTCTTGCTTGTCCAACGTTCACCGACTGCATCGATTTGCCAGTTCGATACACCGTGTTCCCCTTAGGGTCGAAGTCCGCCTCCGAAAAAGTCGAGAATTCCGAGCGATCTGATTTTCGTTGCAGTTTTTCGGATCGAAGTGCACGGGTGGCCCCCGTAGGAGGAGCGTATCGGCTCGGCGTGCTCGCGGGGCGTATTTTCGAAGCGTCGTCTGGGTTCGTCGGTTTTATAGGCCGTCGCTCGACGTAAGGGACATTCGCTTGCTACGAAGTTCGTTAGAAAAACGAGATTACCGGCGTCACCGCCTGCAGTTACGTAATTCGATCGATAGTTCAGGCGTTTCCCGTTTCGGCCGACCGACGAGGAGAAATAGCAGAGCGAACGAGAGCGAGAGAGGGAGGGAATGATAGAGGGAGAGAGATCGAGAAGGAAAAGGGAAGAAAGAAACCCAGGGGGGTTAAAAGAAATTTCTTGACGGGCGGGAAGGTGGGCCGTGAAAAGGTGGAGGGTGGAAGAGGTAGTGGGCGTAGAGAAAAATTCAATCGGTTGCCCGATTATTTCGTTACCGGGGCTTCGGGAACGCGTGTAACGCGGCCATTTCGTAATATCAAACAGCCGGAAACGCGGCGAAAAAATTTCCAGGCTGCTGGGAAAGGACCGCCGGGCGAAATTAAATCCGATTTCGCCCGGGAGTGCTTTTCGTTTATCCTTTCCCACTTTTTCTTTGCGCTGTTCGAGGCTAATATCGTGTTTCGTTAAAATCGTCGCGGTTGACGAGCCACCGGCCAAAGGAACCACCGCGGACGATTCCACCCTGGCCAGGAATAAAAAGAACGAAAGGATTAAAAACAGGCCAAAAAAAAGGAAGGAAGGGAAAAAAGAGAAAGGAACCCGACGAAACTGTGGTACGAAGTTACCGCGAGCGCGCGAGACGCTTCGTTTCCGGGAGAATCGAATTTGGAGATTAGCGCGACGCCGCGCGCGTGCTCTTTCGCTTTGTCTGTCCATTACCCGGCCACTTCTACTTGCTCCGGTCTTCCTCTCTATCGGAACATACCCGTTGTTGTTTGTCGGGCTACTCTCGATTTGCTGGTTTGCAGAGGTACAGTTGCATACTACGCCTCCACGGTATTATTTAAATAATTAAAATACAGCTGCGATTTGACGTAGTGTGAAGATTCAAAAAATTGAATAGAAAATAATTGAACCTCCCTCCATCGGATTTATACAGAATAAAATGCAGAATAAAAATTGCATAGATTTCAAGGAGCTACCAAAAATCCCACAAAATTGAAATAACTTAATCGTTGTAATCAAAGTTGCAAAGTCGAAGCTTACCATAGGGATGATTTCCTCAACTCATTCGGTTCAACTGAATTACGAACAAAATCAAATGTTAAAATAAAATAATTGCGTTAGCCATGACCGACGTGGCAAACGACGTGTCAAGTTTAACTCGTTGGAAATAATCTAGGTATCCTCAACTTTCTGTTTTACATTTGATCCGATTTCCGTCATAAGAAAATCCACGGTCTGCTAACAAGATTTACAATATTCTCGAAAGATCGAGCCAGTGAATGGACGCCAGTTGTCTCGAATAAAGTGTCCCGACACGCTCGCAGTGACGTGAAAACTGCACAACCGCTCGGATACGCGAGACACGTTAACTATCCGCAGGGTAATTAGTGTCGGGACCGATTTTATGCGTTCACGGTGACCGCAACCGAGTAAGCAAGGAGAATGTTAATGATCGCCGGGAGGACTTCCTCCCGATAAGATTATTCATTCAGGAAACGAGAGATTCCATTAAATCGAGATTTTTCTAAATGGAAGCCCGAATTATCATAAATATCTCGGCTGCCATGAGAGACGCAACGAAAAAGTCCACCTTCTAGCAGAGGCTGTGCTTATTGCCAGTGGAAACAGTGTGCAACGGACAGACAGACAGTACTCCGCTGCCGGTTCGGCGAACGCTGAAATTCGATTTCACAGCGAGCTCGAGGAAAAGTTCTTCGATCGGTTTTTCCGCGTAGAATCGATTTCGAAGCGAGGAACCGCTATCGTCTTGTAGAATGTAGAACGATCCGGAAGGAGTTCAGGTTCGCCGCTCGCTGAAAGTGAGACGTCGGAGCTGCTTAAACGCCGCCAGTCCCTTTTACCGAAATGCATATACGAATCGTAAATTCGATGCAGCAGGTCAATGTTTCAACTGTAATTTTGTTTTTCGAATTCGTTCACTTTCGACGCTGCTATGCGAGGTTCAATTTGCGAAGTTCAAAATTACCATTTGTCCTGTTGTTTCGGAAAATCAAGCTGGACAGCGCACCATTATGCGAAATGAAAATTTTCTACCTGAACTGCAACGAACTGGACTTAACGAACATTGATTTGCTTTCTTAATGTGTGTAATAGGCTGAGAATGATATAACGCTGCTTTGAAATTGTTCTAATGTTTTTACTGTGTCAAATGGCACCTACTCAATTTGCTGAAATTAATCATCTATCAGGATTCCGAATAATTGTGTAATCGTCTCTCATGTAACAATCTTAATTGTTAGATTCATCACAATCATTAATTCACAATCACACACAATCTAATTAAGATTCACAATCTTAATTATCAGATTATGTTACTGGGGCGAATGGTTTATTCGCTGTTGAAGGATCCATTGAGAAATCCGTGGACCATAGACTCGCAAAAATTCCGAAAAAATGGCGGATGTTAAATGCATTGGTTGGCCATTTATTCCACGTACTTTCGTTTCGACGTCTACAATATGTGTGGAATTATACTGAATTTACAATTCCAATTTGCATTGTTGGGTTCAAGATGGAGTAGGTGCACCTTCCTTTCTGATTCGAAAGGCATTCGAAAGGCTACTTCAGGCTCTACTTCGAGATAAAAGAATTGCTAGCAGAGAGTCGGAGAAGGAGAAAGCCATACACTATACTCCCATGGTGTGTGTATATTTTGAATATAAATTTTCAATACGAATATATACCTCCATGGTGTTCAACGTGTTAATCGCTCCATCAAAATGAAGTTACACTCGAAACGTCTTGAGCGTACACGATGAAAAATATACGACTAATTACACACATTTGCCGGAATGATTGTTTTAGTCTTGTACTCTTCTGCGTGGTTCCGGTGTGCGTCGGGACGCGAGGCGTCGTTAGCAATCGAGCTGCCGATTCCCGGGAAAAATTCTAGCCTCGAAAAAAAGATCGTCTTACGTAACCCGCATAAATAATGCATGGCCGCGCGATTTCCATTTCAGAGGCTGACCGTATCTCGGCGGGTTCATCGTACCGCGTCCATGAATGGGGAACCGATACATTAATGAAAAC
The DNA here is from genome assembly GCA_933228785.1 of Lasioglossum pauxillum. Taxonomy (NCBI): domain Eukaryota; kingdom Metazoa; phylum Arthropoda; class Insecta; order Hymenoptera; family Halictidae; genus Lasioglossum; species Lasioglossum pauxillum. The sequence goes on along the minus strand of OW121706.1, from coordinate 13,779,204 downwards.
GAGAGAGACATGCTCGAACACGGACTCCTCTTGGCCCGAGGAACTCTCCGCGAGTAGGAACTTGACCCGCCGCGGAAACCTTTGAACCGGGAACTACTGCCAAAACACGGCTAGCCGATTAATCAACCACGGGACGTTTTTACGGTTTTATAGGCAGTAGTCGCGTCTAGGTTCGCGTCTGGGGTTGTTAGCCCCCTCCGACTTCGCTGAGACCCATAGACAGAATGGGCTGGGACAGACGGATATATTTACCATGTGGAAAACTCTGCCGAAAGTGTGGAACAACAATTTCCCCTCCGGTTTGGAGAGTATCGGGTTAGAAGTTCAAGAATGTTTGCAAATTAAAATTATGTACTACAGAGAGATATTTATCGTACGTGTGTCGTTAGCGATTGTCATTTACAATCTAAGGGTAAGGAAAGTAGAGAATGATTTTTATACAGGCGAGCTTAACAGGACGAATTTAACATCGACCGTTGCACAAGTTGCTCGTTCGAACATTTCCTCTACGATTAATAGTTTCCGAGATAAACGTGCGAATATGCAACCCCCAACTTCCGAGTTCATTTTTCAACCCCTGAATATGAGTGATGACCACTAGGAAAAAATACGTGTAGAACATTTTCGCTGTATCGTGTGCAAGTTCCAGCTGTTTAAACGAAGCACTTATCACAGAACTATTTAATATTATACCATGTATGTTTCTAAACTTTATTTTATATTAACGGGTAGTCTCTTTTCCAGGATTGCAAGGTTTTCTAGTAGTCAAAAGTGCTGGATGAAAGATCAATCTAGACCGCTGTCTCCCCGGAAAGTTCTATTTTTACGAGTACGAGGCGTAATTTGCATTATTCGTAGCTTTTATGCTTCCAAATAATGCAAATTACGCCTCGTAAACATAAAAATAGGACTTTTGAGGGCGACTGCGATTTAGATTTATCTTCTATCTAGCGTTTTTGACCCCTTCACAACCCCCTGAACATGGTGTACGATCCCGCACGCGGTCGAAAGGTTGATTTTCGTAGAAGTATTTTTTGAAGTGGTGGGAGTCCGCCATTGCCAGACAATGGAAATTGCGAGGAAATTGAATTAAAAGACAGGGAATTTAGTACGAAGCCTTTTAAGCGTCGGGTCCGAAGAGACCCGGGCTCGCATGGTCAAGGGAGTATAGTCTGCTTTAGGCTCGTTACGGTTACGGCTCTAACGAAGTTTTTCCACGCGAGGAAGCCTGTGCTCGACTTCCCTAGGTGCGAACTTCTGTGCCCCGTTCAATTATGTAACGCTTCTACAATGAAGTCGAAGCTGGCTCGCTAGCAAAACCCCGGGATGCATTGTGTCGGAGATAATGTACAACTCCGTTCCCGAGAAAGGAGACTTACGGTTCACGGTGCAGCAACCTGTGGAAAACAAAAGAGCAGACAGCGATTTTTACGAGCCGGGGAACGGAAGACGGTGATTCGTTCGTCGACAGGGCGCATTTAAAAATCGATGGCTATTGCCGCTGATTATTCTATCGCCCTACTTCGACCCTCGTTCGCAAACCCAGACCCTGTATTGAACAAGTGCCTTTGACTTCTGGAACTTCTCCAACAAGGTTGCAAACGTCAGTCTGCCGATGAACTTTCCGATCGAGGAGGCGTTCATTAAAATTATCGAGTCCCTCGAGGATTCGACCAACTTCCTCGGCCAAGAATTTTTTGAAAATTTACGGAAGAGAGTGCCGGAGAAGAAAGTTTGATTACTGGTAGTCGCTTTACGTTTCCCCCGGGGCAGGCCGATTTCGGCTTACGGTAACGAGGAAAGAGAGTAGAGCAATTATACATATAGTATTGCCGGCTCAGCTTTCTCGCGAATTGATTCTTGAAACGACAATTATAAAACGGGGCTCCGAACTTCCTAGGCCTTCAATTTCTTAAGCACCGAATTTTCTAAGCCTTTAATAACCTAGGCTCCGAATTTCTTAAGCTCCGAATTTCTTAAGCTCCGAATTTCTTAAGCTCGGAATTTCTTAGGCCCTGAATTTCGTAAGCTCCGAATTTCGTAGGCTTCGAATTTCTTAAGCCCTGAATTTCCTAGGCCTCGAATTTCTCAAGCCCCAAATTTCCTAGGCTCGGTATTTCTTAAGCTCCGAATTTCGTAGGCTTCGAATTTCTTAAGCCCTGAATTTCCTAGGCCTCGAATTTCTCAAGCCCCAAATTTCCTAGGCTCGGTATTTCTTAATCCCCGAATTTCTCAAGTCCCGAATTTCTTAAGCCCCGCATTTGCTAGGCTCCGAATTTCTTAAGCCCCGAATTTCTTAAGTCCCGAATTTCTTAAGCCCCACATTTCCTAGACTCCGAATTTCTTAAGCTCCGAATTTCTTAAGCTCCGAATTTCTTAAGCTCGGAATTTCTTAGGCTTCGAATTTCTTAAGCCCTGAATTTCCTAGGCCTCGAATTTCTCAAGCCCCAAAGGGTATAGCCGGATAAGCATGGGCCAGCGGCCCCCGCTCCGATTTTCCTGATTCCTGTCTTAAAACATCGTTTTATGTCTAAAAAAATATTGTGTAAAATTTCAAATGTCTACCCCCACCGATAAGGGTGATATTGAGGTAAATTCCCCCGCACTTAAATGCAATTTGCGCTAAAACGAGAAAAGATATCGACATGGGATAAACGGCAAATAAAAGATATAGATACACTCTATATTTCAGATTTTTTCAGAATTTTTTGCTAATTATTTATAGTTGAAAATAATTAATTAATTTTTTAGGAATTTTTTTAACTATCTTCCCCTAGGTTGACACCTACCAAAAAATTCTAAAATATTGCTATGATTCTAACCTATTTTGTAAAAAAATCTCAGAAGTGTCCGTTTGGTGGAACAGTGTCAAAAAAAATAAAGTATGCCGGCGAACGCTCGGTTTGATCAGTAACGACGCAGCGACCGATTCCCCTTGCGGCGGCTAGTGACGGGAGCGAACGGGAAGTCGGCGCTTGTACGGAAAAGCTGATACATGTAAAAATGCGACTAAATCTTCTAATACATGATTACAGTTAGAAATCTAAACAATTATATTCTAGACAATAAAAATCGTTTAGTTTATAAATACATATAAAAAAGAGAAAAAAACAAGAAAAGCGCCGACTTCCCGTTCGCTCCCGTCACTAGCCGCCGCAAGGGGAATCGGTCGCTGCGTCGTTACTGATCAAACCGAGCGTTCGCCGGCATACTTTATTTTTTTTGACACTGTTCCACCAAACGGACACTTCTGAGATTTTTTTACAAAATAGGTTAGAATCATAGCAATATTTTAGAATTTTTTGGTAGGTGTCAACCTAGGGGAAGATAGTTAAAAAAATTCCCAAAAAATTAATTAATTATTTTCAACTATAAATAATTAGCAAAAAATTCTGAAAAAATCTGAAATATAGAGTGTATCTATATCTTTTATTTGCCGTTTATCCCATGTCGATATCTTTTCTCGTTTTAGCGCAAATTGCATTTAAGTGCGGGGGAATTTACCTCAATATCACCCTTATCGGTGGGGGTAGACATTTGAAATTTTACACAATATTTTTTTAGACATAAAACGATGTTTTAAGACAGGAATCAGGAAAATCGGAGCGGGGGCCGCTGGCCCATGCTTATCCGGCTATACCCTTTCCTAGGCTCGGTATTTCTTAATCCCCGAATTTCTCAAGTCCCGAATTTCTTAAGCCCCGAATTTCTTAACTCCCGAATTTCTTAAGTCCCGAATTTCTTAAGCCCCGCATTTCCTAGACTCCGAATTTCTTAAGCTCCGAATTTCTTAGGCCCCGAATTTCTTAAGCTCCGAATTTCTTAAGCTCCGAATTTCCTAGGCTTCGAATTTCTTAAGCTACGAATTTCCTAGGCTCCGAACTTTTTAAGCCCTGAATTTCCTAGGCCTCGAATTTCTCAAGCCACAAATTTCCTAGGCTCGGTATTTCTTAATTCCCGAATTTCTCAAGTCCCGAATTTCTTAAGCCCCGCATTTGCTAGGCTCCGAATTTCATAAGCCCCGAATTTTTTAACTCCCGAATTTCTTAAGTCTCGAATTTCTTAAGTCCCGAATTTCTTAAGCCCCGCATTTCCTACATTCCGAATTTCTTAAACCCCGAGTTTCCTAGGCCCCCAATTATCTAGGCCCCAATTTCTTTAGCCCCGAATATATCAGGCCCCGAATTGTCCCCTAATTTCGGCTTACCAGGTAGACCGAGCGAACCTGTGCGAGCCTGTGGGAAGCGTTGCGAATAGGCGCGAAGGAAAAGCGCGTGTTAAAGGAAGAAAGCGTGGTGTGAAGCGAAAGGGGATGAAACAGAGGCTCGGTGAAAGGGTGAAAGGGAGGCAAAGGCAAGTGGAAGCAAACGGTTGCGCGAGGGTGGAAGTTGAAGTCAAAAGAAGAGAAGAGAAGAAGGGAGAGGGAGCAGGGACAGAGGTTGATAAAAAAGCAACGCGAGAGATGGGCAACGAAGATTGAAGCAGAAAGGGCTGGAAGGGGAGGAAACAGAGAAGAAGACAGATGCGGAAGGGATGCGAGAAGGGAGTAGAGGGGAGTGTAGAGAGCGACCGGAACCGAGAAAGAGGGAAAAGACAAACGCGTTTGTCCGAACGAACTGTACTCTGTGTGTGTGTGTATGCACGCGACCCGAGTTGCACGTGCAGGTGGCTTGCATATGAGACTTGCTTGCGTGTCTCCGCGATCTCAGTCGCGCAAGGGACCCGGCTACAAAGTAGAACGTAGTCACGTGCTGATTTTCTAATAACCCACCAACATTTCATTGATTGGTAATAGTCACGGTCCGCTGACTATACGACCGGGGAAACGCCAACCATGCGCTCGTGAAATCCTGCGATCGCAATGCTGAAAACAATTTTTGTTCGTTCGCTCCATTTACATCGAAGTGAAATTGATTTTTATATCCATATCTAATCGTCAAGGAAAACGTGGGCACGGTACCCACAAATTTTCTTTCTCATTTCTCAGGGAGTTCTAAAGAAGAAATCTTCATCCTCTAAATATAGCTAGACTGTAGATTTCATGCATTTATTGCAAAACTGAGTAGCTGCAATTTGGAACGTTGGAACGATCAAAACCATTGGTGATTATCGATATATTATTTCCGACCTACAAAAATTATGAAAGCTAGGAAAACCTCCTCAAGTGGCTCCTACCATTTATAACAAATGCAGAACTGTTTTATTTTGCATGTAGCAATAACCTCCGAGAACAGAATCTCGTCTAAAGTGATTTCAAAAATTGTTTGAAAGACAATCGACTGCATCAGACACGAATCGGCCGCGTCAAGAATGACCAAGCACGTCTTCGAGTTCGCACGTCGCACCACGTGTTTTCGGTGTCGATTATGGTCGGGGGAGACAGCTCCGAGACAACTCTGACTGGAGCCACGCCTTCCAGCGGTGAGCGAGCGCCGGCACCGTGTCAGAGCGTCGCGTTTCGACGATTAACGTTCCCGCGTGACTGACTTCTTGAACCCGAAATTATTGGGTCTAACGACTGCGTGATCCTGCTTCGAGACAGCGTTATCGACGCGTCCTAACGATTGATCATGTACCCGGTTTCCAAGCCCGTGACCTCCGTCATGCTGCCTTCGCTCTGGTCGCTTTTGTCACGCTCGTTCGCGAGCCAGAGAGAGAGAGAGAGTTACTTTGGAAATGCGACGGGCCTGTAACGAGCGGCTTTTTGCCGAGGGGTTGCTCGAAACCTCCCTATCGAGAATTTTCTCTGCCCCCTTTTTTCTCCTTTCGATCCTAATTAACGCGATTAATTGTCCCCGCGCTTCGATCCGACGAACTAATTACACAAGTCTCTCTTTCTATGTGTGCGTGTCTCGAGGTTCATTAATATCGCGACACTCGCGCATCGAACGGTAAAAATCGCTCCTAAGATATTCGCAAAGTCGCCGATGTTGTTGCAGTTATTGTTATAAAATAATAGCCGAGCGAGGGGACTCTCCCGATCCTATCAGCGAACGGTTAATGCGTTTACAAGCGGATGGAGAACATTCGGAACTTTCGTAACGAAGTTACCATTGTTCCACTGCCGCGAAGAACGATTTCCCATTTGCACCGCGATTCCCTCCTTCCCGAATCGGATAAAAATGATAAATACCTTAGCGAGAAAAGATCAAACGGGAATTCGATAAATGCGAATATTATTCGAACCGTTTATACGCTGGAATGAAACACTTTGCTCCGTTATCAATATACAATATGGGACCTTTGGGATCCCTCTTTCCTCCGGGCGAGCTTGTTAACGGTAAAATAGATCGCAGGACGGGAGAAGTTAAATCGGTCGGACGATATAAACGCTACTTTCGACAATTTTGGAATGCTAGAATAAATTACCCCGAAACCGATCTGTAAAAATTTGGAGTGACAAGATGTTTCCCGTTTTGTTGATTTTCGGGGAATTCGGGACGCTATAAATACGCGGGATCCAACAACCGTCCGGAACATCTATTTCCATTTTTCATATTTACGGTAATAGTTTCGTTTGTGCAGTTTAACCGGACATATCGGTTTTGTTTACCCGCGTACATAATTTATACAGTGTACAGGCTGCTCCAGCTGAAGTGGTCACGATATTCATGGTTTGACGAGTCAAAAGAAACTTATCCGATAAGGTTCATCATTGAAGAGTATAGTGGTAGCAATAGCAAAGTGCAGTGCACAGTTTCACTAGATTATGTTTATTTCATGTTTGTAGTAGTTTGCTGAAGGAATTCGCAAAAGTCTGTCGAGTGCAAAGTCGCAGAAATTCAAATAAAAAAAATTATTTCATTCTCGAGTCAGTCTCAGGGTGCATTTCGGAGGGATGAATTCAATGTGTAAAAAGATGAATTCTGCAAGACCTGCAAGGCTTAATTTCAAGTGCAAAGTCAATAAGATTCGCACAGCTTCAAATAAAAATTATTTCATTCTCGAGTCAGCCTCATGAATTTGGTTTGTGGAGGGATGAATTCAATGTGTAAAAAGATGAATTCTGCAAGACCTGCAAGACTCAATTTCTCAAATTCTTTTAATCCCTGCACTATGTCAAATTGCACTAGCTCATTCTTGTCCTAATCGCGTAAAATAAAAGAGAGGCAATAGTTCGGCCTTGAAAGGGCTAACGATCGGAGACACCGCGTCTGTACATCTTTATTTGAACTGATGGTCGTATGTACGCGAAATCAAGCGATGCAGGAGGTGGTAAAAGCGCGTGGTGTAAAATCGAAGGAATTCGGTGTTGCGGTGGTGTCGGGTCTTCCGATAGCGAAACGCGGAACGGTTATCATTGGGAAGCGTCTGCCGGTGTGCCCGATTACCGCCGCGGACCGTCCGGCAAACAAAGCGTTTCATTAAACGAGCCGGGGGCTGGGCGGCGAGGCAGAGCGAGGCAGGACGAGAGTTCGAAAACCCAGTGACACGGGCTTGAAAAAGTGAAAACGGCGTCGGCGCGGGGGTGCGCGGGTGGAAATCAGCGTGTGTCGGTGATTCCTCAAAAGCCTGGATGGAAAACGCGCGCTCGAAATTTCCCTCGACGCGACTGGATGACCGACAACACGCGCCGAGCTCTGGCTAGAGAGCGAGAGGTACGATAAGGGAACAAGGTACTCGTGTATATGCATACGTGTGTGCGTGTTTGCGTGGCTGTGTGGGGTGGGGTGCAGAAAGGGAGGACGAGTGCTGCCGCACGTGTTAATGGGATTTTACGAGCGACGCGTGGCGAAGGAAAAGCCGTTTCGCGAAATTAACACCCGCCGAAGCGAGTGAACTCGTAAAAAAGTATAATCGATATTTTCGTACGGGCGTAAGTACTTTTTTCCCCACCGACGCCTCGTCCTCTCTCTGTCTCTCTCTGTCTCTCTCTCTCTCTCTCTCTCTCTCTCTCTCTCTCTCTCTCTCTCTCTCTCTCTCTTCACCCCCTTCAACCCCTCTGTCTTCCATCGTAAGCATCGCAGGCGTTCACACTGAGTCACGTTCGCGCTCGCGCCACAACGAGCCACCCCCGCCGAGCGAAACATTAATTTGTTTTGCTTGTATCTCGGGGCTTAATATTTTTCATTCGGTGCAATCTCACTCTCTCGCTCTCCTTCTCTCTTTCTCGCTTCCTCGGCCGCTCTTCAAAATTCGCGGAGGTCCCCGAGACCCGGTGGAAACCCTTTCTGTACCCGCGCGAGGGTGTGAATTAACACTCGGCCAAAGGGGCCACGGTCTAATTGGGAGAGTCTTCGGCCCCTGCGAGTCGAAAAAGGACTCCCAACCCTTCACGGTTTGCTTACGTGAAAATCTCATCGACCGCCAGACTTCTTTTTTCCCGCGTCATTAGCGCACTTGCGGACGCGTGTTCCATAATTTTTCCATCCCATTTCATATCAGCTCCATGTATTTCATTCTTCACCCTTTGTGGGCCAACGCGTTCCCTGCATTTCACTTCAGATCTTCCTACAAAACGGTACAGTCCAGTCATATTCCCGTTGGTCTGCGATGCCAGACGCTACGTTTTGCAGAAAATGAATATTCAGATATACAAATCTTAGGGTGGTCGGATTAAGTCGATTTTATGAGAAAACGAAGGCTTTGAATACGAGATAAGTCATTCCATTCTGCAGCACGGTTTTCTTAAATAACTGCGTTTCTTATCGACGCTCCCGAAGGTGAACCGCGGGATTTGCATACCGTAGATGAGTAAGGTGTTTACTGCTATATTGTCGATTACGCGAGAACTTTTTCCTGGATGCCGCTGACAGCTAGAAATACACGACTCTAACGCACTCAATCAATACGTTTTATTTAATTATATCTTGTTTTACACTTCAGCTGCATTCAAGACAACCAGAGGCCAATGAGCGTATAAGAAGCAGCTTCAAAACTATTAAGTACCATCAACTTGGCAGTTGCAACAATGGTTCATCGTCCGAGGGTTGACGCTGTTTCTACGAAAGGTAGGAAGGACACTTATTAAAATTTTTAAACGAAAATTTATTGCGACGCATTGAAGGGAAATTACTCAATAACTGGTGGTACAACAGAAATGGGGATGAATTTTACACAACAACTACTCGTTTTTCCGAAATAGGTATACATAAAACCGCGACGGAAATTATCGAAAATTCTATAGTCCAGTATTGGCACGGATAGAGGAGACCCGCGTAATTTTGTGGACGCTCGCAGATTTCGGAGGCGTTCTGCCGGTGCGTGCGAAGGCGTGCTATTATTTATACAGTTAGGAAACGGCGCGTCGTGTTTTTTAGAAGACAGGATGTCCGGGTTTAACGACCCTAGCACCTGGCAACCCTTCTGCCGCGGCATATAATTACCCGCGGGGCACACACGCCACTGTAACGCGCATCTCCTGCTGCCGGCGCGGAACCTGAGAACATGGAATATCGTCTTCGTCACGGTCGCGGACCTCGAGGAATCCCACTATCGTTTTCTTCGCGTTTCCGCGAACCGTCGTTGATCGATCGCTTGACCCCGTATACAGATTCCTGGTTCACAGATCGAAAACACACCAGCTGCGACCAGTTGCGCGATTTCCGGAATCGGATCGCTTCATCCTCCATTAATTCGCGACCTGGGGAACCAGTCGTCGGTCTGGGATCGGTCCAAGTCGGTCCTGGGCTGAGACAGTCGCTTGCGTGGAACTTGGGGACATGGATAATTCAACCCTTGAAATTTTCACCTGTTAACCGGGGTGGACGAGTCCGCTTGTCGTTCTCGTGCGAAGTCGACTTCTCATCCTCTGTTCAATTGAATCAGTTATTTTTTATTAAGCCACAGAATTTGTTGACTGGAACTTGTGGGAATGAAACTGTGCTTATTTTCATTCAGATCAAATCTTGAGTCTGATTTTATTCCTATGTTGAGGAATATTTATCTGAACTACTGGACGAGATAAAAATTGTCTGAATTAGTTAGACAAATAACTAATTTGGCAACTATTAGATTGTATTGGATATGGGAATAAGATTCCGCCCCTTTTTGTTGAAAAGAAGCGTGTAAACAATTCCCATAGCGTGAAAACGTTTTCCAACAGTAGATCGATCGATGTTTAATTCAATTGACAGTTCTGCAAGTGTTTGACGTGGATTTCCATCAAGTAATGCTGGCAAATCAGTATCTTCAAATTTTTTGGCACACCATCGCAATCTTTGCCCTTACGTCGAAATCATGGTTTTTAATGGAGCATCGTCTCCGTAAATATATAATAAATATAATATAGTAAATATATAACACCTTTCTTTAAAACAAAATAATGCAACACGACTTCCCGCAAATGCTGCTTACTTCGAACAAAAGTCGACATTTTTCACGCGAAAAATTGACTGCTGTTCACGCTCAAAACAATTGCCACTAACTGCGTTTCGAAGCTTAGACATAGATCTTTCAAAAACATATACTATGTTCCATCAAATACGCGATCGGTACTTAAGTAAGACATCTCCAAAAGGGCGGAAACTTATTCCCATACCGAATACCATAAATTAGTTCGATGGAAAACACAAAGACGTTCATACTCTAAGTATTCAGTGAATGCCGCGGATTTTCGTGGAAAATAGTCGCTCTAATAGCGTGTTCATTTCTCAATAATGCAAAGATGAGGCTTTTCAGCAGTCAAAAGCGCTAGATAAAAGATCAGTATAGGCCGCAGCCGCCCTCAAAACTCCTATTTTTACGTTTACGAGGCGTAATTTGCATTATCCGGCAGCGTGTAGCTGTCGCAGCTTTATGAAAATAGCTGCACGTGCAGCTGTATGCTTCCGAATAATGCAAATTACGCTTCGTAAACGTAAAGATACACCTTTTCAGAGCGATCGCGACCTAGATTGATCGTTTATCTAGCATTTTCCATCTTTGCATTGTCGTGAAATGGGAAGACACATCCCGGACCGTTGCAATCCCGGAAAAACGAGTCTGCTCGCTTAAATGCGAGATCGAGTAAACAAAAGCGAAGCGACTGGATCAAAGAGAACTCGAAAAATGGCAGCAATCGAGGTCTCGCGGACGGCGCGGCGGGGAGCCGTGGCCTGAACGGAGTGGCGGCCACGGGACGCCGTAAAAATTGATCGGGTCGGCGCGCGTTCGTTCGGGCACGAATGAAAAATGAATTTAGCCTAGAAAGCGAGTATCTAGCTCGGCGGGCGTGCATAGAGTTGGACTATAGTTGAAAACTGCTTTCGAAAAATTGGGTCGCGGCGCGCGGCGTTTAACCGGCGAGCGTGGGTCGCCCTTGAGCGTATCCGTTGCTCGTTTCCAGCATGAAAGTTTCACGACGAAAGAAAACGCGAACGAAGTTACCCTGCTCGACGGCGTGTCCCGTTTTATGGGAACGCCGCCGCCCGCGCCCGCGCGCGCGCGTTTTTCCTCCTCGACGTCGATAGGGCCTCTGATAGCCGAGTGGCATCGGGCTTCGTCGAGCGCGAGTCAAACAGAGGAGAGTCGACGTCGTTATCGTCTTTATTCCGGGAAAGTCGAGAGATTAATGGAACCGTTGGTGAACGAGCCGCGACGGTTCTACGAATAAATCGCGGCTTCGAGCGTCTCTCACTATTTCCCGCCGAGGAATGCTCTATTTATACAGCAATGTCGCGAGCGACCGAAGAGCTCCAATTGAGACGCTCGCATTTCATTGAGTGCGAGAGCAAGCCCGCCACATCCTCAGCTATCGATAAACGCACAACGCTAGCTAAATGTTCTTTATACCAACCACTGAGGCAACCTCGAACCCTCCAAGCTATACCAAATCCCATCAACCTGAAAAAGAATTCTCCAAACAGTTCGCTACCGTTCGATCTCCAGCCTTCTTGGACTTCGAACAACATCCAGATCTTTGAGGGAAATCTTCGCAAGGTAATGTCAATCTTCCAATGAGAAAATGATCCTCTAAACCTGTAAGAGTTTGTCAACGAGGTAGCTTCTCCAGAGGCTGTAAACTAGCTAGATTCAACCATCTAGCTCATCTAGGACCCCAGATAGCATTCGAACATATTTATTTAATTGTTTGCTGCTTAAACTGATTGCCAACTACAGCTGAACGAGATTCAGCATACTCTGTCATCCTGCGAGAATTCTCCGAAGAGTTCGCTACCGTTCGATCTCTAGCCTTCTTGGACTTCGAACAACATCCAGATCTTTGAGGGAAATCTTCGCAAGCTAATGTCAATCTCCCAATGAGAAAATGATCCTCTATACTTGCAGGAGTTTGTCAACGAGGTAGCTTCCATAGAGGCTCTAAGCTTGCTGGAATCAACTATCTAGTTCAACTAGGACTCCAGATAGCATTCGAACATATTTATTTAATTGTTTGCTGTTTAAATTGGTTGCCAACTACACCTGAACAAGGTTCACCATACTCTGAGTTCGCTACAATTCGATCTTCAATCACAACAATCCTCAAAGCACTATCTGAAGATAGACCATCCATAGCTTGATCCTATTGTTCATAGAGTTGACGAAAGGCTTCCTTCGGGTCTCAAACTTCTGCAGAGTGATTTATTTCTGCGCGAACAATTTTGGTTAAATGTTTATCGAGTTTGGTACGTGCTCCCGTGGAACGATTTTCCAGGAGCCGTCGGTTCCAGAAATTCCGTTTCTTATCACGCTTCTGGGATAGAGGACAGATGGGCTGCCACCGGGATCGGATTGAAAGAAAAGCGGGCAAGAAATACGTCGCCGGACGAGTGTTTCTATTTTCCTGCGACCTGGAGAGACGTCGACGGATGTTTCTTCTTATTTCTTGCGAAGTTGGGAGCCTCCGGGCCCCGGGGTTTTCTTGTTCTGGATAATTTCGCCGGGGAGTTCGATGCCGGGGACGAAATCAGTCACATTTCTGCTTTTGTTACCGTGGATTTGATTTACTTCCATAGGAACGGAAAAAATAGCTGGAAATCCTCAAAACCGTCGCGGCAGTAATACCTCGGATATCGGGAAAAGCGCAGAACAAGGAGTCGAACGCAACAGCGTCATAAAACAAACCGCAGCACGGCAGCGTGACCACTGACGTTGCGTTTCGATCGCGCGACCGCCTCTCCTGGTCGTTTATATTTCAATCCCGCTGAAGGCACACACACGCTCGCTGAAACTCGCACGCGTGTCGATGGAGAGAGAATCGTAAAAACGTTCGCGGGTTTGTTCTTCCGGCAGAGAACGCACGTCGTTCCGCGCGGTCTTATCGTTCCCGGCGATCCCAAGACGTCGTTTCTCAGCTGGCGAGTTAACAGCGACGCGAGGGTGCACCCCTAATCCAACGAGCCAGCTCTAAACAACCGCTCTTCACGCCGGCAAGCCGGAAAGAAAACGATTTCGATTTTCCCCTCTCTCGGACAACGATCCCATCTACGATCGCGCGGAACACCTGGATACAGGTGGCCGAGGACCGGGAAGCAGCTGTCTCTAATTTCTCCGACAGCAGTGGGAACACTCCACTTTGCTATGCTGCTCGGTCGACGGTGAATCATTCCACGATTTCACCGTGGACTCGCTCTGCTCGGATCTTTCTGACACCCTCGGACCATCCTCTGGACTCTAGATGGTTTCAAGATCGTTTCATTGTTCTCAAACGTTTTTGTTTTACATTTTAATTCAACCGATTGTGTCTCAGATAAATTGCAGGAGATCGACCCATGGTTTTCAGCCATTTTGGTTGTACATTTTAATTCTACCGATCGTGTCTCGGATAAATTACAGGAGATCGTCTCATGGTTTTCAGCCATTTTTGTTGTACATTCTAATTTAACCATCTGTGCCTCAGTGAAATCGTAAGAAAGAGATTGTCTTTGTTAAATTGTAAGATAAAGATCATCTAATGGTTGCCAGGTACTTTTGTACTTCACTTTCATTGAACCAGCTGTGTCTAGATTCAATTGTAACGCAATTATACAGAAAATAAACGGAATAATGTGCGTCGAATTTACTCACATGTCCTAAGCTGATACAGTGTATGATTGAGGCTAGTTCTTTGGCAAAGAAAATCTCTTTGAAGAACAGAATCTCTTCAACGTCAAGAAAGCTTTGCTAGAGGATTTAGCAATTTGCCATCTTCGTCAACAAGTCAGATTAGATTGATAACAGTATCGCTGATAAGAATTCCGACTATTTGCAATAGATCTTATGAAGTTAGTCGGAAACACATCTTACAAAGCTGAGTTGTTTGGACGCGACACAGTCTGCAAAAAGTGTGATAAAAAGACTCTAATCCTAACAAGAATGACGATCGATCAGACCACTTAGCTGCGACACTCGATGTCTGCTACTGACACTTTCATAAACTCTTTCGTTTTTCGGAGATTGTTAGCGATTATACAGGATTGTTCTATAGAACTGTTAGGGACATCAGGTAGCTAGATAAGCAACATACAGTTACGCACATACTTTAAACCAGAATAACTTTTTTATGAATAGACTGAACATCTTCAATTTCTCTGTGAGGCTAGAAGGATTAGGTTAGTAAATGATGCCTGATAAATGTATTTGATCGGAATCGTGAAAAACAATAGTAAAAATTGATTTTTACAACTTTTTAGCTGGGCCAATAACGAAAATTTGAAAGATGTGTTTCGTAAACTCCTATAAATTATATGAGTTCTGAAAATTTCATTGAAATTGATTAATTGTTTACGAATTATAAACGATCAAATGTGGTAAAAATTGAAATTTTTCATGATTTTTGGCTTACGACTGGACCATTCATAAAAAAGTTATTCTGATTTAAAGTGTGTGTGATCAATTATGCAGCTACTTTCATCCTGACTAGCGAAAAGAATTCTTTGAACAGATGAAGGACCTGTCTATGGGAGTACATTTAGAACGTAGTTGGAGTAGAAGTAGTTGGAAAATTGTTGAACAAATTCGGAAGGCGGCAGAGAGTAAAATAGCGAAGGTGAGTAGGGGGTTGTAGCTCCGTGTCAATGCTCTTGTCTCTTTCGTTTTTCGGAAACTGTTAGCAAGTATACAGAGCGATTCTATAAAATGTTTAAGGACATCAGTTAGATCAGCTAAGTAGCAATAAATAATATGAGAAAATGAGAAAAGAATTGTTTGAACAGATTAAGGACCTGTCTATGGAAGTGCATTTAGACCGCTGGGGAGTTGAACAAATTCGGAAGGGAGCGTAGGGTGAAAGTGCGAAGATGAGTAGGGGGTTGTTGGTCCGTGTCAATGCTCTTGACTCTTTCGTTTTTCGGACACTGTTATCAATTTGTATACAGGGTGATTCTATAAAATGTGTAGGGACATCAGCTAGATCAGCTAAGCAGCTAGATAAGCAATATAAATACATTCAGAAAAGAATTGTTTGAACAGATTCAGGAGACCTGTCTATGGAAGTGCATTTAGACCGCTGCGGAGTAGTTGGAAAATTGTTGAACAAATTCGGAAGGGAGCGTAGGGTGAAAGTGCGAAGATGAGTAGGGGGTTGTAGGTCCGTGTCAATGCTCTTGACTCTTCCGTTTTTCGGACACTGTTATCAATTTGTATACAGGGTGATCTATAAAATGTTTAGGGACATCAGCTAGATCAGCTAAGCAGCTAGATAAGCAATATAAATACATTCAGAAAAGAATTGTTTGAACAGATTCAGGAGACCTGTCTATGGAAGTGCATTTAGACCGCTGGGGAGTAGTTGGAAAATTGTTGAACAAATTCGGACGGGAGCGTAGGGTGAAAGCGCGAAGATGAGTAGGGGGTTGTAGATCCGTGTCAATGCTCGGGGAAGTTGTCGGTCGTGAATCGCGCGGGCGAAGCAGCAATCAGGTGTCGAGCGGTTTCAGCGGTGCGGTGGCGCGCGATTAGGCGGTTGCGTTTCCGCCCCTGGCGCGACTCGTCTTTTGTTTTCCGGCGCGATGACTCGGCGTGGTCCGGGGAGCGCGCGCCCGCGAGAGATCACCCTCCTCTCCGGTGTGCTCGACGTCGCGTCGCGTCGCGGCCGCGCGGCGCTCGCGCGACCGATCCTCGTTGCAGGCCGAAAGGAAGAACGGTTGGAAAAAGGCCGTGTGCGCGTCGGCGTCGCCGGGTGGCGGCATTCTAAATTTAGGAGGAAGTATTGATTTTACAATTTGGACCCCTCCCAAAGTAAAAAATAAACCAAGCCAAACGTACTCTACTTTGATAGAGTGCCTCTCCTCTGCGCGGCTCGTTTCGACGCACGGCCGAGACGGAGATACAAAAAGGGAAACATGGAGGGGGGTTGGTGGCTGCCGGCTGCCGCGGGAACCAGGGGGTGAACCCTCATCTGGGGGGAGGCGGCGAGACGAGGGGGGAGACTGGGGAGAGAAAAGAGAGAGAAAGAGAGAGATGAGGGTGACGAGAGGGTGAAACGAAGGGGGTGGTTCAGCCTGCCAGCCTGCCTGCCTGCCTGCCTAGCTGAAGGGTGAAACAGAGAGTGGGAGGGAAGAAAAGAAGAAGATAGCGATTGCCAGGGAAAGTGAGGGGGTGTAGAGCGAACCGAGAGCGGCGCGGCTCGGCTCGGCGCGGCCGAAGGTAGAGGGAAAGGAACGAGGAAAGAAAGAAAGAAAGGGTGGAGGAGAACAGAGGGGCTGCGAGGGTGGGGGACACCGAGGGGGTGTGGGTGGGTTGAAAGAGGGTCGGCTGGGGACGAAGGAGAACGCGGACGGGGGTTGGTAGAGGGGCGGAGGGAGAGTGGCGAAATACCGTAGTTCCAGCCTGCTAAGAAACAAAGAACAGAAAATTGATCGTTTGTTAAGTTTTATGTTCCCCGGGGCCAGGCGAGGGTGGTCTACACCCACACACCACCCTACACCCACCTCTTTCTCTCTCTCTCTTCTTCCCTCTTTTTTCCCTCGAGTCGTTTCTCCGCCGTATCCCGCGCCTCCATCGTGAGAGCTCTCTTCTGTCTCTTTCTTTCTCGGTCTCTTTTCTCTGGCCGGCGACGCGCAATAAGACGAATAGAGGAAATTCTCCACCCGACTACGGGGGTGGGACGGCGAGAGGGGGTTGCAAGGAGGAGGTGGGCACGCAGAAAAACGTGCAGAGGGAAAAAGCCGGGGTGTGGGCGACGGGGGTGGGCGAGAGCAGCAGGACTGGGCGCGGAGTGATAGAGAGACACGTGTACGAGGAAAAAAAGGGGCCGGGGTTGGGGGTGGACGACCGGGCATCGTGAAAGTCAATGGAAGCTGGACGAGATTGCCTTCGTCGTCTGTTGTCGTCTGCTCTCGCCCGGTTTTTTCTGATGGGGATGAAGTTTAATTACGAGGAAACACGTTTATTGGACCGCGATGCTTTTTCACCCGTCCTCGCTGGACCGCGGAAATCTTGTCGAAATTCCTCGAAAATGCTCTCCGAGAGCCTCTCCTCTCCGGATCGAAAGTAAATTGATTCGCGTTGCATGGGAGCCTCTCCGACAAGCTATGGGGCGGGCTCCGGTTATTTGGAACGTGTCAGGATTATACTTTATTCTACGTGTCGCGAGTAGAGTCTCGGTAAAGGTAAACAAATGCACCGTAGACACTTGAGTGTTTTTCTGTTTCTCAGATAGCTTGGAGAGGGTGTATACTGCGCAGGTGATATACTGAATAGGCTGAGCCGGACTATAAATAAGTAGAAATAACTAGGAGACGTTACTGGGGGTTACTTGTTAGTTCACAATTGAAATTGCTGTTAAAGGGTCCATTAAAAAGTTTTTACATCGTAGACTTTGAAAAATTATGGAATAATCACGAAGAGAACCAGAGCTGTCCGTTTCCGATCATGTTCTTAGTGCTCCGCCGCGAATAAACGTCTGTCCCGGAGGATGGAAGAGCAAAAACTGGTGTATTTTAGAATTTTCGAGTGGAGGCGGTCAAGGGGTCTCTCCAGGAGTCGGCGACGAGTGAAATTAGTGCATTGAAGGGGGCGGGAGAGCGCGAGCAACTGCGGTATAGGGGAGAGAGAGCGTCCACGCGTCCGCGGAAAGTGAAAATGGAGCGGCACGCGTCTCTCGTTGATAATACAATGCACCTGTAACGCGTTAAACGACGCGGAGTTGAACGACCAGGCGGCGGCGGCAGCTCTGAAAAAATGTTAAAGCGTGAAAGAGAGCCCGCCAGCCAGCAGCGGCTCTCTCCCGTGTACAAGAGGGAAAGGGATTTTAAAGCGAATAGGAAACTATCGAGCCCGGGCGAAGGGCGGCCGGCTGTCGTCGTTTAAGGGTCAACCGGCACGGCGTGGCGCGGCGGTGGCGGCTGCCCGTTACAATTACTCCACAAACGCCCCGGAACTTTCACGGGAAACGAAAGTGACGCGAGATGGTAATTCCCAACATGCCGCTTCGTTCCCATATTATTTTTTCGTAATTAATTTTTCATTCGACCAGCACCGTTCACCACGCGAAATCGTCCCTTTCGAGGGAGACAAGAAACCCTGGTCTCGCGTCCTGTCCCCGGCAACAAGGGCTCGCTGATTTTTCACCTTTTTTTCGCATTCGACGAAACGATCAATCAACCCCCGCGCGCGCGAACGAGATTTTAGCCGGATTTCTAGAGAGAATGGAGGCCGTATTGAAAAATTTCAGACACTGATTGATTGCGCGTGTTTTACTTCGTTTACTACCTCGCTTTCCGGAAAAGATTATCCTTTTCGGTGACGTCCTACAGGCGTCGGAATCAACGGGTAAAAGGGCGAGAACGTAATGTTCATAAGGTCGACGTATCTTTTGGTACAATAAGAGCAGTTTATTTTTACTATAACTATACTACGGATTTGAATACAAAATATAAATTGTCTGCATCAATTGTTAGGAACTCGGGTCGTATAAAAGAGTCCGACTCGTGAAGATCCGTAACTACATACTGGAAGTAATCCTTAAAAATACCGCAAATTCAAGTCGAAGTTGTTCTCATACAATAAGTCCTCGACTCACGTAGTTAATTCGTTCTAGCGCTTTCTGGATCTAGAATCCAGATCGCTCGAACGATCTGCTTCGTATTGGGTTGGAACGAAAGTTCGTAGCGTTTTTAAACTAGAACTCAAAGATAAAATTAGGATATTTATACATAGATCTGTTCGATAACATATTTTCCATTCTGTTCGATTATTTTTTGCCATTTTTAGGTGACTTATCATGTTATTCAATAAACCTAGGAATAAATATGTTAATTTTATCTTTGAAATTTGATTTAAAAACGCTACGAACTTTCGTTCCGACCTAATACATACTATTATATATGTATGTACTCGTTTAAAAGAAAAATTCAAATAAACCAACTATAAACGCCTGCGCTGTACACAGATGAACACTTATTCTCGTTTCTAGCACATATGAACGACAAAGCTCTCGTTTTGACAATCAAAAAACGAATTTTATAGTTCGGAATTGGTTTTTTGATTCGCTTCTAAGAATCCGCATAAGTCGAGGGCTTACCGTATTTAAATTCTCCACTGTTTAACTTTGGACTGTCAGATGATCGATCCAACAGTCGGAAGGTTAATTAAAAAATTGACCGAGCAAAGCTGTGGCGTACCAGGTTAGTGGCGCTCTGGTACAGTAATCCTAGTGACCATAAAAAGCTCCCAGTGACCGCTTTGCACCCCGATAGAAGTCTTTGCTTACCTTGTGCGCTCTGAGAGTCTTGCCCTCGCAGGCGAGGGTGACGTCGCAGAACACCTGCCGCTCGAGCAGCTGTGAGAACATGGTCTGTAGGTTGCTGTGATGGTACTTCCATCGTAGACAATACTGTTGGGGAAACATGTTGGACGATGACGTCGCGGGAGGTGTCGTTACTGAACTGCCTCGTTGCTGAAGCATGCGCGAACCTGGCTCGGCCGCTAGCTGAACACGTTACCGTGCTTCACCTTAATCCCGTCTGCTAACCCTGTCACGCTGGAACAATCGGTCGACATCAGCGAATCGAAGTGCAGTAATGCTTCAATATACACTAACGAGCATAACTGATTCAACGCACTTTAAATCAGAATAACTTTTTTATGAATGGACCAAACATATTGAATTTCTCTGTAAGGCTAGAAGAATTAGTTTAGTAAAGGACGTCTGAAAAATATTTTGGAAAAATGCATTTGGTCGGAATTGCGAAAAAAATAGTAAAAATTGATTTTTAATACTTTTTTTGGTCAAATCGTATAAATTATATATGCTCTGAAAATTTCATCGAAATTGGTTAATTGGTTCACGAATTATAAACGATAAAAAATGATAAAACTTGCCACTTTATGGTGCACTACAAATTACCACTTTTGATCGTTTATAATTCGTAAACCAATTAATCAATTTCAATGAAATTTTCAGAGCGTATATAATTTATACGAAATGACCAAAAAAAGTAGTAAAAATCATTTTTTACTATTTTTTTTCGCAATTCCGACCAAATGCATTTTTCAAAATATTTTTCAGACGTCATTTACTAAACTAATTCTTCTAGCCTTACAAAGAAAATGAATATGTTAGGTCCATTCATAAAAAAGTTATTCTGATTTAAAATGTGCTGAATCAGTTATGCTCGTTAGTGTACATACGTTAAAAAGATGTATATTTGTGGAAAATCTAACCTGAATACCATGGGGAGTATTTCAGATTTTGATCGCTTGTTTATGGAACTTTTACACCAACATATTCGTCACATTTTTCTTATTAATATTAGTGTTTGCTTGTTTAATCTACGATCGTGTAGAACTTGAATTATCCTGTCTGGTCAGTGGAACGTTATGGATTACACAAGAAAAGCGTGATGAATATGTCGCTGAAAGGTTCTCGAGAGAATAGTTAACACGACAAGTGCCACACCAGCGTGTACCAAAGTTCCGAGAAATCAATTTTTGTTATTGAACCCGCGATAAGTCAAGACTTATGGTGGTCATCGGTATTTTAATTTTCTTCCTAGTATCTAATTTTTATTTTCGAAAAAATTGTGTCGGTGACTGACGTGGCAGTTGCCGTGTTAGATATCAAAGGGTTCTGTTACCGAGTTCGCATTGTCTCTGGCGTGAACGTATCGTGTGCTCGCGATTCTTTTCCGCGTACGACTCCGGCGGTATCGGTTCCGCGTAAGACGGAGTAATCATTTCCGTAAATAATTAAGTAGCCTAGTGCGTTCGCTCGAGCCGTTGGAGAAAAGTCCCGTGGTGCGAAGAGTTAATCTAAATGGACTACCGTATCGCGAGGGATCGTTGGAACGATCGTGCGCCTCCCGGGTTCCCACGATGCCCGGTCTAATCAATTATCTTAGAACGGGGGCTCGCGCGTTCCTCGCGCGGAAATTGCGTTCGAAAATTACAACCGGTTCGAGAGGCGGCAATTTATGTTTCCTGGCGAAGCTACTTTTCGTTCCATCTGTTGCCTCGGCTACGCAGGACGCGCACGATCGATGAAGAGAAGAGAAGAGAGGAGAGAAGAGCGAGACGGTGCGCGTGTGTCTAGGCATGTTGGGGAACCGGCGAAAGTCTCTTACAGGTGTCAGTCGATGGGGAAGTCAGTCGCCGGTCTCGTTCTCGAAGTCAAACCGACCTGGTGCCCCTCTCTGTCGATCGTCGAAAACTTTCTAAGCGGACGTCGTTGCTGCTCGAAGCGTGTATGCGCGCATCGGATCGGTTAGGCGTCTTCCCCTTGACGTTATCAACGCCTCGCGTGCACCTCCTGGAACAGAGAAGAGAACAGTCGTGGTGAACACACGTGGTAAAATACGCGGAGATTCTTGATCCGCGTTAGACGCGCTTGACTGTAATCGATTTAACAAATGTTTCTGTGATTCAGAAACGTTTTTCAGGATCGAAACTGGCGTTGTGCTCGCAAACGGGTCCGTCGATTCAATTTTCCATACCGTTCGACTCGGCTCAATCGGACCCTCTATCGACCACCTTCTCCCCCTTTTCTTTTCCCCTGCACACAACAAGTTCGATTAGGTTGGGGCTCTCATCCAGTCCGATTAGACGCGGCTCGAGCCAACCCGCTCGATACGGCAAACCGCGGTGCAGCTGGGCCATCGATTCATTAATGTTATTACTTGGAAACAAATCAAGAAACAAATCACCACCCCCTGCGATTTTAGTAAAACTTCATCGGTATCATCTGCCCTTATTATGTCTGATAAGTAAAACATAATCAGCGTTCTGTGTGATCTTACAGAACACTGCAACACGGTTCGGATAAAAGAGCTGCAAGTCCACATGACTGATGAACGAAACCTGAAGACTTATTCCAGCCACAAAACTTATGACCGCAATTTACTCAGACCAGTTCGATAATTAAAACATACAACCAGTAGCCTATGGAAAATCTGTTAATCCGTTCTGTGTTTCTGTAACTTACAGAAAACTGCAACGCCGTTCGGATAAAAGAGCTGGAAGTAGGGTTGCCAGAAATGTTTTATCCAAATATAGAAGAAGTAGTGAAAACTGCAATTAGGTATATATGAGATAGGCTCAAAAAATAGGAGTCCAAGCAAAAGAGGTACACAGCACATTTTAAACTTTTTTATTCAAACAAAGATTTTTGAAAATTCCTATAGGTACGTAAAGATCAAGTTCAAATATAGAAGATCTGGCAACCCCAGCTGTAAGTCCACATGACGGATGAACGAAAGCTGAAGAATTATTGCAGCGACAAAACTTATGACCGCATAGCGAATCTTTGTGTAAAATGAAAATAGTTGGCATCAACTGCAAGAAGCAATGTACAATCACGTAGATCCTTCTTCAGGAAGTAACCTACCAGGAAGTAAATATTTTCGAGCCACGATTCCGCCAATGCGTGTGACACGAAGTCAACACCGCGCCAGAGGTTGCAGCCCCGTTGGAGGGTTCAAGGTGCGCGGGGTTGAACTACGGGGAGGCGACTGAATATATCCGAGGCGAACTTCACCGTGAACCGTAGAACGAGCTGCGCGTTTCGTCACAGTTTGTCAGACACTCATCCGCCCGACGGTTGATTTACGATGTCCGCCGGTTTTTACGAAGCCACTCGTCACGAGCTACGAATGCTTACTCGCGTATGACTTCGGCCGGACGGTTAAGCATAGGCATTGGCCGAAAGGAAATAAGAAATTCCGTGCGATGGCGGGTGTAACGCGAGTACGGACGGTCGATCGTCGATCGTTTGTCTCGGTGAACGACGATGAAAGCCGGTAATTACTATTAAATCGACGACTCGGCTGGCAGCCCGTAGGCCGTCCATCGATCGTATCCCGCTGTTTACCATTCGCCCATGGAAAAACGAAAGAAAACCGCGGTCTCTTTCAACGAACAAACAGATCTCGACGTTTCCGACGCACAATCTCGCCCGACGTTCCCTCGAATATCGAAACCGACGATGAATAAGCTCGAACAAAGGCGGCTCGTTCAATATTGAAAGGGTCCTCGAAGAGTTAAGGCAGACAACAATAACGATATTAATAAGATAAAAGAGTTCGTCTTCAAAAGCAATACTTGTGCATAACAAATTAGCGGATCGTGCAAAAGGATTCGTACAAAAGAGTCGGGGAAGGTCAGAGAAGTAGCAGGAAGTGAAAAGGAAGTGGTAGAAGAGAGTTTAAGGAAGTAGATGTGGAAGCGTAGCGGAAAAAGACAAACTAGCCGAACCCAGTCGGGGAAGAAAAGTAGAATGAGAGCGAGGTTACAGTTTGTATAGGAGGGGGTCTAAAGAAGAGACGCTTGGGTAGTGGGAAAGTAGGTAAAGTAGGGACTGGCTGATCGCGGATGAAAAGGCACGGTATGTCTTTTACCGAGTCGGGGACAGGTGGCCAGAGAAATGACCAAATTCGAAAAGGATATTGCGTAATAAATGTACAATAATAATATTCTTTCCAATATTTTATAGAAGGATGTGTTGCATAAAATTTTATAAGAGCTGCTGCCAAAATAATTGTTTTCCGTTTGCCCCCGTTTTTTGGAACGGGGCGAGAAGCTATTTGCATTGAAGATGTCACTTTGCGCTAAAATGACATAGTCAAACGTCAAAGTCTAAAGAAGACACTTGGGTAGTGCGAAAGCAGTTAAAGTAAGGGCTGGCTGATCGCGGGTGAGAAGGCACGGTATGTCTTTTACCGAGTCGGGGGTAGGTGGCCAAAGAAATGACCAAATTCGAAAAGAAACCGGAAACACGCGTTCCAGTAACATTATATTGCATAAAATTTTATAAGAGCTGCTGCCAAAATAATTGTTTCTCGTTTGCTCCCGTTTTCGGAACGGGGCGAGAAGCTATTCGCATTGAAGACGTCACTTTGCGCTAAAATGACGTAGTCAAACGGACAATAAAACGTCACACTTTACGAGTCTTCCGGTTCGAGGCGCCACTGGAGAGGAGGGTCGACCGGTGCAGGGGAAGAAGTAGCATTATCCGGAAACGATTAACGCGACCGCTTGTATCTATTAGCATAATTAACGCGGGGCGATTCGATAAAACCGTGAAAGTCAAATATCGGTGTTGAAGTCTCATCGCGAGCGATGCGGCTCTCATTAAGGTGCGATCGGAAAGTTGATTTGGCGAATCCGCCGGGTAGACCACCGGCGACGTCCGCGTAATCGTCGTTCAACCCCCCCACTAGAGGGTTACATCGGTCCTGTAACCTCCGGTGGGAAAGCTGTCGATCGAAGCTTTTAATCGGGCCGCTGATTGATGTCAGATATCACGACAAATTGGGAATCGGTGTAACGACAGATCCGTTCACGCGATTAAGCCGCTCCACCGGTTCCATTTGCGCGATTCCTAGCCCCGGGGGCTGTTATCGGGAACGGGGGCAATATCTAAGGCGCTCACAGTTTAGGCCGCACGCTCGACTGCGGTTTTGAAATTTCCTCGGCCCGCGGCGAGAGCCTGATCGTGGGAATCGATGAATTCCGCGAATCGGAAAGAGGCCGCGAGGCGACAACCCGCGGAAATCGCGCGCGCACGGGGCACTGGATTCTCGCGAAATTACCCGGGCTCGCGCGCGCCGCCATCTTGCCCGATATCGGCTCCCATTTTGTTTTGATCTCCCCTTTAGCCTTTCATCGATTTCACGCCCCCTTCCGCGATCCTCGAGGCAGCAATTCATAACCGCTTGAGATTTTGTTCCTCCAGCTAAACGCATATTTTGTTACACGAGTAGATAATTGCAATTATAAATAGTTCGATTGAGATCTTGCGGAGGAGGAAGCAACTCCGCGGGCGACTTCATGTATGGTCGTATAACGGTGTTAATTATAATCTCAGATTTAATTTAACGTTTCGAGCACACCGAGGAGGATTGAATAGAATCATCAACGTGTGTCCCACCGGCCGTTGAATGAGCCGAGGTTGCGAAATGTTGCTTGCGGCTTTTGATTCCCCGGTAGATCCTTCCTTATAGGAACGTAAACGCGGAATCAACTAATTAGCAAATGCATGTATGCGGGACGCGGTGGATCGCGTGCGCGAATGAAGATTTAAGAATTTTTTTTAATTCACCGGTGTAACCGGCGGATGGTTTAAATGGGCGACATAAATTTCTGTTTAATTCCCGCGTTTTTGTAGAAACGGACCCGGGACAGTTTTATGCTTCCGCGAGGCTCTGCCGCGGCTTACTAATTACAATTACAGATATTCAGCTTTCGGGCCATTCATTGGTATCATCTGCATTTTTCTTTTTTCCAACCCCCGGCCGGGTGGGGAGGCAGAACGCTATTCTAATTTTCTCATCCCCTCTCGCCGAGTCGCTCCGGTTTTTCTGCTCCGTGAATATCCTCCTTTTTCGTTGGTCTCTTTATCACGAAAAAGAAACGCCGATGGCCTATCAAAAGGTTGCTATCCTCGAAGTAACCGGATGTCGGACATTTCTGTCGAGGTCAGAGGGTAGCTCGGTATTTAGGTCTCGCTTGCACGGGATATACGTATACATCGGTGCTTGCGCGAGCGAAAGAGAATGAGAGAGAGACGGCTTGCTCGGTAGCCTAGATTCACGGAGATACTTTCTATTGTGTTTACGGATCGGATTAGAGTACCTTTCGCCGTTGTGAAAATGTTCCTCTCGAGGAGGAACCCGGGCACAGATACCCGGTTGACCCTGCGCCAATGGGACACCCTCTCGATCCGAAACGCAGATTTACCGGCTCTCCAATCCGCTCGACTTCCGCTCATCGTCTCAATCTTCCGCTCAAATTACGCTCCCCGATCTTTACGTACTTCGGCATTAACGCAGTCGCATTTTAACTCGACATTCGGCAATCCTCGATCTTTCGCACTTCATTCTTAGAGACAAATATAATGTAAAGATCGCTTTAAATAATAGTATGGCAATTTTTAGTAATCTCAGAGTGACCATTTCCGTGCACACGGTTAAGATATGAAATTGTGATTAACCCCTATAAAATATCCAGAGATCTTCGCCTATTCTAGATTTATATTTCAACTCAAAAGAATGTGTACCATTTATAACTTTCAAAGAGTCTGAAATGCGAAAGTGGGTGAATTTTAAACGTAGTTTAAACTACGACCATTCAATATTTAATTAAATGGTATACGTTTGCAACTTCCCCACTTTTCCATTTCAGACATTCTTGAATGTTGTAAATGGTGCACAATTTTCTGGGATGAAATGAAGCAAAAGTAGGCGAAGATCTTTTATGAAGATGCCACGAAAAATTGCCATATTCGCTATTCTTGATTTATTTCAACTCAAAAAATGTTGTATCACTTATAACGTTCAAATAGTCTTACTTAGATGGGAAAGTGGGCGAATTTCAAAGATAGTTTAAACTACGACTATTCAAGATCTAATTAAATAATCAAATTATACGTTTGCAACTTCGCTCACTTTCCCATTTCAAACATTCTTGAATGTTGTAAATGGTGCACAATTTTTTCGGATGAAATGAAGCAAAAATAGGCGAAGATCTTTTATGAAGGTGCCACGAAAAATTGCCATATTCGCTATTCTTGATTTATTTCAACTGAAAATTGTTGTATCATTTGTAACGTTCAAGAAATCTTAGATGGGAAAGTGGGTGAGTTTCAAAGATAGTTTAAACTACGACCATTCAAGATTTAATTAAATGGTCAAAGTATACGTTTGCAACTTCAGAAATCAGATACTTTCGTTGCTTTCTAAAGAAAATTCTTACATTTTTCAGCGTTCTGTTCTCTCCCTAATTAATTATTTTAACAAGACCTTATCTTCAATTTGAAATATATATATATATTTATGATTCACCTGTAATGAGTCTTCTCGATGAAATATGCAGCATTTCAAACAGATTCGTTACGGATCGGACTTCCTGATTTCCATTTTTGCATATACTTTAATAGAATTTCGAGGGAAAACCGGGTCAAAGTATCGAGTCGCGTCAGCTCCGAATAAAAACGTCAAAAAATGTGCCAGAAATAATTCGACCCGCTACAGGGACGGATATATATACAGGTTTTACAAATTCACCTTCTACAGACCAAATTCATCTTTTTACAGATTAAATTCACTTTTGCAAGTCAAATTCACGTTGCGGGTGGCTCGAGAATGAAACAACGCGATTCCACTTTGCCGTGATTTTTATTTCCATTACAGATGAAACCGATACAGTTAAATAAGTATGTCACATCTGTCCGTTTTTATACAAAACTTTGAATTTCAAAAGGGTGAATTCGATTTGCAGGGGGATGAATTTTCCCCGCGAAACGGTGAATTTGGTTTGCAAAAGGGTGAATGCGATCTGCAAAATGGCGAATTCGGTAAAAAGAACGTCGAACCGGCGGAGAGGTTCCCGTTCCGACGATCCGAAACGAGTGGATTTTCGAATCGGCGAGATGAAACATGAACCGCCGGTTAGAAAAGGTACTGTTAATCAGCAGACACGCGGCAACGGAATAATTTTACAATCGATTCATCGAGCGCGCTAAGGACAAAGTGAATCTCCGCGGCGGAGCGCGCGCGCACTGCAAAGGGTATAATTAAAACAGAAAATCCGGGAATTAAAGGAAAGAGAGCGTACAATACGAGACAGGCCGGCAGAAAAAGAAGAGAGGGTGGAAAGAAAGAAAGAGGAGGAGAGAAAAAACAGCGGGTAGCTCGATTTTAATTATGGTCTCTCTAAAACTACTCGGCTTCTGAATTAATAAAGAAAGGATTGAAAGATGAGCAGAGAAAGAGAGAAAGAGAGAAAGAAAGAGAGTTCGCTCGTCTCTTTTCAATTTCTTCGTCGGAACCGGTTAAAATCAACGGCGCATTAATATCGGAGCTCCCTTTAAGCCGATACAGAACTGAACGCGCAAAGAGAGAGAAAGAGAGAGAGAGAGGAGCATGGCCGCGGGAAATTCTATGCAATTTGCCTCGGAGCCGACGAGACGAGCCCTTCAAATTAGGCGGAAGATTAACACGCGACACTCGTCGCCTCGTGGAAATGGCTTCTTCCTATTTTCTAGCCGCGTTTTTTCAGTTTTTATTTTCGGTTTCAGCCATCGGTTCCCGTCGACCGAAACGCGTCCATTCCGGCGTGGAAAACGAGCTACTCCGGAGTGGCCTCCACTCCACCAGGCCAGAATACTGTTATAATTCGCGTAATCGAAGCTTTTCTCGTCAGCGTGAAATCATAAAAATAGCCGAACCATGGACGCATTCGGTTACCGCCCTTGCGTGCCTCTTGCGAATTTCACGCAACGATCTATCGTTTAACAACGTTCAATTATCTTTCACCGGACTCTCGTACGGCTCGCAGGCCGCTGCTCGTATTTAGATGGCAGAACACTTGCCATGCCGGCGCGGCGAGTGGATCTAAATTATCCTCGTAATACCGTTGAATTAGCCACGGTATTACTTTGAGTGAGGTATAATAGACAAAAATGGTAAGCTTAATGACGGGAGCCGTCGTGGCTCGGATCGTGACATCTCTGACTGCCACCGAGATGGCCCGGGTTCGAATCCCCGTGAATTATTGATCAGATTTCTTCTCCGCCTTCCCGTTCCTATGCCGGAGATATGGTGCGTGGGTAGCTTGGGGATTTTCCGGGATTAAAAAGGAGAGAGAGAAGAAAGAAAAGAAAGCCTTTCTAAAAAAGATATTGCCAATGAAAAATCTAAACATATATAGAAATTCTTGTCATCCACAAAATACACGGAAAATTCTGAAAAGAGAACTACTAAAGCAATCTTGAAAGATTGCCAATAGAAAATATAAAAATTCGTAAAATAATTTTCTGGGGATTTTTGTAAATGATCTAGGGATTCAATGAAAATTGGAAATCTTTGTGATAAAGAAAATGAAAAGTCTTTGGGTGGGGGGGGGGTGCCAGAAGAGAAAATCCTTTCAGCCAGGAAAAATTCGGAAAAAGTGTAGACTCTACCAATAGGGAAAAAATACATTTATCAAGAGCTGACGGAAAAAGAGGAAACTTTGTAGACAAGTGAGGCAACTTCTTGATAACTATAGATAACCGACGGAGAAGGTCAATGACAGCGGGAACAAAGAGAGGAGGAAAAGTGAGCTAATTAGAAAGGGAAGGACGGTTTCTTCTTCTGGACGAAAAGACTACGGAGTGTACGTTTCCCCGGGGGAGGAAAATTCGCAAGCGTCACGATTTCCTTCGGGTTTCCTCCGAGGGAAAAACTTTCGATCTCGAGGAAGAGAAGTTTAAACAATGGATCGATGCGGCGGAGCGAAACCGGGTGGGTTTTAATTAACCTTTAAACGTCGGATAAATGTTTGCTTGGATAGAGAATTTGGAGCGAAGAAAAAAATCAGCGAATCGAAGGAAGCGGAGGGGATGAGGAGGGAGGAAGAAGGAAGAGAACGAAGGAGGCCACTCGAAACTTTCGCGGGCAACAATTGAAAATAACTCCCGGGTACTTCTCGAACAGCCCTGGGCCAACGACAATCGTTCGAAGTTGAAACTTCGGCAGACGAGAAGCCATGGAACTTCCAAGGCTCTCTGCAATTAACTGTTACGGAACAACGACGAGTAAATTCGGACAAGTTCGCGGAATTACGTTTTTCGATAAAAGAAAGCTATCCAAGACGGAGAGGAGAAACAGAGAGGGGGTGGAGGGAGAGAAAGAGAGAAGGAAAACTGCTTAAAGTATGCCCCGGTTGAGATATCGCGGCGCGCGAGTTTTTCCAATAAAAACGACCCTTTCTTTCGAAAGCGGAACAACTGGCGGAAAGGTCAGAGGTGATCCTCCGGTTTTCAGCTCTGGGTTCGTAACTCGATAACCACGATCGATACGGAGAGACCTCGGGAATGACTGTTAAGCTGCTCGACCGAATGCGTCTATTAATAATGACCTGGTTATTTATGTATCGAACACAAACCATTTAAAAAGTGCTTTCCATGTCTAATAGTGGCATGATAAGGTCGCGCGCGAGCAACAGCACACGTACACATCTGTGTATGCGTGCTATGTGCTTTCCACTTTGCCTTTACGCTCCGTCGAGCCGCGAATCCTCGAAACTCCATCGAAAACACCGTGGCGCGGCCGTGTGGCGTTTCCCTAAACGATCGTGTACGTTCCACCGTTTACACTCGCAATTTACATGTAAATCTTCGGAGGGTCGCGTGTGTCGGTCCTTTAAAACGCGACAGGTTCGACGCCCTTTTCATCGGGCCGCTCTTTTCCTATCGCGATCCAGATTCCCTCTTCCCACCGAGAAGGCTAGAATTCAACCAACGTATACCGTGCTACACACGTGCATAACGGTTTCGCGGTCGTAGCAAGTAGCTGCTCGGGAACGACTCTTCGTCCAAAGAAGACGAAGAAGAGGACGGAGAGGAACGAACGTTGTTCGCCCGTTTATTTTCTCGAAACCGACACAACCTGCCCGCAGACTTCCGCCCGTAGGAAGTTGCGCCGTAAACGGAATCGCTCGTTAGCCGGCGAGATTTATTCTTTTGACGATACGTAATCTCGGAGCTCCAGTTTCGCGGAAGCACGAACCTTGACAACCGATTCCGCTTTATCGGCACCACTCCGGTA
Source organism: Lasioglossum pauxillum (assembly GCA_933228785.1). NCBI lineage: Eukaryota > Metazoa > Arthropoda > Insecta > Hymenoptera > Halictidae > Lasioglossum > Lasioglossum pauxillum. The sequence continues at coordinate 13,748,341 of OW121706.1, read as the reverse complement.
CGACTTTTCGTCTTCGAAATGAAAATCGCTCGACTGGATTCCGAGCGATCGCTTTTGCGATCGGGAATCCCGTTTAGCGTTCGAGTTACGCGATCCTGTTCGAACATTTTCTCGGGGACCTTTTTTCCATCGAAAGCGCGTCGCGGACCGAGAGCGGAGAGCTCGCCGCGACGATAGTGGTTTTATCGCGAGCTCCACGATAAACCTCGCAGCACGTAGCGCCCGGAGGTCGCTCTCTCCCTCCGCTCTCTTCTCTCGCGGATTCTCTCTCTCTCTCTCGCGAGGGGGCGTATTCGTCGGTCGCTCTGTTCCCCGTACACGCGCGTGCCGTTGCTCCTCTTTGAAAAGGAGAGAGATCGATCGGGCGAATCGATCGCGACCCCACAAGATGATGACCCGATGTGCATCCGATCGATCGTCCTCGGCACCGTGTGTCCCGGCACAACAAGTGGCAGAGAGAGAGCCGAACCGTCGAATTGCCGGCCGGAAACGCACACGTCCGACCGTGTAGAAATTGAAAACACCGATTTCCCAGTCGTGACTCTTTCTCTCTCCCTCTCTCTCTCCCGAGCGCGGCGAAGTGACGATGCACTGTTTACAGGCGTGTCTGTCGCGGTGCGTGCTGGAAAATATTTTTTTTCCCCAGGTCGATGTTTGGGGACTCCGGAGCGACGACGATTGCCATTGGCCGTCGCGCCATCAAATCGATTCGGAAGCGTCGCTGCGAAAAATATTTGTCGCGCTCGACTATGCGGGCAACGTTAATCGCAAATATTTGAGCGGCGCCGTAAAAAGATCTCCGCCATAACGCGACGGAGAACGATTACACTGTTCTCCTCTCGTCAATGGTATATAAAAAAATACGTATATAGTGCACGGGGGGCGCCCGTGCACCGGGTATATATATATATATATAGTATATAGTAAAATTTTTTTTCGCAAAAGCTCCTTTGATGTACCGTGGCTTTAAAGTTTCCCGTAAAAAACGAGCTCGCGCGCGGAACGGTCGGTCTATCGGGCAAAGTATATTCTCGAAATTGCTCCGTTACATAAAAACGAAATTTCACCGGGCCGACAGTAAACTTCTGCCGCGCGGAGGCGAAAAAAAACCCGGCAGATAAATTCGAAAAGGGGGTGGGGGGAGGCGGCCCCTCTTCCCGGGCTTTTTGCTTTATTACCACGATATTTTCTCCCCCTCCCACCACCGCCGACCCGTTGCTGCTGCTGCTTGGTCTGTGAGGCTACTTGAAAGCGCGCGAGCTCGCGAGAGCCGTTCCGCTGAAAAACGCGACTTCGTCTTTTCGAAAATAAACGGAAAAAAGAAGAGGGGCGGTGCGGTGCCGGGGAGGGTGGGGGCGGTTTCAGGAAAAAAACAGAAAATAAACGGGTGTGAACTCAAACGAGCCTTCGCTTTCGTCGGCTTCACTGTTTTTCCTCCCTTCTCTCTCTTCTCCTTTTTTAATCTCCATTGTGTTCTCCGCACGGCGCGCCGAACGAGAACATCAAAGAGGAGTATAATTACGGGCGCGCGCGCGCGAGTCGTTTCTCCGTTTGCCAATTGTGCGCCGCGACGCGAGGCGCCCGGAATCGCTCGGTTCTGCGATCGTGTTAGAACCGCGGAACAATGCGAAAGAATTTCCTCGTTCAAGGCCACTCGGCCGATTCGTGTCCTGTTCCTGGTCCTCGCGCGCGTACTGTGCCCGCGAACACTGCGGAAAATGCTTCCCTTCGATACCGACCATCTGTTTTCCATTCCCAGCACATTCCATTCGATCAGCTTAACCCCACTGCAATTTATTCGCGGACTATGATGGCCTGTAGAATTGCATTTTTTCTTGGGTTTGAATGACTTTGCTATTCATTAACTAAAGAGTATTTTAAAATTTGTTGCTCGAGATTAGAACATTGGGAGTCACGTACTTCCGGGGGTTCTTTGTCTTCTTTCTAGAATTTGGCACTAAACCGACCCGACGATTCAACGCAACTATTTCATAAAAATGAATTTATTTGTTTATAATGCATACTTGCATAAATAAGTGTATATTAATTTCCGGTAGAAGCATCTAATTGTAAGAATTGTAAAATGAAGAATAATCTGAAACCAGTCTAAATTTATTATTCTTACAGATTCTTAACTCTGAGAATCAAAAGGTTTATATCAAAGGATTAAAAAGAGGGTAATTAGAGTCGAAGATCGTCGAGATCCCGTCAAAGAACAAATTTTTCCCTCTTTGTATTTGAAACGCTCGTGAAAATGGAGAAACACTAGGCGAATCGAATTCAGTGGGTCTCTCGTTTGAATAAAACAAAGCGGAAAAATCAGTGTCCGCGCAGCCACCCGCAATCTCGTATCCGTTGCGTTCCCAGCGATACGAAGGACACTGTGTCAGCTGTTTGAGCTCTGATTGCCTCATCACCCACGCATCAATGGTACTATTTATAAATCGACGTTCAACGTGGTTCTCCGCACAATAAGACATCCCGTCGAACGAATTCCCTGCCACAGCTATCGTCATCAGCCACGTACAACATTCTCGGAACACCCTGTATATCATCTTCAGTTTAAATCTCGTCTATGTTCACGACTGATCTTTTTAAAATTGTTTGAAAATCTAAAGAATTCTGATGTGTGTATTGAAGTACTTTGTCCCTTTGCACTCGGATCTATTTTAACTCGAAAATTAAGCATTTCTTTCGAGCTAGTTTTCATTCTGTGGGGTATGAAATTGATATAATACCTCACACCATACTTAAATTTTAGTCATTGATTAATAGACCGTGGATCTTTATGCGTTTGTGAAGAAATTAGTTGGGTGAAATATAAAACAGTAATGAATTAAATTAGTAAATAAGTTGCGCAAAATTAAGTTTTTTCTACCATTAAAAGCGGACATTTTCTTTGCTAAACCTAATGTTAAAGCCTGCGAATATATCTTCCAGTTTTTAAACGACTGCAATCTACATCTCTAGCGATTATTAAGTCTGTCATTGTACACTAACTGTAAGCCTACTGTATAATTGTTAAAGCTGAAGTAAACCTATAATAGGTTTCAGTGGCTCAATAAAAAAAAATAAAACAGTAATAGATCTGAAAAATTCAAGAGTATTGTAATGCAAAGTTATTAAGGGATGAAATCAATTTTTATTTTATTTCTGCTTCCAACAATCAATGCAGAATATTTTTATATAACGTAAACAATATTTTGAATGATGGTGCAGCAATTTTTAGTGGTGACTCTGAGTCACAGAACGTCAAATGTTTACAATTTTGACAACAGCAAATCTCATCGCATACCCAGCATACCTCTTGTCCGCTTTATTCAATCCTCTAACACACTCAACGTATTCCACAATCTACAATCTCCTTCCGGAAACAACTTTGTAGATAGTAGAAGTCAGTGGAAAAATTCAGCGTCTGTGGCATCAAATATTTACTGTAACCGTGAGTACCGTCGATGGACCGATCCGAGGACAACCACGATCTCCCCGAACGGGACACGGGTGAAGGGCCGCGAACTCGAAAACAAAAGTGACTTGCTGGTCACGTATCGTCTCTCGGGCCGGCAGACCGTTCGTTCGCGCGCAGCATGGTCGAGTTACCGGTGGCCCGCAACTTCCTTCTGCGTCTTTTATCCTCGAAAACAGTGGCGACGAGGAAACGACACCTGTTTAAAAGCGAAAGGAAACGAGAAGGATGCCTCCTTGGTCACGTTCGGGACAGGCGGCGCTTGGACGGAAGTGCTTCGAGTGAGCCGGGTCGGTTGCGTGGCGGCAGATAACCGCGGCCATTGTCGGTGGTTTTAAATTTCCAATCGGTGTACAATACTGTACAACCATGATCTAGTTCACCCTTGTTCCTCAGCGCCTGGACGAATTTAAAATTTACCGAAAGGCGACGTTTTTTGAATAGGGGTGATTCGTCCTTTTGGACCAGGACTAGGTCATTGTCTTCCACAATGAATATTTGCAACTGAATCAGAAGTGTGCCAGTCAAAGTACCCTATATCGATCCAGAGAACCGATTGTTTTCAGCAACGAATTGTCTTCTCCAACAGGGGATTAGCAACTGATCTAGAAGGGTGTTGATGGACATGTATCCTCGCAGTTCAGAACTAGGCGTCAGGATGTCAGAGTCAAAGTACCCTACATCGATCCAGAGAGCCGATTGTTTTCAGCAACGTTGTCTTTTTCAACAGGGGCTTTGCAACTGATCTAAAAGGGTGTCAATGGATAGGTACCCTTACAGCCCAGAACTAGACGTCAGGATACCAGTCAGAGTATGAAGAATTTGCGACTAATCCAGAAAGGTGTGAACGGCCAATTATCCTCCAGACCTAGACGTCAGGGTACCGGAGTCAAAGTACCCTATCGATCCAGAGAGCTCATTGTGGAGCCAATTGTCTTCAGCAACGAATTGCCTTCTTCAACGAACAGAAGATCTGCAACTGATCCAGAAGGGTGTCGAAGAACAGATACTCTCGTAGCTCAGAACTAGGCATCAGGGTGTCAGAGTCAAAGTACCCTACATCGATTCAGGGATAATTGTGGAGCCAATTGTCTTCAACAACGAATTGCTTTCTTCAACGAATGAAAGTTCTGCTACTGATCCAGAAGAGTGTCGAAAGACGGATACTCTCGCAGCCCAGAACTAGGCATCAGGGTGCCAGAGTCAAAGTCCCCTACATCGATCCAGAGAGCCGATTGTCGAGCTAATTGTGGAGCCAATTGTCTTCAGCAACGAATTTCCTTCTCCAACGACGGATTTGCAACTGATCCAGAAAGGCGTGAAGTCCAGGTTTTCCTCGAGACCTAGACGTCAGAGTGTCAGAGTCAAAGTACCCTATATCGAGGCAGAGAGCAGTGGCACAGCGGAGTTTACGATCCCGTTAGAGATTTGCCAGCTCATTAAATCGCAGCTAGCCGGTGGTAGGCAACAAACTCGTCCACTTACGTAGTCGATCGTTTCCACGTGTCCACGCACCGGACGGCGGAGATTTACATCACGAAACTGACCATCCTCTCTCGCGTGCTACGTCACGATGATGCTTTCAACGCGAGCACACCGACGCCGGCGTGACACAGATGATCGGGGGGCCAGCGGCGGAAGAGGGGGCGCGGTCAAGAAGCAAGGCAGGCTAGCAAGCCAAGCAAACAGGCACGCACGCGGATGCGGAGGCACACGCACGAATGTAACACGGCCGTGGAAAAGCAGCGGCGCGCACAACACGCAATTACCGAGTCTCGTTTCCACGCGTCCACCACGCGCTCACTGTGGAACGCCTATTTTCTCGGACAACGAAAACCGTATTTCGTTCGAGGAAAACACGGATGATCTTGAAATCTCGCGGAAGATGATGTAGCTCCTGATACACAAGTCACGGAACCCTAATCTCTAGACTGCAGATCTTCCAGATAGAAATTTGTGATCGCAACAAACTGGAGTAAGTTAGAAATTGATTAAAAAATTAATTTAAAAATGATATATTGTATATCAGAAATCGGTAGGCATTCTTCCGTGTCGGTAGCAATGGGAAGGAGATTAGGACAAGTAGGTGGACGAGTGAACACTTCCGAGAACTGGTGGGGGTGATTCGCGACTATAATCCGGACAGAGCCATATATCCGGGCATCACTGTACTTTCCTTACTGGATGTGCGGCGTTGTCCCGCGGTGTGCGATCGGGCTCAGGAACCGTGGCGAACGAAGGAGGCTCGAGCAAAAAGCCCTCGCGGATCCATTACAGCGCCAGCCGCGTCCTCGCAGACGCTTCATCGCCGCTTAAGGAGCTTCGGCTTGCCGAGGACGATAATAATGGCCAGGTAAAGCCCGAGAGAGAACGCGATCGAAAGGGAGGGAGAGAGATCACGAGTAGAAGCACACAAAGAGGTCGATTTTCCTGAACGCGAGGAGCGCGACGCCGGACCGCTCGCGGAAATTAAGAAGTCACGTTGTAAAACGCAACGACCTACAATGCTACAAATGCTACGGAACCGGCGTGTGTCTCTTCGGCCCTCCCCCGGCCTCCCGACCACCCCCTGGTGCCCGGCAAGCGGGCCGCCATCGCCGCCGTCACTGCCTCCTTTTCCTCCGTTCGCGTTCGATGTGTATCCCTCCTCCTTTTGGCTTTTTCCTCCCCTTGACAGCCCCTTCTTAGGCCGACGGCTCTGTTCCCCTACTCTGAAACTGCTGGCCTTCGCCAACTACCACCACCCCACCATTGCCATTTCTTGCGATACGATGCTCGCGATGCGAGCCTAGCGAGCTAGAGAGAGCCTGCCAGTGTATTCTCTCCCAGCCCCCTCGTCTCTCTGCTCTTCTCTTCTCTTCTCTACTCGTCTTCTTTCCTACGCCACTGCGAGTCAGCCCAGGAACGTACCCGGACCTCGCCGCAACCTTTTTCTCCTTTCTTTTCTCTTGCTCGTCTCTGTTTCCCTACTGATTATTAGCTTTTCCAACCGCAAACGCGCTCGACAGCGCTGCTGCCTTTACTGCCATCGTCCTTCGAGGATACAACGGCTCCGTAGGACTCGGGTAGGGATCTCAGGGATCCAAGAGAGTGTGGGAATGCTGCTGCGTGTCATTCGGACCCTCTAGGTGAACCTTGTGGAATGCTCCGATGTTCATGATAGGATTTGGGGAAACGGGGTTTCAGGTTTAGGGGATGAAGGCACCTCCAATTTTAGGTACGTGTTCAAGTGATATTGGTACTCTAGAGGGTGCGAACTCAAATGGTTAGTAGCGTGTCTGATCGGTGCTCGCCGTTTCTACTTGTCGCTTGCGAGCTGGGTGTTGGAAAAATTTCGAGAGCCGCGTTTTCCTCGAGGAAACCAAGACAGTTTTCCAAGACATTCAAACCCTACCTCCGAACAGAAATGAGGAGCAAACAGCATCATACTAACCTTCGTATGTCCGCTAGGCCTCCACCCAGGAAGAAACTATAGACATCGAATTATCCCCCTCGCTACCATTGAACTTTTCTTTGAAACATTTTCAGGTCATAAATAATTTCCGGTTATTCGAGGGGATCGATTTAAATGGGGTAGTCTGTATACAGGGTGTCCCAGCTACCTTGACCATTTTTAATATTTTTGTTTTTAACATACATCTTGTTTTTAAAGATACGTCAAATGTCTGAAGGACAAAGTTGAATGGTAAAATGAGGCTCATACGATACCAAAAGAATTTTTGTTTTTTGGGAATCATTTTGGAATATGAAGGTCACCTTCATTTTTTTAAATGGAATGTCCTATTCTTTATGCCGTAGATGAATAGAGTATCAAATTCTGAGTATAAAAGTGTTGACCTTCATATGTTCTAAACCTAATAGTTAACGAGATAATATCCAAAGAAGAAAGAAAATTGTTTGGATAATATCTCGTCAACTATTAGGTTTAGGACATATAAAGGTCAACGCTTTTATACTCAGAATTTGATACTCTATCGATCTATGGTATACAAATAGGACACTCCATATTAAAAAATGAAGGTGACCTTCATATCTCAAAAAGTAATTACATAAAAACAAAAACTTTTTGGTATCGTATGAGTCCCATTTTACCATTCGACTTTCTCCTTTAGACATTTGACGTATCTTTAAAAACAACAAAGATATTCAAGGTGGTCAAGTTAGCTGGGACATCCTGTATACAACCATGTTACGGAAAATTCTCAAGTTCGTCGCCGGCCCTCCGAAGGGTACGCGCAAAATGAAAACTAATCAAGATAGAACGGAAATATTCCCGGGAGAAACATTTCGTAGTGAAAATAGCCCCGGGTGCAAGGGGTTAAACTGCTGAACAAAAAATGCCGGATTTTCGAAAACCACAGCGCCGTGGCTGGATCTTATCGTCAGCCTTATCGCCAAGCTATGCGTAACATGATCGGCGACCTGAGGTCTAGCACATCTCGTAAGTCGTTTACTGGAAAAAAAGGAACTCGAATCGAAGTTCGGACTGCTCGAGCATTTCGCGGAGACGCGGGAACAATCGAGAAGCTCAGCGGAACGCGCTGCTCCCAAGTGGAACTTCTTCCGTTCTAGGCCAGCAGCGGCGTCGATCTTGCGCTCTTCTCAACGTAACGCAACACGTCCAGAGGCGATCGATATTTCCGTGTGGCACGGTTCAGTGCACGGCTGTGATTCCGATTTCTGAGATTACCGGTGTGCAGGATCGGGAGACAGACGCGGCCAACGAAGAGACGCGGTGAAACTAGAACTGTAGTCGAAGCTACAAGTGGTTTCTCGGTGGCCTGGCGTGGTCTTTTAATACGCAACCGTGATCCGTGGTCGCGCGCGAGAGAACCGGGTTATTAGGAGCAGGAGAGAGAGAGAGAGAGAGATAAGAGTTTCCGGGGAGGGGACGGATCCGTTTTTCCGAAAGCGAATCTCCGTGTCTTGGCCTGATTCTAGGAAAGGGCACGGGTATTTCCGAGGCATGCCGGCCCAATTTCTCGGTTAGGTCCGATTCTAGCGGGTTGGAAAAAGACGCGGCATCATATCGCAGCCGTTTTCAGCGCCTCGAAATAACCGGCGCGCGGTAAACTTTTATGACCAACCGGATCGATTAATTAGCGGCGAGCGGAAGACGCGAGGAAAGGACGCCCGAGATAGACATCGCTCTTCTCCATCGAATTCGGGGCTAAACTCGTCGTGGGCCACGCTAATTCCGGCGGTAATTCTCATTTATAAGAGTGTATTCCGGAGACATTGTCGACGATTAAAGTCGAGTGGGACAGATCTTCCTCCGAGGGATCGTCTTTGACGACCGCGGACCCGTGACGCTGCTGAAAAGAGACTCCTGGATTCTCGGAGTGCGCCTCTCCTCCGGTAAATAATAATACGTCGTTGCTAATGGAAACCTACTTCGCGTTCTGGCTTCTCCAGAGTAGGTTTCGCGAACGCGGGGGGAGAAAGTGTGTCATGCACAAAAGCCTTTTCCAAATCGTCTTAAAGCTCCGCCGCTATTATGATAACGATGTCAGGCCGCGAAATTTTCGAGCGTCCCTCCAGACCTCGGTTTCCCATCGTTTTCGGGGAACGCTTCTCGGCGAAATTTCCCGGCTCTTCTTATTTTTTTAAGGGTCGGAGCCGAGTTCCACTTTGCAGCGTCGAATTATCTGCGTCGAGTGCTCGATCGCGGACGGAACACAAGCGTGTTGAACTCCGCGGACCGACTCGCGGAAATTGGAAAGAATACTTGACCCTGTTAGCGGTTTCACTGCGGTCCGGAGAAGACAAAATTATCGGTAAACTTCTCCAGATGCTCCGATCTACTTTCTTCAACCCTTCAACGATTCAAATTCTCTCCGACGTTCGATAACATTATAATTGTTACGCTTCACAGGTTTACTCCATTTATTATTATCAGAGAAAGTTGGGAATCTCTAGCAAGTTTGATACTTGTCAACCAGAAAAATAAACGAAATCACAGCGTTGGAATCCTGAATGCTAGACCGAAAGTGCATGCGAGTTCTCCGTTAATAGTCGAATCGCTTGTGGAAACTTTAGGAGCTAGATCCGCGAACCTGATACCAACATGGCGTCCTGGAGGAGTTAAAAATTGTCTTGAAAAGCGCGATACGTTGCAGCTTTCACTTTTTGCCTCCGGATCGATATCTCGGAGCGTTACCACTGTGTCGACAAGCAATTAGTAGTAGGTACTTATCAAATGAAGAGTATAATTATACAAATTTCGGAAAGGGAAGCTAGCGACCGGCTTGGGTGGTTCAAATATTTGATTATAAAACATCGAGAAGATCAGAAGAAAGTCACGAGCCTTGTGAATGCCGTGCACTACGACTTTAGACAACAAAATGTACAGAATTGACAAATTTCGAGTGAGCTGCGAGACTGTAGACGTGACATATGTGGTAGTGAACGGGTTAAAGATGAGCAGGCTGCTGGTAAGAATCTCGGCGCAGTTCGTGGACGAGGCTACCGCAGACATTTTCGAGTAAAGATCGGAATGGGTCCGGGAATTGGATTTTCGGCTGGAAGCGCGCCCTCGCGTCGGGCACAATGGGATCAGTTGGTTCAATTAAGAAGAAGGATACTCGGGGCTCGGCGAGGGCCGGAGCCACGTAGCTCCATGCAAGAGCCTGTGCTCCGCCAGAGAGAGTGAGAGAGAGAGAAAGACAGAGAGGGGAGAGGATCGGTAAGAGGAGAGGCGAGAGAGAACCGCGAAGAGAAGAGAAAAGAAGAGAAGAATATAGAAGAGGACCGTTTCCCCTTGGACGCCTCCACCTCCTCGGCCCCGGTCGTGTCCCGAGTTGGCGTAGACACAACCGGTTTCCGCGGTGTTCACCCGCTTTTTGAGAAAAAATTGAACCAGTTTGTAAAACGAAAAAAGCTCTCCCCACCAGGTACGTCCCTGCCACGGACTCGCCCCACCTCGCTCCTTCTCTATCCCTTTACTCGGACCGCCGCGGAGGCTCATGGGAACCGAAGCGATTCCAAGCGTCCCGGAATCCGATGCACATCAAATGAAAAAGCCTCCAACGTTGCCAAGATTTTGACCCGGTGTTCTCTCCGCCTCGATTCCTCTCTATCCACCTCTCTCTCCACCTCTCTCTCCCTCCCTCCCTCTCTTTCTTTCTTTATTTCTTTCTCTGCCTCTCTCAAAGGTAAACGAAAATGCCTTTCAAGCCTCCTTCTTTCGAATGGAACTAGAATTGTCGGCGCGCGTTGCGAGGCGAAACGAGGCCCTCCGGTACCAAAATGTCGGCCTCCGCCTTCGCCAACCACGAACCATTTTCAAATCGTCTTTCTCCTGATTTAAAAGTAAATTTCATAGATACGTCCGCGAACAGACATTTCTTCTGGCCTGGAATATCTGTACATGATTTATATTTCCTTTTATACACGCGAAGCTCATCACTGTGGATTTTATTTTACAATATATTGCATTGTTCTAAGGAATTTAGTACATACATTCCAAACTCTTCGTGCATTTTGTGTAGACTTGGAAAAATTCGGTTACAGATCGATCCTAGTCTGTCAGAGTGGAAAATAATTTGCATTGCGTGCAACAAATGAGTCGGTAATGGGACAGGTTCGATCACTATCTAGATTAGATAGACCTAATTTACAATTCATGACTAATTAGCGATACAGCTAAATCACAGCGTAGTTAGTGATCGATTTAGCCACTCATTTTCCAAATCGTCTAATTCTAGAAAGAACAGAGTATCATTCAAGCGTTTTACCAGAAAATGATGACTCCATCAATATCGCAAGTATTTTTCTTTCTCATTATACGTTAAGATCGGATACAGAAGAAAGCAAGAAACTTTCTGAAATTCCCCCACGCAGACGCAATAGAACAGAAATCGTCGACATTACCTTCCACTCGCGACGCGAATGATCCGAAGCATGAATCAAGAATGGTCGGAGAATAATCCGAGGACGGTGCGCCTATTTCCGCGGAGCGTGCGCTATTCGAACGGTTTTAAAAAGGTTTCCAGGTTACTTTGGCCTGTAGTGCGAGTTGCCCGTGATCGAGTGTGACTTATTAAAGTCATCACGACCCATATCTGGGACATGGGTCTGTGTCTCGCGGCTCTCTTCCGTTGAGCCGTTCCTAGGATCTTCGTCGAATGTGTGTGGAAGGTGAAACGAGGTCTCTCGACGCGGTACCAAAATGTCGATCTCGGCCTCTAGCCAGCCTCCACACCTTCACCGATCGCTGTAGAGCCGATCGGTAGACGCAGAGGAGGCTCGCGAAACTCCTGCTCGTAAAACACGCGTCGCTCCTGAATACATTCTCGGCGGCGAGCGTCGCTGCAACGTAGGCTCGCCTCGAGGCTTCCTGGCAGGGACTATTGATTTTCGAATTGGTTCAAAATTTCCATAATACCACGACGGCTGAGAGGGTACGGCGAAGCGCTGCTAGGCCCGTGGTAGGGGGACGGCGGAGCAACAGAGACGAGGAGCGAAGAGAGACAGAGCGAGATAGAGAACAAGAGGGGGGTGGAGAGAGATAGGACAGTAGGGCTCACTCGGGAGAGACAGACAAGAGAGAGAAAGACGAGCCGTGTATATAGCCGGGCGATAGGGGAGTATAGCACGAGGCAGACAGAGAGGAGATAGGCAGGAAAATGGCGGGGAGGAGCGGGGGGATGGCGGAAGGTGGGCGAAGGGGATGGAAGCCGAATGCACGTCAGAGGGTGAGTCGCCGGCACGGCCTCGGACGGTTTCGAACTTGGCAAAGTTCAGCGGCTCAAAAGAGACACCCCTCCACCTTTTCGAGACTACCCCACCATGATTCACCCTTCTTCATCCTCCCCCTGGCCCCAGCCAGAGCCCGTTCCTCGCTTCTCCACGGCTTCTCTCGCTCGTCCAACGTTCCAGCCCCTCGTCCCCGCCGACTATAGCATCCAGAGCTGCCCTCTTCCCTCGTGGCGTTTGCTGGCAGAGTGTACACACGGATAACACACATACCGACAACATCGTCGTCGTCGTTGTCGTCGCACGCCCTCCCCTCTCGTCTTCCAACACTCTCCTCACCCTCCGTCATTTCGACGAGGCACCTCGAACACAACGCGAGACCGTCTCTACGTGCACGCTCGAAACAACAACGACGACGGCGACGTGAACGACCGCTCGTCCCTCGTCGCGAAACGACACCCCCCCTCGCAGAACGGGCGGGTGTTACACCCTTCGGACACCCTCGCGACTACCTTACACCCCGCCGAATACGCTCCCGCTCCTACTCTTTATTCGGTGTATCGCTTTCGGGAAACGGTGTTTAACGCCGTTATCCGAGCATCTCGCGTCCCGAGACAACCTCGCTCGATTTTTCCGCTCACGGATCGCCGCCTCGCCGGATTCCTGCGGAATTTCTACCCTGTCGATCCCTCAAGCCCTGCCGGAGCGCCCAAATAACTGTAGCTGGCTTGCGAGGTTCGAACTTAAACCTCGTTAAATCTTCAGAAACGGTGCGAACGATATTAAGACGATGCTTTACTCTGGATCGACGAATTGTTCTTTATTTATTAGTTGAGAGTGCGAGGTTATTGACTCGAAAGCTCTTTCACGTTATTGAGCATCAAATGTATTATCAGGTTGTTGCATATATCCGACTTCAGAACGAAAATGTTACGAGGCATTCTGATCGACAAATGCAGAACCGTATCTGCAATTTTAAATCGGATATCTAATTTTACTTTCAAATCAATTTTATGCCAATGAAGATAATTGTACACTCTTTTTGTACGAATGCAAAAACAACATGATGGCGTTAACATTACGAGATGTATTCAATGCTCTGTTGGTTGATAGTAAGGAGACTGCAAAATGGAGCAACAAATTTATTCACCGACAGAGTACGCGCTTACTTTGACCAATCACTGTATTTAGACATATTTGTTTAATGTTACTGCATGGTCTGACGAGCAATGTAGCTACCGAACTGTGCAGCGTCGCTAACCTTCGAGCTTCCATCCCTTTTAGTACGTCGATGCTCAACAAAAGCAAAGTTCGCGAGCTCGCTCGCTTACTAGCCGCATCCTACAGCACGCTGTGCTCAGCCCCGAAGGCAGCCACTTATCAAGCATTCTCTCGCATCTCGACATACCGGCGATCCCAAAAGGGGACAGCTAGAAACCGAGCAAGAACCGCGACAGTTATCCGCGCGTCGCCGTACTTCCCGAGCGCGTTTAATTAAACTAAGTAATTGCTCGGTGCGCTCGTGTCACTTAAGGAACGTTGATGTCCCGGATAAGAGAGGGTTGTCCGGTGAGAACCGCTCGGACTAGCCACTGGGAGACGATGGGTACCCCGTTCAAGGCCGCGGGTACCACCCGCGATTCCATACGGAGATAATGCTGTCCCGACATACCCGCCGCGCCTGAGAAAGAGAGACACCGGCTAGGCTGAGCTCTCGCCGGTGTGGTCGAACCCGGTAATTATCCCCTAATTATTTCAACCGATCGTCGAACGGCAAAAGTGTACAGAAACCGCGCGTCCTTTCACTTGGTCCGCGCGGTTCCTGCGCCGCACACGTGATCCTCGATTCCTCGAAAGTATCGGGGTCAGAGAGTGGGGGGAGCAGCGAACGCAACACGGCTCCGTTCGAAAAAAGGATCCAGGATCCAGGTATCCTGCCACCGTGATCGATCGAACCCCGGGGGTAGCCGGGAGAGGAGGGGACACTCGAAAATCCCCCGGCGCGGTTCACGATTCTTTGCGCGGATTCCCGGTGTTTTCGGAGATCAAACGCGTTTCGGCGAAATTCTCGGCGAGAGTCGAGGCTCTGGCTAGGGTTCTCCGGGCAGCAGCAACGAAGGGCGGAGGGTGTCCGGTCGTCCCTCCGCGCGGACAGGATGACGTACGGCCACCCCGCGTTGCATTCCTCTCTTTTTACGGATTCCTTCGTCTCTGTCTCGCCTCTCGTCGCGGAGCGGAGCCGCGCCGAGCCCGTATACCCGAAGGGAAAAGACCGAGCAAAAAGAGAATCCCAGGAAAGAGAGAGAGAGAGAGATGGGAAGGGTATGGAGAGAGGAGAGACCCTGCTCGCAGAAAGAGCGAAACAGCGAAAGAGCAAGAGAGCCACACGGCCCTGTGCCACCGCGCTCTTTGTCCGCGGGATTCCTCGACTTTCGAGGCTCTTCGAGGCTTGCCGAGGCTCGCGCGCCCGGCCCCGAGCCACTCGTCGCGACGGCTGCGAACGAGATCCACTTGAAAAGCGCCCGGTAACTCGCCCAAAGGAGGCATGAATCCTCGAGCGTGCCGTGACATGACCTGTCCTAACTGGACGGATCTCGTACCGTGCCCGGCTACCGCGCCAACTCTCTCTTCTGCACGATCGCCTGGCCTCCTCTTCCTCGCAACCTTCGCCTTTACCTCTCCTCTTCTCTTTCCGCTACAATCTCTTCTCCTCTCCCAGTCCTCTCCATTCCTCCAGACGGTTCCCCGAACACCCGAAAGATTCCGATGCTTTAGGCCCTCCATTAACCCTTTCGCTACCACGGACCTGATACCTCGCGACCACCGTACCCTTGACCCTCTACCGCTCTCTGTATACCCACGTCGTCCCGTAGCTAAAGTAAGACATACGTGATCTGTCCGGAAAGTATCCGACCTTGTGCTGTAGCGGATGGAAGCATCATTCCTGGTTGATATCAATGGTGTCCCCTTCAAAGTATCGTCCGTTAGAAGCCACAACTTTCTTCCAGCGATCCTTCCACTTGTGGAAATTTACTTCTTGAAATCATCTTTAGGGATAGCGAACAACTGCCTGTTTTATTCTGTTTTATTGCTTCTACGTTCGCAAGTCTTTGTCCTTTGAGACGGTTTTTCATTCTGGCGAACAACCAGAAGTCACAAGGAGCTACACTAACGAGCATAATTGATTCAACGCACTTTAAATCAGAATAACTTTTTAATGAATGGACCAAACGATTTCAATTTCTCTGTAAGGCTAGAAGAATTAGTTTAGTAAATGGTGTCTGAAAAATATTTTGAAAAAATGCATTTGGCCGGAATTGCGAAAAAAATAGTAAAAATTGATTTTTACTAATTTTATGGGTCAACTCGTATAAATGATGTACGCTCTGAAAATTTCATTGAAAATGGTTAATTGGTTTATGAGCTATAAACGATCAAAAGTCGTAATTTGTAGTGTACCATAAAGTGGCAAGTTTTACCATTTTTGATAGTTCATAATTCGTAAACCAATTAACCAATTTCAAGGAAATTTTCAGAGCGTATATAATTTGTACGAGTTGACCAAACACATCTTTCAAATTTTCGTTATTGGCCCAGCTAAAACAGTAGTAAAAATCAATTTTTACTATTTTTTTTCGCAATTCCGACCAAATGCATTTTTCCAAAATATTCTTTAGACGTCATTTACTAAACTAATTCTTCTAGCTTTACAGAGAAGTTAAAGTCGTTTGGTCCATTCATAAAAAAGTTATTCTGATTTAAAGTGTGCTGAATCAGTTATGCTCGTTAGTGTACATCAGGACTGTACGGAGGATCATACCAACGGTTTCGGAACAAGAATGCCCAGTTTCACACGTTCGGTCACTATTAGGGATTGCAATACCGGTATTTCGTGCTATTTCGCAATTTCGTGAAACCGGTGTTTGCTAAGGTAAAATATCGGTATTTTCGGTATTAGGTATAGATAATAAATATCTTTTTTTGGGGCATCTACTCTTATTTGAAATACGTATTTAGAGTAGTACCAACATCAATCATTTGCTGTCTTGACATTTGCTGAAACCTAACCTCACAGTTGTAAGGGTTCGCCGCTGGCGATGTGTCTGCGTGTGCTGTTTCAAAAATTACATTTCGAAAATATGCAGTTAATAAATTAGTTAATGTCTTTTTCTATCAATAGATATTATATAATATTTTTTGTTTCTAATGTTAAAAATTATTATTCTACTGCTCTTATTAATAACATTTGATTGTAACATTCGTTGCTTTATTTTATATTTGTACATATGTAAATTGTTTATATTTTTATAGTTTATTATTTTTTGAAAAAACAACTCTATTTTTGTATCTCTGAAAATTCCTAATACCGGTATTAATACAACGTTCAAAATAATACCGACTACCGGTATTGTATTTTTGGTCCGGTATTGCACACCCTAGTCACTATAATACGCGACACTCACTCGGCTCGATGCTTACAAAACTGCGTATCGTTTTCAAACGACGGCCTGCAGAGATTTGTGGCATGGGCAGGCCACTTATTGCAAAGTCGTCTGTAATATAAACATGCGTTGTCCGCCTTAGTCCACTTAGGAACGAAGATACAACCGCAGGTGGGATACTTTCCGTACAGACCACGTACACCGTTTCCTATTTTCTAAAAATCTTCCGGAAATCAACGAGTTCATTCTTGAGCTCATTCGAATATGCCGAATACTTCTGTGGCCATATGGTGGTCACAAAACTTCTCTATGCAGGCGATACTTCAAAATGACTTCTGTTTTTATCTAAAGCATGTAGCCTGTTCCTCAATTCATTATTAAACCTATTTGTCCAGAGTTTTTCTGGTCGTACCACGATCGAGATCTGCCTATCAGGTTGTACAGCGAGGTTGCTAGAGCACCGGAAAATATGACACGGATTTGTGTTCTCGGTGCTACTTTTATTCCTACGCGAATAATTAATGCAAGCCTGTTCTCGGCTCGGCGGTTTGTTCCGTCGAGGAACGTGAAAAAGAAACTGGCGTGTCATTAAATCATGACTTGTCTCATCGAACACTTTATGCAACGCTTCGAATAGTTCAGATGTCCGGGGGGAGCTGGCCTCTAAAGAGGCTTGACGTATTCAAGCGATTCGAGCGATCTGGATTATTTAAGAAAGTTCCCGATGCGATCTGTGTCCCAGTTAAACCGGAAAGCTAGACCAACCAGCGCGCCGTGTGCCGGCCGAACAATTATTGGACAAATATTCCCCCTGTAACATTTACTTGATGTCGCTCATAAGCCAATGTCAATCCCGGTGTCAACAACGCTCGACAAGAGAGATAACTTGCCTCGCTCGGTTTTGCCACTCGGTTGGAATTCATCGCCTCTGATAGAGTAATTAAAGAAACGACGGACCGGAGAGAAACTTTATTACAGCTCTGGTTTTCCAGAGCACTCGAAGATCAGCCCTCTCGCCTCGCGACGATGCACACATCGAGGTCACACGACTCTCCTCATCATGTTCTCCCTTGGGCGACCGATAGGGGTAGAGAACTAGGGGTTCGGGAGAACCGGTATCCAGCCGCGGGTACGCGATCGAGGGTAGAAGAACGAGGGGGCAGGACACATTGTGATTTTTTTTTCTCCACCGCGGCACGACTACACCGAGAAACTAGTACAGTCATAAATGACCCCGATCCGGCGTTCTCCGGGTTTAGGGCTGTCTTTTATCGATTCAAAGGCGTTTCGAGCCACAATCGAGACGCGCGGCTGTTCCGTTCCTTCGCGAGCCGCCTGCCCTACATCCTCGACACACGAATTCCTCAACACGCTTCGATCAGCTCCTAGATCGATACAATTTTCAAGGGCGACAAACCTCGAAATTTGATATTCTCGACGTCGTTGATGAATCTTTAAACAAGTCCCTTCCAAAGATCAATGAAATTTTCAAGGGCGAGAATACCTCGCAGGCTTGGATAGACACTCGAATTGAAGGACAGCATCTCTATTATTACACTTCGACACAAGGAAATGTTTTCTTGCACCGATTATTGAATATTCATCCTGGCATTGTCATTAATTAAATTCATATTCTTCGCATCGACAATACTAGAACTCTCAAGTTCATTTTTACTCGCCGGTCGTGTGTCGGTCCTATAGAATGTAAATCTGAATCTAGAATGTCAAAAAAGAAAAATGGAAGCGTACGTAAAGCAGTGGACATATTTCAACAATTTGATTTGCCATTTATTAGGTGTGCAAATGAATGCGTAGCTCCCAGAATGAATCAACTTCTCCTCGTTATATTGACACATAAATAATTTGTAAGACGAGGTACACGTTCAGTAAAAAAACATGAAGCTCGTTTCAGATAGACAAATGTGTTTCAATCGTGCTCGAACGATCAACATATTCGCGAAGAAAGGGTTACGAATTAATACGTACACCTCGCGGCGCTTTTTATCTCGCGTTTTATCTAATTGTGTTAATTGGTTTGGCCTGCAAGCGGCTCATACATAACTTCTCCTTCGGTTTGTCGACCCTTGCCACCATAACTCTTCCAGAGACAGTTAAACAGGCCCGTCAGCTGCCAAGCTTCTATCCGCACAGTTCACAAAGACCGAACAGATCGATTTTTCAGGGATGCTGTTTCGCGGCATCGAGCTGCGTTGAGAATTGAATGATTGTAGCGGCGGAAACGATCGTCGGGGGGTGTATGCGGAGTTGCATCGAGGATTTCGAGCCCCGTGCGACGAAGCGTGGCTAAGAATCGCGGAATAAAGTTGCTAGCCGGTAATTAACCGGGATGCGTGGCTGCGCGGCCCGAGAATGTTGCGGAGCTCGCGTAAATTGGCCGCGTCGACGTAATTACAGATCACGCGCGGCCGTTGTTTATAATTCTAATGCCGTGAACAAATTGGAAGTTTGCTTAACGCCGGCCCGTTTGCCCGATTGCGAATTGAGAGAACCAGAGAGAAAGGGATGAACAGATTCGTTCCCGGGAACGGACTAGCCTCGCAAAAACGGAACACCGTGCACGTGAACAAGGTTGAATCGATAAATCTGTTACGATAAGAGGACGCGTTAGAACTTCACCGTTAACTCATACGCAACGCGACCAGCCAGAAAAACTTCCGTTAGCTTCCTAACACGCGTGGAACCCGAACGCTGCCGCGAGAAATGAAGACAGAAGCCAGAGGAAAGAACAGAGGAAAGAGCGAATAGAGAAACATAGTGGGAGAAAGAAAGAGAGTTCAGGGTACACACCGAGCCGCAGCTTTTTAGCTCCAATTTTCCCGCGGTCGATACGCGCGCCACTTTTTTACACACTTTATCCTACTCTACCCTGTCCTCCTCTTCTTCTTCCGAACGCGTTCCCACCGCGCGCGCGAGAACGCAAGGAACGGCACACGACGCTGCGCCGTTCGCTTGCTCCTCGATTCGGGAAACGGCGCACGATGTTGCAATTCCGATCGGATTTCAGCGAACCCGTAATATGTAGCATAGGTTCGATAACGGGCTTCCTGGAAATAAATGTAGCAGATAGAGCGAGAGAGAGAAAGAGGGAACCGGCTCGATGCAGCTCCGAGCAGGAATTAACCGGCGCTCCGTTCATAATTCATATTTGTATAGATCGCTAGCCGACTGAGCACGCAGGCAGGTCAGGCTTAGAGATGGAACCACCAAACGATCGAAGTAGTCCGGCTCGATTTTTATTGTGACAATTGTAACAAGCCTTCCGAGATTCGCAGCGGAATACGCTGATCTGCCGAATAACTTTACAGAAAACCGCTTTTACGAGTCATTGTGGTCCCTCTGGTATTATGAAGATTGCTTCTACATACATTCTAGAACTTTTCAAGGGTTCATAATGGCAGGTTTTGGGTATTGAGGAGAAATGGAGTACTGAGATTGCAACGATACATCCATAAGGTAGTCTATATTCTAGAATTTTTTAAGAGTAGCGACCAGGGGCCATAATTGTTATAACCAAAACGAAAAAAGTCATAGTATAACAAGTATTTAATCGACTAAAACCGTATTGGTTTCAAATAAGGATTATAAGTAACCGAAAATTTGTTCTCTGGTAAATGTTATCGTTGAGAGAAATTCATTTCGATCATTTATAACAGTTATTAATGAGAGAAATTTATTTCGATTGTTCATAACACTTATCGATGGGAGAAGTTTATTTCGGTCGCTCATAACTACACTGCGGATTTTATGCATTTATGACTAAAATGAGTAAGCACAATTTAAAGAAGTGGATATATTAAAAAGATTTAAAGACATCAGCGTATTGGTGTCAGCTTAATTAGATAATTAAAAGAAGAAAGAAATTTTTATTTCACTCCTGTGTCTTGCAATCAATGAAAACATTTTTTATTTTGCATAAAGATCCGCAGTCTACTCATAACAGTTGGCGACGAGAGAAATTTATTTCGATCGCGCATGACAGTTATCAATGAGAGAAGTTCATTTCGATCGTTCATAACAGTTATTGATGAAGGAAAATTGTAATAGTTATTATTAATCAGTACAACTTTCAAATGGTAGACAATCAATTATTACATAAATTCTTTACTCGTAAAATTAATTGCTACAATCAAAATTTAATGTGACGAACAAACAGATTTTTTATTGTTCTTATGGTCTGCTGATTCGTCACGTTGTACGAAATCTTCTCAATGAATTTCACAGGCTTGCTCCATCCGGAAAATACAACTCAATAAATAAGCAACCAAAATGAATTTTCTCATCAATAATTGTTATGAACAAGTGAAAAGAAATTCGATCATCGATAACTGTTATAAAATAAAATAAAAATAAAAATTTTTTGCAGGAAATAGAAACTAAATTCAATGTTACTTCATCCCTTAATGATTTTAATAAAGGAGAAATAATCTATTGACATCTTGAACTTGTCAAAATTTTCAACAATTTTGAATTTCATCTACTCAATTTTGCTATAAATGCATAAAGATCCGCAGTCTAGTTATGAGTGATCGAAATGGAATTCTCTCATCGATAACTATTATCAGCGATCGAAATGAACTTCCCTCATCGATAACTGCTTTGAGCAATCAAAACAGTTTTTCTTCATCGATAACAGTGTTATCGAGGAGGATCCAATTTTTTGGACACTTATAACTGTTATTTGTAACCAAAAAGTATAAAAATCAGTATTTTTTAATCATTTTGTTCTTCGAATTTTTTTCTTTATATTTTGTGTACATTATCTTAAATTTCAATAATAATCAACTTTTGATCAACGATTTTTATCGTAGAAAATTTTATAATAACTGTTATTTTTGGTCCCTGGTAGCGACACTCAAACTGACGGGTTCTAATATTTTTAATTTACGAGTACAATTGTGAAGATGCATTCATGAGAAATTACTCAAAAATTTATTTTGTTGGGTATATGTTATAAAAAATATGGCTAGAAATTTGGTTAGGCACACTCTTGTTATTTCTACAAAAGTATATAAAATACTCACTTTCAGTGTTGCCTAAAGCTAGTGCCAAGAAGCTTGGTCTCGGTTGGTTATAATTTTACCATTTATCAAAATTATCATCGACATGAATGAATCGACGTGATAACAAGCAAAAAGATCAATTTATTTGGGATTTTGACTTACATCACTTTCAGTCAAGAGCAAGGGTTGCCAGCATAGAATGAACGAAGCAAGAAACGTTGATATTTAGTGGACTCAATCTGAGATCTTTCCGAGGAGTCTACGAAAGGGGTGACCAAGAAGGGTGGCCATGGGTTTGCTATGGTGTATCGGTGCTGCGAATTTCGTGCATCTTTCTACGACTCTGGCCGTCCTTTCTCGGACCCTTCGAAATTCAGGATCCTATCGGATTGTTCGAAAACGAGGGGGGTGGAGACGATGAAAAGAGCCGGGGGTGTCTCTTTGGGAGGCTCGGACAGCTCGAAATCCAGTTTCTGGCCGAGACAGGACGGGGATGGGACGAGACGGGGAACGGCCGATTTTCCCAAGCTCGAAGGCTAGCAGGCTGTTTTTTGTTCGGCGGAATTCCTGATCGGCGTCGCGCGAGCGAGCTCCTTCTCTTCGTGCTTACTCCCATGACTCCCATGACTCCCAATGCCGGGGCTATCGCAAAAAAGGGAAAGACGAGAGAGAGAGAGAAAGAGCCCAGGATAGCGAGTCCACAGGTAGACGCATCGAAATTGAGAGGGTGAGACCACGGCCCTGTGAAACTCACGCACGAAACTTCGGCTCGACCTGGCCGAGGACGATTCATCGGCACCCCGTCATTCCGAATCGAAGTTGCATCGGATGGGGCACTATCAAAGGGGATCTGAAGGGACAGAAGGGCACAGGGAAGCACGGAAGGGCGAGGGTACGCTCGAGGCATTGCTCCAAACTAAGAATGAAAATTCTTCACCTAAAAATATTGATAAAACATCATCTCGATGATGAAATTATTTGTCTGAATTTAAAAATTTGCATGTTCGCAGTAGAAGTACAATTTGTACAATAATGTATTTTTTGTTTGTGTATTTCGTCTCAGGATGACCTTTTTGCGTAATGTCTGACCTCGTCTGCGAAACGACACTCCGATTTGTATGCAAGGAAATGTTTAATGGAAAGAATAATTGATTTCGAGATTCAGAAAGAGTTTCCTGCTCGCGCTTCGAACATGTTCTACATGTACGTACGTCACAAATATTTTCAGCGAGTCTGTTCATATTTTTAGTAGTCTTTTACCGTATTGCCATTTTTATAATTCACCGACCACGCGATGCCGAAAACGACTTTCGTCGAATCTCATCCTTCGACCTTTCCTCAACGGGAAATATCGTTCTAAATGCTCCAATTGCATCGGCAAGATTATTAAGCCTTCGGGGCGATGACGGATTGCCAGATTGCGTCTGTGTGATCGACGTCACACGATGTTGCACACGTCACGATAATTTTCAAATATTTCAATGGGACTGCTGCATCGATTGGGCGTATCAAAAATATACGGTTCCATTTTAAAAGATCAAAGTTCACCTTCACAAGTCCGTTTGATCTTCATCAAAATAATAATGACGCAAATCAAGTAATATCTGGTGAGACGCCCTGTACATTAATATCTCTGTCAGTTCCCTTACAATCCCTGATGAGGGATTCCCAAATTCCCGAGACTCTATCTCCGCGTAAATCGAAAATCGCTGAAATATAAATCCTCGTCTTACTACTCGAAACGTTGCTCCCTAAATCAAATAGAAAACGGATTGCCGATTATTTTCCCTTTTTCCGAACGATGCAAATGGGTTAAACCATCTCTCTCTCCGGAGTGTTTCCTTTTCCCGTGGTTCCCGTGGAAACTGGAATCGCCCAGCGGCCCGCAATCTGCGAGGATCGCCAAGTTTTCCTCGAGACGATTCCCGCGAATAAGATTATCCGCGAGCTAATTCCGTTCGGAATTAACAATCGCGCGGGCCGAGAGGGGCGGTGGAGGGGGGAAGGGAGGCTCGGTGAGCGGTCGTTCGCCGAGAAAAATTCGATATTCAATGTACGGCTGCAGCAGGATGTTAACGGTTTTCCGATAA
Organism: Lasioglossum pauxillum; assembly: GCA_933228785.1. NCBI lineage: Eukaryota > Metazoa > Arthropoda > Insecta > Hymenoptera > Halictidae > Lasioglossum > Lasioglossum pauxillum. The sequence goes on along the minus strand of OW121706.1, from coordinate 13,724,625 downwards.
CCGGCTGAAATATCGAAAAAGTATCGAATACCGCGGGCCTACGTAGATTGTAGATTACACGTGCGATGACCTGGATCGCGTTTCCCCGGGATCTACGAGAGATTTTCCGAGCCAAGATCGGATCGGAAATGAGAAACGAACATCTCTCACCCCGGTGGGAAGCTTCCGATGGTCCTGGAACGCGTTCGAAAAACGCGCGGGGTATAGCGAGCGTGCGCGAAACCGGCTGCGCTGTGCGAAACGGGCGCGAGATACGCGGTGCTTTCAATTAAGGCAAATTTCGCGCGACTGGAGAAGGGGCAAAAGAGAGGAAGAGAGAGTGAGAGCGAGAGAGAAATAAAGAAACAGAGAGCATTGTCCGAAGTCGCTTCTATAAGCGAACGAATCAAGATTCGCCGGGCAATTTATTTTCCTGCTACGCGAATGCGAATGACCGGGCAGAATCTCGCGGACACGAGCACCATCGACGTTGAGAGCGTCTTAACACGACTGATGGGAATACGGGGAGCTGGCTGTATGCAGCTGTCACTGCACTCGGCTGCACCGGACCGGCCAGACGGTTGCAGTCGCGTCATTTCGTTGAATTAGATCGGCCTGAGCCCGTTTGCGGATTTTTCGAGAACCTCGCGTGTTCGACTCTGCCATGCACGGTTCATTGCTGGCCTTTTTGCACCGGGACGATAGCGTCGTTTGTCACTGGGAAATTGCAATGCGAACTCGTGCAACGATCCTGTCGACACACGTGAACCGGCGAGTTAAGAGGATCTGGGAATCGAATCGACTTTGTTGCATTTTTAGGCACCTTTCACACGGTATCAATTCGATTCTGCAGTTCGACACTCCCTCTTCACTGCACCAGTTTGCCACTTGCTGCACGATTGCTGTCGCAATTTGAATCGTGAAATACAAATTTCATACAGCAATTACAAGAAACAGGAACCGAGTAGACGCGTAATTCTTTCTTTAATCGCTTCATTAAGCTTGATATAAATTTCCACCTGATTCCTGTTTCTTGCAACTGATGTGGGGAATTTTTATCTTGCACAAAGACAACTAGCAAGCTGGTGCACGATTTTTTAATCGCTTCATTAAGCTAGGTATAAATTCTTAATTCCAAAAAGTCTCTGTCTAATTCTGAAAAATTATACGTTCTTAAAAGAATTTATTCCTTTAAATTGTACCAACTCGTTCTAGAAATGAATAAAACTCGCAGTATTAATCACTTCCTATGAGTACTGTGCTCAAAGATGTAGTGAACTTACTATCGATCAGTGGAGAATATAACTTTTGTTTCGAGTCCCATTCGTGACACTATAAAGCACTATGAGATCGCATGTACAGCACTGTGAGATTGTATAGCACCGAGGGATAGTACAGAAAATTTTATTCGGAAAATCCGTAACACAAAGTAGAAGATCGAGCGAGTAACTTTTGCCGGCCACTGTACGCGATCCTCCTTTCCAACGCCATTTCGAATGCATAACCGAGCCGAGGACCGCGGCAGGGTTATAATAATTTTATACGCCGGTTTACGGTTATACGCTAGTAAAGATTTAGTCCAGCTAAAGCATGGGAAAATCGTTCGACGCTCGTCGCAGTAATCCGGAAAAGTTTGATGCAGATAAACTTTATCGTGGAACATGTGATTACGAATAACTTCGTCTAATAGGAACTTTTAATCGGGTAATTAAACTTCCAGGCCGGAGACAACGACGGTACTTTTCCGTCGCTTTTCATTATTACTTGTAGGAGAGTATATAATAAAATGGCCTGATTACGAAAATCCGGTATACACGGCGTTGATCGCGTTCGAGGAACAATTCGCGGGAACCGGTTATAGAAACGGTGTTTTCAACGCTGCGAACTGGCCAAATAAAACTAAAAATTTGCTATAGAGTGCTAATAGCAGTTCTTATTATTTTCCGAAAATTGCAATCTTCTGCACGTACGTTTTTCAGTCACTCAACAATTTGTATCGAGTGTTCCAACACGTCTGAACTTTATGAATAGGTTCGAAAATTTGATTTACTAATTGTCTTTTCTCATTTAATCAATTATTACCGGATTGCAGGTTTTATGCATTTATAATAAATAGACTGCGGATCTTTATGCAAAATAAAAATGTTTGCATGGATTGCAAGACACAGGAATCAAACAAAAATTTCTTTCTTGTTTTAATTATCTCGTTAACGTGAAACTTATACACTGTTTTAAATTGTACATACCCATTTTTGTCATAAAGCATAAAATCCGCAGTCTAATAACAAACATAAGTAAGAATATTATTATTGCGGATTTTTATGCAAAATAAAAATTCTATACCAGAATTCTGTCAAATTCGAGAAAAAAATCTCCCCTTTTAATACGTTTTATAGATTGAAAATAATGTAATGATACTTCTAAATTCTGCTATATGGAACTTTCTGGTATTGCAAAATATGATTTTGCATGAAAATTCTAGCTATTGCTATTTTCCATCCCGTTCCAATAAACGTGACGAAAGGAGCGGTATCAATTGCATCGGGCTCGCTCGGTGGTCGAAAAATGCGGGAATGCAAAAAAGCTATTTGCAGAGTGCGACGCAAAGTGGCAGCCGCGGATCGTTTCTGATTATTCGCGCAATCGTGAACGAGATTCCAGCACGTTTTCCTGAAGGGAAACGACCGATCGAAGCGCCGCGAAGCGTTCGCCGCGACCCGTATCCTAGCAGAGCGTCATGGAAGCGAACAAGAAGAAGAAGAAGAACAACACGAAGAAGAAACGACCGGTCGGAAGCGAAGGAAACACAATAAAGGGGGAAGGGAAGGAGGGACGGGAGGGAGAAGGAGAAACAAAGGAGCTGAAGGCCGAGCGAGACGGAAAGGGAGAAACACAAGGGGGCGCCATAAAGGGGGGCAGGATCGGAGGCGCGAAGTAGGATCTCGGTGCAGAAATGCATGCAAACTGGCCAGAAGCCGAGAAGAGACACGGCCGGTGATCTTTTCCGTTTGATCGGTGGCGCGCAATGCAATTTGCGTGCCCATGGTCTCTCTTTCTCTCTCCTTCTCTCTCGCAAGTTCCTGGTAGCTCGTCTGGATCCGACTGGAGCGTTGGCTGCACGTTTTTCGAAATACAAGAAAGTTATGAAATATCGTGAGCGCCGCGAAACTTTTAATGCGAGGTCCCGTGGCTAGGTTGTGCTCTCCCGTCCCCTCTCTCCTTCTTCTCCCTTTCTCGCCGGGTCTCTCCTATATAGAATACACCTGGCCGTATAACCGGGTAGGAGGCCGGTCCGCTTGTGTGGCTTGGGGTGGCGCGGCTAACTTTTTTATTAAAAAAGTTTTCCGAAATAAAAATCAGACCCGCCGCCGCCGCGCCGGAGAGAAAGAGAGACGCGGGCCACCCCCCTTGCGTCCCTCCGCCCCGCCCCGCGCGCTTCTTCTTTCCCCCCGTAGCAGCGCACGCCCACGCTCGCTCGCTCAAGAATATACACTCGGGAAGGCTCGAGCGAGCCCCGCATACAAGTTCGCGGTCGCATACACGGAATCGTATTAGGAAGACGCATCTGCCGGCAGCAACGCCGGGGCCGTTTCTCATCCGCGAGAGGGCTAACGGGGACGAGAAACCCGAGCAACTTTGATTTCTACATAAGGCTCGTTACGTGATCGCGGGAACGCATTGGCGTCGACCTGCGCCGGAACCACGCTTATCAATCCCGCGAGATGCTACCAGCAGAGACACACAGCCGTTTAGAAGAATGAGTCACACATGCCGACGTTCCTCTCCACTTCCTCTCTCGCGTCTTCGAGCATTCCGATGTAACGGCCGGATGATCGTGTTCGGGCTAAGGAGAAACGAAATCCCTTTTTTGGTAGTTCGGTGTCGACAAGATTTAGCTAGGCGAGCAGGACCAGCGATTAGAAACGTTTTCTTGTGGGGGCGTGGCCAGTTGGCCTTGAGAAGGCGTGGTCCGCTGCGTTTACGCTCGGAGGAGCCGCGGCAGGGCTCTATGGGGCCACTTGTATTCACCGTTTGCTTGTTTCAACAAAAATTCGTGTTGTATTACAGCACAAGAAGACTGTAGCACGACACCTATTTACATTTTCTTACTCTTCAGCAAAAACATACTCCGATGCACTCAATTTCCATGAATAAATAAGCGTGATTATACATATGTGGACCTTGCCATCTTCTTGATATTATATGGAACGGACAGTTGAATCAAGCAGAATGACAGAGTCGAGCAGAATCGTTAGGTAGCCTCGTGAAAGGACAGAGAGATTCGCAGAGAGGGGCCGGTTACTTTCGGGCCACCCTATACGGCAGAGGCAGACGTCTGAAGTGTCTGGAGCACATTTGGAGCGGCCGAGTGCCGTCCATCTACCATAATGCATATCGTAGGTACGATTTATATTATCTCGGAATGCGATGTGTTGCGCGGGGTCCGCCATAGGCGTCGTTGTCTGTCGGCCAGGCCGGCGATAACGTTGCCAATCCGGCCGGGCATTAAGTGCAGTCGATCGGCTCAATAAGCGTCGCGTTTTAAAGCGTCCGGCGTGACTAAGCGTCTGAAAGAGATTCGAAAGTCCGGGGCGTAACTGCGTTTCCCGGGACGTTGTGTATCGCGGGGGACGGGGGGAGAGAGAGAGAGAGCAATTTATACGCTGCATCTCGCGGAGCGTTGTGTCTTGCGGCTAGACATAGGCGTCGCCTTTATTGTCCGGCGCGACACTTGGGACACACTGGCGGGTGTGTGCTTTTTCTACGAAATGGATCCGTGAAATAGGACAGGACGAAGACAGAGAAACCAAGGGAGATAATGTTCAGGATTTCGCGAACCGTGTCCTGGTCGAATTAGGGTACAGATACGTCGCTATCACGTTACAGAGAAAATAATATACGTGCTCTATCCGGGAAGTATCTGACCTTGTGCTGTAGCGGGTGGAAGTATCATTCCTGGTTGATATCAATGGTGTCCCCTTCAAAGTTCGTTAGAAGCCACAATTATCTTCCACCGATCCTCCCACTGACGGAAACACTCCTTAGAATCATCTGTAGGGATAGCGAACAACTGTATTATGTTTTATTGCTTTTACGTTCGCAAATCTTTGTCCTCTGAGAGGTTTTTTCGTGTTGGGGAACAGCCAGAAGTCACAAGGAGGTAGGTCAGAACTGTACGGGGGATCATACCAATAGTTTCCGAACAAGAATGCCCAAGTTTCACACGTTCGGTCATTATAATACGCGACGCTCACTCGACTCGAGACAAAACTGCGTATCGAGATTTGCTGGATGGGCAGGCCATTTATTACAAGGTCGCCTGTAATATGAACATGCACTATCCGCCTTAGGCTACTTGGGAACGAAGATATACGAAAAGATCGAATACTTTCCGGGCAGACCACGTTTGTATACTGAATGTAGCTTCATCAAGAAGTCGAAGATGAAGAACACTGATGGTACTGAGACGAGTAGACTGCGGATATTATACATTTACGAAAAGGAGATCGTCTTCTCCTTCGCGAGGCATAAATGAAAATTTGTTGGCCGATAGTCGATACCTGGAGGAACAAAGAAAGCAGTGGACGAGTGCGGAAGGTCCGTAGGTGTCTCGGCCGGCCAGCCCCTCGATGTGGGTCAACCGAAAACCGCGGCATCCCTTGCCCCCTGGGCGGGGGCTGTGCCCCCTGTGCTTGCGAGGAGTAACGCCGGTGTTCGGTGGCGAGCGCTGCCGAGCAAGCGCACCCACACAAAACAGGGAAACGAGAGGCACCCGGAGACAGAGAGAAAGAGTGCGGGGCCACCGCAGAGAGAAAAGAGCGTGCGTACAATCGGAGGAACTGCGAAAGCAACGGGGCGTCGTGGCGAAGGGTACCAACCAGCTAGCAGTCGGAGGAGGAAGAGGAGGAGGTGGAGTAGGAGGAGGATGAGACGCGGAGAGCCGTGGAGGAGGTGGAGAATGAAGAGGACGAGGAGAACGAGGCGGAGGAGGCATATACAGAGAGAGAGAGTGAAAGATAGAGAGAGAATGAGAGAGAGAGAGAGAGAGAGAGAGAGAGAGAGAGAGAGAGAGAGAGAGAGAGAGAGAGAGAGAGAGAGAGCAGCGAAGCGGAGGTGGCTCGTTCGGGGGATCTTTATCAAAGTCAACGCACGCCGGTCACCATGGCAACGAAATTGGATTTTTTTTCGAAGTTTTTTCGGCCCTTCTCGCCGGCGCCCATTCCCGAAGGGGGAGAGAGCGGGTGGAGGCTCGACGGAGGAGATGGCGGTGGCGGTGTCGGCGGTGGCGGTGTCGGCGGCGTCGGCGGTGGCGGACGGGAAAGTGGTAGGAGAGGCCGGAGGAAAAGAGAACAGGGGAAAAAGAGAGAGAAAGAGAGTATCGAGAAGGTCGGGGAGGCTCTGACGAACGGCGACCGGGGAAGCCAATAATTCGAATTGAGAACAGCCAATGGCCGTGCATCTGATTTTTTGTCGTATCATCGTCGAGGTCGTCCGCCCTCTCCCCAAGCCCCCGCTTGTCGCTCTCCCCCGCCCACCCCCGGCCGCCTAGCGGCCGCGCGACGAAAGGGGCCGCTCTGCCTGGCTTTTTGTAAAATCTCCCATCCTCCACCACCGCCGCCACCACCACCATCGTTCGCCTCTGTCCTTCTCCTCCGTCTTCTTCTCCTCCTCCTCCTCCTCCTCCACCTCCTCCACCTCCTACCGTCGTTCTAACTCCTCGTTGTCCTGGCTCTCCTATGGTGTTTCGCCGGATATACAACGCCGCAGGACGCGCGTGCATCGCGGCCCGTATCAACGGGGCTAACCACCGGTGTACGCCGCGAACAGAACCATCGCGAGATCTCTTGATCTAGATCCGCTAACCTTCGACCCTCCACGGGTCCTAACCGGAATTCAATCTTATTTATTTTCTGTGTAAGTCCTTGGGAGGATCCGTGCGCGATCCTCCGCGAAACGGAGCTTCCAGCTGATACTAATTCCGTAACGGCAGCAGCAGCAGCTCCGGTGTAGCTTTATAAGCATGGCTCGAGGGGAGATCGCCGCGCCGGCTAGTCGGTAGGGGAGCAAGACAATAAGGACACATGGCAGACCGGTCGGAAACGGCGGTCTCTATTTATGCGCGCGAACCCTCATTACGATTTCAACAACGTCCAGAACAGGAAGATCTGACTTCGTCCAAATATAAATGGCCTGTGGTATTACGAAAATATATGCTCTCTATCGCTCGAGCTCGTTCAGAAGCGGCGCGTCTTCATCCACCTCCCCCAGGGGTTGAGCTGACTAGGCCACGTCCTACACGTCGTCGGTCAAACCCGCGATCCTCTCCGGGGCTAGTCCGCTGGTCTGGCTCTACTACGACTTCTATGCGCGTTCAACCGAGCCGTCCTCTTCAGAATCTACAGAGTATCGCGTACCGGGCGAGCCACACGCTCCTCCCCCGGCCCGCGCCGCGCCGCCCCGAGTTCAAAGCTCCAGAGCGGGAAAGAGTGCGGGAACTTCCGGCGGCGCGATCCGGCGAGCCAGACATTCCGTGGCTGCGAAGTTCGAGCAGAGCCGGGCCCGAGGCTCGTTCTTAATGGCGGCGGAAGTTTGCTTTGGGGTTCTCCCAGCGATCCCGCATCGAATCGGGTCGCTGCTCGCACGCTGAAGTCGCTTTGTAAACAGCTGGACGGTCTAGACTACGTTCTTTGCTCCTGAAGACTCGCTAGAACCAAGATATTCTTCATTTCGAAACCGATGAAATCAAGACCTATCTGTCTTGATTCCCGTAAAGGGAGTGGCTAGGAGGCCTCGGGGAGGCGTGGCTTAGGTGCTCTCAGCTTCGATGGAACCTACAGAGCATTCCACTGGGTGGATTGTGCATTTTTCTGACTTAAACGGTATGCATACAATCTTAATGTGTTAGATTAAAGTGCTGTATGTAGGAGTGGTTTAGTTGCTCTCATCGAGCCAAGGCATCGCCACGTGGAGAAATTCGGACTTCGGCCTGATTGAAACAGTCTGTATCCCCTAGGAATCTGGCAATAAGGACCACAATCTCAGAAGGTCTCAGGGGGGCGTGGTTTAATTGTTCTCAACTTTAATGAAACCAATACAGTGTTACATGGAGCAATTCGAACTTCTGTCTGACGTTCAGCTCTACATCCCCTAAGAATTTAGCACTGGCAAACTTGTAAGATGAACAATCTTCTTGTTCCCTCTATTCTCTCAAGGTGACCCGAAAAGGCGTGACTTCCTTGCTCTCGGCTTTGATAGAGTCAAGACAGTGTTCTGTTGGACCTAGACAGTCTAGATTCCTTAAGAATCTAGTTCGGAAACCCTCAGTGCTGCTTCCTGTGCCCAAACTGCCCCCGGTAGGCGTGGTTTCGTCGCTGTCGATCTGATCGGAGCCAAATCAGTGCCCCACGGAGCAATCCGCGGAATCTCTCTCGGAACTCGTTGTTATCGCGGTTTAAAAATACTCGAGCGAAAAGCGACGAGAGAAGGGGGTAACGCTTGACAACGGGATCGGCGAGGGACCTCATTGAGCAACGATTTCAGGCCGAAGCGTGCGCGCGGGAACGGACTCCGCTCGTCGTGAAAGTAAGACACGTTATTGATCGGTGTTAACAGCCGGAAGTAACGCGATACGCTATTGACACGTTATAAATAAGAAAGAGGCGGCCCGTAGGAGCCGGTACGCGTTACAATGAACGCGCGCGCGGCCGCTCGACGAGCACAGCGCAGAGAGCGTCGTTCTTTTTAAATCGTGGTGTGTGTCGCAAACGGGTGTTCCAACGGGATGGGCTAGAGCGTCGAGTCGCGTCGCGTCGCGTCGCGTGCGCATCCAGAATTATTTAATAAGCATGCATAAGCGTTTGTTTATGCGCCGCGGTAGCCTCTCCCCTTCGTCCTTTTTTGAGGGGGTGGGAGAAGGAGGAGGAGGTGGAGGTGGGGGGACGACGGTGGGTATCGATCCGGAAAGATTCCGCGAACCGAAACACGGAAACGCGTGTCTGGGATCGGCGAACGCGGAAAAAATCCCGAGGACCGGCCCGCCCCCGCTCGAATTCCGCTTAATATTCTATGAATCGCGGAACGTTGCACCCTGTTCTCGCATTATTCGTGTCACCCTTCTCTCCGAGCGAGGATACCGAGCGCGCGCATACGCGAATGTGTACGTGTATACATAGTCGAACACCGTCGCCGTTGTTTGCGACTATAGTTCAACTCTTGGATGAACTCTTCGAGATCGATCGACTCTCACTCCTTCCATTCCCCGTGCTCTCTTCTATGCAACTCTGCGTGAAACGATCCTATTCGCCCCTACCGCGCGCGCAAACACGGGCTAGTCCCTTTGGATAGCCTCGGATAATCCATATCGGCTAAGAAACACCCTGGAGGACGATTCCTTACCGCCAACGAGCGCCGACCTCTCGATCCTTGACCCTGCACACGTGGATACTCCTGCCGCCCTTTCCTGTCCTTTCAACTGAACGTTTCGGAAGAAGGTTCGTTCAGACGGGAACAGTCACGGTTTCAGTCATCTTTTTCTAGATCATATAAACCCTCGTGGAGGTCTTATCCACATTCACCTTCTCGTGATTGACGTATCTTCAACCCTTCTGGGCCCTATGTTCTGTTCGGTGAACCTGCTCAGCTGCCCATGTTTTTATATGTTGTAGAAATTTATGGAGGTCTTGCAATCTGCAATAATCCTTTTCTAGATCACACTTGCTTTTTCCACTCCAAATTAACCGTTTCACAGAGCACATTCATCTTGTAAATTACGGATCTTCAACCTTTGTACCGTATGTTCAATCAAACATTTCGTTTCGAGAGAACGTACATTCCGGCTAGCACACTTTTGTGCCTCATCCTAATTCCTTTCTCGTGCTCACGTTTCGTAGAGGGGTACGAAAGTATGATAGACTGTGGCCGCGAATAGCAACTTTTCCGTTTTAGTGTGCCGTGATCTCGAGATCCTCCTGGCGGCTGGATAGGAATAAGTTTCGAGCAGTAATAGATGAAAAATTGCGGAAGTATTAGGTGGAAGAGAAGCCGAGGTGTTTTATATGCGAGATGCGTGAACGGAGCCTGCAGCACCGCGTGTCGGAAGATATTTTCCGGCACGGTGAAAAATTATAAGCAACCTATTAAGTTTTTGTTAGAATTATTCGAACACAAACAGTGGAGACAGCAATGAATTTTTGAAATGTTTGGATGGTCCACTAGAATTTCTATTACGTCTTATCTTCGCCATCCTCGAGCTTTGAACTTGTAAAAATACAACATTCAATAAACGTTCTTCCATAGATGTTGATTTTTAGCTCGAGGCTAGAGGATACGTCAGCAGTTAATGATCACATCACTTTTGTGACAAAAAGGTTAATGAAGCTGCTCTTTTGAGAACAGAAAATGAACTGGTTTGAATTTGTAATACCGGAAAAGGTGTGACAATTTGCTTAATGCACGTTCTAGTAAATGATTGACTTTATCTACGGGTTCAAAATTTTTGAATTCACAATTATCGGAATTGTACAGATACGTTTATAGGAATTTTATTATTCCTTGGCGCGACGCAGCCCTACCGCGATAATTCGCAGCGCATTAGCCAAGGGTATAGAGCAGTGTTTCCCAACCTTTTTCACGCCAGCCTTTCTAAAATTCTTATGCCCCCTACGTGACATATACATAATTTTTAATATTCAAACATTGAATTGTTCACTGAAGAAACTAAACCCTATGCCCTCGGAGCTATTTTAACTCGAAAACGAAGCATTTCTTTCGACCTAGAATATTTCCATTCCCTATGATTTCTGAAATTCTATGAATATCAAATTGGTATAATACTTCGTACTGTTACGAGATGAAGTTGCCTTCCCCTGAGTTAATATTGCAGAGATCGAGTGAAGTCGTTTGTCAGATCGATATAGCGGTATCCGAACAACGAGGTTGTTGACAAGAAGAAGACAGACGATCAGATCCTCTTGAGCAATCGAGACAGAAGCACACATTAACGTTTATATTGCCTTGTTGTTGAATTAATAAAGTTATAGTTTCCCTTTTATTATTGTAATGTGTTCTCCGGCGAGACCACGCCGAAGCCTCCGCAACAGTACAATGCCTAAATATTTAGTAGTTGATCAGATACCGATATATTTAGTAATGTAAACCAGGCCTGGCCAACCCAAATGGTTTCACGGGCCACTTTGATAACGTTACAGCGGACCGCTGTAAAAAAATGCTTTTAAAAAATGTAATACAAATACAAAATGAATAAAACTTCATTGTTATATGTACTATGATTCAATATAATTAACTCTCGAGTCTTAATTAATGAGACACTTGTTTATCCTCTCTTTCACTTAATTTTTGTAAATCTATATTTATGTTCGATGTTGCACATCTTAGCTGGTTTTCTAAACTGGCAACTCATTGTAAATTTCATCTTCGAGAAAATGTTTCACAAACATCTATGGTTCCAAAAACACTTACAACTCGTTGTGCAAAATATCTTAGGTCGGAATATCTCCCGGATGTAATATAATATAAAAATGTTTCATTTCATTGTTGCACTGTAACTCAATTATATCAAAGATATCAAATAGAGAACTGGAGTTCGTAGTCGCACTTGCGCATTAGAACAACGATACATGCAAATTTTCATTTATTTAATATCTTTTGTACACATACAACGAGGAACAAAAGTTTCAATAGAAATGTAAAACAGCGCGGCGGGCCGCGTGTTGGCCAGGCCTGATGTGAACAATATTTTGAGTAATGATACAGCAATTTTTAGTGGCGCTTCAGAGTCGCTGTTCCAGTACTAAGGGTTAAATGATAGGTTTTACGAAGAAATCAGTAAGAAATTGTTGAATTGCCCCTCTGTGAGGCGTGGACCTCACGTTGGGAAACGCTGGCACATACAGAGTATAGAGTATAGTGTACAGTGTATAGACAGTGCACTGGCGCAGCCTATGCACGGTGCATCGACTGGTTAGAGCTGTTTTTCTGCGTTCGCGGAACCTTCTGGTTACGAGAAGAACCTAGTTAAGAGAATGTTTTTTTCGCGGCGGTGGAAAAACAGAGGATCGCAAGAAAGAGCTTGGCGAAAAAGCCGGTCACCAGCGATGAATTATGACACCGCTCGAGGGTTTCGATTATAGAAGTCCGCGTCTGCGTTGCGTCTGCTGGATTACACGGGATTACACCTCGTTAGGAGTGTATCTCTCTTTCTCTCTCTCTCCCTCTCTCTCTCTCTCTCTGGTTGTGCGCGTCCGTCACGCCGCACCGTGCCGCGTCTCGTTTGCATATTCATCGTTACATAGTAAGTTAATCATTGTAGTCGATAAAAACGTCGGGCGACCGAGTGACACGTGACGTCAACGCGGGCAAAACAGATTTTCTCGGGGCGATGGGGGGAGACCAGAGGCCGGTGAATTTCCAAAGAATCGGCTGCCTGCACGCCGGTGTTAAAATGCAACAGGTTTTCGGTGCAGAACGGCGTGCGTGGCCGAAGGGTTCAGGTTCTACGATCTGCCCGTAGCATTCCTCCGGAGATCCCGAAGAGACCTGTGTGTGTTCGAGTGAGGACATCTAGTTGGCTCCCGACTCTCTCTGCCTCCCCGCCCGAGTGACCCGTGGCTTTTACACTTTTACCCGCGGCCACGGGCTGCCCGTGCTTAATGAGGATAACAACGATCGCCGTCAAATGCTGCCCAGAATAGAACCGCTCCAGTTCAGTTCCACGTCCTTTCCAGCCGTTCTAAAAATTCGTCCGGCCTGCGTCTTTGCGTTCCAGTTCCCATCGACGTGTGTTCCGCTTACGGCACGTTCGATTAAATTCCACTCCCGGCCCCGCGAACCTTAATTCATGCATTCGTGATTAACATGTGCTCGAATACAGAACTGCAACGACGTTACAACAATTGGATGATTTTATTGGAGTCGACATTTTTAGTGCGCTGGATTATCAATTTATTTTAGGGAGGCAACCGCGAAAAAAATAGCGCAACTGTCTGAAGAGCCGCCGGAAGATAAAATTACCAAGCAACCATAATTAGAGCCTGCTTGCAAGAACAATAACGACATCAAACTTCGTGCTTCCCGCTGACAGACGATCGCAGAGCATAAAACGATACGATTGCAGAAGATGCAGGATGTACTTCTTCGCCGCGCGGCGTTAATGGGTTAATTAGGGACGAACGAAAGTACCGAAAGGGGCGGGGATCGTAACGTTAAGACGAATAATAAGGGGTTGTTTCGCCGGTTTCATTTATCCGTCTAGAGGTCGAGATACCTCTTTCTCTCTCTCTATCTCTCTCTCTCTCTCTCTCTCTCTCTCTCTCTCTCTCTCTCTCTCTCTCTCTCTCTCTCTCTCTCTCTCTCTATCTCTCTCTCTCTCTCTCGCAGCGACCCAATAACTCGTCGAACCTTCTTCTGGAAGTTACACGACTACCTATACCGCAGAACTTTGTTGCGAATCACGCGATCTAGTTAATCCAACTCGGACAGCGAAAAAAGTGGATGAGTAGGTTTCCTCCTCTGTCTCGAAACTTGTATGCACAATATTCCTGTCCGGATAATAAGTTCGCCGATCGGTGCAACTCGCGTTTCGACACGAGCCTCCTTTTTACTGTCGTCGCCTCGTGTTCCATTAAACATCTATAAAACCTCTTAGCAAAAAGGAGGATAGTACGCAATCCGGGTCATTAGTATTCATGAACTGTTACGTTCACACGTGATTACGAACAATTAGCGATATGCATCTTCTGGCTGACTCGAGAACCAAATAAAATACTCCAAAAAATTCGACAAAAATTCGATTAATTGCTAGCCAACGAAATCTCTCCGAATGTCCATTCTTTGCTCGCTGATATATTAATTTACAGCCTTAAAATGAGAATTTCTGCATATACGTTAAATACAAAAGGTTTTAAATACTCTACATTATACATTTTGGTTAGCTATACAAGAGTTAATTCATCTCGAGCCTTGATAAACTAAGGCACCGTGGCTGGAAATGACAGCACGACTACAATTAAACTCTATTCACTTTGAACAATTCAAAATTCAAACATTTGGTGGACCATTAATATTGACTACACTAAGGATCTCTGTCCAAAGATCGCAACAATGATTTTAGCTATGACCATCTGGAGTCAGAGTAGCCAGTTTACGAAACAATGTGACCGAATGGCGAAGATCGCCGAGGTTACAGCAAGCAGGAAAGTTCGAAAGTTCCGCGGGATCACGGAATGATTTGCTTCGCAGTCGTTCGAGCGAGTGGAGGGGGAGGGTGAGACCACCTGCCTCCCCGGATAAGAATTGAAAAAGGACGGCATTTAAACGAGACGGCTTCTCTGTCGTGTCCGAGGCGTGTGAGCTGGCGAACAGTGCCTGTCAGCTTCCAGGTCACGTGTTCGGTTATCAGCGCGGAGGATCGCGAGGCGGTGGCGAAAAATCGAATCCTCGTCCGATCGATTCGCACAGCTGGTTTTCCACGAGCGGCACGTACTGCACGAGCTGACAGAATAAACAAGGCGGCCGCACGTGTGTGCGTGCATGAGCCACGCACCACGCGGTGCCAGCGATGGGATCGACGAACTCTCGAGCCGACGAGTCACTGCGCCAACAGAAACCAATCCCTCGAGTACACTGCTACACGGCACGCATACATGTGTACGACTTGGACGAGCGTATAGATCGGGTTCGAGAGAATAGAGCTGGGTTAGAGGAGACTACGAACGTTGAGGAATCGCGTTGACGACTCGAAGACGGGGAAAAGATAATCGATCGAGGATGTCCATTGATTGAGTACGATATCATCGTTCCCATCGCCGCGGGACGGGTGTAGGTCCGCACCGGAGTTCCTGCGTGAACGCAACGAGCGTACGCGTACCGTAGGTTGCAAACGCACGTGTGTAGGTCCGGCAACTGGTCCCCTCCACCGTCGGTTCGCCCCCCTCCTTTCGCGCCCCTGACAAACCTCCGGACTCGATTGGTCGGACCCGCACCCCTCCCCGCGCCTCATACGGACTACTCATTCCATTCAGTCACCCGTACGAACTCCGACGCTCTGCCAGCCACGCTACGACCATGCCGCGTGCTCTCCTTTCCTCTATTCTTCTCTTTCTCTCTCTCTCGCTCTCGCTTGCCCGACCAGAGCCGCGTTTCCCTTTCCTTCTCTGTCTGGTTCTCGCGTTTACATCCATCCTACCCTGTCTCTCTCTCACTCTCTCACACCAACAAAAGTGTTATTCACCAGTGTCGTCCCGGTCTAGACCGTAGCGGGGTCCTCTTTGCACGCGTGGCTCGCTCGCGCGCGCGCACACACGAGGACACACCATCGCATCAGACTGCGAAAGAGGAACATGCGTCGCGGAAACGTTCGCACAGGTTTCCAACCTGACCTACGCGTGGCACGGCCAGGGGCGACGGATCCGCCGATGCAATGTCATCCGGTCGACGAGGAGAGTTTCACGTCCCCGCGTATCTCGATCCATGGATCCACGGCCGCGATCTGGGTCGTCGTTTACATGATCGGCTGGGTGGTTCAGTTGAAGTTGGGTAGGCTAGGCCTGTGTGTGTCTAGTCGTGTCCACGCCGGATAGGATTAAACAGGAATACGATTTACGTACGTGCGTTTGTTCCGGTGTGCTTCCCCGCTTCGGTTCCCGCGAGGACGATGAATCAACGCGCGACCGGCAGTCCCCGGACGTGTGAATCACTTTTAGTCAGCACGGCGTCGGCGTCGGCGTTGTCGGCTACGGCTACGGCTGCGGCTGCGGCTGCGGCGTCGTCGGCACAAGTTTGATCCGCACTACAAAGAAACAAGTCGAGTGTTTCGACACACTTGGCACAACCTCCAGACAGAGAACTTTCTACGAAAGCACGCGCGTAAAAAAGCCGATGTAGCTCGTTGCGACGTAGCTCGCGAGTCCGCCACGCGGATCGAACGGAGACATTCGACTGGTCTCGATCGCGCTCGCGTTCGAACTGTCGCGTCTCCGATGATGCCTCTCCTCTGTCTCCCTCTCTCGCTCGCTCTCTTACTCTGTCTCTCTCCCTGTTGTCGTCGTCTCTACCTCGCGCGCGCGTGTCCACGAAAACGACAAGAACAACGACGACGGCGACGACGACGAGCGAGCGAGCGATTTCAGGAACTCTCACGGTGTAATCTATCCGCGCGGTGCGAGAAAGAGCGCGAGGGAAACCGAGACGGAGAACGGCGACGATGACACTACTGCACACGGTTTGCCCCGGAGTCAACGGCGGCGAGATGCGCTATAAAACATAGTGTACAAGTTCGAATAGTCGACTATAGTCTCTTTCAGGTCCGAAGAAGCTCGGCTGGCTGCCTTCGTCGCGCGCAGAGATGCGCGAGACCGCTGTTTCCCCCTTCCCTTTTTCCGTTCTCGCTCTTTCACGATTTCCGTCTTTCTCCCCCCTCCTTCTCCGCCTCCCTCGCTCCCTCGCTCTGTCCCCTCCTGCTCTTTCTCTCTCGCTCGCTCGTTCCTTTTCTCCCCCCTGCCCCGGGCTTCCAGCCGGTGTGGGTCTTGTCTTTTTCGCTCGGCTCGTCTTCTCTCGCTCTACACTCGTACCCTTTTGTCCGGGAAGAAACACGCAGGTCGAGGAGCCCGTGGCCTCCGAGGCTCTCTCGGCTCTATACGTGTACATGTACACACCGTAACCGTGGAATCGGTCTAGCGAGACGCGCGCGCGATCGTGGTATTTCAGACGTTGCTGCCCGATCTCTCGCGGCGAACTCGTCGTCGTCTGGCCCCTCGCCTCGGTTCCCCTGGCCCTCGGAACCCTCCCTGTCCCGCTCCCCTCCAGCGTCATCGTCCGCGCGCACATCCCCTCAGATTTAACATTGGAGTCGAACGCGTTCGCGGAAAAACAATTCGACGAACACCACGATAACAGGGGTCAGCGATCGTTCGCGCGACCAACGCACCGCGCACAGCACGGCGGCTACCGATCTCCGCGAGAGAGCCCGCGGGCCACGACAATGCCCCGACACGCCCCCTGCCCCCTACCTCCGAGGGCCTTCCGAGAGCAGTTTCACGGTCCACGGACATCCGAGTGAATTTTCTATTCCGTTACCGTTCGCGTAGAGCTACGAGGCGAGCGTGGATGCACGCGAGATGATAAGAACAATGCACGCTATTCATCGAGCGCTCGTCTATCGGTTCGTGTTGGCGCGTGACCACTCGGAATCATATGCGAGAGAGAGAGAGAGAGAGAGAGAGAGAGAGAGAGAGAGAGAGAGAGAGAGAGAGAGAGAGAGAGAGAAGACGGGTCGAGGAGGGCACACATGTTTCCCCGAAAACCAAAGCGAACACGATCCGCCTCCGTGATTCTCGCGGGTCACATTTTTTTCGACTTCCGTGTGCCGATCGTCGCCCACGTACAATTGTCTGTCGCGCGTGTGTGATGCTTGTTGTGCCACTGGTGTACACAAGAGAGACATATATATATAGAGAGAGTGACAGTGAAGAATGAAACAAAGAGAAGTCCAAGTCGCTGCGAGCGGAGAAAGAAACTCACAGAGATACGGTGGGCGAGACGGGCGGCGGCGTGGCGGGCCGAAGGTAGCGCGCGCTCGAAAGGGCGCGAGAAAAGGGCACGTGCACAGCGACAGAGCGCGAAGGGCGGCCCGGCGGGTGAGGTGGCTCTCGCGTGGCTGCGTAACCCGCGGCCCCGGTGTGAAAAGTGAAATGACAACACGCGGAAAGGCAGAAAGAGAGAGAGAAAGTGAGAGAAAGAGATAGAAAGCACGAACGGGTGTCGCGCGTCGGTGACTCTACGCGCGGCGTGTCACGGGGTGCTGGTAGAGCCTAGATACGATACTGAGGGCTCGCCACGATTCGTAGCGGCGCTTTCCTCAAGAGGGCGGGAGGCAGAACGGAGAGAACGCGACGAGAGAGAAAGAGGCGAGGATCGAGGAAGAACGCGAGAGGCGGCCGGGTGGTAGGAGATATGCGGGAGGGGCCGCGGAATTCTCTCTGTTATAGATTAAAATTTTTTACGGGGAAGATATTGATTGTTGCTTTTTATTAATGTAACATTAAAGTGGCGCCGCGGAGATAGAAGGGGCCGCGCGCGGCAGTAGGAAGAGGAGGTGGTTGGAGGAGGACGAGGCGGAGGAGGTGGAGGAAGGGGTGAGAACAGAACTCCCGCCGACGAGAGTCGCTGGCGGTAGTGGGGAACGCGTCGGTGGTGGGGAACGCGACCGAAGAAAGGGTAAAATACACGATATAATAGGGAGACGGCGGAGGGAGGGGGCGGTGGGAGAAGCGAGGCGCGGGAAGACACGATGGTGGGGGTGTTCCCGCGTGAGCAGAGGAGAAGAGAAAAGGCAAGAAAAGTAAGAACGACCGCGCGCACTCTGGAAAACGATGGCAGAAGGGAGGAAGTAAAAAAGAAACGACGGGGGAGACGGCGGTAGGTTTCGCGAGTCGAGACAAGGAGGGGGCCAGTGGGGGTGGGCAGGCCAGGAGACCGAGAGAGAGAGAGAGGGAGAGAGAGAGAGAGTGGAAAAAGGAGGCACGGGAAGGGAAGGTGGTGGCGGCTCGAAGAGCGGCGGAAATAGTGCCATAAATACGAACATTTTTCGTAGCGTCTTGCAGCCCTGTTTTGACAATCATCCCCTCCCGTGCCGTCGCCGGTACCCCTCCGTCATACAATCAGCCCCGCTTCCCCGTCGCGCTCGTCTTCACCCCTACTTCGTTTTCTTCCCCGCGTAGTCTAGCTCTCTCGCCCTCCCTCCAATCCTCCGCACCCCCCACACGACACAGGGGTCTCGGCACGGCGGCATCCCCCTTCGCCGTGCTTTTGGATCTTAAGTACGCGGGTACACGTATACACGCGACGCAAACGGACAACCGGCGCGGCGCGCACGTATCTACGACAACGACGATGACTGCCAGAGGCCGACGAGGATGATGATGCTTCGTCTTGGAGGCCACCTCCGGCCGCCCCCTTTTCAGTTATCCGCTTCACCCGCCGCGCCTGCCCGGCCGTCTTGGCCAGCCAGGCGGCTATTCTTCTACTCGCTTTGACATTTTTCGCGAGTTAAGGCCCGCTCGAACTTCGCGGAAATCCATCTTGCGCCGCCTCGAGAAGGAGCACACCGTACCACCACCGCCGCCTTCTCGCTTCCTCCGTCTCTCTTTCTCTCTCTCTCTGCCCCGTTCCCTAGCGCGCTCCCTCTTTCTCTCGCTCTATGCTCTCTGCTCTCTTTCGCTCTCGCTCCGGCTCTCCCGCGCCCGCTCCCACCCGGGCCAGCCAGCCGGCGGCTCTTCCTCCTACTCCTCCTCCTCCACCGCCTACTCCTCTCTTTCTCTTTCATTTTTTCTTTTTTTTTTCTTCGATTCTTCTGCCTCTCCTTTTTTCAGGGGGAGCGAACCGAGAGACGCGAACACGCCGGATCGATTCTTCGTTTCGAGAGAGGACTGCAACGGGAGGTGAAGGAGGAGGTGGCCGAGAGAGAGAGAGAGAAAGAGAGTAGCGGGAAGGTACGGGGGAACGGTGGGATATTCCATGGGGCTTCCGCGCGTAATTGCCGAATCGCGGGGCGCGAGCGACGATAAGACGGCAGAGCAAGCAACTAATTCTCGGCCCCATAAACACCGGAACGATCAACTAATTGGCAGGCTCGTTAATCATCGATAAGGTGGATTTGATGGGTGGTGGCGGCCGATTAATCGTAGGGACGAGGAAGAGAGCCGCTCCTCTCGCCGGGAGAGAGAGAAGAAAATCTCTCTCGCAGTTTCGTGTTACACAGGGAACCCGCGCGGCCGCGATCTCCCGTAGATTGCTGCTCGCGGACCATGTAACACTGCACGCCGGCCTGTAACGTTACACTCTGCGCGCGTTTGCCATCGCGCCCGCGCAGCTGCGCCAATTTCTTTCCGCTCTCCACGGAATCAGGTATTAAACGCACCCAAGCCGGACACACGATCGTACACGCGAAAAAGCAAACGGCCGCAGCGAGTGCTCTCGTAAAACGATGTAACTGCTGTACTACCCGCATCCCTCGCTCTCTCGCTCTCTCTCTCTCTCTCTCTCTCTCTCTCTCTCTCTCTCTCTCTCTCTCTCTCTCTCTCTCGCTCGCTAGCTCTCTCCGCCTCTCTTGGAACACCTGGCGACCGTTCTCCTTTGCAATTGCTGCTTCTTCTTGCTTTTTAAAAAATTGGATACCGCCCGCGTTCCCTGTAATTGCCGCGGAACGCGAGACCTACGACAATTGACCAAGTAGAAACGGACAGCGGTGATCAGACACGCCTATTTCTACCAGGTAGCAAGAAGATCTCCCATAGAAAAACTTTTCTTTCTATTTTACCGTGAAGTATAAGTTTCTTTTGTTCTTGCAATTGATGCAGACAATTCTCACTCTGTATTTTATGCAGAATCACTTTCGAATTTCATTTAGACTACTAGGACGTTCGAAGAATCTCTGAGTTACTCTATTTTTTATTTATGAACACGATAGAATGGAAAAACACATTTCAATGAATTTCTGCGTGTGACAATTAGCATAAAAAAATTTTTATTTTGCACAAAAATCCGCAGTCCACTGGCCATGTAAGTGGGGCGATACCGGTATGATGGCTGACCGAATTAAACATTCATATCGAGACTTCCGCACGAGAATGCGTTCAGATAACAAAACGAAACCCACCTGGTTTCAAAAAGAGTAGAGAGTGAGAGAGAGAGAGAGAGAGAGAGAGAGAGAGAGAGAGAGAGAGAGAGAGAGAGCGAGGAAAAAAAGGCAGAAAATGTGACTCTCGTATCTTGTTCCCGGCGTGCGTTCGACTTCCGGGCGGAAGTGGCTGCAAGAAGCTTCTCCGGGGATTATATTTCGTCGCGGCGGAGCGTTGTGGGCCACCCCTCTCCTCTGGTGCGTCAACTGGAAGCCCTACAGGGAAAGGGAGAAAGGGAAAGTGAAACTACGTGGACGCGCGGCGGGAAGCATCGGGGTCGCGATCGATTTAAGGGTCGGTCGGCTGGCTGGTTTGTTATCGGCGCTCGGTTTCCGCGAGAGCGGGGGGTATTTTTCGCGCGCGAAATTCACGGCATGTCGTGTGTTCCCGTTATATCGCAGTTGGCGAATTATCTTGGCCCGCGATAGTTCTCGGGGACCGGGCCACCAGAGCGAGAGAGAGAGAGAGAGAGAGAGAGAGAGAGAGAGAGAAACCGTGCGCTTTCGGAGCTTCCGGTCTCGCGACGGTTTCTCTTGCACAGAGTTTACGGAACGACGACAACGACAACGCGCGACAAGAGCGACGCACGGCGTATCTTATCACGTTACGGAAAGGAATTTTGATTAGAAGGCAGCTCTTTTCTTACGATGCGCTTTGTAACGCGACTCTGGACGCGGACGGTTTGTTGGCCGAGCGAACAGAGGGGAAATCAGGAGGGGGGTCACCGACGGACGTTCGAGTGCCATCGGGAATAAAATCGTAGGAAGTAAAAAGTGTGCGGGTGGGAGGAGGAGGGGCGGAAGGAGGGATTTATTAAAGCGAAAAAACGATATCAGGCGCGGCCTTCTGCTTTCTCGTTCATCACAGTCCTCGGCAGCGATATATTTTCTTCTTTCTTTTTTCGAATAACGAGCATCATCGTTATGGCTATCCCCCCACCATCCCACCCCCTTCGGCCTCCCACACCACCGCCTCTCGCCCCCCCGCTCTTCCTTTCTCCTCTCTCTGCCCCCCAGTCTCGTTCCTTCCCGCCGTTTCCTCCGCCGCCCCACTCCCTTTTGTTCGTTCGCAGCGAGTGAACCGAGTCCAGGTTTAATTCTCAAAGCGATAGCAATTTCCAGGCGCAGGAAAAAAAGAATAAAGCGCGAGCTCCGGCTTGGAGAAGGGGCACCAAAGAGGGAGAGAAAGAGAGAGAGAGAGCAGGAGAGAGAACCACCCTGTCATACTCGATCGATCCGACCTAAGCAATTAATCTATTTAACCTTTCTACTCCGCCGCGCCAGGAATAAAGGAAAGGCGAAGGATTAAATTATTTCGTACTTGAAATTCCAAAGGGAATCGTGCCCGGGCTGCGTTGCGAAATGGATGTTCGAACGAGAAACCAGAAACGAGAGACACTGCGGTCGACTGATTACGGGCCGGATATCTTTCCCGCTGAACAAGAGCCTGTTTCCTTGCATTTTTTTGCGCGACCGCTGCTCAGAACGCGAATCTCGCGGCTCCCACTGGCAGAGACAGCCTTGAACCCACTATGAAATTTTAAACGATCGCCTAACAACGCTTTCGTTACGCCGTTGAATACTACTCTGTATTCGGAAATGTTTTGGCTTGTCGGGCGGTTTCAGATAAGCTTCCTCGGAACTTTCGTTCCTATCTTCTACACAGAATTACTCATTCGGCCCTTGAACCTATTATGTGCCCGCTAATCCTGAGTCATAGCCCGACCCTCTTGGCAATACCTATTCGAGAATTCCTATTGGCCCTTCTCCTTCCTCCCACCACTCCTCAATTTAGAGCCCCGAACTTTTAAGCGTGTTAGCAAGACACGTTAAAACGACATGCTGTTACGTTGTTGCCGTATACAAAATGTCTGACCTCTAACGACATTCAACGAACTTCATTTTTCCCTAAACGAATCGGAGCATTGCAATCAACATAATTTGTTCAGACGTGATCTCCTAACGAATTACCAACCGGTGGTTATTCTATCATTTTTACTAGTCCAAGGCTAAAGACTTTTCAATGGATTCTTCAACACCAATTTCAATTGTCAGCCAACAAATAACATCATCTAAGAATTTCGCTTCAGAAATCAATTACATTATTTCATTTTCAATTACTGAAAATCCCTGATCCTTCATCTGCAGGGAAATGGATGGTTTCTCGGAAATGTGGCTTCTGGATTCTCCGTGCCTCGCAAGAAGTCTTCTGGCAGGAATTCGAAAGGAATGCGTCAGCAAGCGGTCCGATTGGGTCATTCCGCTGGCACTTTCGGTTCTAGCCGAATTATTGGCTGAAGTGTGTGACGTCATCGTCTAACCATTGGTCTCGAGGGACTTCTTGCGCGACACGGAGAGTACTTCTTTAGATTTTGCTTTTGGAAAAATCCTTCGAGCGGTTGGAAGACCGCGGACGGATTGAAAACAGCGTTTTCGGCGGTTTTCCGATAGAGTCGTCGCCAACAATAATTGACCGGGGCGTTGTAAATTCGCAGCCGTGGTTCACGCGTCACTTAATCCCGCAACAAAGTGTCGTTTTACAACGCTCTCGATTAACCCGGCCGGCCAGTCCGGTTCGTCGATCGAACACCCGACCGTTCCATCGAATCCGCTCGCAGCACGCTATTTCTGTGCGTCGATCGGCCGGCTGTCTTCCACCGATCAATTAATTGTTCCGCGCGCCGGTAAATGAACGCTTTTCACGTCGTGTTAACAGAGGCGCGGTTCATGTATCATTAATCGGCGCGGCGCGGTGTCAATCGTCGACGAGGAGAGGAAGCAAGCAAGTCAGCGAGAGAAAGAGAGAGGGTGTGAAAGAGCCACAGAGACAGAAACAGAGAGATACAGTATAGCTGGAAACGTTTCCAGGTACCACCTCGACGACACGGCATTTAAATAATTGACGTACGAACGTCGGGAGCCGTGCTCGAAACGAGTGTACCGTTTAGTTTCGTTTACAGTGATCTCCTGACGGCACTCGATGGCCCTCGCCACCGCGTCAAACCCTTCGCAGCCGTGCCCGCCCCCGCGCGCCTCGGTTTTCCTTTCAATTTCCAGTCGGTCTCGCCCCGAGCGAGACTTTCCCCGACATTATCCGCCATCGCGTTTTGCACGGCCACCGATCCCTTTGTTATCTTCGGTCCTCAACTTTTTCGGCGCTCGCTGATTGCGCTCGTAAAGGGCGCTGCGCGATTTCTGAACCTGTTCACGACGTTACTTTCCTTTCCGACGTTAATTCCGCCGTCGTCGAAGATCCGATTTTTTATTTTATTGGACTTAGGAATGCACCACAAAGGGTGTCGAATCAATCTGATTTGTAGAACTATTCATAATTTTCATAAATTATGAAGGCAATATAGTATGTGGCAATATCGGCAAAGAGAAGACGCAGCATTTTTTCGCTGGGAGGGATGAATTTTGAAAAACGATTGCCAATTCAGGCACCGCCGTTCCCGTCGGCATAAAATCGGCACGGTAAGGGATGAAACGTTTCGTAGCGCGGGAAGTCTGTAGGCAGGCTCATCAAACTTCCGGTAAATTGATTTCCGCGCGGGAGTATCGAACGGAGCTCAGAGAAATTTTCTCGTGGAATTATCGGGGGGTGGTGTTCGCTTCTCTTATTTCCCGACTTCCATCGCGTCGGTGTCCGTTGCTTCGTCGACGACGGCAGCGGGCGTCGACGCCGGCGAAATGATGCATCGCTCTATTTGCACAGCCGTCGCGCGCCCGTATAAATTTTAATTTCGGCGGGACGCGCACATGAGATAATGGCATCTCTCGCGCAGGGAGAGAGAGAGAAGAGTGAGAGAGAGAGGCTTTCTGTATCTCGTTCTAGTCGGCTGCCGTCGTATACCCCGTCGGAACGTAATCCGCGGAGGATCCGACCCGACGAATGCATTAGGACCGATCGAAGGTCACGCCTCGAACGGAAACGCCTCCCGCATCGGAAATTCCTGCGAAACGGGAAATTCGCGAGATGCCAGCGCGCAGCGTCGCGAAACACCCTTGCTAATGTGCAGACTGTTCGTACGTTTAACCCTTCCACCCCCAATTTGTCACATTTTATTAGTCCTGTCGATTCTTAAGCGTTTTGTCCGCTTCGGAAACGTGGGAGTGAAGAGTACCATTTTTAGAAAGGTTCAAAGCGCGAATTGCAATGTAAGAATAGTGCGAAACACTCTCAATAATTTCAACTCCTAATTTACTGCTTACATATTTTCCCAACTTGTTTAATTCGTAAGCGCTAGGAGTGTGCGAAATTCCCGAAAATGTTCGGCATTCCCGCAAAATATCCGGGATTCCCGAAAATATCCGAGATTCCCGAGAATTTTCGGGATTCCCGAGTATATGCGGGATCCCGAGACGATTCGGGATTCCCGCAAAATATCCAGGATTCCCGAAAATATCCGAGATTCCCGAGAATTTTCGGGATTCCCGAGTATGTGCGGGATCCCGAGACGATTTCGGGATTCTCGAAAATATACGGGATTCCCGAGAATATACGGGATTCCCGAGAATTTTCGGGATTCCCGACAATGGACAGGATATAGAATAATATTTGGGATTCCCGAAAGTATCGTTATTCGCAATTACTTTCTGCAATATTACTAACATAAACATTCCCGACTAATAAGATATGTAATCTTCGAGAACACAATGACTTTCGGATTCTTGTAATTAATTGGAAGTATGGAGAAACTTCAAATTGAATGAACAATATTCCTTATATTCAATCATTCAATAGTTCTGTTTTTAAAATTATTATAACATATTTACTTTACAGACGCGATTCAAATAAATCTTGAAAAAGATCCAAACTAGGATCGAAACGTTGATTTTGTTTGACAATTAGCAAAATTGCTTCATAATTTGTAATAAACGATCGAACCGTTGCGCCGAAAGCATTTAAAAATTTATAAACCTCAAAATGTCGGGAATCACAGATATTTTCGGGAATTCCGAGATTTTCAGGAATCCCGAATCATCCGAATCACCCGCGAGAAATTCCCGTCCCGACCGGGATGTCGCACACCCCTAGTAAGTTCATTTCTTCCGTACCAGAAACAGTAATATGGAAAGTACCATTTCCAGAAATCTTGAAATAATAAATTGTGGTCTCATCGTCCATCAAATAGAAGAAATACTCCACTCAAAAATATTCCAATTTAAATAACAAACTGCAGCCCCAGATTGACTTCGAGGACAGCATTAGAAAATTTCGATTTCGGTGGAGTTCGACCGAAGAGGCTACGAAAGACGCTTCTCGTTTCGAAAATATTGCATTCAGAATGTAGCAATAAATTAGCAGCGGTATTCAGCAAGATGCATTCATGTTCAAGCTACAAAATGTCTGGGAAATATGCATCCCATTGGGAGCGGGAAGGTGAGCCCTGCGACGTATTTTCCGAGGCAACAGGCCCTGATTAATTCGGGATGGATCGATCGGGGGAAAATCCAAGAGGGAAACCATTGGGAAAATGCGAGTCGTCGGGGCTGTTCGAGTGCGTGCCTTAAAATACCAAATAAACATCAGGATACCGTGGCTCGATTCCGCGTGTTCGCTGACAAAACGTTCTGATATTCGAAAGAGAAAGAGAGAGAGAGACAGAGAGATAGAAAAGGAGGGAGAGCTACACCCACGTAGCGGAGCGGACGCGCACGAACGCGAAGTCGATTGCCATTGTTGCGAGCAGTAAATACCGGGATCGCGGTCGCAACAACGTATACGGAACCAGTTCAACAATGAGGTTGTCGACTGATGAATAATAAAAAAAAATATACAAGCACGGAATGGAAAGGGTGGCTGGGGAGGAACAAAAAAGTCTCGTTACGCTCGTGAAAAGTTATCGACGTCTCTGTAAATTCGTTACCGGGAAACGCCACGGCGTTTTGAACACGAAAACACGATGTTATTGGACTTTATCCGCCGGAACGTCGGCCGTACGTCTGCTAATTTGATACGCGATTCGATCTTCTCGTTTAACAGGATCCGTTTACCCCTTCATTGGCGTTCGAAACGTAAGATTTCCGACTTGAAAAAATCGTATCGACGGAATTCCCTAAAACAATCTTAAAACATTGCGTCTGGAATGCACGTCTGGCCACTGGGGTTGATCTCCAACAGCACAATTTCTTTCCGGAGAACGAGCAAACCATTTTCTAGAGGGATGATCTTCTGAAGGACGATAAAATACCTTCTTCGTGAACAACGCAAATATTCCACGCAATAATTGTTCACGCATCTCCATTGCGAAGCTCACAAAGCATGATAGAGTGCCAGTGAAAATTGCGAACCCATTTTTCGTCACAAAGGAAGAGCCATCGAATGAAACGCCATTGTGATTTTCAGAGCAGGGTATATACTGCAAGCTTCAAGTACTATCTTTCGAAAATCGATTTCCGACGGCCTGGAGTCTCATCGTTGTCCCTGAAGGTAGCCTAAGGTTAATTCGCGAGAGGGTAGGTTCGAGGTATCTGGAACGGCGTTCGACGGCCGGCACAGGGCGGCATCGTCGGCCATCGTCGCCGCGCAAACTGTGACGGCAATCGCAAAATCAATTTGCATTATTCGTTTAAAAGTATGCTGGCCCGTGACGTCAGTGAGACGGCGGAGAGAGAGAAAGAGTGAGAGAGAGAGTGAGAGAGAGAGAGAGAGAGAGAGAGAGAGAGAGAGAGAGAGAGAGAGAGAGAGAGAGAGAGAGAGAGAGAGAGAGAGGGAGAGAGGGAGCGAGCGGGGGTGGGTAGGCGCGTAAGAGGGTGTCGAACGGAGGCAAGTGGCCCCGTCTGGTCGTCGATGCTCTCAAACAATCCCTTTTCTCCGCTCCCACCAACCGTGGCACCGCCGCCCCGGCACAGAGAGGGCCACCCCCTATCGCCGCCGTTACCCCCACCGTTTCCTCCGACGAGTCACCGAGAACACCCCCTTTCCGCGATCCACCCCACCAGCCACAGCCCCTTTATCATACTTTTGTATACGTCCCTTAGCCATCGAAGCCTATGCAACCCCCGCTGTTCTCGCGACAGTCGTCCTCCACCCCCTCTGCCGCCCTCCCCCGCGGCCTTTTCACCCCCTACCCCCTCCACGACACGCACAAATACCGGCCTATACCTGTTCCGTTTTCACTCCTCCCCCCGTCGTAGACGACCTCTCTCTTTCGTCCTCCCACACCCCTTTCATCCCTCTCTTTCTCGCCACGTCGCAGAAAACGCGAGACCCTTAACCCTCTGTTTACCCGGGATTACCAAGTTTCTCCATACTTGATTCTGTAATGAAAGTTATTTCGCGACAGCTCCCCGAGTCCCTCTCCCCGGAGACAAAGCTGGTCGTTCGACGCTGTTCCGCGACGCCATTCGGCGTTTCTTTGCGCCAGTAATTATCATGTCCAATTAAAAATGCTACTTTATTCTCCACCGTCCACCGACTCTTCTTCCTCTTCTTCGTTTCTGATACGCGACAGATTTATACGACGAGAAGACAGTCCGACGATTTCGGCAGTCCATGGTAGGGGATGAACGTGACCTCTTAAATCCCGGTCACATTAGGCAACTTTCGAGACGAACGACTCAGTTCATCGACCAAAGTCGTCCGTGCAACCACAGTGTCCACCACGTTGACACGACTTCTGGGGATGAACGCACTAGATCACCAGCTGGCGATCCTCGCAGGGATGTTTCCGAGAGGTTGATGAGTAGACTGCGGATTTTATGCATTTATTACATGAATGGCACGTACAATTTGAAACGGTGGACATATTAAAAGTATTTAAGGACATCAATGATATTTAAGAATATTTTTAAGGAGAACATAATTTTTATTTGGCTCCTGTGTGCTGCAATCAATGCGAATTTATTTTTTCATAAAGATCCACAGTCTAGCGATGAGTAGACTGCGGATTTTATGCATTTATAATGTTACGGAGGCTTTGCCTGCGTGACTTTTGCTCCCTTCTTGAAACCACGTGTTCATGCAGGAGGTCCAGCTCGCATGCCCAAATAAACAGTTTTTCCCCTTATGGGAAAGTGCATACATCTGGGAAACGTAGACAATTTTCCAGATTTCTGTTTACCCCCACTACCATTTTCTGAACAATTTCACTACTATATAAAAGACTCGAGCTTGGCCACCACGGGCTTAGTTAAAGTCTGAACACGAATCTGTACGCGTCTAAAGTGAGA
The DNA here is from genome assembly GCA_933228785.1 of Lasioglossum pauxillum. Taxonomy (NCBI): domain Eukaryota; kingdom Metazoa; phylum Arthropoda; class Insecta; order Hymenoptera; family Halictidae; genus Lasioglossum; species Lasioglossum pauxillum. Next base: position 13,695,779 of record OW121706.1, on the reverse strand, counting down.
TTGGGTCTGATTCCCTTTCGATCGTTTTAACTTGAAAGAAGTTTCGAAACGCAGTTCTTAAGTCAAGTCAACTCACTTACCCCCGCATTTCTCAGTACGTCAAAACCGAGAGCTCGGGAATTAGCTTCCGCGAATAATACAACACACTACAAGTGTATTTCCATTTCTCTAAAGAATATATTGTACTCTTTATATTAGATAATTGAGAGTCTTCGATATCTTTCCTACATTCTTTAAACTCCAGTAACTAGCATTTCACCCATATCGATAAACCTTTACCACTCGAGGTTTATCAACAATTCTAAATAGAGTTATGAGAGCTGAACTTCCTAATACCTCACCTCTTTTCGAAATCCTGTGACACCCGATGATGAAACAGGCATCGGCTAGTTCACAAATTCCTATCTAGTGGCGACCCGGTGGTGAAACAGACATCGGCTAGTCTACGAAAACCCTTTCCGTATCTAGTGACGACCCGGTGGTGAAACAGACATCGGCTAGTTCACGACTACCCCTTTCTCCTAACCTAGTGGCGATCCGATGATGAAACAGGCATCGGCTAGTTCACAACCTTCCATCTAGTGGCGACCCGGTGGTGAAACAGACATCGGTTAGTCCACGACACCCTCTGTCTTTCCTAACCTAGTGGCGACCCGGTGATGAAACAGGCATCGGCTAGTCCACGAAAACCTATCCTGTGACACCCGGTGATGAAACAGGCACCGGTTAGTTCACGACCATCCTGTTCACACGAACAAACCTCGGCCACGTCTATCCGCCAGCCCTCGGCTCGTAACAATGACAAGACTGAGCACGTACAATTTGAAACGGTGGACATGTTGAAAGTATTTAAGGACATCAACGATATTTAAGGATATTTATAAGGAAAACATAATTTTATTTGGCTCCTGTGTCCTGCAATCAATGCGAACGTTTTTTATTTTATGCATTTATGACAAGACTGAGCACGTACAATTTCAAACGGTGGACATGTTGAAAGTATTTAAGGACATCAATGATATTTAAGGATATTTATAAGGAGAACATAATTTTTATTTGGCTCCTGTGTGCTGCAATCAATGCGAACTTTTTTTATTTTCATAAAGATCCACAGTCTAGTGATGAGTACACTGAGGATCTTCATGCATGAAGTCTCTGTAGCTGATCATTGTGCTGATCGATTGTCATTTAAAATCTTCAAGGAAACTAACTATGTACAGTGTTCCCACGGTTGTGTGAACCTCGGGGATACCGAGTCTTAGGAAACGAAATGGAAATAGGAAACGATTTTCTACGTGTGCCGAACATAGATTTCTTGGATACCTTTTCCAAGTGTAAACGACGATCCTGGGTGAACAACGGTGCTAAGCGGGAAATTGTTGTATTGTAGTAATGCTATTCCATACCTGAGAATGATACATTAACGAACATAACTAATTCAACACAATTTAAATCAGAATAACTTTTTTATGAATGGACCAAACGACTTCAATTTCTCTGTAAGGGTAGAAGGATTAGTTTAGTAAATGACGTCTAAAAAATATTTTGAAAAAATGCATTTGGTCGGAATTGCGAAAAAAATAGTAAAAATTGATTTTTGCTACTTTTTTAGCTGGGCCAATAACGAAAATTTAAAACATGTGTTTGGTCAACTCGTATAAATGAAAAATTTATTGAAATTAGTTAATTCGTTTACGAATTATAAACGATCAAAAGTGGTAAAAAGGCGGAATATATCTTGGAAAATTGCAATTTTCACCACTTTTGATCGTTTATAGCTCGTATACCAATTAATGAATTTCAATGAAACTTTCAGAGCGTATATAATTTATGCGAGTTGACCAAACACATCTTTTAAATTTGCGTTATTGGCCCAGCTAAAAAAGTAGTCAAAATTAATTTTTACTATTTTTTCCGCAATTCCGTCCAAATGCATTTTTTCAAAATATTTTTGAAGTGAAACTTCTTTTGGCAGGGTGTAAGTCTAATTCGCGTCACGAAAATGCGTAACGGAAGTGGTGGGGATGGTTAGTCGAGCTAGTCTTAAATAAAAACTGGCTGTATCTCGGGAACGATGCGTCCTACCGCAAGAATAACGAAATTTTCAAAAGGCTCAAGCGAAAACATATAGGGTATAGGCCAACCACATGACGTATGTAGTCTTTTGAATTTAAAAAAAAAATGGAAGCAAAAATAAAACATCCGCGTGGAAAACCACACGCGGCAGAAGTAAAACTTCTTGCAGTCTAGTAATGTTTCGAAGTAAATTAAGATTGCAAATGGTAAATAATCCTAATGAAGCGACAACAAAATCATCAGGAACAACTCTCGATGCAGTATTTTGCAAGACATTTAAACAAAATTGAATCAAGAATACTTATATCATATTTTAGCTATCACAAGGCAATTATTTCAATGATAGAATCATAGAAAATCATAGAAAAAAATAATAAACGATCAAAATTTGCGACGCAAAGAAGAAGAGCGTATGGGAAATGCTATGAACTATGTCGCTTCCTTTCCCATACGCTCTCCTTCTTCGCGTCGCAAATTTTGATCGTTTATTATTTTTTCTATGATTTTCTATGATTCTTGATTCAATTTTGTCTAAATGTCTTGCAAATACTGCATGCAGAGTTGTTCCTGATGATCTTGTTGTCGCTTCATTAGGATTATTTACCGTTTCCAATCTTAATTTACTTCTAAACATTACTAGACTGCAAGAAGTTTCACTTCTGCCGCGCGTGGTTTTTTTAGACGTCATTTACTAAATCAATTCTTCTACCCTTACAGAGAAATTGAAGTCGTTTGATCCATTTATAAAAAAGTTATTCTGATTTAAAGTGTGTTGAACCAGTTATGCTCGTTACTGTACATCGAGTATCATAAAACCCCGATTTAAACACCCTGATACCTTAACCTCTTTGTAGCGCGATCGACCGCCCGAAGGGGACACCTAGTAGTGGGGATAAAAAAGACGCACATCTGCACACCCGAAAGTCACATCAATCGCGGTGACTATGTGTGAACGTCCCCGCTCACCCCGGACCCATAAGAACACCAGTTAGCCTACAATAGTTTGCGTCAGCTCATTACAACCCTCGAGAATTGTCTCTACACGTGTCCCGCGTATGATTTTCGAGAAACGATTTGCAAGAGGCAGCTCGAAACAAAGTGCAAAGTCTGATTGTTCGCGGGGGAAGAAGCATCCCCGGCGCGGGGCTGGAAGTTATTATCTTAGAAAATCAGACTCGCCGCGCTTTTCTATAAATCTTGCGGCATTACGTAGCTCTTGCGGGCCGGCGAGAGACGGCGCGGCGGGTACCAGTTAAATGGGAAAAGTTTTAGTTTTAGCGAGTCGGCTCGCCGCGAATCCGCCACCGACCAGGAAAACGAGAAAATCGCCGCCGCGCTTGACTGTCGATCTCGCTTAGGGATGATTCCTCCTGAACCAGGACAATGTTGCTCTCGTTGATTCTTCCTGAGAGATTTGTTTGATTGGTAAGACGGCTCTCGATTTTTCCCTCGTTAGAGCACCGCTCGATTCGAGGGACACGCGATGCTGTCAAGCAGTGGATTGTGTTTCCCATTGGCTGGCGAATCGGTGACGTCTGACGGCTAGAGACAAAGGGGAGCGCTATTGGACATGTCATCGGCTGATGAGGATAAAAATACGCACGGCCGAATGCCAATCTGCAAAATTGTTTCCGCGGCTCCGTCGTTTTCTCAGGAACATCGTGCTCGTAGACTTGTGAAATGAAACGATCTTTGTTTCATTTGGTCGGGCGAAACATTATTTTAAAGTGCGTAAGGACGATATGTTTGATGGATAACAGTTTGGGGTAGAATCAGCCCTGTACGCTGACTTTCATTTGATCCGGTATGAAATCGGCGGAACACGATTTGAAAGTGCGTTGTTATTGAAACGATGAAAGGTGAAAGTGGCCCCCCATCGCGCCTTTCATTCACCCGGGAGGGTCAACAAAAAATGATGCTCTTCCTCTTCACCTGATTCCTGCACGTAGGATCTTCGCGCGAGGATTTCGCGGCCACCCTGTATCGAGACCAAGGAGATTCACCTTCGCGAGGGTAGTCAGCCCGAAAGGCTGGTTTCCACGCGAGTCTTGCCGGCCGATCCGCGCGACGGAACCGAATTGATTTCCCGGCAGAGAAGCAAACCACCCGGTTACAGGCCCCGTTGCTGAACGCCGAAAAACCGCGTCTCCTGAATATTTCAGCTTGGCGCTCTCGCGACTCGCAGCCGATGGAAACGTCCATCGAACGGGTTCCGCCTTAATTAAACTCCGGGTGGAGGTGTGCAGGCCGCGGGAGAGCATGAGAGCGCGAACGAACGAACGTACGAGCGCGGCGTGTTTCCGCGATGATCGCGCGTCCCTGTAAACGCGTGTATCGCGACTTTTATCGCGAGTCGAAATTGAAACGGGCGGCCGGCCGCGATTATACATCCCGGCCCGCTAAATTGAATCCTCGCGATCCCGGGATTTTTCGAAAACAGACGCGAAATCGACAGGTGCTCTCTCTCGCATCGCGCGCGTTCGGCGCAAATGAATTCCGCCGCGGGGGGAGCAGAGGGAAAGAGCGGCGGACGATCAACGCTTGTCCATTGTCGCGATCTCGCCTGCTGTATTTTATTTGTTTATTCGACCGGCTGCTGGAATCGCGCACTCCAACACCGCGGAACAGGACGCGACGTGATCTATAACTTCGCGGATAAATGGCAAGACTCGATGCTGTCGATCGCTCGTTCCCAACGATCATCGCACCGGAAAGGCCCGACTTCATCACCGTTGGCAATAACGATTGTTAACGCGTTCACTGGCGAGCGATCATCCCCCGAAATTCCACGAAATCGAAGTAATAATTGCGATAAAAATTGCAGAGTTAAAAGATTATTCCTTGAACTCTTAGATCGTACGAATCCCAATGACGAGTTTTTAATTAATCGTAAACCAAGCGTTAATCTAAAATGATCGAGTCTCAAATATTTAATTTTTTGCTCTGAACAATGCGATTGGTGCTTATTCATAAATCACCGAAGACAGAAGTACAGTATAAGTAAACGAGCTCGCATTGACTTCCCGTCGTTCCTGAAACGTCCTGGATCGAATGAAATTTCAGAATTCAATAGAATTCAATTTCCCTTCTCAATTTCGGAGTCAAAACAGCTTCGAGTACAAAAGCTTGCAAGTGGAGCTGAAGTGCATTCAAAAGAGGGACAGTGACGTCGCGACCCTCTTCCGGGAGGAAAAGGGATCGACGCCGGCGGTTTTCCAGGGTGAAAAGAGAGTGTCGATGATGATGGTTCGCCGTGGAGTCGTGTGATACGTGTCGCGGACAATTTTTGCTCGCGATTTCGAACGAGCGGGAGGTGCTCGGGGCAACCTGGTGATTCCAGGCGTCGATGGGTCAAAGGCGGACTGCCACTTTCGAGTATAAAGCTGGCTTTCGCGAGAGGGAATAATCGTTCTCCGCTTTATGACGCGAAGTCGTGCCACGCGGCCTGGTCTTCTCGCAGCTTGTTTTACACGCGCGTTCGCTCGCCACCCCCGCTCGCGCGAGCACAGCTTCGAGGCTCGAAGAGCGAGAAGAATTCTCTTCGACTCGACAGAAGAGGCACTTCCCTGCGCCGGGAAATAAGCAGAAATCGCGAAAGAAGGGAACGCGAGAGGAGAGGAGTGTTAAGTTGGAAGAGGGGGATCGGGTAGACTAGGAGCGGGGGAAGAGAGAAGACGAAGAGAGAGAGAGAGGAAAAAAGGAGGAACCGTCGTAAGTTATTCCGCAGCATTGTTGCGTTCGTCGAAGCACACCGGGGCAAAGAATCTTCTACTACAGGCAGTCTTGAAATTTCACCGAGGAATAAGTTCCCCGGTGGAAAGTTTCCTTCGCCGTCGACTCTCTCGGCCGGGTACTTTCTCAGTTCCGGGGAATCGGTTTCTATAATTTCGGCCCGCGGGATCGCGCGGCCGCCAAGCAACGCCGCTTCCGCGGGATAAATAAGAATTTCGGATCCATTGTGCATACTTCGGAATAGTTGCGCAAAAACCGAGTTCAAGAATCTCTCTCTCTCTCTCTCTCTCTCCTTCTCTAGCTCCGGGGCTTTCTTTTCCTCGCCAATTTCGCGCCCGTGGCGGTCCGCGGAACAGCTACCTATCCTCCGATTTCGATCATTTTTGGATACGTTGTAGGAATTGATATTCTGAACAATTTTTTCCTTTCCTTTTCGCATAGCTTCCGAGATATTCGCGAAACACTATCGTTCACCGGCTACTTGCGATCTCTGCAGTAGCTCAGTGCACTGGCAAGCGTACTTTTAACCGAGCACTACCGTACTGTCATTCAAAATCATATGGTTTCTCAGAAGATGCACTGATAGAGCTAGCATGATCGTGTGCGTGCGTCATCGTCTCCCTGTCCATTCGGATCATAGATCTGAGGTTGCAAAATATGAAAGAAAACCTTGTGTCCATTGTTATACATAAGAATACTAATCCTACATTATAAAATGCTATCGTACCTCACCGTCGTAGGCAAAAAACGCATGCGAATCGGCTTTGAACCCATCATTTTACAACCACCGCGCTTCGACAACATCAACCCCGGCAGATAAACAACACGTGCGACGTTATAAACACGCCATTGACGACCGAAGACAATACAAAAGGAATTTCTTTGACAGTTTCTTCCATTCCTTATCCTAACGTCCTCCAATCAGCAAACGCTACGTTACCCCACCTAAATCCACTCTTAACCATTCATGAAAAAAACCGAGGTGACAATCGCAGTACTATTTTGATCGCGGTCGGAATCAGTTCTCGTTTGCTGTCACGATTTCGGAAAGCGTGTTGCGTGGTGTTCAATGATTATGTAGAAGTGTGGTGTTTCGTGCTATATGTATACACAGTTATTGACACGTATTCGCGTAAATGTCATTGTCCTGTGGATCCGACGAAGAACAGAAGATTCGGAAAAATTTGTAAGTACCTATACTTTAAATTAGTATTTTAGAATGCAGGATTAATATCCTTATGCGCGGATACTTTTTAGTTGGGTGCACGAATACTTTTTACACTAACTGTAACTCAATAACTATCTGTTTGCAACATATATTAATGTAAAAAATGTGTTCATGCAAAAATCGTTAACAACAATTTTCTTTAGTATAAACAATTTTGCGTCAAGTTTCTTTCACAAATGTCGACCGATTCGGAGGTGTAGATTCTCCCCCAGGACGGATGACCATTACTTTTTATACACTTCCATACAATTATTTTTTTCGATTATATATTTCGATTATACAATTGATTGTACAATTCGAGGCACTGACAGGTGAATTGTAGTAGACCGGGACTGACACGTGTAAATTTAACCGAACGCTACAGTAGTGTCTTTCAAAAATCAGGACACGCCGGAAGAGCTAGCAGCCTAGATCGCTCGTCCGTTTGAATTTGTAGATCTTCGGCAACTTGCAATCTCTGTACAGTAGCTGAACTGACAAGTGAATTGTAGTAGATTGTGTCTGACTCGTGTAAATTTAACCGAACGCTACAGTAGTTTTCCAAAATTCAGAACGCATCACTTGAGCTAGTAGCCTAGATCCCTCGTCCCTTTGAGGTAGTAGATCCTCGGCAACTTGCGATCTCTCTACAGTAGCTCAAGTAACAAGTGAATGTAGTAGATTGAGAATGACTCTTGTAAAGTTAACACCGAGCGCTGCAGTAGTTTTTCAAAATTCAGAACACATCAGTAGAGCTAGCAGCCTAGATCCCTCGTTCCCTTGGGTGTGTAGATCCTCGGCAACTTGCGATCTCTGCACAGTAGCTCAAGCGAATTTTAGTAGACCGGGACTGACTCCTGTAAATTTAACCGAACGCTACAGTACTGACTTTCAAAGTTCAGGACGCACCGGTAGAGCTAGCAGTCTAGATCCCTCGTTCCTTTGAGTTAGTAGATCCTTGGCAACTCGCAATCTCTGCACAGTAGCTCAAGTGAATTTTAGTAGACCGGGTCTGACTCGTGTAAATTTGACCTGTGCCGTGAGCCAGATGTTTCCTCCGGAATGAGCTATGCAACCGAAGCGTCACATTTGGTTTCTTGCACTCCACGGGCGTTGATTACGTCGTCGGCGGTTCTAACGAGCCCGGTGTACAAGCGACACGAGTCGATCCTCGAAGGTGGAGTCACGTCGAATTGAAAAAAGGTTTCTCCGGTGGATCGATAGCCTCTCCTGTCCCCTCGAGGCTGTCCGCTCAGCACCGGGCGCGCGGCAGGAACACTTCCTTTACGTTTTACGAGCCATCGTCGTGGAGGGGGTTGGGGAGGTCGGCCAGGATCGTTACTCTTTTTCTGAAAGACGTTCTGCTCGGCGCGCTCCCTTCTTTCGATAGTCGTGTCGGGGAACATAGCTGTGGACGTGCTCGCGAGGACACGTACCCACCGTTGCCGACGCTACTTGCGGTTTTTTCCGGTTTTACGGCCAGTCGGACCGACCGGAGTGGTTGGTTACTCTTTCACGGGGAGGGAACACCTTTTTGCGCCTGCCGAGGGTGGCTCGTTTCCTTTTTTCCGTCCTCTCCTGACCCCCACCTGGGGCGCCGGAATTGCGCGCGAATTCTGGGCTATTCTCTCTCGGACGCCAGCTCGGATTGAAGGGAAACGGACGGGGTGCACCTGCAGAACTGTCTACGCACCGTCCAATCATTTCTAGATGCGTCGAAACATTTTGAACGACTTCTTCCTGTCCACGATTAGCAACGGTCTTGCTTAGTTTATGAAATATTCGCGAAAAACTGTCGACACCGCTATAGTGAATTCCGCACATGCTTTTATTTGTTCATGACGTCGCACGCGTTAGTATTGGTGGCTACTTATCGCCCGTTTAGACTTGGGGAGCCTCGGGTGAGCTTGAAGGTCCCGTGCACAACTGCATATGCACGACTGCGAGCAATGTCTCATAGAATTATTTGACGTGACCTTGGTGAATATCGTCACTCCGAAGTTAAGAAACTTATTAATAGACTGTGTATCCGTGTGCAAAATAAAAATTGTACTCATCAATTTGCAAGACAATGGAACGCAAATTCTACGCATCGTGACAGTATTTAGACTTCGAATTATTTTCGTTCGAGATACTCGGTCTTTAAATGGTTTTTATTCATCAATATAGTCTCCTCGAACTTTAACGACTAAACCAGCGTCGCAGAGCACTGCTTTCGCATCCTCCGGGAATTCCGTTCCTTGAAGTTCCTCAAAATAGCTGTTTACTGCAGCTCTCGGTTCATCATCTGACGAAACTCGACGACCACGAAGGAACTGTTTCAATTTCGGGAAGAGACGGAAGCCTGAGAGGGCCAATTACCCAAAGCATTTTTCATTTCGCTAAAAATTATGTCCGCTTTACCGTGAACCAACTCGGTTCCATGTCGTCTATTAACTTGTTCCAGAAATTCATTTGTACGGCTACAAACATCCACGATTTACAGCGTCGAATTTATTTTAGTGAATCTTCCAGCAACAGCGGTAATTTCTACCGTGAACACAAATCAATTCATATGACATAGTCTAATAATTTCTTTGCGTACATATTGATTTAAGATTATTGAGACACATCTATTTCTTTAAGTATACATTATTTAAAAAATCGCTGGAAACTTGGATGAATACGTTCTTGTTATTTTCACAAAGGAATGTAAAATCTTCTGATTTAGTACTGCGTAAATGAAGCGTTAAAAATGTTTATTTTACATAGAACTCCGCAGTCTGCTAAGAAATTGAGGAGCGAAACTGAAGAAAATGTTTCTCGATTCTACTTTCTAGACAAGGGGACAAAGGGAGGGGATGATAATTTTGCAAAAATGGCCACGTGTTCGGAGATAATGTGCGATCGCGAACACGCCCGAAAGAGGGTCGGCGACCTCTCGCAGGTTTCCTTGCCGACGCTCTCGTCGTCGCCTCCGACAGAAAGTACAAATTAAAGCCGAACGAAGCGGGTCGCCGGAGAAAAGATTGGAAATGCCGGTGTCGGAGGGTGGTGGGGAAATCAATTTGGTTTGCGACTGCGACGTGTGAACGTCGCTTGAATACTGTTTTGGACGCAACGTGTGAAAATCAAAGAGATTTCACCGCGGCGCGGCGACTCGACTCGGTTCGGTTCGGCGGCGCGGCGCGTCCTCGAGCGTACAACAAAACCGAGAGAGCTCTTGTTCCTTTTCCCCGGAGATTAGCCACGTTCCCGGTATACTCATCGACACCTCGTTCTACCGGCGCCACCGGTCTTATTGACGTTTAATTGTCGCGAAAACCGCGCGCGCGAGAACGCGAGCCATTGGCCGCGTATCATTCCGCGCGAAATTACACCGTGCGAAAGTGGGATCCAACGAAAGACGTGGGAAAGCTCGTGTAGACCGGAGAACACACCGCCGGCAATTTTATGGAAAATCTAGAAATCGTTGTATCAAAGGGTGTAATTATCTTGCTGTCCCAAACACCTATTCTTTCCTGACGGATCTGGAACCATCTCTGCCCGGTGCAACCTATTTTCACATCCGCTTTCCAATCCCAACGCGACAGTGTGTTTTTCAAAAGACTCGGAAAACGCGTCGGCTAATCGGATAGGATGACCTCATACCCTTCTTTCGACAGTCCGAACCCTCGCACAACCACCTACGTACTCGATGGACGCTCCTGTCGAATACCTTTAACACACCAGCACGAGAACAGCTCGCCTAAACCAGCTAATTAACCTTTAATCGCACGTGCGACTTGCGGCCTCTCTCTTCATCAGTGGAGCGACAAATCAAAAAGCAAGGAAACTTTTATAAAATTGTTGCGAACTTTTTCTTGTCCACTTTTAATGGTTCTGTTTTATTTAAACGAAACTTACATAGTTCCTACATAGTTCATAGTTCATACATAGTTCCCACTTAGATAATGGTTTGGCAACAGATTTGGTACACATCGAAATATTTATTCGACAGTCAGTCATAGATTCTTAATTTTTCGTTCTTTTTAAATTTCATTTGACTAGAAAGAATTTAGACAACGTGCAACTATGAAAATAATTGCATGACATTCTAGAAACATTGAGAAATACTGAAGAATTTTTTCGAAATTATTGGGTTGGCAAGGAAGTAAATTTGGTATTTTAAGGTGAAATAGAAAGCCCAATCTTTTTATTCAAGCAATGAACTTTAATGAATAAGATATTTTCCCTTTTGTTCGATGATCTTTTGCCAAAAAGAATAAATAGAAAATGTATTATTGATTAAAGTTCATCGCTTGAATAAAGAAATTCGATTTTATTTCACCTTAAAATACCGAAATTACATTCTTGCCAACACAATATGTGAGCCAAAAGAAGCAAATGGAATATAAAATCCGCAGTCTAGTCGTTATGAACGAACAAGATCCATTATGAATTAGTCGAATAAGTACACTAACGAGCATAACTGATTCAACAGACTTTAAATCAGAATAACTTTTTTATGAATGGACCAAACGACTTCAATTTCTCTGTAAGGCTAGAAGAATTAATTTAGTGAATGACATCTAAAAATATTTTGAAAAAATGCATTTGATCGGAATTGCGAAAAAAAATAGTAAAAATTGATTGTTACTACCACGATGATGTATGATAGATGTGTTTTAGAAATTACACTGTCCAACAGCCAAAAAGTATTTCGATTCCCACTGTATATGATTCTTATAGAGTTTTTCGCGCTGATTTCAAATCTGTCCTTAATCTTTCTCCTAGACGTACAATTTTTCAGAAAATTGAGTTTTACAAAAAGACATATTTTTCAACTTTGAACAAATATTGTGATGTTATTATAAAAGATATTGAATTGTTCTTTACAGCAAACGATTCTGTAGACTTTCCCGAATACAGTGATATCCAATATTAATACATTATGATTGTTTAAACATGTTTACAGACGGAGAGACACTACTTTTTGCACCAATTTTCGCGTATATTTTTGAATTTATCTAAAAAATAAGGGTCCTGCGGAAAATCGAACTACACCATGCGAAAGAGCAGACTTTTTATCTTGAGAAACCACTCTTCCAAGTTTACATGGTCGACGTTTTTTTCGAACCAGAAAGCAAAATATCTTCACCCGAAATGAGTTTCCGCCAGTGGCGCTCATCACTAGAACGGGTGTTCGCCACGCCGCACATTGGGAACTTTTGACCAAACTCGATTCAAAATCAAAGAACTTTCGATAGAAATGAGGTAGAGTGATGAAATTTTTTTTTAATTAAAGCTGAAACTTGGAAGAATATGGGAAAAATAGGGAGATTATGGTACGAACGTTTTTTAACCTTGAGAAAATTCGTTAAACTTTAACAATTTCAAGAAAATGTGCGGAAAATTTTTTTTTAATATGCTGTATATCGTTTCCCGTAGATTTTTTCACGCTGATTTCAAATCTGGTCTCAAAATTTGTCTACGACCTCAGGATTTTGCAAGAAATCGATTTTTGTGAACAGAACTAATGTAGTCATTTTTTCATTGAAATGATTTGATAACCGACTAGTTTGAAGATATATTGTATTCTCATATAATATATAAAACACAATAAAATTAAACATAATGAAGTATTTGAACGTTTATTTGACGTATATCACTTGACGGACGATCAGCCGACGTATCCCTGCGATTGTCGCTGGCACTCCTTGTAGGCTGTGTGACTATTTTCCATGATTATATTTTCATTTACACAGGAAGTAAGGCAAGTATTTAATCTTTTTAACTTACTTCTCATCAACGAATTCTTTAACTTCTGGTGATAAAAATAAGAATAAGGTATCACCAGAAGTTAAAGAATTCGTTGATGAGAAGTAAGTTAAAAAAATTAAATACTTACCTTACTTCCTGTGTAAATGAAAATATAATCATGGAAAATAGATATCTAATTTAAATTACAATACAGTCCTCGCGTAGTAACGGAGAAACCACATTTTCTTGAAATTGTGAAAGTTTAACGAATTTTCTCAATGTTAAAATACGTTCGTACCATAATCTCCCTATTTTTCCCATATTCTGCCAAGTTTCAGCTTTAATTTAAAAAAAAATTTCATCGCTCTACCTCACTTCTATCGCAAGTTCTTTGATTTTGAATCGACTTTGGTCGAAAGTTCCCACTGTGCGGCGCGGCGCACAGTGGGCCAGATCGGCGCGCTAGCTGTTCACGCGTATTTCACCATTATTTCAAAACGTAGAGACCACTTTAAATATATCGTCGGATTCGTCTTGGCATCAGCTATAATATTATTGAATAAAAAATATATAGTTATAAATAAATAATGAAGGTAAACACCATTTTTTATTAAAAAAAAGAAATTATTGAAATTTTTTGTATTGAGATTTGTAGAAGACTGAGTACTGATTACTTTTTGTAGGAAACATTTTTTTGTTACATCACCGGAAATGTCTGTAAACTCGTGTGAATAATGAATAATATTTGAAAACTGGCTATTCAGGCATTCAAACAAGAGTAATTCATAATTATTGAATGAATTAAGTATATTATATTTAATGAAATAACAAAAATGTGTTATTACTGTCTTATTTAAAAAATTTCAAAAATTCAAACAAGATTAAGTATTATATTTTACAAAGTTCCTGACTATATTCGATTGATCATACGGATTTTCTGCTTATAACTCTGTTTATCTATGAATAAACAAAAATCTATACTATAATTCCTCTTAACAAAGGTAAAATACAGGTCTTTAATATGGAAAAACTGCTCTGATGCTATACTACGATGCTGTTACTATAATCTCTCAAATACAAATGATTCAACTGTGAGCTAGTAATAAGTTCGAATGTTTATCAATGGTCGTATAATCTAAAAACTTCATAAGATAGGTCTGGGTTAGATCTTTATACTCTTAAGAGCTGCTGAGTGGTCGTCAATGCGTCTCGCGCAACGCGATTCGCCGCGGAATTGCGTGACACGCGACGCTTTAAACCATCATAATTTCCAAGTTTGGATCGATTTGGATGTGAAATTTGCAGGATCTTTTAGAGGAGACGTTGCTGAAAATGTTTCACTTTGTTAGAGCACGACACTATATAACACTCTTAACTTATCCCTTGTCAAAGGTGAAAAACTTTGACGGTATTCCTTGGTTGACTAAGTATTTTTTTTTATAACAAATTATGAACATTAATGTTTAGTTCCTGGTGCATTCTCAACATACAGGGTGTCCCAAAATTCGTGAACTTCCCGAAAGGGGGTGGTTCCTAAGACCATTTGAAGCGACATTTTCCTTTGCAAAAATGTTATCCGCGGCTTTGTTCAGGAGTTATTAACGAAAAACACGGACCAATCAGAGCGCGACCTAGACGCGAGTTGCCACAGTCGGCCAATAGACAGTTGGCGCGCCGAGCCGACTGTGGCAACTCGCGTCTAGGTCGCGCTCTGATTGGTCCGTGTTTTTCGTTAATAACTCCTAAACAAAGCCGCGGATAACATTTTTGCAAAGGAAAATGTCGCTTCAAATGGTCTCAGGAACCACCACCTTTCGGGAAGTTCACGAATTTTGGGACACCCTGTAGATATACATTCTTCATACAAAAACAAATTGGGCACTTAATCTTTAGTAGGTTTTCCAGGACATCGTTATGAAGAAAAGGAATTTTTTCGGTGATAAATCGTATCTGAAAAAGTTTGATCTTTGAACGCTTATTGTAACGAGAGTTTTTAATAACTTTAATTAATATTATCGTTTTTGAATGTAATGGACATTTAAGAAACATTGTACATTCGTTTAAAATCGATATGAGGACTTCGATTTTTTAACTCATGAACAGCTAGCGCGTCGATCTGGCCCATGTGCGGCGTGGCGAACGCCCGTTCTAGTGGTGAGCGCCACTGGCGGTAACTCATATCGGGCGAAGATATTTTGCTTTCTGGATCGAAAAAAACGTCCACCACGCAAACTTGAAAGGGTGGTTTCTCAAGATAAAAGTCTGCTCTTTCGCGTGGTGTAGTTCGATTTTCCGCTGGACCCTTATTTTTTTAGATAAATTCAAAAATATCCGCGAAAATTGGTGCAAAAAGTAGTGTCTCTCCGTCTGTAAACATGTTTAAACAATCATAATGTATTAATATTGGATATCACTGTATTCGGGAAAGTCTACAGAATCGTTTGCTGTAAAGAACAATTCAATATCTTGTATAATAACATCACAATATTTGTTCAAAGTTGAAAAATATGTCTTTTTTTAAAACTCAAGAACTGTGCGTCTAGGAAAAAAATTAAGGACAGATTCGGAAATCATCGCGAAAAACACTACAAGAATCGCATAGTGGGAATTAAAATACAAAAAAAGACGCTCTACGTTATATACGCTCTGAAAATTTCATTGAAATTGGTTAATTGGTTTACGAGTTACAATCGATCAAAAGTGGTAAAAAGGCCGAAAATCTTGAAAAATTGCAATTTTTAACACTTTTGATTGTTTATAACTCGTAAGCCAATTAACGAATTTCAATTAAATTTTCAGAGCGTATATCATTTATACGAGTTGACCAAACACATCTTTTAAATTTTTGTTATTGGCCCAGCTAAAAAAGTAGTAAAAATGCATTTTTTTCAACATATTTTTCACACATCATTTGCTAAACTAATTCTTCTAGCCTTACAGAGAAATTGAAGTCGTTTGGTCCATTCATAAAAAGGTTATTCTGATTTAAAGTGTGTTGAATCAGTTATGCTTGTTAGTGTAAAATTCGCAGTCCAGCGTTATGAACGAACACGATCCATTATGAATTATTCGAATAAGTAGCTCTAGGTTCAAAGTCAATGCCAAAGTCAAAGTTTTACGGCGAGAAGCGTGTACACGCTGAATCACCGTCGCTTTTACGAACAAGAAGAAGCACGAATATCGTGAAAACGGAATTTCGCGTCGAGCTAATCACGGTTTCGTTATCTCGGTTGGATCTTGGTGTTTAGAAGAAACAAAGTGATCTATCAACGAGACTCTAGAACTGTTCGAAACGTTTCGCGGCAGTGAAAAAGGCATTAGTCGCCAGACAGAAGGCGCTCGGGCACTCGCGCGCGCGCGTGCCTAGTAACTTTCACGCGTACATAAATTGACGAGCGGCTCACGGCATTTCTCTTAATTCCATTCGTGCCCATTTTTTGTCACTTATCGACTTTTCCATAGCCAGAGAGAGACCCAGCGTTAGTTCTGCTCTTGGTCGCGGCATTAATCATACCTGGCGATTTCGCCCGTGGCGTTATCCCGCCGTGCCGCGCGGAATTTGAACTTTTTCTGCCGGGGACAGAGAGGGAGAGAAAGCCGCGACAGTCGTGGCTGTGTTTTGAAATTCGATCTACTTCTCCCGGTTTCATCATTCCGCGATTTACGGCCTTTCGTTTGCCAACGGAGAGCTTCCCGAAGACACCCCAAGTCGCTCCAAAGAAAACAACTTTGCCTTAAGGGGGTAGTCTCGTTTCCAGGATTGCGAGGGTGCGGAATCCGCCTTCTTATTTCTCCGTAATGCAAAGACGGTGGTTTTCAGTAGTCAAAAGCGCTAGATGGAAGATCGATCTAGGCCGCGATCGCCCTCAAAAGTCCTATTTTTACGTTCATCAGGCGTCATTTGTATTATTCAAAAGCATAAAGCTGTGCGTGTAGCTATTTTCACAAAGCTGCGACAGCTACATGCTGCCGAATAATGCAAATTACATCCCGTAAACGTAAAAATAAGAGTTTTGAGGGCGACTGCGACCCATATTGATCTTTTATCTAGCGCTTTCGACTACTGAACAACCCCATTATAGATAATTGCATTATCTACCTCATAAATATTATACGTACCAGGGAGATACGAAAGAGACTATTTTACTTGATAAAAATACTAGGTGTCATTTTAACAATTTCTGTTATAATTAGACTGCGGATCTCTATGCAAAATAAAAATTTTCTTCGTCACTTACAAAATGCAAGAATCGTATAAAAATTTTTTCTCGTCTTTAACAATTGTAATACCTTGAAAATAACATTACTGTTTTTTTACTGTTCTAAATTGCAATTACCCATTTTTGTCATAAATGCATAAAATCCGCAGTCTAGTTATAATATATGCCACTCAAAATACGTTTATTAAATACTTTCCTAGAAATGCATCTTTCTAGCTGATGAACCCTTTGCACTGTAGTTTATTTACAGATAAACATCTAGACTATTGAAACAATTTTCACATTATTAAAATTGTACAACATTGTAGGTGTTTGTTGCTGATGTTTCTAAACAGAAAATAGAGTAACTTCATAGTGATCAACACATACAAATACAAGTCCATTGATAGGAGAACAAAAATAATTAATTCACGTGCTCATTTTCAGGGAAGCAGCATGCAAGACTTGGGGACTTGGGTCCATTTTGACCGAGAGCAACAACCGCTTCATCTAAAATTTTCCAGTGTCCAAGAAAAGGATCCAACAAAAGGATTATTAAATATGTCGGTATCTAATCAATTACTAAACATTTAATTTCATATCCACAGAATGAAAAGAAAGTATATAGAACTGAATTATTCTAGGTCGGGAGAAATGATTAATTTTCGAGTTAAAATAGCTTCGACTGCAAAGGGTTAACAAATTTTTGTAAGAATACAATATGCCACACAAAATACGTTTGTTAAATACTTTCCTAGAAATGCATCTTTCTAGCTGATGACCCCTTAGCACTGCAGTTTATTTATAGATAAACATCTAGATCATTGAAACGATTTTCACATTATTAAAATTGTACAACATTAATTGTGGGTGTGGATTAAAGTTTTACAATGCACTAATGCTTCTAAACAGAATAGAGTAACTTTTTAGTGATCAACACATAGAAATACAAAGCCATTGATAGGAGAACAAAAATAATTAATTCACGTGCTCATTTTCAGGGAAGGAACACGCAAGACTTGGAGACTTGGGTCCATTTCGACCCGGAGCATCAAGCATTTTATCTAAAATTTCCCAGTGTCCAAGAAGAGGATCCAACAAAATGATTATTAAATATGTCGGTATCTAATCAATTACTAAACATTTAATTTCATATCCATAGAATGAAAAAAACTATATAGAACTGAATTATTCTAGGTTGGGAGAAATGTTTAATTTTCGAGTTAAAATTTTTGTTATAATACTATGTGTCACTCAAAATACGTTTGTTAAATACTTTCCTAGAAATGCATCTTCCTAGCTTATGACCCCTTAGCACTGCAGTTTATTTATAAATAAACATCTAGATCATTTAAACGATTTTCGCATTATTAAAGTTGTACAACATTCTGAACAGAATGGAGTAACTTCGTAGTGATCAGCACGTCCAAATAGAAACAAAGGTCCATCGATAGGAGAACAAGAATAATTAGAATAATTATAAGGGGCACGCAACACTTGGGAACTTGGGTCAATTTCGACCCAGAGCAACAACTGCTACATCTAAAATTCCATTTCCCAGTGTGCAGTTCAAACAATTAGCTATTCTGAATCCAATAAGAGGATCAACGCGTCGATCGCCGAACAAGCTCCAAAAATCGTTGCATAACCGAACCATACGTTAAAGGGTAAAAGCTGCTACAATAGTTCCTGGTATTTCATCGGGCGTCAAGGTCTGCGGTAGCGAGTGCACAACACATCTGCGGTCTAATCGCGAGCATATGTCGGCGAAATCACCTTACATAATTTGATTAAATGAGACTGCATCGTTATCAGCAATATGTTTACTCGACTGGGAAGATTTCGATAAATTTCCGAGCGAGCAATATTTCTCGAAGATTGCTTCGTCCCGGAACGGCGGCGGAGTATGACAGTATCAAGAATTCATAGGCTGGTGGCAGAAGAGTACGAAAAAAGAAATAAAATTCAGTGACACTGGTCATGGATGACCGGCAACCGAACGAACGTGTGCGCCGATGAATATTCCATGGCGGACACGGACACCCGATCGGGAAAGATGTCGGCGCGAAACTGGCACGGTAAACTGTCCGCGGAAAACTATCCTGTCCAATTAGAGAGAGGTTGTGGAAAGTTTCAATGAAGAGCTCGTTAAAAATGTAGCCGCATCGCCGGCCGTGCAGTTAATTCGAATTCGATGGAGCACCGTCGCCGAATTAAACCTTGGGACGAGCATCGACTAGGTTCAAACGATCCGAAGCTAAGCGACTCTCGATCGAAATCGATCGTCTCGGACATTTTCTCTGGTAAATAGAAACCATTCGAAGAAGAAGAAGAAGAAAAAAGAAGAAGCCAAAGGAACGTTGAGGAACAGAACGCGGAGCCAATGTTCGTCACGATCCATCAGTGTTTACCAAGAAAAAGATGCTGGTAACGATGATAACATAAATCAACCTTTTGCGAGTGTGTTCGGATTGGAAGCTTGGGGGAAAAAATCGTGACGCAAGAGAAAGGCTCGTTGCGGGTATCCAATAAACGAGCTGAAAAATGTCGCTCGGTCCACACGAATCACGCAAAAACCTGGCATCAACCGGCCCGCGTTTACGCACGCGTTGTCGACACCGAAAATCCCTAGGATGCTGCTATAGCTGGGTATAGCGTTCGAGCTACCGTAGGATGAAGGGGACCTTGAAGAGGCTGTCTCTAGATCCTCGCAGAAACAATCGTACTCGAGCTCTGAACAATACAATTAAATTCGGTACCAATGGTAAAATATGTCCTCGAAGAGGAAACAATTTGAGCTGCTACTGCAATTAGATCGACATAAATATTTTCAACTGGGTTTCTCTCGGTTCGAAATTTGTCTGCCTCATCACGAAGCGAAAGCAGTGTCCGATGACAGGCATGACTCGACGGATCAGCGTTTTAATTACGTCGTTCTCGAAACGGGGACAGAAATGTCGGCGCATAACAGGCGCGTCTTGTTCGTCCGTTGGTGTCCATCGATTCCGAGGAGCCGTTGACTGCAGCCTCGTTGCACCCTGTTGCAAATCGTCGTCGGCCGACAGGGATCCCGATGCACCGCAGTTTCGTGTCGGCCGGCGAACAATGCTACGGAGTCGCGCGCTTCGCCGACGAATAAGAACGATAACAGAAACGATACTGAGCTAATTATCTCGGTGTGCCGCGGCACTTGCAACAATGGGTCGGGAGCGGTAACGTCGTCGACGCAAATAATACGTTTCGTGGCGCGGGTCACTATCCGTTCGACCGTTACCGGGAAATAAGAAGCGAGACGAGGAGAGGAGAGGCTACTTTTCAAGCACACGGAGAACGAACGGAAAAAAGAAGAAGATCGAGCGAGGCCGAGAGTCAAGACGTTCGCACGGTTATCTTCGATATTGACTCCTCTGCCCCTCCATCGTGCGCGCTCGTCTCTTTCGAGCCGCTGCTGTCTGTGTAGTGGTTTCGTGCCCCGTAACCGTTTCGCTGGTGTTCGACGGAGAGGAGCCCTCGATAAATACGCAATTTGTTATTCGCCGTGGTAAATACGCGGTTAGGAACGATTTTGTATTCGGATCGGGTCCGACGATGCGGCCCGGGCACTCTGTTTCACGCCTACAATTTTGCAACGGGCGACGACGACGACAGCTGAACACTCTCCGGGCGAGAGAGAGAGAGAGCTACTTTTTTTCTCCGTGGCGACGACGATAGACGTGATGGCATTTGCGCGTTTGCTCGCAAGCGAGATGGACACTCTGATCTGCGGAAAACTGGGAAATGGAAATTGGATCCCTGTCGTGGAGGGGGAAGTGGTCCCCTAGTGGAGCCAAGGAGTAGCTTTCTAGATGGGAAAAAGAGTAATACCTTAGTGGAAAAACGGGCGGCGCTTTCGTGCAGCAAATTGGTTTACTAGTGAAGGAGAATAGCCGTGCTGGGAGGAAGAATATTTGTCCCTTAGTGGAGAGGACAGTCTGGAAAATGAGTAGCTCCCTGGTCTAGGAAATAAACAACTCCCCAGTTTACACGTGTATTAGTAGAAAATATATATTGTATATACGTATATTGCTACTCTATATAACAAGAAAATGAATAGCCACCCAGCCTAGAGAATAAATTGCCTTCTAGACTAGAAAATGAGTAGCCCCCTAACCTAGAGAATAAGAGAATAAGTCTAGAGAATAAATAGCTCTCTATTATAGAGATTCAACAGGTTCCTAGTCCAAAAAATGCGTAGCCCCCTAGCCTAGAGAATAAATAGTTCCGTAGTCTAGAAAATGGGTAGCCCACTAGTTTAGAAAATGAGTAGCCCCCTAGCCCAATGAGTAAATAACTTCCTAGTCCATAAAATGGGTAGCCCACTAGTTTAGGAAATGAGTAGCCCCGAGCCCAATGAATAAATAGCTCCCTAGTCCAAAACATGGGCAGCCCACTAATTTAGAAAATGCGTAGCCCCCTAGCCTAGAGAATAAATAGCTCCGTAGTCTAGAAAATGGGTAGCCCACTAGTTTAGAAAATGAGTAGTCCCCGAGCCTAGTGAATAAATAGCTCCCTAGTCTAAAAAATGCGTAGCCCCATAACCTAGAGAATATATAGCTCCGTAGTTCTAGAAAATGGGTAGCCCACTAGTTTAGAAAATGAGTAGCCCCCTGGCCTAATGAATAAATAGCTCCCTAGTCTAAAAAATGCGTAGCCCCCTAGCCTAGAGAATAAATAGTTCCGTAGTCTAGAAAATGGGTAGCCCACTAGTTTAGAAAATGAGTAGCCCCCTAGCCCAATGAGTAAATAACTTCCTAGTCCATAAAATGGGTAGCCCACTAGTTTAGGAAATGAGTAGCCCCGAGCCTAATGAATAAATAGCTCCCTAGTCCAAAACATGGGCAGCCCACTAATTTAGAAAATGCGTAGCCCCCTAGCCTAGAGAATAAATAGCTCCGTAGTCTAGAAAATGGGTAGCCCACTAGTTTAGAAAATGAGTAGTCCCCGAGCCTAGTGAATAAATAGCTCCCTAGTCTAAAAAATGCGTAGCCCCATAGCCTAGAGAATATATAGCTCCGTAGTTCTAGAAAATGGGTAGCCCACTAGTTTAGAAAATGAGTAGCCCCCTGGCCTAATGAATAAATAGCACCCTAAACAAAAAAATGAGTGGGCCCCTAGTGTACAGTACGAGTATCTTCCAAGTCTAGAAAATGAATAGCTCCCTCTAGAGAATGATTTGCGGGTAAAAGCGGGCGACCAGAGCGATTAACAAAGAATTTTCAAGGTGGACTGTTCTCTTTTTGCAGTACAAGGTGCGTCGATTAAGGGGACGTGTACGAGTCGAAATAACAGCCGATTGACAGGTGTCATCGGGCTCGTAGTCGACGGTGCGCGCCACGATGAAGTTGCTGACGGGATCGGTGTCGTTACACCGTGTTTGCTATGCACGCGTGGTACGCCGCGAACACAGAGGTCGTTCGCACCGTGACGGCCAAGCTGTAATATGCCGGCAGCGTGCTCCGGAACCGCATGGCTGCGTGAGTGCCCGACATCGCTTTTCCTTCTTATCGAGCCTCGATCTACGATCGACCTAGCGCAATCTTTATTAGCATATATTTCGATCGGCACACACGGCTCCCGGCTGGTCGATTATCATTATTTGCACATTGACCCAGATAATTATTGCCCCACTTCTTTTTTTTCTTTCCCTCCCTCGGATTTTTCCTTGTGCACACCCGCGCACCGGGTCTATCGTTCAGGCTGCGGTTACTGTTATTATTATTATTACCACAATTGTTATTGTCATTATCACGTCGACGTCATCGCAGCGGTTTCATTTTTCCTCTAGGCACGTTTTGCGCCGCGTGTGTCGCTCGCATCGCTCGGCAATATTGTTTCTCATGATTTTTGACGTACACTCTGACTGTTTTACGGAGCGACGATGAAACGCGAAAATGCAGGCTCGTAAATTTCTATAATGCAAGTAATACAGGTGGACAATGACACAGTACAATGAATCGAGCGACAGGGGAAACGTTATTGAGGCCTGGCCTGCCACGCGAGAAAAAGCTAAATATTTGTATTGTTCTGTTTCCAGGAAGCCTAATCTCGGGACGAGCGAATCCAACGGGACTGGCATTCGTCGGGCAGCAACGAGTTTACCAAAGTTACAGCCGATAAAAGCTCCTAACGTTTAAAAGCAACCATGTACTCGAGATATGTTCGCCGTTGTTCGTCGGTTTTCGACATGGAAAATTTCTCGAGCGCCGTCTCGTCCGGTTTCCTTTTCTCCGGGAAAGCGTGCGCCCATGAACATTCATGAGATCGCGAAAATGGCGGCGCGCCATCTTTTCTTGGTGCGCGCCGCCTCGAAAACGATTCTGAAAAAGCGGCAGCGTCAATCGCGCGTGATGTCAATCGGTAATTTTCCGACGTGCCGGCGCGGGGCGTCGGCACGGCCGATTGGTTTCGCCGTACTTTATTTTTGGAAAAACCCGTCATCCATCGGACGCGCATAAATTAAGTCGGTGGGTCGACGACGACACACCATCGTGCTACACGTGTTCGAGAAAATTGCTTAGAAGACAGGTGGTCTGCGATGACGTCAGGCCAACGGTCGTCGGTCCTTTCCAACGGGTTTGAAGAATTCATCGGCGTCGATGTGTTGCCGGATAACGATCGCCGATAACGAGGTGTGTCCCTCCAAGGGAAAAACCGTGAAACCATCGGAGGGAGCGAGAGAAAGAGAGAGAAAGAGATTGAAAAAAAACGCGAAACCGCGAGAGAAGAGCGTGCCGCATGCAACGGGACTCTATGATTTCCCAACGAGCAATAACAGAGAGCTGTTAAAGGCTCGAAAACAGCGAGCGCTCTGTTTTTCCCGGAGATAAAAATTTTTCTTCGGAGGCCGATCGTGCGCGACGATTATTCATAGATAAGTACGATGACGCGCGATCGGTTGCCAGTGAAAAACACTAAACGTACCAGCGACGATACGTTTCACAAGAACACCCGACGAGGCCAATATATCAAAACCGTTCGAACCGAGAAAAGGAGACGAAAACAAAAATAAAAGAGTAGAGGAAGGGACGTGGAGGAGAGAGAGGGGGGAAACAGCGAAATGAAAAACACGCGGCTCGCTCGTGATATCGGATCGGCCGTGTGAAAACTGTTTGCTGCGCGTATACTCGGCTCGCAAAAACGATTGGTTAGACAACGCGTTTTCTTAGAAACGAAAAATTTCCGCGCTCGCCGATAAGCGGTTTCTCGAGTGCTAACTATCGTTCGCTGGTTACTACGCTGCGGCGGTAATTCATGGAAAGCTCCCTCGTTAATCTGTTCGGTAACGATGAGTCACTTCGAAATCGTTTCGATTTGATTCGAACCGATGGAACGAAGAGAACAAAAAAAAAGAAAAAAACAGAAACACGAGAAAGAAAAATCGTTTTGCAACCGTCGAGTCGCGTCGGATGGGATTCGAACGAGAAAGAGACTGTGGTGTGCGGGCACGTGTTTCCCACGTAACCGTTACGGAGTCGAAAAAGCCTCGTAGCAGCATGACCGTTTACCCTGCCCCCTCCCCGATATGTACAGTCTGTTCCGCGTGTGTCGTGGAAACGTCCACGAGGAACAAACGAAATTCCAATAGATTCGATTCTGTTTCGTTTTGACGGTGTTCCGACGGGAGCACGTGCTTCGGAAATCGGCGAACAAACGCACCGAAGGCTACACGGTCGAAACGTGCTCGCTGAACCGGCGAAAGGATGCTCGTAAACGCGAGCTTTTAAGGTTATGTTAGCCGCTGGGAGAGCACGAGCGAGAGCGTGCGTGCGCACCGCAGCGCGGTTTCTTCGAAAAACGAATCGCTTCGAAAACAGACAAAAAGCGCTCGAAAGAATAAAATCGTCGCGGTACATTTGCGTAGAATCACGGGGACCCGATAGTTAATTTTCTCTCTTTCGTGTTGAGCGCGTGATCTCTCTCTACAGGTCTCCCACTCTTTCTGCTTCCTGTGACAAAGCTTTCCTCTTATCTCTCTTTCTCTTTCAGGCGCGCGCATCTCGGGCGGCTCTCTCTGCATGCAACGAATTATTACGTCGGGAATGAAACACGAAGAGGATAGCGGGAACACGCGGCCCGCAACAGCAACAGCTGCAGTCGTTGCAGCACCCGGTGTCAACGAGAGGAGACGAGAGAGGTCGCTCGACAGAGGCGGCGTGTCCGTCGTTTCTCACCGGGCGCTGTCATCGTCATCGTTGCGTTTCATCGTTTAAAATTCGCGATCGGAAAATTCGTGTCGACGCTCCTGCCGGCGCGGCGCGCGCGGGAGGAGGTAGGGGGAGGGGATCGCGGAGAGCGCGTTTACAAGCGCGAATAGGGCGGCGGACGTAGGTAAGGGAGGGGGGAACGTGACGGGAGAGGGAGCGAGACGGAATCGACGGCGAGGCGGGGGGTGGAGAGAGAGCGAGAAGGATACAGAGGGAGGAAGGGAGAAAGAGAAAGAGACGCCGGTCTAACATGGCAGACGATGCCATGCAGGCAGAAAAAAACAAGATCTAACGTTCGCGAGGCGGTGCGACACAGACGGAAAGACAGCCGAGATAACCGGGTAGCATAGAAAGTATATCGGGTGTGTACTCACGTTCTATCGTGTATTATCAGCCAGGTTCCTCCTGGACGCTGTCGAACGGAGGGAAGAAAAACGTGTGTGCAGACAGACAAGCAGAGAGAAGCACCACGCGCGGGGGTCACGCACTCCGTGTTCCGTGCGGGTTTCGTCGATGGACAAAAACAACACGACTCGGCGTCCTTAATCCGCGTACCCGAGTCCCGTGTCCGGCCCGAGCCGATTCGTTGCGGAACGTCGAGTTGTGTTCTCGATGATGCGAAAACCACCGGCACCACACGATGATGACGACGACACGAGTACGAGCAGACAGCCAACGGACAACAACCAGGAGGCGGACAACGGCAACGACGGCAACGACGGCAACGACGGCGACGACGACGACGACGACGACGGCGGCTACGACTACGACGACGACGACGGCGACGACAACAACAACGCGCGCGCGCGCGTATGCCTGTGGACCGTGCTGTGTCGGTGTGTCTCTGTGTTATAAAGTGCGTCGCCTTCGTTTGTTGTGTTTTCGGTAAACGCAGGTGTTCCACGGGGCGTGGAAGGGCGCGCGGCACATACGAACGTTTTTTACACACGACGGTTCTCGGTTTCCCACGGGAATAAACGAAGACGTGACCGAACAAAATGGCGTTTGCCGGACCGCCCGCGCGCGATCAGGTGGAAAATGCCGGAATGCTGCTGCTAGGAAAGATCGACTGACTGCCGAGGTCCGCGGCCCTAAGTGGTTTGACGTTAAGAACGAGCCGAACGAGCAAGAAAGATGGACAGAGACCGACAAAGACGGGAACCTGGAGGGAGGGAGACAGCCAGCCGGCTGCGAGACAGAGAGGGAGGAGGAAGCGACCGAGAGAGCCGTCAACGAGAACGGGAGAGAAACAGCGGGAGAGCGAGCGAGAGAGAAACGGCGAGAGCGAGAGAGGGATCGCGATGGAAGGGATGCACGGTCGGTAGTGGGGCACAGAGGGCGTACAGAAGCAAGAGAGGGGAAACACGTCCCACTATTTCCACTGTCCTCGGACGACTTCGACTACCTTCGATTGCTTTCGACTATGAACAGGGCCGTCTCGCATTATGTCTAACGTGGGTGGGAATTTTCCCGCTGTGTGTTAGGAACGAATGTCACCGGCCGATTCTTTGCGGACACGCTGTGGAACTTTGGTGCACGGCGCCCTCTCATGATTACGCTAATTACGCTGCTTTTTGTAAATACTCGCGCGCGAACCTTCGCGGATTTTTACCAAATAAAATTCATTGTTCACGTCGCAGCGTTGCTACCTCGAACCTTTCTACCGATGCGTTTCTCGTTGTTTTAAGGTCCGACGTTTTATATTTTATATTGCCTACGCTAATGAACATGTTTCATTGCAGATTACTGTAACAAAGGGAAGTATATTGCCTGAATCGACTGCGTAGAAGGAGATCCAGACTAGTCCAGGTCGGGCGTAACGTTATCCACGAAACAAGGTGAAACGTTAGACGTGTTTATGGAGAAGAGGTGAACGGATGATGGTTGTCGATTAATTGCGTCGCGAGGATTCGTGCGGTCGTATCACGGCGGAAGACGTAAGGGGGAATCATTCCGTTCAACTGGGCGGAAACTTTTCGGAACGGAGACTGTGCGGAGGCGACGCGATCCCCTGGCTCAATGACTCTTCGAAGTTAATTACGCTCCCAGACGGAGGAGGTTTCATAGAACGGCGTTAAACCGGCCTAGGAGGACGCGATTCGAGGCAAGACGATGCGATGCGATGCGATTTGAGGCGCGCGTTCCTTTTCCGGCCGTCTCGTTTTCTGCGCCCTTTCCTTCTCCTCTGGTCTCTCCTCTGTTCGTTCGGCCGTCTCGGCTAGGAGGAATTTCTAAAAATCAATATAGGCGCGAAGCGGGAGCAGAAGGGGCCGCAAAAAAATTCGATATCCCGTTCACCTCCCGTCTCCTTCTTTTTTCACCTTTTCCCGCCGTCTCTGCGTTTTCCCCATTCTCTTTTTTCCGGCCGTGTTACCTCTTCTTCGTTTTTCCTTCGGCAAACGCGAATCGCGCGCAGGCGATACGCTTCTCTCCTCTCGCGTCCCCTTACAGTCCCCACGGGGGAAGCGCACGCGGAGCGGCGCGGCGTCTGCTACTCGAATCAACTCGATCTTCGAGGAAGAGAATTCACGGAGGAAGTAAGTGGCTGCACGACCGACCAAGAAGCGCGGGAGAGTTTATTTTCTCAGAACGCGTAGCACGGGACTCGACTCGGTACAGTCGCCTCTCCGCCGTGCCTGAATAATTTCAACCTCGCGCGCGCAACCTACACCATAAGTGCACACTGACACCGGGGGAACCACGCGATTCACGCCGGATTACGTTACACGGTGGCCTGGAAAGCCGCATTTTTAAACGAAAATTCGTGATTTCACTGCTACTCCACGAAGTCGTTAAAGCCTCTGATGTTACTAATAAATAGACTGCGGACTTTTATGCGAAACAGAAAACAGGAGCTGCATAGACACTTAACTTTAATATCGCTTCTATTTGTGTTTCATCTACTCATTCTTGTCGCGAATCATCGAAATCCACAGTCTACTAATAAATGACGGATTCAGCACGCTGTAATTGCTGCATGTTAACACGTTGACTGCCCGAAAGTGTTGCATGCTTTCCCTCGGGGGCCACAATTGATTGAGGCACTCAGAGGACCGTCATGGTCCCACTGAAAAAACAAACTCCGATCACGGGTGACCAACGTGGCAGTCATCGTGTTAATAACTGTCCAACCGAACAATATGTAACGACTACAACGTATAAAATTCAAGGGGTTAATTAACTCGTGATGAGATTGAGCGTACCGGCTGCTCACTTGAAGGGTAAAGTCACTCTAGAGAGACTTAGTCAAATTTAGAGAATTTTTTACGGGAGCGCAATGGAAAATCTATTGGGTATGGGAATAAGTTTCCGCCCTTTTGAAGATGTCGTTGTACTTAAGTACCGATCGCGTATTTGATGGAACGTAGTACATGTTTTTGAAAGGTGTGTGTCGAAGCTTCGAAACGCAGTTAGTGGCAATTGTTTCGAGCGTGAACAGTTTTGTTCCAAGCAACCAGCATTTGCGGGAAGTCATGTTGCATTTTGTTTTAAAGAAAGGTGTTATATACAGGGTGGCCCACATAACTCTGAACAGCTCAATATCTCCGTTACTTTTCGTTGTAAAAAAAAAGTTCGTAGGACAAAGTTACACTGTTTGAAGGGCCACATATAACGGTGTAAGGGAAAAAAAATTTCAAGGTCATTTTTATGAGATTTCAAGGTTATCGATGTTTTTTTAAATGGAATGAGGTATTTTTTAATACATCAATCAATGCAGCTGGACATTCTTTATAAAAAAGTACTAACCTATGTATGTCGAAAAGTTAGTAGTTCAGGAGATATTACAATTTAAATAACTCTAAAATACCATTACTGTCGTACTAAGACGTTAGTGTTTACTTACTTGTGTAACATCTTAGCACGACAGTAATGGTATTTTGGAGTTATTTAAATTGAAATATCTCCTGAACTACTAACTTTTCGACATACATAGGTTAGTACTTTTTTATAAAGAATGTCCAGCTGCATTGATTGATGTATTAAAAAATACCTCATTCCATTTAAAAAAACATCGATAACCTTGAAATCTCATAAAAATGACCTTGAAATTTTTTTTCCCTTACACCGTTATATGTGGCCCTTCAAACAGTGTAACTTTGTCCTACGAACTTTTTTTTTACAACGAAAAGTAACGGAGATATTGAGCTGTTCAGAGTTATGTGGGCCACCCTGTATTTACTATATTACATTTGTTATATATTTACGGGGACGATGCTCCGTCAAAACCATGATTTCAACGTATGGGACAAAGATTGCGATGGTGTGTCAAAAAATTCGAAGATACAGATTTGCCAGCATTACTTGATGGAAATCCACGTCAAACATTTAAAGAACTGTCAATTAAATTAAACGTCGATCGATCTACTGTTGGAAAACGTTTACACGTTATGGGTATGATTTATACGCTTCTTTCCAAACAAAAAAGAGCGGAAACTTATTCCCATACCCAATATTTACCCTGCTTTTGGAATGTAGATTTCGAAAGTGTTTAAATATTGTTCCCGGTCAAAAATTCCGATCGCGGAGCACACTTTGCGAGAGATTACTACGAAAAAATGTTTCCCACACTTCAAAGTCCGTGCGATGAAGACCTGTAAATAGATTCTCCAATTCTTTCATTAAATTCGCGTAAAATATTCTGAAAATTAGGCTTCGCCCCGTAACCGGTGGCCCATTTCATTCAGTACCATCTTTGGTTTCGGGTTGCGAGTCGACGACGTTCAGGTTAAAGACCTGTTACCTTGGATAGGTTGATCGCGTTCGCGGAGCACGTTGCTCGGGAAGCGGACCGAATTAGTTCGTATCCCCTATCGCGATCATTCCCGTGGAAAATCTCGCCGGGAAGGTTAAGGAGGGACAGGAAAAAGTCGATGGTCACGCGAGCGGGGGTGTGCGAGAGGGTTGCAGGCGCCGGAGGAGGATCCGCGGGTGAGGCCTGTAATCAAACGAGATTGAAGGAAGATCATTAATTTCATCCGGCAACGTTTACTTTGCAAAGTGCCAGACGAAGCCATTGATTGTCTTTCGGAAGTTCTGTGCGCGCGGGGGCCGCGGGAATTAAATGGGGTTACATGGTTCCAGCCGCGGAATTGTTATCGGTATCCTGAAACTTCCAGACGAATGGGTTTTGGCTCTCTGGCGAGTCGATCGAATCAAAACAAAATCGGCGACGGAGTTTCGTTCGTCGAGAACGAGAATGCAGACACTATGAGGCGGCAGAGGCGGCGGCGATCAGCTTGTTCCAAACAGACACACACATACATACGCACGCGCGCGCGCGCGTACACAGCAGAGAGCGTTCCGCATTGGGACATTGTTTTGCGAGAGAGGTGGGGTTGCTGGAAAATTTTCGTGCATTAGGGAGTCGTTTACCCTAGGCACAAGTACTCGCCCTGAATCCTGTGAGTAATTGTCAGAGGGTTCTCTCCGGTGCACGCCGGGAGCGAGAGCGCGCAGAAGCTTGGAGCGTTGAAGCATAGTGTGGCTCGAACATCGACAAAGATATTGGCTGGTCTCATGTAATGTATCGCAGCCAATGGTTACAACGGAACACCAACACCCGGAGACCGAGCTACGTACGCTTTTCCAGAATCGATTGTGTGTCACAGGGCCGAACGATTCTGTCAATGGCCGCGGTGGACGTGCACCGATGTCGCTATCAATTAGGAAATCGATCTCCTGTGCTACACAACCAACAGCGAAACCGTTCGAGATCGCGTTCCTCTCGAACGGCGCTGCGATAACCGAATCCGAAACCCCTGCTTTCGGGCTAAACTGTACTTCTCGCGCGTAGCCGACGAGGCTGTTTAGGCGAATCGATGGGGCTCCGGGCTCGTTATCGCGCATCGCTCGTCACGATTTACATTTCGAACGAGTCTGGTTGCTTGGTTGACAGTGCGCTAGGAAACACAGTGCTGAGCGGAAAGAAAAACTTAGAAAACAGACAGACTTGAAAATATGACGTTACCTGCTTTCTGAACTCACCAGATCTGTGCCCTCTGGTGAATCGATTTGCCGTCCGAACCGGAAACAGTCGGAAGTTGTTGGTACCGTGGCGAACATTTAGCCAATCCCGTGCCCCTCTGCCGGCGAGCGAAGGCTTGGGATTGGCTGATTCGAGTCTGAAGGTCGAGGACACTTCTGGCCCTTCCTACGAGCCCGTGGATCGCATAGTCGTCCTGGGGTCAAGGTACAATGATCTGTTTCCATGTTAAGAGCAACGGTTCCATCATTTCGCCACACTCCGCGAATGAATCGAGAGCACCGTGCCCGACGACGTGGCGAAATCACGGAACAACGAGGTCCGATAAGAGTAAAATACACAAAGTTTCTCTCGTGGGCGAACAAAAGGTCTCTCGTCGTCGGCGGCCGAGCGAAAACGTTGATTTTTCGAAACGTTCCGGCCTGGATTGAATTGAAGGGCGATCCGTACGCCAGCACGCATTCGTATGCACGGCAGGATTACAAAATTGGACTTCCGATCGAGGCGCTTTATGCACGACATTAAACGCATACGCTTCTAATACGGCACGCTGATTGAGACTGATTGCCGGCCGTAATAAGCTCTGAATTTACGCGAAAGAATAATTTTCGCGCGTGTGAACGCGACGCCGCGAGGCTCTGGTTTCGAATCTCGGCGATAAGAGAGGGAAAAAATTAGACGTTAGAATCGCAGTCGAGCGATCACGGCGCCGATATCACGCCTCAAGAGGATATTCTAGCCTGGAACCTCGATAGGATCGATTTCTTTGCATTTTCCTCGGGAATAACACCGTACCCTTAAATTCCCTGTAACAAGCTCAATTTTCGTTATCTCATTGTCTAAAAATTCAAGAATATCGCTCGAACATAAACGGAACCGTACACGAAAGCCAATTAACAAAAGGTCTCATAGTTCCGTCACAAAAAATTCTAGACTAGAGTACCTCCGAGGGGCGTAGCCTTGTGCAGCGGCTTGAAAATTGGGCCACGTTCAGAAATGTCCATCTCCGAAAACTTACAGCCGATTCCTTCGAAATTTTCAGGGTGGTTCACCCTGTCACCGGTCTACCGAAAGAAATTGTCTCGGGCGACGAGAAAAATTCGCAATCGGAATGCAAATAAAATTAGTTCACCGGTCAATCTCGTACTCGGCAAGCACCGCGTGTTCCCGGCCACGCCTCCGTCGATTTCGCGAATTTCGAAGCGGAATTTTCAAGAGAGAACAGCTTGGAGGGGTCGCACTTACGTGGGATCGATTCGTTTGATCCGTTGCACGGGAGGCTCCGCTTTAAATTGCGAGCATAAACGAGGCGAGCGCTCGGATCGACGGTGGTCTACGCGCCTCGGGTATAATCTATAGGACGTGCGTACAACGAGGGAGACCGTGTTGGCGACTCGTACACGCACAGAAAACGGGGGGAAGAAAAAAAGAACGCCGCGAGAAGAGCAGAATGTACGCGCGGGCGTGCGTGTGCAGCGCGAAACACCCGGGGAGAGATAGTTAGGTTTGCCTCGGCGCGTTCATCGTTCGCAAAGAGAAAAGGGCAAAGTACAGTTCCGCGGATCCGTGGATCCCGTCGTGTCCCTCCTTATTTTCTTGTCGCGAGAGCCAGGCTGATTTCGAGGAGAGACTAAATTCCCGAGTTCCAACTGTTGCGCGCGGATTGCGACGCGCAAACGCAGATTCGGGGGCGTGGCGAGGCAACGAAGGGCCCGGAAGCGACCGATAACATGCTGTTCTCCATTTTCTCTCCCTTTTCCCGTTCGATTTGCCGCCTACCTCCTGGTAGGCAGTTCGCTGGAATCCAGGGCCGTGGATTGTGTCACGAGACAGAACAGCCGATGACAGAGGGGCTGAAACAGGCCGGCTGTCCACGCAAAACCGTTCCTCTCTCCGTTGCTGCTTGTGATCTCGTCTGGAACCCGAGATACAGAAGTCCTCTTTATCACCGCTCGTCTTTGCTTTCGATTAATCACCCCCCAAGACGGTTCACACGCGCGGCGCACCGACGCGTACCAAAGCACCGCGCGATCTTCTATGCTACCCCGGGGGATGAACGGTGACGAGGGAGGACACCCTGCCACCAGGCACTATCGAAAATTATAAATCACTTCGGATACGATAAGCTCGCATGGGTATGTATCACACAATTTCTTTCTAACGCCCGATGTAACTCCTGGGGGCTGAAACCAACCCCGAGGATCCAGCCGTTCTCCTTACCGTCAGTTATATCAGGTAGAATGAAAAGTTCCAGTCGAAAGTCACTCCTTGTAACTGGGTCTATGAGTGGTGAAAGATCTATCAATTTTTTAACGTTTGGACAAATATTGTGGACGAAAATATTAGCGTTCTTTAACCCCTCGTCGTACAATTTTGTGTTTCATAATTTTCCCCGAAAGATAAGAGAAATTCATGTTTATCCTGTATCTCATATTTGCTTGCTTCGATATTAATCACAAGAGAATATAATATATTATATTATTGACTAATTCCTGGTCTACTAGACCAGGAAGTTCAACATATGTTATCACATTTAAAGCAAACGATGAAAACATTGTCGCATTTCCTACAACCAGTGAGAATAATTAAAAATAAAAACGTGGTAAAATAGAAATTAATCTGTCTTTAATCCACTGCCACTTCTAACGGGAGTTCGGAAAACTGAAGGATATAGTTAGAGAAGTTAATTGACTGAAACGCTACCGATTACTTCCGGTGTACGAAACACATATTGTCCCCGAGATTCGGCGTGAATATTTGGGCGGCAGAAATAATGCGTGATACGTACCGTGTGATCTATAGGTCCGTAAAATTTCATGATTTTCCGGGTGGGTCGGGGATCTTCCCTTGCCAGTCTCGCGGATCGTTATCGGGTAGTAGATTGTGCACGGGGTTCACACGATCAATCCGGCCATTACGAGCCGCGAACACTTGTCAAGAGGAACGTACGAAAGAATACTTAGCGATGCGAGTCGTACGAGGATATCCCGAACGGTTACGGTCCGTCCCAATCCGGTGAACGATAAGAGCGTGTGTCCTTTCCGGGTATCCAGCTCGAGTAGTCGCGAGGCAACTCCGGAATTGTGCAGCAAAGTGGTCAAACGGCGAAGCACTTCTGCGCTATGCGCCGCTAAAGAAAAAGTAGCAAAAAAGAACGGGCAGACGGGATCCAGGAACCGATCGTTACCCGAACACTGCGAATCCCTCGCAGATTCGATTCGAATTTCTTCAGAACCGTCCGACAATCTTGCACACCGAATTTTGACATGGTAAGCACCAGCGTGAAACGTCATCGTTCAATTTCAGTTTTATTATATCATTTTTCCCGTCATAATTCTCTTGCTGGAACGTGATACGAATTGCACGGCTCCGGAGACGACGAGGAACGAATCGATTATGTTTTCACGAACGATTTCACGGGATTTACCGTGGATTGTTGCAAAGAAATCATTGGTAAGAGAGAAGCGGATCGTTTCTAACCTCAAAATGACGCTTTCAGGATGTGTCCGCGTTTTCCGAGGACACCTTCGACGTTAAAGATTGGATCAATAAAACGTTCAAAACCGCCGAAGCACAGGAGAACAAAGATGTAAGTCGCCCATTGTTGCAATAATTTCGAATGCGCCGGTCTTCTTTCGCCCCTCGGCACGATTTTTAAATTTCCACTGCACTGATGCAGTCGGTTGCAAAACTGACTGCTTCCATTGCACCACGGTCAATGACACCGTGCACTTTCTTTGGAAAATGATCGCGTTATTTCTTAACGGGATATTTAAACTGAAAATTTGCCTCAATTTGAAAATTAAAATGACCGTATTGTTTCCACAGTAACAAGCATACTATTAGTTATTATTTGACGTGAATAAACGATGGAATTGCAGTTGCATTTCAATTTGCAATCGAAAATGAATAATGCAAATTATTGTATTAAATATTTGATAGATATATGTTTCATGCTTTTTCGCACGTCAAGATTATGTTTTCCTAAATAACTATTACAAAATATCCATGGGAATAGGCATTCGTTTCATCCCTGGTAATGAAGTTGCAATTATACGTGCAACAAGTTAACGGTGCCCTAGAGGAAACCAGTCAGAGCGTACTTTCGAGTTTACCAAGGGTTTTAAGGGACACGCAGCTTCTGCAACTGGAAGCTTTGGCTTTGAGGGAAAAGATGGTCACTGTTAAGCAGGAAATTGAGAAGGTCTGCCGCTCGAATATTCTTTCATCATTAGACTGCGGATCTTTATGCAAAATACAAATTGTCTGCATGGATTGCAAGAGATAGAAACCAAATTGCATGTTATTTCTTCCCTTGATGATTTTAATAAAGGAGAAATCATATATTGACGTGTTCAATTTGAAAAATTTTCCAACAATTTTGAATTTCATCTACTTAACTTTGTGATAAATGCATAAAGATCTGCAGTTTGTTTATCATTAATGGGTCAATTGTATACTTTATACACATTATATTCGTCGAATAGGCTGAGAAAGATTCTGCGTCCTCGATGGCAACTCTAGAGAGAATAGATAGAATAAAAACGGATTTGCAAAATGCTAAGCAGGGTCTACATGAGGCTGACAATTGGAGTGTGTTAGCGAATGATGTCGAGGAGGTATACAGAATAATCAAACAAGTAGAACATCTATAATGCAATTTCTTACTCCAAATTCCTGATATTTCAGGTATTTGAATCCGGGGATGTGGAAGCTATTGCGAATAAATTGTTTAGCATGCAAAAGTCTCTGGCGATGCTTGTGAATGTTGTCGACTACGAGGACAAAAAGTTACAGTTAGAGGGTTTAAAAAATCGATTGGAAGCAATGGCTAGTCCGAGATTAGTTCAAGCATTCACTGCTGCTAATATGGGTAATTTCTATTTGTCTGCGAACAAAATTTCCACACCTGAAACACACTCAATTCTGACTCGATAACATGTTTAGAACAAGCCAAAGTTTATGTGGATATTTTTAATAAAATGGAGCGTTTACCACAACTTTTAAAGTATTATCACAACTGCCTGAAAGTGTCTTTAGGACAGGAATGGCGTAGAACTATTGAACTAGCGCAGGACGAAAATGTTACTTACTGGTTACACACTTACTACGATAAGCTGTTGTCCACTTGGCATGATCAGGTACATTTATTTTATACAAACACTATTATTCAATTAATTGTGAAAATGTTTTTTTAATCTATCAATACTCGATGAAG
Source organism: Lasioglossum pauxillum (assembly GCA_933228785.1). Lineage (NCBI taxonomy): Eukaryota > Metazoa > Arthropoda > Insecta > Hymenoptera > Halictidae > Lasioglossum > Lasioglossum pauxillum. The sequence goes on along the minus strand of OW121706.1, from coordinate 13,659,400 downwards.
GTGAAATGGTGCCATCAAGTGTTTCCAAACACTTCAGTCGACATTCTAATCGAAGTATACGCCGATCTGTTGAAAAGTTTAGACCCAGGCATTCCAGAATGCATAGAATCAGTTTTGAAGCAGCACTCGCACGCGATGCAATTATCTCTGTTGCTGGAACTGAAACATATTACGAGGCACTTTGCAGTGAATCTACACGGAGCAATTGACGCGTCGTTGCAAGGAAAGTTGCAGAATCAAAAGTTGCTGTCCTTAGCCCAAGCAATATATGCACCCTACATTCCGTATGTGGTGAGATACAACGTGTACGAAACTGCTCAGCTCGAACATCAATTGAGATCGATGGAATTTGCGCAAGACGACTTGAGCGAGACAATCAATGCACTTTCTCTGAGTATTTCGCGGGTAATGGAATATGCAAACGAGGCGAACAAAAGGTGCAAATTATTCACAGATGGTTGTGGCTACCCTGGCCTGCTGAAGTCATTAAACGTACGTTCCTCACATAGTACAGCAAAGTCGTATATTAAGCAATCACAACTTTCTATATTTGTTATAGAGCTACTTTAATAAATATCTCGAAAAATATCAAGCAGTTGTGTGGCAATTAGAGCGGAAAAAAGTAAAACACGAGGATTGGAATTTATTCCAGATGTGTCTCACTTTGATGCAAAGCATAGGTAACATCGAGTATGATTTTTTTTACATCGAGAAGCTTGGAAAAAGAATGCTCCTACGCCGTAATTTTCTGAATTCAGGTGATCTCTTGGGGCACGTTCAGCAATTCGAAAAGTCTCTGGTGATCGACATCACTGAAGCTAACAACCAATCGCAAAGTACGGCGGTCAGCGTGTTTTATCAGTATAAAAAATTTCTTCTGAACGCGTCGAATCAAACCGAATTGGAAAACCTAGTCGCATCTTTCCAGAGAGGTAGATATATCGATCGACACCTGTGAAAAAAGAAATTGTTCTCATCACCGTTATCTTCTTCCAGAAGAAACAACTATTCTCGACTCGATCATAAAGTCTATACACAAACTCTGCTCGGATTTGCATCGGGCAACATACGAAGTGATCTTTGCTCCAATTTTCACGCAATTGTTGTTGGTGCAGAAAGCACCCGCATGGTCAACAGATTCGAGTAAATTGTCTCAGCTGAGCGCAGACCTACCCGATTATAGTTTCTCGCCTCAGGAATACATAACGCAGGTCGGACAGTATTTGATGACATTGCCGCAGCATCTAGAGCCGTTTCTGCTTCGAGAAAATCCGAGCCTAACGCAAGCGTTGAAGGCTGCGGATCCACACTACGCACAAGGCTCGACCGAGACTGGTTTCACCGGGATTTTGTTAGACATTGTCGCGAAAAGAACGTGTCAAATGTTTCTGGACCAAACTCTAGGACTATGTCAGCTGAGCTCTGCCGCTTGCAAGCAACTCGCCACCGACATAGGTGTGTAAACGACAGAGTTGGTCAAACGTTATTACGAATAACGAATAAACCCATTTATATTCAATTCGTTATGCGAATAATGCCCAACTCTAGAGCATAATGCGGTTACAACCAGGGACTTAATACCGGTGAAATAAACACCGGTTTTAAGTCCCTGGTTACAACCCGGTCCGCGGTTTACCTAAATGTTCACAATGAAAATGCGTTATAGATTATCTCGGCAATGTGTTGGAAGAACTGGGTCTGTCTTTGTCAGAGAATTTACAACACATGTCTCAATTACTGAGGTTGTCGCCCGAAGATTGGCAGAATGGCAGTTCCGGTTGCAATGCCAGAGTGGTCGCTGCCGTCAGGCAAATGAGGAACATCGCGTCCTCCGGTTGAACGATACGCGAGGATGGAGGACCAGGTTCAGATTTGTACAAAACGTGTAACAAACACCTCTTGCGGTAACTATAACTTTTTAGTTTGTTTGGACCTTTTATGTAAAATAGCGATACATAGAGAAGGGCTGATAATTTGTATAAAGAATTATTATACGATATAAAGAAAATATATATATATATATATTTATATAAATTTAGACGTAATCTTTAGAATTTTTATTTTTATCAACTTATTTACGCTACTCCCGTCGTGGTTGTTAAAATCTACGACTTTTGTACTTTTTTTCACTTTCTGTAGAAAAATATTCTTTTCGTTTCGTGTAAAAATACGTAACCACTGGATCGCCCCATAAAAACACAATCACAACCAGCTAGCGTTTCTATAGAATGAGAACGCTCAAAGGTCAAGTTTGTTTTTCTTTTCTTTTTTTACATTCTTTGCATAAAGTAGAAGATTGATGGCTGTGATTGTGTTTTTGTATTACCTATAGGGTGTCCTCATAAATACATATTTCTCCAACATACGGAATTAATAGTAAAATAAAATTTGCCAAAGTTCGATTGCGCAAATCTCACTGGTACTCAAAGTACACTTCTTGCGAAACGAATGATGACAAATCCTGTGATGTGTTGCGTTTACTTCTGCAATATCGCGTCGATGGCTACAGTTATTGCATTTTGTATTGATCTGAAAAAAGTAAGATTGTTTATTTCCCTGTGCAAGCACTGGCAACATAAAACACGAACAGAACAACATACTTTTCCAAATCGGTAGTGTACGGCTGATCTTGGTTGTGAACTTTGAATGCCAGAGTAATATTTTTAAGTCTATTGACAAGCGTCTTGTCCGGTAATTTCATCATTCTATGCATTATTACCAGCGCTGAGAGCGTGTCGATCTGAAACATATCGCAGACGATATATTAAATTATTTTAATGAATTACTCTGATGTACACCAAATTAGACATAACATACACACTTTCGTATAACTTGTTATTGTTTTTGTTAGCACTTGAACACTCATCGTTTGATATTTTTTCGTGTGTAATATAATCTTCAATATCTTCTTCGCCAGGTAAGGGAAAGACGTGATTAAAATGTTTTCCTCCGTGATTAACGTGTTTCGGAGCACGCAAGTCATCGCTGTGCTCACGCTGCTGATCGCGGTGTTAAACAAAATGGTGATGTAAGGGAGACACATTTTCTGGTCGTTAAAAGTACTTTTCACAATAGCAAAATATTTTTTGGTCAGTTCATGCAAAACTTTCAAGTTCTGTAACAGTGTATACACAATGAAGTAATTCGGTGAATGAATTTTCTCTCCTAGTTTCACGTTCCTCGTATACTTACGTCCGTGTGTTTCGTTAGAATGTCTTCGTTATATCTGGTTAGAGTAACCATCGTGGCGCACACAAAATTCGGGACAACTATATCCAGTAAGTTCGTCTCGTTATTCTCGAAAGCCATTTTGCTAAAGTCTAGTAATTTTAAAATTGCGTCGAATGCATTGTTGAAGAAAACAACACCTCCTACGGGGGAGAGGCAGCTACAGTATAAAAGTACTATATCACAACATAACTTTGGGGTACTGTTGTATTCTTTCATCATCAGGTTCGAGGTAGCAAGAGTATGCTTTATTAAATCTATAGAAATCTGCCGGTTTTCGGATTCCACATCCAGATGCGGTATACACGGCACTAATGACCTATCGTTAAAAATACAACACAGATTAGAATGATTCTGTTATCACGGATACTTATGCAAATTCACAATTTTATGTATTAGGTTGGAACGAAGGTTCGTAGCGTTTTTAAATCAAAATTCAAAGATGAAATTAAGGTATTTATTCGTAGGTTTATTGAATAACATGATACGTCATCGAAAAAATGGGCAAAAAGTAATAGAAGAGAAATATCCTAATTTTTATCTTTGAGTTTTAATTTAAAAACGCTACGAACTTTCGTTTCCACCCAATACAAATTTTGCATAAATATCTACAATCTACAGTATAGTCAGCACGTAAAATGTGCGATTCGGATTCTCGAACGTACTTCTTAACCCAGAGTAAAATTTCCGAGAACCGTTCCGACGCGTCGAACACATCCCTCTTATGCAACAAGGAGACCATTGACATGTACTCCTTATAGAACTTCACAACTAAGTCTTTGGATATTAAATTACTCATATTGCACTCGTCATCTATATTCTTCTCTATAAATGTTCTCCACGTGTGTAACGTTTCCCAAAACCTAAGTACATCCTGATGATGCTTGTTCATTAAAACCGACTGATACTCGACATGCAATAAATGCTTTAAAATACGCAGACTCAGTTCCAAGCCTGTCACGTTGATCGTAAACACGTCCGAGGAGTCACAAGAGTCCTGGAGCAGTTATTCTATTAATCTCAACGTTTATTATGTTTTATTTACAGGATAAATCATCCGACTTTGCCACCTCACGTCAACTCAATTCATTCGAAAGTTTTGCAGTCATTTATATTACTTCAAATAAGTTAGAAATATTGGATTGGAACGAAAGTTCGTAGCGTTTGTAAATTAAAATTGAAAGCTAAAATTCAGATATTTATTCATAGATTTATTCAATAACATATTTTCCATTCTGTTTGTTCCGCCGTAAGACCCTATGCGAAGGGACAAGCGCGCGATCGTGAAGGTCAGCTACCGACTGGCGACATAACGACCAGGACCGCCATAAAGGACGAAAGGCACAGCCAAAGAATAGCGAATCTACCGTAATTTAAAATATTTGACAAACCATAAGAACACGCAGCTGACAAACGGTTATAGTTTTATAGCCGTAGCCGCCTGTAACCGAATGTACCTCTCCTATACTCTTCCTAATTTTCCACTGCTTTCACCACTGTCTAAAATTTTAAAACACCCTCCAGCAGAAACGTTTCGACTACCGATCCACTAGCAACCCTAAGCACAGCCGAGTCCGACTTGCAGACAGCAAGCCAAGTCTTGTAACTAGCAAAATAAAGAAACGTGTTCTCCGGAGTTTCACTATACACTCATTCGCGTGAACCTAGTCGTAATACAACCTCCAATTCCGGGATCGACACGACACCACACATATGAATAAATACCTTAATTTTATCTTCGATTCTTAATTTGAAAACGCTACGAACTTTCTTCCCAACCCAATAGTTCAGGGTGGCAGAGTCAAGCAGTTTTATGTCCAGTAATACCTGATTATTTGACATGTTTATGTTCAACGATTCCGTGAAAAGCTTCGTTAACGAGAGGAGAATCACTTCTCCTTTGTCCCATTTCATAAAAACATGAATAAGTGAGAGGAGAGCGTCATCGGAAGTGTTCGAAGAGCATAACTGTTGTCCTAGAGCTTCGATGATCTCGTCCTTATTGTGAAAATATTTGGTCGGCAATAATGAGAATAAAAATAGAACCGACTCGTTCACCGGGGTGTCCTGAAAGAATTGTTCACACGGCAGGATAAGGCGAATTAAAAAACGACAACCCGGAAATTTACCTTAAAACACTGCGAGAAATCTGGCGAAATTTTCGCGATCGACTGCATAACTTTGATTTCCTCCACGTTGTAATTATCGTCGCTTAGATGGCTTACATGTGCTACCAGTAGCATAGCAATCACGTCGATGCATATTTGTATGTCCTTATAGATATCTAGATCTACGTCTTCCCAATCGTTCAGCACATCTGTTGATAATTGTAATTGTTAATCGAAGTCGATCGAGTTGCCTCTGAAAGAATAACCCGCGATATTACCATTTCTTCCTGTACTTTCGTTATTGTTCAATTTCGCTTTTTTGCCGCATTTTTTCTTGGATATTTTTGTTGCAGGCATACACTCCATCTCCTCTTTTATCTCGGACAACATGCGCTCGATTAGCTGCGCGAATCTGTCCGAGTTTACGACGGACTTTGAATGAAGACAAAACCTCCTAATTGCTTTAATATTGTTCCTTCCTATATATATTATTTCCTCTGTTATTTTATCGTTATCGGAACCGTTCAAGCATATACGTAACCAAAGAAGTTTTATCAATTCTTGTAGCAAAAATTTGTCCTCTGTTCTCTGAAAATATTTACGCGCGTCAACATTTGTCGTTGTTCATAAATAATTCCATGTAAATGATAAATATGCACCTCTAGTTGATCGAGAATGTACGTTAGCGGCACAATCGTCCAAAATGGTATTCCATGTTGATTTTGGACATGCCAAAGAAGCTTTATCAGCGCTTCTACTACGGTATTGTCTTCGTCGTAAATACTTTTTGCGAAATTTGGTAGGAAGTCCTTAAGTATTCTACGAGATTGATCTTTGATTAGTATTTTCTTCAAACCAATAAAAACATTCGCTCTTATTTCAGCGTTACCAACGTTCGTGGTAAAATGCAACAAAATGTTTAACCAATTGCGGATTACATTGGTTGGCACACTGTTCCAATGTTTTTCTAATAATCTCAGAAGACCCTAACAGTATTTCAAATTACAGAACATTAATAATTATATCAGGAGTCAACGTGTTAAATAGTATTCGAAACCTTAGTATCTCGCCTAGAAAATTCAGCTTACAATCATAGTTATGTTACACACTTCGTGGTCTGGGTCATGCAATAGGTCGTTTATGGTTTTATAAAATTTTTGGAGATGAAGAAATTTATTTCTATCTTTCGCGGCACACGCATATTGTGGAGTGCTGGTCATGAACAGAATTTCCACCGCATTGCATCTAGTGAAAGAGCCAGGAGCCTGTGGAATAATTTTATTTATTGCTTACCAGTAACTATAAATATCATTTTGCTTTACCTTTATATGTTCCCAGAGCAAGGATTTACACTGATTGTGAATCATCGTTCTCACCGCTTGAGTTTTGCTTTCGTGAATAGCGGCTAGGAACAAAAGAAGATTTTTTCCAAGCTTCCCCTGTCCCTCAGAGTTCCTATGCGCACGGAAGCAATGAAAAATAATATTCTGCAGGCAATTCTCCAGAATAAACTTCTTTAATTTTCCCGTTGCTTTCGACCACGCGGATACGTACAAATTCGCGTAGCCTGCGATGTAACTATTTTCAACATCTTGTAAAACAACTTTTACATTATTATGAATTCCCTGAAATAACCACATTTGTTAATACATTTTGTTTCCAACAAATCGATGAAATATGTAGAATTGTAGATGTTACTAGTATGAACTGCTCCCCGAGAGTAAACAAATATAATATCAACAATCTGCCTTCCTCGACTGACATCACAGTGTTTTCTCGAACAAGTTTAAGCAACTCTTGGATATCTTCTGTAGATTTTAGTAATGGAATTGCAGTCCTTATATCGTACAGACGTTTCACATGTTGCTAAAAACAAGATCATTAATTTTATGTTTCGTAGAAATTAATATTATATGTATTTATTTGTTTATCTACTGTATAGGTACCAATGAGGACTTGCAACCTTGGATCAGATATTTAACTACATTCTTTATTACTTTCTCCTTCCAAGTCATATTTAATTGCCACCAGTTCTCTAGCAGGTAGGATATTTCATTCTTTGTCTGTTTATCATTGATACTAGGGAACACATTGGAATGTAACAACATTACATTTTGTAGAAGAATATTAGGAATAAACAGTCGTTGTACAATTGTTTCAAGAGCCATTGCAGTTATTGTGCGCATCAGTTTCACCATTGGACCATACTCCTATAATATAAAGAACACATTCAAGGCTGCAGGTAAGTGAAAGGTTGTAATTGCCGTAATCAACTCTGCCAAATTTCTAACAGAGATCCAGACCCCACGTATGCTCTTACTTTTACATATCTGCTCTGACTTTTTGATGTTTGCATGCATAGTTTTTGAGCCTCTAGCAGAATGGTCCTCAGATGCTGCCATAGTTCGCAGAGTTCATCCTCCGATAATACAACAATGTTTTTTACATTGTTATTCTGAAATAAGAACTTGCTGTCAATAATGTTTCCCATTTTGTTTTTCAAACATTGGATCAAACCATTCTACTAATTTGATACAAGGGTTATCTTAAAAAGAACCGATTAGTATTCCTCTGTGTGTGAGTGAGTGAGTGTGTATGCGTGAACAAGTATACACTACTGTGCAAAAGAAAGAAGCACCCAGCCATATTTAATAGAAAAGCGTAAAATATCAAATAAGAACACAGTAAGTTTTGAAAAAGGATTCCACTGTTCAATTGAATAGTTCTGAGAATATGTGTTATTGCAGATTATCTAATACTTTAAATGCTATAAATCAATCATTGTACAATACAATTTCTACATAAAGATTTTGTTTGTTATTATATCTTATAATTATACTGGGTGCTTCTTTCTTTTGCACAATAGTGTATATGAATTGTGTAGTATGAAGTTAACATAATACTGAATGGAAAACAGAAAAGTTTGCACTCGGCGCACTTATTGATATATACCAGTTTCTCACATATTCTGCTACCGTTCGGGCTTTTATTTTTTAAAATACGAAACAGTACTTTATCTCTCGATAATGCACGCTGTCGCAACATTTTTCCCCGATTAACACGGTATTATTCGGCGAAATTCTACGTCGTTTCGTGAAGCATTTTAACAAGAACTGAAACAAAAAGGACAGCAGTTAAACTGTATAAGTTTGATAAATTCATTTTATCGTGCGATAGCGTGTTAACAGGAATGTCAAATGTTAACAATTCAGCATAAACAACAAACGTGTACTGTTGTACACAACATTGGGTGAAAACGTACTGAAGTCCACGAGGATTTCACCTCAGGTGTTTAAACATCAAGAAAGATTTTTACATTGTGATAGATATGTTCGATAATCAATTATTGCAGTATCGCATGAAGTTGATTGTAAATGTCAATTCTCATAACAAAATTCTTCACTATTATTTATTATTTCATGGAAGTCGCCATATTGATCTTCAGGCATGAACATGAAGAAACTCCAGATGCACTTTTAGAAACGATCAAAGCGGATGGTGGTGCCATGTTACGGAGAAATGTAAAACTATAATATCAGAGATCTCTTATCACAGATGAGGTATAGAAGTTGTTGACCAATCAGCGTACGGGATTTCGTGTTCAACTGGATTTCTTACACCCTCTACGCTGACGAAAGATAAATGGTGGAACTAGATCAACGAGAACATTATACCCGGCCGGTAATACAGTCAACACCTATACCTCGCCTTTGTTTTTATTGCAGTACAAATGAAGTATACGGTATATTCAGTTCTCGGTATATTCAAATTCTTTTATGTTTATCTATGCATATGCGTTAAATACAAGTTATGTACAAGTACAATACAAACATTTCATGTATACACGTACAATGAATAAATAAAGACAATGTAATAAAAAAGCACATCTGCGTATATTCAATCACCAATACTTCCCTTAAGACTGTCTGGTCGTTGAGATTTACTACTGAAAATCGTGCCACCTCTTTCGCTGTCATGTTCTCCTTATACTTCATCAATTTTAGAGATTTCCGAATTTTGTACTACTGAATTTCGAATACCTCCTCCGATATGTAGATATGCTTCTACTCTCTAATACAAATCTCAATTTTCGAAAATTTCGCCAATTTTTGACCGTCTGACTTGTCGTTCAGTTGTACTACTGAATTCGTGCCACTTCATTCGACATCATGTTCTCCTAGCAGAAAGTCGAAAAATTGTCGAAAATTTTCAAAAACCTCGAAAATTGAGATTTGTATTAGGAGAACATGATGCCGATGGAGGTATCCGAAATTCAGTAGTATAAGTCAACGATAAGTCAGCCGCTCGAAAAATTTCGAAAATTAAGTAGCGCAAGTAAACGTCTAGCCAGACGGTCGAAAATTTCCGAAAATTTTTCGAAAATTGAGATTTGTATTAGGAGAACATGATGTCAAAGGAGGTATCCGAAATTCAGTAGTATAAGTCAACGATAAGTCAGCCGCTCGAAAAATTTCGAAAATTAAGTAGCGCAAGTAAACGTCTAGCCAGACCGTCGAAAATTTCCGAAAATTTTTCGAAAATTGAGATTTGTATTAGGAGAACATGATGTCAAAGGAGGTATCCGAAATTCAGTAGTATAAGTCAACGATAAGTCAGCCGCTCGAAAAATTTCGAAAATTAAGTAGCGCAAGTAAACGTCAAGCCAGACGGTCGAAAATTTCCGAAAATTTTTCGAAAAATGCGATTTGTATTAGGAGAACATGATGTCAAAGGAGGTATTCGAAGTTCAGTAGTATAAGTCAACAATAAGTCAGACGCTCGAAAATTAAGTAGTGCAAGTAAACGTCAAGTCAGACGGTCGAAAATTTCCGAAAATTTTTCGAAAAATGCGATTTGTATTAGGAAAACATGATGTCAAAGGAGGTATCAGAAATTCAGTAGTATAAGTCAACGATAAGTCAGCCGCTCGAAAAATTTCGAAAATTAAGTAGCGCAAGTAAACGTCTAGCCAGACGGTCGAAAATTTCCGAAAATTTTTCGAAAATTGAGATTTGTATTAGGAGAACATGATGTCAAAGGAGGTATCCGAAATTCAGTAGTATAAGTCAACGATAAGTCAGCCGCTCGAAAAATTTCGAAAATTAAGTAGCGCAAGTAAACGTCAAGCCAGACGGTCGAAAATTTCCGAAAATTTTTCGAAAAATGCGATTTGTATTAGGAGAACATGATGTCAAAGGAGGTATCCGAAGTTCAGTAGTATAAGTCAACGATAAGTCAGCCGCTCGAAAAATTTCGAAAATTAAGTAGCGCAAAAGTAAACCTCAAGCCAGACGGTCGAAAATTTCCGAAAAATGCGATTTGTATTAGGAGAACATGATGTCAAAGGAGGTATCCGAAGTTCAGTAGTATAAGTCAACGATAAGTCAGCCGCTCGAAAAATTTCGAAAATTAAGTAGTGCAACTCAACGTCAAGCCCGATCGAAAATTGGCGAAAATTTTCGAAAATCTCAAAAATTGAGATGTGTATTAAGGTCGTCGCTCACTAGAACGCACCGGCGCCCACCCGGCACCGCGCGGCCTCAGCTGTTTTGGATTTCTTCTATGTATTTTAAATAGATGTGCGCACATCCATTTAAAATACATAGAAGAAATCCAAAACAGCTGAGGCCGCGCGGTGCCGGGTGGGCGCCGGTGCGTTCTAGTGAGCGACGACCTTTAATCGAAATAGGTGGCACGAAATTCAGTAGTGCAACTCAATGACAAGTCAGACGGCCGAAAAATTTTTAAGACAATGTTTGACTAATTTGAGATATTTTTCTGTATCCAAAAATTTGGAAGATGTTTATCTACTTCTACTATCGAATATTCACGTTTAGGGTGGGGAAAAGAAGGACACATTAACTCTAGTAACTAATATAATATTCTTTATTTTTCTCCACTAAAATTACATTATTAAATACAATGTTGTGGTGAAGTTTCTACAGAAGAAAGGAGAAGGAGAGAGTCAGAGCCTGATGGCGAGAGCAAGATGTCGAAATGTGGAAAATGGGAATAAATACTGGAGAAAGGAGGAAGAGAGAATGTGCGGGATATGTGAGAGACACCTTTTTTTTTGTTTAAGGGCGGTAGGGAAATTAAATGCTCTTACGCACACCCTCTCCTCTGGTGATGGTTGGCGAGGGTAGTGTGGGACTCGGCTTCCTCCTAAGATGATATTTGGAGGAATCATATATGGCCTAGCGCCTTCGCCTATACCCACTAAAACCCCACCGCCCAGAACCCACGGGACCTTTCTCTCCTACCGTAAACGATGACTGCATACCTCCGCTGTCCCACTTTTCGCATTCAGCGGAGGTATTTTCATCGCTCCCACTCCACTCCTGTTCTTGGCAATACTTTTGTGCGAGAGACACCTGGGGAAACTAGAACACCTCGCAGAAGACTGTGAAGGGGTAGAAAGAATTAACATAAGTATAGAAAAGATAGTACAGGAGAAAAGAGTGGGAGAAACTGTAGAATGGCTTAGGAGTATAGTGAAAAAAAGGAAAGAAATAATCAAAAGGAGAGAGAGGGAGGCAAGATTAGCGAGGAGACAGTGGAATAGATCAACATAGACTATAAACAATAAAGCATTTGATGTGACATGGGATAGGGATGGATGGGTGGAGGAACGGATGGATGGATGAATAGAAGAATGAATGACTTAGAGATCTGTAGTCCAAAGCCAATTTCTTAGCCGCGAGGCTGAAATAAATAAATACTACTAATACTACTTCAATGTTGTGGTGGGATAAGAAGAAGGTCCTTGCGAGTAGTGGGAGGAAAATAAGGAGAGGAAGGTACGGCAAGACCTAGGAGGAGAGAAGGATCAGGTAAGGACATGCGGAAAGAAGCAATCGCGGAGAGTGCTATAAAAAACGGAAAGAGCGGAAAAAGGCAATGAGGAAAGGATGTCATAAACGGGAAAGGTTCGCTAGGGCCTGACCATAAACCTTGAACAGGCCCTAGCGAGACCTGGAAGAGACACAGGAGAAGATTAGGGCTGCGTGGATCTGGACGTGTACCAGGACTGACCAGACCGTGCAGAACGAAGAACAATAGGAAGGGAAATAAAGAGTTTTCTAAGTACTAGTGAAATCAGTAAGGCGAAATAATAACATCATTATAAAATGTTGTGGAAGGGAATAAGTTTGACGTGTTCAGAGATATTTATTTACAAATTCTCGATTGAAAATCTTTCGATACATTTATTCGTACATCTAAAGCATGCCTTACGTCTCACATTCTAGTACTGTGCGGAGCACGAGAGAAAACTAGTGGGAAGGGAACGAGGAAAGAAGCCTGACCATATATTCAGATTGTCTTTGTGTTCCTCTTGTCCCGTTCCCCTCCCGCTAGGTTTCTCTCGTGCTCTGGACAGTATGCAATATTATCACGAATTCGAAGTGTGCAGCTATTAGCTCGATATTATACACTACTTGTAAGATACTGGAAGTTCTTACAAATAGAGGATAATGCCGACTGCCCAGGTCTCACCACGAGCAGGTTGCTGCCTCAAGAGACCCGGAAAGGGAGTCAGAGTTGCTACCGTTTGGACCCAATCTCTCGGAGATTGAGCTTTATTTTATTTTATTTAATTAGAGCTACTCTAAAGAGACCTATCGCTAAACTCTGTCGATTGTCAGTTTTGATCCTCTACACATTTCAAGAAGCATAATGTATATCATAATTATTCGAGTGACACAATCTTCCATAAGGCTAGCAGCAGCTAGCAGTCTTTTAATAGTATCTGGTCGGTGGTATCTCGTCGGTGACTACACGTTACCGACGGTGGATACTTTTCAACCTGTAATTCTTCTGAATAATGGCGCTATCTATCGATGCAGAAAACTATCTGCAATTGATAAAGTTTGACCACAGACAAGGTATACATGTATGTCTGTGATAAAAGCTGATAAAAGCATATGAAGGATCATGAGACTATCCCAAAGGGAATTCAATATATCTCACCACGTGTTGCCCTTATTCACAACACGGGGAATAAAGCTTGTAACACGTTCAATTCACGAAGTGAAAACGTTTATTATATATTATATATATTATATATATATATATATATATATATATATATATACAACGTAGGAACGCGGGTGTGTATCAAAGAACACACAAATTTTACACAAGCGAACAATGTTAGAACGCAACCGTTAAATACTTTACAATCGGAGTAACCGTGACTAGAGAGTCAGAACGTCGGAAGACGAGAACGAAGTAGAACGAAGTGAATCGATCCGAACATCGATTCGGTTAGTAGTTCGATACGCGCAGGCGCAGCAGCTCCCCACTGCGCACTCGATGCGCAGTGGTAAGCGCGACCCCACATATAATTGTCTTATAGCGCCAGCTGACGCTAAAAAATTAAATCTATGACCATAGAATATCAGAATTTAAGAAAGAATATGTACATCAGTTTCTGGCTTTTGAATGAAAGACATGATATTCATTGAATACCGTGTTTGACTGTTAAATTAATTTAATCAAAGAAATCAAATGAGGTCAAACAAATTTGTCTTCGAATCTACCTGAAATCTATTTTTAAAAATTAAGTCTTAAGGCGTTTCACAATGAGATTTACAATATACATTGAGAACCAATGCATTGCATTGGTTCATGCATGTCGTGGCGATAAAAACATATTTGTCAAATCCGTATCTCAGATTTTGTAAGCATTTTTAACATGGCAACTTGTTCAGTGTCAAATAGATCTTGTTCAGTCTTCTGTCACTTTTTCTAGTACTTCTTATAAGTAGTAATCTTTTGTATTACGTTGACACTTGTTTGTAACTAAATAGTTATGAAGAGGGTAATTCTGTTTGTGAACGGAACCGATGTAAACGGCAAGGTGGCTGTTATTTTATCTGTGATTGTGATAAATTAAGATAAGCTCAACACTTTGAATCAATTCCTTTGATTTCTCTTGTTAAAATAAACAAATTTTGTTGTACCGTTTACGATTTATCGGAATATTGTATAAATTATAGACATTACGATGTATGCAGTCTTTGCGTTTTCTCAAAATTTTATTGTAATAAACGAATTTCTCAAATAAAAGTTTGTTGAAATATTTCTTTACATTTGTTAGTTTAAGCACATTAACGTATCTAATTAGGTAGCTATACATAAACTGATATTTATATCTAAAATTAAATAATTTTTAATTGCAGCTTAAACATTTTTTAATGCAAGATTACTTTTTATTATATATTAATACTAAGTTTACAAAATATTGTAAGCAAAGAATGAGCGTAATATGTGTAACTGTTTGTCTGTACCAGGTATTTATGGTAACTCATTCGGTAGATGAGTTACTACAATCTGCTAGCTCAAAGTTCAATATCACCGCTAAAAGAGTATTTACACCACAGGGTGGAGAAATCGATGATATTAAGTTAATACGGTATACTAACTGTTTTAGATAATTCGTGCAATAACTGTATTCAAAATAATCTAAGTGAAAAATAAATGTTTTACAGGGATGATGATGTCCTATACGTTTCAGATGGAGAGGATTTTATTCCAAAGGATAAAATTAATATAAGGAATCAGTTAAACAGAAATTCAGAATGGATTACACTAAACATCGGTGGACAGTACTTCACTACAACCAGAGATACTTTAACAAAGAAGGAACCAATGAGTATGTTAGCCAGGTAATTTATAATTTTGCTCGATCGAACATTGGTTCGCAATCAATGAAAGTTGTTCGCTAATACTGCAATGAAATTTATTTACAGAATGTTCAGCGAAACAGCAAACAATAAAGATAGGATTTTACCAAGTAGACAAGATCACAATGGTGCATTCTTAATTGATAGGAGTCCAACGTACTTTGAGCCATTATTAAACTATTTGAGGCATGGACAGATCATACTCGACGCTAATGTTAATGCAGCAGGTATATCTGTTTCTCATATTTTAGTTTTTTAAATAGAATTCCCATATTAAATATGAATTGATTGTTGCATTTCTATCTCTGTAGGCGTTTTGTCAGAGGCACGGTTTTATGGAATAGAAGGTGCTATTGAAATATTAAATACAATGGTTGAAGAAGAGGATAAACAGAAAAGCGGATTAGTATCCTTAACGAGAAAAGACGTACTTAAGGCCATCATGTCGACACCTGTGACTTCAGGACTTAGATTTCAAGGTGTGGATTTTGTTGGTGCCGATCTATCAAAGTTAGATCTCAGGAACATTAATTTTAAGGTATCTAACATTAATGTGACATCAAATTTGATATTCCAATTATCTGTGGTAATACCATGTTTCTGTAAACATTACTTTTCTTTGCAGTATGCAATTATGCGTGGTTGCAGTCTAGCAGGCGCAAATTTATCAGGTTGTTGTTTCGATCGCGCGGATTTATCGTATGCAAATCTTCGCGGTGCTCAGCTCGTGTGCGCAAGAATGTTATGCGTAAATCTTTTCGAGGCGAATCTTCATTCGTGTAATTTTGAAGATCCGAATGGTTTACCTGCTAATATGGAAGGTGCTAATCTGAAAGGTGCCAACCTCGAGGGCAGCAACATGACTGCTGTGAACCTTAGAGTTGCAACGTTAAAAAATGCTATCCTAAGAAATTGTGATCTCAGATCGGCTGTGCTGGCTGGTGCTGACTTAGAAGTAACTATACTTTCAGCTATATTTTCTTTCAGCTAGTCCTAGAGGAGTAACTACATACAGTGGGTTTACAAAGTATTCGTATACCTTTTCAAAACGAATAACTTTTCCAAAATTGTACCCAACAGCTTGAGCTTTTTTGAGACGTTAGAAGGATTAGTTTACTAGCTAATGTGCAAATATTTTGTTTTAATGGAAAGAAAAAAGTAAAGGTCATGATTTTTAAATTTTTAACTGTGCCTATAATGAAAATTTCAAACATGTATTTTAAAAATCTAACTAAGTTATAAAAAAGCTATGGGCATTGCTTACCTTTACTTCTTACATTTTTTGGTATCGTCAACAATTTTGTAGTTATTATGTAGGACTAGTTTAAATTGATGATATGATATTTTTCCTTTGCTCAGTAAACAAATGTTTATGTCTGTTTCAGTGCTGTGACTTGTCAGGGTCCGATTTGCAAGACGCAAACCTGCGCGGCGCTAATTTAAAGAACGCAGCATTCGAATTGATGCTGACACCGTTACATATGTCTCAAACGATACGATAACAAAAGAAGTGCAGGCCGAGCATTGTACTAATGACTATTATTGTGACTATTATTAGTCACCGTTAATACGCGAGTCCCTACGACTTTTTACAGAGATAGGGATTTACTTGTTTGAAATGGATGTGATCTTGGTTTAACTGATGAATAGATTTAACAATAACAGATAACAACAATCGAGTGTAACGATGATTAACAGACTGATTACGAGAATTGAATTGGACGTTGTTGCGTTGCGTTTGTTCGCATATGTTTTACGAAGTAAACTATTCCGGAGCGCTGATTGTCAGCGATTCGTTTCTATGTTCAAGACTGATGCTTTAATGTTTTCGGTCTGGAATTGAGTTAACGTGCGAACAGATGCGAATTTTCGGGTTTCTCCGAGGTGCCTAAACCAGGTGTTTCGGTCGGCAATAAAAGTCATTTAAATTTTCACGAAAGGAGAATTTTGGCTTAATGAATATTTGTGTTCCGCGTCGGAACAACTGATATATAGTTAATATTAAAGGATGCAATCGAAATCTCTATTTTGAGGGATGTTTATGCTGATTTTTTTAGTTTCTTAAGGGTGATATTGATACGGGCGGTAATAAGAACAACTACTTAACACATTTTATACACGGTGTATAAACAATGAAACAAATACATATTTCACTATTTTTGTTTTAATTTTACGATTGTCTGATACGAACGGTTTTTGTTGAATTAAAGGATGACATTCCTTTACATTTAGGTTTACGTGATCGTAACGATTTTGTTTTCCGTCTTAAATTATAGTTATGAGATAGTAATATATGTAATCTCAGTATGCCTAATAAATTTACACCATTTATACTGTAGAAATAGTCTCGTTTTTAGATAGAAACTACTATAGTTTTATATAATCATGTTGTTCAAATGAAACACTAAAAGATGATCAATTAGATTTGTTGTATAATCATTCTGTGCAAATTTTTTCGACAGTGAAGGTGAGAACATTACAAAACATTTAAACAGTTGATCAACTGTCTTACATAAATAAGTATCCGACACACTCATACGAACTCGAAGCTGCCTAATCACGTCTAGGATACAAATCAAACGGGCCAAGCTAGAAATTATTGTCATAATCCGTAATAGGAGAAATGGCCTTAAATAATTAAACCTTTTTTCATTAATTTAGTAATGAGGTACCCGAAGTATTTTTGAAAGTGCAATTTAACGCTGTTACTGCCGGAAGCCTACTGAAAAGTTTGTTATGACTTCTTTCGAATAATAATCTCAGACATACTTATTGGATTATACTACTTGACAGTGCCGTAACGAGTGCGTTTGGGGCACAAAACAAAGAATACCGACCCGGTTGAAGGTCGGCTCATTACAAAACACGTATCCAAATCTAGGCATAGAATTAAGGATTTTCATAACAATGCTTGTAACAACAGCTTCCTGCAAACGTTCGTTTAGCAAATTAAAAATTGTAAAATTGTACCTTCGTACTTGTATTGGACAAGAGCATTAAATTATTTAAGAGCATTAAAACATTAAATTATGACGATATAATAGATGTGTTTGCAAATGAAGAAACGAGAAAAATTACTTTATAAAATATGCTGAACTGTTTTATGTTTTTATTATATTATTTTAACATATACCTATGTTTTGTATTTCTTATATTTTGTCGTCATTGAATATGAATAAAAATTTGTTCTTATTTAGGTTATAGATTATTTATTCATACAAATACCTTAGCAAATACATTATTGTATATAGAGGCATTTTGACGAGGTTAATAGTATTTAATATATCGCATTTAGTAGAATTTAACTTGTTACATTAAAATTTTTAATTATTTTTAGACACTTGCCACAGGCGCTTCATACTCTCGTTACGGCATTGCCACTTGAGCTAATTTGTTCGATTATGAATGAAATTTGTAATGAACAATTTATTAGAAAATTGTCCATGATCAATATTCGATTTTGGAAGTGCAAACAAAAATAGTATCACCGAAGATCAATTAGATTTACTATAGTCGAGGTAGTATCACGTGCAGAACAATGCACATCGTGGTCGCCGATAGATTCAACGTTTCTGCAAATGATTGTGAATGACGTGCGCTTGACGTTGCACATGAAACGTCGATTGTAACATTTACTCTGTTACACGTGCAGCTTAGGCAACTCCACTTTGTATGGCATTAATTCCGGTAGCTTGCCTGGAATTGTACGTTTCCGATAGGCATATTAATCTAACAAGAATCTTGAAATGCGACTTTCGGATGTGAAAGTTTGGCATCTACTCGAATGGAAATAGGCGTATTTATTAAAATGAAATATAATGTAGAAAATCATGTTCTTCTCTGCTCAATTTTGTATTCGTCATTATTAGACTGCGAATTTGTATGCATTTATAGCAAAATCGAGTGGATGAAAAATTCGAAATTGTTGGAAAGTTTTCAAAATTCAAGATGTCAAATATATGATTTCTCCTCTATTAAAATTATTAAGGGAAGAAATAAGAAATTTCATTTATGGAATCGATGCAGACAAGTTTTATTTTGCATAAAGATCCGCAGTGAAATCATTATATGCATGCAGTAAGTCCTCCACAGTGGAATAGACATACTGGACTGCAGATTTTCATGCGGAAAGAAGTTCAAGAAGAATGTACTTATTCGCGTTTACTGGATTACGTTCCACTTATTTGTTTTTATTATAAATGCATGAATTTTATCATGAAATTTCAATCACTTCATCGTTATTATTAGTAGACTGCGGATGTTAATGCAATTTTTAATTTTTGTAGTCAATTTCAAGAAAGTGGGGACAAATAACATCTTATTTTCAGTGGTAGAAAATTTGTACAAGTCATATAAATGCATAAAGATCCGCAGTCTAATTATTAGACTTGTATTATATTTTTGAAACGCATATTATTCGAACCCTTCCGGTAAATTATCCTGCAATAATGTACAGTTTTGAACTGCTTCGAACCGTGGGCGTTTACCCAAAATTCCCAATGACGAGTTATCGTAAATTTCCTTAACGCCGTCATGGTATTCGTCTGATAAGCGAAGCCAAGGAAAATCTGGCACTTACAAAGTGTTCGTCGAATTGAATTTCCTCCTTACCCAAGACTGTTTGTAGTTCCACCGGGCCGGGCCGGGCAGACCCGATGAAGTACGGACAGTCGGACCTGCAACTTGCTCGCACAGATTTGTCCTAATCTCGTTTGCCAAAGTCCAGGAACATTCACGCTGCGGCAGAGTTACCTGCGCGCCTAACGAAATCACTATAACGAGGACACCGCGGACATTCCCGAGGACGAACGCGCTCCAATCGGAAATAACTTTCAACACAATCGTTTTCCAGGGGTCCACCAGAAGAACGAAAGTCAACCATCTCAATTTTCAGGAATTACGTCGACAAACAATTAGTAGACTACGAATCAGAAGAAAAATGTTCTTCTTCATTAATCCCAGCAAACAGGAGCCAGATAAAAATATCTGAATTAGCAGATTTTAATCGTTAAAGAACATTCGGAAATAAATTCTCCATATTTTTAAGTTCATTTTTGTTATTGAATCCCCAGGCAATTTTAATTCCAACAAACAGGGCCAAATCAAAATGTCTGACCAACGACTTGGCAAATTTTAATCGATTCGAAAATGTCGATAAATATAAATTCTCCATGTTTTTTTAATTGATTTTTATTATCGAATCCCCCAGGCAATTTCGTTCACAAAGCAATCGCGTTTCTTGTAACGCGAAACGAATATTCCGGAGCTCCTTTGGCTACCGGAAGTCTTTCACGCACCCCTTTGCCACGGTTTCTTTGTCAAGCGATAAACGACTGGTGAATGGGGGGTTACATTCGGGAGTTCTTTGATGTTAAATTGCTTTGAGAAACGAGGCTGCTAACCATTTTGCCTAGCAGTTCGAGGTGCAGCTTAATTGTGCCACGAAACAAGTTCGCCGTCTTGACTACACTCCTGAAACAGAGGCTCTCAGGATATGAAGTGGAAGTTCAAGACGCGAAACTGCGAAGTGCCAAAGATTCTACTTATAATGTCGCCAATATATCCTACCCGCAACCTATATTACATCCTAAAAGCACTATTCTGCCAGCATCTTCTGCACAAGATGCACCAACATTTTCCTTATCCGCGACACGTAAAGTTTCAAACCTTCGTTCAAGTTTTTACATTCACTCTTGTGCTCTCGAACAATATAGAAATTACAGTACGTATATTTCAACTGAAAATTTGGACATATTTTTTGCAAAGCGTAATACTAACAATAATTAATAAACTGGGGTTCTTTATGTATTTATAGCAAAATTGAGTAGATGAAACTCAAAATTGTTGGAAAATTTCAAAAATTCAAGATGTCAATATATGATTTCCCGTCTGTTAAACTCATTAAGGGACGAAATAACATTAAATTTAGTGCATACAAATGCAGGCAATTTTTATTTTGCGTAAATATAACGATAACAATTAAAACAGATATTGCAAAAAATACCCCAAAATTTGTGAAAAATGGAAATTTGGGGGATATACTATACTACTCATTTGTATTATACGTGAAAATAAACCAATAAAAATATATCCAAATATTTTTTTAATATTGAAATTAGATATAACAAAGAAATATTTTATTACTGAACAAAATTTTTTTATTTTACTTAGTGGAGTACTCCCTTAACGAAGGGATATGCTATACTACTCATTTGTATTATACGTGAAAATAAACCGATAAAAATATAGCCAAATATTTTAATATTGTAATTTGATATAATAAAGAAATATTCTATTACTGATCTAAATTTTTTGATTTTACTTGGTGGAGTACTCCCTTAACGAAGGGATATGCTATACTACTCATTTGTATTATACGTGAAAATAAACCGATAAAAATATAGCAAAATATTTAAATATTGTAATTTGATATAATAAAGAAATATTCTATTACTGATCTAAATTTTTTGATTTTACTTGGTGGAGTACTCCCTTAACGAAGGGATATGCTATACTACTCATTTGCATTATACGTGAAAATAAACCGATAAGAATATAGCTAAATATTTTAATATTGTAATTTGATATAACAAAGAAATATTTTATTACTGAACGAAATTATTTTATTTTACTTGGTGGAGTACGCCCTTAACGAAGGCCCCATTAGAGCAGCGAAAAATACTGTGACTTTTTCCAAACAGCGCGTGTCATAGTCGAGAAGGAATGCAGCATCGAAGAGCTTATCAATGGCTATCACCGATCCTCGAGCCCGGCGTTCACGTGTTATCCGCGCAGCGCGCAGCGAAAGGCCAAAGAATGGGCGAAAGGTGAAGGTTGCATCGTTCAAAAAGAATTTCCTATCGGGCACGCGAGCCGGCCGAATCTTTTTAGAAAAATTCCTGTGTAATTTCCCGTTTCCGGTTCGCGAAGGACCTCGAGGTCCTGGGGAACGATCGCGGCTCTCGGAGACTCGCTCCGAAAATTCGATTCGTCGTTGCTTGGTCGGGCGAGGGTCGAGGTCGGAAGGTCAGGTACCGTTCGCTATTTAGAGCAGGACCTTGGGTGCCGTTCTTATCTCGAGCGGCGCAAGAGAACGGTGTGTGCAGGGGCAGAGAAAAATAGAAAGAGGTACACGCGATGTCGTGTTGGTGGCCAAAGATACAAGGGAAAGTTTCTCGGGCACAAGTGGTCACGTACCGGCTTTGTCAGACGCAGGCTATCTCCGCGAAAGATCTAGCCTCGAAAAATCCTTCTTTCCTACGGTCGGTGTGTGTGCATTTCTCTCTCTCTCTACCTTGCTTTCGTTTTTTTTCTTCTTCCTTAAGCTAAGCTTTACTCGCTTGACAGAGCTTTCTGTTTTCCAATCGATCCTCGTCGAACCTATCGGCAACCCTCGATCGGGATTTTCGCTTCGTTACGCGTCGTTTCGCGTGCCACGCGGGATCAAGTTCAATGGGCACTCTTACGGAGCAAACAATTCGATGTCTGAGGCTTTGTTGGGCTCAATTAGTACCCTATTGCCTCCATACACATGCGTGGGAAAACTTCGGCAATGTCACTTATACAATATACGCTGATCCTTGATTTAGGTGCACGGTAGTGCACCAGCCAAGTTATCGCACCACCACCTTTTACACGAAACAACTTACAAGGGAACATATTCAGTTGATACAAACCGATTTTGATGAAACTTATGTGAGATATAGTTCTTCGAAAATTATTTTACTCGTGCTTTTTTTTATCGGCAACCAACCACTCTGAAGGGGTGAAAACAGCCCTCAAAGTTGGGGGTGAGAACCATATCTTTTCAGATATCTCGGAAACCAGGGATCGAAAAAATTCGATTTTTTTTTAATTGTGTGTTTTTTATTGGACAATGTAGTCGTGCAAGAAAATTTTAACAACTGTTTTTTGTTTAAACAATTATATTAAAAATTCGATTTTTTTGCAGTTTCTCGTATTTATTGTTAGTTAATTTTAATGTAAATTTGAATGTGTGACCTTTGATCGAAAATAGGGGATACGTGTTTCAGGATTTTTTGTTTCGTGCCATTTAACAATAATTATGCATAATGAAAGATAGTCTTGCACCTGGCGTGCGGAGGAAGGAATTTTGGCTTGTTGTTTCGAAATATAAGCATGTAGTATAAACGTTGTTACGTACGGAGGCTTTGCCTACGTGACTTTTGCTGCCTTCTTGAAACCACGTGTCCATGCAGGAGGTCCAGCTCGCATGCCCAAATAAACAGTTTTTCCCCTTATGGGAAAGTGCATACATCTGGGAAACGTAGACAATCTTCCAGATTTCCGTTTATCCCCACTACAATTTTTGAACAATCTGACTGGTATATAAAGGGCTCGAGCTTGCCCACCACGGGCTTAGTTAAAGACTGAACACAAATCTGTACGCGTCTATAGTGAGATTGGGTCTCATTCCCTTTCGATCATTTTAACTTGAAAGAAGTTTCGAAACGCAGTTCTTAAGTCAAGTCAACTCACTTACCCCCGCATATATCAGTGCGTGAAAAACGAGAGTTCGGGAATTAGCTTCCGCGAAACCACGTAACACAATACATTTGTATTTCCATTTATCTAAGAATATATTGTACTCTTCACATTTAGATAATTGAGAGTTTCCAATATCTTTAATACATCCTTTAAACTCCAGTAACTAGCATTGCACCCATTTCGATAAACCTTTACCGCTCGAGGTTTATCAACTATTCTATATAGAGTTACGAGAGCTGAACTTCCCAATACCTTACCTCTTTCCGAAATCCTGTGACACCCGGTGATGAAACAGGCATCGGCTAGTTCACAAATTCCTATCTAGTGGCGACCCTGTGGTGAAACAGACATAGGCTAGTCCACGAAAACCCATTTCCTATCTAGTGGCGACCCGGTGGTGAAACAGACATCGGCTAGTCCACGACTACCCCTTTCTCCTAACCTAGTGGCGACCCGGTGGTGAAACAGGCATCGGTTAGTCCACGAAAACCCATCCTGTGACACCCGGTGATGAAACAGGCATCGGCTAGTTCACGACCATCCTGTTCATAAGAACAAACCTCGGCCACGTTTATCCGCCAGCTCTTGGCTCGTAACAACGTGTACAGTATTTTGAACAATATCACTCGGTTATATGTCGTTTATTTTTTTATCAGTATCTAAAGGAGATGGCGCAGGTAGCAGTGAGATGCGGTGCTAAAGTGCTAACTACCGCGGCGGAGTAAGGCTATCGACTTCTACAGCCAATTCGCCTGTTAATTTTTGTTTTCTTACGAAATTAGATATTCTGACGTGTTTCCATTGTTCAAATGTAGTTGTACTTAAATGTTCTTGTTGCAAAGAACATTTATGTTTTTCTCATTTCATCCTTAAGTACCATTATTGCCAAAATTATATAGAATAATCTTTACGCACAGCTCTTCTTTCAAAATCAGCTCTTTTCAGAGCTACCATATACAACGAGGAAAACTCCAACTTCGATTACTTTAAGGATCCACAGATTAAAAATGGTGTCGGTATATTTTGACCGGAGGCCCAACGACCGCAAAAATTCACAGGCGAATTGGCTATAATAGAAGTCGATAGCCTTACTCCGCCGCGCCGCGGTAGTTAGCATTTTAGCACCGCATCTCGCTGCTATCTGCGCCATCTTCTTTAGATAATGATAAAACAATAAACGACATATAACCGAATGGTATTGTTGAAAATACTGTACACGTTTATACTAAATGCTTATATTTCGAAACAACAAGCCAAAATTCCTTCCTCCGCATTCCAGGTGCAAAACTATCTTTCATTGTGCATAATTATTGTTAAATGGCACGAAACAAAAATTCCTGAAACACGTATCCCCTATTTTGGATCAAAGGTCACACATTCAAATTTACATTAAAATTAACTAACAATAAATACGAGAAACTGCAAAAAAATCGAATTTTTAATATAATTGTTTAAACAAAAAACAGTTGTTAAAATTTTCTTGCGCGACTACACTGTCCATTAAAAAACGCACAATTAAAAAAAAATCGAAGTTTTTCGACCACTGGTTTCCGAGATATCTGAAAAGATATGGTTCTCACCCCCAACTTTGAGGGCTGTTTTCACCCCTTCAGAGTGGTTGGTTGCCGATAAAAAAAAGCACGAGTAAAATAATTTTCGAAGAACTATATCTCACATAAGTTTCATCAAAATCGATTTGTATCAACTGAATATGTTCCCTTGTTTTTTAGATGCTTATAACTCGGCACTGGAGACAGATGGAGAGATGTAATTTCGTACATTTGTTAAATGCTATCATGTCTCAATATTGACAAAACATTAATCTTCCAACATTAGTAGGTTCCGAGATATAGGACCTCAAAAATAGCTAAAGTCACTGACTGACTGACTGACAGATCATCGAAACCTTTTGGGTACTTCCCATTGACCAACAAGCTTGAAATTTGGTACATAGGTCCACCATAACAGACACTCAAAGGAATAATGATCAAAGTTTGAAATTTTACACCTTAAAGGGGTTGTATTGAAAAAACATTACGAAATAGGTACGTAGGATAGAACATAGCAGCATAACATACATAAGTACACGTTTTATTAGCTTCGAAGTCGCAACAAATACTGATGAAAAAAACAATCGCTCTAACGTAAACAAAAGAAACTGCACCAAGCATCGTCTATAGCGGCGGGGGGCAAACGGATCCGAGCGTCGCCGGCAGAGTGTTAATCTTCGATACATTGAATTTGGATTTTGTCTTGCAGATTAGGAAATGATTGTTAACTTCCCGATTCATAGGGAAGTTACTGTAATTACCACGAAAATCGAAAATCGATTTTTTAGCAGATCTTCACGTTTCATGGTCATTGGAGTCATTTTAGACTATTTTTATCAAAATGTTTGTATCTGTGTGTGTGTGTGCGTGTGTGCGCGTGTGCGCGTGTGCGCGTGTGTGCGTGTGTGCGCGTGCGTGTGCGTGTGTGTGTGTGTGCGTATGTCCGTTTGTATGGTATCAAATTTTTCGTTAACGTTTTCAGAAAAAGTAACAACGCGATCAGGATGATGAATGATGCAATCGATGTGCCCCGTCGTAACTTGGAGCTGATTAGATTTTGGTCCATATTGGTCAAGTAGTTTTTTAGATTTTTAGTTTTTTTCGAAAAGAGTTGATTCTACAATGCAATTTATAAAGGAGGATGAAAATTTTCCACCAAAGAACCAAACGCAATTACATAAAAAAAATTTTTTTTCTTAATTTTTTTAACTGATGCTAATGTTACCGCTTGGAATAATCGAAAGTTATTCCAATGCAACAGTGAATTTATCATCTCTACTCCCAAGAATACATTTTGGGAGAATATCGATGAAAGTACAAAAAAAAACGATGTTAGCGATGTTGGCGAAGGAGTAACGAATCGGGAAGTTCTTTGTGTGACTCTTGGAGAGTCACACACCAAATAAAAAACATTAATATCAGTAGGCCCTACTAGCCATGCGTATCACTAACCCTCTCGCACGAGCAGTCCTACCCGCGAGCTCGCGAAGCGAGCGAGCAAAAACAACCCTACTCGCGAGCGAGCGAGCAAAAACAACCCTACTCGCGAGCGAGCGAAGCGAGCGAGCAACAATAGCCCTCTAGTTTTTCTTTGATATCTACTTGATAATTGATGAAATTTCAACGAAAATTGATGAAATCCCAACAAAAATATCCTTTAAACAGGTGCCAATTTCCTATGGCCGAAAAAATTGTAAAAATATGGCCAAGTTCGTTAGCTTAGAAAACCTCTTGCAATACTGAAAAAGGCGTTTGTGAAAATTAGTTTAAAAGAACGCTATTTCATTTTTAAAAAGTTACATGGAGGGCTAAATTATTCAAACTTGGCCGCTACCTAACACCTTTTATGGCCATTGGTTTAAAAAGTAATGGCCAAGTTTGAATAATTTAGCTCTCCATGTAACTCTTTAAAAATGAAATAGCGTTCTTTTAAACTAATTTTTACAAACGCTTTTTTCAGTATTGCAAGAGGTATTTCTAAGCTAACGAACTTGGCCGTATTTTGTTTGATCTCACAATTTTTTACGGCCATAGGAACTTGGCTCCTGTTTACAGGATGTTTTTGTTGGGATCTCATTAAGACGATAATAAATTTGATTCAAATTTGTATATAAAGAACTTCAATTATCCGAACTGATCACGAATGTGTTAGTATGAGATCACGAATGTGTTAGTAAAAGTTTCGTACAAGAATAATAAAAAATAAAAAAGCTCTGTCAATGTATCGCAAATATCGTGCACATCTCTTGCACATCTCTTGCACATGTGTCGAGGCATTACTGGCATTCAACAATTTTTCATTTTCTTTTTGGCTCAACGATTAACTTCATTCACTTCGTTCACAGTGGCGTAAATTATGGCGTATTTTACGTTGACTGCGATCTTTGCATTATCTGAACTTTATCTGCCTTTTATGTTCGTAAGCGTTCGCAATTGAGAGAAAAATTGATGGTGGAATATTGTTCGATGAATTGTTCGATGGTAAAAGCACTTTCTCTTGAGGCTGTTATTTAAGAGGAAATTAGCAAACTTCTTTTAGGTTTAGCACAGCCATTAAAAGGTCTATTAACCTTCGGGCGACAAGCCTTAAGTGCATTTTGACCCAAGGTAGCAATCGTTCCATGTAAATTCTAATTTCCTGACAGTCAGTTAAATTGTTAGCTACGGCAACTCGCGCGTTTGTTCACGTATACTTTCCAAATAAAAATAAAGGATTCCAGTACCACTTATTTTAGAACAGTATCGTGGTTCAGAAGTGTCTGAGATTTCAGTTGGAAATACGTAGTAAAAGTAATAACAATGTGGATTATTTATAGGAACATACAACACTGTCAAACATTACAAATAATTGTAAAAAAATTTCAAGCACCTGGAAGAAAGATTGTGGCTAGAAAACAAGCGTTACATGATATACACTGTCCGAAATTACCATGATACCATTTACAGAAGAAATTGAGACTAACAATTTTATTTTTCAGCATGATAACGCCTCAATTCATGCATCAAGACAAACAAAGGGGTGGTTAGACAACAAAAATATGAGGATTTTGACATGGCCAGCTTGTTCGCCAGATTTAAACCCAATTGAGAATCTTTGGGGAATACTTGCAAGAAAAGTAAACAGTACAACTCTGTCTCTGAGTTATGGATTGCGGTGAACGAAGCGTGGACATCCATCGAAGCAGAAACTCTTCGTACTTTGATTTGAAGAAATGGCAATTATACGAAGCATTAATTGGTAAATATAGAAGAAATTTTCGATAATCTTGATGTTATCTACTTAAAAAACGCGTGGCTTTATGGAAATTTCGCAGTTCGTTTCGTAGTTCGCAAATAAATATATATAAAATAATAATATATAAAATATGTATAATAATATATAAAATGCTATCATGCATCAGCTCCTCATTATTATGACGTAATCATAAGATTTCACAAAAAAGTCAGGTGGCTTCATGGTAATTTCGGGCAGTATTAGTTTCCTATGACTACATTATACGTTGACTGTGATCAATTTAATGATACGAGGAGATAGCCTAATTCAATTTCTCTGTTAATATCGAATATTCGCACACAACACATATCTCCCTATACATTTCAGTGCGTACACAATTCGTATCTGCAGATCTAGTGTTAGGTACAACTCGGCCACAAACTCCGTTCTAATGTGTGCGGATTTAAGAGCATTATCTAAATTTTTCAGAAAACCGAGAGAACTTCCGGGCACGCATAACTGCCAGAATTCACGTGAAACGGAGCTCGAAGCTGGCCAGGTGAAACGAATAATTTCAGAAAAGTTTTATCCCCGTTCCAGACGGTGTTACCGAGCGGGCTAATGACGGAATTTTAAATCTCTCGCAGGAATGATGGCAGCTTCGTGCCGCGATAATTGCCGGTGGCAGTGCTCGCGCGCATATAATTTCGCACTGGAAGTTTCGCGGCTCGTAAAAACCCGGCGATGCTCGCCCGTTATCGGCCGTTAAAACGCGAAAATCTGCAACGGTGATACTTCACGGGCCATGTATTGTTACAGCCCGATTTGCCAGGACAGAGTTCGGTGAATCGTTCCCGCCTCGGCTTCCCGTCGCGTCGTGTCGTTCCATCCCGCTTCCGGTTGCCCAATCGTGCACAAACACTAATGTCCATCATGATTACCGGCGTTCCTCGCGGTTTACACTGTCATACGATAGCCGTGGATCAGCCATTAAGGCTCGCGAAAAAAAGTTCCGAGCTGCGCGGTCGTTACGTATTTGCCGCGCGGTTTCCACGGCTCCGATAAGCGAGCGAATGCACTTTCAAATGATAATGCATGGCGAAACAGTCGCGACCGCCGCCATTGTTATTATTTATGTACTTCGAAGAACTACATTTATTGAAATGAGAAGTACGGTTAAATAGCCATTTCGATTTCCCGAGGTACGAAACAAAAAAAGAAACAGGAGTTGTGACGTTTTTCTTCAAATATACAGGGTGCGCCATGTAACACTTTTCACGATTTTTTAAGTACTTGCGATAATCTGACGAAAAAATATTTTGTGTGAGGTGATGAGATGATTATTTTAACAAATGAAGCGTTGATATTAAGAAAAAATTCTAAAAATTCATTTAACGAACTAGTATGTAAAGATTTGTATAATCAAATATGGTCCATAGCATTACAAATTAAGTAAAGTGACACTGCTGTCACCAGAATTACACAAGAACTTTATAGTATAAACAGATCTATCGTATTTCAAGAAACTAATCTTATTTTTGAGGTTAAAAAATACAATATCGAAAATATTTTTGTGTGACTTCATGAGGTACAAGACAAAAAAAGAAACAGGAGTTGTGACGTTTTTCTACAAACATATAATTGGTATTTCGTGTGATTTCGTGAGGTATAAAACGAAAAAGAAACAGGAGTTGTGACATTTTTCTATAAATATGTGTGACTTCATGAGGTACACAACAAAAAAAAGGAAACATGAGTTGTGGCGTTTTTATTCAAATATATAATCGATACTTCGTGTGACTTCATGAGGTACAAAACAAGAAAACAGAAACAGGAGTTGCGACGTTTCTCTACAAATATATAATTGATACTTCGTGTGATTTCGTGAGGTATAAACCGAAAAAGAAACAGGAGCTGTGACATTTTTCTATAAATATATAATTGATAGTTCGTGTGACTTTATGAGGTACAAAACAAAAAAAAAAGAAACAGGAGTTGTGACGTTTTTCTTCAAATGTATGTATAATTGATACTTCGTGTGACTTCATGAGGTACAAAACAAGAAAAGAGAAGCAGGAGTTGCGACGTTTTCCTCGTGCATGAGCAATATTATAAAATAGCAATAATTTTTCCAACTACCAAATATAACGTCCTCAACAGAGGCCGAAAATGAATGTTTATAACGAGCGCGAGCAAATTCGTTCCATAATTCGCGAGGAAAAGCTACAGACCGAAGGGTACACTATTTTCGGCTTGCACGGCAATTAGTGAAATTTAGCGAGCACATTAAGGAAGCTTGTTAGTCATAGAAACATCGCCACTGTACCACCCAAAGAATGATTGCGCGATAACAAGCAGCTAGTTTCGCTGTCCAATGCCCGTAAAAACCCAAAAATACATCCACTATACACTGTGTACGGTATTCAGATGGAGTGTTCATTTCACAGCCAATCGAACCGGATGGAATTCAATTTGCAAATGAAAGCGCCGCGCGCTCGATGATCTCGAGAAAATGAGAATCCGCATAGAATAGAAACAGGGGTGTACAAAAACGGAAGTTGCAGTCAATGGTAAACAAGCACGATGTATCTTCGAAGACCGACCTAATTTATTTTGCCCCGCTGTGCTTATCAACAATTTAGAAAAGAAATCCAAATTTCACTGTACACAAATATTTTCATGCAGCAATGTCAGGATTACCGGGTTCGGCTAATATTGTGCGAAATTGGTGCTCGTTTCAGTTCGATTGCTATCTGCATATACAGGGTGGGACATGCAAATGAGAGCAGGAAATATTTGTGTTGCTTATAAATAGCACACGGGGAAATTGTTAATAGCTGTTTAAAGAAACTGTTCAATGAAACGAATAGAAATTGTAAGAAAAATGTTGAGGTTTCTACATAATTCAAGTAAAAATATTATTTTATGCATTGATAATGGATGTAGAAAGTAGCTACATCAATTGCGCGATGTTTTCTATGTTTTTATTAAAAATTGTTTAAGGTGACAACGATCTATTGAAGGGAATTGTTTTCATTCATGAAAATGAGAGCAGGAAATATTTTGGAATGGAAATTGTAAGGAAAATGTTGAGGTTCCTACATAATTCAAGTAAAAATATTCTTTTATGCATTAATACAATTGATGTAGGAAGTAACCCTACCAATTGCGAGATGTTTTATATTTTTTATTAAAAATTGTTTAAGGTGACAACGATCTATTGAAAGGAATTATTTTCGTTCATGAAAATGGGAGCAGGAAATATTTTTGTTGCTTACAAATACACGAGAAAATTGTTAAAAGCTACTTAAAAAAACTGTTCAATGAAACGAATAGAAATTGTAAGAAAAATATTGAGATCTCCACATAATTCAAGTAAAAATATTCTTTTATGCATTAATATAATTGATGTAGGAAGTAACCCTACCAATTGCGAGATGTTTTCTATTTTTTTTTTAAATTGTTTAAAGTGACGACGATCTATTGAAAGGAATTATTTTTGTTCATGAAAACGAGAGCAGGAAACATTTTTGTTGCTTATAAATAGCACACGAGGAAATTGTTAAAAGCTGTTTAAAAAAACTGTTCAATGAAACGAATAGAAATTGTAAGAAAAATGTTGAGGTTCCTACATAATTCAAGCATAATTCAAAATATTATTTTATACATTGTTAATTATAATCGATGTAGAAAGAAGCTACACCAATTGCGAGATTATTTGTATTTATAATTCATTAACATTATAATTACTTTTTGTTATTAAAAATTGCTTACGATGACAACGATCTATTGAAAGGAATTATTGTCGTTCAGTGTCTCTTTGAAGAATGCATTCTTTCCTTGCGTCGTGCGAGGGAAAAGATGGAGGATAAAAGTTCGTCGGTGGAAGAGTGGTCCGCGAAACACAACTAAGGCTGGCGAAATAGATTGGAGACAATCAATTCTGCAACAGGCTATGCCCATAATACAAACCGCACTGCTAACAGGCTGTGATGAGCTAGGTTATGCAGTTATACCGGGTGACCCGATTTGATCAAGCACACCGGACGTCCGGTGCAGAACGGATATGAAACCGGGGAACGTGGACGGTCATCGATAACCAAGAATTTTAGAATCGCACGGTCGACGAATGAATGTTCAGTTCCACGCCCGAATTAATTAAAATTTTATGCGAGTTGCATCCGGTCGAGAACTGCCAAGCACCAATAGCGGCTAGTTCGAAAGTGGCTACTCAGAAATTAATTACCGATTAATTAAAAAATGCTGGCCATTTCCTTAAAATTTGCCTAAAACTATTTTCAATTGCACAAACATCTACAATCCAGTAATCATTATTATAAATTTTCTCAGCTTCTGTTGTATCAAGTAAACTGTTTCGGATTTATACAATTTTGGTGGTTGCTGTGGTCACCCGTGCGTGAAAATTCGAGTAAATGGTGCGAGCAATTAAAATGTACGATTTATAGTGATCAGTTCTATCACGACAGATCGTAGCTGCCGGCGACTATGCTAATACTAGCGACAATGCCAAAAAGAGGTGGTTTCATGCTCGACATCGCCGTTTCCGCTGATCATTAAAAATTTATGGTAAAACTCGAGTAGTTCTTGCCGGTTGAGTGTCGTAGAAAATGGAAACACGAAATTAGAGGCGCGGCAGGTGCATCGTAAATGTTAAGATAATCTAATTATACACTGTACTGAATTCTAGTATGCTAAAAAGTTTCGCAAACTTTAACGCGATCTCCGCGCGACTCGCCCGATAAAACTAGCGCAGATGCGTCCGTTCGCGCTTTCTGTAAATTAGTCCGCAAAAGTCTATATGCACGTATGTATTTGCATGAACATCCGCAGTCTGAATGAGTATACTCGAACACTGTGACGGAGAGCGTATTCGCATCAGTTACGAGTGCTCGGCACAATTGTGTGCGTCTGTATCGCACGCGCGCCTATTTTATGTGTTTACATATAAAATGTGGCCCGTGACAATCGTGCCGCTTCAATGGCGGACGGCGAACAGGAACGAAAGTTTGTGTGCCCTATTTCTAACCAAGTTACAACCACTTTTGTGCCCCATTATATCTTGCAGCCGACTGGACTCTGCGGCGGCCGGAGTTACACTTTTGTGGACTAGTTTGTGGGAACAATTGTTAAAACGAAATTTACTGATCCAACAAATCATTTCACGTTCGAACGATCAAGCTCCACAGGAAGGACTAGGTACACTGAATTTTGATTATTTTTGCATGAAATATTAACCCTTTGCAGTCGAAAATCAAACATTTCTTCCGACCTAGAATAATTTTATTCTATATTAATTTTTTTCTTTGTATGAATATCAAATTGATGTAATACATGATACAATACTTAAATGTTTGGTAATTGATTAGTTGCCAACATATTTAATAATGTAAACAACATTTTAAATAATTTCTCTGAGTCACATCTAATTTGCAAAATATAAATTAGGGTTAACACTAGACCTATCACTGCCTGTATCATATTTTTCCAGGGACCATAACTGTTGTAACCAAAAAGAAAAAAATCGTATTGATTACTAATAAGTATTATAAGTAACCGAACGTTTTTCTCTTGTTGGCAAATGTTATCGTTGAGAGAAATTCTTTTCGATCACTTATAACAGTTATCAATGAGATAAATTTATTTCGGTCGCTCATAACAGTTATTGATGAAGGAAATTTGTAATAGTCATTATTAAATAGTACAACTTTCAAATAGTAGACAATCAATTATTTCCTAAATTTTTGATTCGTAAAATTAATTGCTACCATCAAAATTTTTATGTGACAAACAGATTTTGTGTTGTTCTTATGGACTGTTGATTCATATTGTTGTACGAAACCCTTTCAATGAATTTCACAGGCTTGCTCCATCCGAAAAAGAGTAGACAACTCAATAATTAAATAAGCAACCAAAATGAAGTTTCTCATCAATAATTATTTTGAACAAGTGAAAAGAAATTCGATCATCGATAACTGTTATGAGCGATCGAAATAAATGTCTCTCATAGATAACTATTATGAGCGATCGAAATAAATGTCTCTCATCGATAACTGCTCTGAGTAATTGAAACAGTTTTATTCACCGATGACAGTTATCCAGGAGGATCCAATTTTTTGGACACTAATAACTGTTATTTGTAACCAAAAAGTATAAAATCCGATATCTTCTAATCGTTTTGTTCGTGCATTATCTTAAATTTCAATAATAATGCAATTTTTATTAATGATTTCTTTCGTAGAAAATTTTAGAATAAAATTGTTGAAATTATGAAGCTGCTTACATAGAAATTGGTTCAATAAATTTCTTTATCCAAGCACATATTGTGTTAAATATTGCACTAAATCTAAATAAATAAAGCCTTGCAACTTTTGTAAATTAAAACATTTTAATCGCTTTAAGTACTCGATACAGTCCTCGACAAAATAATAAGACACCAAGCATATTTTTAAATTTCTTATATTTAAAGGTAGACAATGTATATTCCGGTGTATCCTGTATATTACATACTATTTCCAAAGTAAACCTGTAAAACCTTAGGATTGTATCGCGTACCATAGCAAAATTAGAGAAAAATATGTAACCACGGTCTGACATTAATTCGACAAAAGTATAAGACACTAACAGAAAAATGTTTGATTAAGCAAATAAAAATACAAAATTATTACTTTGTGATACCTCCCTTGAATTGAATTACGTCTAGTAATCGCTTTCGGATAGTTTTATATAACTTTTTGATTCGTTTTTGTTCTAAATGTGTCCAATTGTGATTTATACTTTCTTTCAGTTCATTTACGTTATTATATTGTCTCCCATTCGTGTAGAATCGTCTTGACAAATCTCCCCACACATTTTCTATACTATTTAAATCGGGAGAACGAGCGAGCCATTCCAAAATATTAATATTTTTTGAAGAATGGATTGTTTCACAGATTTTGCAGTATGGATTGCTGCATTATCTTGTTGAAAAATATAGTCACAACGCGTGATACGAGCTGCAGGCTTGTTTAATTGACCTGTTATTCGTTCAATATATTTATTACTATTCATCCGACCTGATAAAAAGTTTATTTCTGTTTTTCCATAGTAACCAATAGCGACCCATACCATAACACTGCCATCATCCATTTCACAGCAACTTAAATGGAGTTCTTCCTTTCTGCAATCATGAAAGTAGTAGGACCAGCCGTCAGAGCCATCTAGATTGAATTTTTTCTCGACACTAAAAATGACTTTTTTCGAGTTTTTCAACCAGTGGACGTATTTACAAGCGAACTTTAGTCCTGCTGCGTTTGTGTTTGTCCTTTGTGTTTCTCCATTAAGGGTGGCCGTTATTTTAATTTTTTCCGTTTAATGTGTTTGCTTCCTTGTAAAATGCGATGTACATTTCTTAAATTTGTTTTCACACCTGCTTCTTCGGCTATTTGTCTTGCTGTGTCGTTAAAATTGACTCAACACGCAAAATTGCACGTTTATCACATTCGGAAGTAACGCTAGGTCTTCCACTTCCTTCGTTTTTCCATAAGCACTTCGATTTTTTGACATATTATATATCGCGCACCTACTTCTGTTTAATAATTTCGCAATTTTATTAATATTGTACTTTTCCGAGCGCAACAGAACGATTCGATCGACCTCACTTTCATCAAACTGCTTTCCTCGACCCATTATTTATTTCTCGTTGTAATAAATGTACTTATACTGTAACAAAATCACAAGATTCAACGTTTGAATACGTTAACAGTAGAACACTTGATGGTAGAAATCACATGAGTGGAAAATAGTTCAAATGTCTTATACTTTTGTCGAAGCAATGTAAATCCGTGTTCATATATCTTTCCTAAATTTTGCTATGGTATGCGATGCAATCCTAAGATTTCACGTGTTTACTTTGGAGATAGTATGTAATATTCAGGATATAACGGAGTGTACACTTTCCACCTTTAAAGACAAGAAATTTAAAAATATGCTAGGTGTCTTATTATTTTGTCGAGGACTGTAGGTTTAGTGCTAATCCGAAAAAGAGTATGAAAATAGTTTGACAGGTTAAAGAACTATTGATACTCACTTGATATTGAGCAGAGCGTTAAAAACGGCGTGTTTGTGGTCGAAGAAAGCGGCGGCAGGCGTTTTATTCGGCATAAAATGTGAGATCAGATTGCACAGGATGTTCGCTCGGTTACACGTTGTGTATCGATCGAGGATCGGCAGCAAGTAGGCCATAGAATGCCGAAGGCATCGATCCCGGTACGAAATCCTCATTCTAACCATTCACGTCGGCCGGATGTTCGAGCAGCGGCAGAGATAACCGCGCCACCGCGATAAATTCGCGGTGCACTTTCTGTTTTACAGCGACATTCATTAACCCGGCCGCGGGGGATGAAAAATGCAGCGGCCGCATAAACGGGTACAAAAGTGCTCGGCTTGGTGGACAGTGTTGCGAGGGGGTAAAGAAACGGAAATCGGACGCGAGAGAGAAACAGAGAGGGACGTAAAAACGGGAAAACAAATCTAACAGAGGGATGAATGAGGACGGCAGAGATCGTCGAGTGTTCAGAGAAATGTGGAGAGAGAAAAGTGGACCGAGAACGGGAATGCTGGCCGCCCTTTAGGGGCGGATAAATTTCGGCTCGGATGACGCTGATGAACGTGCTAGGTGAACGTTCTCGAGAACCCCTTTTAGAGGGTATAAGAATTCGGGAGTGTTATTTCCGGCGAGTAGCGAGCTCGATAAATTTCCATGAATTTTTTCGAGAAGAAAGCATGCGCTCCGGGCGCCCGGTGAAAATTTCATCCGGCGAACGTGCTCCGCAACATGTGTGATTTCGTCGAATAGAATTTTAATCGCACACGAGAATAACTGGGAACTGTCATCGGTGTACAATTTTCGCCACATTCGCCACGCTGCTGTATCCTGCAAATATTATTTGCACAAACATTAGATGTCATCAGGAGAAATTAGAATACTTTTCTCTAAAAATTGTGAAAAACCCGATTATATTATTGAAGTATTAGATGATTGCATAAGTTCGTGCCCGACTGCTGCTGTATCCTGCAAATATTATTTGGATAAACATTAGACGTTATCAGGATAAATTAGAATATTTTTTTTCTAAAAATAGTAAAAAACCCGGTTATTTAAGTATTAGATGATTGCATAAGTTCGTGCCCGATTGCTGCTGTATCCTGCAAATATTATTTGGATATACATTAGATGTTATCAGTAGACTGCGGATCTTTATGCAAAATAAAAAATGTCTGCGTCGATTTCAAGACACAGAGGCTAAACAAAAATTTCTTTTTTGTTTTAATTACTTTATTAAACTGAAACTTATACGTTGACGTTCTTAAATTTTTTAAATATGTCCACTGCTTTAAACTTTGCGTGCTAATTTATGTTATGAATGCATAAATTCTGCAGTCTAGTTATCAGGATAAATTAGAATATTTTTTTCCAAAAACTGTGGAAAACCAAATTATTTAAATATTAGATGATCACATAAGTTCGTGCCCGATTGCTGCTGTATCCTGCAAATGTCATTTAGATAAACATTAGATGTCATCAGGATAAATTAGAATATTCTTTTTCTAAAAATAGTAAAAAACCCGGTTATTTAAGTATTAGATGATTGCATAAGTTCGTGCCCGATTGCTGCTGTATTCTGCAAATATTATTTGGATATACATTAGATGTTATCAGTAGACTGCGGATCTTTATGCAAAATAAAAAGTGTCTGCGTCGATTTCAAGACACAGAGGCTAAACAAAAATTTCTTTTTTGTTTTAATTACTTTATTAAACTGAAACTTATACGTTGACGTTCTTAAATTTTTTATATATGTCCACTGCTTTAAACTTTGCGTGCTAATTTATGTTATGAATGCATAAATTCTGCAGTCTAGTTATCAGGATAAATTAGAATATTTTTTTCTAAAAATTGTGGAAAACCCGATTATTCAAGTATTAGACGATTGCATAAGTTCGTGCCCGATTTGAAAATAAAATTCAATGGTTAAATTTTGAAGATTTGGTTAAGTTAAAATTAAAAGATGGTTAAATTTTCTACAATTAGAAAAGAATGGTGACTACATGTATAATTGATTAATAAAGTAGTATTCTTTAAAATGTAACCATTGAATTTTATTTTCAAATCGGGCACGAACTTATGCGATCATCTAATATTAACAAGTGTATAGAACCCGTTAAGGTCAGCAATGCGCGTTTAATTCGAGCGGCTCCTGACGACTGAAAGGCAGCAAGGGGGGTGGTTGCATTTCGGTGCCACAGGCGACGGTGTCGAGGGGTTGGGAGTCGGAAACCGGGGGTTGGAAGCGACGTCGGCCCGTAGTGTCTCCGCAGACAGCAACACCGCCGCCACGCAGCCTATCCAGGCCGGGCTTCGTGCTCTCTTGCGCATCGTTTTCTCGAACAACCCCCGGCTGATTTTCCCGCGCAACCCCTTCGGCTCCGGAGAGCCTCAGTTGCGCGCGTTCCAAGCTGCCAAAACGTTCTCCGGTACACCGGAAATACCCGAGGACTCCGGCAGAAATCGCGCACCCTTCGAAACCCGTATCACCCCTTGACGGAACATTCGAATTAATTAACCCCCGCGAGAAGTTCGCGATCAGTGCGAAGTGTTGCAAACACTCGAGCCGCCGTTTAAAATCGAATTTTCGCTGGCAGTGAGTCAAATATTCGGAGCCAATGAATCGGCCAGGCGAACGTTTGCCAGGGGGTTGCGAGGGGAGAAGATAACCTCGGTTCCTCGGGGTGCAATGTGTCATAGTGAACTCGAGGCCGAGTCGAATGACAGCTTTAGCTGGTGGAGTGTGTTGTCTTGAAACGGAGCCTCGTCGACTGCTGGTCAATTTTCTCTTTTTCACTTTTCGGACATTCCCGCGGAACAGTTCTCCCATCGACCGAATGGCTCCGCTTCGAATGAACAAATCATCCAACAGCTTTATAGAGCGGAGCGTGTTGTCTTGAAGTCGTGGAGTCTCGAAAACTTTTCAATTTCGTTTCACCGTTTTCGGACATTTATCTATCAACGAAATGGCTCCTCCTCGAATGACCAATTCGACCGACAGCTTCATCCAGCGGAGTATGTTGTCTTGAAACCTTGGAGTCAATTCTCCCTCATCTCTTTTCGACATTTCCGACGGAATTGTTATCAGCTAAATGGCTCCTCCTCGAACGATCAACTAACAGTTTCATCTGGTGGAGTGTATTAGTTTCGAAGCCTCGCGGACTTTGAGTAAATTCTTTTCAAATGGAATTCCCTCGACCGAATGTCGCTCCTCTGTATAAATAAGTAGTGCGTGATTGTCTCTGTCGACGGCCGCGATCGCGCGCCATGCTCCGCGAGAAACAATTCGAAATGGAAAGTTGGTTGTTGCGATCAATGGGAGATCGAACGATCGCGTAACGAGTCGCCGATAAAAAGCTCGCCGTTGCAACCGACTGACGTTCCGATAGCGTTCGGCTGTTTCGTGTCGTACAGAGGACCAATGTTCACCGGCTGATCCGCCTGTCAAATAGGGGATGAAGCAGCCGATTCCTTTTTTCGCAGCGACACTGTCAACGGCTGAGGTGAGCCTGTTCTTTCTCGTTTCGTAATCCGGGATTAGTTTTTCGTAACGAAGACAAATGTGTAACATTGTTGCCTTCGTAATGTTTACCCTTCTTCCGCACCCTGGGTCGTTGATAGGCGAAACTTCACTCTTGAATTTCTTTCTGTCTAATATTGGATTGGAAAGAAAGTTCGTAGCGTTTTCAAATTAAGAATCGACGATAAAATTAAGCTATTTATTCGCGTGTTTATTCAATAACACGAGAAGTTACCTCGAAAATGGCAAAAAGTAGTAGAACGGAATGGAAAATATGTTATTGAATAAATCTATGAATCTACAGGGTGTCTCAGCTGAAGGAGGGCACCTAAATTCTCCTTTATTTTTAATGACACAAAAAAAATATTTATGGCATAATTTAAATGGTACCGAAGGAGGAATATCATTGAAGAACAATTTCTTTCGTCCGGTCATTTTTTCATAGGTTTTTGAAGGTGATCGTTATTTTTTATCGGGAAAACTTTTTTTGTTTTATTCGATCTTGTTAATAATTTAAGTATATTAAAACGCATTTTTTCAGCCGCTAAAGATGGAATTAAAAAAATAAGTTTTCCCGATTAAAAAAATAACGGTGACCTTGAAAAATCTATGAAAAAATAACCGGACGAAAGAAATTGTTCTTTTATGATATCCCTGCTTCGATACCATTTAAATTATGCCAGAAATATTGTTTGTGCCATTCAAAATAAGGGAGATATTTAGGTGACCCCTTCAGCTGAGACACCCTGTATATCTGAATTTTAGCTTTCAATTTTAAATTACAAACGCTACGCGAACTTTCGTTTCAACCCAATACATATTTTTTCCCATTAATGTTTTAAACATTTGACGTTCCAACGACTATTTATTAAAATAGGGACTCCAGTAAGTATTCCAGAAGTTTAAAAAATTGTTTAAAACCCAGTAAAAAAATTACTCGCGAAGATAAACGACCCAGTATGCAGACGGCGCCGATAAAAATAAGGGTTGCGGGCGGAGGGTTAATTAACGAGAGGTACGTTAAGATAATCGTTTTAGAATATTTTACAGTGAGAGATTATTTTTTAAAATATGCTTTAGAGTTGTACGTAAAGTATCGTTTCATAATAAAAAAGATTGCAAGGGGAGTATTTCAGGTTTATTAGACTTTAATGGGAAAAATTGTTAGTTTCACTGAAAGGATGTCAACGGCATTGAAACGAACTTTTTTCTCCCGGTGTTGCGAACTTAGTTTTCTCATAAACAATGCTTCTCCATTAAGCGTGCAATCCTTAAATTACGACCATCACGGAAATAGCCAAAGAATTGAATAATTTTATTAGATCATAGTGGTTGATCAACCCCAAAAATCAGTGCTTGTTTATTTGTCAAACTCGGTATTCAGATAGCATGATTCACAAAGACCGAACGAATCGCGGAAATTGAAAAGAACTCGGTGACATTCTTCCCGTTCGCAAAACAAGTACTCCACGCGCTGTCGCAACACGCTCCCCCGTTATTTATTCAATTCCGGATGGAAGAGAAAAAAACACGTTACCAGCAATCTCAATTCCCGACAACCGAGAATAGAAAATAATAGAGTCAACAGTGCGTAACAGGACAGGCGGAATAGTTGCGGGCGAGCCTCTTACATTACAGGCTCGTCTTATTTTTCCAGCTTCATGGGGAAAAAGCCAGCAATCCGGTTTCCCTCGCGTTAATGGGGTGGGCGGTTCGACTTTTCAATTAAAGCAGAAACGATAAATTCACGCCGACAGGGTGAAAACGATACCGTGAGAACGATCGAACTTGCTGGCCGTGCAAGAAATCCGAGGAATAGCGTTCGGTTCGACACGAGGATGACGGGAGGGTTTCTGTCCCTCGTCGATGTCCGGT
This sequence comes from Lasioglossum pauxillum, assembly GCA_933228785.1. Lineage (NCBI taxonomy): Eukaryota > Metazoa > Arthropoda > Insecta > Hymenoptera > Halictidae > Lasioglossum > Lasioglossum pauxillum. Next base: position 13,617,604 of record OW121706.1, on the reverse strand, counting down.
CCCATTGGATTTTGATTACGTTTACCTGGACGTAGTCGCTGCAAACCGACGTCCAACGGCAAGTTAGGGGACTCGAATCATGTGTAATCGAATTCCGTAATGTCGAGGTCAATTAAGGAATTTTCTGTCGAATTGTCGCACCAAGTGCTCCGCGTTCAATTCATTCGAATATTTCTATATTTCTCTTTTTAATCGGAAAACAAATCTAGACAGGTTTATGCAAAAAATGTTATCTCGTGCGATATTCGTGATATGCGATTAATGTTAAAGGTCAACAAACATAATTGCAATTTACGTACAAGAAAATCACATGCAACACGCGATGTTCAGGGTTGTTCGTACAGAGACCAGGCTTCTATATCTCACCATGACGAATTACTGTTATTATCTTTGATAATGACTTACTTAGTATGTAGACTGTCGATGTTAATTGCACATTTGAGAGTCGATCCCAAACAAAATTGTTAGATTGTGGTACAGTGGAGGTTAGTTGGTCTCTCGCGATTGCTATTGAAGGATCCCTTAAAAAATCCATAACGGAGGCTTGGCCAAGAGAGCAAATTTTAAAGTTTATATTATTACATAGTAAATTTAAATAACTTTTCTACACAGGGTGTTCCAAAATTCCTTCAACAGCCGAAAATGGGAGGTTCCTGAGATCATTTGAAGCAACATTTTCCTTTGCAAAAATGTTATCCGCGGCTTTGTTTAGAAGTTATTAATAAAAACCAAGAACCAATCGGAGTGCGACCTAGACCCGAGTTGGCACAGTCGGCCAATAGACAGTTGGCGCGCCGGGCCGACTGTGCCAACTCAAGTCTAGGTCGCACTCTGATTGGTCCGTGTTTTTCGTTAATAACTTCTAAACAAAGCCGCGGATAACATTTTTACAAAGGAAAATGTCGCTTCAAATGACGTCAGGAACCTCCCATTTTCGGCTGTTGAAGGAATTTTGGGACACCCTGTATAACTAATAAGGGTTTTTCGAAGAAACATCACAATAAGCATTTTTCGAGAGGATGTTTCTCAATGCGTTTATGGACGTCGGCAGTCGGCCAAACTTCAGGGAGCGGTACTGTACATGAACTTTCAAAAATGCAATATTCGCTATGACGCAACTTTTGATTGTACAATTATTGAATTAATAAAAATGATTTCATAAGAAATGATTCTATAGATATCTTTAGTAGAGCACGCATTGCAATAGGAGCCGCACAAAGTCTAAATAAAATCAATTTTGTCATTTTTATAAGGGAACATGTTCCAGTTATTTTTGCTATAGCGTTAAGAAAATGTCGACGCTTAACAGTTACGGTAGTGAGCTTCGCGACACACAGTGGTAAAATGTCTAATTCTAGTTGGACAAAAATAATTTTTCTCAATTATTGAAAAACATATCTAATTGAGAAAATATATTATTAGACATACTGAACCAAATAATTCTAACATTATATCTCATTATTTCCATTTTTCATCCATTAACAACTAGTTGAATGTTCCGAAACTGCGGTGAATTTTTGTGTCGTGCATTGAAAAATGAAAAGTAAGTGCATATTAAACTAATTTATATTTTCTCGTTTTAGTTTAAAACTAAAAGGAGGAAGTAAATCAAATAAACTATAATCAGAAGCGTTTCTGTTATGAATGAGTTAATAAAGTAAGATTATACTTTGACTCAAGCATACTCAAGCTGCAATATTTTTGTATATTTTATCTATATGAATTACTTAACAATGTCGAAGAAAAACTAGCTGCTACAACCTGCTACTTATTGAGAAATCCGATCCGATTAGATCGCTTAATTATAGTTTGTAATACGAATATTATATGTAATAAAGTTACTGTAATTATAATTTTTAAAAAGAGTGATTATATTAAGGTCATTTTCTTATATTCACAGACTTTACCTTCTATAAGTCAGAAATATATATAAATATAAGAAAAATATCAGTTTGTTATCATTTTTATGTTCAATTCCTTTATAACAAAAAAATAAATGTCATAATAGTAATTATCAAGTATCAAGAGGATATAAATTATTCAAAAATAATTTTGTCCACCTAAAATCGAAACATTTACCACTGTGCTACAGTTACGGAGATAACACTGTACCAGACACGACAGCCTCTGACGAGTCCTAAAATCATAGTCATTAGTTTTCGTTCGAGACCGTTAATTGCACAGCCTGTGGGACATCTACGCCTTTACGTAAGCTTTTAACCATAACGAGGATCGGAGAAGCGTCGTGTCGCGTCGCGACGCCGCGCATCCCGACGCAGGAGTGTCTCAAAGCGAGTCGCATTACCGGCTATCTGCCTCTCCATTCCAGGGTTCCTGTAATAGATCGTCGAAATTCGAAGACACTCGCCGTTTAATCAACGGAAAACCGCCTTTGTAGGGCGATAATTGAGATTATGCGAGAAAAGTGAAGTCGCGGGGCGCCATACCGTGGAAATGCGACTCGAGTTTAAAGAGCTATCGCGTTGTTGCCGGAGTGGTTTGCGAAATCTAATCAACAGAGATGCAGTGCCATCCATTCATTCCACAGTCCTCGAACGTTGTCGCTTCGATTGTTCCTGGGAAACGTCCATGGCTAACACGTTCATTATCTAATCATCACCCAGAATGGTCCTGTGGATATCAATGTAATTTACTTAATTAGAGCAACATTTCACAAGTTGAAGTTCATTTAGAGTGGTTCTGGCACTGTTGGATATTTTTGAAATTTTTTTTCTGCAAACGATAGCGTGAGCGTTCTCTTAATAAAGTGTTCCGTAATTAAACCAGTTACGAGGTTAATCAATTTTAATAGACTTCTGAACGTAATTTGTTGTTTTCTTCGGAATTGTAACGAGGGAACTTCTTCCATTACGTAGGCTTTATCCCTTTGAGCGCAGCGCCAATAACTTATATTGCATTACGACCACAACGAAGCAGTTTCAAGCACAAATCTACTTATGGAACCTTTGAAGATGCTTCTGAACAATTCCGCCGGCCGAAGTTATGCACGACCGGCAAGGTCAAGCATTCCGGTAGCCTGGCTTTCAATATATTGTCAATGGAGATGGAGAGACGGAAAAGACGGGTTTAATATTGAAAGCTACGTCCGGCTAGCTCGAGATTAGTCTGATAAGGTATGAGATGTATAAATTATTAGTAATTCAAGGATCAAAGTCCTTTATGCATTACCGTATCGTGTCACTTAAATCGTTCAATTTTTCCTACTGGTTTAAATTACGTGTTGTAAAACCGTGCGCCATCTCAACTACGAACAAAGTGCGCACAATTCTGAATAAAAAAAGAACTGTGTAAAAAGACAAATCAAATTGAACATTCAACTATTGCAAATAGACTGCGAATTTTTGTGCTAAATAAACATTTGTGCATCTATTGCAGGGGCGGGAGACAGATAAGAATTCCGTTCTTACTCTAACAATTTAAATAAATATGACACAATCATTAAAACATCGATGTTAAATTTGTTCAACGTTTTTACTGTTTAAAATTTTACCTCATCATTACAACTAGAGTGCGAATTTTTGTGCTAATTAAACATTTGTGCATCTATTGCAGGGGCGGGAGACAGATAAGAATTCCGTTCATTCTCTAACAATTTTAATAAATACCTCACAATCATTAAAACATTAATACTAAAGTTCAATTTTTTACTGTTCAAAATTTTACCTGATCATCACCACTAGAGGGTGAATTTTTGTGCAAAATAAACATTTGTGTATCTATTGCAGGGGCGGGAGACAGATAAGAATTCCGTTCTTTCTCTAATAATTTTAATAAATACCTCACAATCATCGATATTTAATTTGTTCAACGTTTTTACTGTTTAAAAATTTACCTCATCATTACAACTAGAGTGTAAATTTTTGTGCAAAATAAACATTTGTGCATGAATTGCAGGGCTCGGGCGCCTGATAAGAATTCCGTTCATTCTCTAACAATTTTAATAAATAAGTCATAACCATTAAAACATCGATATTAAAGTTCAATTTTTTAACTGGCTAAAGTTTTACCTCTTCATTTTTGTCACGAATGCGTAAAATCCGCGGTCCAATTGTAACATTTTTGTGGAAAGGTTGCAAGGCTTAATTGACTTCTTTGTAATATAATTTCGAACAGGAGGATAAAAATAAAGCACATGATAGTGCAATAAATATGAAGTTTGACAGGAAGCTGTCCCCCAATAACGTCTACTCGGAAGCATGTCAAGGTCCTCGAAGTCTAAATAAAATATCCTCGAACGGAGAACGTCCTCGGCGGAGATTCCCGAGTTTCAGAACTCCTTCGGCAATAAAGTACGTCGGGGAGGACGATTCATGGCGGTTATTATCATTGATCTGGCCGAAATGCACCGTGACACAGTGTTCCACGGAGTCGTGGAACTTCCAGAGACAGGATCAAGGAACGGCTCTTCGCCGGCAGTTCGAGCAGCTGTCATGGCGGTGGCGCGGCGGCAGGATTTACATACGGTGCCCGCGAACTCGCCGGAAATACCGAATTAAAGGAGTTATTCGGAGATGCTTCGACGACGGCGAGTCTCTCTCCCGTTTCGACGGGAAATACGGTACCCGGCGGTATTGTGACGGAGAAACGATCACGGCTGCGTCGGTGTTACGTTATTGCCGCTCTCGAATGCCGAGGACGCGTTGGGGAAAGGATAACTGGAAGGTCCTTGCCGCAAATAGGTCGTCCATGTTGGTTCCAATCTGTTTGCCGAATTATCTCGTCACCCTTCTTCGGTGCCATTTTACCATGTTTTTTTGAAAGTGGTTTTGTGCCAACTTTTCCAATATTTAGGAATTCATTCCGGAACTTTTTTATAGTAAAATTAACAAAAGCGAGTTATTTTTTTGTATTTCAAGGAAATATTCTGGTTTCTCTTCCGAGGCCACCTTTTCCAATTTTTAACAATTTTTAACTTCCCGATTCTATAGGGAAGTTATTGTAATTACCCCGAAAATCGATTTTTTAGCAGATCTTCACGTTTCATGGTCATTGGAGTAATTTTAGACTATTTTTATGAAAATGTCGGTATGTGTGTATGTGTGTGTGTGTGTGTGTGTGTGTGTGTGTGTGTGTGTGTGTGTGTGTGTGTGTGTGCGTATGTCCGTTTCTATGGTATCAAATTTTTCGTTAACGTTTTCAGAAAAAGTAACAACGCGATCGGAATGATGAATGATGCAATCGATGTGCCCCGCTGTAACTTAGAGCTGATTAGATTTTGGTCCATTTTGGTCAAGTAGTTTTTTAGTTTTTTTAGTTTTTTTCGAAAGAAGTTCATTCAACAATGCAATTTATACGAGAGAACGGAAAGTTTCCACCGAAGAAACAAACGTAATTACACAAAAAATTTTTTTTTCGATTTTTTTAAAATTAGAAAAAATTTTTTTTTTTTAATCTTTTTTTGTACCTTAAGATGATGTTTCCGCTTACAATAATCGAAAATTATCCCAATGCAAGAGTGAGTTAATCATCTCTACTCCCGAGAATACATTTTCAAAGAATATCGATGAAAGTACAAAAACATTTATATTACAATCTTTAAAAAAACAATCAGTTCAAAACGAATTATTAACTGAGATTAAATTGAAAATTAATATGAACTATATGATAATTATTAATAACAGTGATGTTGAAAACGGATTGGTTAATGGAGCACACATGCGGAATATTAAAATTTATTACTTTTCAAGAAAATACTAAAATTCCGTCTATATTGTGATTAGATTTTCAATTGGCCAGAGTAGGAGTGGAAGTAAGAACTCGTTATCGTGATTATATGAAAAATGCAAATATTGATCAAAATTTAACACCAATAATAACAAAATATCGAATCAAGTAAATATTTCGAATGAAGAAAAATAAGAAATCACACGTAGTCAATTTCCAAGGGTTCCTGCTGAAGCGATTACGATTAATAAAAGTCAGGGACAAACATACGAGAAAGTATGTATGGATTTTAAAACATCAGAAATACGAACTTTACAAATGTTGTATGTAGCACTGAGCAGAGTTTCAAAATTGAGCGCGGTTTATATATTTCGGGACAATTTAAATTAACAGTATCGAAGAAAACCAAGATCAATACTGCAACCCCGGATAATGAGGAGTTGTATCGTTTGCGAAAAACTAATTAAGACAATTTATTTTGCAACATTAGTATACTATAACAAGGAACCAAGCGAGCAACGAGCCTGCGATGTTTGTTTAATGCGACGCCATATAGCAAACATTTTGATAAGTAGAAAACTATTGAATTTCCCTGAAAACGTATAATCTTCTTAAAACGTACACTTAATAAATAATAATAATAATATACAGCAACTAACGAATCGGGAAGTTCTTTGTGTGGCTCGTGGAGAGTCACACACAAAATGAAAGACATTAATAGCTGTGGGCCCTACTAGCCATGCGTACCACTAACATTCTCGCAAGAGCAGTCCTGCTCGCGAGCTCGCGAGGCGAGCGAGCAACAACAACCCTACTTGCGAGCGAGCGAAGCGAGCGAGCAACAATAGCCCTCTAGTTTACAAAGGAATTGCTGTGATTTTTTCATTAAAATTTTGCACACACATGTATGGGAATTTGAAGCACGTGCATAATTCTTGTTATTCATTTTATATACTATTTTATTCCGATTTTTCGGAATTTTTTACAAAGGAACTGTTTTACTTTTTGCATAAAAATTTCACGCACACGTTCTCGGGGGTATTTGAAGCACATCGTGTTTTGTTCAAAGTGAAAAATAAATTTCTATCTCGTTCCAGTGTGTCGCAATTAAAGTAGAACATTTTCGTTCTCCATAAAAGCTCCGTTGTCCAATGATTAGACTGCGGATTAATTAATCGTAACAGCACCGGAAGCACAAAATTTACAACTGTCCGAATCACTCGCGTTAGTTCGATGGGCTATTACCGAGAAAATATTTCAGCTAGAATATTTTTCGAGAATGGCGGGGCGGGAGCTCGCCGCGTCGACTAATTGCTCGAACAACGGGAAAGGAACGAGCAGCAAAGTGTGTCGGATAGAAATGTGCGTATCATACAGAAAAATATGTTCAGAGCTGTGTCAGGACATTGTTTCCGTTCGCGTATTCGTCTGGACAGGCACGTATTCCTCCGCGGAAACAACAGATTCAAAGAAAGAATAACGAATGAATGAATGCACCGGTAGAATTATTCAACAAATATTCGCGCACCTCCGGCGGAAATAGCATTGAATAATAATCGCGATTCTGTACACTATGTATCCGAGCGAAACGACTGTGCATGTATTGTATTTATTATCCCGAAGCCGGAATAAGGGGACGCGTTGAAGGAGTATACGAACGTTCCCGCGAAACGGTATCAGCTTCTCGTTTGTGCTGGTGAACAATTAATTCGTATGCAAATTAGATTGTTGCGTCTGAGCATCCTCGCCGGGACGCCGGGCGAAATTTCGCAATTAATATTTTCCTTGAGTAACGCTATTGCTTACTCGGTTGGCTTCGGCCATTCTCAAACTGCTAAATTACAGATCGGGCTGTGTCTCGCTTGCCATCGCCATTATTAACACTAAACCTACCGAGCACTAGAAGCGATTAACATGTTTTAGTTTGCAGAAATGACGAGGCTCTGTTTATTTCGATTTTCTGCAATTTTTACAACAATATGTGCTTGGGTACAGAATTTTTTGAAACGATTTCCACGTAAGCAACTTCGTAAAATTCTCTGTCCGAAACAAAGTCCCACGCTGCTCACAGTGCTCATAATATTGTTCAGTTGAATCATCCTACGACATTTTCACTGAATGAAATTCGAGAAATTTGTTTAGAGAAAAATATGTTTTATATATTACTTTCTAGTCACTTTCAGTGGTCGGCGGCTCTAGTGTTAAAACAATAAATACATTCGACGAGCGGCAAATAACAAATATTCCTATTTCCGTTGGCATACGTGACTGTTGATTTAATAGCAGTATTCGCGGCGATATCTAATCTGAGGATTTTATGAATTTATAGTGCAAACAGAAATCCCACAGAGTTTCTTCACAGAAATCCCAGTCAACCCGATTTTTGTTAGATACTAAAAGAACGCAACGAATGTTGAATTGTTGGAAAAATTACTGTCAATAATAAAACGATTTATTGAATTGAAAACTTCTTTAGGTACACCGCGTACACAATTGCTATGCAGTAAAAGAGCCTGATTCGTCAAGCTTCGACGTAAAACGTTATTCGAGCGAGCATAGTATTGGTCTCTTTTTGTTATTACTATTTATTTACTACTGTTGAAATTACTATTAAACTAATTAGAATGTATCGGCCAGGTCTGGGTTAGGTCAGTTGTCACGAGTGACTGGAAGGTGCAAATAGTTCAAGAATACAGGTGGACAAAGCTCGATCGCTTGATCGAGTGAAAGCCTGTCGGACGCAAGTGTATCGGCTCGTTGTTTGCGCGATGTCTCAGAACTTTTCTGACAAGCACGTGTCGCGGAACTTCCACCGATTTATACATTAATAGCTGAAAGCCGCGGAATACTCACTGACTCTCCCTCTTGGTGGTCTTTCCCTCCTTTTAACTGATGATTAACTATTTATATCCCCGGCTCTCTGCTGTGCCGCGCGTTCTTCGCTGGACTTCACGTGCGTCAGCATTCTTGCGTGGAATTCAGTGCAATTTTATTTTCCTCGTTTAATTACTTTCATCTTCCAGTATACCCCCCTTCCTTCGTGTGTCAGCAAACCAGAAAATTTATCGCTTTGGAAATTCGATTTTTCTAGAAAAACGACAGTCGTTTCTAGAAAAACGACAGTCCTTTCTGTTGATCATTTCTCGAGAATGGGAAATTTAGTGTTCGAATATTTTTAGAACCACTGTCTTTTGAACATATTATATAATAACGAACATACACTGCTGTGCAAAAGAAAGAAGCAACCGGCCACATTTAATAGAAAAGCGCGAAAGATCAAATAAGAACACAGTAAGTTTTGGAAAAAGGATTCCGCTGTTTAATTGAATAGCTCTGAGAATATGTGTTATTGCGGATTATATCTAATACAGGCCTGTCCAACACGCGGTCTGCCACGTTAAATTGTGCGGCCCGCCGGGCGATTTTATATTTATATTGTAACTTTTGTTTCTCGTTGTATGTATACAAAAAATATTAAATAAATGAAGTGTCATTGTTATAATGCGCAAGTGCGACTACGAACTCCAGTTCTATATTTGATATCTTTGATATAATTGAGTTACAGTGCAACAATGAAATGAAACAAATTTTTTCATCCACATAAAAAATCAATTTTTACAATACTTATATTACATCCGAGAGATATTCCAACCTAAGATGTTTTGCATAACGAGTTATAAACATTTGTTGAATTACTAAAAACTGTACCGCTCTGAAAATTCGAAGAGTTGGATCAAAATAGAGGGTTAAATACATTGCATCTAACGAGACAGTTGAATTTTCCGAAGATCTTTACAAAGAGTTCATCACGTGCTTCATTAACTGATGCCAATTTAGAAAACCAGCTAATAAAAGATGTGCAACATAAATATAGATTTACAAAAATTAAGTGAAAGAAAGGATAAACAAATATCTCATTAATTAAGACTCGAGAGTTAATTATATTTAATCATAGTATAACAATAAAGTTTTATTCATTTTGTATTTGTATTACATTTTTTAAAAGCATGTTTACCTAAAGTACTGCCCGCTGTAACGTTACGTGTCATCAAAGTGGCTCGTGAAACCATTTGGGTTGGCCAAACCTGATATAATACTTCATTATTTATCTCTACATAAAGATATTGTTCGTCATTGTATCTTATAATTATACTGGGTGCTCCTTTCTTTCTAGGACTGTGCAATGAATATTGTATAACCGTACATAAATGTGAACATATTATGTTTCGTCAGTATTAGACTGCGGATTTTATGCATTTATAGTAAAAATGAGTCTGTGAAATTTGAAGTGGTGGTTTCTGTTTTCGGTTCCTGTTTATAATCGACGCAAACAACCTTTATTTTGCATGAAGATCCGCAGTAAACGAGCTCAGAGTGTCGATAGCATTTTTCAAGCACAACACAGAGCAACCTCGAAACAGGTTCGTTCGAAAGCGATCGACTCTCGAACTATTCGACCCATGCCTTCCGAAAGAGGCAAACGATTTCAATGGAGCGAGACGCGGGGTTAACGAGTCGTGAGCCGGCGCGTTGCGATATAAATGCATTTTCGGCGGGGTTCAAAGACGCGGAGGACCACAAACGGCCGCGCCGGACGCTGCCACAGAAAACCGATTTCCCGAATCGCGGGATTGATACGACCACTGTGGAACGAGCGTCACTTTGTACGCGAAACGTGCACGGGCTCGTCGATTGAAAATCAATGGCAGGATAATCCTTGGAGTCGGCCGATAATATCGCGAATGCTCGCGAATATTCTCCTGCGAAACGACGATGGAGGCGCGGCACAGGTTGGAGCGTCCGTGAAATATTTTCCCAGGAAGCGCAAGGCTGAAATGTACTTGATACGAGTCGATAAATGTGATGAGAAACGATCCCCCCGGGAGATGGGGATCGTCTTTGCAGCGCGCGGTTTGATCGCGCAACGAGGTCCCCTAAACCACGGCCGATCCTATTCGACGCGTCTGATCTGCGATTGGATGACTTTTTCGTCTCTCCAGAATTTCTGCAGACTCGTCGAGACGCGTATCCCGAAGCGACAAGTAAAATGCTGAACACAGTGGATTCAAAATATAAGCTGTTCAAGTTTCTGCAAAATTTGATTGCGTGGAGTTACACTTATAGACAGAAATCTGCTACTACAGTCCACCTGACCGTGTTGATAAGACGGCAGAGGCAGAGATGACGGCAGACAGAGAGCGATAGCGGCCTAGACCGATCTTTTATCCAGCGTTTTTGACTAGCGAAAAACCCCGTGTTTGCATTATCGAGAAATGTGAATGCCAGTCCCGCGCCCTTGCAATCCTGGAAAAAGGAGTCTAACCCCCTTAACCCCTTGCCGTACCATTTTGTTTGCAGTTACAGTGATTAAAACGTCTTCACCCCAAAAATGGACATACTACATTTATTAAATTTTATTTAATCTAAAAAGAAACACATAACATTCATATTTGTTAGAATTTGTTAAAATCCTCATGACGAGTCTGACTCGTTAAAATACGGCTAGGGGTTAAAGGTGCCAAGTCATCCTCTCCCTGCTCATTCAGATAATATAAATTTGAAGTTGCAAAATATGAGAGAAAATTAATAAGAGAAATAAGAGAAAATTAATAAGAAATTAAAGTATAGGTACTTACAAATTTTTCAGAATTTTCTGTTTCTCCGTCGGATCCACAGGACACAATGCACATTATCTTAACACATTGTTGATCACGAGTTAATTCTTGTTTGCACTTGCATGATCAATTTCAATTTATGAAACCCGGGGCAAAATAGAATATTTCAAAACCTTTGTTCACTCGGTGAGTATTATACAGTTTATCATACTAAAAAGGATATTAAAAGTTATATAAAAGACATGTTCAAAGTTTCATCTTAATTCGTTATGTATAAATAAAGTTTATTGAAGTTTGTTCAGATTGTTTCACTTCCATATTCAATCACGAAATAATAGCCGAATAGAAGATATGTTCAAAGTTTCATCTCAATTCATTATGTATAAATGAAGTTTATTGAAGTTTGTTCAGATTGTTTTACTTCCACATTCAATTACGAAATAATAGCCGGTGACATGAGATAGCCTCTGTGTAAAATTGCTGATCAACAATGTGTTAATAACAGTGAAGCACAAAATACCGCACTTCTACACAATCACTGAATACTACGCAACACGCTTTCCGAAGTTGTGACAACGAACGAGGAAAAGATGCTCCGACCACGATGAAAATAGTACTGCGATTGTCTCCTCGGTTTTTTCGTGAATGGTTAAGAGTGGATTTAGGTGGGGAAATGTAGCGTTTTCTAATTGGACGTGTGCGTGCCGGAAGGATTTTAGCTTAAGGAGTGGGGAAACTGTCGACGAAGTTCCTTTTGTATTCAAATTTTAGGGTTATGTTTGCGGCGCACAGGTTCGATCATATAATACACAAAGATAGCAATTTTTGTAGACATTTATCAAACGTTCGATTCGGATGTGAATCATTTACGTTATAAAGACACGTTTGCTATAGAATGTTTTCTATAAGAGAAACTATATAAGATGTTTTCTCTTATAGAAAACATTCTATAGCAAACGTGTCTTTATAACGTAAATGATTCACATCCGAATCGAACGTTTGATAAATGTCTACAAAAATTGCTATCTTTGTGTATTATATGATCGAACCTGTGCGCCGCAAACATAACCCTAAAATTTGAATTGAAAAATGTACGATCGAAAAATAATTTCTTCTTCCTTTTGTATTGTCTTCGGTCGTCAATGGCGCGATTTATAATTGTGTGTCGTCACTTCGATGGGTCTGTCGCACGTGTTGTCCATCTGTCGGGGTTGAAATTGTCGGAGCGCGGTGGTTGTAAAATATACGCCCAGTTCCGAGCCGATCCACACGCCTATATCGCCAGTAATCTGACCTTTGTGCCCTCAGCAATAATATGAAGAAGCGGTATGCGACGGAACACAGATGATTCTCGAAAAACCGATATCCCTCTGGAGACGATTTCTTTCATTTCAATCGATCGCCTTTGAGGTATAGATTCACCCCTACGATGACCGTTACTTTTAATATAGAAATATATACAGGGTGTCACAAAATTCCTTCAACAGCTGGAAATGGGAGGTTCCTGAGATCATTTGAAGCAACATTTTCTTTTGTAAAAATGATATCCGCGGCTTTGTTTAGGAGTTATTAACGAAAAACACGGACCAATCAGAGCGCGACCTAGACGCGAGTTGGCACAGTCGGCCAATCGACAGTTGGCGCGCCGGGCCGACTGTGCCAACTCGCGTCTAGGTCGCGCTCTGATTGGTCCGTGTTTTTCGTTAATAACTCCTAAACAAAGCGGCGGATAACATTTTTGCAAAGGAAAATATCGCTTCAAATTGTCTCAGGGACCTCCTATTTCCGGGATCTTCAGGAATTTTGGGACACCCTGTATATGTATAGAAACATAGTTTACAGTGTTATTACTAGACTGCGGGATCTTTGTGCATTTATGGCATCTGAAAATGTTCAAAAAAGGGTAGAATATAAAATTCTGTCGGATTTAGTACAATTTTTATTTACTTCAGATCTGCAAAAGCTACTACCGTTGGAAATAAGATTCTATTTTATATATTCCACTTTCAAAAATTAAAAATTGCATAAACATCCGCAGTCTAGTTATTACTAGACCGCCTATTTATATGCATTGATGAGAAAATTAGCTGGGTGAAATATAAAACAGTAAAAGATAAGAGAAACTTCAGAATACTGCAATGTTGGTTTTAATGCAACAAAATCATTAAGGGATGGAATCAATTTTTACTCCTGCTTCCCACAATCAATGCAGAACATTTTTAGTTTACACAAAAACTTTATACCTGAATTGCAACAAACTGAAGTGAGTTAGAATTTTCTTCGTTAATACGTTTAATAGACTAAAAATAATATAACAATATTCTTAAATTCTTCTAATGCTTTCACTGTATGAAATGACACCTTATTATTATTATCATAAATGCATCAAATCCGCTGCCTGGTTATTACTCACACCCTTGTGGCAGCTACGACCGCAAAATGCATTTAAAACGAAATTGGAAGCCACTAAGCTACCAATTCGTAAATTGTGGTTGCAATCTCATGCCATGAAGCGAGCATGATGAATGGAGGCCCCGAGTACGTGTGCATCAACGTCCCGGTTTCGAAAGTAGCAAAGCAGTCACGTCCGTGTCCCAAATCTAGTCTAAATTCGTAAATCTCTAACCGATGAGTTGGAAAGAAGTGAGTTGCCAAGGAGAATGAGATATTTCGGTGGGATCGGAGGAATTTGTTGGATATACGAATCTGGTGGTTCTACATTGGTCCACGTGCAGAGAATTTAATCCAGCGCTGTCTACGGACAGCAGGCCTGCACGCTTTGAACCAAACCCCGCGCCATTCCTAACAAAGCACAGTGGCAGCATATTCTGCAATAATGCCTTCCACGGACAATCAGAACACGCTCTAGAGGTGGTAAATTTCGGGATTTAACCTGAAACGCATTATTACACTCGCCACTGGACACTTGGTGGACATGATACAACGAACTCGAGGAATTAGACTACCTGTTGAACTGAGGTTTGACCTGGTCCTACTCGTTTAATGATTTCTATGGCATTTTTAATTAACAAATACATATTTCAGAGCACTTTTTACAGCACTCTATTAAAAGTTTTCAGATCTGTTTCATAATCTGCTCAACGACTGAATTATTTGTTAAACTATTCAATTAAACTATTCAGTTAAACTATGCTCAATCAGGAGGCGGTGAAAAAATGATTTTTGTTCAAAAACTCCGAGACACTGTTAGAACAAAATGTATGTATTGGAAGACTTGCTCTGATTTGGAAAAAGCTTAGAAATATGTGTAAATTTTATTACGTAAAAAATGGTACCAATTTTTTATGGCTGAGGGAGACGATAAATTTTTATATTTAATCCCAGATGATGATTATAAAAATTTGTTAACATGTTTCAATGAGTGGATGCGTTTCATTCAAATTGCATTACATAAAAATCTGTTTAAAATTGCAACAAAAATAGTGGTACCTATTTTTTATGACAGACGACATGTTTTTTAAATCTACCTATAGATTATGCTTGCAAATTGACGGTAGCATGTTTCGCGGAGTAAAACGCTATTTATTACATTCTGTCAAGTACTTCATTGCATCCGAATCGTTTTGAAATTGTAGTATGTAAGGATGACTGATTCAAACACACGATGTCTGATTTAAAAAAACATTTATTTCTTTCGCACGCGCCACGACGACAACGACCTGCTTTTTCGCTCTAGCTCTTTTAAGCTTTTTCCGCAACGTAGGCGGTTCCTTTCGATAACCAATCGCAATGCTTATTTTCTAAAAGGCGACAGGGTGAGGGAAACTGGCCAGTTCCTGGAGGTACCCTTGCCTTGAGCCCTCGTTGTCTACCTAGAACCCTTAACGGCCCGCACTTGGTCTGCAGATGTTTTACGGCACGTCAACGGCTATTGGGACCTTTAGCTAAAATATGAGATCTCTAATAAATTATCATAAAACATAAAGTTCCGCTAAATCTCAAAAATAGCCTAAAGTCACGTCCGCGCCGTAATCATAAACTGCATCCCTGACCGGCACATGGTACCCTGTTGCGGCCCGCATGGGCCGCTGGCCCTCGAATCCCTTACAACTCGGCCAGCCTGACGATTTAGCCGCCCCGGCTAAACTCTGCAACACAAGTTTTACCTCCTATATTCTAAATACTAACGGACAGTATAATCTTAAACCTATTTTCTATTAACTAACATTCGGTAATTAGCCGCCAGGGCCTTATATTCGCGGATGCCCAAGTACCTTTATATGGTCTCTGAGTATTTTGAAATCCTTCTATATCTGATATGACGTAGCGGTCGTTCCGTAACACCTTAATTACTTCATACGGACCCTTGTATTGTGGTATTAACTTCTGGGATACCCCCGGTGTACTTTCAAAATTTTTTATCATGACATAGTCTCCTATTGTATATGTGTGAGGGGGCTTATGCTTTTTGTCGAAATATGCCTTATTATAATTTTGTGATTTAACATTATTCTCTGCTGCATTGCGGCGACACGCATTTAAATCTAACGGTTTTCGATTAGTCCATTCATTAACATATTCTTTTAAATTATCAGGGGTTTTGCCCCTCTGATCTACACCAAATAACAATTTAGAAGGAGTTTCGCAAACAGATTTATGTACAGTATTATTTAAAGCATACTCGATATCTTCCAGGACTTCATACCATCGTTTCCCCGGATAATTTTCTGTCATCTTTGCAAGTGACGGACCCAACACACGATTTACCCTCTCGACTTGTCCGTTTGCTTGTGGAGACGCAGTTGCTACCTTTGCATGCCTGATACTGTTTACCTCCATAAAATCTTCGAAATCTTTAGAAGTAAAGCAACTTCCGCGATCGGATATAATCATCTCAGGTATACTATAGTGCGAAAAATACGTTTTCAGACATGCAATGGCTTCCTTTGTCGTAGTTGACTTTGTCGCATACAATTTAACATATTTTGTAAACGCGTCTACAACTAAAAATACATATTTTTTAACGGCAGTACCTTTATCTACAGGACCATAATGGTCAATGTGAAGTGTTTTAAACGGAACCGTTCCTTTAGGTATGTTATGCAGGGTGGCTTCAACTTTTCCTGAATGTGGTGAGCAAGCTATACATTTAAAACAATTTTTTATGTGCTCGATTATTTTCTGCTTCATGTTTGGAAACCAATAATTTTGCAGCATTGTAGAACATACTTTATCTGCCCCTAGGTGCCCCATCTCATCATGGTATTTGTAAATGGCATGGCTTTCCATGGTTTTAGGAACATAAAACAATAAATTTTCCTTTTGCTTCCGATATAATAGACCGTTACGCATTTCGAAAAATCGATCTTCCCGATGCTCTAACTCTTTACGCAGACTCGAAATTTCTGGGTCTCTATTTTGCATTAATGCTAGATCATTTTCAAAAGAATTCTTTTCTAACACGAGGATATTTGTGGACCGGCTCAACGCATCCGCGTGCATCATTCGTACTCCCGGCCTATGTTCTATCTCAAAATCGTAGCTTTGCAGTTCTAACGCCCACCTGGCAATACGTGGATTTATTTCTTTTTTACTCAAAGTTAGCCGAAGGGAATTGCAATCTGTTAAAATTTTAAACTGAATGCCCTGCAAGTAGATTCGAAATCGTCTCAACGCATAAATTATGGCCAAAACCTCGAGCTCAAAACTATGATATTTGCTTTCGACTTCGGTGGTTCGTTTTGAAAAGTAGAAGACGGGGTGAAATTTTAGATCGTTTTTCTTTTGCATGAGGATTGCACCAAATCCTACCGCGCTGGCATCACAATGAAGTTCGGTCTCATCTTTAGGATTATAAATGGCTAACACCGGTGAATCGATTAATTTCTTTTTCAAACTATTGAAAGCTTGTAGCTCTTCCTTTTCAAATTTAAACTTCGAGTTCTTTTTTACCAAATTGTATAAAGGTTTAGCAATAAAAGCAAACCGCTCAATGAATTTACGGAAGTATGAACAGAGACCTAGAAAACTTTGCACTTCCTTAACACCTCGTGGAACGGGAAAATTTTCAACTGCCTGTATTCCCGTTTTTGGTGGACTTAAACCTTTCTCAGTTATAAGATATCCTAAATACTCAATTTCGGTATATAAAAATTTACATTTATCTAACCTCATTTCCATTACATTTTGTACCAAGAGTGTGAAAACGCGATTTAAAATTTGTAGGTGATGCTCTATTGTTCGTGTGGCTATGAGTATGTCGTCCATATAGACAACCACATCTCCAGACCTAATTAATTCCGAAAAAACGTCGTTCACGAATCTCTGGAATCGAGATGGTGCAGTCTTTAAACCGAAAGGCATCCTCAGGTATTCAAATTGACCTAACGGGGTAACGAAGGAAGTATATTTTACAGAATCTTTTGCCATATGAATGTGAAAAAACCCATCTTTCAAATCTATCAAACTAAAATATTTTTTTCCTCCTACAATATCCAAATGATCTTCAATCAACGGTAGGGGGTAGTTGTCCCGAGCGAGTATTTTGTTTAATTCTCTAAAATCTACGCACATACGTAATTCGCCGTTCTTTTTCTTTACTAAAACAATTGGCGACGCATATTCCGAATCGCTCGGCCTAATAATACCTTTTTCCAAAAGATCGTCCAAAATTAATTGTAATTTTTCTCTTTCTGCATAAGAAATTCGTCGAGGTGTGCTGCTAAATGATTTTTGGCTAATTAAACTTAATTTTAACTCGGCATTTACTGCGGGTGACTCGGGTCGTTTTTGACTTAAATATGTATTCGTAAACATTTCTTTAAATTTTACTCTCTCAACTGGCATTATCTTTTCATTAATATTCAGCTCATCCGCGTGATTAGAATCGTCTGAATCTAACATTATGTTAAGAATTTCTAACTGGGTGACATGCTCTTGATTAACTTGTACTAAATTCATTCTAAATAATCGTAACGCATCACGACCTAAAACTACCGGAGTATACATCGTCTGATCGGGCACTACCAACAAGGTCATAGTTTCTTTTGCATTTTCTGACATTTCAACTAAAGCCTGTACTGTACCCAACAAACCAAGAGGAGACTTATTAATTCCTACTAGACGCGCGCAGTTACTACTTTGGACATTTTCTATACTGCCTGGTACACATGACCTTTTTATAAAACTAACTGGACTACCACTATCAATCAAAGTATACAATTTGATATGATTGTCATTTATTACGTACTCTACGTTCTTATGGTAGTCATCTTCCTCCGGGGTTTCCAATTCTGTGTAGGTGACCTGCCTCTTAGACACCTGTGCGTTGTTTCTTTTAGGGCAGTTTGGTAGCAGGTGACCCATTTCCCCGCAACCAAAGCAGCTACCCTTTTCCCTCGCAGGTAGTCGACAATCCATTGCTCGATGACCTAAACGGTTGCAGTTATAGCAACGGCTATCTGTCTTCCATCCTGACAGCGATCCTCCGGTCGTGATTGTGCCTTGCTGATTTTTCTCGGCTGTTGACCTGGAGTGATTTCCCGTACCGCTGGACAATGAAATCTTTCTCAAGGCCCTTAACATATCCGTGGCTGTTTTGAACTCACACATCCGTGCCTGGTTCCGTATATTGTTTTCAGGAATGCCATCTATTAGATAATCAACCAGTTCTTCTTCTGGCACGGGAACTTTGTTAGCTAATACTATCTTCTCGTGATAATATTGCTCGAACGGTTCAGTATTTTTCCACTTTCTACTTTCAAATTTTCGCTTCATTTCCAACCGGGTTTCTCGATTCCCAAACATGGCCTCCATTTTGTACAGAAGCATATCTGTGGGGAGTTCCAGATGTTCACTCCTTGAATGAAACCAATTAGCGGCTCTCCCTTTCAATTTTGTCCCTAACAAAACTCTGGTTGCATTGTCATCCAACTCATATGTTGTGGAGAGTATCTGAAGCTGTTTCGTCCAGTTTTGGAAATTTTGCTCTTCACCGTTGAAATCGCTGATCAATTCCCCGATTGACCTGATGTTGGCGTTGAATCTCGTGGTAGAACTGGCTGTCGAACTAGGCGAATTCCTCAGAAGCTCATTCTCCCTCTGAAGTAGCCTAATTTCTCTCTCCATCAGCTTTTTCTCCCGCCGCAGCAACTCCATCTCTCTTCTTACTAGGTGATCGGCGGTGGTTCCAGTTTGGTCTGGTTGCCATGACGGTGCATCTGGACGCAGAATACTGCTGTTGAGTGGTGTGTTCTCGTCCTCGCCATCACCCTCTTTTTCTGGCGTTGCATCGGGAGCCCTTTCGTTTTCCCATGCCCTGTTCGGGAAATTTTCGTCCAGACGCTGCACTAACTCTGCCTTGTTTCCCGATGTAGGGAGACCATGCTGATGTAAAATTTCCTTCAATTCCTGAACGAGGAATTGACGCTGTACTTTTCCCGTTGCGTAAGCCATCTTTTACTCAAAAGTTTACTTGAACGAATCACACAAAATGTCACAAAGATGTAAGTCACTTCCAGAAATTATTCGGAAAGTTGCTCAGAAAGTCACTCAGAAAGTCACTCAGAATGTCACTTAGAATGTCACACAGAATGTCACTTAGAATTTCTCGGTTGCCGTTGGCCGAACGTAAATGGTAACTACTGCGAATATCCGTAATACTTCAGTTCACGATCCCACTTCTGAAATTTGTAAGGATGACTGATTCAAACACACGATGTCTGATTTAAAAAAACATTTATTTCTTTCGCACGCGCCACGACGACAACGACCTGCTTTTTCGCTCTAGCTCTTTTAAGCTTTTTCCGCAACGTAGGCGGTTCCTTTCGATAACCAATCGCAATGCTTATTTTCTAAAAGGCGACAGGGTGAGGGAAACTGGCCAGTTCCTGGAGGTACCCTTGCCTTGAGCCCTCGTTGTCTACCTAGAACCCTTAACGGCCCGCACTTGGTCTGCAGATGTTTTACGGCACGTCAACGGCTATTGGGACCTTTAGCTAAAATATGAGATCTCTAATAAATTATCATAAAACATAAAGTTCCGCTAAATCTCAAAAATAGCCTAAAGTCACGTCCGCGCCGTAATCATAAACTGCATCCCTGACCGGCACATGGTACCCTGTTGCGGCCCGCATGGGCCGCTGGCCCTCGAATCCCTTACAAGTAAGGATAAATGGTGACAATTGTCGAGGGGAATGGAGTATTTGTTGAAAATTGCTGAATAGGGAGGCATACGTGTACGGCATTGTGCGGAATTGAATGGGGGATCGCCGGTTACAATGCGAAGCAATTATCTGTATCGAAATTAAAACAGGGATTTAACATTAAGTTGTTCATTTCGCGACCAGGTTGGCTGCCGGGGGAGGGGCTGATCAATTAGCGTTACATTCGCGCTTGTTTTCGAGTGCGGTAGCCGGGTTACAAAACGCGCCTACAGCCACGGGGAAAATTAATATCGCGGGTGAAGTACATGTCGACCTACTTAGCGGGTTTCCGTAATTGGAGACTTTTGGCCACCGCGGTTTAGAAATGAAAGAAAAGAATGCAGCTCCGCAGGTATTAGAGAATTTTACACGGAGATTCTTAAATCCCTGGCTACCATTTTGTTCCCCTTATTTTATTAATATTTCCGTAATCAACGATGAACAAAAAAGGCAGCATTAGCAATATGTACTATTAAGTTGAAATAAAATCCCCCAAAATTTTAAGTCGTTAACTCCTCAAGGATAATGTGAGAATAAACACCCTTCACTTTATCATTTTTTTTCTCGGTTGTTAATTAAGGTATTAAGATGAAAAAAACCGAAAACACTCGAAATGCATTTCACATATTTTTTCACAATTGTGAGCAAATTATTAAGGGTAGAAAACCATTTTGTTTAAGGGTGGGGGTTGCAAGCAACCCTTTCAGCGATACCTATCCAAAAATCGATTCTGTAAATTGTATATTTATATGTACACGAAGATAATTATACGAAGATATATAATTGTTTATATAAATAAATGACTGCACGATAATGATTACAATAACATGTTTATTGTACGTATTAAGTGTGCCACCAATATTATGTTCGGCTTAGCAGATTCGATTCATTAAAATAAATAACGACATGTAGTATATTGTAAATTAATTTCTAGTTTGTTTGTTACTCTTCCGAAGAGTAAACGCAGCAAATGTAGCTAACAGCTTAAAGCGGACGGTTTTATATTACATGTAGTAAATGTATAAATAACTTTATTGCATTAGTTGAGTCGAATCGTGAAATCGTATCGGAATGGATGAGAATTACAAAGTCGAGTGTAGAAATATCGGGGAAGATTATCTTCGCTCAATATCCCGTGAACAGTGATATACAAGGTGGTCCACTTAACTTGCACACCTATATAACTTCCAAAGTATGCGCTGCATGAAAAAGTTTTGTATACAGAAGTTGCATGGTCTGAAGGAGTACAGTATGTAGTGTATTTATTTTTTTTACAGGTGGATGCGTTTCGGAGATTTGAAGATCGACTTTGTTTTTTTAAATGGAATACTATATTTTTTATACCAAAATATGGAAGAATGTCGAGTTCTGAGTAAAAAAGTATTGACCTTCATTAGCCCTAGACCTAATAATTAACGAGTAATTTCACTATATTTCCTGAAAATTTTACTCGTTAATTGTTAGGTTTAGGGCTAATGAAGGTCAATACTTTTTTACTCAGAATTCGACATTCTTCCATATTTCGGTATAAGAAATATAGTATTCCATTTAAAACAACAAAGTCGACCTTCGAATCTCCGAAACTCTTTCACCTGTAGAAAAAATAAATACACTACATAATGCAGCCCTTCGGACCATGCAACTTCTGTATACAAAACTTTTTCGTGCAACGCATACTTTGGAAGTTATATAGGTGTGCAAGTTGCGTGGACCACCCTGTATATTACGCCATTATTATGATATAAGTATGGCAATAATTAACCACAAGAGAAACTATCGTATTTCTCTGAAGCATGGTCCTTGGGGCACAGCAAATGATCGAAATATCCTGTTGCAGTGGACGGTTTTACTGCCGCAATTAAACAATGATTTACTCATTCGTTGTTTATCACCACAGCATTTGTACTTCTATGTCACAAACATGTACTTGAAAATGTAATAGCAATTTATAATAAAATATTAATAGCATTCGGAATCTTGCTTCTCTAAATAATTTTAAATTTACAATGGATTTCATTCTCAACAAAGCAAGTAACACAATTATTGATCTTGTATAAATTTATTTATGATAATTATTATAAAATATCGTAGATAAGCTTCTAAGAAATTGTCAATTTTTAAAGTCGAATATAAAAAGTTCCACTAGTTTAAACACACAGTTATCGCAAATATAGCATCAGTGTTGCAGAAGACAATTCCCAAACAATTTCTCTGCCAATTTTGGGACGACGAATCCTCGATGCGCAAGTGTGTTAGTCATAAATTAGTCATGATTCGAAAACACGGAAACTGGAGCAGTTGTCAGTGATATAACCGCATAAGTGGTCAGACAGCGTGTGTATGCTGGTTGACGCGCTGAAAATGTAATTTGATATCAACAACAGTGGCGTTATGCGGTGGGGACGCCGATTGCTATTCCATTCCCAAATTCTATGTTTAATATCGTTCCACTTGGTACGGCCATCTTTGGTATTAAAAATTATTCACGTCTCGCGGCAGCAGAAAATTGCAGAGACCAAAAGTCACAGTTATTCTAAAATTTTCTATGATAAAAATCGTTAATAAAAAGTTGATCATTATTGAAATTTAAGATGATGTACAGAGAACATAAAGAAATAACTTCAAAGTACAAAATGATTAACAAATCTCGATTTTTAGACGTTTTGGTTACAAATAACAGTTATTATGTAGTGTTCCAAAAATTGGATTCTCCTCGATAACTGTTATCGATCAAAAAAACTGTTTCGATTGCTCAAGGCAGTTAACGATCAGAGAAGTTCATTTCGAACATAAGAGAAATTTATTTCTAGCGCTCATAACAGTTATCGATGATCGAATTTCTTTTCACTTGTTCACAATGATTATTAATGAGAAAATTCATTTTGGTTGCTTATTTAATTATTGAGTTGTCGACTCTTTTTCGGATGGAGTAAGCCTGTGAAATTCATTGAGAAGGCTTCGCACAACAAGACGAATCTAACAGACCATAAGAACAGCACAAAATCTGTTTTCTTGTTTATCAAATTAAAATTTTCATGGTAGCAATTAATTTTACGAATCAAAAATTTATGAAATAATTCATTGTCTAACATTTGAAAGTTGTACTACTTACTAATAACTATTACAAATTTCCTTCATCAATAACTGTTATGAGCGATCGAAATGAACTTCTCTCATTGATAACTGTTACGAGCGATCGAAATAAATTTATCTCATGGAATAACTGTCATGAGCGATCGAAATAAATTTCTCTTATCGATAACATTTATGAGCGACCGAAATAAACTCTCATCGATAACTGTTATGAGCGATCGAAATAAATTTCTCTCATTGATAACTGTTATGAGCGACCGAAATAAATGTCTCTTATCGATAACTGTTATAATCTAATTTAATGGTGCATTCGGCGCTACCGTTTCGATCAATTAATAAATCTAGCAATTTTGCAAAAAACTTTTGTTTTACGCAAGTATGTATCAATATCATTTTTGCTCAAATTCATTTCACCTACTCTATTCAATGTATTATACATACAGGGTGGTCCACGCAACTTGCACACCTATAATAACTTCCAAAGTATGCGTTGCACGAAAAAATATTGTATACAGAAGTTGCATGGCCTGGAGGGGTACATTATGTAGTGTATTTATTTTTTTTACAGGTGGACGCCTAAAGGACATATGAAGGTCAACTCTGTTTTTTTAAATGGAATGAGGTATTTTTTAATACATCAATCGATGCAGCTGGACATTCGTTACAAAAAAGTACAAACCTATGTATGTCGAAAAGTTAGTAGTTCAGGAGATATTTCAGTTTAAATAACTCTAAAATACCATTTGTAACATCTTAGCACGACAGTAATGGTATTTTAGAGTTATTTAAATTTAAATATCTTCTGAACTACTAACTTTTCGACAAACATAGGTTAGAATTTTTTTATAACGAATGCCCAGCTGCATCGATTGATCTATTAAAAAATACCTCATTTCGTTTAAAAAAATGAAGTTGACCTTCATGTGTCCTTCACGCGTCCACCTGTAAAAAAAAATAAATGCACTACATAATGTACCCCTTCAGACCATGCAATTTCTGTATACAAAACTTTTTCGTGCAACGCATACTTTGGAAGATATTATAGGTGTGCAAGTTGCGTGAACCACCCTGTATATATTTTCTTGTAGACGCAATTTCTACCTTTGTAAAAGGTTCAAAACTGAACCGAAACGTTAGGAAAGAACAAAAGTTTTTTGCAAAATTGCTAGATTTATTAATTGATCGAAACGGTAGCGCCGAAAGCATCATTAAATTAGATGTTGAACATTTACGATCGATAATTGGGATTACTGTTATAAGTGATCGAAAAGAATTTCTCTCAACGATAACATTTGTCAACAAGAGAAAAAATGTTCGGTTACTTATAATTAACTTCCCGATGCATGGGGAAGTTACTGTAATGACCCCGAAAATCGAAAATCGAGTTTTTAGCAGATCTTCACGTTTCATGGTCATTGGAGTCATTTTAGACTATTTTTAGCAAAATATTTGTATGTGTGTGTGTGCGTATGTATGTTTGTATGGTATCAAATTTTTCGTTAACGTTTTCTGAAAAAGTAACAATGCGATCAGAATAATGAATGATACAATCGATGTGCCCCGCTGTAACTTAGAGCTGATTAGATTTTGGTCCATTTTGGTCAAGTAGTTTTTTAGTTTTTTAATATTTTTCGAAAGGAGTTGATTCAACAATGCAATTTATATCAGAGGACGGACATTTTCCACCGAAGAAACAAACGTAATTATATAAAAAAATGTTTTTTTTCATTTTTAAAAAATTTTTTTTTATTTCATTTTTTTTTTATTTATGCAACTAATGCTAATGTTACCGCTTACAATAATCGAAAATTATCCCAATGCAAGAGTGAGTTTATCATCTCTACTCCCGAGAATACATTTTGGGAGAATAACGATGAAAGTACAAAAAAAAAATTTATATTACAATCTTTGAAAAAACAATCAGTTCAGAACGAATTATTAACTGAGATTAAATTGAAAATTAATATAAAATACATGATAATTATTAATAACATTGATGTTGAAGATGGATTGGTTAATAGAGCATGCGGAATATTAAAATTTATTATTACTTTTCAAGAAAATACTAAAATTCTGTCTATATTGTGGTTAGATTTTCAATTGGCCATAGTAGGAGTGAAAGTAAGAACTCGCCATATAGCAAACATTTTGATAAGTAGAAAACTATTGAATTTCCCTGAAAACATATAATCTTCTTAAAACGTACACTTAATAATGATAATAATATACTGCAACTAACGAATCGGGAAGTTCTTTGTATGACTCTTGGAGAGTCATACATCAAATAAAAAACATTAATAGTCGTAGGCCCTACTAGCCATGCCTACCACTAACCCTCTCGCAAGAGCAGTCCTACCCGTGAGCTCGCGAAGTGAGCGAGCAACAATAACCCTCTAGTTCTTATTTGTAACCAATACGATTTTAATCGATGAAATACTTGTTATTCTATGGTACTTTTTTTTTTTGGTTATAACAGTTATGGTCCCTGGAAAATCGTGTTCTGTGTATATCATTGAAGAAAACTGTTAATAATTAGATAAATAAATTCTCTTTCTCACCGGCTACCAAGCAAATCAAATTTCGTGAACAAAATTATCTGTTCGAATTACAAACGCATCGATCCAATGCACCCACATAATCGCAAATGCACGAACAATTCGCCGAATTGTGTTACAGGAAATATAAAGTATCGCTATTATAAAAGCATTAACTTCATTAATATATTACACAATGGTTAAATAGAATATTGCGAAAGTATCGGGCAATTGTTCGCCATGCTCGATAACCAAATCCTCTTAACTCTGCTTTAAACACCGCATTGTGTAACTAATTAACGTCGTAACGAATTAATAAATCGATAGTTCGAGCGCGGAATAATTTCGCGGTCCGAGCGCTGACAGAATCTCGCGACAGTATCGAGGTCGAAAATTTTAATTAAAAGCGGTTAAGCAGATTTTTGCGGAGGATGCGCCGGCCTTCGTCGCCGACAACTAGTAATGGGATCAAGCATGCGCTAATCATTGAACAAGTACAGTTCCGATTAGAAGATAAAACAGAAGCGGATGCAATCCAACCGGAACGTTACAACGGGGTTGATCGGGTAGGTTGAAATCACCATTTCGGTTGAGTTGGTTTCGTGAATACATATTGAACTTGATCCCATCGCTAGCTGCAACTCAGCCGTGAAGACAGAAAAAATCAATAAATATCTCGGACGTGCACGCGTCGACCACGCGCGCGGCCGTGTGGACCGATTGTTCTCGTAATTTTCACCGGAATTTCTGCGAGAACCTGAGATCAACAATGGCTAAAGAGAATAGGAAGATGGCAACTGAGAATGAAGATCAATATACAGATCCTTCTTGCGACGAATCGTGGCGAAGCCGCACTTGAAAATTTCAGGGTCCTTTTAGCTGTCTGTATTTAGCTTAAACTTTCACCGATTTGCAACAAATATGCAATACATAATAATAATTATAATTAGACTGGGGATTTTATGCATTTATGGAAAAAATGAGTAAGCACAATTTAAAGCAGTGGACATATTCGAAAGATTTAATGACATCGGTGTATCAATTTCAGCTGAATCAGATAATTAAAAGAAGAAAGAGATTTTTATTTCGCTTCTCTATCTTGCAATCAATGCAAACATTTTTTATTTTTGCATACAGATCCAGAATCTAATTATAATAATTGAAAAATGTCATTTTCATTTTTATTTATTATTGTGATGTCTTATCGATTTGACTGTGCTTTTCATTTCTCACTGATAGTCAATTTATAACAAGCGCACATCGATAGTAATTACAATGTTTTTATTGTATGAATAAAAGATAAGTTTTTTTTGTAAAAATATTTTATTAGGAATGCGTGTCTTTGATATCGATAAAGTATTATCGTTTACCGGGATCATTGATGGTAAAAGAGCTGCACGTTTGAATCCGCCAGTTTTATTCTTGTTGCATTCGCGGAAACGACAAAATGGCTTCGTGAATGGGAAAGTTTTAAAGGAGGTTTGCATAGCAATTCAAATTGTGTCCCTTTTGAAAATGTTTTGATTCGGGAGTTTTGATTACTTT
Organism: Lasioglossum pauxillum; assembly: GCA_933228785.1. Classification (NCBI taxonomy): domain Eukaryota; kingdom Metazoa; phylum Arthropoda; class Insecta; order Hymenoptera; family Halictidae; genus Lasioglossum; species Lasioglossum pauxillum. Next base: position 13,589,968 of record OW121706.1, on the reverse strand, counting down.
TCACCGTTGAACAGTTCTGCAGGGAATCGAATTGAAACTTTCATCATTGGTTTCCATTAATCGACTGGTTTCGACTCTGTGTGCTGTGCGCGGTGCTGTATAGGATCTGCGGTCTTGATTATGAAATTTGTTCGATTTTTAAATTGTCCTGGACACAGAAAATGTTTCATTGGCCGGAATAAAAGCGGATAAAAGTAGTTACGTGTTGAAATGTCAAAAGCGTTTCAAAGATTTTTACTGTTATTTTATTATTGTATTTTGCGTACGCGTATCTATTCTTGTGCAACTGTAAATATAGAAAATATGCCAATAGAACACTCTTTCAACACAATCAAATTTCGAGCAACGGTTCAATAGATAATTTTTAACAATACGTGTTTTAGATATTTTGTGATACATCTGTAAATAAAACCGTGGTTTTATTACCTAAACGAAAAATTCGAAACCATTGCACAGTCTCATGAAACACACAGCAATAAGCTCTCATCCCGAAAAAGAATGTTTTTACCCTGAAAATCGAAAAAAGAACCAGCAAAGTCGAGAAGAAATAAAAGTTTCGAGTTACATAAGCTTCATCGTCAGAACTATATGTTCCGTCAACTTCCTGGTATTTTTAACTCGGCGTGGGTGTTGCCGCCCACCGGTGGGCGTCGAGGACATCTAGGGGTCATTAAAATTCCCGTTCCTAATTATTCTGGCTATTTATTTCCAATTTAACTTTCTAAGATGCAAAAATATGAAAATTCCGAAAGATGAAAATTCGAAACTTTTAATAACAGCGCAATCTCTTTAGAGAACCATTAACTTTCACTACATGACGGCTGTATATATGTATGAAAAATATTATTAAAAATATCGAAGCAATATTTTATCTCTTTATTAGTATTAATAATTAAGAATTATTTCAGCTAGCTTTTTATTTGTTTCTTTAACATGAAAAAACCATCTACCATCCTGTGTTGAAATAGTTTCCTCGCATGTCCCATTATTTTCGTCAATTTCCAACCCCATCCCTTGTCCTATCACTTTCAGATTCCCGAAATATTCTTCTTATTTTACCACGCTTTTATTAGCTCGCTTTCTTGTTTGTTTGTCTGTTTGTTAATTTCGAACTGTCTATCTCTGTCATAAATGCAGCAAATTTGTAATCTTATTATCAGTTAGGAAGTGGGTTGAAAACCCTGCCCTAAAACACAGTCTCCAACTCGAAAAACCATCTACGATATTGCATTAAAATAGTTTCCTTGTACGTCGCATTATTTTCATCGATTTCCAACCACAACCCCTTTTCTATCATTGTCAAAGTTCCGAAATATCTCCTTATTTTAATTTTGAACTGTCTATCTCTGTAAAAAATGCAGCAAATTCGTAATCTCATTATCAGCTAGCAAGTGAGTTGAAAACCCTATCCTAAAACACAGTCTCCAACTCGAAAAACCATCTACGATATTGCATTAAAATAGCTTCTTTATACGTCCCATTATTTTCATCGATTTCCAACCACACCGCCTGTTCTATCATTTTCAGATTCCCGAAATATTCTCCTTATTTTAATTTTGAACTGTCTATCTCTGTCAAAAATGCAGCAAATTCGTAATCTCATTATCAGCTAGGAAGTGGGTTGAAAACCCCGCCCTAAAACACAGTCTCCAACTCGAAAAACCATCTACGATATTGCATTAAAATAGTTTCCTTATACGTCCTATGATTTTCATCGATATCCAACCACACCCCCTTTTCTATCATTTTCAGATTCCCGAAATATTCTCCTTATTTTAATTTTGAACTGTCTATCTCTGTAAAAAATGCAGCAAATTCGTAATCTCATTATCAGCTAGGAAGTGAGTTGAAAACCCTGCCCTAAAACACAGTCTCCAACTCGAAAAACCATCTACGATATTCCATTAAAATAGTTTCCTTATACGTCCCATTATTTTCATCGATTTCCAACCACACCCCCTGTTCTATCATTTTCAGATTCCAGGAATATGTTCACTATGTTAATTCTTATCTACTCATCTCCGTCATAAATGCAGCAAATTCGTAATCTAATTATCAGCTAGCAAGTGGGTTGAAAACCCTGCCCTAAAACAGAGTATCAAAGCACAAACGAAAACTGATCCGCGTTTCCAGGAAGCAAAACAGGTCCGGCGGCATCACGTGCAAACAGGGGTTGGAACCTCAATTCCCCCGCGGATCCACCAAAAATTCATTGTGCGGGCTCGAGTCACGCTTGATAATGCGCGAGTTAATTCGATGGAGCGGTCTCTCAGGTGAAGTGGTTTCACCCTGGAATGGGTATCATCCATCGATCATGGGTGGAGAGTACTTTCAATCAGCGCCTGTAGTTGATCCACGGGGATTCAGCATTAATGAAATGGCTGGCCGGAGGTTCGATTGTGCTCGTTTATAAATGAATTCTAATTAAAAGTGGCTTGTTCCTCGGCCGATCTTCATCCCCCTAGTTTGCAAACCAGACTACAAGCAGGGATTTGGTTTTCCTGGTAAGCCGCCGGCATTATTTCTGTGGTTGTCAGGAAAAACGCCGCATGTTGCATACTTTCACTTTCGAGATATTGCCGTTTAACACTAAACCTACCAACCAACGCAAAAGTGACTGATGGGTATAGTATTATAAAAATAACAAGATTAAATTTATTTATATTTTGTGCGATTTTTACTGTAATATACAGTTAGGAGCAAAACTGATCACACACATTTTAAATTGGAATAACTTTTATATGAATGGACCAAACTTCACTTTCTCTGTAAATGACGTCTAAAAAATATGTTGGAAAAACGCATTTGATCGGAATTATGAAAAACAATAGTAAAATTTGATAAAATAGTAAAATCGAAAATTTAAAAGATGTCTTTGGTCAATTTGTATAAATTATATACGCTCCGAAAATTTCATTGAAATTGGTTAATTGGTTTACGAGTTACAATCGATCAAAATTGGTAAAAAGTCCAAAAATCTTGAAAAATTGCAATTTTACCCACTTTCGATCATTTATAACTCGTGTACCAATTAACCAATTTCAATGAAATTTTCGGAGCGTATACAGGGTGGCCCACATAACTCTGAACAGCTCAATATCTCCGTTACTTTTCGTTGTACAAAAAAACTTCGTAGGACAAAGTTACACTGTTTGAAGGGCCACATATAACGGTGTAAGGGAAAAAAATTTCAAGGTAATTTTTATGAGATTTCAAGGTTATCGATGTTTTTTTAAATGGAATGAGGTATTTTTTAATACATCAATCGATGCAGCTGGACATACTTTATAAAAAAGTACTAACCTATGTATGTCGAAAAGTTAGTAGTTCAGGAGATATTTCAATTTAAATAACACCAAAATACCATTACTATCGTACTAAGGCGTTAGTGTTTACTTACTTGTGTAACGTCTTAGTACGACTGTAATGGAGTATTTTGGAGTTATTTAAATTGAAATATCTCCTGAACTACTACCTTTTCGACATACATAGGTTAGTACTTTTTTATAAAGAATGTCCAGCTGCATCGATTGATGTATTAAAAAATACCTCATTCCATTTAAAAAAACATCGATAACCTTGAAATCTCATAAAAATTACCTTGAAATTTTTTTCCCTTACACCGTTATATGTGGCCCTTCAAACAGTGTAACTTTGTCCTACGAAGTTTTTTTGTACAACGAAAAGTAACGGAGATATTGAGCTGTTCAGAGTTATGTGGGCCACCCTGTATAATTTATACAAGTTGTCCCCGCTAAAAAAGTCGTAAAAATCAATTTTTACTATGTATTCTTTTTCACAAATCCTAGTAAATGCATTTTTTCAACATATTTTTTTTTTTTTTTGTGTGTGATCAGTTTTGCTCCTAACTGTATACTGTATACTGGAGTCAAAAAATATATTTAATAAATCCCCATGAGAACACCTTTACAATTTCAATTATTGTCAAATAAAAAATCTAAAATGGGTCATTTGACCCCTCGTGGTAGGTTTAGTGTTAAAGTCTTCATCACTAATGCTTTGACATGAGACATCGGTTAAATTGCATTATTTTCCGAACCTTTGGAATTTGTTTTCATTACTTTATTTCTGGTCAATACGTAAATCCTATACAATAAAGCTCAATTAACGCGTAATCTCGAATCTTTCAAAATTGTGACATGCGGCGTTTTTCCTCGCAACCACAGATTTATCCCCGAAACGGCGAGTTGGTACACTGTCAAACACATATACAACGTGTCCGTTCGTCCGTGCAGAAAGAGGTTGTGGCGCGATAGTCGAGGAGAAGATCGATTACATTAAGATGGACCAGCTGAGCTTCCCATCGCTGTTAATAGCTCTGTCAGGGGAGATTGTAAGAGTATTGTACTACCGGGAGCGCGACAAATTGTCTGGAAATTCAGTTGGAAATGATAGCAGCTGCTGCAACAGCGAAATTCATCTGTGCGGAGCGTCGCGGAAAGGCTGCTGTCACTGAAAAACGGGTAATTCTTCCAACGAGAATTATGCTAAATCGTAGATGGCAGTTTTCTCTCGCCCGAAAAATGGAGATCGAATGCGAAGCACACTCTTGTCTTGAGGGCAAGCATTCATAGCGAATGTCGAAGTCCGTTATACCTGTTGAGCTCGCGGCCTCTGCAACCACTTCATTCAAACACCGATGGTCAAATTCAAGGTGTGCGCAGTGTAAATGGCTGCCTGCCCCTTCTTTCGACGAAACTGGGTCACTGAAAAAGTTTCCCACGGAGGAAATGTCGACCACTAAACATGCCGAGAGAAAATTTTAGTCGAGCTAAATCGATTCAAACTCAATTATTCTTTAAACTTTATGCTAATTGTCTCTTCGCGAAACTGTTGCCAATATATTCGTGACATTTCTGCGATTGAAATGAGACCAAACGCGACACAAATCGGTTCGTATTTACTCGTTTAACACGTCCGCTACCAACAACGAGTTATCTCGTAGGTCGAAGTTTGTGTTTAGGTTTGTCATAAAACAATCTATCGCAAAAACTAACTACGATATAACTCGTATAATTAATAAAGCAATTAAAAATTACCCAAATTGAATATCTTTCCCATAAATACATGTTTTGTATTTTTATTTTACAATTAATTAAAATTTGTTGGCGTGGTGGAACCGTTTTTGAAAGTGTCGCTAGGCAGAGAACGTGTTAATTCGCGATATAGTAGATCAGATGTAAGATTAATTCTGTCTGTATTCATATATACAGGGTGTCCCAAAATTCCTACAACAGCCGGAAATGGTTTCTGAGATCATTTGAAGCAACATATTCCGTTGTAAAAATGTTATCCGCGGCTTTGTTTAGGAGTTATTAACGAAAAACACGCACCAATCAGAGCGCGACCTAGACGCGAGTCGGCCCGGCGCGCCAACTGTTTATTGGCCGACTGTGCCAACTCGCGTCTAGGTCGCGCTCTGATTGGTGCGTGTTTTTCGTTAATAACTCCTAAACAAAGCCGCGGATAACATTTTTACAAAAGAAAATGTTGCTTCAAATGATCTCAGGAACCTCGCATTTCCGGCTGTTGAAGGAATTTTGGGACACCCTGTAGAATTCAAATATAGTCGGTTCGGATAAAAGAGGTTCATCGCGGATTAAACAGGCAAATATGATCGGAACTGTATCGTGTTTGGACTCGTTTTAATCACAAATGTGCCAGAAACATGTTGGTCTGCGTAAAAGTTCCATAAAGAAGCAGTCAAAAACAAAGAAGATCTCGAGAAAGAAAGTGATTATCATCATACCGAGTCATTACCCACTCATCTGTGTACCTATACTGTGATCAGCCTGTAATAATTTGGTGTAGAAAATGGAGGCCCTATCCGATCTTCTTTCGATCCGATCGCGAACGTGGAAAGTCAGAGGTGCAGAAAACGAAGGTAATGGGCCACTTATTGTTCGCGGCCGGCGTTGCGAGCGGCACCACACACTTGAATCCTCAACGAGCACGTACGGATGTGAAAGAAACACGACAGAGGAGCATAAAGACAGATTACCAGCTTGTTTTGTACTTCTGCTCCGTTTCTATCCGCGCCTCGTCTGTTATTTTGCCCCCGTCGAATCGTGCGTCTCTCGTTTACCTTTCATCGCGTACAACCGCTGTGGCGCTTTCACGGCCGAGACGCGTTCACGTTTAAACTCTTCGTCTCGCGAGTAGCGTTTCGAGCGTATAACCGTTCATTAAAGCCACGTTGCTAAAAGTCCGTGGAGACCGACGGAATATCTTACGACGGACTCCGAATCCCGTTTGAATATTCTCTTAAAATTAGCATTAGTCGTCGACCTGCGAAACTCTGTCGTGCTCGCGACGCGCGGTTTAATGGAATGCTTTGAGTTCAATTTCAATTGGTTGACTCTTGCGTCGAACGTGTCGCTGCTATAGTAAATACTGAGTCTCTGTTCACTGTTGTTTCGTTTTACGTGTACAATCAGCCTCCGACAGGCAGCATACATCGCGTATAATTGGGATCTGATATACGAGTATGATACACTACCGCTCAAAAGTATTCGGGCGCTTCCATTTTCTCTACGAAACATAGTTCAAGTTAGTAGGAAAAATATTTAGGACAATTTTGTCATTTGCAATTATATTATTATACTATTATGTGTTCTAGATGCACGCGTTGTTCGACCGCCATTGTAATCCTCTCTGCACCATTCAAACCGCAACGATGAGATTCTTTTCGCAACTCTGCGCGAACCGGATCGCTTTAATTCAAATGAGCGTCCATTATAATACCACCGCGTTTATGTATTGGTAAAGTGACATATCTCTTAGGAGAAACAATTAATTGTAAAGGTAAAAGTGCTTTATTAAAACGAACGTTTGACACACGTGCGCGTTGCATAATCACAATTTCCTTAACTCCTTTTACTATTAAATTCCGACTCGCTTTTGTTCCAATCGCGAACATTATGTATATTGTGATATCACAGCACAATAGAATTTAGTCATATTTTATTTATTTAATCACATTTGTCAACACATAGCTATGCACAAATAACAATTTCCATATCACTTGTATTGTAGTACAAATAACAACAATCAGATCACTAAACTGCAGATTTCATGCATTTGTAGCAAAAATGTATTATCTTCAACTAGTTAAAATGATTACAGTAAGAAGCCAACTTTCATTTTGCATAAAGATCCTTTTGATACACTATGGAGTTAATGTTAATGTTAAAAGCGAGCACCTCTCTGACGTCGCCTGCGCAGCCGCGTGATCGAAACAATGGGTGGATGCATGTACCGAAACAATCTTTTCCGGACAATAAGACTCCATGATATGTCCTACAGTTACAAAACATACACAAATACACATGTTATACATTCATTTTTCAGAATCAAATAATACCAATTTTTTAAAACTCCGCGGGGTGCTCAACGTATCCCATTCCATCGAGAATCTTACTTTACTAAGGCTGAGTTTGCCTGCTCCTCAAGCTAACTCTTGTTTCCAATATCCTCCTGTTTCATTCCTATTATTCTTTGTTAGGGTCCACAGGACCGTGAAATTGGGGATAATGGCGCTTCTTGCGTCTCCTTTTGTTGTAGCCATCATCGTGGACGAACATTGTATTATAATCTTTGGCAAACAACACAATCGAACTGACCAGACGACGTTGAAATTATTCATATGGTATACGTGAGAAAGTATTTTAAACTGTTTTCTGCAGTTCTTGTAAATTTAGATGAACATATTAATTTGTTGAATAAAAAGAAATTAAAAATGATAAAGAATCTAATGATATAATACAATGATATACGTGAAAAGTATTTTAAGCTGTTTCTTGAATTTTTTGTAAATTTAGATGAACATATTAATTTGTTGAATAAAAAGAAATTAAAAATGATAAAGAACCTAATAATATAATACAATGATATACATGAAAAAGTATTTTAAGCTATTCCTTGAATTTTTTGTAAATTTAGATGAACATATTAATTTGTTGAATAAAAAGAAATTAAAAATGATAAAGAACCTAATAATATAATACAATGATATACATGAAAAAGTATTTTAAGCTATTCCTTGAATTTTTTGTAAATTTAGATGAACATATTAATTTGTTAAATAAAAAGAAATTAAAAATTATAAAGAATCTAATAATATAATATAATATGATATGATCATATAATATAGAGAATAGGTTATCTTCTACAATTTATAATTTGTTTCTTACGAAAAATTATATCTTATAAAATTCCAGATGATTCTCAAACGAATAAGAACTTTTTGATACAGCTACAACATTTTACAAGGAAATATTTTAATTGAATACAGGAAAATACCAATTTCATAAGAAAAGATTCGCTCGATATAGATTGCCTTCGAGTGGCAGAGTTTAACGTAAATAGAATTGTTCCGAAGATTCTTGTCTTGAATGCGTGGGTGCCAGCATCGCGTACTTATTCGAAAAACGGAAAATCCTATTTCTCTGCAAACAGGAAACCGGCGTGAAGCAAACAACCGAAAACAAACAGAGGCGCTGAATTCAGAAGGTAAACGGGGCGTTGTTTTCTCATCGTTTTAATCTTCCGAAGTCTCGTCGACTTACCACCTAAGTGTTTTACCAACTTTCAATTATTTCTTTCACGAAACTTTACCACTTATTTTCCATTTATTCTCTGGAAATTGTGGAACGGGATCCTCCATCCTGGAAAACAAAGGGGCTCTGGTTCTCTATTATGATTTTCGAAGCTTTAAAAACATCCAAATTCACACAACCGTAATATTTTAAAATGGAGTCGAAATATATAACAAAAATTTGTTCTTTAATCCTATTGCAACTTTTGTCATAAACATTTTTTATTCAGCACGGATTAATATCAGGAACGCGATTTAACGTTAAAAAAGCTCCCAACATTTTTGCAATAAAAATACTAATTGAAAGAAGACCCTCTCCAGTAAACTGAAGTATAAAAACCTTCATTACTAAACTTATTTTTACAGCCAAACTTTGAAGCAGTCAACTCTTTGAAAACAGTTTTTTCCAGAATAAAAAACGGCGCACCCTTATGAAGGGTGAAACGTACCACTACACTTTGACGATGTTGAATATTTCTGACCGTCGTCCATTGCGCGACGGGGAGAAAAAAGAAGTATCCGGACCTCAATTATGTAATCACCGCGGACGAGCAAGGAATTTAACGAGTAAATTCATTTACTGATTAAATCAACTTGATGAGAACGGCTTCTGGTGTTTTTATGAGATAATTAAAGTGCTCGGCTTGGAAAAACTTCTCGAGCTTTACGGTTGCCCGAACTTTAATTAAATATTACATAAATATAGGCTGAACGGGACGGTTTTAGGCCCGGCATATACATAATGAATTTATGATAAGGTATCCTCGTGAACGAGGCTCAAACAAACTCTTGCGATGGACGGCCATCGCAGATTACGGAACAAGCGAAAGTGTTTCCCCGTTGCGGTTTATCTAATTTATTAAGCTCGAAGAGTAAAAACCCCGAACGTAGAGAATTTTATAGTCTATGGGAAATCGGTTTCACCGCTTTGGAGATTCCAATCTTATTCTGCGTAAATATAATCCCAACAAAAACATCCTATAAACAGGAGCCAAGTTCCTATGGCCGTAAAAAGTTGTGAGATCAAACAAAGTACGGCCAAGTTCGTTAGCTTAGAAATACCTCTTGCAATACTGAAAAAAGCGTTTGTAAAAATTAGTTTAAAAGAACGCTATACATGGAGGGCTAAATTATTCAAACTTGGCCGCTACTTTTTAAACCAATGGCTATAAAAGGTGTTTGGTAGCGGCCAAGTTTGAATATTTTAGCCCTCCATGTGACTCCTTAAAAATTAAATAGCGTTCTTTTTTAAACTAATTTTTACAAACGCTTTTTTCAGTATTGCAAGAGGTATTTCTAAGCTAACTAACTTGACCGTATTTTGTTTGTTCTCGCAACTTTTTACGGCCATAGGAACTTGGTTCCTGTTTACAGGATGTTTTTGTTGAGATTTCATCAATTTTCGTTGAAATTTCATCAATTATCAAGTAGGTATTACTCTTATCCTTGATTCATTAAATCCTAAACATGTTTTATCTTTAAGGTGGGCATTAAGTAAATTAATAAATGCATGTTCGTTTTACTACCTATTATAGGGTTGAAATGAACAGATTCTAAAGAATCAGAAATTAAACAAACGAATATTCGACCGAAAGCACAAGTCCGCAAAAAACTACAAAATCGGAGACAAGGTTATGATAAGGAATTTCGATTGTTCATCGGGTGTTTCAACAAAAATGATACCAAAAATTAAAGGACCTTATGAAATAGATCGTATTCTTAGAAATGATCGATATTCCTTAAAAGACATTGATGGATTTCAATTGTCCAGAACTCCGTATCGAGGGACATGGGAGGCATCTAATATGCGGCCATGGACACCGGGTTAAATTAAAAATTCGATCATTGTTTTCGTTATGTTGTATTCGTATCGTTAGATATTTAAATCTTGTTTTAATATAATTCAATTCGTGTTTCTCTGTTAATTTAAGGACAAATTGTAACTCTTATTTATGTCAAAACCTGCATTATATTTCATTTAGTTGTGTGATTAATCGGGACGATTAATCGTCAGGATGGCCGAACTATAGGGTTGAAGTACGGATGTATGCGTGTATTGTATGTATGTGTGTTGATAGGTAGCCCTATATATGATTAAATTTATAAAATAGAGAATCGCAAAGAACAGGAGAATTGTAAAATTACAATCGCCAACAAATTGTAAAAAGAAGATCAGATCGAAACGAGTGCCCGCGAGAAACACGTCTGTCAACGATTGGTTATCCGTGCGTCTTACGGTTTTTTACAAATAAATACGGCTTATTCCTTACACTATTTATACCTATTTCGTAATGTTTTTCTTCAATACAACCCCTTTAAGGTGTAAAATTTCAAACTTTGATAGTTATTCCTTTGAGTGTTTGTTGTGGTGGACCTATGTACCAAATTTCAAGCTTGTAGGTCAATGGGAAGTACCCAAAAAGTTTTGATGATCAGTCAGTCAGTGATTTAGTGATTTTTGAGGTCCTATATCTCTGAACCTACTAATGTTGGAAGATTAATGTTTTGTCAATATTGAGACATGATAGCATTTAACAAGTGTACGAAATTACATCTCTCCATCTGCCTCCAGAGCCGAGTTATAAGCCTCTAAAAAACGGCTAAGTTGTTTCGTGTAAAATGAGGTACTGCGAGAACTTGGCTATTATCACCTATGTAGATAATAACAAGATTTTCCATTCGAGATCGTAGCGTTTCGCATCAGACCCGAATTTGTACAAAGCACGCGCAAAATTAGAAGATTACTGGGAGGGGGATGAAAAAGTGTGGTACTTTGTGCGCGATGGAGGAACTGTGTAACCAGCATAATGAACTGTGCTCGTTCAACACACGCCAGGTTGGTCTTCAGACGTAAAACACGGTTTAACTGGCGAGCGTTTGCGCCCTTTGTCGTCGCCATTGATCAAAAGATTTTCCATTAGCCACGTGCAAGCGAGGCTTCCTAACAAAATATCGAAACTCGGAAATTTCTACTCGCTGAAAACCAGTAATTTTTGCTGCGCGAGCAGAGTATAAGATCAAGACCTTAATTCTTTTACCGAACGAAAGGTTTCATAATGAATCATTAGTATTTAAATGCTTCCCTGGCGAGAGTACGCTTCGTTTCGGATGGTTCCTGTGAATGCCGAGCGGAGGCTCAAGACCTTAATCATTAGACTGCGGATCTTTATGCAAAATAAAAATTGTCTGCATCGATTGCAAGAAATAGAAATTAAATTGAACGTTACTTCTTTCCTTAATGATTTTAATAGAGGAGGAATCATACATTGACATCTTCAAGTTTTTAAATTCTCTATGTAGAGTGGAAGGGTTTTCTCAGGAGACATCGAAACGTGTAATTACGAGAAAGTTTTATTCAACTGTTCTCCTCCAAGTGTGAACGCTAACTGCCGTTTCAAACGGGATACATATTCGACGAAGGCCTGGTTGTCCGCGGTTTTTGTATATTTGGCCTTAGGAGCGCGAGTCGTCGTTGGCGACGAAACATAGAGCGACGACCGCGTGCCACAACACTGCTCAGGAACGACCAGGGAGTGTCGACTCCTATGTTAAAAAGTGGCAACGAATTTAGTTGCTCTCGATGATTTTAGGTGTGGTGGCAGCACAGTAGCTATAACGTATATGTGTGTGGTGATCACACACACCTGACTCACACATAGCCAACCTCTTATGTACGTGTAATCGTATTCATCGCTAGCTATTGAATATGAATGGTTATGAATTTGTTAGAAAAATGAATTTGTAATAAAACATATTTATTCATACAATTACGTATTTATTCATAAAATTCATAAAATTACGTATAATAATATATATCAGCAAACTTATATTTTCTTCAGTATTTATGCATTTATCATATGAAAATAAAATAGAAAGTTTATGCAAATATTGCTGAATATTGCATCCAGCGATGTCGATCAGTCGATGCCAAACAATAGCACTGAATATCACACAATAATGAATACAGAAGACACAGTATGCAACCGTATTAAACAATCAAATGCAATTAAACAGTATCACATATGACAGTTGACAGTGCGTGGCAATGTGCGGTGGAGTGGGGGACAGTTTATATCCCCACCGCCGGGGCACTACTGTGCTGCCATCACACCTAAAATCCAGAAGAAACTAAATTCGTTGCCACTTTTTCATATAGGAGTCGACAGCCCCTGGGAACGACACTGAACGACACCTCATCCCAGTGTTCCGATTGATGGTGCACTTTTTCGCGCATGTGCGACCAAAACAGTAGCGTATCTACAATGACGCAGCAGAGCGGCCATAGCCCTGACGATCTGTAGCAGTTATATTGGCAGGTATGTACCGAAACAATCTGTTCCCGACAAAAAGACTTTAGGACGTGTCCTACGAGATACAAAATATACAGAAATACACATGTTATACATTCATTTTTCAGAATCAAATCATACCAATCTTTTAAAAGTCTGCGGGGTGCTCAAGCTACCCTATTTCATCGAAGTGGTTACGTTACTGAGCACGAGAAAGTGCACCATCAATCGGAACACTGCCTCGTCCCAGTGATGCCAGAATGAGCTCCAAACGGAGCTCCCGTACTCTCCTCCTTACCCCTTCCACTATTCCATTCCAGCACCGTGCACAGGCGCACACTCCACGGTCCCCATCGCGCACGTGAAACGTGTCTCCTATTTGCTCCACTCATTCCCCGTCATCAGAGTTGGGCAGGAATTAATTACATGAGTTATTAATTACATCTTCAATTACATGTGCAAAAGTGAACTATAATTACAATAACAAAACGGTGAAATGGTCCAAAACATAAAAATTAGTGGTTTAAAAGAACAATTACACTGAAGTAATTGTTAGACTCAATTACAATTACTGTAATTCTGTTAAGTAATTGCAATTACTTCTTTCACAATTACTGTAATTGTAATTGTGGTCCGCAATTACAATTACTGGTTGAGCCAAAGTAATTGTACAATTACATGTAATTGTAATTGGTAGTTGCAATTCCTTTCCAAACAGACGACGGTTGCGCGTCGCATGGTTGCCCGTCGCATGTCAGATGACGCTGCAGTCACGCCGGCGTAGTAGGCTCTCCGACGGGCAACATGCAGGCGAATATTGCAAAACCATTGCTCGGAAACGTAAAAGATGGACTTTTGAGGCAAACAACGGCCTAGATTGATCTTTCATCTAGCGATTTCGACTACTAAAAAACCCCGTCTTTGCATTATCGAGAAATCAGAAGTGGAATCCCGGACCCTTGCAATCCTCCTCGCGTACGTATACATGGTCTAGCGGTATGTGAGAGGACCCTAGCGGTATGTGAGTGTTCACGCGCGACCGTCGTCTGTTTGGACAGGAATTGCAATTACCAGTTACAATTACTTGTAATTGCAACTAACAATTACAATTACTTGTAATTGCATTAAAATTACAATTACTTGTAATTGCATTAAAATTACTTGGGAATTGCAGAAATACAATTACAATTACATGCAATTGTAATTGTAATTGCAATTACTTTGACTCAACCAGTAATTGTAATTGTGGTCCGCAATTACAATTACAGTGATTCGTCAAGTAATTGCAATTGTTTCTGCAATTCCAAATTACAGTAATTGGTAAGTAATTGTAAGTGTAATTGAAATTACATTTTGCCCATCTCTGCCCGTCATCAGAGAGGGGGTAGATCATTTCACCGTGACTCCCTGCATCTGGCATCACTGCCTCACACACACGTGGACACACAACTGCGCAAGGTGTTTCTTCTACATCTAACAATTTTGAATTTCATCTACTCAATTTTCCTATAAATGCATAAAGATCCGTAGTCTATTAATCATATTATCTGGCAATGTCCAGAATATGATTCAGAACGAGGACACTATTAATTTTTTTCTAAGCCTGCGAGACATTACAGCGCTGACGTTTATTTTTGACTTCCTCAAGAAATGTAAGATTAGGATTTAGCGTCTACCGTTTATATTAATCTTACTTTGTATTGTGTATACCAGGTAATGTAAAAGTTCGTAGACTAACAATAAAATTACATGAAATAATTAGTCAGAATACATTTATTCTTCTGTACGTAAACATGGTTTACGGCATCAATAAATAAATAATTAATTAATGTTTCATAATTTTTATGCAAGAGTGCTACATCGCTGTATCTGTGACATCCTACGGAAACGAGCTACCACTTCGCAGGATTTCATTAAGATTGAATTTCATTTAATTTTCTCGAATTGCCACGTCAAATGTTGGAATTTTCCCATGATTTCGTTTCGCGAGTCTTCGGATAGATAATAGCGCGAGATGAACGACGAATTAATTTTCGCTCTCCTTGAATTTCATTTCACTCGCTCCATTCATTTCATTCGTTTTTTTGCAAAAAGAAATCCGGACACTTGAACATCCTGACACGGGGAGTTTAATTTGAAAGCATCGACCGAACTCTTTGATCATCATATTGAAGTCTCGTGACGAATTCTCCAGATGGAACGCGGGAATTGGTTGTTCTACATCGTTCGCACTACTAACACGCTTCCTCGCGTCGAAGAATCCGCGAATTGTGTTTCCGAAGCGTTGATTAAAATTCAGTCGAATTGTCGATGTATTTACTCGATTACGTTAATAGATCTGGATAATATTCAGCAGTAATTATAATAGCAACATATTAATTTTAATTGATATGAGAATCGATTTCATTCGTGCTTTTATTTTAACGGGGAAATCAACCATATTAACCGAACCACCCCTGCTAGTTACGCGCTCTTATAAATAGCAAATGACAAAAAATGTCAAACATTGGTTGAAGCAAAAGTTACAAGGTATTATCGGATCTATAAATCACTGTGAAATTTTTCGGACAAAATCATTTACTCCAAACAACAAATTTTTAAAACGATTTTTTCCTCAACTTTTACTTCAACCATTTTTTTATATCTTTTGTCGTTTCCGATATATCGGGTTGGCAAGAAAGTAATTTCGATATTTTAAGGTGAAACAGAGTCCAATTCTTTTTATCCTGGCAATGAATTTTAAAGAATAAGATATTCTCCCGTTTGTTCAAAAAGAATAAATAAGAAAATATTTTATTGTTTAACACTAGAACTACCGCGCCAGTCAAAATGGCTGGTTTTACAAATTGATTTTAAAATTCTTACTTCATATGTTACATTTTTTCCCGCAATGATGTGATGACTTTTGCAGCGATAACTAAAATTGTAATATAATGAATTTTATTATTGTTTAATTTGTTCAGAAACAAAATAATGTTGTATCATGGCTACTTGTACCAATGCCAGTCATTTTGACTGGTACTTCTCACAGTGGAAAAGTATCCTATATAATCTGTATACCGAACCCGAAATCGTTTATCGAAATCGTTAAAAAAAATAATGATTAGAAAAATCAGAGAATTTCTGGTACGATATTCATAAAAGTTTCGAATCTGTTCGACCAAGATTCAAATATACTTGCAAGTATCATTTCCAAAGTACTTGTAAAAGGTTCGAAACTGTCTGGCATAGGTTCAAGTATACTTAGGAGTACTATTTCCGTCTTTTCGAAGTATTTATAGAGAGTTCGAATTCAATCAATCAAAGTTCGAACCTGTTTGCGAGGTACTTGATCCCATCCCTACACATAACTTGCAGGGGTGGTTCAGATAAAAAGTATAGCTTTTCCCTTAAAGTAAAAAACGTGCCCGAACGGGACACGGCTAAATCCTTAGGTAGGTCTACTGAACATTTGTGCCAAGTTTCATAAAAATCGGCGTGTATCAGCCACTGGCTGATTTATTTCGACAGTCATAAATCGCCCTCGTAAACCCCCGAAAACGCATAAAAGCCCGCAACAGCGGTGCTGTAGGTGCATGCACGATTGCAGCATCTATTGTAAGCCAATTATTTCCGACAGTTTCCAGTAGTGGCTCGTATGTATATCGCCGGAAGTCGTGGTCCAAACAGAACGGAAGAAATAACTCTGGATGGGGGTGACGTCAAAAAGCTACACACAACAGAGTGCGGAGGCGGGTTACCGGTTCTCCTCGCAGGTGAATAACTCGGTTAATTACTCAGGACGATTCTGGCCCGCCTGTACATCCGATAAATCTGATTTGCTCCAGGGACCTGGTTAATCGCTTTTTCGCACGCATGCTTTTTAGGCACGTCCCCAACGTTTCCGCTATTATATCGGCCGCCCGTACAGCCAGAGTGCTTTAATTAACGTGTCCACTCGAAATACCTTACCCTCCCATGCGCGCCGGCGCGCGGGCACGGCGGCAACGCAAAAGTTCGCGGGAATTCCTTTATGGCGCAAAAATGAATGACACTGTCGCCATTTGTTACCCTGCTCGACCCGAAATTGCTCTTCTGTGCAGCTGCGCAATTTCACCGTAAATGGAGCTGCGATTGCAAATGTAGATCTCCATTGTGCCCCCTGTAGACACGTTTATGGGAATCGGGTCTACCGCGAGGTCTGTTTGGTCTCCAGCAAAATTGCTTAAACTCCGATCGCACGGATTCGGTTCTTTTTTGGTCGGGAGATACAGTCGAAGTTTTTGGTGCAGCCAATTTCAGGGTAAATTGAAACAGAATTATAATAGAACATTATGGAAGGGGAAATTAATATTTATGATATTACACACCTATAGAGTCACAACAATTTTTATAAAATAAAAACATGTTTTCTCACTTTAAAAAACGAGGTAAAAACTCGTCAATTGCTTAACGAAAAATCACCCAAAAGTTGGAATCACCTTCTCCCACTTGAGAGACCATCCCCGAGGAGATGAGCGATCGCGAGCTATGGTGCACCCTGTAGATTTGCAGAAACCTGAGCATTCTTCTCCCACTGAATATCAATTCACCCCCTGCGGTCACCCCTCGAGAAACAAGGGAGGAGGACAAGGAAGACCGTTGACCCAGAATCTCGAATCCCGAATCAATGGCCTGGACTCTTTCAAGCCTGGGATAGGGGCTGGCATCGGAGGGGATTTGAGGTGAGGTGGAGAGGCGAGGGATGAGAGTTGGAATCCTTGGGTATCGGGAAACCAGGGGGCCATCAGGGCCCCTGGCCGAAGGGTTGAAAGAAAACAGACGACCTGTAACGAGCAGAGTCGAGGTGGGGGTTGCGTTTGTTATCCGTTAAAATCTAGGTTATGAGTGCTAGGGCAGGCCGCGAGGGAAAATCGAACCCGGAGAGCGTCGGACACTGGAGAAGAAGAGAGTGTAGCACACCGCGGCCCGTTTTTTTTCCTCCTCTGTTGCTTTCAGCGAGCCTGTTCCCATCTGGTGCCGTTCGTTATTGGCTGCGGTGACACGACGGGGTTGTTAGCGACGCGTCAAGAAAGAAATTGCATCGGGGGCGGCTGATGGCAGCGAGGGAAAATTGAGGAGTGTCGGAGGGGTCGCCGTGTGTCGATCAAATATTCGGCTCAAAGGGTTGGGATTGTACCTTAGAACTAGCTGACACCTAGCTCGAACTAGCGTTTGCATCGTTACCGACGATGGATCCCGCGTGTCTTTGCTGCATCTCGAAAAAATGAAATATCTCATAAGTAGACTGCGAGTCTTTATGCATTTATAGAAAAATTGAGTAGATGAAATCCAAAATTGTTGGAAAATTTTTTTAATTGAAGATGTCATTTCTCCTCTATTAAAATCATGGAGTGAAGGAATCACATTCAATTTGGTTTCCATTTCTTGTAATCAATGTGGACAATTTTTTTACCACGTTTTTATTAGCTCGCTTTCTTGTCTGTCTGTTTGTTCGGTACAAATTATTTTTAAGATCCGCTGTGTACTTGTAGGCAGTATAGACTTTATGCAAAATCAAATTTTCCTACCTGAATTACAACATTGAAATCATTGAAGGATGAAATAACGTTCAATTTGGTTTCCATTTCTTGTAATCAATGCAAACAATTTTTAGTTTTAAGATCCGCAAAAAATGTATGCAAAATAAAATTTTAATACCTGAACTACAACAAACCGGAGGGACATAGAAAATTTTCTCTCTTAATCTGTTCAATAGGTTGAAGCTAATTTAACAGTATTTTCAAATTCATTTAATGTTTCTAATGTGTTTTTAATTACACACCTACTCATTTTCGTGATGAATGCATAAAATCCGCTGTCTACCGATTACAGAAGCGCAAAATAAATATTCAAGTCCATTTAACACCTATAATCACCCCATTTTTCTCGCTCAATTTGCCCAGCTTTTCCTTGACAATTCTTCTGTCTCAGTAGTCCGGATCAATCGCACACAGTAGTAGAAGTCAACCGCACAGTCATGTCGGCCCCGAGTAGTACAAGTCAACGATATCTCACTGATCACCGAGGCACAAATTATTCAAAAACACCACTTCGCCGGCCGAGCGTTTTCATCGAAGCAATTCAACCTTCAGTTTACACGAATTCCCGCGTGAAATTATTCAGTTGATTATAATCCCTGCAAACACGTATATTCGATTGAGAAAAAAAAGCAGTGAACGGTGGTGTAACGCTCTCTCGCTCTCGCGCGCGCTCTCTCTCTCGCGCATCCTTTTTTTAATCGGTTCAATCGATTTACCAGCATCCGCAGTCATGGCAGCATGGTAATGAACACGTTCCATTCTGTTGCGTACAATAGTCACTATTTTTAGCGAGTTCCATCAAAGGCCGGATGAAGTCTTTTCGAGACGAGATCAGGCTGGATTTCATTGCTCGGCGTAGGCCACCTTTTTCGTTGAAAAAAAACGAATTTTTCTTTTACAGTCGCCTCGAAAAGTATGTTTTCATCTGCCAACACCATTTGCAGAAGAACAACCCAAACGCATACTGATACTCCACCATGCTTTTGTCATTGCATCATATTTTGTTTAAAAACAAATCACCAGATTTCTGGAAGAAGGATATATTTAGCGACGAGTCAAAATTTGAACTTCGATGTTGTAATAGAAGAAAATGTGTATGGAGGAAGCGAGGAGAATGCTTTAAATCAACGGTGATAACGCGCACAGCAAAGTATGGTGGAGGACCAGTATGCGTTCGGGGTTGTTCTCCTGCAAATGGTGTTGGCAATTTACATTTTATAGACGGGATATTAACAGTAGCAGGGTATGTAAATATTATGAAACGGAATTTACAAGATTCAATAATAAAAAACGTGGTAAAATGAACATTCACGGTGATTATATCTTCCAGCAAGACAGAGTTGTGCAGAATTACAATTGAATTACTCCAGAATTATAATTATAAAGTAATTGAATTAAATTGTAATTCAATTATGTTGTAATATATAATTCAGATCTTCAGTCAATTAAATTACAATGTAATTCGTAATTGCAATGGAGCACAATTATAAAACACATTGTAATTGAATTAAATTGTAATTCAATTATGTTGTAATTTATAATTCACATCTTCAGTCAATTAAATTACAATGTAATTCGTAATTGCAATGGAGCACAATTATAAAATACATTGTAATTAAATTAAATTGTAATTCAATTATGTTGTAATTTATAATTCACATCTGCAGTCAATTAAATTACAATGTAATTCTCGACAATGTAAGACTCGACAACCGCGTCTCTTTCTTTCCAATACGCTTTTCTTCGTCGCGTTCGAAACTTTCATCGTCGATTACACCACTAAATACAGATGAAATTATATCGTGTTTGGTACCATTTTGCATTAGAAAAATGCCACGAATATGTTGGTGAAAGTTCCATAAAATAATAATGAAAAATAAAGAAGATTAAATATTGGTGTTACATTGTGAAAAAAATGATGTCACTGTGGGAATACTGTCCGTGCAGAACACGGCTGTTCGACAGTAAACCCGCGGTTACTGTATATGAAAGAAAAATATATCGCAAGTTCTTCCAAGTTCTGGGCTATAATTTGGAGAGCTGTATTTCAATTATACATTGCATTTCAATTATACATTGCATTTCAATTATACATTGCATTTCAATTATACATTGCATTTCAATTATACATTGCATTTCAATTATACATTGCATTTCAATTATACATTGCATTTCAATTATACATTGCATTTCAATTATACATTGCATTCAATTATACATTGCATTTCAATTATACATTGCATTTCAATTATATTGTATTTCAATTATACTGTAATTCAATTATAAATTGCATTTCAATTATATTGTATTTCAATTACATTGTATTTCAATTACATTGTGTTTCAATTATATTGTATTTTAAGTATATTGTATTTCAATTATACTGTAATTCAATTACATTGTATTTCAATTACATTGTGTTTCAATTATATTGTATTTCAATTACAAATATGATTAAAATACTTAGTAATTGAATTACTATTAATTGAAATACAATGTAATTCAATTACGTAATTGAATTACAATGTAATTGAATTAGCACAACTCTGCAGCAAGATAACGACCCCAAACATAAATGGAAACCAGCGACGAAATATTTCAGTGAAAATGATATTCAATTGTTACCATGGCCCCTTCAAAGTTAAGATTTGAATTTAATTGATCACCTGTGGGATCGACTTAGATCGAAGTGTATATGAGAAATTTCGGAATAATAAATTAATTTTTAAATTAAGTGTTTAATAGTATTGGAAAAGTATGCCTGGAAGACTTGAAGAGGTTATATAGTACCAGTCTAGTTTGATAATACAAAAAAATTGGAGAATAATAATTATCTTTAAAAAAAATTCCCGAAAAACCCCTTTTCAATAGTCAAAGTGGCCTATCCCCTTCGTAATTTTCTTTTAACAACACAGAAATGTTTTTGTTCGTCCAGTATCAAAAATTAAATTTTTTACGCTTCGCTCTAGGCGTTTAGTTACTTAGTAACGAGTCGGCTGCGCTCACAGAACGGGAACGAATGAACGAAATGCGGTCTTCTATTATGCGGACCGACCGGAATACGTGATTCTCGGACAAACAGCGGACGTGTGCCACAGATTTTCAACGCGAGACGAAAAATCTGTTTGCACGCGCGATGCAATTCTTTTAATGGCCGCGCGGCTACACTTTTGTACGCGATAAATCTTCGTCTGGTTTGCTTCTGGGAACGGTCGATGCGCAAAGAGAAAATAAAATAAAATTCTTGCTCACTGTTTCACTGATTTTTACATCGGTGTTCTCCGAATTCTTATTCAATTGTTGTTACCAAGAACGCCTAATCGTTTTAGAAGTGTTCTGTTCAAAATGTACTTCGAAAGACATTTTCTTCCAGACGATTCCTATGAATAGCAGCACGCGTACATTTTTAAAATCGGTTTTTCGGAAACGAGCCATGAAACGAAAAATGTTATCCCTTTTTTCGACTTATTTTTATATTAATAGCACTGCTAACTTCTTTCGCGGTTCGAACATAGTCAATAGGGTTAGAAAAATCCTCGTCCTCCAGCAGCTGATTGGGTTAGAGGTGGAAGATTCAATTTCAATTCCAAGTTCTGTACGTTTCCTTGTGTTAAAGTTTTTCAACCAATCATCAACTTATGAAAATTCCACGCCTGTTCCGCGGTTGCATTATCCGGGGCCGCCATCATGGAATCCAGTTATCTCGGCGAGATTATAGTGAAACTTCGCGCAACGTTTCGATTTTCGTTAATTATCTGGCTTTCGCGGGAGGGTCGGTGTTCGGGTTTATAATCTGATTTTGAAGACAGAATAAAATATCTGAATAAAAATTCCTGAAATAACGTTCGCCCACGTAATTTTCTTCGATATTGAAGCAAAGTATTTTTTAAAGAATGCCAAATACATCGACAAATAATCGAGGAATTTCATGACCGAAGAAGTTGCAATATTTCCTATGAATTTTTGGTTTCTCGCAATTACTTTAAAAGTATATACTTTAACGAAATTATCTACAATATTAAAGCAAAGTATTTTGCAAAGAATGCCAGATGAATCGACAAATAATCGAAGAATTTCACGATCGAAGAAGTTGCAATAATTTCTAGAAATTTTTGGTTTCTCGCAAATAATTTACAAGTTTATACTTTAACGAAATTATCTTCAATATTGAAGCAAAGTATTTTGCAAAGAATGCCAGATGAATCGACAAATAATCGAGGAATTTCATGATCGAAAAAGTTGCAATATTTTCTATGAATTTTTGGTTTCTCGCAATTATTTTAGAAATATATACTTTAACGAAATTATCTACAATATTAAAGCAAAGTATTTTGCAAAGAATGCCAGATGAATCGACAAATAATCGAAGAATTTCACGATCGAAGAAGTTGCAATATTTCCTATGAATTTTTGGTTTCTCGCAATTATTTTAAAAGTATATACTTTAACGAAATTATCTACAATATTAAAGCAAAGTATTTTGCAAAGAATGCCAGATGAATCGACAAATAATCGAAGAATTTCACGATCGAAGAAGTTGCAATAATTTCTAGAAATTTTTGGTTTCTCGCAAATAATTTACAAGTTTATACTTTAACGAAATTATCTTCAATATTGAAGCAAAGTATTTTGCAAAGAATGCCAGATGAATCGACAAATAATCGAGGAATTTCATGATCGAAAAAGTTGCAATATTTTCTATGAATTTTTGGTTTCTCGCAATTATTTTAGAAATATATACTTTAACGAAATTATCTACAATATTAAAGCAAAGTATTTTGCAAAGAATGCCAGATGAATCGACAAATAATCGAAGAATTTCACGATCGAAGAAGTTGCAATATTTCCTATGAATTTTTGGTTTCTCGCAATTATTTTAAAAGTATATACTTTAACGAAATTATCTACAATATTAAAGCAAAGTATTTTGCAAAGAATGCCAGATGAATCGACAAATAATCGAAGAATTTCACGATCGAAGAAGTTGCAATAATTTCTAGAAATTTTTGGTTTCTCGCAAATAATTTACAAGTTTATACTTTAACGAAATTATCTTCAATATTGAAGCAAAGTATTTTGCAAAGAATGCCAGATGAATCGACAAATAATCGAGGAATTTCATGATCGAAAAAGTTGCAATATTTTCTATGAATTTTTGGTTTCTCGCAATTATTTTAGAAATATATACTTTAACGAAATTATCTACAATATTAAAGCAAAGTATTTTGCAAAGAATGCCAGATGAATCGACAAATAATCGAAGAATTTCACGATCGAAGAAGTTGCAATATTTCCTATGAATTTTTGGTTTCTCGCAATTATTTTAAAAGTATATACTTTAACGAAATTATCTACAATATTAAAGCAAAGTATTTTGCAAAGAATGCCAGATGAATCGACAAATAATCGAAGAATTTCACGATCGAAGAAGTTGCAATAATTTCTAGAAATTTTTGGTTTCTCGCAAATAATTTACAAGTTTATACTTTAACGAAATTATCTTCAATATTGAAGCAAAGTATTTTGCAAAGAATGCCAGATGAATCGACAAATAATCGAGGAATTTCATGATCGAAAAAGTTGCAATATTTTCTATGAATTTTTGGTTTCTCGCAATTATTTTAGAAATATATACTTTAACGAAATTATCTACAATATTAAAGCAAAGTATTTTGCAAAGAATGCCAGATGAATCGACAAATAATCGAAGAATTTCACGATCGAAGAAGTTGCAATATTTCCTATGAATTTTTGGTTTCTCGCAATTATTTTAAAAGTATATACTTTAACGAAATTATCTACAATATTAAAGCAAAGTATTTTGCAAAGAATGCCAGATGAATCGACAAATAATCGAAGAATTTCACGATCGAAGAAGTTGCAATAATTTCTAGAAATTTTTGGTTTCTCGCAAATAATTTACAAGTTTATACTTTAACGAAATTATCTTCAATATTGAAGCAAAGTATTTTGCAAAGAATGCCAGATGAATCGACAAATAATCGAGGAATTTCATGATCGAAAAAGTTGCAATATTTTCTATGAATTTTTGGTTTCTCGCAATTATTTTAGAAATATATACTTTAACGAAATTATCTACAATATTAAAGCAAAGTATTTTGCAAAGAATGCCAGATGAATCGACAAATAATCGAAGAATTTCACGATCGAAGAAGTTGCAATATTTCCTATGAATTTTTGGTTTCTCGCAATTATTTTAAAAGTATATACTTTAACGAAATTATCTACAATATTAAAGCAAAGTATTTTGCAAAGAATGCCAGATGAATCGACAAATAATCGAAGAATTTCACGATCGAAGAAGTTGCAATAATTTCTAGAAATTTTTGGTTTCTCGCAATTATTTTAGAAATATATACTTTAACGAAATTATCTACTAAATTATCTATTAAAGCAAAATATTTTGCAAAGAATGACAAATGAATCGAAAAATAATCGAGGAATTTCACGATCGAAGAAGTTGCAATATTTTCTATGAATTTTTGGTTTCTCGCAAATAATTTACAAGTTTACTTTCACGAAATTATCTTCAATATTGAAGCAAAGTATTTTTCAAAGAATGCCAGATCGACAAATAATCGAGGAATTTCATGATCGAAAAGGTTGCAATAATTTCTAAAAAATTTTGGTTTCTCGCACATAATTTAGAAGTATACTTTCACAAAATTATCTTCTATATTGAAGCAAAGTATTTTTCAAAGAATGCCAGATGAATCGACAAATAATCGAGTAATTTTTGGTTTCTCGCAAATAATGGCGTTAGCGACGTTTATGGTCTATAATAAATTGCTTCTGATGTTTCGCGGTGGATCAATTGCTCCGTGCACGTGGGAACAGCGCGAGTGTTGAGCAGCACACCGATTATTATCAGTTCCGCGTTAACGAATTCAATTTCCGTTTGGATTTTAATTATGGAGCAGTTTATCGCGCGTTACACCGTCCCGTGTACGGGAATTCATTAAATAAATATCGCCGTTTAATCGTCCACCCTTTAATACCTCCTTCTGCCTCTCTTCGTTGCGTTTATGACACAAACACATTTTCAATTACACGAAAATTTGTTCGCCTGGAAGACCGCGTGCAGTTTCTTTAATATAAACAATTCAAATCGATTGCACATAAATAATATTTTCCATGAACCGAAATTAATCGAGTTGTGTTTATAATTGTCAATTAAGAATCGTTCCAAATGGAAGTAATCGACATTCGCTGAATAATTAATTTCAAATATTGCGACAGCGTTTGCATCACTGCGAAAGTAATTGCAAAATGCAATCGCGCAAAATAAGCAATGAAATGATTAAATATGGTGGAATTATATGTATCCCGAGTGTTGGAAATATCAAATGTCAATCGTAATATAATATTCTATTTTTTATATTTCTTTCTACTTTTCCTTAAAAATAATGAAAAATCATAATTATTGACTGCACCGAATCTAAAATTGGAAGAACATCATAAAGATATCAAATATATCATAAACATATCAAAAAATTAACTAAAAAAAAGATGATAGATAAAATCCAAAATAATTAAATATGAGCGGAGCTAATAGAATCACCTGTTCACGAGAAACTGACCTTTTGCGTCAGTCGAGTGGAAAATTTACCGAGGCACTGGTTCTCATCTCCGAAATTGGAGATAGAAAGAATAAGAAGGAATATCCAGGAATCGATAAGGACGGAATATAGAAATGCAAATGGGGAAGCCATGGAGGGTTGAATGGTGTATTTGCGATAAGGGAGCTAAGGCCAATAATCGAATTTCGCTCGGAGCTTTTGAAGTACATGAGGCAAAACGACATTTCTACCTGCCAGCCTTTTGACTAGAATTCCCTGGTTTATTTTACAGTCCTTTTGCCGACTACCTACATTTATAGCACACAGGATTTTTCAAGATTCACTCGAGATTCGTGATAAAAAGTTTTCTGAAACTCGCCGAGGTTTTATTAAAATTTCTAATAATAGAATCTTCAATCAAGACACCTCTTTGATTCTAGCTTTTATAAATTACACCGGTTCATTTCCTTAACATTTGCACTTTTCAAATATTTTTTAATTTCATACAAAGGTCTAAATTGCAAGGAAAATTGTTGCAGATAGTTTTGTTAACACTAACCGTACCACGACTGGTTTCACATTTTTTACTTTTTAATTATTGAAATTATAAAGATGCTACCATCAGAAATGATTCAATAAATTTCTTTACTTAATCAAGTATTATAATCAGTCTTGTAATTTTTATAAAACAATGTACTATATCCGACACGTTTTGCAGCCGGAACGGTTAGTGTTAAGCACAATATTATTTGCTCGTATACTGCTAAGTATACTTATTGAACCACCACGACAATAAAAAAAACTTTTTAAAAACCACGCTTATATTAAAATGCGCTAAAAAGGAGAAAATAATTTTTTTCCCGGGTTCTCCATAAAATACCGAATCCAATTAAATGATTAATAATAGTTTTCCCCAAAATTTTAAGCAGTTAGTTCAAAATTTTTTCTGTTATAAAATTAGTGTCGGAATGGATGGCAAAATTTCATATAAATTTAAATAAAATCATGACAGTGACTATAAAAATAAAAGCATGGAGCGCCCACGAAGATTACGTCATGATTTTATTTAAATTTATATGAAATTTTTCTATCAACTCCGACACTGATTAATAAAATTTTATAACAGAAGAAATTTTGAACCACTTGCTTAAAATTTTGGGGAAAACTATTATTAATCATTTAACTGGATTCGGTATTTTATGAAGAACCAGGAAAAAAATTATTTTCTCCTTTTTAGTGCGTTTTAATAAAGCGTGGTTATTAAAAATTCTTTTCATATATTTTATTATCTACTTTTATTGTCATCGGAAGCAAGAGTGTATACAAAATTCCCGCAAGATTGGACTATGGGAAGAGGTTTAAAATTCGATTACAATATTTCACGCATACAACAACAACACGGCAAGTTAATATAAGCGTGCTAAAAAAATAACTGAAAAACGATTTTATACAAAATTGCAATTGCGAGGTTTTTCCCAGAAGTATGAAAAACGTTTTACGCAGAGTCAACGACGCGCAAGAACATTTTCGAATGCCATTTGCCACGCATTGTTAGTCAGAAAAGTTCGAGTATAATGCCAGAAGTTCTTCTTTATAGTCGGACGTATCCACGTACGTATGGATAAGACATCTGTGGCCAGACGTGACCAAGAAATGGTCCAGGTTCGTTCCACAGGGAATCATAAAGGCTCCCTTCATAGCGGGACGTTGTATTTTGTATTACGATTTGGCGCGCTGTTAGGGGACCCCGAGTGCCGCAGCGGGACGTTTCAACAGAGGATGATTACTCTGCTCCATTGGTCGTGTGTCATGTTAATAGCAACAACGATGTAACACCTTCAATCGTATGAACACGTTTATCAATTCAAACAACGTGAATTGTAACAATTACTTGACCAGACAATGGTGCAGCTTGGCAATTATACAGAAAACGGTTCCCCTCACCGATTTTGATAACTAGACTGCGGATCTTTATACAAAATAAATATCGTCTGCATCGATTCGAAGAAATAGAAACTGGGTTGAATGTTATTTCTTCCCTTAATGATTTTAATAGAGCAACAACGATTTAACACCTTCAATCGTATGGACACGTTCATCAATTCAAACAGCACGGGAATTGTAACAATTACTTGACCAGACACTGGTGCAGCTTGGCAATTATACAGAAAACGGTTCACCTCACCGATTTTGATAACTAGACTGCGGATCTTTATACAAAATAAATATTGTCTGCATCGATTCAAAGAAATAGAAACTAGATTGAATGTTATTTCTTCCCTTAATGATTTTAATAGAGCAACAACGATTTAACACCTTCAATCGTATGGACACGTTCATCAATTCAAACAGCACGGGAATTGTAACAATTACTTGACCAGACACTGGTGCAGCTTGGCAATTATACAGAAAACGGTTCACCTCACCGATTTTGAAACTAGACTGCGGATCTTTATACAATATAAATATTGTCTATATCGATTCAAAGCAATAGAAACTGGGTTGAATGTTATTTCTTCCCTTAATGATTTTAATAGAGCAACAACGATTTAACACCTTCAATCGTATGGACACGTTCATCAATTCAAACAGCACGGGAATTGTAACAATTACTTGACCAGACACTGGTGCAGCTTGGCAAATTATACAGAAAACGGTACCCCTCACCAATTTTGATAACTAGACTGCGGATCTTTATACAATATAAATATTGTCTGCATCGATTCAAAGCAATAGAAACTAGGGTGAATGTTATTTCTTCCCTTAATGATTTTAATAGAGGAGAAGTCATATACAGTAGGACTTCGATTAACTGGATCCCGATTGTAAACAAATACGCGTTTAAATATGATTGCATTATGAACGAAAATAAAATTTGAAAAATGAACAATTTATTTTGGAATATAATGTACATTTTCATTATTTCCCTCGGGTCTCGTTTATCCATCAGGCCTTAACCCCTTGCCTTACAATATCGTGTCAGACTCGTAATGAAGATTCTAGGCAGAGTCTAATAAATATGTACGTTATTAATATCCTTTAAACCGAGATGAAATTCTATTTTGGTTTCGTTAACGTACAGTTATCGGAGAACATGTAGGCATTCAATAGATATAAATTTCTTCCTTTTCAGGAAATTACGAACAACAAAGAAAGTTCTAATCAGTGAGACCGTAAAATAAATCGTAGGGCAAAGGGTTAATTTTTCCGAGCAGTTTGTCTCCCGATCAAACCGGTTAATCGAGGTTTTACTGTATTGACGTCTTCAATTTTTCAAATTTTCCAATAATTTTGAATTTCATCTACTCAATTTTGCTATAAATGCATAAACATCCGCAGTCTATTGATGACTTTGAAATGTGTTGTTAAGGACATCATTCTATACAACTTTTCCTGTTGTTCAGAACATTCAGAACATTGCAACATTCCCAATATCTAGTGCATAGTGCCATAAATTCAATTTGGTTGGCACTTTTCACGTGCTCGATCAGCGACAGCCTGCTCGTTTGAGTAGCTCGCGTTACCAAAACGCAAGATATAGGCACCGAATCGGGAAGCCACTTGCGATCGAGTAATTACGCTTCGACCGGCTGGGTAACTTCCGCCTTAATGGCGTTGCGGGAGAAACACTTGCACCTGATCAGCCTGGTTTAGTCACGGCTGATAGGAACTTTCCTGACGGTTACTTATACTCTAAGTAGGAACTAATAAACTACAGTCGGTGGGAGGATTCGCCTCCGCAACTTGCCTCGAGTTTCGTCGCCCCGGCAGTAACTGTCGTTTCTTCGCGCGTTTTGCCGCGTGCACCCGCGATATCTATAGCCTTTAATTATTCCGATGGCTTGTTTAAGCGCCTGTGCATCCAGCTGCGAGGATCCGAGGCGCGAATATTGTAGAACAAGTTCTTCAAGGGCTGCAGACCTTTTCTTTCAATTAAATTTCATTAAGAATCTCAAGCATCTGACCAAATAAACAAAGTGGAACAAGAGTAAGCGAGTATTAATTAACTTTGTGCCATAACTTTTCGGTCTTGAATGATTTCGTTACTAGGCAGCGGATTTTATGGATCTATGACGAGAATGAGTAGGCGTAATTTAAAATAGTGAAAATATTAGAAGAATTTTATAATATTGTAATATTATTTTCAACCTATCAAGCATATTAAGAAAAAAGATAAACTTCTATTTCACTCCAGACTGTCGCAGTTCAGCTAGAAAATTTCTATTTTGCATAAAGGTCCGCTGTCTATTCATTACAAACTTTTATCGTCGTATTCGTGAAAGTTTGCCGATTAAAATGATATCAAATACAATACAGTTACGATCCCATTTACCTGTGTAATCCACGATTTTGTAGAACCTCGATTATCCGAACAGACCGGGCGGATACAGATGTTCCAACACCAAGCCGGTTTCTTAATAAGCTAAGTTCTTGCTGATTTCTTGAATAAATCGTGTCCATCCAAAGGTTCACATAGTCGACGTTCAATTTTGTCTGAAATTTTCTAATTTTTGTAGACGAATTTTAAAAAAGTGGAATTAAATAAAATCCTATTTTTAATGGGAACAGTCTTTGTAGATCTGAAATAGATAAAAATTGTACAAAATTCCATCGAATTTTATATTCCAGTCTTTCTTGAACATTTTCACGAGCCATAAATGCATAAAGATCCGCTGTCTGATTATCATTATTGTCGATACATCGCGATTTTCTCTATTTTTCCGCAAGCGGTACGTGTACCTCTGAAGCGCGCGACTGTGAACGAAATACGTAAACATTAAAAATTCAACGAGAACGTGATTTCGTATGCTATCGAGCCAGGATGAAAATGGATCGGTATAGGAAACGTTTTAATGAGAGCCATGTTTCGTTCAGTGCGCGCGTTGAATAACGTAATTTATCGAGCGCTGCGGATCGCGTAGTATGTATTATACTGACTGGCCGGCGTCGTAACAGGTGAATCGAAATAAAAAGCGGCAGCTGCAGATTGAGTTTAGCGGGTTCGAATAGAGATGAATGGAGTCGGTAGAATTGATCTCGCCGGGGTGATTAGAGTGCGTGATTTTCGCGTTAATCGAAGTCTACGAGGCGCGCGCGAACTCTTACTGTTAAAGTTACCGGACTATAGGTTTAATCGCGATTCGAGCGAACGATAATCGACGACTTGTTCAAACAACCGAAGGAGCTGACAGAGAGAATTTTATTGACACCCGGTAGACGTTGGCTCAACATTAAATGAGTTTTTCTAGGAATATTAAATGATGCCTGACAACGCACAGATACTTTAAAATTATTATTAAATCCCGCACGCCGCTATAAAAATTTGAATACGCTTTATTAAAGCAGCTGTGTCTTACGATCTATAAATTGTTTGCTCGTTTTGTCCCTATAAAAGTAAATTGAAAACATTCGTGCACCGTCGAGATAAAACTGGATAGCCGGAGTTTCGAACGGTTTATTAATAATTTATGAAATGTTTGTGGGTTGGAAATATAGATTGGTTGATATCGAATCTGTTTTCTGAATCCCAAATTGGTGGGAACAATAATTTAATTTACGTGAGCTACATTGATTGATGGTGGGGACAGGCCTGATGTACATAAATCAATTTCTCGGTCAATTTCCATCAAGACAAGGCTTCAATAATTATAACTAGCAAAACAAAATTCTGTAAATATTCAAGTGGTTTTTGAGAAGCTTGTCGAATTATTTTCAGCTAAATAAAACTATTGAAAGCAGAAATACATTTTCATCTAATTTCCATTTCTCGCAATCAATTTTGAAAATTTTCTGCATAAAGTTCGATATTGCGTAGAATCATAATTATTGAAAATGCGTCGACATGGACACAGAAGGGACTGAAATTTCGCAGAAAATTTTTTCGGTGAAATTATGCAGCGTTGTAATTTGGCAGCAGGAGATTATGCACGGACACGGCCATGTGCGGGTTCGGATTCGCGCATCGGTGTCCCGACGCGACAATCGCCGTGAATTAGTAATCAACGGGCCAGTGATTACGTTTTTGCCATGCGAATCCCGCTGGATCCAGCCGTTCGTAATTCACGAAAATCGTGTAAACTTCCGAACAACGTTCCGCGTGAACACGAGATTTCAATCGGGACGAACGGCTCCGTTTCGCAAATATTTCGCGGCTATCGTTCGCGGACCGCTCGCAGCTGATTGGATGATTGTTCACGTCGCGACAATAAATCCGTGAAACGGATGCGGTCGTACGGATCGACGGAATTATAATTAAAGTTTTATCTGGGTCCAGAAGCCACGGCAACATTTTATCTCGCGTAGGGAAATTGCGTTTTTGAATGTCGCGCTGGTTCTTCTGTCGACGCGCGATTATTACGTACAGCGAGTATAAAAAGTAATGGTCTACTTACACCTCTGAAACGCTGGACATTTGAATTATTTTTGTTTTTTCTATTCGTCTGGAAGGGATTTGTTTGAAAGGAACCATATCTCGCTAATATGTAGTTATTCGGATATACAGTGAAACGAATTAATATTCGGACGCTCCAAAGAAGACGATAACTAGTTTAATATTGTACTATACCATTTAAACTTTTTTGGGAAGCTAGAGTAATTAGTTTACTACAGGATGTGAAAAGAAATTTTTTCAAAAATTCCAATTGATCGGAATTGTTGAAAAAATACTAAAAGTTGCATTTTCAACTTTTTTATGTTGGCCTATATTGAAAATTTAAAAAATACGTTTTGTAGATCTGTGTGAATTAAACAGATTCTGAAAATTTCGTCAAAATCGGTCGACATTGCAATGATGGTACAGATTTAAAGATGGTAAAAATTGCAGATTTTCACGACTTTCGGCCTCTAACTGCAATAAATCTTATGATGTAAGATGTAAGGATTCTTACATCTTTCAATGCCTGTCGTTTTTTCCCGCATCAACCGATTTCGATGAAACTTTCACAGTGCATATAATTGACACAGATCTACAAAACGTATTTTTTAAATTATTTTTTCTACAATTCCGATCAATTGCAATTTTTGAACAAATTTATTCGAAAAATTTATTCGAAATTTTTATTGAAATAAAATTTTTGGTAATAGATAATGGTAATAGATTCGTTCAGAAAAATGTTTCTATGCTTTTACAGTCGATTTTCGATAGCATTTTTTAGCAAAAACGCCTCCTCAGAACGAAATTTTCAGAATATGTTTAATCAACACAGATCTACAAAACGAATTTTTTAAATTTTCAATATAGGCCCACATAAAAAAGTTGTAAAACGCAACTTTTAGTATTTTTGAAAAAATTTCTTTTCACATCCTGTAGTAAACTAATTGCTCTAGCTTCCCAAGAAAGTTCAAATCGTATAGTGCAATATTAAAAAAATTATCGCCTTTTTTAGAGTGTTCGAATATTAATTCGATTCACTGTAAGCTGTCGATGTTTTCGTAAAATTTGATTGTTTGGAGTTTTCGATGGAGCGATTTTTGTTTTCGATTGTTCGATCGCGCGGACACGTGTGAAGACGATAATGTAAATAAGATGTACACAATGCTAATACACTTATTTGAAGTTGCAAAATATGAAAGAAAACGTTATATCCACTGTTATACATACGAATACTAATCCTACATTATACAATTCTAATGTAAAGTGTAGGTACTTACAAATTTTTCAGAACCGTGTGTTTCTCCATCCGATTCACAGGACACTGCCATTTACGCGAATACATCTTCATAATTGCGCCAGTCACAAAATCGAAACATTATAGTCGATGCAAGAAACAACTCACTTTTACACAATAATGCCATTTTTGTAAACTCGTATAAACTATATACAGTGGGTGTACAAAGTATTCGTACACTTTTTAAAAACTAATAACTTTTTTATAATTGTACCAAACGATCTGACTTTTTATAATCAATTAGAAGCATTGTTTTACGAAACGATATGCAAGAAAGATTTTCAAAAAATTATAATTTACAAGGTTAAATGCAAAAATAAAAAAGGCATTCTTTAAAGCTTTTTTATTTGGGTCCTTAATGAAAATTTAACATATATGTTCAGTAGATCTATGTTAGTTATACACATACTGAAAATTTAATCGAAATCGGTTGACGCAGGAAAAAACGACACGCATCGAAAGATGTACGATTCTGCGGATTTTAAGCAGAAACTGATCAAAAGTCGTGTAAAACTACGATTTTCACCATTTTTAACCGCTTGTAGCTCATGTGTATGTTACTCGATTTCAATGAAATGTTCAGCATGTATATAACTAACATAGATCTACTAAACATATGTATTAAATTTTCATTAAGGACCCAAATAAAAAAGTTTTAAAAAATGGCTTTTTAATTTTTGCATGTAACCTTGTAAATTATAATTTTTCTATCTTCTAATTGATTACTAAAAATCATGTTGTTTGGTACAATTATAAAAAAGTTATTAGTTTTTAAAAAGTGTACGAATACTCTGTACACTCACTGTACGTTCCGAAAATTTCATTGAAATTGGTTTACGAATTATAAACGATCAAAAGTGGTAAAAATTGGATTTTTTTCATGATTTTCGATCTACAACTGCAATTCTGTACCTCACTGTTACACAATAATGTCTTTTGGAAACTCGTATAAATTGTAAACGTTCCGAAAATTTCATTGAAATTGGTTTACGAATTATAAACGATCAAAAGTGGTAAAAATTGGAATTTTTCATGTTTTTCGGCCTACAACTGCCATTCTACACCGCACTTTTACACAATCACTGAGCACTACACGACACACTTTCCGAAATCGTGACAGCGAACAAGTAGAAGTTCCTCCGACCACGATCAAAATAGTACTGCGATTGTCACCTTGGTTTTTTTCGGGTTGCATTTAGGTGGGGAAATGTGGCCTTTGTTAATTGGACGCCGGTGTCTCGGAAGGACTTTAAGTTGAGGGGTGGGAAACTGTCAAGAAAATTCCTTTTGTATTGTCTTCGGTCGTCAATGGCGTGATTTATGAGTGTATGTCCGCTCGCCGCTTCGGTGGGTCTGTCGCACGTGTTGTCCATCTGTTTATCCACCCTGTACAGACCTTGAGAAGATCGTTTCTTTTTGTGTGTTAAATTTATGCAAATTAATTTGATTGATTCTCTCGTAATTTTGTGTACAACTTTATTTGATACTCCATGAAATTTTGCGATTCTAAATAAACATTTTCCGTGTAAATGATTGGGAATAGGATTGATTTCATTTGTTAATGATATTGACATGTTAAAAATAATGTACTGATAGCTATAAACTCTTTTTCGTGACAAATGCAACAAATTCGCAGTGTAGCGATGTTTATATAGAATTATTTTTTCCACGAACGTGCTATTAAATGACTCATGAATTTAATCGACTCGTTCTTGCGTAAGAAAACGTTTGTGAACCCCTCCAGATTGATTACGACGGTCATAAATCATCGCTTTTGAAAGTAAATCGATCTGAAACGTTCGTCTTTATGTGAAAATTGAAGAATCTATGTAGAGATTATTCTTGTTGTGTATACAATGATGTTATAAATTGTTATAACTCGTTAATAATAAATGTTTAGAGAAACATTTTCCACTAGTTTCAGAAATATAAATATTCTCTACCAGAAAAGTACAATTATTTGAATAAGTAAAACGCGAATGAATAATATTAATCTGTATATTGTAATACTGTAACGAATAATGGACACAGGTTTCTAATTGGGACAATAACTTGAAAGTCAGGGATTGGGTAACAGTTTGCTTGTATAGAGGTTATTTGATGGATCGAACTATAGTTTCGAAGTATTTCTACGTGTGTGGGTTGTAGTAACTAACTTACATAAATAGTTTCGCCGTACTGTTCACGTCAGTCTAAGCGTTGGTTTGTGCTACTTGTGTGGTGTAGACAGCTCTCCATTCTACTAGCGAAGCCAAGCATATACCCATTTAAATTGCATAATAGCGAACTATCAGATTCTACTTGCTGCGGCAGAAACCATCTTTGTCTTCCTCATGCTCGTGTTCTACTCGAGTATCTGTGTATATTATTTCGATAGTTAAGGGAAGCAGGCGCGTCGTGCATCGATTAATATAATTGTTCGACGGAAATCAGGATTACATTATTATCATGGAACGGACACTTTTCATAATTTCAATATTAATACCCATTAACACATATATAAGATTGTTAGATATTTTATACAAACTGATGCAACGATCATTGTTTATTTAAAACAGAATAACATTTTTATAATTGTACCAAACGACCTGATTTTTCATAATCAATTAGAAGCATTGGTTTACAAAATGATATGCAAAAAACATTTCCCAAAAATTATAATTTACACGGTTACATGCAAAAATAAAAAAGGCATTTTTTGAAACTTTTTTATTTGGGCCCTTAATGAAAATTTAAAATATACGTTTTGTAGATCTATGTTAGTTATACACATGATGAAAATTTCACATGCGCAATAAATTTCCGACTTTCGAAAAAATATTTAAATTGTTATAATTTCATAGAAAAAATTCTTACAATAATAAATAGACTGCGGATCTTTATGCATTTATGAAGAAATTGGTTGGGTGAAATATGAAACAACAAAATTAGAAAAATTTAAGGATATTGTAGTTATTTTTAATGTAACGAACTCATTGAGGGACGAAATCAATTTTTATTTTATTCCTGATTCTCACAATAAATGCAAAACATTTTTATTTTGCATAAAGATCCACAGTCTAATAATAAACTTGGGATCAGTTTTAAGTTGATGGCCTCTACGTTCGCAATTCATCGTTCAAGTGGATGTAGATTTATAGTTTAAAATTTTTATTTTTATAATATTTAGGAAATTCTGATAGTTTTAAATATATCGAACATTTTTTAACACTAAATCTTCCACGAGGGGTCAAATGATCCATTTTAGATTTTTTATTTGACGTTTATTGAAATTGTAAAGGTGTTTTCATGGGAATTTATTGAATATATTTTCTGACTCCAGTAAAATATCTATAATAATAAAAATCGCACAAAACATGAATAAATTGAATCTTGTTATTTTTATAATACTATACGCATCAGTCACTTTTGATGGTCGGTAGGTTGTGTTAAAATGATGTCAGTATTTTTTGGAGCCACTATATAATAATAATAATAATAATAATAATAATGAGGGAGATCGGAGGATATTCAAGACGGGGACACTGTCATCCTCTGTACTGATACGCAAACAATTGGTCGTCGGATAATAAACGACGAGGGTTCTCGAGCATGGTAAAACCTGATCCAGGAAGTGAAGAGTAAACAGCGGAAGGAGGAGAACGATTTGAGAAAGTCCTCCGGCGGAGCTTTTCAGACGTCTGCAGAAAGGGGGTCAAATTGGAGTGCTAATGAGGCCTCGGTCTATTCCAGGCTTCAAAATTATGTACGTCCTCCAGGAGATTCAATGAATTTGTAAACTACGCGCTAGGAAGACGGCTAAGTGTTAATGACGTCGAATCGATGACCCAGTTTCGCGGGATGACAGAATAAAAAGGTGACACGTGCATGGTTGATGCGCGCCGTGAAACCAGCCACATTTTGGATATCACGCCCGTAAAACTTTACCGGGCAACTGATGGAAATAATACGAGCAACGACGGGGGCAAAAATACTTGGTGACATTTCGCAACTGCGAAATTTGTCGTTTTAGTACCTCTATTTAAAATCGCATCCTCGTTTTTCGTGTGCTACCTCAATTTTCGGAACGCCATTTCGTTGCATATCTGAAGAAATTATAATACTTTTCAGGAAGAAATAAAATATGTAATCTTAGAAAGCTTTAAATATTGAACACTTGTTTAATTGGATCGACATATTTTTTTATTAATTCTGTCTGCAATTTTAAAATTATTGTGCAAAGATATATTAAATTGTGCTGGTCACAGTAAAAGCGTTTTATTAGAAAAAAGAAAATCTAGCACAACTAGAACAAAAATTCTAATAATAAATCTTCTAATAATAAAGTTTGATCGATAGATTAACTATAAAATAATGAATATAATAAGAAGCAAATAGATACTGAGGGAATTGATAACACGAGAATTAATGACAACTTAATTAATGAACCCAACTTTATAAAAAAAGAGCAGTCAATTATTTCTTCTCTCCTTTAATAAAGATCGTTTAGCTTTCCGAGCAGTTCGGAGGAACAGCTATTTCATTATAGTAATTTCGACAGTATTTCTTCTCTGCCCGCTTCTTGCTATTTTTGAACGGTCTCTCGAGCATTAAATTCTGCGGATCGCCTAGAATGTTGTACTGCCATGATATTGCTCTTCTTTTTCGCATCTGTCTCGTGTTGCTTCTGTTTATATCTTCCGTGATTCTTCTCCGTCCCCATTTCTCTATTATCGGAAAAACAGTCCGCTCGGTTGTTTTCCTTATGGTGCATTTAGACAAAAAACGAGCGCTTGTGGGCCCCACTCCGAAAAATTGAAATTCAAACGACCAATCGTCTCTGCTCGTTAAATCTTTAAACGGCCAGCTCATCACAATTTTGACGGATTTTTATGAAATTTTTAGAATAACTTATACAGATCTACGAAATGCATTGGGTTGGAAGGAAAGTTCGTAGCGTTTTCAAATTAAGAATCCAAGATAAAATGAAGGTATTTATTCATATGTTTATTCAATAACACGAGAAGTTAATAGAACAGAATGGAAGATATGTTATTGAATAAATCTATGAATAAATATCTGAATTTTACAAACTTTCGTTCCAACCCGATATTTTTTAAATTTTCCATATAGACCCACACAAAACAAATTGTGAACAAAAAGTATTTTCACGTAATAAAGTAATTGTTTTAACTTCTAAAAAAATTCAAGTCGTATTGTCCTTTTAAAGATGTCCAAATATTACGGATTTGATTATCATAGTAAATTAATATTGTTATTAACATTTTGTATGTGTTAATTTATGATGGAACGTTAAAATCAATCAAGGTTGCCGTACGAAGCCCACGATCTGACTCCGAAACGTCGTCTTACGGCAAGGGGGTTGAAAGCAGCATCGTTAATTTCACGAAAAGTAGAAGAACAGTCCGTCACATGACGGCGTTCGCGAAACTCGTTTTCCCTCGAACTAAGTCATCAGAATCTACTCAGCGATCGCAAAAAATTTTACCCCGTGAAATCTCCCGTTCCGCGTCGCTGTCGCGCTTCCACGGTTTGTCATGAATATATTCGAACGATAAATCGGGCAAGAAAGACAGAGGGTTGGAAAAGGTAGGACACACTGAGGACGGGTGCGCGTGGGTGTTGTTTAAGACCTGGTAAACATCCAGGCAAATTAATAGCGTTTCTGCAGAACGCGCACGGTCGTGCTCTTTGTGAACGACAACAGTCCCGCACCCTTCCCCCGCTCATAACTAATCTTTCCACGACGAGGCAGAATGAAAATCTCTGCTGAATTCCCGAGAACTTTAATTGGACTTCAACGCCGAACCGGGAACTTTGCTGGTTTTGATGCGATCTGCCCGTGACAGGTGAATTTGATGGAATAAAACGTCGATCGCGATGGTAATCATTATGTGAGTTCAGCGACGAATTTTATTTCGATCAGGGGACCGGGTTTACCGTGCGTCGATTATTTAATATTTTCTGGAACGTACCTGAGCAACTTGTGGCTCGCGAGCTGCAGCGACTCCTCTCCCCACTCCGCGGTCCGCCCCACAAAACTCCTGTGGAGTGTAGGAGGAGGTTGCTTCTCGCAGTCACAAAATGAAATAATTGATAGTGGGGGAACTGACGCGACAGCGGAAAAATGTCGCCCAGGCCCGGTCT
This sequence comes from Lasioglossum pauxillum, assembly GCA_933228785.1. NCBI lineage: Eukaryota > Metazoa > Arthropoda > Insecta > Hymenoptera > Halictidae > Lasioglossum > Lasioglossum pauxillum. Next base: position 13,550,107 of record OW121706.1, on the reverse strand, counting down.
AAAGTATTGATGGTGTTACAGAACCTTGTTCCCCATTTTTGTTCTGTAACAGGATCATAGATTCGTTCGGAAAAATGTTTTTATGCTTTTACATGCGATTTTCGACAGCATTTCTGACCAAAAACGCGTCCTCAGAACAAAATTAATGATACTTCGCAATAGTAGAGGCTTCGAGCTTTAAAACGACATCAAATTTATTATTGCACTATCTGTTTTCTAACAAAATTGCTATAGTTCAAATATTGACAATTTCTCGAGAATTTCATGTTCAAATATATTTTGGATCGACTGTATTTCACCGAGGAAAATAATTTCGATTTCCGAGTGAATTATTATCAGATTATATTGACCCAAATACTGCCGGAGAATTAAATAAACTATTAACGATCGATCGATAAAAGTTGGTAGAAGTTCCCTGTCAATTTCAGTTGTTATCTCACTGAGGAATCGCACGGTAAGCTGTACAGGGTTGTAAATTTCCGTTCAACTTGAAGATCCTCGAAGTCGTGCAAAATTAAGATGTGCAAGGAATAGATTACAGATACGAGATATTAGAAAATTGCAGTAACAGAGCGTAACAGAAAAAGCAGCGGCAGCAGCTTTTGTTATCTCGCGCTTGTGTACATCGTTTTCAGGCGGATCTCTACCTTTTGTTCATGAATTTTATTCATGAATGTTACCCCTTTGAGATTCATTTACCGAAGGAGTACAAAAGCGTAATCCGCTCTTATGTTCCCGGAGAAATGAAAACACAAGCTGCGGGATATAAAAACTGCAACGGCCGGCGTAATGTTTCGCCACAGTTGCTCGATAAGTGGTTTATAACATTTCTGACATTTGTTTTCGTAATATTAAATTGCCCGAGACGAACTCATTAAAATTAATCACGATGTTTTAATACAATCAGAGGGGGTCATTATTTTTTTCTGTGCCAACGATATAAATGTTTCCTTAAACATTTGTTCAACGACATGCTATTAAAAAAATCTTATCGGGATTAATTTGTTTGAGAAAAATTGCCGGATACTTCATTTGTTATAAAAATATTTAGAGAATTCAAAAATACTGCACAATAAATTTACTGATTTATATTTTAATTTAAAATTTTCGCTCAATTTTTAATTTTATGTTGTATCATTTGCAGCTTAGTGCAATTATATAAAAAGCAAAATAAATGTCAATGCAGCTCCCATACCTTCCAATTAGTGCAAACAATTGGCATTTTCAAACGTTAACGTGATGCACATTTTTTACGGTGAAAATGTTCGCATTGCCTGTTTCTATTTTGACTGTGAATCGTATATTTTCAAATAAGAATCGAATTATACAGGGTGTCCCAAAATTCCTTCAACAGCCGAAAATAGGAGGTTCCTGAGATCATTTGAAGCAACATTTTCCTTTGCAAAAATGTTATCCGCGGCTTTGTTCAGGAGTTATTAACGAAAAACACGGAATCAGAGCGTGACCTAGACGCCAGTTGGCACAGTCGCGCCAACTGTCTATTGACCGACTATGCCAACTAGCGTCTCGCTCGCGCTCTGATTGGTCCGTGTTTTTCGTTAATAACTCCTAAATAAAGCCGCGGATAACATTTTTGCAAAAGAAAATGTTGCTTCAAATGATCTCAGGAACCTCCCATTTTCGGCTGTTGAAGGAATTTTGGGACACCTTGTATATATTTTTTATTAGGACGACGCACAGTTGGGTATTTGCCCGATTTCAGCGGCCACAGCTAGCTCAAAATTCGCTCAATATTGAAACTGCTGTAACTTCGTCAAAATTTATCCAAATTTGATGAAAAAACAACCATTTTAAAGCTTGAGATTTATACTTTTTGTACTGTATCCGTTTTTACCAAAACGGATGTTTTAAATGCAAAATTTGTCCATAAAGAGGAGCGTATGAGATCGTAAAGTTTGTAGCTATTTTTCAATCAAGTACTGCGAATTATAATCAATATTTTAACGTTAATCGTCTATTTTATGTACACTATCAAAAAGTATAATCATTTACAATTAAAATATCTTTTTAAAATAGTTATTACAAAGAATAATCTCCGTTATTTATAATAGTATGGAAAAATGTTATGAACAAAATTTGCACGGTTCAGAGGGGGACATGTTGTGGCACAAACATTTTCTGCGTGGGTGGAGGCATAGAGGAAATTTCAAGGTCACCTTGATTTTTTTACACAGAATGTCCTTTTTTTATACCATAGATCGATAGAGTGTCAAATTCTAATTATAAAAGTGTTGACCTTCGTATGTCCTAAACCTAATAGTTAACGAGATATTATCAAAAGAAGAAAGAAAATTATTTCGATAATATCTCGTTAACTATTAGATTTAGGACATGTGGAGGTCAACACATTTTTACTCAGAATTCGATAGTCTATCGATTCGAGATACAAAAGGCAGGTCTTTTGATTTAAAAAAATCAAGGTCACCTTGAAATCTCCTTTATGCCTCCACCCACGCAGAAAATGTTTATGCCACAACATGTCCCCCTCTGTACCGTGCAAATTGTGTTCATAACATTTTTTCATATTATTACAAATAACGACAATATTCAAAGTGGACATAGTTATTGCACCACCCTGTATATTATTTAAATTTCATGTGTATACTGTTTTCTTATTTTAGTGTATATTGCGTGTTTATTATTATTATTTATTATTTACTTAAGTAAATACGAAAATATAGCGAATGTGAACATGCAGATTGTGAGAAATGCTGCGATTTTCGCGCCCGCGCGATGGCCATTTTTCCGTAAATCAGTATAAAACACGGAGTCAGTCGTAGTCAGATCCAATTTTTCTTGCATCTTAATCAGAAAACTTCAAAGAATACAATGGCACAGAAATGAACACCGGGACGCACCCGGACGAATAACGAAATCATTACTAAAGTCTTAGAATCATCAAGAAAGTGACTCATCGTTGGTTATCTTTAAATATTAATAATTACAAACATGTATATGGTACAAAAGTGAATTTCTCTTAAAAGTATACCCTATACTTAGCTAAAAAAAACTTCTATAAAACAAAAATCTGTTGGTGTATGTAAATAAGGTAACAATTGCTAATAGGTGAATTCGTCGAGAAATGAAAGCGGGTTAACGGAACTTCTACTTCCGACAAATTTCAGTGCTTAATGGATACATGAATGTAAAAATGAATGATGGGAGATTGTTCCTCAGACATTCAACTAACTCAAGCAATAAAAATTTTACAATTTATGTAAAATTTTTAAAATTGAATTTTGACCGCTGAAATCGGGCAAATACCCCACTGTGCGACGTTTAAGCGTGTTCGCTATAGTGCACGAAATACACAGCCAAACAATAATCATAATTTCGGCACTAGTGCTTCTGCAAGGGAGGAAATAAATGTCGACAGGGAAACCAGCCAAAATTCAAGTAAACACGAACAGTTAATTATCTGTGGACTCTCGTAAACAATTTAGACAGTAAAAAAGAGGAGCATCGGTCGTTTTAGGTATCGTACCACAGTGAGAGACTCGCAGTCGGTACACGCCACGATGCTTCATCGCGTACAACGTCGTTACCGTGTCTGGTTAAATTGGAAAAGTTGGTCAGCCAGTCTCGGCAACTCGTTAGAAGCTGCACGGCATTAAAGTATAGCTCGAAAGCGCATTCTCATTTCCGCCGTTCCTCCCGAATTCCGTTTCAGACCGCCCTAGCCTGGCTGCGGCCGCTCTTCCGCATCCCTCCAATTCCAACAGGTAGCATTGCGTTTCAAAAACGTATTGTAACCAGAATAATTGGTAGAAAACGGCGGGGATTCCTCCCGTTTAACTGCGAATATTCAACGATTCTGTTGCGGCTTCGCGGTTACAAAACGGCGATGAGGAATGCTCCGTTTACCAAATAAATTCCTAAGTCGTACCGTCGAATGATCGAAGAATTTAACAATTCGCATCGTAGACAATAAAATTATGTTCCATTGAAAATTCAATTTTTGCATTTCGCTGTGTGATGTTCAAGTAGTTGCTCAAAAATGGACACGGCAGCCATTTTCCCAAGCTGGGAATGTCGAGTTAAGAGTTTGCGAACTGGGGTTGGAAAATAATGAAAAGTTAATAATTTTTTTATACGAAAAATTATGTTTCATTACAAATTCGACATACCCGTCTTGTTGTACGATGTTTGAACAATATTTGCTGAAAATATCAGCTGAATATCTAAAACTTGGAGGACGTGGCAGACATTTTCCCCAACTGCGAAATTTAATCATTCTTTTATGTGCAAAATGATGTTCCATTAAAAATTCAATGTACCCATCTTGTTGTACGATGTTTGAGCAATATTTGCTGAGAAAAATCGACTATAGACCAGCTGCTTAAAGTCCACACTGAAATGCAACATCGAGCAATTTTCAGTTGATGTTGCACGTATCTTGAAAAAGTCACCGCTTTTTACCGAAAGAAAAGAGGCAACAAAAAATCACTCGACGTTGCTTCGGTGTGGACACAGCTTTACGTCGACATAGGGAGACAGAGAGTGAAACGGCCGGAAAGCAAATATTGCGAAGTCCAACATTTCACTGGGGAGCTATCAGTCATTAATTGTATGGCAGAGGCGTCTAATTGCACCGATGTTTAGCTCCGAAATTGCCGGATCAAATTGGTTGGAGCTTGGGAGGCTGCGCGCAGTCGGACACGCTTCCATTAAGAACAAATGGAACGGCTGCTCTAGTCTGCGTTCAATCCGTTAAGTGCGCTGATAATTACATCGTCTATTTCGGCCCGATGTCCCTAATGAATGCCCGGCGCAAGGTGCAATCGAACTCGCCCGACACGGGTCTCTTTATTAAATTAGAAATAAGCCGCCTCGACCTGCGCGAAACCGAAAGTAATAGAAACCGGCGGCGAGCGAACCTTATTAATCGAAATTGAACACTTGTTGCCGACAGCAAACAAGCGTGTTTACGTCGGCGTGATGGAATTCTGATGATTTAGCACTGATGAGGCAGCCGTGTCTATAATTTGCGTGCCATTTGTGCAAGTGAGCCCTCTTTCGACATTTCATTCGATAAAAGCAGAAGTCGAAATCGTAAATTTCTTGAAAAATTTTATCTTCACATTGTAAAAATAATTGTGATATAGTAATTACCACGAGATATAGTTTGAGCAATACCAGCTTGTACAGATTAATTTGTATTAGTAAATGTCTGATTGAAGAGACAATTTATTTTTGATTACACTTGATATCGTTTTATTTGAGAAAGCAGAGTTGGCATTCATATGTCCTCGACACATCCACCTTGAAATTGGTAACATCGCGTTATGAGCCCCTGAATACCAAGTAAGTTTTAAGTGCCTGTAGATTACAGACTAATTAAGAAAGTACGGTGAACCACGTTTAACTTTTAACTGTTTTGGACAATTCGTCGGGTATTTCGCGAAACACGACGATTGCATAAGCAACGCGCAGCGATCACAATGGAAATTTATCGCGCCGGTGCCAGCGATATTTCTTCATTTCACGGTTCAGCAATTGCTCGTTCGAAATGACAGCCTCGCAGATAGTCCCATCTATTATTCCTGATTACGTCCTGTCCCAAGGTAAATGCAGCGATCAGAATCGCGTCTGTTGCGTTCAATCGAATCGCATCAAAGGGGCACATCTAATTTGGCGATGTTACACCAACTCGCTCTCGGCTAAGGTCGTGGGTCCCCTGCTTCAAGTAATTATTCACTTAAGCGTCCTCTGGGAATTTCACGTCCTGATTACTCAGATTGCCATGAGAATCGCCGCCTCGCCTCGCCTCGCCGTCTCGTCGGAGCCGTGGAAACAATTGGCATTCCGTTTGCGCGTCCCGAAACGCCGAGGTTTTGCAGATCTTTCCTTCCTTTCTGTCGTTGTGGGAACGCGCCGCTGTCCTGTCTGGAGATATTCCTATTCTTCTCCTCTTTGTCTTGCTTTTTTCTCTCGTCTCCCCAGGGCCAGGATCGTCCCTTTAACGAGACACTCCCGTTGTCTCGTGTTGGTTCAGGGTTTCGCATCAGCATTATGAACGACGGAAAAAGAATTGGTTTTCGTTCGATATAAGACGACGATGTTTCTTCGCAATAAGAAAGTCTCTATCCCCTCCTCTTCTTCTGAAGTGGTCCGCTCGACACTTCTCAGTGCCAGAACTGTCTGCCGGACAACTTTATGGGACCCGTAAACTCTCGGCCCGTTCCCTCACTTCTTCATTCCGATGAGGTGGGCGGTGACGTTCCCCCACTACTTCATTACGCTTAAGTAGTGGGGGAACGATTGATGGTGGGGACCTATTATAAAATGGAATGAAGAATAGAAGTTACTGTTTTCGAACATTTTACTTCGTCTCTAGGTTTATGGGACCCGTCAAAATGACGATTTAAGATTGTAAAGATGCTTCCTTGAGGAATTATTCACCAAATTTATTTCTTCGGGCATACATTATTGGAAAAATGGCAAAAAATTTGAATAGCCACATTCTTGTTAGGTTTATAAAATACTGTAAAATAGTTGTTTCTAGACCTCCGTAAACCTAGTGTTCAATGACTGTTCAGAGTTCAAACAATTTTTTCCCACGTTCATTTCAATACGATCCTCCGAAGAGAAGTCCCTTCTTAAAAATTGATCTGTGGCTTTTCGTCTTCTGATAGCCCGGATCGTCCCTTTAACGAGACACTCCTGCTGCCTCGCATTTAGGTCGTTCCGGGTTTTACATCAGCATTATGTCTGACGTAAAAAGAATTGGTTCCACTATAAGCAGCGTACAATTTTCCAGCTGCTTTTAAAGCAGTTTTTATGGGATTTGGAAGTATTTAGAGGATGGACGACTTAAATATGGCTATGAGGAGTCTTTTATTATGGAGAGCAGTGGGAGAAAAAGTCACAAAGGAAACATTAATTGAGCGCCGCCGGAGAGATCGAAGCTTGGAGATGGGGGAAAAAGTGCCTAAAATATTACGTATCATTTGAAACCATCTAGGTCAGGTGAAATCAAAAAATTTTGAGCTGAAACAAATTTTAATTGCGAAGAAAAATTCTACGTAACAATATTTTTTTATTTTAACGACCTGGCGCACAGCATATTTTTATTTTCGCAATTTAACGAATGCAGCGATTAGTTTTATTGTGATCGTGCAGCACGTAAAATAAAAAAGCTTCAATTTATCATACATGTTTTGTGAAATATTGCAATTTTGTAATATATACTTTATCTCTTTTATAAACGAACTGTGATTCGCATATTCGAAGTATAAAATGAGAATTTCTCAAAAAATGTGAGATGCGTTGTCCCGTAAAACGTAACCAACAAATAAAATATACAGTCCGCGATAAAGTACGGAACAAAAGAAGCAGGAGCTGAAATCTCTCGCACATTTTCGACGTCCACACAGACCCGAAAGTCCGCGTAGTCTGGCAATAATAATACTCCGAAGCAGTTTCTATAAAACGTGTCGCAATAGTGTCGCCGCATGACACAGTTCCACTTTCACGGTGACTGATCCGGCGGAGTCCCGAAAAATTCGTGGCTCGTAAATCTGGCAGGTATCTCGCGGGACCCGTAACAAAAAGGGGTTGCTCGAGAATTTCGAAATCTCGGGAGCAGACACGCGATTTATCGCGAAAGTTTCGCCCCGAAAGTCTGCGAAGTTCGTCCGAGACACGGTAATTTTCTCTGTGTCTCTCCGTCCCTCCGCAGTTGCCACCCCCGCGCAGGACAGTTTGACTCCGCCGCGCTGGATCCGTTCGGTCCTCCCATCGCGCAACACAATACTTCTTTGTTGTACGGCCGTGCACAACGCCAAGAGGATCCCGCTTTCAAATATGTCGGTCTGTTTGGAGTAAACACGGCTAATTCCGTGTATACCGTGCACGAGATTGCCGCCATCAACCCTGTTTTCGTGTTCTTGATGTTTACTTTGGACCTTAATTGAATACAACACCGTGGCTACGGGTAACGTTGCTTGCGATCGCTGTTGTCTGAATCAACCCACTTACTAATGCAATTGGATATCTCAAGGAGCCACCCTAAGTATACCGAGCTACATGCCGAACGGCAATCGATGTACAGGGTGTATAGAAATGATCAGTCGCCACCTTGAATTTCAACGTGAAGAGGTCAACAATTTTTGTGCAGGTTTGTGCATATAAGACAAACAATCCAATGTCAATCTTTGGTCATGATTACTCTAAAATATTAAACATAGTCAACCTGGAAACATTATCTGATCGAAGAATAGTATCCGACCTTTATTACCACGTTTTTATTAGCTCGCTTTCTTGTCTGTCTGTTTGTTCGGTACAAATTTTGCAATTGATTTTAAACTAACTTCCCGATGAGCTAGAGACTTGAAATTTTAAACCTAGCTCAGAACTGGATGACAATGCAATATTTAAACGAAATTTTTTAAAAAAGCCTATGCGTTCAGGAGATATAAATTATTAATAATTTGAACCTTTGCACCCACCCCGCCGCGTGACGTAGTACGTTTTCGCGTTCAGCGTCCCCACTCTACTATGTGTTCCCACTCTGACTCATCCCCACTCCACTGACCCGCTTCGCACCGAAGGAGCTCAGTGTGCGTCAATGTGCGTTCGAGCTCCGTGCGGTGGTTACAAAGTTACTACGTATTATTATAGTATAATGTTTGTTTACCAAGCGAAATAACAGTTACACCGAAATTCTCCATCGAACCTTTATCTTTGACATTTTACCACGGCGTTCGTTTTCGATATGACGCGTCGCAATACCGTCTGAAATTTACTACATGTCTCTGCTATAATCTCATCAAAATGTTCAAAATCGATTGTAAAATTTCACACATATAAGGCTAAAAAGCAGAAAATAATTATTTAAATAAAAATACATTTTTAAAAAATACCACGTTTTTAAAACGGACTAAAAAGTATAAAATAAAATTTTTAAAAACGCCACGTTTAAAAAACGGACTAAAAAGTATAAAATAATTTTTTCTAGCCCCATACAGATTCCTAACCCCGTACAGATAGTCCTGAAAATTTGTGATTGTGAATTTTGAATAGCTATGGAAATACTTGTAAGATTTAAAACGAAAAACGTGGGGCGCATGCAATAGATAATTGATGCATGAACACCTAAATCACTAACAATTTTATTGCACTGCAAATGATATGAACTGTTTTGCGAGTTTTCTCAGAAGCAGCTACTCTCTACACTCCTTACTATGTATTATCTTGCGTCCCACGTTTTTCGTTTTAAATCTTGCAAGTATTTCCATAGCTATTCAAAATTCACAATCACAAATTTTCAGGACTATCTGTACGGGGTTAGGAATCTGTATGGGGCTAGAAAAAATTATTTTATACTTTTTAGTCCGTTTTAAAAACGTGGTATTTTTAAAAAATTTATTTTTATTTAAATAATTATTTTTAATTTGATAAATAATAATATAGATTATCCCGCACTCCTGTGGCAGATCAATTTTTCTACGTACCTGAACGTGTATTGAGAACGAGAGCAGGATTTCAAACAATGAAGTCCAAATCCACATATGGAGTAATAAATCCTTTAAATCGCATTATTGCAAGCTTAAACATACTGTATAATAATATTGATTTTTCTAATGGCACTTTACAAGAATTCAAAAGAAAATTACGCAAGATTATTTGTTAATATCGTATCTGCATTTGTTTAGTTTCGCGCTCATCCCTTTTTATGTAAATTTTAGGTTAAGACTTTTCTTTTTTGTTATGTTTCTTTTTATTTTTATCAGTTCTACTGTGAACAACTGTAAACATTTGTATAAAAGGACCTCGATCCGTATATAATAATAATAATAATAATCATTTTTTGATTGCATTCTATTCGTCACAAAGCGAAAAAGTGCAACAGGAACCATGTGTCAAAACACGAACGTTCTCTTAAAAAATTCATGACAAATTTGTTATTTATATTTTTGATATAAATCTTCCACGTGCAACAAAATAAATTCCAACAGCTTCATCAATAGCTATGCATACAAACTTCACCTGACTGAAGAATGAAAATATAATGGAAATAAAATGAGTTTAATAATGAAAAAACGTTTTCGACATTTGCAATTTTTATCCTTACGAGGATAAGACGCGATTAAAAAAAATGTTTTGCCTACTAACCTTGAAATTAACGTCACATCGATTATCACCAAATCGAGGGTAGAAGTAAAATCTTTATTATAGTATTAAAACAAATTCACATGAAATTTATTGTCAGGGAAAAATGCCGGATTTCGAACTCAGCGGTGCAGTAACGAGCAATTTGCGTAAAAGATCGCGATAAAGGGCAAAAGATTTTCGAAAGGGACCGAGAATAAGGAAGCTATTTTGGCCCCGTTCGCCGCGGGGCTGAAATAAATTCTTTAGATTAGCCAAACTGCTCGGGCTGTGTAAAATACGGCTCCTGAATGCGATTTAATGGCTCGGTCGATCTAAATTCAGCTTAAGTAGGCGTGAAGATAACGGGACCCCCGCACAAATCAAACGAATCGCCATTCGTTTCGGCCCCTTACCCCGTTCGTTCACAGTCTCAGGATAAGTTTCACAGTCTGAACGCTTGCTAAGGCTCGTTCGAATTATGACGCCATGCTATCGGACCGTGTAGTTTACTGTTGTGCAGTATCGATCTTATGCTACATGTTGCACCCTAACCATAACTAATAAAATGTGGCTCTCTTTCAATTCAGGATTAACGTGCGTTCTCACTCGCTTTTCTTTGGTTTACGAAATAATGCATAGATAGTATCGTGGTTACACAAAAATAACAAAATTATACGTAGACGTAAAACAAAACAACTGAAACACTATTTCTAATTCAAATTATCCAAAATAATATTTAGTTAGAATTTCATCTGCAGTTCTATGAAAATAATAAAATTATGAATAAACTATAAATGGATCTATAAATGGATTCAATAAATGGATTCAAATGAATGGATTGTTCAATTTTGAAAAATGATGAATAGATCTTTATGCAAAATAAAAATTGTCTGCATCGGTTGCAAGAGATAGAAACTGAATTGAATGATACTTCTTCCCTTAATGATTTTAATAGAGGAGTAATTGTATATTAACATTCTCAATTTTTTAAATTTTTCAACAATTTCGAATTTCATCTGCTCAATTTTACTATAAATGCATAAAGATGAAATTAAGAAAGGACGTGTGAATTCTTGAACAGGATTTGATTTCTTCGCAGATTCAATCTGTGAAAGTCAACAAGAAACGAGATTCGAACGAAACCGCTCTGAAAAGTAAATTTTCTCAAATTGTTATTTATTCGCGACGCGAAAATTTCCGCAAAATATTTGCTCTTTCGCGGTCCCAGGGGTAAGCGTGTCGACCTGACCTGGCTGGCAAAATAAATATTAGGTCTTGAAGGGTTGCTCCCGCGGCTCGGTATTTCATAACAATTCGAGTCGTTAATTAATACCCGGTTCTCGGTGGGAATCGAGGGGAATCAATTGGCCGGATAAAATGAATAAATACGCATAACCGGTCCGCTGATAATGGAGCTGTAATTAGTCCGTTTGACAACAGAATTCATCGATACCGAAAGCGGGCGTCGTTCATTAATCCGACTTTAATTAATTCCTGTTCTCGATGCGTCTCCGGCCGCCGCGCCACACCGTTTCCACAAACCGCACGTTAATTTTATTTTTATCGACAACACGATTCCCAAACGAGACCGGATTTATTTTGCAAAATGTATCGAATAAAACGCGCCGCATAGTTCATATCGCCGACGCGGGCGAGAGCTTTTTAATCGGTATTAAACACTCCGCGGATTTGATTTCAAACGGAAAAGCCGTGCGGGCTTTTTGCGGAAGATACGATCGTAATTAAATACTTCAACCTTTGAATCCGGCCCGTTTGTTTTTCAAATTCGCCGAATCGACGAGCTTTCGCGATAGTTTCAAAAAGAATCGATGCGGCCGCTACGGTTTCGAGGTATCGAGACTTTTATTATCGAACGTGGCCGATCGAAATTCTCTGACTATCTTGATCGCCCTTTCCAAACGTCGACGTTTTATTTATTCTACCGTCACAAAAGAAATTTCTCTGTACTGAAGCCGGCTAAAAAGAATTTAAGCTTATCAATGTATTGTTTTCATATTGGAAATATTGAAGAGAATTTGACTTTTGCTGAAATTCAATGATTACAGCATTTTTATTTTGCATATGTATCCGCAGTATAGTAATCAGCGTGCGTAACATCCGTTAGCTATCCGATCAACAGGAGTCCAGGATATAAAAGTTCTCACTGCACTTACGAAACGTTTGATTCATCGTTTGAATCACGCTGTTACGGCACCATGAATGGATTTTTATTCCCGGGAACAGTATTACCTACACAATAAGCTTCTCGAGCATCCGGGTAGTTAACAAAGGAATGAGAAGTCAATTATTCTATATTAGCGGGAGTTTCCAGTACCTTTAAAACCTTCTTCCGTTGTTTTATCGGTCAGGGATCGGGACTCTTTAAGAATCTCGCTTTCCAACGCTGTGAAATATCACTGGAACATAGTCGAACCTTTGTTCAAATTTTGTACATTATTTTGCACATATATGCAAATTAACATTTTTCTAATTTAAAGAGACGTAGATCAACCGCGGATAATTAAACTGTTATAATTAGATTCTTATCTAAATAATGCATGTTTGATAATGAAACAACTTTACCACCATTTTTTATGAGAACGGTTGCGTTTTGAGGTTCCTTTTGTATTTTCTACCTTTGTGATGAATAGGATACGATGCAATTAAAAGAATTTGTTTGACCTTTCGAATATCGAATATCGAATATCGACATATTACTTATTTTATACACCCTGTACAATTTTCGCAGACAATTTTAATTTTGCATAAAAATCTACAATCTGATAATTAGACTGCGGATCTTTATGCAAAATAAAAATTGTCCGCATCGATTGCAAGGGATAGAAACCAAATAGAATGTTATTTCTTCCCTGATATCTTTCTTGACATCTCCAATTTTTAAGATTTTTCTGCAATTTTCAATTTCATCTACTCAATTTTGCTATAAATGCATAAAAATCCGCAGTCTACTAATAATCACTGTTGTACAAATTCACGTTTTAGCGAAAATAGCTCCGATCGTTATTCGTTCTATTTGCCGACCGTGCGAAACTCCGTGCAAACTGGAAGCGGTCCTAAAGAATCAGAATGGTCCACAAAGACGCGGAAAGGTAAGACGGGGCAACTTTATGTTGAAAGCCTCGCGAGCATTGTTTGCGATATATATATATATATATACATATATATGTAGCACGAACTATTATAGAGATCCTATTATCAGGTAAAAACCTATTGTCGTGCGGACGGCCCGCAGGAGAAAATTTTTAAATTCACCGGTCGGCCATTGTTGTGAGTCAAGCTTCTTACCGGAGGCTCCTTTGCAGTTTGTGGATTGCCAATAATAGCGTATAATGTCAGAGACACGTTGATTTCATTGCTATTAAATTGCCAATAATAACCGCTGTTAGATCGCATTGGAAATGCGAACTAATAGTTTGCAAATTGAAAGAAAATTCCCTGAGAAGTTTCAATCCTTTCTTGATTGATAGTAGGGTAAGACTTTAGAAAACCCCCCCTTCCTTTCGACATGTGACATACGTCATTCTATTCGTTTTGACATGCTGAACACAAAATGTAAGTGTCATTTTTGGCTGAAATGAATGGTTTTCGAGATATTCGCAAAAAACTATCGCTAATACTGTATTGAATTTTTCGTATTCCTCCACGCTCTGCGGCAACGTAAACCAGTCCCGGCGCGGCGTTTACATTTTGCTTCTAAACATTAGAGAGAAACCAGGGTCTTTCAATTTTGATAGACTACTCCTGAATTTCCGTATGCGTGGTCGGGCCGGCCTGACGGCCGGCCCTCTCCGCCCCCCACCTAACCTAACCTAACACGCACAGCATGGACGTGCACGTATACACAAAATTCAATGTGTAGTAACTGCAGTTTTTCACGAATATCTCGAAAACTATTCATTTCAGCCAAAAATGACACTTACATTTTGTGTTCAGCATGTCAAAACGAATAGAATGACGTATGTCAAATGTCGAAAGGAAGGGGGGGTTTTCTAAAGTTCAGCCGATAGTAGTACAGTAAATCCTCTATAGCCGCAAAAAGGTCGTACACGACGAATGCAAAAAGAATATCCCCTCCACTGTAGTAATCTGATCTCGGCTCGGGTATATCGGTGTGAAACATTACTGATGCGACGCGGAGAGTCGCAGTCGCCGGCACAGTTGAAAGGCCCGCGCGTCCTCACAATGTAATACCAATATAAAATTTGTTTTATTATTACTTATTTTTTATGAAACTTGCACCAATATATTCGTAGCATTTCCCTGATTAAAATAATACCAAACACGGTACAATTTCAACTGTATTTGGTGGTTTAATTGACGATGAAAGGTTCGGGCGCAAGGAAGGACAGCGTATGGGAAAGAAAGAGACGCGGAGAGTCGTACAACAGTGATTATTAGTAGACTGTGGATCTTTATGCGTTTACAGTAAAATTGAGTAGATGAAATTGAAAATTGTAGGAAAATTTTAAAAATTGAAGATGTCAATATAGGATTTCTAATCTATTAAAATTATTGAGGGAAGAAATAACATTCTGTTTGGTTTCTATCCCTTGAAATCGATGCAGACAATTTTTATTTTGCATAAAGATCCGCAGTCTACATTATTAGATTGCAGATTTTCAGGCATAATTAAAATTGTCTGCAAAAAAATAGTGTCCGTCTATACGAACTCTGTAGAGGATTTACTGTACTAGTTCTTCCACAGGTTTCTTTCGCAGTATGTGTGCGTTTAATTTTGTTAAATAAGACGAGCACAAACAAGCATAATTTTTATTTTATTTATTATAAATCTGCTTTTTCAAAAAATCCGGTAGAATTTGCATTGTGTTTTCCAAAATTTCCCAACAGCTAACTTCCACTTGACTAAAAATTACAATTCCGTTATACTGACCTTAAAAATTTCTGTTATTTCTCACCTCCGGTAGAAAGTTCTAGGCGAACCGAGCAGCTTACTTCTCGACTCTCTCATACTTTTCCGTGAAAGTTAAGACGCGCGCAATACCCGCATCTGCACCGGAAGCTACTGGGAGGATTACGCGGGTCCCCGCGAGGGAAATTTAAAAGGTGTGGGAGGCTCGATAGAAAAAGTCCGAGGAAGAGAGAGAGGCACGTGATGTCGAGGAGTTGGTTCGCGTAAAAGTTATGAGGGTCGCGGCGCGTCGCGACACGGGGAGCTTTCATGGTTTCCTCTTGGGTAATTTTATCGGCGACAGCCGTGTGTCCGCGCCGTCGCTGTCATGTAAGGACTGATAACGGCCGCCAGGATGTCTGCGGGTGTGCACACACGGGCCCGTAGGCCACCAGGAGCAGATTGAATTTTCCTCGGGGCGAACCAGGTCGGACCAATCGAAACGCGTCGTCCCCGTGACCCCCGCCGGATTTCAACGCGGACGATCGAATAAATTCTCCTGTGACTTCGACGCCGAAATACCTGCCCCCCGACCCTCCCTGAAACCCGCCGGAGACTCCACGGGGTTATAGATTCACTCTACGGCCACCTCCATTTTCGAACGGAATGTTCTGGTCGCGTGATCCTCTTCCACCTCTTCAACTACGGTCTGAGTTATTTTACTGCTGCTCCACTCGATACGCTATTCGCACGGCTGTTCCGCCGAGGTTTCCCTACGACGTTTTGTGGCACGCTTCTCTCTCTTATACCGGGCGTCTCGGCTGGTTCGACAGTAATGTCAAGAGTAAATACAGTAATGTCGGACTGTAAGTCTTGCTGAAAGCTTAACTGTATATCGGTACGCTGCCCATTCCACGGGGGGGGGGGGGGCGTACCCAGTAAGAGGCCAAGAAGCTCGAGCTGCCTCGGTTCCATGTAAACACGCCGAGTAATTCGACACCGGGCAGGTATATCGGCACGAACTACTAATCCAATTACAAAACTTCTATATTTTTCATTATTTTTTCATGGGACTTTCACCAACATATTCGTGGCATTTTTCTAATAAAAATAATACCAAATATGATATGATACCGATGATATTTACTTGTGTAATGAACGACGAATGTTTCGGTTTTGTTCTTTATTTATGGAATTTTCGAGGGGTCCAGTATCGGTGAAACTCACATTAACGCAAGCGAAGCAAAGGTCATGGATGTTTTTTCTATGTAACTACATATTTTCATGGGTGCTAGTTTGACAGCAAAAGTGTTCGGTGTGTACACACAGAGGGCAAAACTGCAAGAATTTAAAAAATCACATAGAGCGTGAGTATTCGATTAATTCTTTTTTTTTTGTTCGACGTGGCTTTTGTTTTCCATATTGCAGTTAAAAATTGTTTGATCGCTCGTTTGATAGACAGCGAACCTATAGTTTTTTGAAATTCGAACCGTCAAATCTGACGTTTGCAATTTTAGTCGGTTTAAGTTGATACAGGTAACTGAATATGGCCGGCGAAACAACAGCTGGAAAACAATATATCACGTGGTCGTTTGTTTTTCGTGCTTCCTTTCAAAACATGGTAAATAGTTATCAAACATTTTGTTCTACTTTGAATTTTTCATTATAATGTTTACTACATATGCTCATATTTATTTAATACTATAGAACTAGCAGTGACATTTTTTATCTTATAATGATTCAAATTATAATATTTTGCATTCTATTATTGTAATATTTTGAAATTATACAATAATTACATTATAAAAATATTAGTAAGTGGAGATGAAAATGAAGCCGGATCTGGACTACTGTTTGTGATCTAAAAACTCAAAAAGATCATAAATCCTTCATACGATATTACTAAAATTAATTTTGATTAATTCGAGTATTGAAACCTATAGTTTAAATATATTCAGAAATAACGACTATAAAAATTGATGTGAATAAGAGACACACGAATCGCGTTAAAAAGTCGACTAATTGTCAGCCGCATATCTAATTGCACAACCATGGCTGGAAATCGAGATTAAAGAACAAAAGTAGTCGTCTGCTCACGACCGCTTTGCCGCTTTGACAGCGAAACAAGTCGCTGATAAATTGCTCGAAAAATCTGATTTGTCGGCTAACTGTTTCCCCGGCGAGTTTTAATTATCACGGCTCCGGTCATTAGCGAGGCACTTTTTAACACTCTGCGCCGCGATCACGAACTCGCCGGGAACTTCAATTATGACAAGTAACAAGCCTCGTTACGCATCTTATTGCCTATGGAAATGAAAATCGCTGCCGTGGCGCGGCGCTAACTTAGCGAGTGCAGCAATCTCGACTGTAGCACTTGGTTCGCTGGCTTTTTGTTGAAACTTTGCTCGTTCCTTCTTGCGTTGCGACCAGTCGCTTCAAAGATCTTTCCCCCACTTCTCCGCTCCGCTGAGGTGGGCGGTGACGTTCCCCCGCTACTTGACACGGTCGGCGTAATTTGCAAGGTAAAAAAAATGCTCTTTATTGAGAAAGAAAATTTTTAGAGATATTAAATTGGTTCGGCAGGGTTCACCAAAGAAAATTAGTCATTTTTTCATTTCATTTCATTCATTCCGCATTTATTTCCACATTCATTTAATTCATTTAATTAATTTCTCATTCATTTAACTCATTTCTCATTCATTTAATTTATTTCTCATTCATTTAATTCATTTCTCATTCATTTAATTCATTTCTCGTTCATTTAATTTATTTCTCATTCATTTCATTCACTTCATTAATTTCTCACTCATTTAATTAATTTCTCATTCATTTCATTCACTTCATTCGTTTAATTAATTTCTCATTCACTTCATTAATTTCTCATTCATTTCATTCACTTCATTCGTTTAATTCATTTCTCATTCATTTCATTCATTTCTCATTCATTTAATTCATTTCTCATTCATTTAATTCACTTCATTCGTTTAATTCATTTCTCATTAATTTCATTCATTTCTTATTCGTTTCATTAATTTCATTCATTTTTTAATGCTTGCTCTACTTATAATGTTTACAATTTCATTACACATTTTTGTCGTTGCTAAAGATTTAGAAATTAATGTAGATGCATTAAATACCGATATGAGACAAGTCAGTTTTTACAAATGAACTGTTAGATCGGCTGCGCGGACCACTGTGCGCCGATTCAATATTTTTAACGGGAGAGATGCTTCTGGCACGGGGGTACGTGGAAATCCCATAAAACTCGGACTTTGGCGGATATCAGCGTCGGCCAGAGGCGAATGAGAAAGCTTTCAGGCTGCGAAACTTGAGGAAGTTTTTCCCGAGCCAACCAGGAAGTTCATCCAACCGCCGAAATGTTTGAACAAGTTCTTACTGTGTCCTGAGTGTTGTTGCCATTTATCCCGGCAAATAGATCCCTTAATTACAGTCCCCCGTTGACGTGTTGCCAGTTTACGCGGTCCTCCGAAGGAAACGTCCCCGGGCAAAATTCCCCCTCGGTGTGTAAATAAATAATAGGCCGCTGATGGAAAAAGTTGAAAATCGAGTAAACTTTCGCTGTATTTTGCTACGATTAACGGCTAATGGGTTTTAGGTTCGACGGCGTGGCCCCACTACCGTGTAAATATTTTGCACTTTCCGAACAATGTTTGCTTGCTAAATTACTTTTTTATATTTGCTGCTTGCGTGTACACTTGATTGCTAAATCGGAGGTAATTAGAGTTGTTGCGCTGCTCGGAAATTGGAGTAACACTCGACGGGGAAAAATTGTTTTCTGAATTTGTTGCGTATAATTGTGTTCGCTTTATGCGAGTTTGTTAAACACGGTTTTTTGTGGAGAAATTAAAAATGTTTGTAACAATGAAAATATGTATTTGGTCACTGTATCATTAATGTGTTACGTGGTGCTCACTCTTAATGCATTTTAGGAATTTTGAAAATTTGGTATATTTACTAAATTGTTTTTGTAACTTTGATGATTTCTATAATATCATTAATTAATTACTCCATATAAAATAACGTAGTTTTACCATTTTATGTAATACTGAACATTCCGTGAATTTTCAGTAAATAAAATTTTCTCGAGGTAAATGGACAAAATTTCACAACTAACTCGTGAAAAGGATTACCAATTAGCTCTTCTGGCGGAAGTTCTTTTCGTGGAAAAATCATCTACACCGAACTCTGCAGCGAAGTTTTATGAAGTTTACCTGAAAGTTGGGCTTCGCGAGTTATCAAGCGTAAACGAACTGAAGAATTTTAGCCGATTTCCCATCAAATAAATTATCAACAACTTCGCTAGCAGAAGGAATGACGGCTAACAGGTTCAGACTCGGCTTTAACTTTTTGTACAAATAATTTCTGTACGTCATACATAACCATTGAAAAACATGTAGGTATAAATATTAACTGTTTTCCTTTTCTAGAAAATTTAGAACGACAAACAAGTTTTCATTACAGCAACCATAAAATCGTGGTTAATTGGGGTTAACCGATTAATAAAATAAATGAAATTTCACTAAAAAATGGCCTCTGCCAGTTTGTCCACAAATATCTTCAACTACATCATTCGGCACAGTACACGATCGTCTTTTAAGCAGCGTTTGGGCTGATCATTTTTATTTGGCAGACAGCAGCCGAAAATAAGAGTCAGTAACGTCGCCCGATGTTTCGTAAGCACCGTCTAGTTTTTCAGGAAAAACTTCCGTGTTCTTTGGTGCTGTTTGCCAACATCAGTCAACGGCGAGTAGGCTCTATGTGCTTTCGGAGTATCGTACGCGTGTCTCATGCCGTGTGCGCCGTGCTCCGGCAAACAGAAAATGGATATGTTTACGGTACACCTGAATAGGTTTCCGGGCCGCGAGCCAAAACTCCGTTTTTGACCGCGATCAATCCGCGAGTTGAACGCACGTTGCCACATCGATCGCGGTGAAATTTCGATGTACGGACGCGCGCGGACGCGTCGCCCATATCTCCGTGAACCATAAATTCCCATCGTTTTGGAATGGTGGTCTATGCCGCGTGATGCGCCGACACTTCGAAAAATCGTGTCATACGCGCGATAAGACAAGCTCGCCAGTGGCTCAAAAAAGTACTCGCACACTGCAATTTTCGGAAAAATTATACGCTGTTGTATTTTCGGAAAAAGTCGTAATAAATCTGTGTTTAATTTAATCCTCCATTGCATTCCGTTCCTAATTGGAGACTTAAAATATGTTCTATAGTAAATTAAGCAGACAATACTGAAGACTCCGAGCATGTTGGTTCCAAGTTCCCATCATACAGGAACAGTCATAAAATGCAATAAATAACATCTAATATATTCTTTATTTCATGACCACATTCATTTTTAAGTAGACTATCAGCCATATATGTTTTTTTCAACTCGTCATAAAAATTCATGCACCAGAGGGTTCAAGCTTGAAACGAATCATTCAACTCCTTCCTCATTCATTCTGATACTGACTATTACACTTCCGTGATTAACTTTGAAGGGGGTGATTCCTAAGGTCGTTTGAATTAACACTTTACCTACCGAAAGCCTATTAATAGGATTTTCAATAATTGTACTGTACCAAAAGAAAGCATAGAAATTTTCTTTTACATTACAATCTGATATGAAAGTATTAGATGACGTTATTGAGGGTTACTCGTTAGTTCACAATGAAAATTGCTGTTGCTATTGAAAGTTCCAATAAAAAGTGTTTAGCCATGTACTACCATAGATATTTCAAAATTATGCAATAATCATCGGGCGGTAATGTGTTAATTGTTAAGGCGTTATATTGGTCCATGTTTTTCTTCAAATGGTCTCATAAATCACCCCTTCAAGGAAGCACAATATTTTTGGGATGTCCTGTATGATGCAGATCGTTTAAAATAAGAGTTAAATGATTTTTATACGCGGTATAAAGATCTGCAATCTACTTATTCCATTTAAGTAAAGCACTATTTGCAATGAAAATGATAAATCAATTGAAGCAACAAAACAAACCGTGATTTCGCCTCACAGTTCCACGAAATGATTTCGCGAAATATTATCGAGCATCTACCGTCATATTCCGAAAACAATCACAACCACGTACCACGGCGATGCCGTCGATTTGACTGTATCGATTACGCCGACGATAGAAGCGATATTACGAGCAATAACAGCTTCGCGAATAATACGATTTACCGCGCCGATAGAACCGGCACAACGGCAGTAACAATAACAATAGTAATGATCGCGATGCTAACGACATTAGCGTTGATTATGCTAACTGGCGGTTAACAGCGCACAGTGCCATCTTGTTGCTTCTCCTTACAGCGAATGGCGAGGGGTCGCATAAAAGTAAACGACGCAATCAGTTTCATTAACAAGGTATCCCGGTATCTAACAGGCCCGAAAAATTAACGTCTTTCTTGTCAACATGAAAAATGCAACAAATAATAAACATAATAAATTCCTGTTTCTGAAAATTTCTATTTTGTATAAAAATTTAATAATAAAAATAAAAATAAACTTTCAAAGAGAATACCTTTCTGTAACAACATGGTTTCGGCGGAAGAGTGCCGTCGAAGGTCTTCTTGGGCTACCAGGAGAAAACAGACAATCCTTTGACGAGGGGTGAACGTCCGCCATGTCTTTTTTCTTCTTCTCGTGTTGTCGAGCGAAGGAGCAGAGGATGAAAGAGGATCAAGATGGATTCCAGAGCTCGGAGATCCACCTTTTTTTCCCACGATAATTCTGATGCACTCAAGCTTCTCTCTCGGTCTCTTTCTCTCTCTCAGTCTCCGCAAGGAAATAAATAATTAGAGGCGAATTTTAAAGCGGCACTTGAATCCGTCGAGTCCTCTCCCATGTTTCTTTCATGTTTGTCGCGGTTATTGCAGGAAACTCCTCCACCGTCGGACAGTTAATCTTTTTACCGGAAAAAATGTAACGTTTGTGCAGGAAAGTATGCTGTTTTAAATGTCGGGTGACGGGGTGCTTGACAGACGAAACTTGGTCCAAAGGCGGCTGGCTCTAGGAACATAATTCGTGTCATCTATTGTCCTTTGATGTGCTGAAATGGGACACTTTAGTACGGCGAAATAGTGAAATTAATTTATCATTTGTTTTCCTTTTCTAAACTACGTTTGCTGTGAATGAAAGCGTCACTTAAGCTGGGGCTTTTATGAATTTATGACAAAGATTAGCAGGTCAAATGCAGAACATTAAAACAGTTGGAGAATTACAAAAATGTGTTGTTTACAAGTTGTTGAAAGTATTAAGAAATAAATGTATGCAGCTTTTGGATTTTGCAGTCAAGACAGACAATTCTCATTTTGCATAAAAATCCGCAGTCTACATTTATAAGATTATTCGTGCCTTTAAAAATGCTGACACAATGAAAATGTAGTGAAATCGTACATTAAACATTAATTTAAAATCAAGAATTCGTGTGAATTCTTAACAAATGGTACTACTGAGGAAACTGGGCATGGACCTTACCAAAAAACGGAATCAAAAACGCAAAACGGCACATCTATTAGAAACCTTTAAGGAAAAGGCCGGGTGGACGGAGCTAATACCTGAACACCGACACCAGAACCGAGGATGGTGGTCACATCCGAACAATCAGCAGCCATATTTTCTAGGATGTGTCAAGCCCACCCAAGAAAGAAGATCCCGATGAACCTGATATCAAAATCTCTCAAGAGACAGATTTCGGTGAAGTTGGTGAACCCTTCCTTCTCAACCCCATCGCGAAGTAGGTCGGCAGGTGAAGACCGAATGGAATTGATATCTCGGCCCAGCCGAGATTTCGATGAAGTCGGATTGGATCCGAAGTAGCAGTAACTTCTTCCCAATGGTCAAATAATCGCAGGTCAAATGCAGAACATTAAAACAGTTGGAGAATTACAAAAATGTGTTGTTTACAAGTTGTTGAAAGTATTAAGAAATAAATGTATGCAGCTTTTGGATTTTGCAGTCAAGACAGACAATTCTCATTTTGCATAAAAATCCCCAGTCTACATTTATAAGATTATTCGTGCCTTTAAAAATGCTGACACAATGAAAATGTAGTGAAATCGTACATTAAACATTAATTTAAAATCTAGAATTCGTGTGAACCAGTTTCTCTGTCATTTACATTAACGAAATACATTTTATATAGAATTTCTAGCAGCATAAAATGTTTATCTAGTTTTAATTATAAGTCTTCTATATATTTTTTAAGATACAAAAAACTGGTTTAGTACAGTGGTTTAGTACAATTTTCAACCAGAGTGTACAGAAAAGTGGAAAATAGGTAACTATATAGTCACCTACTGTCGAACGTTTCGTGTACCCTAATATTTATACTATTGCCACCACAAGTCGAAACTTCGTAGCCTAAGGGTGCCAAGTTCGTGTCCCGTCAAAATTTCGATGTTCGATATAACACAACTCGCGATATCCGCAGGCTAATTTTAATTATTCTGCCAACGATTGCTTATGAGCAATACGTATTATGATACGTATTTATCTAGAATCTGAACAAAAAAGAGACTAACCAGTGCAATAAGGCCAAGTACCAAGTGTTACTTGTTTATTGTGTAAATATTATTATTAGACTGCGGATCTTGATGCATTTACACAAAAATTGAGTAGATAAAATTCAAAATTGTTGGAAAAATCATTGTTTGGGATTCAAATCCTGGAATTTGCCGGCTATTACGCCAACCGTCGAGCGCCGTTCGCTTCGGTTTTTTCTACCGTGTTTATGGTCAGTTTTTGATTTTCGATTGTTATGGACCAACCTCATGAATGTTTCTCATTCTTATTTCACACGTTGTGTTGAAGAGGATACCATATATCGATTGTGTTGTGGCCAGTGTTGGGAAAATTTTATTTTAAATAATAAATAATTAAATAATAAATGAACGTGTGATTTTAATCGAAAAAATAACGGTAATTGTGCATAAAAGGTCCCACTTCACCGATTTCGGTAATTGTGCATAAAGGGTCCCACCTCACCGATTTTGATAAAATTTAAATATGTTGTAAAACTCAACATTCTAAACAACTTTTTCCTATACATGTAACTGCCGCTCAGCCTTAGTTTTCGAGATATTTGCGAAAAACTGCAGATACTACTACATTTAATTTTGCCTATACATACGTGCATGCCCGTGCTGTGCGTATGCGTAGATTGCGTAGCATGATGTAACCGCTCGTCAACTGTTTGTACGGATATAACACTACGATCGTCGAACGATCTATATACCGCGTGAACTTTTTAAATCATATGATGATGAAGAATGAGCACATATTCATATAATATAATACGACGACACCACACACACCCACACAGTGTTTCGGAGCGAATAACCCGAAAAATCTATTTTCTGTTTATTTTTTTTTTGTAAACACGTTGTGAGTTCTATATATGGTGATACATATATAAGGTGAGCTTTCAATTTTGAAAGACTACTCCTGGATTTTCGTATATTCAAACAAGTTTGCGACATTTTTAACTTTCCGATAAATAAGGTCACTATCGTTTTGAAAACAGCGAGATAACCGATTTTTTCGAATCCATATTTATTAAGCCTAACATTTTTAAAACTAAGAAAATGAAAACACTATCCGGATGGCGTCTTTCAGTTTTTTTCAAAAATCAGACGATCAATGAAATGATAATTAAAATAAACAACAATTAAAGATAATAATTCTGCCTACGATTGATCTAAATCGCAGTATCTTATAATTGTTTTAGTTTTTAATTATTCTCGAGTATCCATACTTCCGTGAACGTTGATCTACATATAATTAATGCACATGTATCATTCCATGCAAAATAGGACTACTGTTGCGAAATTTGTTCAAATTTGGATATGTTGCAGTCTTTAGTAAAATATGAACGTATATCAAAGAGAATTCTTTGAAATCTTGAAAATTGATGGTTCTACGGACGTGGAATATGAGGTGTCACAACTTTTCCATTATATTATAACGGCCAAACTAACAAAACAAGGACAATTTTAGTTTTGGGTGCACATAGTGAAACCATAAGAGTATTTAATAAAAATTATTTCAGTTGAAAAAATATTCATTTTCATAGTTTATTTTACAATTGTTTTTTAAACAGACGCATTGCTAGCATACCGCCAGAATATTGGAAAAATAAATATAATGATAATATAGCCCCAAGTGTCCTCTTTACGGACCCGTTTTTAAAAATACGGATACTTCAAAATTGGCGGCATGAAAATTATTTAAAGTGACCACTGCGCCGAAATACAAGCGCGCGGCGGGGGTCCTGTCGGTCGTCATCGACAGGACCCCCACCTTCGGTCGAAGCTAGAAGGGTCTCACAGACAAGCCTACCCACACATTTGAAAGGTCGGGCCGATGCCTCTGACGTCACGCCTTCCGACCGATGTCGGCACCACTGTGAGCATATCCTTAGACCATATACAGGCGGGTCAATGGCTCAGGTGGTAGAGTGTCGGATTCCGTAGCAGGAAGGCCAGTGTTCGATTCCCGGGGTGGCATAAATTTCCAAAGGTGGTTTTTTCTCCTGCTACGGGCTCAGTGCCTATTGTCGGGGTCATGGGGCAACCAATAATGGCAACGATTTCCCCTTTATCCAGGGAATCGGTGAACTGTTGGGAGCCCAAGTTGGCCATCCCGCCTCATAAGGGTACTCGCCGGCTCTATCTCTTCTGTTTGGGGGATAGAGTAAGGAAGGGGGTGGTCAGCGAACAAATGGTACTACTGAGGAAACTGGGCATGGACTTTACCAAAAAACGGAATCAAAAACGCAAAACGGCACATCTATTAGAAACCTTTAAGGAAAAGGCCGGGTGGACGGAGCTAATACCTGAACACCGACACCAGAACCGAGGATGGTGGTCACATCCGAACAATCAGCAGCCATATTTTCTAGGATGTGTCAAGCCCACCCAAGAAAGAAGATCCCGATGAACCTGATATCAAAATCTCTCAAGAGACAGATTTCGGTGAAGTTGGTGAACCCTTCCTTCTCAACCCCATCGCAAAGTAGGTCGGCAGGTGAAGACCGAATGGAATTGATATCTCGGCCCAGCCGAGATTTCGATGAAGTCGGATTGGATCCGAAGTAGCAGTAACTTCTTCCCAATGGTCAAATAATCGCGGTCCTTTGCATTTGTACTCCCAATAGACTCATAGCACAGGCGGAGGGACTAGCTCTAGGGGAGGGTGTGGGCAGGTTTCTGGACTATCCGGAAACAGAATAGGGACGGCTTCAAACACTTGATACATCTGACATGAAAATATGGTGAAGTGGGGGGAGTCTGAAAGGGCAGGCGAGACACCCTGCAGGTCTGAAGGTGAGGGGGCCCGACGTTCATACCAAGCCGTAAAACAGCTTAAAAACTGACAAAAATTAGGTAGCATGGCCCGTCTCATCAATGGTGACCGACCCGTCTAGTAAGTCGACGACTCTGAAAATGGCCCGGGCCGAATAAAACAGAGGGGACGGCTAAAAAACGTGGATAACTGCAACCCGCAAAAGGGCCGAGTGCCGGCAGCGCCAATTGTGATACTGGTGATGAAAGATCCGGTGTGCCCTAAGGAAGCGAGGGGCGGCCGACCCGCCCCTCCTCAGCAATAACACGACTACTACTACTACTACTACTACTACTGGACCATATGCAGGGTGTCCCAAAATTCGTGAACTTCCCGAAAGGTGGTGGTTCCTGAGACCATTTCAAGCGACATTTTCCTATGCAAAAATGTTATCCGCAGCTTTGTTTAGGAGTTATTAACGAAAAACGCGGACCAGTCAGAGCGGGACCTAGACGCGAGTTGCCATAGTCGGCCAATAGACAGTTGGCGCGCCGGGCCGACTGTGGCAACTCGCGTCTAGGTCGTGCTTTGATTGATCCGTGTTTTTCGTTAATAACTCCTAAACAAAGCCGCGGATAATATTTTTGCATAGGAAAATGTCGCTTGAAATGGTCTCAGGAACCACCAGGAAACAACCAGAGTTATATAAATCGAAATATCTCGTGAACTACTAACTTTTCGACATACATAGGTTAGTACTTTTTTTATAACGAATGTCCAGCTGCATCGATTGATGTATTAAAAAATACCTCATTCCATTTAAAAAAATATCGATGACCTTGAAATCTTGTAAAAAATGACATTGAAAATTTTTTTTATCACACCGTTACATGTGGCACTTTAAACAGTGTAACTTTGTCCTAAGAAGTTTTTTCGTACAACGAAAAGTAACGGAGATATTTAGGTGTTCTGTTTCTGCGGACTCACCCTGTATAATATTATTATTACTTTATTATACTTCATTGTAATATCTTAATAAAACATACAGAATAAACGTCTGTATCTCAAATACAGTTTATAATAGATAATTTCATGATACAATTTCAAATTCTTTGAAATTATCCTGTCCATTCTTCCCGCGTACTGGGTACATGTACATGGCGCACCTGCTGATCCCCCTCACACCCCATATAAGCCAAGCGTAGGCACTGTCGATGAGCATATATTAGCTTATACATCTTTCGAGAATGTGACGTCACATTGTCTTCATCTTTGCCGAGGGGAAAATTATCTGCGCCAGGTCTAACTCGCGCATGCGCGTGAAAAGCGCCCCGTATCACATCACTGGATCCGTTACAGTCGATCCATATCGATCGATATTATATTCAGTTCAGAATCACTCTTGCACACGTCAACATTTCTGTGTCTCCAAAAACTCCAATAGTTGACGTTATTGAAAAAAGGGATAAAAAAATGAGCTATTTAATTAGTAGAGCTGATATAGTAGATACTGACGGACTATATGCTGCTGTTCAGAATGGAAACCTGAAAATAGTTAAAAACCTACTGAAGAATGGTGCTGATCCTAACAGGATAAACGATTCAGACAGGACCGTTTGTATGACGCCTCTACATGCTGCAGTCTGTTCGAGGCAAGTGAAAGTAGCCAAACTATTGATAAAGTATGGAGCTAACGTTAATATTAAAAATGATAGTGGATACATTCCAATAGTTTACGCTATTCTAGAAGAGGATACAAGAATGATCGAACTGCTTCAAATTAATGGAGCTGAAATGGGAGACCCTAACGTACTATTTACTGCTGTTCATATTGGAAACCTGAAAATAGTTGAAGACTTACTGAAGGATGGTGCCAATCCTAACATGATAAACGAATCAATCATGTTCGATGCTGTGGCACTTCTACATGTTGCAGTCAGTGGGAGTCAAATGGAAATGGTCAAACTATTGATAAACTATGAAGCGGACGTTAATATTCAAGATGATGCTGGACATACTCCAGTAGTTCACGCTATTCTAAAAGAGGATACAGAAATGACCAAACTGCTTATAATTCATGGAGCTGATATGGAAGACCCTGACGTACTATATACTGCTGTTCAGATGGGAAACCTGAAAATAGTTGAAGACCTACTGAAGGATGGTGCTGATCCTAACATGATAAACGATTCAGACTTGTTCGATGCCGATGTGGCACCTCTACATGTTGCAGTCAGTGAGAGTCAAATTAAAATGGCCAAACTATTGATGAACTACGGAGCGAACGTTAATATTCAAGATGATTTTGGACACACTCCAATAGTTTACGCTATTCAAAAAGAGGATACAAAAATGATCGAACTGCTTTTAACCAATGGAGCTGATGTAGGAGAAGATAAGTTGCTACGTGTGAATTCTCCAAAAATTAAGATGCTTAAACAGCACATAGCTAAGGTGAAAGCTGCAGGTTTATATGTAAGTGAAAGAAATTTGCTGTGGATTAGTAATGATGATGAAATTAGTAATTTTCTGAACGAATGTGAAGCTGAAATACAAATCATGAAGAGCCAGAAGATTGATGATAGCTGTACTTATTTTTACGATATTTTGACAAAAAATACAAGCGAATTAGCAAAACAAGGAAGTATAGTACAGGCTTTGAAATCATATGATTATAAGACAAAATTTCCAATATATGCTAGTATGATAGATAGTCGATTTAGAAGAGGGTTAGAAAGAGAAGAGTTACTGGAGCAAGTTAGGAATAAGTTTTTACAATCTCTTTTCGAAAGCCTTCCCGAATTACCATATCTTTCTATTGAAAAAATAATTAGCTACCTAAGCTATAGAGATTTAAGAATTGTATTAGATGCTTGAGAGATATTTAATAAATATAAATATATATATATATATATATATATACATAATATAACTTTATTGTTCCCCTCAGGATTACAATTTTTACAACACCTGCTCCTTTTTCTGCTTTCTCACGTCGTTCTTACCCTAACCTTTTCCTGACTCTTATATTTAGAGGTTTTTATCTCTTGCAATCGGTGCATGCGAGTTTTATTTTGGATGCTGATGTCATAAGACGCCTGTAATTGGCCATCACGGATGGCACACCCCTGCATCGGGATTGAGTCATTCTAAACGATAAAGCACGTCCGTGCGCCATATTTCCAAGTAGATTCAGTTGGTACTACCTGTTGTCCACAAATTTGCAGTAATTTAGCAGCTTAACCTGATAAGATATCAGTAAGCGTTGTCAATGATCACCAGATGATAAGGTATGTCTATGAATCCACGTCACTAGTGAGGTAGAAGGGTTGTGATACATCACGCCGGTCACCAATGAAGGGTTCTTATGCTCCGTTATGCGTAGAGTATCAGCAGGCCTACTTTCCTGCGATACCCTGGACTCAGGATCAAAGAAGGTGGAACTCTTGGAATATATAATGGAATACTCTCAGTCACTATATACACTTCCGTATCACTTGGTCAACCGTAGGAGAGAGAGCGAGTCTCGGCGCGCCAGCGGACTAACGACGAGTCCCCACTCCAGACTGCACGGGGTTGGGGAACCCAGTCCCCACATTTTTTTTTTATTTAAGCTTTAGGCCTAACTGGGCCCATAAGCTGGCTTGTATACAGTACATATGAAATATATTAAACATAACATATATTGTACCTACACCTATTTGTCTATATACTAATACATATACAGGGTGAGTTCGAAGAAACAGAACACCTAAATATCTCCGATACTTTTCGTTGTACAAAAAAACTTCTTAGGACAAATTACACTGTTTGAAGGGCCACATGTAACGGTATAAGGGAAAAAATTTTCGAGATCATTTTTAAAGAGATTTCAAGGTCATCGATGTTTTTTTAAATGGAATGATATATCTTCGTTAACGTAATGTTGTAGCTGACAAAATAACGAATTCATCCATGTAACACAATATGACCTCTAAATGACCATCAATCTAGAAAAATGGAATAAAAATTCAACGTGTAAGATCCATTTGCTTTATTTCTGTTACGCAGAATGTTCAAAAATATTCCCTTGTGCTGCTATACATTCAAATGTATCGCAATACACAACATAATAACAGATTCGGTGTTGACAGGAAGACATTTATGATATCCCTTCACCTATACGTTCGCACAGAATCGTGTTTATCAATTACTAATTACTCTGAAGACCTTCTTGCTATCACATTTCCACTATTTCCAAGATTTCTAATCTATCAGTTGATCGATAAACAATGCGTTACTCGAAGGAAGATAAGATTGATATGATTTTCATTTATGGAGAAAGTCGATAGTGTTTAAGAGAAGCAGTGCGATTGTACAAGAACCGATTTCCTAATCGTAATTGTCCATCAGTTTCCATTTACTCCAATTTGATAAATAAATTCCGTGAAACTGGTGGTGTTGAAAATAAAGAGGTGAGGACTGTAAGGAATGAAGCAAACACAATTAATGTTCTGGCAGCGGTGGATACAAACCCTCATGCTAGTACGAGGCAAATCGCACGAGAAAGTGGCATTAGTCAAAAATGTGTAATGCAAATACTCCATGAACAAAAATTTCACCCCATTCACCTATCAATTCACCAAGAACTTCATGGTAGAGACATTGTAAATCGTGTGAACTTTTGCCAGTGGGGATTGAGACAATTGATAAACGATAGAGCATTTTTTAATAAAGTATTATTTACCGATGAAGCTTCATTTACGAATTACGGGTAGATAAATTTAAAAAATATGTATTATTGGTCATCTGAAAATCCGCGGTGGTTACAGACAGTCGACAAACAAAGACCATGGTCCGTCAATGGTTGGTGCGGAATTTTAAACAATCAAATAATTGGGCCTCGCTTTGTCGCCGGAACATTAAATGCAGAAAAATACATTGCATTCTTACGAGAATCGTTACCAATTCTCCTGGAAAATACACCCTTGGACATTCGTGAAGATATGTGGTATCAACATGACCGATGTCCATTCTTCCCGTGTCGTAACACAATTCTTGAATAACAAGTTTCCAAATCGTTAGATTGGATGTAACGGACCCGTATTGTGGCCAGCTCGCTCACCAGATCTTACACCCCTTGATTTCTATCTATGGGGAAAACTGAAAGACGATGTTTATCATGAACCACCAACCACTGTAGACGACATGAAAGAAAGAATCGTCAGGGCTTGTTCGTCGGTTCCCTCGGAAATGAATTACACAGCAGTACGTTCTACAACATCACGGCTAAATGAATGTATAGCAGCTTAAGGGAATATTTTTGAACATTTTGCGTAACAGAAATAAAGCAAATGAATCTTACTCGTTGAATTTTATTTATTCCATTTTTCTTGGTTGAAGGTCATTTGTAGGTCATATTGTGTTACATGGATGAATTCGTTATTTTGTTACAACATTATGTTAACGAAGATATATCATTCCATTAAAAAAAACATCGATGACCTTGAAATCTCATAAAAAAATGATCTTGAAAATTTTTTCCCTTACACCGTTATATGTGGCCCTTCAAACAGTGTAACTTTGTCCTAAGAAGTTTTTTTTGTATAACGAAAAGTAAGGGAGATATTTAGGTGTTGTTTCTTGCGGACTCACTCTGCATATATATTTATGTATATAACCAGATGTAACTATATGAACTATATCTCTTATTTTCTATATGTTTGGTATCCGTTATATCGGTTTGGTAGATAGCTTGAACATATCACAGTTTGTTCTTTACTTCATACTGCATCTTACTTACTATTTGTTTCTATTATCTAAGCTCTTATATACATCTATTCAGTCTATTTATTGCACTTGTACAATACCGTCTAACTAATTCATACTTTTATACATATGACTTTTTCTAATTTAGTCTGCTCGAGCAATATGGGATATACTTGGGAATTTGGGTTGTTAGAAAAACATGTTGTTTGCAGTGCAGAAGTCGTTGATGGTGCTTAGGGCTCTGATGCCAATGTTTTTCAGGAATGTATCTATTTTAAATGGAAGTGTCCATTTGTCTTTTAGCAGTTTGTTAATCATTGGATTCCTTTTCTTAGCTGGGAGAGGACAGTGCCATATTAAATAATCTATGTCTTGCGTGTAGGGATTGCAATCCCGCAATCCCGCAGAATCCCGCGTCATTTTTTGGTCCCGCATTTCTTAAATAGGTGATGCCGAATCCCGCAAATTTTGCGGGACTATGCGTCCCAAAATTTCGCGAATGACGACGCGCACGAAGAACTATTTCGCTAGTCTGTCATGAAGATATCGACAAAACTTAAGAAAAAGAGATGATTTCCTTTGAGATCGATGGCAAAAAGGGGAAATATTTACGTGCAGGATATCTGTTTGTAATGACTTGAAGACCTAACTAGAAGATACAACAATTAATAGACTTTGCTTTTTACGATCATATTTTCAAAGTTCTACAAATTAAAATTTGTTTTTATAATTTTAACATTTTTCAGATTTTAATCTAATTAAAATTATATTCACAGAGAGGTCGATTACATATAGTTCGTTCTAAACAATTTTTATAGTTATTTTTAAGTTCTAACCAACATTTTGGTAAAGGAAAACATTCCTCCGATTCACCTCAGCAATTAATATATAATATCGTAACTTAGTTATTGATATAAACATTTTTTATTTAAATACCTTCTTTTAATAATTATTAGATATAACGAATTATTATATTATATATTTTATACAATTAGACACGTATACAATATATATATATATATATATATATATATATATATATATATATATATATGTATACATTTCAATTATAGTTTATTTTCCAAAAAGTGATATATTTTAATTTAAATTTATGTAGATTTAGATTTTATATGTATTCTGTCAATAAATTTTGACTAATATGATTAAAGATGATTATCTCAATAAGTAAAATTTAGTTCTTTATTAAATATATGTTAGATTGAAGACCTAAATCCTTAGTCCCGCGGGAACCCGCGGGACCCCGCGGGATTTAAATAAATCCCACATCAATCCCGCGAGATTGATAAATAAAAAAAAAATCATTCAAAACACGTGTAATTAAATTCGTATATAATTAGATGTATCTATGTCCATACTCGTTCATTCTTCTTTCCGTGCTCGAACAAAGCTTACTTCGTTCATTTTTGTATAAAAACGTGGTAATTGTAAATAAAGGGTCCCACCCCACCGATTTTGATACAATTTAAATTTGTTGTAAAACTCAACATACTAAATAACTTTTTCCTATACATGTAACCACCGCTCAGCCTTAGTTTTCGAGATATTTGCAAAAAACTGCAGATACTACTACATTGAATTTTGTCTAAACATACGTGCATGTCCGTGCTGTGCGTATGCGTAGACTGCGTAGCATGATGCGACCGCTCGTCAACCGTTTGTACAGATATACCACTACGATCGTCGAACGATCAATATACCGCGTGAACTTTTTAAATCATATGATGATGCAGAATGAGTACATATTAATATAATATAATACGACGACACCACACACACCTACACAGTGTTTCTGATGAGCGAATAACCCGAAAAATCTATTTTTTGTTTATTTTTTTTATAAACACGTTATGAGTTCTATATACGGTGATACATACAGTCCCTGCTCACTTTATTAGACTCACCTGTATAATTATGATATTTCTATACGATATTGTACTATACGATTTGAACTTTTTTGGGAAGCTAGAGCAATTAGTTTACTAAAGAATGTGAAAAGAAATTTTTTCAAAAATTGCAATTGATCGGAATTGTTGAAAAAATACTAAAAGTTGAATTTTTAAGTTTTTTATGTGGGCCTATATTGAAAATTTAAAAAATAAGTGTTGTAGATCTGTGTCAATTAAACATATTCTGAAAATTTCGTCAAAATCGGTCGACGTTGCAATGAGCTACAAACATTTAATGATGGTAAAATTGCAGATTTTCACGATTTATTGCCGAAAATCTTGAAAATCTGCAATTTTTACCATCATTAAATGTTTGTAGCTCGTTGCAACGTCGACCGATTTTGACGAAATTTTCAGAATATGTTTAATTGGCACAGATCTACAAAACTTATTTTTTAAATTTTCAATATAGGCCCACATAAAAAAGTTAAAAATTCAACTTTTAGTATTTTTTCAACAATTCCGATCAATTGCAATTTTTGAAAAAATTTCTTTTCACATTCTTTAGTAAACTAATTGCTCTAGCTTCCCAAAAAAGTTCAAATCGTATAGTACAATATCGTATAGAAATATCATAATTATACAGGTGAGTCTAATAAAGTGAGCAGGGACTGTATATAAGGTGAGCTTTCAATTTTCAAAGACTACTCATGGATTTTCGTATGCGCGATCGCCTCGCACCACCTAGTAGTAGTAGTAGTAATAGTGGTCGTGTTATTGCCGGGGAGGGGCGAGTCGACCGCCCCTCGCTTCCTTATGGCACACCGGATCTTTCATCGCCAGTATTACAATTGGCGCTGCCGGCACTCGGCCCTTTTGCGGGTTGCAGTTATCAACGTTTTTCAGCCGTCCCATCTGTTTTATTCGGCCCGGGCCATTTTCAGAGTCGTCGACTTACTAGACGGGGTCAGTCATCATTGATGAGACGGGCCATGCTACCTAATTTTTGTCAGTTTTTAAGCTGATTTACGGCTCGGTATGAACGTCGGGCCCCCTCACCTTCAGATATGCAGGGTGTCTCGCCTGCCCTTTCAGACTCCCCCCACTTCACCATATTTTCATGTCGGATGTATCAAGTGTTTGAAGCCCGTCCCTATTCTGTTTCCGGATAGTCCAGAAACCAGCCCACACCCTTCCCTAGGGCTAGTCCTCCCTCCGCCTGTGCTATGAGTCTATTGGGAGTACAAATGCAAAGGACCGCGATTATTTGACCATTGGGAAGAAGTTACTGCTATTTCGGATCCAATCCGACTTCATCGAAATCTCGGCTGGGCCGAGATATCAATTCCATTCGGTCTTCACCTGCCGACCTACTTCGCGATGGGGTTGAGAAGGAAAGGTTTACCAACTTCACCGAAATCTGTCTCCTGAGAGATTTTGATATCAGGTTCATGGGGATCTTCTTTCTTGGGTGGGCTTGACACATTCTAGAAAATATGGCTGATTATTGTTCGGATGTGACCACCATCCTCGGTTCTGGTCGGTGTTCAGGCTATTAGCTCCGTCCACCCGGCCTTTCCCTTAAAGGTTTCTAATTGATGTGCCGTTTTGCGTTTTTGATTCCGTTTTTTGGTAGGGTCCATGCCCAGTTTTTTCCTCAGTAGTACCATTTGTTTGCTGACCACCCCCTTCCTTACTTACTCTATCCCCCAAACAGAGGAGATAGGCCGGCCGGCGGGTACCCTTATGAGGAGGTATGGCCAACTTGGGTCCCAGCAGTTCACCGATTGCTTGGATAAAGGGGAAATTCGTTGCTATTATTGGTTGCCCAATGACCCCGACAGTAGGCACTGAGCCCGTAGCAGGAGAAAAAACCACCTTTGGAAATTTATGTCACCCCGGGAATCGAACACTGGCCTTCCTGCTACGAATCCGACACTCTACCACCTGAGCCACTGACCCGCCTTCTCCCACTACCTAATCCTAACTAATTTTGACCTCCTTCGATCGCCATCGAGAGGAGATCGATGCGCACGCACCCTCTTATCTATATCGACCCCTACTGCGATCCTTGTCTATGACAAGGATCCCACGTGACGTCACGGCCATCGCAGGAGGGATCGATATCGATTCACGCGAGATCTCGATGTGTAACCAGTACGGTTACACCGTCTTTTTCGTTAATATCTCCTAAACAAAGCCGCGGATAACATTTTTGCAAAGGAATATATCGTTTCAAATGATCTCAGGAAAGTCCCATTTCCGGGATATTCAGGAATTTTGGGACACCCTGTATAGCCGTCATACAGAATTTGAACTAGTAATGAAAATCATGCGATCAGAATTAGTTAGAATTAGGTGCGCGGGGCGGAGAGGGCCGGCCGGACCACGCATACGAACATCCAGGAGTAGTATTTTAAAATTGGAAGCTCACCTTATATGTGTATCACCGTATATAGAATATCGTTCGACGATCGTTGTGATATATCTGTAGAAACAGTTAACGAGCGGTCGCATCATACTGACGCATACGCACAGCACGGCCATGCACGTATAGGCAAAATTCAATGTAGTAGTAGCTGCAGTTTTTCGCAAATATCTCAAAAACTAATGCTGAGCGGCAGTTACTTGTATAGAAAAAAGTTGTTCAGAGTGTTAAGTTTTACAACATATTAAAAAATCATCGAAATCGGTGAGGTGGGACCTTTTATGCACAATTACCAAAAATATGAATGTTTGCAATGCCCCGCGCACGATGCATGTATATTTAAGTTATTTTTCATTTCTGTGCTCAAACACAGTCGGTTCTAGGACCATGTACCGTTGAGAGATGACTAGAAGGTCCCCAAGGGGGCACAGAGGCAAGAGGGATCTATTGTTCTGCATAGCAGTAGTAGTGTGTGTGTGACCGCTTCGGCCAATAGAAGGCGCGCACCTTCCAAGCTAACCAATCGGGCGCGCATTCTTGTCTACGTCACCGCATTCCTGCCAGGGATCTTCTTGTCATTTTTCAGCGGTACGTCCATCATGTTTCTTTCTCGTGCGCAAGCTAAACATATGTGTTAAGAAAGTAATCTCTGTATGCATGCATGAGAGGGATGCCGAAGCAACCCGAGCGTTGCTGTGCCAAGCCGAGGCTGGTTCGTGCTCAAGTCGCATAGAGTGTACGCGTGTAAAAAGTATCCCCGCGAATATAGAAAGAGCGTATTACAATAATATACTATTATATACTGTTTGTATATTGCAGAAGATATTTAGACAATAAATATCATTGTTTTCAATAAACTAGATGGTATTATTTACTGTCCGGTTTGGTGTCGTTCGGTTTTACCTCGCAATAATATGTAATAGTTAAACTTGATAAAGAGAAGTGTAACATTTAAACACCAAAGAATATACGGATCTTGTTCTCAAATACTGGTCTCCAACATTCTGTGAATTTCGTCCAAGCCTCTCCGCTATCCAGTGCCCGGGGGCACGAACCTCTCTCGTCTCCTAACATAAGCCTGCATTCTCCTTACAAACGAAATTTAAGTTTGACCTTCATGCTCGGAGTTCAAGGTAGTTTAAGGGTCACGTCACACGGCACATATTTGAACATATTTTTTACTTATATGTAGTTATTTTAAAAACACATTGAAAACTACGAAAAAAATTACACATGAAGAATTCTGTTACTGTGACAAAATTTAAGGCGATATTCTGGGGGCCACCCTGCATACGGACTATCTTTCTGAAATCGAAACATTTGATTGAACTGTTAATTTATTTCAGTAGAATAACGTGCGAAAGTGGTGTCCGTAATTAGTTTTGCGAATGCGAGCTACGCACCTCTTGTAATTGCAATTAAAACTAAAAGTTGCAATTATAAAGCATTGCCGAGGGATTGTTCCCCGGTAATGCGATATAATAATAATAGACTCTGCGAACACCGTGCAAAAACAAAATTGGATCCGGGTATCGTTTAATTAAAGTCCCGTCGAAACGGTCGTTCTTAAATTTCTATTTAATGCCCGGCAGAGAGCGCGGGCGGGTGATAAATAACACATGAAATTGGCGAATGCGAGGTTTAATTAAAAGTGGGGAGAATGCATAAAGCATTTCTAGCCGGAGGAGACATCATTCCCAAAAAAGTGTCGTGCGGTCCGACGTTCGCCATTGCTTCCGCTCGGAGCCGATTTCCAAGTTATGTGTACAATCAATTAATTGCGCCTGGGTGATGCGGTCGCGGCAAATTAATCCAAATAGAAACTAATTATCTGATGCGTCGGCTGATCGGTTGAAGCGCATGGCATTTCCAATGATTGCGCGGATTACGATACGCTGTCGGGCTTATTTTAATAATCCACTGCATCGCCTGTATTATGAATCGCTTTGCCGTCTTTTATTAATCCATTTAGCTGGTTGATAAGAGGCGGAGTGGTAATTGACGAGTGACTCGGTTCTGATTTCTGTTTTCGAGACCTCCGTGAGGGATTGCAACTGTCGACTGAGCTTTCATTCTGGGGGCCAAAAATTGTCCACTTTTTCGAATGTAATATTATACGATTCGACGAGAAAATGATGAAGCTTTAAATTCTAGTGCGAGGAATCCAAGTTTCAGTGTGCATAGTTCACTAGTTTAAAAGTTACACTCTCATAGTCTTGGACTCCTCGCACTAGAATTTAAAGTTTCATTGTTTTTTCGTCGAATTGTATGATATCAGTGAAAGTTTAACCCAACTATCTCTTCTAGCAGCTGGCATAGTGAATTTTGGGTTGCGAATTCTTGGTTCAATTTTTCTCGTACCTTCCACTAGTCATTTCGATCGGGTGGATAAAGAATAGAAGCTCTAGGACCTCCCCAAAAGTTAGCAGCTTGATCAGTGAACGTCAGAACACTGCCATGAGCGAACAGTTTAACGGAAACGTGCAAGCAACGTGACCGATCCCGAGAATCGTTAACACCCGCGGTCAGTTACAAGCCATCGGTACACACCGTTCCAGAGTGCACAGTTAATTTCCGCGCTGGTCGTCGACATCTAATCAAACAAAGTGGATTAATTAGAAGAGCAGGTTGCCACTTATTCGCGTGGCGTTCCCCCGTAACAACAAACCGGGCGTCACGGTATTTACCAAACACGGTGCGGCGTGGCGCCCATGATTTGGCGCTGACACCGGCTCTATTTCACCCTTGCCTTCGCCACCGGGAACCTGGACCACTTACCATAATTTCCTGCAATCTCATTCACTACAATTTTCTATTTCTGAACGTGTCATCGAGCTGCTCGGAATGTTCATTTTTTGGACACTATTCAATTCATGATTTTAGGATAAAGATTTAAGAAATCAATTTTTCTGAAAACTATTAAACACACTGGTGTACATATAATGATTATTTAAATAAAAATAAATTTTTTTAAAATACCACGTTTTTAACACATTACCGACCGGTGATTATTGCATAATTTTGATAAATCTATGGTACATGGCTAAACACTTTTTAATGGAACCTTCAATGGCAACAGCAATTTCCATTGAGCACTAACAAGTCACCCACAATATCGTCGTCTAATAGTATCATTTAAGATTGCAATGTAAAAGAAAATTTCTATGCTTTCTTTTGGTACTGCATAATGATTGAAAATCCTATTAATAGGCTTCCGGTAGGTAAAGTGTTAAAACGGACTAAAAAGTATAAAATCATTTTTACAGATAGTCCTGAAAATTTGTGATTGCGAATTTTGAATAGATAATAAAAGAAATCGATTTTGCAAAATCCTGAAGTCGTAGATAAATTTTGAGACCAGATCAGCGTGAAAAAATCTACGGGAAATGATATATAGCATGTTAAAAAAAAATTTGTTCCGCGCGTGGTACTGGAGAAACCACATTTTCTTGAGATTCTACATGTTTAACGAATTTTCTCAACGTTAAAAAAACGTTCGTACCATAATCTCCCTATTTTTCCTATATTCTGCAAAGTTTCAGCTTTAATTGTTAAAAAATTTCATCGCTCTACCACATTTCTATCGAAAGTTCTTTGATTTTGCATCAAGTTTGGTCTCAGTTGGGTATTTGCCCGATTCAGCGGTCAAAATTCAATTTAAAAAATTTTACATAAATTGTAAAATTTTTGTGGCTTGAGTTAGTGGAATGTCTGAGGAACAATCTCCCATCATTCGTTTTCCCATTCATGTATCCATTAAGCACTGAAATTTGTCGGAAGTTGAAGTTCCGTTAACCCGCTTTCATTTCTCAATGAATTCACCTATTAGCAATTCTTACCTTATTTACATACACTAACAGATTTTTGTTTTATAAAAGTTTTTTTAGCTAAATATAGGGTGTACTTTTAATAGAAATTCACTGTTGTACCATATACATGTTTGTAATTATTAATATTTAAAGATAACCAACGATGAGTCACTTTCTTGATGATTCTAAGACTTTGGTAATGATTTCGTTATGCTTCCGGGAGCGTCCCGGTGTTTATTTCTGTGCCATTGTATTCTTTGAAGTTTTCTGATTAAGATGCAAGAAAAATTGGATTTGACTACGACTAACTCCGTGTTTTATAGTTGATTTACGGAAAAATGGCCATCGCGCGGGCGCGAAAATAGCAGCATTTCTCACAATCTGCATGTTCGCATTCGCTATATTTTCGTATTTACTTAAGTAAATAATAAATAATAATAATAAACACGCAATATACACTAAAATAAGAAAACAGTATACACATGAAATTTAAATAATATACAGGGTGGTGCAATATCTATGTCCACTTTGAATATTGTCGTTATTTGTAATAATATGAAAAAATATTATGAACAAAATTTGCACGGTACAGAGGGGGACATGTTGTGGCATAAACATTTTCTGCGTGGGTGGAGGCATGGAGGAGATTTCAAGGTGACCTCGATTTTTTTAAATCAAAAGATCTACTTTTTGTATCATGAATCGATAGACTATCGAATTCTGAGTAAAAATGTATTGACCTCCACAAGTCTTAAATCTAATAGTTAACGAGATATTATCGAAATAATTTTCTTTCTTCTTTTGATAATATCTCGTTAACTATTAGGTTTAGGACATACGAAGGTCAAAACTTTTATAATTAGAATTTGACACTCTATCGATCTATGGTATAAAAAAAGGACATTCTGTTTACAAAAATCAAGGTGACCTTGAAATCTCCTCTATGCCTCCACCCACGCAGAAAATGTTTTTGCCACAACATGTCCCCCTCTGAACCGTGCAAATTTTGTTCATAACATTTTTCCACACTATTATAAATAACGGAGATTATTCTTTATAATCACTATTTTAAAAAGATATTTTAAGTATAAATGATTATACTTTTTGATAGTGTACATAAAATAGACGATTAACGTTAAAATATTGATTATAATCCGCAGTACCCGATTGAAAAATAGCTACAAACTTTACAATCTGATACGCTTCTCTTTATGGACAAATTTTGCATTTAAAACATTCGTTTTAGTAAAAACGGCATACAGTACAAAAAGTAGAAATCGCAAGCTTTAAAATGGTTGTTTTTTCATCAAATTTGGATAAATTTTGGCAAAGTTACAGCAGTGTCAATATTGAGCGAATTTTGAACTAGCTGTGGCCGCTGAAATCGGGCAATACCCCACTGTGCGGCGCGGAGCGGCGGTAGCGTATTCAGAGTTGTCAGGCAGCCGCTACGCTGTACGTGGCGTGCTAATTTCTGCGAAGCACTAACTTCAAACACAGCTGCCATAGGTAAAAAATTGGCGTAGCGAGTTCATGGGGTACTCAAACGAATCGGCTGAATCTCTGCTTCAATCTGACGTTCAGATCATGGTATTGCGATCATTTTTCGCCGAGATATAGCGAGTTAAAGGAAAAATGGAAATTGTTTATATTTTAAGCATATTTTCAGAAACACCTTGTGTATCGAAATGTTAATGAAATTGAAAAAACAAAAGAAGTGCCTTGAAGAGTAAGAAACGCACTTTCTATTGTTTTTTTTCAACAAGGTTGTACAATAATGTTTTCGCTTCCTGGAGCCAGTTAAAGTTAAAAAGCCCATATTTACTTCAATGTTGAATAACTCGAATACAAAAAATCACATAATATTCAACAACCGCACAATTTACACAGGAAACATAGCCCTTCCTAATGATATTAACGCGATTTATCCAAAAAATTTTTTGCTCCCCGTGTAATGTTCCAAAGTTGCACAAAATTTTTGTTAACCGTCAATGTTGTCTTCATCTCGCTATAACTCTGTAAAAAACCAACATAGAAACAATTTGAAACAGAACATCTAAAACTAGAGGTTCCAGGCTTCCAAACCATTGTTTAACGATATCGATACGGCAATTTTTGACGGAGTTATGATCACGTAAAGTGGGACCAATTTTTCGGGTTCGCACAAGTGATCCCTTAATTCTTTTGAGGACTGTATTATTTACCAAAAAGCTAGTGGCTCGGCCAGGTCGGTTTTAGAAACTCCGAGTTCAGATTCATGATCAACGACCTTGCAAACATTGTTTCTGAAATGTTCAATTAAATCTGAAGTGTCTCCATGTCTGGGTCACATTTTGGCGCTTTGGGACCACCGTGCGTCGCCATTGCCGTGGCATCGCCGGTTGTTGTCGGCTCGATTTAATGCCTTGAAAATGTTAATTTCACCTGGGGCGGTGAGAATCTCGTTTATCGTCGTGTTCACGGGCCGGGGCTAGTTCGTTAAAACCGTCCTCTTGGTGTCGAAGACTATAACGAGATTCGTCGGGGACGGGGTTCGACTATGAGGGTGGGAAAGAAAGAGAACGTAACATGGTGAGAGAGAGAGGGAGAGAGAGAGAGAAAGCGACGTAATTCGACGTGAATAACGAGGAGGGGCTGATACAGATGTTCCCGAGACGAGGTTTATCGGAATTCACTGGATTCAAACGAGCCTCCCACAACCACCCTCCCTTTCAGCCTCTGCTCTTCTTTTGTCCTCCCGGCCGCCGCGTCGAATCGATTGTATTTTCACCTTGGAAGTGTATACCCACGTGGAACACAACGAGACGTTCAACGGGTTTGTTATTGAATCGTTTGAAGGCCCTGGCCACTGTAATAACTGATTCCGGGAATCGGTGACCCGTTGTTGCACGCAGATTCGATGAAGCGGGGGTGCACCGTTGGTCTATGTAGACGACAACACTGACGGGAACTCGACGGCTCAAGTATAGTCAATCGCAGTAATCCATGATTACATTTCACTGGGATTCGCTTGGTTACATGTCCACAACCCACCCCCATCATTTAATCACCGGTGGCTGATACATGCCGATTTTCCTGAAACTTTGAAGTTACCTGCACTTCGATCGTGCCCGTTTTTTACTTTAACACATTACCGACCGGTGATTATTGCATAATTTTGAAATATCTATGGTACACGGTTAAACACCTTTTAATGGAGCCTTCAACAGCAACACCATTTTTCATTCTGAACAAACAAGTCACTCAGATTGTAGTGTAAAAGAAAATTTCTATGCCTTCTTTTGGTACAGCACAATTA
Organism: Lasioglossum pauxillum; assembly: GCA_933228785.1. Taxonomy (NCBI): domain Eukaryota; kingdom Metazoa; phylum Arthropoda; class Insecta; order Hymenoptera; family Halictidae; genus Lasioglossum; species Lasioglossum pauxillum. The sequence goes on along the minus strand of OW121706.1, from coordinate 13,506,626 downwards.
TTGAAAGTCCTATTAACGAGCTTTCGGTAGGTAAAGGGTTAAGGGAGGAATCAACCCTTTTGTCCGAACCACGCGTTATTTACGGGCTGATAAATAGCAAATAGAATGAAATATCGAAAAATGGTTCAAGTGAAAATTGTATCGTCTCTCTGGCCCCATAAATTCGAGTAAAATTGTTTTTGAGGGAATCAGTATTTTGAAAAAACATTTTTCACACAGATTTATCGGTCCAGGAATACCATGTAGCTTTTACTTCAACCATTTCTCGATGTCTTTATCTACCCTCAATGACAAACCGTACATAACACTCGAAGGGACACAGGAATTGAAACAAAAGGATCCACGACGCAGTCACTATGGTCCGAGTTCCCAGCGGGCGGTGTACAATTATTTCAAAATTCTCTGCAGGAGAGTACATTTGGACGATCAAAGCGACTTTCGTGTAAAGAATTTTATCACTCGTTGAGCCCCGTAAGAAAGTACGTCGCGGCACTGGCGGAATCAGTGCTGTGGCAACGCGGCGCACTAAAAGTGCATAATTACCGTGTCCGGGGATGCTTGAATCCGTTCGAGTTGCAGCAGTCGCGTGCGAATCGCGAGTGCAAGCGCCTCGGATGCAGAAGGGGTTGAATACACGACCGGAAACCGGGACACCGGGCCCGGCTGCTTTCTGCTTCGAGCGTACCAATGCAGACACGGCTCTGTCAACCACCTTTCACCCTTTTCCAACCCCCTCTTCTCCTTTACCGTCACCATGGCGTTCATTCCCGCGGAGACAAAGAAAACTCTTCGCCAATGAACGGGTCCCGAAAACAAACTTCCCAAAGGGACGGATTTTTTTATTTTTGCGTGTCCTTTAATTCGTTGAATCGACTTTTAATTGCATTCCTCGCATTTTTGCTTGTTCTCCTTCTTCTTCATCCCCTCAGCTCCCCGTTGCATGTAATTCCGTGTATTGCGATGGAACCGGCGCGTAAGCACCCCGCGGAATTGCACCGCTGTACGCTTACGAAGTTTCCCAGATAAAACTGGACCCACTTTGCACCCCTCCAACCACACAGATGCACACATCGCCGCGTAGATGTGTCGAATGCAACGCGGTTACTCTTTTCCATCTGTGTGCCAAGCGCGCTGCTTTTATTGCGGAACTTTCTAAACTGTTTATTGTTTGATTCATTCCGCTGCTTTGCTTTGTTCGCGGTGTTGTCATTAGCAGATTTTCTTCAGCTTCCGGAACAATAATGCTCGAGTGCTCGTGGTTTGTGGATGGATCAGCTTAGTAGCCGAAGTTCGAAAAGTTATTGTTTGTGGATTTTGCTCTTGCGATTATGCCGAGCTGCAAGAGAGAATAAGATGGATGTTATTCCAGAATTTTGGTTTTTATTGTAGTTTTAGTCTACTGAAATTGTCGATGCTGGAAATACGATTTTGAATGATCCAACTGATTTTGCGATTTTTTTACGATAAAGGTTTATTATTATTATCAGTTTAATGTGTTGTTTAAGAATTATTTGAGCAAAAAATACATTTCTATTCGTTCACATTTTACTGCGTAAATTTTATAATTTGCAAAATTTTTAAAGGCATGGAAATTATAAAAATCAAATTGTAACTGGTATAAAAATTTATATTTGCATAAGCGTATGAATATTTTTCTTTTTTCGCGAAATTTCAACCAGAACGTGTACAAATCGTAACCACAAAATTGTGGCAGCATAAAAATTGTGAAAATAAAACTGTAACTGGTATAGAAATGTATATCTTCCCCGCTCAGACAAGCGTAAAAATATTTTTCTTTGACAAAACAAAAAAATATGTGGTCTCTCAAGCGGAAGCTACAACGTGAGCGGAAAACGTTTCGGGTTGAACAAACCGCGTTCCTCCGAGGATCATTACAATCATCCCAACCAAAATATTTTCGACTTCTCTGGAGCAGTTGGGGTATATTTTCATTATTATTGAAACTGTTTACACGATTTCCGATAATCAACGGTGTGTACGCTTCGGAAAAGCGGATTGCGCGCTAACGACATAAAACAAAGTAGCTTCCGCGCGTTAACTGTTTTCCATGCGTGACAAACCCTCGGATATTGGACACGGCGACACAGAAGACACAAAGGTGTAAATAATCCATTCGCATGAAAAAGAATTTTTAACCTTTTGCCGTGTAATTAAATTTCAAATTTTATCCATTCCCCCTCATCTTCTAAAGCTCGGTATCGTGCAATATTTAAAAATGTTTAAAGCAGTTGCTATTTATATGATTAATTTTGGTCTATCACTCAATTTAGAATAGACCAATTATTGGAAACAAAACAGTTTTAAATTAGTTTTTGCTTATTCGCTATCCTTTTCTATATTCTAATTACAAGAAGGAATACTACTGTAGGTACACGATATACACTACTGCTCAAAAGTATGTGGACACTTCCTTCTTCTCTACAAAACGTAGTTTAAGTTAGTATGAAAAACATTTAGAACAATTTTGTCATTTGCAATTATTATTATTATATCATTGTGTATATTGTGATATCATAGCACAATAGAACATTACAATACGACATTTTCCTTTGCAAAAATGTTATCCGCGGCTTTGTTTAGAAGTTATTAACGAAAAACACGGACCAATCAGAGCGCGACCTAGATACAAGTTGCCACAGTCGGCCCAGCGCACAGTGGGCCAGATCGGCGCGCTAGCTGTTCACGCGTATTTCACCATTATTTCAAAACATAAAGACCACATTAAATATATCTTCGGATTCGTCTCGGCATCAGCTATAATATTATTGAATAAAAAATATATAGTTATAAATAAATTATGAAGGTAAACACCATTTTTTATTAAAAAAAAGAAATTATTGAAATTTTTTGTATTGAGATTTGTAGAAGACTGAGTACTGATTACTTTTTGTAGGAAACATTTTTTTGTTACATCACCGGAAATGTCTGTAAACTCGTGTGAATAATGAATAATATTTGAAAACTGGCTATTCAGGCATTCAAACAAGAGTAATTCATAATTATTGAATGAATGAAGTTTATTACATTTAATGAAATAACAAAAATGTGTTATTACTGTCTTATTTAAAAAATTACAAAAATTCAAACAAGATTAAGTATTATATTTTACAAAGTTCCTAACTATATTCGATTGATCATACGGATTTTCTGCTTATAACTCTGTTTATCTATGAATAAACAAAAATCTATACTATAATTCCTCTTAACAAAGGTAAAATACAGGTCTTTAATATGGAAAAACTGCTCTGATGCTATACTACGATGCTGTTACTATAATCTCTCAAATACAAATGATACAACTGTGAGCTAGTAATAAGTTCGAATGTTTATCAATGGTCGTATAATCTAAAAACTTCATAAGATAGGTCTGGGTTAGGTCTTTACACTCTAAGAGCTGCTGAGTGGTCGTCAATGAATCTCGCGCAACGCGATTCGGCGCGGAATTGCGTGACACGCGACGCTTTAAACCATCATAATTTCCAAGTTTGGATCGATTTGGATGTGAAATTTGCAGGATCTTTTAGAGGAGACGTTGCTGAAAATGTTCCACTTTGTTAGAGCACGACACTATATAACACTTTTAACTTATCCCTTGTCAAAGGTGAAAAACTTTGACGGTATTCCTTGGTTGACTAAGTATTTTTTTTTATAACAAATTATGAACACTAATGTTTAGTTCCTGGTGCGTTCTCAAGATAGATATACATTTTTCATACAAAAACAAATTGGGCAATTAATCTTTAGTAGGTTTTCCAGGACATCGTTATGAAGAAAAGGAATTTATTCGGTGATAAATCGTATCTGAAAAAGTTTGATCTTTGAACGCTTATTGTAACGAGAGTTTTTAATAACTTTAATTAATATTATCGTTTTTGAATGTAATGGACATTTAAGAAACATTGTACATTCGTTAAAAATCGATATGAGGACTTAGATTTTTTAGCTCATGAACAGCTAGCGCGTCGATCTGACCCACTGTGCGGCGCGCCAACTGTCTCTTGGCCGACTGTGGCAACTCGCGTCTAGGATCGCGATCACAGTGGATCCGATGTCGGACGATTCGGCCGACGTCCGACGCATCTGTCTCTTTTTTCGAGCGTGTGAAAAAGAGACACAACGTCGGACGTCGGCCGAATCGTGCGACATCGGATCCACTGTGATCGCGCCCTAGGTCGCGGTCTGATTGGTCCGTGTTTTTCGTTAATAACTCCTAAACAAAGCCGCGGATAACATTTTTGCAAAGGAAAATGTCGCTTGAAATGGTCTCAAGAACCACCCCCTTTCGGGAAGTTCACGAATTTTGGAACATCCTGTATAATGAAAATGCAATAATATATTTATTAGTTATTCACATTTGTCAACACTAGGGGTGTGCGAGAACCCGAAATATCGGGAACCCGATGGTCGGGACGAGTCGAGAAGTGGTCGAGTCGGGTCGGGTCGGGTTCCCGAAAATTTCGATATTCCCGAAACTTTCGAGATTTCCGAAAATTTCGAGATTCCCGAAGAAATCGGGTAGCCGAAAATTTCGACAATATGACATAAGTCACCCTTGAAAAGAATTTGTGATGGACAACATTCTTTCAATCTCGAAAACATCTAGAATAAAAAATCGGTAACAATGAATGTATTCATTAAAACGAATATAAATGATAACTGGGTTCTCGAAATTTTCGGGAATCCCGATAAATTCGAGAATCTCGAAATTTTCGAGTACCCGTCCCGATCCTGAAAAAATGTCGTGTTCCCGTCCCTTCCCGATATTTCGGGTTCTCGCACACCTCTGGTGATTGAAATCTAAAACGTTTTATTTTACTTTGAATTTTCTGACTTTGTCTTTAGAACGCTGTGTCTCATCACAGAATTATCTAAAATGTATAATATCTTGGATTTGGGAGCTTTAAAAGGTTGTTACCTTATAGGAAATAATTGTTTTTCAATGTATTAAAGTTGAAAAATTGAATTTTGGCCACGAAAACAGGGTCTCCAGACCACTGTGCGGCGGGGGGCAAACGGATCCGAGCGTCACCGGCAGAGTGTTAATCTTCGATACATTGAAGTTGAATTTTGTCTTGCAGATCAGAAAAGGATTCTTTTTCTTTGATACCTACTTGATAATTGATGAAATTTCAACAAAAATCGATGAAATCCCAACAAAAACATCCTGTAAACAGGAGCCAAGTTCCTATCGCTGTAAAAAGTTGTGAGGTTAAACAAAATACGGCCAAGTTCGTTAGCTTATAAATACTTCTTGCAATACTGAAAAAAGCGTTTGTAAAAATTAGTTTAAAAGAACGCTATTTAATTTTTAAAGAGTTACACGGAGGGCTAAATTATTCAAACTTGGCCGTTACTTTTTAAACCCATGGCGGTAAAAGGTGTTAGGTAGCGGCCAAGTTTAAATAATTTAGTCCTCCATGTAACTCTAACACATTACCGATCGGTGATTATTGCATACTTTTGAACAACCTATGGTGTACGGCTAAACACTTTTTAATGGAACCTTCAATAGCAACAGCAATTTTCATTGTGAACGAACAAGTCACGCTCAATAACGTCATCTAATAGTTTCATTTAAAATTGCAATGTAAAAGAAAATTTCCATGCTTTCTTTTGGTACAGCACAACTATTGAAAATCCTATTAATAAGCTTCCGGTAGGTAAAGTGTTAAAAATTAAATAACGTTCTTTTAAACTAATTTTTACAAATGCTTTTTTCAGTATTGCAAGAGGTATTTCTAAGCTAACGAACTTGGCCGTATTTTGTTTCATCTCACAACTTTTTACGGCAATAGGAACTTGGCTCCTGTTCACAGGATGTTTTTGTTGGGATTTTTATTTGCAACATTGCAACACGACCAACGATAGGAGATTAAAACAGTGGTTGTGTGCTTGTAGCGTTGATCTGCAATCTGGTAATGCTGTTGAAATAATTTTGAACAGAACGGAATACCTAAAAATGTGGCGTAACCTGAAAATTGTTACCGTCAATTTCAATAATATGAGTTTTCGAATCGCGCGTTTAATCAGTTTTAATCATTTAATCAATTTCGAGGATCTCGAAATTTTCGGGTACCCGTCCCGATCCCGAAAAAATTTCGTGTTCCCGACCGGACCTGATATTTCGGGTTCTCGCACACCCCTAGTCAACACATAGCTATGCACTAATAACAATTTCCATATCATTTGTATTGTAGCACAAATCAGAACAATTAGGTAATGCGATCACTAGACTGCGCATTTCATGCATTTTTAGCAAAAATGAGTAGACGCATTTTAAGGCAGTAGAGAGATTAAACTAATTTAAAAGCATCAATGTACTATCTTCAACTTGTTAAAATGATTACCGTATTTCTTTTTACGATATTTTGACAAAAAATACAAAGGAATTAGCAAAAATTGAAAGTATAGTACAGGTTTGAAATCAGATGATTATAAGACAAAGTTTCCAATATATGCTAGTACGATGTTCCCCTCGGGATTACAATTCTTTCAACTCCTGCACTAATTTTTTCGATGCAAATACTAATAATATAATACTAATAGGATAAAAAAATTAATGCAAAGATTGCCGCGATTAATACAAGCGGTAATATGTAATCGCGGTTGATGTAATCTTACAATTAGATTAAAGGTATGTTTTGGTAAGTTTCCACATAGGTAGTCTTTAACTTGTAACGTTAGATATTTCATAAGAAAGTAATAAAGATCGATTTCAGTCACTATTTTAAATGCTTAAGTAACTTTTGGGCGTTGCTATTACACATTTCCCAAGTGTCCACATACTTTTGAGCGGTAGTGTAAGTAACATTTCGGCCCCAGTATTTTCGGATGTATCGGGACATAAGTTTCTGCGACTTTGCCTATTTGGAAAGAGTTTGTAAAGTCGAGGTGGTATTCAGAAATTCCATTTTCACTGGCGCGTATCATAATTGGATCGATTCGTAAGCGAACCGGCGCGCCGCCTCTGGAAAAACACCGGGGCACAAGTTTCTTCGAAATGCAGAGTGGTGTAATCGACGTTCTCGGCGCGCAGTGCCACTCATACAACCGTTTTCACGGGTTCTGTCCCATTATTGTTTCACGGATGGAGTACGGACAAAGCTTATCACCGTTTTCACGGTTCTGTTCCGTCATTGTCCCGCGGACGGCAGTCGGACAAAGAGTTTTCAAGTCGTATAAAGGGTGTCCTACGCACCGGTAACATAATGGAACATCTTTCCTCGGTCTTCGTCCAACGTGACGTTCGTCCGTCTCTGTCCTCGGCTTTTCTCATCCACTTAGACTCTTTGACTTCAACGGTGGAATATAACGTCGAAATAGGAACAGGATTTTTTGTCGGCCTTCTCGAAACAGAAACTGCCGGAACCGGAATTTGAATTATCGCGACCGTAAATGCCCTCGTTTTCGAAATCGTCGCCCGACCCGCAATTATCAAAATGGCCTAACCACCGAAATAATGTAATCGTCGATTTTCAGAAAACTTCACGGAAACTATCTCGACAAGTGCTCGGTATTCATACGAAAACTAGAGGGTTGTTGTTGCTCGCTCGCTTCGCTCGTTCGCGGGTAGGACTACTTTTGCTAGAGGGTTAGTGGTACGCATGGCTAGTATAGGGCCTACAGCTATTAATTTGGTGTGTTACTCTCCAAGGGCCACACAAAGAACTTCCCGATTCGTTAGTTGCAGTATATTATTATCATTATTTAGTGTATGTTTTAAGAAGATTATACGTTTTCAGGGAAATTCAATAGTTTTCTACTTATCAAAATGTTTGCTATATGGCGTCGCATAGTGGCCGAAACCTGGACAAAATTCGATTTTTAACTTTTGTTTAAAAGACCAAAACCATTTCTGTTACATCTTTAACAATACCCTGAAGTTTATGAAAAACAAGTAAAATGAGTTAAAAGTTATTAAGTATAAGTAGATATTTATATTTAAGTATCGTCGTTATTCGCTCATCGCTTTAATTTCATAATATTTGTGTTTGTTCAAACTCCTCGTACACAGCTACAGTTGCATGTAAAATTATTAAAAAATTTGCTATATAGCTCTTTATACATTGTATCGGTAAAAAATATTAAAAATTTTTTTTGAATATGTTTAATAATTATTTTCGAGTTTCTTAGTTGACCAGCGTATTAACTCGATTTTGAATTAAAAAAGTAAGTTTCCAATGCGTAATTTAATATGTTCCCCTCATAACGGAAGAACGAGACTAGGATAAATGTTTTTCTTAAAGTATCCTTAAAGTTATGAAACAAACCCCGTTTGCCGATTTTTGCCCATTGAAAAGATATTAATAATATAATACTGTATGTATTTTCTTGTAGACAGTTAAGTGCGAATACCCAGAATCAAGAAAGGCTATTTATGTGAATCTGTTGTAAAAAAATTAGCTTGAATTAAGTTTATTTCATGTGTTAATAACATTTTAAAGTTAATAACAAATTGTTATTAACAAATAAATATATTTAAAAATAAATATACCAGTTAATATGTGCTCGTTGACAGAAGTTGACATATAATGTGCTCGTTTTTACATTCGAACTTTAGATTTTGTTTTGTATTTTTTTTCGCAAATATCTTACATGTAATGGCAAGCGGTTTTACAATAGATTTGGAAAAATTTGAAATATATGCTAAAGAAACTGCGGAAATATTTATTAATTTGTACGGATGGTATAGGATGCCCCCTTCTGCACATAAAGTGCTACTACATGATAGTAATATTATGCGGAAGTTGGTTCTACCTATAGGTTATTTTTCTGAAGAAGCTCAAGATTCTGGAAATAATATATTTAAAGATTCTAGACGCTATAATAGTAGAACTTGTTCTCGTAAAAGCAATAATGAAGACGTAATGAATTATCTTCTTATTTCGTCGGATCCTAGTATCAGTGCTAATAGATTACAGAAAGATAAAAGGACAAAAAAATTATCAACCGAAGCGAAAACATTAATCAAGTGGGTTGATATAAACAATATAAGTAACAATGAAAATGATGATGATGTTGTTTCAGAAGATTCAGTTAATAATGACACTATTTCTGATGAATCTTTAGATATTGAAGATTGCTTTGAAAATCTCGAAGAACATAATATTACTATTTAGAAAGAGGCAGAATAAAATTGTGTTCAGTACATAAAACATAAAATTAAATATTCTCGCATTAATATAAATAAAAAGAAAAGATAAAAATTTAAAACAAAAAAAACAAAAAAATTAAAAAACACAAAAAACCTGATTTCAAAATCAGCATCCCCAATAACTCATATATATCAATTTTCAAAAAAATCCATTCAGTTTTGATTTTTCGGTCCGCCATATTGAATCGACCATTTTGATTAAAAATTTGAAATCTACGTCCAAAACAACCTAGAGATACCGATTTTCTAAAAATTTACTGCAGAATTCACTGAGTTATCGAATTTTGTCCATTTCAGCCGGATTTCGGCCACTGTGCGTCGCATTAACCCTCATCCGTCCCTCATTTCGCGAACTGAATCTGTCCCTCGGTGTCAAATTGACACAGTGGTAAAATATCGACGAAATAACAAGATAGAAAGTTATTTTTCGATATTTTTGTATTCAAATGGATGCGTTAACATCTGCATCTTAGTTTTTGCACAATTTTCGCATAAAATAAAGCGATGTGTGGGACATATTGCTTTTTGGACAAATCACATCGGGCACTATGTATATTAGCATTCGGTCATTTCTCACATATGTGACACCGGGCTCGTTTTTTTGTTGGTGGAGTATGCATTATACGATTACTACAAGACGGTACAATCACTGTTGGTATACCCTTTATTTGTACAACAAGTGCAGTCGCATTAGATCCTCGCGGTAGATGTGTGCGAAACGTAATACATATACGAATGCACCAAAGAATGTCCAATTTCAATAAAAAAAAGGCGTCGACGATATTTTTTATTTTTATTCCACGTTGCATTGAGTGAAGGAAATATTATAAAAGCATTGCATGCTGATATATCTAACATATTAGCAACAATTGCCATTGGTCATCTATTTGTTTCGCGCTTACATCTGTATGTGCCCACCATCTCCATATCATCGAGGACATCGACGCGACGCCGCCTGTCGTAGCGTTATAATACTTTATTATTTCAGGATTTTTTATCTACTTCACTACTCATTTGCTTTGACGTATGGTATGTACTAAGTAGAATAACAAATCGACTTTTTTTTGTCACATAAGACACCATTGTACCTTTTAGTATGTGTTCAAAAACAAACTCCGAATGATGAAGTGGCTTCTTCTTCGTATCGAGTAAAATTTGTGGAATTTCTTTTCTATGTTTTCGTATGGTCTCTACAAGCGTCATCTTTTGTTTTTGTAATATAATTACTAATTCGTGTGAAGTAAAAAAATTGTCACACATAACATTGCGTCCACCCAAACCTTTAACTAATTGTAGCACTACGCGTTGACCCTGCTTTACTTCTGTGTGGCAGTTTCGATCGCGTCCCGTGTAAATTTCCATACTATATGAGTAATACGTTTTCTTCTAATTTAGAAAAAATCAATTTTCCTTCAATTTCCGAATGCCGTATAAATTTCTCATTGAAATAATGGTGATTGAAAAACTCCGCGACAGTACGTAAGAGTACATGTGTCATATTGACACACAGGGACTCTTTCGTAACAAATTCGACTTGCAGTTTTGACATTATTATTTTTCATGAACAATGCTAGGTATATGTGTTTCGCATTAAAAAAATAAAAGTCACAAACTTTCGGGCAAATTTACCGACAAATAACAGAACAGTACCCCTTAATTCGCGAAAACTGTGTTAAATTGAAACGAGGGACGGATGAGGGTTAAACCAATATCGTATGCTCGTTGCTCGCGAAAAAAAAATTTTTAAAAAATGAAAAAAAATAAAAAATGAATTAAAAAATTTTTTTATGTAATTACGTTTCTTTCTTCGGTGGAAAACTTCCGTCCTCTAGTATAAATTGTATTGTTGAATCAACTCCTTTCGAAAAAAACTAAAAAAATAAACTATTTGACCAAAATGGATCAAAATCTAATCAGCTCTAAGTTACAGCGGGGCACATCGATTGCCATTCATCATTCCGATCGCGTTGTTACTTTTTCAGAAAACGTTAACGAAAAATTTGATACCATACAACGGACATACATACGCACACACACATGCATACGAACATTTTGCTGAAAATAGTCTAAAATGACTCTAATGACCATGAAACGTGAAGATATGCTATAAAATCGATTTTCGGGGTCATTACAGTAACTTCCCTATGAATCGGGAAGTTAATTATTTAACGCGTTCTTCCTCTTGACAGAAATTTTGTTCATTTATAGAATTTTAATACACACACACACACACACACACACACACACACACACACACACACACACACACGAATATGTGTCACAGGAGAAGAATTTTTAATTTGAACGTCGAATGAATTTTTATATCTATTGAAAGCAAATATTTCATGAAAAAACAGTGGTTCGTATATTTAGAGAATAACTCCGCCCAGGAAAATAGTTGCAAAAATCGGTTCTATGATTTCCTGCTTTGACAAGTCCTCCGTGTAACGAGCGCAGTTTCTGACGAATATTTTTTTCATACTCGGAGGGAGAGTTTATTTGAGGAAATGTCTATTTGCAGGACAAAATATTTCATTCCAACAGAAATGTCAAACACGAAATGTTAAAGGTGAGTCATGTGTACAGGTGCTCGTGTGGACTCGCCCTGTAACCGAGTACGAGTACTATATAATTACATAATCATATTATGAATACATGAGTTTCAAGTGGATGAAACTGCACGAAATACACTGAAAATATTCCACCCTCAGAGTTAACGTTTCGGTGCAGGTACGATTAATTAGAAAATCAAATATGACTTCCTCAGGAAATTTGGTATCAGTGTTAGAAGCCATTTGTTAGAAAATTAAATTGACCCATTCCCCTACAATATCGTGTCTGACTATATACGTAGCCTACTAATTTTTTTTAAACCGAAATAAAATTCTACTTTGGTTTCCTTAATGTACAGCTTTTGAAGAATATACGAGCACAAAACAGATATAAATGTTCTCCTTTTTTAGGAAATTATACGAACTACAAGAAAGTTTTAATCACTGTAACCGTAAAATAAATCGTAGGGCAAGGAGTTAAGTTAAAGTTGATGAACAGTTCAAGCACATCTTATGTTAAAGTACATTTTCCCAACTACATATAAAATTTGTACAGCTGATACATTTCCCGTTGATGTAAAAATTATGGATCATCCTCTCTTTTTTAACGAACTAAAAAAAAGACTCGTTAAAAATCGCTAAAGCGCAACAGACTTCCACAATGTAGATAAAGCTCGGATTGAACAATTTCTGAAATAAAGTACGGATGGTAGCGATTTAATTGCTCGTAAAGATCTTTTGTTTGCGGGAGTTAACGGTTTCATTGAATTTTTGATGCGCAGGGCGTAAGAGGACGCCAGAAAGTGGCCGTTTGACTCGCAGATGCAAGCATCGTAAAAGCCGGAAAGAAACGAGCCGGAAACAGAAGGTGAGTCCATCTTGATATATGTGCCATTGCTGGCGACCAGCATGATGTGATTTGCAACGTGTTAGGTATATGTTCTATAGTTCCGTTTCTTTATGTCCGAGCCTCCCTTAGAGTGGATACGCTAGTGTGAGACCTGTGTCCCACTCTACCTTCCCCTTCTACAATATGTCAGTGTCGCGCACGTGTCCGGCACTGGCGGAGAGGGGTAACTTTTTCCCCTCAATTCGTCCTCCCTCTCCTCACTCATGACTGGATTGCGGATCTTTATGCATTTATAGCAAAATTGAGTAGATAAAAATGAAAGTTGATGAAAAATTTTGAAAATTAAAGATATCAATATATGATTTCTCCTCTATTATACAGGGTAAGTCCGCAGAAACAGAACACCTAAATATCTCCGTTACTTTTCGTTGTACAAAAAAACTTCTTAGGACAAAGTTACACTGCTTGAAGGGCCACATGTAACGGTGTAAGGGACAAAATTTTCAAGGTCATTCTTTAATGAGATTTTCAGAATGATATATCTTCGTTAACGTAATGTTGTAGCTGACAAAATAAGGAATTCATCCATGTAACACAATATGACCTCTAAATGACCATCAATCTAGAAAAATGGAATAAAAATTCAACGTGTAAGATCGATTTGCTTTATTTTTGTTACGCAGAATGTTCAAAAATATTCCCTTGTGCTGCTATACATTCAAATGTATCGCAATACACAACATAATAACAGATTCGGTGTTGACAGGAAGACATTTATGATATCCCTTCCTATACGTTCGCACAGAATCGTGTTTATCAATTACTAATTACTCTGAAGACCTTCTTGCTATCAGATTTCCACTGTTTCTAAGATTTCTAATCTATCAGTTGATCGATGAACGTTTCACAATGCGTTACTCGAAGGAAGATAAGATTGATATGATTTTCATTTATGGAGAAAGTCGATAGTGTTTACGAGATAAATAAATTCCGCGAAACTGGTGGTGTTGAAAATAAAAAGGTGCGGACTGAAAGGAATGAAGCAAACATAATTAATGTTCTGGCAGCAGTGGATATAAACCCTCATGCTAGTACGAGGGAAATCGCACGAGAAAATGGCATTAGTCAATAATGTGTAGTGCAAATATTCCATAAACAAAAATTGCACCCCTTTCACCTATCAATTCACCAAGAACTTCGTGGTAAAGACATTGTAAATCGTGTGAACTTTTGCCAGTGGGGATTGAGACAATTGATAAACGATAGAGCATTGTTTAATAAAGTATTATTTACCGTTGGAGCTTCGTTTACGAATCACGGGCAGATAAATTTAAAAAATATGTATTATTGGTCATCTGAAAATCCGCGGTGGTTACGGACAGTCGACAAACAAAGACCATGGTCCGTCAATGGTTGGTGCGGAATTTTAAACAATCAAATAATTGGGCCTCGCTTTATCGCCGGAACATTAAATGCAGAAAAATACATTGCATTCTTACGAGAATCGTTACCAATTCTCCTGGAAAATACACCCTTGGACATTCGTGAGGATATGTGGTATCAACATGACCGATGTCCATTCTTCCCGTGTCGTAACACAATTCTTGAATAGCAAGTTTCCAAATCGTTGGATTGGATGTAACGGACCCGTATTATGGCCAGCTCGCTCACCAGATCTTACACCCCTTGATTTCTACCTATGGGGAAAACTGAAAGACGATGTTTATCATGAACCACCAACAACTGTAGACGATATGAAAGAAAGAATTGTCAGGGCTTGTTCGTCGGTTCCCTCAGAAATGAATTATACAGCAGTACGTTCTGCAACTTCACGGCTAAATATATGTATAGCAGCTTAAGGGAATATGTTTGAACATTTTGCGTAACAGAAATAAAGCAAATGAATCTTATTCGTTAAATTTTATTTATTTCATTTTTCTGGGTTGAAGGTCATTTGTAGGTCATATTGTGTTACATGGATGAATTCGTTATTTTGTCAGCTACAACATTACAATAACGAAGATATATCATTCCATTAAAAAAAACATCGATGACCTTGAAATCTCATAAAAAATGACCTTGAAAACCTTGAAAATTTTGTCCCTTACACCGTTACATGTGACCCTTCAAACAGTGTAACTTTGTCCTAAGAAGTTTTTTTGTACAACGAAAAGTAAGGGAGATATTTAGGTGTTCTGTTTCTTCGGACTCACCCTGTATACATATGTATACATATGTATACAGGGTGTTCAGGCTATTACTAGCCAGCATTTTTTTTTGTAAATAGTAAATATTAGAAAAAAATGATAGAGGAAAAAGTAGTGCTGTTTTTTATACGCAACAAATTTACATATGCATTTTTGTTGTATTTACATTATTTTGATAGAAACGAAGGTGACCTCCAATTTTTTAAATGGAATTCTATATATTTTTTTATGTCGTATGAAAGCGCGTGTCAAGACAAATTCATCCATCTACTACACAATGACCTTCAAGGTCATGCAAGGTGAGAAATGGAAGAAACAATTTGAATATTGCGTACCAATGTGTTTACAAGTATTCTTTATTAATGAGGCTACAACAAATGTTCAAAATGGGTTGCTTGCGCATGAATACACATTTCGGCTCTGTTAATTACGTTTTTGGTAGCTTCTTCTAATGTGGTCCGAGTTATTAATCCACATGCTTGTATTATTTTGTTTTTCAAGTCGTTTATATCGCTGGGCGGTG
The DNA here is from genome assembly GCA_933228785.1 of Lasioglossum pauxillum. Classification (NCBI taxonomy): domain Eukaryota; kingdom Metazoa; phylum Arthropoda; class Insecta; order Hymenoptera; family Halictidae; genus Lasioglossum; species Lasioglossum pauxillum. Next base: position 13,491,319 of record OW121706.1, on the reverse strand, counting down.
TCTCATAAACTAGTTTTTTAATAGTTCCCCATAAATAAAAGTCCAGAATTGATAGATCTGGTGATCTTGCAGGCCACTTGACAGATCCGTATGTTCCACAATCCATCGGTTTTGAAACATGTCGTTACGATAATTTCTTACGATTCTACTGTTATGTGGTGGAGCCCCATCTTGTTGGAAGTACATACCTTGCGTAATGGATAGTGGCAGATCTTCCCAATAGTCTCTAAATTGTGTATTTAAAAACTCTAAATATCTTTCCCCATTTAATACTCCATTATAAAAATAAAGCCCTAACAGCATACTGTTAATTATGCCACACTATACATTTATGCGAAATTGCACTTGGAAATTTGTTTCCCTTCTCACTCTTGGGTTTTCAGTACACCATACGTGAGCATTATGAGTATTGCCAATACAATGATTATCGAAGCTTGATTCGTCTGTCCAAAGAATTTTTTTGTAAAAATTGCAGTCGTCTTCGTTTTTTGTAAGTATCCAATCGCAAAATTCAATACGCCGCGGTAAATCACTTTCTTGTAGGCCTTGTACTTTGTGGTATTTAAAGGGTTTATAGTTATGTAATTTTAGGATGTTATGGGTTGAGCCAACTGAAATACCACAAGCGGAAGCTACTTTCCGTACGGAAGTTGTTGAATTTTCTTCAAAATGCAACAGGACTTTCAATTTAATTAAAAGTATTTCAATTTACTTTGTCTTTTATTTCTATTGCACTGATAATAAATGCGTACCATATCGCTCTTCTCGTCTACCGAATAACGATACATTGCAATACGATATTTCTGATCGGTTTAGGAAGTTGTACTGAAATTTTCTCGTCATGGTGGAAATTAGAAGTAAACACTCTGACAGTGATTGACAATATCCTCCGATTCGTATCAATAAGGAATGCTCGTAAACACATTAATACGCAATAATCAAATTGTTTCTTCCATTTCTCACCTTGCATGACCTTGAAGGTCATTGTGTAGTAGATGGATGAATTTGTCTTGACACGCGCTTTCATACGACATAAAAAAATATATAGAATTCCATTTAAAAAATTGGAGGTCACCTTCGTTTCTATCAAAATAATGTAAATACAACAAAAATGCATATGTAAATTTGTTGCGTATAAAAAACAGCACTACTTTTTCCTCTATCATTTTTTTCTAATATTTACTATTTACAAAAATAATGCTGGCTAGTAATAGCCTGAACACCCTGTATATTCAAATCATTGAGGGAAGAAATAACATTCAATTCAGTTTCTATCTTTTGCAATCGATGCAGACAATTTTTATTTTGCTTAAAGATCCGCAGTCTACTTATGACAAAGTTCAGAAGATCATGTGCAAAACAGTAAAAGTATTCAAAGAATTTCAAAACAGAGTTAATGGTGAAAGTTTAAATAAAAAGAAAAGAAATAAATGTCTATGTAGCTCTTTTATCGAAACGTTTCTGCGGAAATGTGTGGCCATTCGGCTTGTTTTTAAGAAACAATGGTTGAATTGAAATTTATATTAACCTGCAGACGGTTTTCCTGAGAAGGTAAAACTGTACGGTAGAAGTTCGTTAGAATTTTCATTTTATTTAATTTCACGCGCCTGTGAGCTCTGTAAATGCATAAAATTCGCAGTCTAGTTATTACGAAACTGGACGACTCTGTTGACATTTACACTGTATTTTCATCAAAACAGCTTCCCGTGCAGCTACAGTTAGTTACAGAAGTCTACATTGTCCACAAACGGAATGTAAATTTTAATTTTTAATCCTGCGGTCATGATGTTGCGTTCGCCAACCTCGAATTCAAATACAGTGGATATGTCGTTCTATAAAAATATTTGAACGGGCACCGACATTTACGTAACTGTGTACAAATCATATTATTTGCCATTCAATTCACAATATTAATGCTTTTATACATTCTCTTCAACTTTATTCAACTGCAAGTGTTAAATGTCTTAATTAATTTAATAATTTGATACCAGTATCGCCAATTTTTTTATATTTTGGATTTTTGCGATATTGGTAGTTAGTCCTAAGCTAAATTCGTGTATAAATAAATTTTAATGGACGGTTCAGTGCAGTAATTTGGAAATAGTGAACAGTAAGTAGTTGAATTTCTCATTTTACACAGGCGTTCCCGAAAATGATTAATAAGTGAAATGTTTGTTCCCTAAATAAAATCTGCAATCCCAGCACAGATATAAATTAGCGCACGTCGGCGATTGCAGTTTCATCCTGCAACGTGCACAAAAGTTCTTCTAGCTTCTTTTGTGCACCCCCGGAGGAGGGTAGACTTGTGGACTCGGACTACAAATAGAAAACTGTTGCTGACTGGAAGAGCAGAAAAAGGAGACGACTGTCGCGAGGAAGCATTAAACAAAAGTTTAAGAAAGTGAAGTCAACAGAGCGACTGCACAAATGGGAACAGTCGTCTTTGCGAAAAATAGAGGAATTCGAAGGGAAAAAGTCACTGATGAACTGTACGGTGTGCCCCCTCAGTTTGTACGACTGCGTTAATCGACATTAATTATTAAATGTGTCGTTTTTCTCACATCTTCCCACTGCTATTTACACATGTGTTTTATCTGACGAAGTATTTCCCAGGACAATTATTCTTACAATTAATGGCAAAGAAAAACAGAATGGAATTTTATTTTCTGCTGGTTATGCACTTTTATAAAACATTTTATAATAATTTTACTTTTGACATTCTTTTGATCTTTCTTTCTATTCCCTTTTATTGTACGTGAAAGTAATAAAATTGTTTTAATTTCAATTTTGTAGTTGGTCATACATTTTTGTAATATACCGATTTTAATAAATGGTGGCTTTTTCAAATCCGGTTTAAAAATGTTCTAATTTTGAATTTTCTTTTTGTGGCTAGTCGTACATGTTTATAATACACAGATTCTAATAAACATTTTTGTATTCTCTTTGACGAAGACAGAGAGGTGAGTTTTTTAATATCCTCTTTGACACATTCTTCAAAGTATGCTAAATGATTCTAGAAAGTTAAAATTGTTGCTTTCCAGGAGACAGCACCGTTGATAGAATTCATTTGAAACTCTCGGATGTAAAATAACGAGACAACCCGATCGATTCGACGCTTATTAAAATTCGTTTACGATCGCTGTCGTCCTTAATCGCACGATCGCGAGTTATCAAGTACGTGAAGAACGCAGCGTTGTGCCAAGTATACTTCGCCGAGTTCTCCAGACAGTCACGTTTCGGTCGTAACAAAGACAACTTCCACGGAGACGAAGCCCGGTAGCTACTTTCGTCTTACTTACTTATCCCTTCTGAACGGAAACGTGACAGCGTTCCTCGAAATTTCTCGAGGAGTGCTCGAGGAGTTAGGGCGTGCAAAGCTGCGGTCGACGATGCATTATTGACTGCAATGACTAAATTATAGTTCGTCACGTTCCGGATTTGTATCTGATCGATCTTTGTAATCTGATTACGAATCAATTTTTGAATTGTCATGTATGATTCGAAAGAAAATCGAATTTAATCGCGAACTTTGGAGACGTTTTGTGTCATAGGTGCAATAGCGGTGCGATTAAAAATTTTAAAAAATGCTAGAATATAAAGTTCCACAGAATTTAATAGGATTCTTATTTATTCCAGACCTATGAAGGCTGAAAATAAGATTTTATTTGTTCGCACTTTCTTGAAATTTGCTGCAAAAATTAAAAATTGCCGTCCATATCGCCGTACATATTTCGGATTAAATACCTTATACCAATCATTCAATGTCACATTACTAGTTTAGGAGTGTTTGTTCTACAGTCGCCAGTGTGACCTAACCCAGGGCTAAATAAAAGAGGGTGTCTCAAAATGACCTGACATTTTAGAATGCACGGCATCTGTTTTTGTGGTCAATATAGAGTACTGATCTTTGATAACTGGCATCAGGAAGTATTGAGGTTTCGTCAGGGAGAATTACACGATTGAGCAAGGCGTAGAAATTGTGAAAATTCACTAGAAAAAATGGTGAAAATTTTGCAGAGACGCACAGTGGTCTAGAAGTCAATTCTAGTGCGAATTAATTATTGTGCGAGGAAAAGATTGACATTTTGTGTGAAAATTACATTTAAACATTTGAGTAAAGCAAATACTTAACAACAATAATTAATAAATAAACAAGACTACTTGTTTATTAATATAATAATTATTAATCTAATACTACATTCACTAAAATTTTTTAATGGCCTTCCAACTCTTGCGGGTTCAAGTTTGTGAATGTCAATCTCATTAAAGGGGAATATGTATTGTGGTCGATTCTAACCAAGTCTTATTTTTTCACAGAAATCTATCTTTATAATTATTGCCTATCTTCCAACGTTTCTCAATATTTTTGATAAAGTTCTCTAAAATTCCTTCAATATTGTGTCCGCTCACATTCCTTCCGGTAAAAATAGCCTCTAGTAATCCACTAACGTGATCCTTTCGTTTCAAATTCTTCAATTTGAACCATTCTTCGAACAACTGTAAGTGGGTGATCGTAGATACGTTTACTGAAATATTAAAATAAAATGATAATGGGATTGCGGGGGATCGCGTTTTCTCTTTGCCGTTTATGGAAATACTTCGCAACGCGTGCAAATGCGTGCAAATTTTGTAAAACTTACGACATTCTAATAAGTTTTCTTAAAAAGTATCAGTTCATAAAATATATCATAAAGTGTGGGAAGGAAACGTAAACCTACCATTTCTAGTTACAGCCATACTGATAATATCATATACAGGGTGGGTCGCCACATTTTGCTACCTCAAATATCTTTGTTGTTTTTAAAGATACATCAAATATTTGAAGGACAAAGTTGAATGATAAAATGGGGCTTATAAGATAAAAAAAAATTTTTGTTTTTATATAATTTTTTTTAGAGATATGAAGGTGACCTTCATTTTTAACTTCCCGATTCATAGGGAAGTTACTGTAATTACCCCGAAAATCGAAAATCGATTTTTTAGCAGATCGTTTCATGGTCATTGGAGTCATTTTAGACTATTTTTATCAAAATGTTTGTGTGTGTGTGTGTGCGTGCGTATGTCCGTTTGTATGGTATCAAATTTTTCGTTAACGTTTTCAGAAAAAGTAACAACGCGATCAGGATGATGAATGATGCAATCGATGTGCCCCGCTGTAACTTAGAGCGGATTAGATTTTGGTCCATTTTGGTCAAGTAGTTTTTTAGATTTTTAGTTTTTTTTCGAAAAGAGTTGATTCTACAATGCAATTTTTAAGGGAGCACGAAAATTCTCCACCAAAGAACCAAACGCAATTACATAAAAAATTTTTTTCTTAATTTTTTTTTTTTTAACTGATGTTAGTGTTACCGCTTGGAATAATCGAAAGTTATTCCAATGCAAGGGTGGGTTAATCATCTCTACTCCCAAGAATACATTTTGGGAGAATATCGATGAAAGTACAAAAAAAAACGATGTTAGCGATGTTGGCGAAGGAGTAACGAATCGGGAAGTTCTTTGTGTGACTCTTGAAGAGTCACACACCAAATAAAAAACATTAATAGCAGTAGGCCCTACTAGCCATGCGTATCACTAACCCTCTCGCAAGAGCAGTCCTACCCGCGAGCTCGCGAGGCGAGCGAGCAAAAACAACCCTACTCGCGAGCGAGCGAAGCGAGCGAGCAACAATAGCCCTCTAGTTTTAAATGGAATGAGGTATTTTTTGATACATCAATCGATGCAGCTGTACATTCGTTATAAAAAAGTACTAACCTATGTATGTCGAAAAGTTAGTAGTTCAGGAGATATTTCAATTTAAATAACTCTAAAATATCATTACAGTCGTACTAAGACGTTAGTGTTTACTTACTTGTGTAACATCTTAGCACGACAGTAATGGTATTTTAGAGTTATTTAAACTGAAATATCTCCTGAACTACTAACTTTTCGGCATACATTGGTTAGTACCTTTTTATAACGAATGTCCAGCTGCATGGATTGATGTATTAAAAAATACCTCATTCTATTGGAAAAAATGAAGGTCACCTTCATATCTCTAAAAAAAATTACATAAAAACAAACATTTTTTGGTATCGTACAAGCCCCATTTTACCATTCAACTTTGTCCTTCAGGCATTTGACGTATCTTTAAAAACAACAAAGATATTTGCGGTGGCAAAATGTGGCGATCCCCACCTTTTATAACAAAATACTAACACAACTTATGCACACTTCAAGAAAGAACTCGATATTTTGAGGTTATAATTTGTAGCAATTGACTAACGCAGGAAAACAAAATGTGATTACTGGAATGTTGGCAGTCTTGCCAACAATAATACGGTGATGTGATTTACTAATTTTGCTTTTGTTATTGTAGTATACATATCAAACTATCATACAAGTATAAATTTTAACAGATTTACGTTAGTTAGTATTTTTAATTTATTCGCGCTAGAACTGACTTTTAGACCACAGTGAGACGTTTCGAAAAGTCCGCACGTCTTTTGGTCATCATAACGCACCACCTCGGAACACTTGTGCTGCATTTAATCACATCAAGCGTTCAAGAAGATCAGTAATAAATTCAAGATGATGAGGTTTCCTCAGAATTCGGGGATTTCGTTGAGGGGTTATTTACCACGGGAAACGGTCCCAACCCCTGGGCTCGATCATTCCGGCACCCTATTCAACGACGGTCCGCCACTATCCGAGACCACAAGTAGTATTAATCTTCCGTGGAACCGTAACCGGTATTCCTTTAACATGCAAATACAGTCCTGCACTCGGCCACGAATATAATTTACGTCTGTCCTCCGCGAACAAACGGGTGAAATCAATGAAGGCCCCCGGTTCCTTGGCTTCGACCCGACAGTTCCGTGCCACCCTTTCTTCCCCGGGTTACCTTGTCGAATTAGCATTTGCGCCGGTGAATTGTTCACGGTGGCTAGCGGCCGCTCAGACGATAGCGGAAAGATTTAGAGCCGTGCCCGCGTACTCTAATTCCTCCCCAGAGGGCTTAGATACCTTGGATACCTACTTTGCATACCGGGACCGTGGATCGTGCTGTATCATACTTCGAGCTTTCGAATGCTTTTGGCACTCCTCAGTGATCAATACCTTGAATTTTCTTATATATACCCAACGAAATTTCCAAGCAATTTCTTATTACTTTCGCCTTTAAGGCGGTAGACTCGTTTCCAGGATTGCAAGGGTACGGGAATCGCGTTCTCATTTCTCGATAATACAAAAATCGGGTTTTTCGGTAGTCAGTAACGCTAGATAAAAGATCGATCTAGGGCGCTATCGCCCTCAAAAGTCCTATTTTTCGTTTACGAGGCGTAATTTGCATTATTCGGCAGCGTGTAGCTATGAAAATAGCTATTGGGTTGGAAAGAAAGTTCGTAGCGTTTACAAATTAAGAATCCAAGATAAAATTATGCTATTTATTCATATGTTTATTCAATAAACGAGAAGTTACCTCGAAAATGGCAAAAGGTAATAGAACAAATTGGAAAATTGTTATCGAATAAATCTATGAATAAATATCTGAATTTTAGCTTTCAATTTTAATTTACAAATGCTACGAACTTTCGTTCCAATCCAATACATTACACTGCCGAATAATGCCAATTATGCCTCGTAAACGAAAAAATATCTTTTATCTAGAATTTTATAGACTACTGAAAACCTCATTTTTGTATTATTGAGAAATGAGAAGCGAACTTCGCACCTTTGCAATCCTGGAAAAAAGAGTCTACTTACTGGTCTACTCTCTTAACACTTCAGAACTGACGTAGGAGTACATTGACCTACATTATAGTAAAAGAGCGTGTGGTTCCGAGCCTGATGGAAACAGGTATTGAATTTCGCCATCAAATCTGGGATACTTGTTGATACTCCTAATTTAATTAATTAATTATTCATTAACGATAATGAATATTATAGAGCAATTAATTACGTAGTAATCTACTCTATTGAAGATTTCCACAGTAGAGGCAGGAACATAATTAATATTGTTTTTCTTATTAATTTCGAATTGTTAATGAAATAGAATATTTTTAGCGTTCTGTTCCTACTAGATACACAATGTATCTGTATCTTGCTTAGGCACCTGTTTATTTGCACATCCAAAATGTAATGCACATACATATAAACTTGACTCCTACAGTCTACCCGTATATCGAAAGCAAACATGTTCCGGATAATTTCCGTGCAAACATAATTTGGTTCTAAATACACAGTCGAATAGTATAACCTCGTGTCACTGCGTTTCGCTATTAATTCCTGCTTATCGCGTTTTGATTTCGTCAGTACGAGGACGTACGAGAACAATGTACAGACAAGAACCATTCTATGATACTATTTTCGTTGTCTTCGATTCTACACGCTCCATTTTACTCGTTCTTTAATCAATACGTTAATTGATATAATACGTATTGAAGTTTTCATATACGTATACGAACAATGTTCACATTTCTTTGTGAAAAAAATATGTAACATACAGAGTGGTCCATTTATCTTGAGACAGTCAATTATTACGGAAACCAGCAGGAATATGAAAAAATGTTTTATATAAAATATTCTTCATATGAAAGGGCACATTTAATGGCGCTATGCACATTTTCCCATAATGGCCCTTTAAGTGTCAGATGAAGGGCAACTTCATTTTTTTCAAATGGAAATCCATATTTTTTATTTTACATTCTTATTCTACATCGAAAAATAATAATATTTCGTATAAAACATTTTTTCCTGAACTTAGCATTTTTTAACGATACCATGATAAATGTTGCAAAGCTTGCATAATAGCATACAACATGTATTGTGAATCTTCATCTAGTATAGGCGGCAATAACGCCATCTACGATGCACAATGTACTACACACGTATTCCTGTCACCGCTTACTAGATTTTTATGACTTCAGATCAAACTCAGTATTTTTTGTCATTACAAATATTGGGATATTCACCACAATTTGTTTAATAAAACCGTGCACGCTAGGAAAAAATATTTTATACGAAATATGATTATTTTTCGATGTAGAATAAGAATATGAAATAAAAAATATAGCGCCATTAAATGTGAAGAATATTATAAAACATTTTTTCATGTTCCTGCTGGTTTCCGTAATAATTGACTGTCTCAAGATAAATGGAGCACCCTGTATATATTTCATGTTAAAAAATAGAAGTTATAAAGTTGCAGATCGATAGTTCCACAAATGGCAGGACAAAATCATCCCTTGCGTGAAAAATGTGTCAAATTGACACGAGGGACAGACGAGGGTTAGCAATGAATCACATTTTACAAAAGCCTCGAAAAATTAATTCCTTCATCCCCTTTCTCAGTTCTAATAAAACTGGTTTGGCAGTAAAAATACCGGAGGCCACACACCGCGCCAGGTTTAATCCGTGCGCAGGAGGAACAATAAAATGCCCGACAAATTTTCGTTTCGGAAGCCCCGTGGCTTTCGCCCGGGACGACTTAGAGTGCAGGATGCTACTTTCCACCTCGTCGCAGGAACTCCGCCATTCTTGTCCGAAGATCAAAGTGCCTCGTGAAACCAGCCCTGGTAACTTGCCTAACTTTCAGAGGGAGAGAGAGAGAGCTCCCGCTGAATTCCTGACTAGCTGGAGAATCAAGCGGATCTCGTTTCATCCACTCGGAATACTGATTGTTATCCTGCCGTGGCCGGGCCTGTGTTATCTACCCATCCCGAGGACACGCCGCACCGTCTTCTGAAATCCGATGACATCTCGGGAACGCTGATACGTCTTGGTCAAGCTAGAACACACGGGAAATGAACTCGCCCCGTTCGAGTTTCGCTGATAAAGAAAGGATGCGACTGGCGATCGGTGCACTTATTGTCGAAACGGGTGCCCGTCAGCTGGTTTTTCGGGGACAAACGGAACCGTGATTCGAGAAACTCTTTATTCCGCTTCGCTTCCATTTCGGTCGGAATTTTATTACAGCTCTTCCGAATTTATCGTTCCATCGAAAATCACAATTTTAAGGACTTAATCTTTTAATTAAGAAGATGTGCAGATGCACTCAATATTGACATTTCGGCTATCTTCAAGATGTTTCTTTTTTTTATAAAGTACAAAATTACAATGAATCATAATTGACTATAAAAGGATTCCGTAACAATTATATGAACTTTACATGTATTATATAGAGTAATATTTACACGGATAATATTATTATTATTAGATAATATTTACAATATTTACACGGATTTTTCAACTTCCCAATTTCAAAGAAAAGAGATCTGCATGCTGATGTAATTATTCCAGATATCTTTTCTCGATTCACGTTTTCTTCACATTGACATTAATTACCGTAGGCATTTTTTAAAATTCACCATTTCAGTTTAAAGAGATCCTCATGCTGATGCAATTATCCCAAACATTTTTTCTTGATACAAGTTTTCTGAATTTTGAAGGATCGTCGCATTGACATTAATTACTGTAGGCATTTTTTAAATTTCACCATTTCAGTTTAAAGAGATTCTCGTGCTGATGAAATTATTCTAAATATTTTTTCACGATTCATTTTTTTTGCATTCGGAAGGATCTTCGTGCCGACATAATTACTGTAGGCATTTTGTAAATATAACTTCACTATTTCAGTTTAAAGAGATCCTCATGCTGATGAAATTATTCCAAATATTTTTTCTCGATTCATTTTTTTTGTATTCAGAAGGATCTTCGTGCCAACATAATTACTGTAGGCATTTTGTAAATATAACTACACCATTTCAGTTTAAAGGGATCCTCATGCTGATGAAATTATTCCAAATATTTTTTCTCGATTCATTTTTTTTGTATTCAGAAGGATCTTCGTGCCAACATAATTACTGTAGGAATTTTGTAAATATAACTTCACCATTTCAGTTTAAAGAGATCCTCATGCTGATGAAATTATTCCAAATATTTTTTCTCGATTCATTTTTTTTGCATTCGGAAGGATCTTCGTGCCAACATAATTACTGTAGGCATTTTGTAAATATAACTTCACCATTTCAGTTTAAAGAGATCCTCATGCTGATGAAATTATTCCAAATATTTTTTCTCGATTCATTTTTTTTGCATTCGGAAGGATCTTCGTGCCGACATAATTACTGTAGGCATTTTGTAAATATAACTTCACTATTTCAGTTTAAAGAGATCCTCATGCTGATGAAATTATTCCAAATATTTTTTCTCGATTCATTTTTTTTGTATTCAGAAGGATCTTCGTGCCAACATAATTACTGTAGGCATTTTGTAAATATAACTACACCATTTCAGTTTAAAGGGATCCTCATGCTGATGAAATTATTCCAAATATTTTTTCTCGATTCATTTTTTTTGTATTCAGAAGGATCTTCGTGCCAACATAATTACTGTAGGAATTTTGTAAATATAACTTCACCATTTCAGTTTAAAGAGATCCTCATGCTGATGAAATTATTCCAAATATTTTTTCTCGATTCATTTTTTTTGCATTCGGAAGGATCTTCGTGCCAACATAATTACTGTAGGCATTTTGTAAATATAACTTCACCATTTCAGTTTAAAGAGATCCTCATGCTGATGAAATTATTCCAAATATTTTTTCTCGATTCATTTTTTTTGCATTCGGAAGGATCTTCGTGCCAACATAATTACTGTACGCATTTTGTAAATATAACTTCACCATTTCAGTTTAAAGAGATCCTCATGCTGATGAAATTATTCCAAATATTTTTTCTCGATTCATTTTTTTTGTATTCAGAAGGATCTTCGTGCCAACATAATTACTGTAGGCATTTTTTAAATATAACTTTACCATTTCAGTTTAAAGAAATCCACATGCTGATGCAATTATTGCAAATATATTTTCTCGATTCATTTTTTTTGCATTCGGAAGGATCTTCGTGCCAACATAATTACTGTAGGCATTTTGTAAATATAACTTCACCATTTCAGTTTAAAGAGATCCTCATGCTGATGAAATTATTCCAAATATTTTTTCTCGATTCATTTTTTTTGCATTCGGAAGGATCTTCGTGCCAACATAATTACTGTACGCATTTTGTAAATATAACTTCACCATTTCAGTTTAAAGAGATCCTCATGCTGATGAAATTATTCCAAATATTTTTTCTCGATTCATTTTTTTTGTATTCAGAAGGATCTTCGTGCCAACATAATTACTGTAGGCATTTTTTAAATATAACTTTACCATTTCAGTTTAAAGAAATCCACATGCTGATGCAATTATTGCAAATATATTTTCTCGATTCATTTTTTTTGCATTCGGAAGGATCTTCGTGCCGACATAATTACTGTAGGCATTTTGTAAATATAACTTCACTATTTCAGTTTAAAGAGATCCTCATGCTGATGAAATTATTCCAAATATTTTTTCTTGTTTCATTTGTTTTGTATTTAGAAGGACCTCCATGCCGACATAATTACTGTAGAGATTTTTTGGATGTAAATTTCCAGTTTAAAGACATCTACATTCCAAACTTAATTACTAGAATCACGGAAATAGCCAACGGATGTTTGCCATAGAAATGTATCGATTCGGAGTCTCTCGAGTGGTTAGCAGGGAAGCTATCGTCATAAAGGTTCACGAACACCCTGTGTAAGTTCACTGGACGCCAATATAACGGTTAGTGCCTTTCAGTAGATCAGCAAAACAGGACTATAGCTGCTCAATGGAGTATCAACGCTTTTGTCCATTCCTTCCTATCATTAGGATACGCTCCAATAGCCATCGAACGTGATACGCGAACCTACCAACTCCCATAAAGTTAGTCTGTCGAAGAAAGAGGATTTACCTCTCCTTCTGACCACGAGGAATTTTGCACTCTAACCAAAATGGATTATCTAGACGTACGTACTTCAGTTCATACTTGTATATGTATATATTTGGGCTGCGAACTATTCACTAAAAAAAGAACCCATCAGTAGGTCATCTTCTTTCTTGAATATAGTAGTTAGTCCCAACAACTGTTCTTCTAATTAGACTGCGGATTTTATGCATTTATGACAAAAATGAGTAAATGTAATTCAAAACAGGTATAAGATTAAAAGCGTTCAACAATGCCGATATACTATTTTTAACACATAAAAATCATTAACGAGGAAAATGAATTTTTACTTACAGGGGAACATATTCAGTTGATACAAATCGATTTTGATGAAACTTATGTGAGATATAGTTCTTCGAAGTATATTTGACATGTGTTTTTTTATTGGCAATCATCCACTCTGAAGGGGTGAAAACAGCCCTCAAAGTTGGGGGTGAGAACCATATTTTTTGAGGTATCTCGGAAACCAGTGGTCGAAAAAATTCGATTTTTTTTAATTGTGTGTTTTTTAATGGACAATGTAGTCGTGCAAGAAAATTTTAACAAACGTTTTTTGTTTAAACAATATATTAAAAATTTGATTTTTTTTGCAATTTCTCGTATTTATTGTTAGTTACTTTCAATGTAAATTTGGGTGTGTGATCTTTGATCCAAAATAGGGGATACGTGTTTCAGGATTTTTTTTTGCCATTTAACAATAATTATGCATAATGAAAGATAGTCTTGCACCTACCGTGCGGAGAAAGGAATTCTGACTTGTTGTTTCGAAATATAAGCATTTAGTATAAACGTGTACAGTATTTTGAGAAATACCATTCGGTTATATGTCGTTTATTGTTTTATCAGTATCTAAAGAAGATGGCGCAGATAGCAGCGAGATGCGGTGCTAAAATGCTAATTACGGCGGCGGAGTAAGGCTATCGACTTCTATTATAGCCAATTCGCCTGTGAATTTTTGCGGTCGTTGGGCCTCCGGTCAAAATATACCGACAGCATTTTTAATCTGTGGATCCTTAAAGTAATCGAAGTTGGAGTTTTCCTCGTTGTATATGGTAGCTCTGAAAAGAGCTGATTTTGAAAGAAGAGCTGTGCGTAAAGATTATTCTACATAATTTTGGCAATAATGGTACTTAAGGATGAAATGAGAAAAACATAAATGTTCTTTGCACCAAGAACATTTAAGTACAACTACATTTGAATAATAGAAACATGTCAAAGTATCTAATTTTGTAAAAAAACAAAAATTCACAGACGAATTAGCTATAGAAGTTGATAGCCTTACATCGTCGCGGAAGTCAGCACTTTAGCACCGCATTTCGCTGCTACCTGTGCCATCTTCTTTAGATACTGATAAAACATTAAACCACATATAAACGAGTGGTATTGTTGAAAATACTGTACACGTTTATACTAAATGCTTATATTTCGAAACAACAAGCCAAAATTCCTTCCTCCGCACGCCAGGTGCAAGACTATCTTTCATTATGCATAATTATTGTTAAATGGCACGAAACAAAAAATCCTGAAACACGTATCCCCTATTTTGGATCAAAGATCACACACCCAAATTTACATTAAAATTAACTAACAATAAATACGAGAAACTGCAAAAAAAATCAAAATTTTAATATATTGTTTAAACAAAAAACGATTGTTAAAATTTTCTTGCACGACTACATTGTCCATTAAAAAATACACAATTAAAAAAAATCGAATTTTTTCGACCACTGGTTTCCGAAATATCTCAAAAAATACGGTTCTCACCCCCAACTTTGGGGGCTGTTTTCACCCCTTCAGAGTGGATGGTTGCCGATAAAAAAACACGTGTCAAATATTTTTTTAAGAACTATATCTCACATAAGTTTCATCAAAATCGGTTTGTATCAACTGAATATGTTCCCTTGTTAGTTCCTGCAGCTTGCAATTGATGTATAAAAATTTTATTTTGCATAACGATCCGAAGTCTAGTTATAATCAATAGACTGCTTATCTTTGTGCATTTATGGCTTACGAAAATTTTCAAAAAATGCTGTAACATAAGATTCGATAGAGTTTAGTACGTTTTTTATTTGTTCTGGATCTAAAAAGACTGTTCCCACGAAAAATAGGATTTCATTTAACTCCACTGTTCTTAAATTTGTCTATAAAATTGGAGATAGCATAATAATCAATCCCTCCGCATACTATGACCAAACGATCCTTCCATCAACCCTTACCACGCAACCCCCGCACTGTCCACAAAATCGCGGTATCAAGAAAATTCCACCCTTCTATCCCCGACGAATCCTCTTCATTTCTCATCCGAAACGGATTATCCGATCATTGGAAGACATGTCCGCAGTCGTCAATTTCGAAGCCGGTGTACCCGACAAATCTCTCGAAATGCCGGCTGTAATCCACTGACGAAGGGAGGTTAATCGATCGCTCGAATCGACTCGTCGATTGTCCGAGTGCAGCGATAAGAAAGTTCCAAGTGAAATTGCGGGTGACGAGAAAGGAGAACCGAGGGGAGAGTAGTGATGGGCATGATCCTCTTCAATTAGTATCGATCCCTAACAGCAAAGAATGATTGTATTTCAAGTATACATACATTACCGGCCAACAGTTTGGAATCACTTGCCGATTTTACAAAACCGTATTTGCACATCAATTTGTCGGTAAGGAAATGTCCTGCGAATATCTCATTGTAACTTCCGACAGAAACGAAAATCGTATTCGCATTGAGCCAATCAAAACGAGTAGAATGACGTGTGACAGGTGGCAAAAGCTCGGGGTGTCAATTCGAAAGTCTCACCTCACTTGATTATCGAATTACAGTCTGTCCCACAAGAGCGTATCGGCGATATCTTCGAAACCTGTCACCCAATGAGGGGGAGAGGAGGATAATGTAAACAAACGCAGATGTCTTTAATACGCCTTGACTGAATATTTGCAGTGTCGCCAAAATCAACCAAAACCCTTCCATTATCCCATTTCAGCACCATGAGTATAGTCCAACATCCCCCACTAAAATCGTAGACTGGTCACATATTAATCTGGTCATCAGAGAGCGTGTAAACTTCCCCTCGATTTTCTCGATCTGGCGACAATGAATATTTGTCCGTTTTGTTCGTGACAGTGAAAAGAACAGAGCTTTCGGAAATGAGTGCAGCGTACGCGAAACCAACAATTTGGTACCAAATGGAAAGCGGAAAACGCCATCACCTTACTTTACTATAAGATGATTGCATAAGTTCGTGAATTTGATTAGAAAATAAAATTTAATGGTTACATTTCGAATAATACAGCTTTATTAATCAATTATTCCAATTACATTGTAGTATAACAATAGTATAATAATTATATGTAGTACATATCGTAATTAATCATTCTAATTGTAGAAAAGAATGGTGAGTATATAATTTTATTTTCACTCCGCCGTGCGTTATGCAATCACCTAATACAGTGGTGGCGAACCTATGATATTTATTTATTGCAATATTGACGTGCAAAAGTTAAAGTTATAAATCAAAAAGGAAACTAAAACCTCTTTTTGATTATTTCAAACGTGAGAACCGAAAAGTATTTAACTGTCAACTTTATCTTTTAACAAAATGTTTGATGTTTCCAAATAATTGACACCCCTCCCCCCCCCCCCCTCACCCTTCTAATTGAAGCCTTACTTGTGACCCACGGGATAGTATTTAAAAAAGAAATAAAAATAATTGACCCACTCTTCAAAAAGGTTCGTCATCACTAATACCTTGGCCATCCCAATCCCCTGATGCAAACCCAATAGAAAATGTGTGGTCCATAACGAAGAGCAAGCTGAGAGCGAAACATACTACCAAACTAGAGGGCTATTGTTGCTCGCTCGCTTCGCTCGCTCGCGAGTAGGGTTGTTTTTGCTCGCTCGCTTCGCGAGCTCGCGGGCAGGACTGCTCTTGCGAGAATGTTAGTGGTACGCATGGCTAGTAGGGCTCACAGCTATTAATGTCTTCCTTTTTGTGTGTGACTCTCCACGAGCCACACAAAGAACTTCCCGATTCGTTAGTTGCTGTATATTATTATTATTATTTATTAAGTGTACGTTTTAAGAAGATTATACGTTTTCAGGGAAATTCAATAGTTTTCTACTTATCAAAATGTTTGCTATATGGCGTCGCATTAAACCAATATCGTATGCTCGTTGCTCGCTTGGTTCCTTGTTATAGCATACTAATGTTGCAAAATAAATTGTCTTAATTAGTTTTTCGCAAACGATACAACTCATCATTATCCGGGTTTGCACTATTGATCTTGGTTTTCTTCGATACTATTAATTTAAATTTTCTCAAAATATATAAACCGCTCAATTTTGAAACTCTGCTCAGTGCTACATACAACATTTGTAAAGTTCGTATTTCTGATGTTTTAAAATCCATACATACTTTCTCGTATGTTTGTCCCTGACTTTTATGAATCGTAATCGCTTCAGCAGGAACCACTGGAAATTGACTACGTGTGATCTGTTATTTTTCTTCACTCGAAATATTTACTTGATTCGATATTTTTATTATTGGTGTTAAATTTTGATCAATATTTGCATTTTTCATATAATTACGATAACGAGTTCTTACTTTCACTCCTACTCTGGGCAATTGAAAATCTAACCACAATATAGACGGAATTTTAGTATTTTCTTGAGAAGTAATAAATTTTAATATTCCTTATGTTCCATTAACCAATCCGTCTTCAACATCAATGTTATTAATTATCATATATTTTATATTAATTTTCAATTTAATCTCAGTTCACAATTCGTTTTGAACTGATTGTTTATTTAAAGATTGTAATATAAATGTTTTTGTACTTTCATCGATATTCTTTGAAAATGTATTCTCGGGAGTAGAGATGATTAACTCACTCTTGCATTGGGATAATTTTCGATTATTGTAAGCGGAAACATCATCTTAAGGTACAAAAAAAGATTTAAAAAAAAAAATTTTTTTCTAATTTTAAAAAAATCGAAAAAAAAATTTTTTGTGTAATTACGTTTGTTTCTTCGGTGGAAACTTTCCGTTCTCTCCTATAAATTGCATTGTTGAATGAACTTCTTTCGAAAAAAACTAAAAAAACTACTTGACCAAAATGGACCAAAATCTAATCAGCTCTAAGTTACAGCGGGGCACATCGATTGCATCATTCATCATTCCGATCGCGTTGTTACTTTTTCTGAAAACGTTAACGAAAAATTTGATACCATAGAAACGGACATACGCACGCACACACACGCACACACACATACCGACATTTTGATAAAAATAGTCTAAAATGACTCCAATGACCATGAAACGTGAAGATCTGCTAAAATATCGATTTTCGATTTTCGGGGTAATTACAATAACTTCCCTATAAAATCGGGAAGTTAATAAGAACTCTTGTACACCATATTCGGAAGATATGGAGATTGCTACCTGTAGCGTACGCCGAGAAATTAGTTGAAAGTTTTCCGAGACAGTGCCGAGCTATAATTGCTAATTGAAAAGATTGGACCCCTTGCTAAGTAAGAGCGTATTCATGTTTGATGTATAGATTTGACTCACATAACGTTTTTTTACAAATATACGAATATGTACAGAAATATCGTCGACAAGCTCTTGTGGGACAGACTGTGCTCTGAAATCAGGAGAAAGAGTTGGATCGCTCCCATCACTAGGACAGAGACTAGTGGAAAGACCTCTGGAACGGGTACCGGCGGATAAAGGAACGGTCGCGAAGACCCAGGCGGGTCGGTAGGGCGGGTAAAAAGCCGATTAAACAAAAAACTGCAGAATTGGAGCCGCGCATCGCACCGTCCCCGCCGCTTGCAGAAATAATTGGAGTGTCCTGCGAGCGATTTCTCTTCGGGAAAACTTGACGATAAAACTCTGTCGCCTGTGGGAGGCATCCGGCCACTATTACTGGACGTATCGAAGAATGGATTGGCCTATTGGAAAAGAATTACAGCCGGGGAATTCCGATACCCAGCGATCGGGACTCTCTTTCTCTTCTCGAAAGGATCCTCTATTTTAGAAAGGATCCCCGAAGTCACGTTTCCAACCGGTATCGATAACGTCTCCAAGAGTCTCTCGCGAGTATAGTTTCGGTGCCCCCACCTCTCTTATAACTCGCCAACCTATAAAGAGCTGGCCGATCGAAAGCAATTTCCGTGTAAACCGTCCTCGGACCCGTTTAAGGAACCATTGTAGGTTAAAGAACTGGTACAGATCCTGTGAGCGTGGTCTTCTCCGGGCATTCTAGAAAATCATGCTCGAACGGCCGGGGAGATTGTCGGCTTCGGGAACTTCTTTAATTTGGTAAGCAGCTTGGAGCGAGTACGGAATTAATTGGACACTCAGACCTAGTTCTTGCGCTGTGAATGATGGTAACAGACTGCTAGGGAGTGTCCGGCGCGATGGCACGAATCCTGAATGTTCAAGGAGCGACGGTACGGCTTTTTCCTCCGAGCTGCAGGCTCCAGTGCGCGGAGTTTCATTGTAGTTTGGTCAATTAGCATTCTTGTCGACTCGTTAAGAGGGTGCAGTAACCAACGAAAGAGGTAACCAATCATAGCGACTCGTACTGTCGATCATCTCGTGTTTCTATCGTTGGGGTCTGGGAAGTTGACACTCGGCGCTGTACAACAGGAGGAGCTGCAACGATCACGTGACCTTCAGATGTAGTCCAAGATTACATAATCGTAGCGTTTCGGTGTTCATATCTAATCATTAGACTGCGGATTATATGCATTTATGAGAAAAATTAGTGGATGGTATTGAAAACAGTGAAGAGATTACAAACATTTGAAAATGTCGATATATCATTTTCAACTCCATACAATTTTTAAAGAATGGAAGATGTTTGTATTTGGCTCCTGTTCCTCTGAAAATTTTTATTTTGCATAAAGATCCGCAGTCTACTAATCATTTTGTTTTGATCTGTTCGACATTGTAGTGTTACAGATGACGAACATGTGTTCAATACAGTGTGTCCAGACAGGGGTAGTCGAAAAGGAATCGGGGGGAATACAAGTACCCCCTCTCTGATGACCAGGGTAATATGTGACACGTTGCGCGACTAGAATAGAGTAAGGCGAATAGGAGACACGTTGCGCGTGCGCGATAGGGACTGAACGGTGAAATAGGATAGTGAAAAGGGATAAAGGTGGAGAGCATGGAGAAGGAAATGAAGTTGAAACCAACCAAATTCATTCTGGCCACACTGGTTCAATATCATCTCTGGCAGGAACCGTCCTAGATAAACGAACAGAACTACCCTAGATAAATCTACATAGCTGTTTAGTTTAGTTTAGGGCTCAAACATACGCACGATCAACTGGTCGTTGACAAAATACGAATGTTCACTTGAAGGGTACTGACAAGTACCACCCGTCATTGCAGGGATATATAAGCCCTCGCATTTCTACACTCGTGGGCTAGTATTGTCCTAATTACGAATCGTGTCGTATCGTGTTGCATCTCGGAAGTCAACTACCAGTGAGATCGGGCTAAAGTTCCCCTTCCAATCAAAAGTTAACCGTATAGATTCCGCGAGTTCGGTGTAAAATCTATTATGCAGTGATAAGGTTGCTCCGAGACCCCCACATTGCCAGTGCGTCAACACCGTGCATCCTAGTTTAGGTAATATCTTCTTTCAATTCTTTATATTCTAAATTCAATCCATTCGCGACAATTACACAATTGTAATACGAATTCTTATAGCCTAATATATTTGTGTTCTTTGATAATTAACGCAAATTCATTAAACCCATAATTATTGTCCAATATCCTAATCAAGTAATTGAACGTCCCCACACGATACAATCTAACCGCTCGGTTTGTATTAATTAAATTATACTAGTTACGAGGCTTACTAATTATCCTAGCGACTCCCTGATTTCGCATCAGGTTCGTTCGCGACATTCCAATTGTCCAAACAGAGATTTATCCAACCTAGTGGCTCCCCAATTGTGCATTGGGTTCGTCCACGAAAACTATACTATCCTAGCGGCTCCCTAATTTCGCATTGGGTTTCTCCGCATCCTAACAGCTCCTTGATTTCGCATCAGGCTCATCTGTGCTGTTATCCAACCCCCAAGCGGCTCTCCAAGTTTGCATTGGGTTCGTCCGCGTCGTTATACAACTTCTTAGCAGCTCCCCGGTTTCGCTTCGGGTTCGTCTGCGCGTCGCACAGTGGGGCATTCTGACCAAAAAGCTGACCAAAATACAATTTTGTACAATTTCCCATCAGTCGATAAGAGCAGTTGCTTTCTGTACCTAAATGGTTTGCGAATCAAAATACAACCGTATTTTTGACACTGACTTTCGCATCACCGTGCAGCGTGAATCGAAAGGTATCGTTTACTTACAGTGGTCGTGATTTCTGTCGTTGCGATTGTAAATTGCTCTCAGAAATACTGTCGTAGTTTTTGTTTGAGTAAAAATATACGAAGATCGTGCTATGGATTCTTCAGAACCAGGTATGTTGATGACTCCTACACATTTGGTTACAATAATTACGTTTAATTTAGGTAGCTATAGCTCATAGAAGTGCTAGAGATATACAGGGTGGCGCACATAACTCTGAACAGCTCAATATCTCCGTTACTTTTCGTTGTACAAAAAAACTTCGTAGGACAAAGTTACACTGTTTGAAGGGCCACATATAACAGTGTAAGGGAAAAAAATTTTAAGGTCATTTTTATGAGATTTCAAGGTTATCGATGTTTGTTTAAATGGAATGAGGTATTTTTTAATACATCAATCGATGCAGCTGGACATTCTTTATAAAAAAGCACTAAGCTATGTATGTCGAAAAGTTAGTAGTTCAGGAGATATTTCAATTTAAATAACTCCAAAATACCATTATTGTCGTACTAAGACGTTACACAAGTAAGTAAACACTAACGCCTTAGTACGACAGTAATGGTATTTTGGAGTTATTTAAATTGAAATATCTCCTGAACTACTAACTTTTCGACATACATAGGTTAGTACTTTTTTATAAAGAATGTCCAGCTGCATCGATTGATGTATTAAAAAATACCTCATTCCATTTAAAAAAACATCGATAACCTTGAAATCTCATAAAAATGACTTTGAAATTTTTTTTCCCTTACACCGTTATATGTGGCCCTTCAAACAGTGTAACTTTGTCCTACGAAGTTTTTTTGTACAACGAAAAGTAACGGAGATATTGAGCTGTTCAGAGTTATGTGGGCCACCCTGTATGTTGCTAGTTTGAGTATTGTATATGCATATAGTAAGCATTTTGTTATACTTATAAGCTTTTCTAAGTACTCAAATACAATTCAAACGAGTATATTTATCGTAGAAGATAATCTTTAGAAAAGTAGCTGCGGAATACCGGATCTGTATTTCTTATAATTTTTTTTCTGTAGCAAGCGATATTTTTCGAAATATATAAAAATGCAATTATTGTTGGATGTCTCTTTCAGGACCCCTTGAGGTGTCACGGTTATAACTCGAAAGCATATATACAATTTAATTGTCGAGTCAGAGGAGTCAAATTTTGACAAAAAACTTGAATATATGGAAGAATATCTTCTTCATAATTATTGTTTGGACAAAGAACAACGAAAAAATTTCAAGCATGTACTATCTATAGTAAAGCATCAATTCAAAGTCAGATGGCTACTTTTTTGAAAATATAAATTAAAGTGTAGATATAAATTTGCTATACAGGTTGAAAATTATTTTGGAAACATTATCAAGCGGGCACAAAATTAATATTGAAAAATTTGAAAAGTAGGTATACGAAAGAGACCGCGGTTCTTTATGTTCAACTGTATCCATGGCACCCAATGTCTCCGACCATGCACAAAATTTTAGTACATGGTCCAGAAGTAATTTCAAATGCCCTGCTTCATATTGGGCAGTTGTCAGAAGAAGCTGCAAAAGCTCGGAATAAGCATTTCCGGACATATCGCTTAAATTATGCTAGGAAATGTTCTCGGGAAGCCTATAATTTAGACGTTCTAAATAAGTTACTCCTCACATCTGATCCCTTCCTTACTGGAATGAGACGAAAGCCGAAGAAAAAGATGGAACCTTTCTCAAAGGAAACTATACAATTACTATTGCCTACTCAACCGAGAGGAGCTACTGACCCCGAACCTGCCGAAGAAAGTAAAGACGAGGAATTTTAAATAAAGTAAATTTATTATATGTACACACTGTTTTAATTTAGCAATACACCTGAAATGTTCAAACAAAAGGAAAAATGTAATTTTGTAACAAAACAACACCAGTGGACTTGTTATCAATTATAAAATACTTTTGTCCAGTGTTTAGGTCAAAATGCCCCACTGTGCGTCGCTCCATTCCTAGAGGCTCCCTGACTTCGCGTCAGGTTCGTCCTTGACGTCTATAATCCTAGCGGCTCCCCTATTTCGCATTGGGTTCGTCCACGAAAACTATACTATCCTAGCGGCTCCCCAATTTCGCATTGAGTTCGTCCGCATCCTAACAGCTCCCTGATTTCGCATCAGGTTCGTCTGTGCTTTTATCCAACCTCCCAGTGGCTGCCTCCCAATTTCGCATTGGGTTCGTCCGCGTCGTTATACAACATCCTAGCAGCTCCTCGATTTCGTTTCCGGTTCGTCTGCGCGTCGCACAGTGTTCAATTTTAAAAATTTTACATAAATTGTAAAATTTTCGTGGCTTGAGTTAGTTGAATGTCTGAGGAACAATCTCCCATCATTCATTTTCCCATTCATGTATCCATTAAGCACTGAAATTTGTCGGAAGTTGAAGTTCCGTTAACCCGCTTTCATTTCTCAACGAATTCACCTATTAGCAATTCTTACCTTATTTACATACACTAACAGATTTTTGTTTTATAGAAGTTTTTTTAGCTAAGTATAGGGTATACTCTTAAGAGAAATTCACTTTTATACCATATACATGTTTGTAATTATTAATATTTAAAGATAACCAACGATGAGTCACTTTCTTGATGATTCTAAGAATTTGGTAATGATTTCGTTATGCTTCCGGGTGCGTCCCGGTGTTCATTTCTATGCCATTGTATTCTTCGAAGTTTTCTGATTAAGATGCAAGAAAAATTGGATCTGACTACGACTGACTCCGTGTTTTATAGTTGATTTACGGAAAAATGGCCATCGCGCGGGCGCGAAAATCGCAGCATTTCTCACATCCTGCATGTTCGCATTCGCTATATTTTCATATTTACTTAAGTAAATACTAAATAATAATAATAAACACACAATATACACTAAAAGAAGAAAACAGTATACACATGAAATTTAAATAATATACAAGGTGGTGCAATAACTATGTCCACTTTGAATATTGTCGTTATTTGTAATAACATTTTTCCATACTACTATAAATAACGGAGATTATTCTTTGTAATAACTATTTTAAAAGGATATTTTAATTGTAAATGATTATACTTTTTGATAGTGTACATAAAATAGACGATTAACGTTAAAATATTGATTATAATCCGCAGTACTTGATTGAAAAATATTGGGTTGGCAAGAAAGTAATTTCGGTTTTCACTAACTGATGGCGTTATGTTTCGTTTGATTGGCTTATGTTAACGTTGCGTTTGTTTTCTTTCTGACATTTCATAACTGCATCTTTTAGGTTACTTTTGAAGCAAATTACACGTAATTTTGATTAAAATTGTTAGTTCTGTGTCAATTTGAACATGGAGTGCAGAAACGAACATTATAGGCATATATTGCTTTTTTATTTCCGTAGAGGTAAAAAAGCTGCCGAGGCTCACAAAGATATATGCGAAGTTTACGGTGTAGATTGCTTAACAGAACGCACGTGCCAGAATTGGTTTAAAAAATTCCGTTCTGGAAATTTCTCACTTAAAGACGACCAACGTTCTGGTCGATCATCTGGAGTTGATGATGACCAAATGAAAGCCATTATTGAATCGGATCGTCATATAACTGTCCGAGAGATTGCAGACAGGTTAAATGTCTCGCATGCAACCATAGAATATCGTTTAAAAAGTCTCGGAATCGTTAAGAAGCTCGATATTTGGGTTCCACACGAGTTGAAAGAAATTCACTTAATGCAACGCATCAACATATGCGATATGCATCTCAAACGAAATGAAATCGACCCTTTTCTCAAGCGAATCATCACCGGTGATGAGAAATGGGTTGTTTACAATAACACAACTCGAAAACGATCATGGTCCAAGCGTGATGAACCAGCCCAAACCACACCGAAAGCTGAATTGCACCAAAAGAAGATCATGTTGTCAATTTGGTGGGATTACAAAGGTATTGTGTATTTTGAGCTGCTCCCAAGGAACCAAACCATCAATTCAGATGTTTATTGTCGACAACTAACAAAACTGGACATAGCAATCAAAGAAAAACGGCCAGAATTGGCAAATCGCAAAGGAATCGTGTTCCACCATGATAACGCTAGGCCACATACATCTTTGATAACACGTGAAAAGTTATTGGAGCTTGGTTGGGAAGTGATGTCACATCCACCATATAGCCCTGACATTGCACCATCAGATTATCATTTATTCCGAAGTTTACAAAACTCTTTGAATGGTAAAACATTCACTAATGATGATGATCTGAAATCGCACTTGGATCAGTTTTTCACCGAAAAGGATCAGAAGTTTTATGAGCGCGGAATTATGAAGCTACCAGAAAGATGGCAAAAGATCATACAACAAAATGGAAAATATTTTATTGATTAAAGTTCATTGCTTTGATAAAAAAATTGGATTTTATTTCATCTAAAAATACCGAAATTACTTTCTTGCCAACCCAATAGCTACAAACTTTACAATCTGATACGCTCTTCTTTATAGTCAAATTTTGCATTTAAAACATCCGTTTTAGTAAAAACGGCATACAATACAAAAAGTTGAAATCGCAAGCTTTAAAATGGTTGTTTTTTCATCAAATTTGGATTTTTGGCAAAGTTACAGCAGTTGCAATATTGAGCGAATTTTGAATTAGCTGTGGCCGCTGAAATCGGGCAAATACCCCTCTGTGCGTCGCTCCATTCCTAGAGGCTCCCTGACTTCGCGTCTAATTCGTCCTCGGTGTCTATAATCCTAGTGGCTCCCCAATTTCGCATTGGGTTCGTCCGCGTACCTTAACTAACAAATTGATATCATATTCCTAGGGTAACAACCCTTCGCCGGCCACTCGTGCTGCTCGTGGCCCTGGCTCGTAACAGTAGTAACCTCGGAAGCCTCTTTAGAGATTACAATTGAAATTTTTAGTGGTTATCTGTATTTCTGATTACGTATCCCTGGAGACAACCAGATGTTCTCAATCCAGTAGAATTCTCAAATTATATTGTCGTTGGACGTTGTTATCAACGTAGTAAAATCCTTACGACTCGTGCACCAAAATTGATTTGTCGCTCCAAAAGATTCCAAAAAATGGCGACGTAGTCGGTACACGTCACACACCCGGAGAATATATCAGGGAGATATTATTAAATCCATCTTGACAAATTCAAGCTCGAAGGATCCGATGCCGTGACAGACGCGTCGACAATCTGCAATCTGGCGTCAGTGGAAAACCGGTCGGCGGCGTTCACAATCCCGTGATTGCAGGTTTGAAATCTAGCATTACATTTCTCGCGGTGTATTAGCCTGGGCGTATTATTGCGACGGGCGCGGGTAGCAGCTGAATAAATCCGATGCGGAGAAAGTATCGGTGACGGGGTTGCGATTTAATTTCAACCGAATGGAATCCTCCAGTCGCAAGTCAGCCAGAAGATCTTGCGGGAGGCAAGAATTTCCGGTATGAAATTTCAATTGCGACGAGCAGTCTCTCTCTCCGCGAACGGCCGCGTCCCCGAGCGACATTTTTCATAGTTAAATATCTCGTGTTTAAAAGGCGGGAACGCCGCGCCGCGCGCCCGGACGCGAAGCGGATTTTTGTCGCGAGAGGAATCTACGAGCGGAATGCCGATGATTAATTCCGTCTGCAGATGCATCCAAGATGGACGTCGCCCCGAGGAACGATTTCCCCCGGGGATATTTCAATCCTCGTATTTTACCGCGAATTGTACTTTATTCCAGCAATCGTTGAAACAGAGAAGCAACTCAAGACGTTCCACAAATAATTACGCTGTCGTTGTCTCGTTCACAATTCTCGCGGATCTGTCAGCGTCTGTCGTGCTATTTAAATGTCAGATTATTGTTATGGAGAAGCGGAGGAGCTACACAAGACATTTATTTCTCTTTCGATAACTTCATCAAATTTTTTCAACTCTTTTTTGTCATAAACGTGCATTCCAGTTGTTTTCAAAGTTTGCTGGTGTCCAAATGTGGTGTTATAAAATGTCATTCTGAAAAGTATAGGGTAGAAACAAATTCCCCAAAGGATCACCCATGGTTGACAATGATAGATGCCACTAGGTACTAATGCAAGCTTATTACCTGGCTCTGTCATGCTGAAAGAGACACTTAGGGTAAATTGCAAATCTATAGCGTTCCGGAGACCGTTCGAATAAAATGGTGGAATTGAAAAAACGGATTTCCATCGAGAAATCCACTTGACGGTCGAATCGGTCGAATAGTCTCAGCTGTTCTGAAGAGCAATTCCGAGGAAACGATACTGCGAGGAGGACGAAAGTTGGACCACGATGATCAGATGTGCCGAAAACGTCCGTTTGCTATTCGATCGGGCATGTCACGTTAACCCGCAGCGAACATTGGCCTTAATAAGCGTCCGTTCGCATACATGCAGTAGATTGCAGTGTGTAACGTGAAATTGGATCGTGATAATCCACTTTCCAAGCCAGTCAAATGAATTGCGACCTGTTTCATGTTTCTGGTGCAGTGACTATTCGCATTAACCTTCCCATGCTGTGTTAAAGACTCCGCCGCTTTATGAGCTACCGAGTTTTCGTTATTTCTACAGGGAATCCGCACTTTACCGGCGAATGTTGTTAACTAACTAATTCTCGGCTTTCCGCGGTAGACGTCCACACTGTGAAATAGAGACTAACAAAGCGATAATAAATATTTTATTTCACCCTTAAACTGGACACCACCATTCGATATTTACTTTTAGCGAATTATGTAATTTATTAATAACATTTTACAGACGTCCAAAGTACTGTAAAATACGAAAAATAACAAACTGTAACACATTTCTTGTTTTATATTTGATGTTTTATTTTTATTTTGATGTTTTTTGATGTTAATATTTATCTTTGTATTCAAATAATTTAAACATTAAAAATCACTGAATCGGTCATGTTCGTATATTCTGAAAACCAGACGAGACTCTGGATTATGTTAACCAGCAAGACAATATCTGGAAATGTTGCCTTGTGCAATCGAACTTATGTACAAGTAAAATCATGATCGCCGTTCGCAATCCTTCTTTCTGCTTTCCGCGTACTATTTGATTTCGTACAGCAATCCTTCTTTATTACCGGCGAGAATAAAAGTATGTCGCCTTGCAGCTCGTCGGCCATAAATATTAACGCAAGCTTCTGAATTATGCTGTACCCTTTACGTCTTCCGACTTACAGCCGATCCTGTTTCACGACCATGTATCTCGTGTTTGCGCTATAGTTCTCTATCGCATGATTAGAAGACAAATCTTCATTTTACTTTCTTTGGAATACTTCGACCTGATTCTATCTTTTACATTTTGTATCTGCAAAATTGAACAACAAAAAACTATCCACATCAAAAAAATATCAATTTGTTGGATACATTTTACAGTTCATCCTTATTTTTTTCACACATTGCCATTTTCCAACGGTTTGCTTGAGAACTTGAGCGCAAAAGGGAAATGCACCTATATTTTCTTAAAATAACACTCGCCGTTTCACCTCAATATACTGTTGACATAATCGAACTATCGTTATTACTCGATTCCGCGCAGGATATTGCAAGACAGTTTTATTAAAATCTCGCTACGGTATAGTAAATATTTAATTTGGACCATATTCGACAACGGCATGCGGTACGGCGGAGTGAAATATTTGAAATATTTTCTAAAAGTTATTCCACGCACGTTACGAATTGATTTGCGTTTTGATCAAGTTTCCTCCAATAAAAAAGCAAATATAGAGTTTAAATGGAACATTGAAGGGGTCGAGAACAAATTAAAACTGTGTGTTCCGCTTGTTCGACCACTTTTAATCACTTTTCAATTCGTAGAACGTGAACGGGCGATTTAATACCGTTTTTTGCAGTTTGGTCGAATCAACATTATTGTCTGTTCATTTCATCTGCTATCATGTTTATTTTCTTTATTTTATGGTACTGCAAATTGCCTGTACACGATTGCGGGATAAACTTCGTCGAATAAAAACGCTACTGATTGAACGCGCTTTGTTACGTTACTCACCACTACCAACGAAACAAGTGACTAAATAATGTAAAGTGTAAGTATTAGACTACGGATCTTTATGCAATTATGGCTTTTGAAAATTTTCAAAAAATGCTAGGTTATAAAATATGACAGAATTTAGCACGATTTTAATTGATTTTAGATCCAAAAAGGTTTCTACCACGGAAAATAAGATTCTATTTCATTCCACCTTCTTAAAATTCCTCTACAAAAATTGAAAATTGCATAAACATCCGCAGTCTAGTAATTATGCTTTGTTCAAAGGCGCCTCCTCTCCCTACTCCTGGGTCTCTGCGCTCCCTACGATGGTAGTGGGGGAACTGGTACGCTGATAATGGGGGAAGCGACATGCTGGTAATGGAACTAGTACGCTAGTAGTGGGAGAACTGGTACGCTGGTAAATTCTGTAAATTCAAACTGATGAATTTTGTGTCAAAATCGAAGAACTTTCGATAGAAATGAGATAAAACGATGATTTCTTTTTTAAATTAAAGCTGAAATATTGCAGAATATGGAAAAAATAGAAAGATTATCGTACGGACGTTTTTTAACCTTGAAAATCTGTGTTAAACTTGCAGAATTTAAAAAAAATTGTGGTTTATTCAATGCCATGTCCGGATAGATTTTTTTCTAGACATGTTATACATCATTTCCTGTAGATTTCGTCACGCTGATTTCAAATCTTGCCGTAAAATTTGTCTACCACCTTAGGATTCTGCAAAACATCGATTTTTGTGAACAAAACTAATGAAATCATTTTTTCGTTGAAATGATTTTCTTGAGGATAGAACAAATAAATGATTACACCCACTTGTGAACAACACACTATTATGTGTGCACTATTGTGTATCTATTATTTATATGCGCATATACAGGGTGGCCTACATAACTCTGAACAGCTCAATATCTCGAAAACTATGCCATCGATTTTAAAGATCTTAGTTTTAAATTGCATGGAACTGAAGGGCCTTTCCGACTACATAAACGTGAAGTGGCCTTCCTTCCCCTTTAACGGGGGAGGGGAGGTACCTTTGTAATTTTAAATGGAACCCCCTATAAAATGTTACATATTTAGATTCTACCGGAAAAAACAAGTCAATTTTGTCTGAAACATTTTTTTGTCAGATACTTCCATGATGAGATATAAAAGTTTGAAGTTTCGAGTTGTAGGTACTTGAAGCGCTCGGAAATAGCGTTATGGAATTGTACATACGCGCTTGAGTCCTTTGCTTATTCGTGAAGAAACACAAACTATAATATTTACAATTCTTGAGTTTGACTCACTTATCTATGAAAACGTTTTCAGTTTAGAGCTGTTATTCAAGCAGTAACATTGTGATTATGGCTACTTTTGACACAGAAGTGAATATGTTATTAACGTTAGGTGAATGCCAAAAAAATTATCGGCGTGCAGCAGTGATGTTTTTTGAACGTTATGGTATCAAAAAATGTCATGCAACATTTCATAATTTAGAAAAGCGGCTTCGCGAGCATGGTGAATTGTGTAAAAAAACTCGCAATAAACCTAAAGCTGTCACTAATGAAAATAATAGTGCCAGTATTCTTGCTACAATTACATTAAATCCTCATATTAGTCAACGTACACTTGCACAAACATCACATATTAGTCGTTCATCAATTCAACGAATTTTGAAACGGCAAAAGTATCATCCATATCACATGGTTTTATCACAAGAGCTTTCGATAGCAGATTACGATCACCGCGTAAGATTTTGTGAGTGGCTGCAGGGTGTTGTGGAAAATGACTTTTTGTGCAAAATACTTTTTTCCGATGAGGCCACTTTTATGAATTCAGGGCATGTAAATAGACATAATCTGCATTATTGGGCCGTGGAAAACCTAAATTGGATGCGATGTGTTCCCTTTCAACATCGATGGTCTTTAAATGTTTGGTGTGGCCTAATAGGAGATTTTGTGATTGGACCTTATTTTTTTCAAAAAACTGTAACATCTGCAAGTTATTGTGATTTCTTAAAAAATCATTTGCCTGCGCTTTTGGAAGATGTACCACTGCACGTTAGAAGAGAAATGTGGTTCCAACAAGACGGCGCTCCTCCACATTTTGTAATCATCACCAGGCAATTTTTGAACGAAAAATTTGGGAACAAATGGATAGGTCGTGGGGGACCTCGTCAATGGCCTCCTCGATCCCCCGATCTAACACCATTAGATTTTTTCTTATGGGGATATGTAAAGGACAAAGTTATGTTTGAACCACCGACGACAAAAGAGGATATGAAACAAAGAATACGTGACGCTTGCGCTTCAGTGACTCCCGAAATGTTAAAAAATGTTAGAACAACTTTGATGTTTCGAGTAAATAAATGTTTACAAGCCCGTGGTGGACATTTTGAACATTTAATTTAAAGTACATTTTATTTTTTCACGAATAAGCAAAGGACTCAAGCGCGTATGTACAATTCCATAACGCTATTTCCGAGCGCTTCAAGTACCTACAACTCGAAACTTCAAACTGTTATATCTCATCATGGAAGTATCTGACAAAAAAATGTTTCAGACAAAATTGACTTGTTTTTTCCGGTAGAATCTAAATATGTAACATTTTATAGGGGGTTCCATTTAAAATTACAAAGGTACCTCCCCTCCCTCGTTAAAGGGGAAGGGAGGCCACTTCACGTTTATGGAGTCAGAAAGGCCCTTCAGTTCCATGCAATTTAAAACTAAGAACTTTAAAATCGATGGCATAGTTTTCGAGATATTGAGCTGTTCAGAGTTATGTGGGCCACCCTGTATATTGAAATTGTATACTGAATTGTATACTGAATACTGTATACTGAAATACAAAGCAATATGGCGCGACAGACAAACTCTTTACAGTACTCCGAGAGGACAGTGAGAAGAAGGAGCCGCGCTCTTCGTTATCCATTTGTAATGACGTGTCTGTTTATATTATGCGCCATCCATCAGACAACCTGTCAATCATTATTTCTATGATCCTGGATCCTATAACAACCAGGTTGGTAAGACAGTTTTCTCCTGTTACGGATATCACTTTGAATTTGAACATTGATATTTCCTAACAGATTTGATAACTCTCAAAGAAGGACAGAATGGCTTTGTCGTTGAATGGCACAGTTTAAAGGCCCGCGTGTTCTCACAATGTAATGCCAATTAAAAATGCTTTATTTTTCATTACATATCTTTTATGTGACTTTCACTAACTTATTTCTGGCCTTTTTCCTGATTAAAATAAGATCAAACGCGATATAATTTCAATTGCATTTAGTGGTTTAATTGACGAAGAAAGTTTCGTCAAGTTTCGAAAGGGCGCACAGTGGTCGGAA
Organism: Lasioglossum pauxillum; assembly: GCA_933228785.1. Lineage (NCBI taxonomy): Eukaryota > Metazoa > Arthropoda > Insecta > Hymenoptera > Halictidae > Lasioglossum > Lasioglossum pauxillum. The sequence goes on along the minus strand of OW121706.1, from coordinate 13,458,806 downwards.
ATCGCCAAAACGTGGCCAAAATAGGAAGGAGTACTCCAATGTAGTTCAAAATTGATATTCTTAGGTTTCTCGGGTCGCTGATCATGAATCTGATGTCGAAAATTAAAAAAACAAAATGGCGGATTCAATATGGCGGATGCGTAACCCAAAAAATTATTGGACTCTCTTGAAAATTAGTATTCCCATAGTTTTCGTGCCGGCGAATATGAATCTGATGTCAAAAATTAAAAAAACAAAATGGCGGATTCAATATGGCGGATGCGTAACCCAAAAAATTATTGGACTCTCTTGAAAATTAGTATTCCCATAGTTTTCGTGCCGGCGAATATGAATCTGATGTCAAAAATTAAAAAAACAAAATGGCGGATGCGTAACCCAAAAAATTATTGGACTCTCTTGAAAATTAGTATTCCCATAGTTTTCGTGCCGGCGAATATGAATCTGATGTCAAAAATTTAAAAAATAAAATGACGGATGCGTAACATGCTATGTGAAAAAATTATTTGATTTTGCTAATAAAATGATTTACCGAAATTTGATTTCGCTAAATGTTTTATTGTACTTACCGATGACTGCTTCAAAATTAATGGATAAAAGATTATATTAAATGAGCGACAAACAATATAAAACTAAATAAGGAGAACATTTTATTATAATAAATAATATTTATGTAAGAAAATACTATAGATAAGAGAGAGAAGTGGATATGCGTTCCAGTAGAAAGGATGATTGGTGTGGGAATTCAATGATAACAACCATTGACGGTGAAGCCGTCCGCCAAGGAGTGCGATTTATTAAAAGAACTTTAAGACCTTGACACTGCGAGAATGAGAAAGTAAAAGTAAATAAAAATGAATCAGGAAGTTAATAACATTATATGACAATAAATAATTTTTCTCATTAAAGAGAATAATTTCGACAAGGCCGTTTTCATGCTGGAATCAGTGATCTTGATTGTGAATCCACTTTTCTCCAATATCTGGTCCTCCAAATGCTGAAGAATAGTACTTAAACTACTACCAAGATTATTTCTAACCATGAGAAAAATTTTTTTTCTGGATAAACGTATTTCAGTATCAGAAGAACCTGAAAGTATAAAAAAATAATGTGTTAATTAAAAATTTTTTTTTAAACAATAAACAAATTGTTGTTGATGTTCAAAACATGTATCAGAAAATTCTATAAGTGGAACCATACAATGCTTATTTAACAAACTTTATTATATCTTCTAACTTTCTCGAGAAAACATGCTTGTAACTAGTACCGTGACTACCTCTGCGTCACAAAAATGGATCGTATGACCAAATCCGCAATTTTCCGCAGCTTTTTTTTCAAGATAATATAAGATGAAAGTATCTACTACTAGACCCAGCAATTACATCTGGAGCATATTGGGGTGTATACAACTTTTAGTTTACATTCTTAAAATCTGTGCACCAAATTTTATCTTTGACTTTATACATTATAAACACTAATTAATATAAATCTAATATTATTATTATGCATAGTACTTACTTCCAGGAACAGCATCCATTGTACACACAAAAAAGAAATTCACTTTTCGTAAAATTACAAGCTTCACACTTGTTTTCTCACACCGTAGTTCACTGCACAAAAACTGCGTGACGACTGAACGCGATATTTGTACTCCCACCATTTGGCAGGTATACATAATAAAACCTTTTTACTTTGGGTTTCCCATAGAGTCATTATCTGAGTATCCAGTATGGCAAACCCCATACGCCTAACGGGAAATTCATTTTTGGCATTTTGGCCACGTTTTAGCGCTTTCCGACCACTGTGGGGCGTAAGGAAGGACAGCGAACACAGCGGGCCTTTGAACTGTGCTGGCGACGACGACTGTCCTGCGTCGCTTTCTTTCCCATACGCTGCCCTTCCTTGCGACCGAACTTACACCGTCGACTAAACCACTAAATACAATTTAAATTATGCCGTGTTGAGTCTTGTTTTAATCAGAAAAATGCCAGAAATAAGTTAGTGAAAGTCTCATAAAAAAATAATAAACATTAAGAAGTTCGAACATTCGATTCATGGTGTCAATGTAGTGGTGCTCACACCGATATACCCGAGCCGAGGCAGTGGAGTGGGTAGACACTGGACAGTGATCGCACAGGCGACCCCGAACAGTAAATGAGGATTTACTGTATAAGTATTTAATCCTTTCAACTTACTTCTTATCAACGAATTTTTTAACTTCTGCTGATACCTTATTCTATTATTTTTATCATCAGAAGTTAGGAATTCGTTGATGATAAAAATAAGAGAATAAGGCATCAGCAGCAGTTAAAAAATTCGTTGATAAGAAGTTTCGATAGGAATGAGAAAGAGCGATGATTTCTTTTTTAAATTAAAGCTGAAATATTGCAGAATATGGGAAAAATGGTAATGGTAGTGGAGGGAGCGGTACGTTAGTTGTGGGGGAACCGAACCGGTACACCGCACCGGTGGTGGTGGAGCCCGTTCTAGATGATCGCGGATCAATGTTTGGGAACGAATGCTCGCATAAACGTCTGCAGTAAACTTAGGATCCATTTCCAAGGAACAGTCACATCGGTTCCGGCCGTGAGACGTCTCCACGGTGCCGATACTTTGAATTGCAATCTTTTCCCTCGTTTACCTCCGCTGCTTAGAATGCTGAAAGCAGAATTCGTATGACGACGGATGACGTCTGATCGATTTGCATGGTTCAGCGGCGTTTCCCTCCCGCTGAATTCGCATCTGGAAATCCGTTTTTCGTTACATTGTGACTCCGTTCGTTCCGCGTGACGGGACCTCTGCATACGAAATGGAAACCTGCTGCAAAGTAAACTGACACTCCGGTTACGGGAATGAGCCACCGGCATAGTTTGAATACGTACGAGAACATTCCGAATTTCGCAGCAGACGTCGCTTATCTCAATATTTGATGTATCGTTCAGCGTATAATACATAAATATTTAAACAACCATTCAATTGGTGATTGGCTAGATTAAGAAACGTTTCATTCGAGTTTCATTTGGTTCCTTTTTTCAGGAACATCGGGGAGGAATAATTCGTTTAATCTCGATTCCATCCAATTCGCATACAAAAGTGTACATTTGCGGGAAGTTCCGCGGTCCAGCGTCGGCGGTTCCGCGTTTGTTTTCACTGTTACGGCGGCGTGTTTCAAACTTCAGAGTTCATTGGCAACTGCAACCCTCGGTTTGCCTCACGTCTGCCATTCTTCCCGTTACGCAAAGCATAATTCCATTTGGCTACGCATACATATACCGGGAGAAGGAAGAACGTCGAACCCGACGGGGTTAGAATGGAAGCATAAAATGAAAACATCAAAGACCGCATTCTGTTGCCGTTTCAGGAGAAATGTATCCCCGAGTCGTCTGGCAGACCGACAAAGCGATTGTCGGTGTTGTCTTTGTGCAGGCACACCAGGAGTGATTGATCGGAAAATATTTCCACGTGATACCTGTGCATCCTGAATCGCTTGAACTTTCAGGGTCGTCGAGAAATATCCTGGTCATCTACATTTTTCTGTGCTGGATAAACGGATTGTTAAGAACATTAGAGCCGAATAATGAATAGCCAAATAAAACAATTTGCATTAATTGCATCTTTTACAATATTCTTCATTAATTTATCAATATTATTGATTCCGAGAAATGACTCCGAATATTTTTATCAGCTCATTTTACGGAATATTTTAATTCGGATGACGGGAAGCAGTCTTAAATTTCCCCGATTAATGAGCAGCTCTTTGATTATGGAACGAAAGAAATTTACGGTCATATAAAATAGCCATTTCATTAGATCGTCTTACACACGGTTCACCATTGTCACGATGGTGGAACGCTTTATTTCCGGGCCGTCAGTCGCAGACGTTTTACTCATCGAACATTCAATCTCATCGAACATTCAATAATTTATTACGGTCTCATTACTCCGTTACAGTTCGATAGACAAAATTCTTTGACGGTACAAACGATGTGTTAATTGATTGCTGAACGAACTCGTGCAGCTACTTGTAATAATGCTAGATACTAAATGCTCTTACATCGTTGCCAAAGCTTACAACAAGACGTAATATTACGTCAGTTACAATCAATGACAGCTCGTCCAAGAACGTAACACCTCATTAGCCATTAAATGCAGGAAATTCTACATCAATGACAATCAGTTACTATATCAAGACGTAATATTACGTCAGTTACAATCAATGACAGCTCGTCCAAGAACGTAACACCTCATTAGCCATTAAATGCAGGAAATTCTACATCAATGACAATCAGTTATTACAACAAGACGTAATATTACGTCAGTTACAATCAATGACAATTCGTCCAAGAACGTAACATCTCATTAGCCATTAAATGCAGGAAATTCTACATCAATGACAATCAGTTATTACAACAAGACGTAATATTACGTCAGTTACAATCAATGACAGTTCGTTCAAGAACGTAACATCTCATTAGCCATTAAATGCAGGAAATTCTACATCAATGACAATCAGTTATTACAACAAGACGTAATATTACGTCAGTTACAATCAATGACAGTTCGTTCAAGAACGTAACACCTCATTAGTCATTAAATGCAGGAAATTCTACATCAATGGAAATCAGTTATTACAACAAGACGTAATATTACGTCAGCTACAATTAATGACAGCATGTCTAAAACTGGAACATTCCATTAGCCAGTAAATGCAGGAAATTCTACGTAAATGAGAATCAATTATTACAACAAGACGTAATATTACGTCAGCTACAATCAATGACAGCATGTCTAAAACTGGAACATTCCATTAGCCAGTAAATGCAGGAAATTCTACATCAATGACAATCAGTTATTACAACAAGACGTAATATTACGTCAGCTACAATCAATGACAGCTCGTTCAAAACCGTAACACTGACCAGTAAAAACAAGAAATTGTATACCGATGAGCACCGATGCCAGCTCGCAGCGGAACGTAATATTACGTCAGTGACAACTTTAGACCATCCGAGTTGCAATTTCACGTCTGCACACGTGTCAACGAGTGCCGAACCCGCGTGGATGGGAATTTGCAGGATTGTTCCAATATTCTCTCGGTCAGACCGTCGCGTCGAGGGTTGATTCGATGACATTAGAAGCAATTCGCTCAATTCCGTCCATTAACGCGAATCGATCGGTGTCGGCGCTCGTGCACCGATTTTACCGGCACGGCGTGGCTGTGACGACAGTTCCCGGGCCGATCCATCATCGAACAAACAAAGCCTTCGTCGTCGTCGAGGAGATTTTCAGGCTGGCACGAACCGCGAAATCGGTCGCGATCGAACTCGATTAATTAGCATCGCCGCGGGCTGTGTAACAAGCCGAGCTTTTATTTCAGAAACACGAACTCCTGTGTCTCACGTGAGCATCCACCGTGACACCTTCGTACCCACCTTTCGCGGACAGAAGTTGTAACCCCGTTGTAAAACTTTCCGATTTATCGGGAATCAACCTCGCTATCTGTTCACCAACTTTTAATTGCACTGTCCGTTTTATTTATAGAGAGCTCTGATTGGAATTACGGTTTCGACGTGGTATAAGCCAGAGCTATTGATGGAATTTTGCTCTTGATACGATCCAGATAGATTCTTTTCATGGTCGAAGACGAATCTACAGTGTGAATTCATTAATATTAATGATCGAAACATTAGCACCGAAAACATTTTCAAATTCAATCAACATTTACGATCGATATTCTAAATAATTTTTTGTACAGTGTGAAATTTGATTTTTCGCCCAAGAAAATCGGGAGAAGTTTCCAAATCCTTAACAAGATCGAAGAATTTATACAGGGTATCCCGAAAATGTACTTCCTTGAAGAGGGTGATTCGCGAGGTGATTTGAAGTCACCTTTTCCTTTGCGAAAATGTCCTACGCGGCTCCGTTCAGGAGTTATTAACAAAAAACACGGACCAATCAGGGCGTGGCTACGACAGGACCCGCTGAGCGTGACGTAGACGGGCCCTGATTGGTCAGTGTTTTTCGTTAATAACTCCTGAACGGAGCAGATGAGACGATTTTCGCAAAGGAAAAAGTTACTTCAAATCACCTCGGGAAGAGGGTTGCCATATTCTACTCTCGCCAAGCCCCTTACCCTTCCGTCCCTCGCCCAGCTTGTCTGCTGGGTCGCCCCACTCTTCCCACTAACACTGACGCGTACTGCTAACTTAGCTTGCTCCACGTGGTACGCGTCAGTGTTATAGGCATAGTTTTACAAAGGCATAGACATAGTTTTACAGTGCATAGGTTTACAAAATGGTGAATTTGTAGATCAATTTGGCTCGAAGAGCAGCACAAACGAAGAAACGTTCCATAATTCTGTAACACAGTGTACCTGGTGTTAACACAAATTCTGTCCGTGTAACGGAATCGGGGATCGGTGTGCCTGAGGAAATCGAAACAAAAGTGTGTTCGATTGATAGTCGCCCTCCCGCGACAGTGGGGCGGGGCTTCGAATGATCACTCCCGCATCCTCTACGCCACAGCGCGCCGGCAATGATCTATGGTACATTTGCACTTTGGGTAAAGACCACAGCGCGGCTCCTATTCCCGTGAGAAAGCACACTCGTTCGCGAATGTCGTGCTCCAATTCTCACGGAGAGCAGCACTCTTTCCATTGTTTCCTCCGCCCTGGACAGAAAAATTTCGTTGCTCCGAGGAGCGAGAGAGGTCCGAGCACATGGACACAGACGGGAAGAAAGAGAGAGGGGAAAGGTGAAAAAAGGAAAACAAGCAAACCAGTGAATAGAGAACGAGGAAAACGGGGCCGTGCATTTGCGACGGATGCCCGAGACACGGAATGCTTGCGCGATTTAATAGTAAATCTCGTTAACGCTGCTCGGTCCTCATCCCTTGAGACGTGTTCTACGGTAAATATTCACTGGTAAAGCTCGATGGCTGCGATGCACTGGGTGTCCGTCGAATGGAGCGCTTAGGGTGCTCGCGAAGGGGCTTGACAAACGGATCGATTAGTCGTGCAAATTACGAGATCAAAGCAAAATTGAACCAATGGAACCATTCTTTCCAGAACATCTATGTGTTTATTAAAACGGAATCGCTTTACTGATTACTGGACTGCGGATCTTTATGCATTTATTTATTTTGGTTGGATGAAATATGAAACAGTGAAAGATTAGAAAAATTGATGAACATTGTAATATTGCTTTTCACGTAACGAAGTCATTAGGGGGCAATATCAATGTTTGTTTTACTTCTGCTTCCCACAATCAAGGCAGAACATTTTTATTCTGCACGAAGATCCGCAGTCTACTGATTACTGATCTTAATAAATCACTTGAATCGCCCGAAATAGCAAAACAAACATTCCCAACAAACTCCTTTGGCAAATACAACAATACAGGGTGAGTCCACAGAGACAGAACACCTAAATATCTCCGTTACTTTTCGTTGTAAAAAAAACTCCTTAGGACAAAGTTACACTGTTTGAAGGGCCACATGTAACGGTGTGAGGGAAAAAATTTTCAAGGTCATTTTCTACAAGATTTCAAGATCATCGATATTTTTTTTAAATGGAATGAGGTATTTTTTAATACATCAATCGATGCAGCTGGACATTCGTTATTAAAAAGTACTAACCTATGTATATCGAAAAGTTAGTAGTTCACGTGATATTTTGATTTAAATAACTCTAAAGCACCATTACTGTCGTACTAAGACGTTAGCGTTTACTTACTTGTGTAACGTTGTACTACGACAGTAATGGTGTTTTAGAGTTATTTAAATCGAAATATCTCGTGAACTACTAACTTTTCGACATACATAGGTTAGTATTTTTTTATAACGAATGTCCAGCTGCATCGATTGATGTATTAAAAAATACCTCATTCCATTTAAAAAAATATCGATGATCTTGAAATCTTGTAAAAAATGACATTGAAAATTTTTTCCCTCACACCGTTACATGTGACCCTTCAAACAGTGTAACTTTGTCCTAAGAAGTTTTTTGTACAATGAAAAGTAACGGAGATATTTAGGTGTTCTGTTTCTGCGGACTCACCCTGTATAACACAATTTCCATATTGGTGTATTTTTTATCAAACTCATCAAAGCGATTGTATTCAAGCGAAAACATAGCTACATTAGTACAGTCATTTGGTTCGAAAAAAGAGGTTACCTGGAAAGTTTTCCGGGAGTTTTGAAAATGGGTAATTTTATACAATTCGATATGCTCTTTCCGAATTTCAACTTTGCCACCTAGTATCTTCGCCGCTCGCGGCGCCATATTGGAAAAATGGCGCCTAATAGCAGTTATTTGACAATATCTCCTTTCCGACTCATTTTACGATGAAAACATTTATATACAAAATTAAACTAGTGAAAATTTCCTGCAATTTATGTAATAACAATTTTTTTGTAAAATCAATAGTTTTGGCGTACGAGTGCCGCAAAGTGTACTTCAACATGCGTTTTGGCTAAAAAACTCATTTCATTTTACCACCATGAGGTAGAAAAAGCGGCGCGTTTTTCTTTATCGTGGTATCCCCAGTAGGCCTAATCCACATGCAATGCACAATTCCGAAATTTAGCGCATTCTTCTTCGCTTTGCTAAAAAAAGCAAAAATCAAAAATTGTTTTTTTATTTTTTTTTTATTTTTTATTATGTAGCCCATTATACCAAACAACTTTTGTAGGAACACTTTTTTAATAACGACAACGTCTTCTGAGATATCCTGCTGATCTCATTTCAGCAGGACAACCTGTATATGTATTGAATTATGTACATTTTTAAAATTTCTCCATGTTAAAATGAGAAATTAACATTTTTTAAAATGTTTCCATGTGTAGTTTAATTATTTATTTTGTTTTTACGCACAGTAAAATATTTTTCGTAAATATATGAAAAACACGTGTTGGTGTAGATGAATAATAGTTTGCGGCGCTCGTACGCCAAATCTATTGATTTTACAAAGAAAATTGTTATTACATAAATTGTACGAAATTTTCTCTAGTTTAAGTGTGTATATAAATGTTTTTATCGTAAAATGAGTCGGAAAGGAGATATTGTCAAAAAAACTGCTATTAGGCGCCATTTTTCCAATATGGCGCACAGTGGAACTTTTCGTCCATTTCGGAGACAAAATCCAAGAACTTTCGATAGAAATGAGGTAGAGCGATGAAATTTTTTTTAAATGAAAGTTGAAACTTGGCAGAATATGGGAAAATAGGAAGATTATGGTACGAACGTTTTATAACCTTGAGAAAATTCGTTAAACAATTCGTTCACGAAAATCGATTTCTTGTAAAATCCTGAAGTTGTAGACAAATTTTGACATCAGATTTGAATTCAGCATGAAAAAATCTACAGGAATGGCATGTTACAAAAAAATTATTTTCTACCCGTGGTATTGCAAAAATTACAATTTTCGTGACATTGTGCAAGTTTGACGATTTTTTTCAAGGTTAAAAAATGTTCGTACCATAATCTCCCTATTTTTCCCATATTCTGTGAAGTCTCAGCTGTAATTAAAAAAATTTCAGCTCTCTATCTCATTTCTATCGGAAGTTCTTTGATTTTGTCTCCGAAATGGACGAAAAGTTCCACTGTGTGGCGGCGCGAGCGGCAAAGACACTAGGTGGCAAAGTTGAAATTCGGAAAGAGCATATCGAATTGTATAAAATTACCCATTTTCAAAACTCCCGGAAAACTTTCCAGGTAAAACTACCAAACGACGGTACTACATGTTTTATAACTGAAATATACAGGGTGGCCGAAAAATATCGGGAAACCTTGAAAGTGATAATTATTGAAGTCATTTGAAGTAACTTTTCCAAAAAAAAAGTTACTTTAAATGACCTCAGGAACCACCCCCAAGGTTTTCCAACATTTTTGGGACAGCCTGTGTATTATAATATCTTTTGGAAGTTCGTAAATTTTGTAAATTGTCCACAATTTGAATACTCATTGTCCGGCGACCTGTTAAACCCCCTGCGAAATCTACAGCGAGTTTAATCGGGACTCGTATATCAATTCCGGTCGAAGTGGCGGGTCTCTGTTTCAGCAGCATCCACTTTGCGTCGTGAAAGGACATCGCGAACAGAAGAGTATGCGCCCGGGATAAAGCCTTGTCGATCCTTGAAACTATTCAGGCCTCGAAACAAAGATTGAAATGTGATACGGGGGATCCAGTTATGCTTCGACGTTTTCCAATCTCTCCTCTACCCGCATGAGGGATGTTTATTGGAACAAAAGGGAGGCTGCGATGTTTGTTTTGGTGAAAGATGAATGTCTGCAACCCTTATCGCGAGAAGTTCTCTATTACCGACCGCACGGAAAAGTTATTACTGTTCTTTTCTCTGTGATTGATTACTGTTCTTCTATTAACCCTTGGACGTTTAATTATCTAATAAATAATTGATAGGAGTCAGTACAGCAGATATCGTAATTACTTCTGTTTCAGCAAACTTATATTTTTATAAATAAGCTAGGACCTTTATGTTGTATTAATGATTTTAATAGACCGATTAGATTCAATATTATCAATTCAAGTATATTTTTTTTTGATTGGTTATCGTTTTGCGAAATGATTGCCGGACACAATTTCAGCCGATTTTCTCGGTTTCCGTTGTAGCAACAAACCCTATCGAAAATCCACCTAATTATCCATAATCGCTACTTACCCTGATACCATCAAATCCCCTAACATTCTGGTTCCTCAGGCACCTCCGGTATTCGTCGATATATCGATACTCTTGAACCGGTAATTTCCATGAAACTTTGATTAAGCCTCCCATCATTTTCCGTTAGGCTGCGAGTTTCGTAACCTCCGAAACTTAAATCCCTATCCTCAATTAATTCACTCACGAGATAGGATTCCACGTGGGAATTTATCTCCAGACTGCGGATGTTACGTGCATGTGTAGTCAAACAAGTTGCCAAATATAATAACCAGATTGCAAATTTTTATGCAAAGTGGCCTGTATCGATTGTAACGTTTAAAAATCCTCAGCCAAATCATAGCATGTGTATATTCGTAACGTTGATGTTACTCTGTATACATCTCTCAGAAAGATTTATGAAATGGTCAAACAAGTTGTCAAATATAATAACCAGACAGCAAATTTTTATGCAAAGTGGCCTGTATCGATTGTAACGTTTAAAAATCCTCAGCAAAATTATAACATGTGTATATTCGTAACGTTGAAGTTACTCTGTATACATCTCTCAGAAAACTTTATGAAATGGCCAAACAAGTTGCCAAATATAATAACTCGACTGCAGATTTTTATGCAAAGATGTCTGCATCGACATTTAAAAATCCTCAGCCAAATTATATCATGTGTATATTCGTCACTGTGAAGTTTCTCTGTATACATCTCTCAGAAAAATTTATGAAATGGACAAACATGTTGCCAAATATAATAACTCGACTGCAGATTTTCATGCAAAGATGCCTGCATCGATATTTAAAAATCCTCAGTAAAATTATAACATGTGTATATTCGTAACGTTGAAGTTACTCTGTATACATCTCTCAGAAAACTTTATGAAATGGTCAAACAAGTTGCCAAATATAATAACTCGACTGCAGATTTTTATGCAAAGTTGCCTGCATCGATTGTAACGTTTAAAAATCCTCAGCAAAATTATAACATGTGTATATTCGTAACGTTGAAGTTACTCTGTATACATCTCTCAGAAAACTTTATGAAATGGCCAAACAAGTTGCCAAATATAATAACTCGACTGCAGATTTTTATGCAAAGATGTCTGCATCGACATTTAAAAATCCTCAGCCAAATTATATCATGTGTATATTCGTAACTGTGAAGTTTCTCTGTATACATCTCTCAGAAAAATTTATGAAATGGTCAAACATGTTGCCAAATATAATAACTCGACTGCAGATTTTCATGCAAAGATGCCTGCATCGATTATAGCGTTTAAAAATCGTCAGCCTAATTATGACATGTGAATATTCGTAACGTTGATGTTACTCTGTATACATTTCTCAGAAAATTGTATGAAATGGTCAAACATGTTGCCAAATATAATAACTCGACTGCAGATTTTTATGCAAAGCTGGCTGCATCGATTGTAACGTTTAAAAATCCCCAGCAAAATTACAGCATGTGTATGTATATTCGTAACGTTGAAGTTACTCTGTATACATTTATAAAATTTATAAAATGTAATAAAATTCCTACGAGGTGTGCAACGGTACCTACGCGAACAAAATGTCAATCTAGAATGTAAAATCGCCTAGAATTTCTATGGAACAGAAATTGTCAGAGACTTATTGGTCACGCGTTACAGTCCTCAGTACCAGCAGGAGCGAAACAATTTACGTAGGTACTTTCCATTGACAATTCGAAAATAAATGTCCGTGGCTCCAAAGGGAATGTTCGAGGGACAATCTTCGTGTTCACGGAAAAACATGGAGCGGTTTCTGCGGTGCAGTTTTATGTTTTAAAGATAAATGGCGCATCCCCTGTAAGTGGTTTGCTTCGCGTAAAGGATGCGACTAGATATAATTTATTTCTGGGTCACGCCTCTCACGTATGCACACAGAGATACTCTGCCCCCGACTTTTATGAATGTTCAATTGCGATATTGTATCGGTGACATCGATCAGAAGAACGTAATCATCGAATGTTCACTCGTGATGAAGTTACCAGAAACCATGAAAATTATATTTGAGAATTCATTACGTATATTAAATTGTATTTTCTTCGATAATTATTGATATTGCATACTTATAAATATTTGACACGTGTAAATTTTCTTCAGTAATTATTGTACTATAATCCCGAATATCGATCGTAAATGTTAAATATTTAATTTAATATAAATAAATAATTAATTTAATAAAGCTTTCGGAGCTACCGTTTCGATCAAGTTGAAATACTAGAGAACATTTACAGCAATTGAATCTAATATTTTCAATTTATTTTGACCGTAAGGAGTCCTTTATAAACAATTTTTGAATTTTAAATAATTCATTGGGTTTCACGTGGAAATAGTTTTTTCGGTACGATAAGTACTGAAAATGTATGGGCGGGCATGAAGAGATTGAGAAACGCGTCTGATTATACGCTGTCTCATTCTACTTGTTCCCTCACATCTTCACCCTCGGCTAGATCATAAATAACGCCCACTTGAGATGAAAAGAATATATTTTTCGAGAAAACATTGCGTGACTCACCTTGTGAACCATCGTCCAACGAACTAAACAAATTATTTATTAATAGTAATTTAACTTTTAAAGTAGTAGTTATAAAAAATATATAAAAAAACTTTTTAAAAACCACGCTTATATTAAAGTATGCAGTAAAAAGGAGAAAATAATTTTTTTCCTGACTCTCCATAAAATACCGGATCCAGTTAAATTATCAATAATATTTTTCCCCAAAGTTTTAGGTCCAACATTTCTTCTGTTATAAAATTAATGTCGAAATAGATAGAAAAATATAATATAAATTTAAATAAAATCATGACATTAGTGACTATAATTTATTATTATTATTATTATTATAAAAGCGTGGAGAGCTAATGTGACGTAATCTTCGTGGGCACACCACGCTTTTATTTATAGTCACTAATGTCATGATTTTATTTAAATTTATATTATATTTTTCTATCTATTCCGACACCAATTTTATAACAGAAGAAATGTTGAATTGCTTAAAATTTTGGGGAAAAATATTATTAATCATTTAACTGGATTCGATATTTTATAGAGAACCAGAAAAACAAAATGATTTTCACCTTTTTAGTGCATACTTTAATATAAGCGTGGTTTTTAAAAAGTCTTTTTTATATATTTTAAGTATGTATACAAAAATCTAGCAGGATTGGACTATGGAAAGAGGTTTAAAATTCGATTACAAGATTTGACGGATACAACAACACGGCAAGTTAATATAAGCGTGGTAATAAGTTCAATTCAAGTATTCTTTCGGATGTGTCTAACTAAAACGTACACGTAGCACTTACGAGTAAGTAGAAATCCTCCATGCTGGTCAGATATATCTAATTAAAAAAGTATTATTTAATTATTATTTCTGAAATTGTTAAAGAACTTCGATGTACAAAATTTTGTACAAAAATCCCGTGTCTACCAATTATAAATGAAGCAAAAGAGATAGATAGCCCATAGCTTCTGGTATCGAATTAGGTGCTGTGAACGCTCAACGGCTACTGTCGCGAAAGTCAGAGATATGTCAGTTTGTTCGCAACACTTTACGGGACAGGCGTGTGTCTAAATGACCTTCTGTATTATTCACGCGGCGCAGGTGTCTCGGGAACCCGAGTGCAGCTAAACTCGAATAAACGTTTCGTCAACCTGACCCAACTGTGCTTCAAGGTATGTAATTGATAAACGTACCCAGCAGCCCCCGCGAATGTGCACGGCCACCTCAATTTTCACGCGGAATTGCCTGCACCCCGGAAGACGTCGACCCTCTAATCCAACATGTTTTCACTTGTAGCGCTGTCAGTGCACGTGTTTACACCCTTCCCTACCCTTAAACGTTTCCTTGGACGTTCAATCATTTCCGAAGCTATTAAAATAACCATTATATTATATACAGGGTGAGTCCGAAGAAACAGAACACCTAAATACTCCGTTACTTTTCGTTGTACAAAAAAAATTCGTAGGACAAAGTTACACTGTTTGAAGGGCCACATATAACGGTGTAACGGAAAAAAAATTTCAAGGTCATTTTTATGAGATTTCAAGGTTATCGATGTTTTTTTAAATGGAATGAGGTATTTTTTAATACATCAATCGATGCAGCTGGACATTCTTTATAAAAAGGTACTAACTTATGTATGTCGAAAAGTTAGTAGTTCACGTGATATTTTGATTTAAATAACTCCAAAATACCATTATTGTCGTACTAAGACGTTAGTGTTTACTTACTTGTGTAACGCCTTAGTACGACAGTAATGGTATTTCGGAGTTATTTAAATTGAAATATCTCCTGAACTACTAACTTTTCGACATACATAGGTTAGTACTTTTTTATAAAGAATGTCCAGCTGCATCGATTGATGTATTAAAAAATACCTCATTCCATTTAAAAAAACATCGATAACCTTGAAATCTCATAAAAATGAACTTGAAATTTTTTTTCCCTTACACCGTTATATGTGACCCTTTAAACAGTGTAACTTTGTCCTACGAAGTTTTTTTGTACAACGAAAAGTAACGAAGATATTGAGCTGTTCAGAGTTATGTGGGCCATCCTGTATAATTGATTAATAAAGCTGTATTCTTTCAAATTTAACCATTGAATTTCATTTTCGAATCGGGCACGAACTTATATACAGCTTGTCAAATCTAGCTGTGCGGTTGACCAAAACTTAGGAATGCGCAGAAAAAAACAAAGACCGCACTCGACGAGAGAAGGATGCAATATTTGAACGGTAAGGTACACACCTCGTCAAAAGTGCGTACAGTCCATTATTTCTTACAGTAGTAAGTTTTTTACAAAACAACTGTTTATATATTTGTGTGAATACACTTTATTCTGTGATGTCACTTTACTTTTTAGCTGAACTGTCGCCACGTGCATCGTTTGACAGGTGACGATCAGTTCCCTATCGTTGTGAAGTTCCGCCTATTTACCACTGCGCAGCCGGGTCATTTCCACTTGCGGGGGACATTCAGCCGCACAGCTAGATTTGACAAGCTGTAATCATCTAATATTTAATACTGAATTTAACACTGCCGGTCAAAATGACCAGTTTAATATCTTTCATCTTACAATTATTGAAATTATGAAGTTGCTTGTATGGAAATTGATTCGGTAAATTTCTTTGTCAAAGTATTAGGTTGGCATCTAAATTCGCGACCTTTTGTTTCGTAATTCTTTCACTGTATCTAGGTGCACGTTAGTGCACCAGCCAAGTTCTCGCACTACGTTTGTTCCGTCGATTAAGTGACGGGAAATTGCCGGTGAGGACGACGGGACGATTACGAGAGACTTTAGACGACAGTTTACAACACAACTATGTACAATATATTTAAACAACTATTTACACTTTGTACAATACGCGTGGGCGCGAAATGCACGTTCTCACTGGGCGTGAGCTCGTTCGCGGTGGAGATCGCGTCGAGGGATCGCGATACGTGAACGATCGTTAGTCGATTATTGTATGATGGGAACAGTGTCTAAAACTCGCTTCGATTTCTCCTTACAACTCTCCGCGCATCGGTGCGCGGTTTGTATATATCACCGCCTTCCTGACGCGGGGAAGGGGTGTCGCAGTGAACGCGTTGCCGAGCGGTTCGGCAACGATCGGCGTGTTTGAATCAAAACGGTGCGGGCGACCGTTTTGTCGAGCGCGCGCGTTTGTTTGGGACTGTGGCGGTCCTTTCGGTCGCTCGGTCAATGCTCCCGCTTGTTGTCGGGCGCAGCCGACGGTTGAGCCCGAACAACGTTCTTTTACACAAAATAACTTAGCCGTGTTTTAGAGGCTTATAACTTGGCACTGAAGGCAGATGGAGAGATGTAATTTCGTACACTTGTTAAATGCTATCATGTCTCAATATTGACAAAACATTAATTTTGCAACATTAGTAGGTTCCGAGATATAGGACCTCAAAAATCGCTAAATTTGTCACTGACTGACTGACTGACTGACAGATCATCAAAACCTTTTGGGTACTTCCCATTGACCTACAAGCTTGAAATTTGGTACATAAGTCCACCATAACAAACACTCAAAGGAATAATGATCAAAGTTTGAAATTTTACACCTAAAGGGGGTTGTATTGAAAAAAAAACATTACGAAATAGATACGTAGGATAGAACATAGCAGCATAACATACATAAGTACACGTTTTATTAGCTTCGAAGTCGCAACAAATACTGATGAAAAAAACAATCGCTCTAACGTAAACAAAAGAAACTGCTCCGAGCATCGTCTATAACGGCGGGGAGCAAACGGATCCGAGCGTCGCCGGCAGAGTGTTAATCTTCGATACATTTAATTTGGATTTTGTCTTGCAGATTAGGAAAGGATTGTTTTTCTTTGATAGCTACTTGATAATTGATGAAATTTCAACAAAAATTGATGAAATCCCAACAAAAACATCCTGTAAACAGGAGCCAAGTTCCTATGGCTATAAAAAGTTGCGAGATCAAACAAAATACGGTCAAGTTCGTTAGCTTAGAAATACCTCTTGCAATACTGAAAAAAGCGTTTGTAAAAATTAGTTTAAAAGAACACTATTTAATTTTTAAAGAGTTACATGGAGGGCTAAATTATTCTAACTTGGCCGTTACTTTTTAAACCAATGGCCATAAAAGGTGTTAGGCAGCGGCCAAGTTTGAATAATTTAGCCCTCCACGTAAATCTTTAAAAATTAGAGAGCGGTCTTGTAAACTAATTTTTACAAACGCTTTTTTCAGTATTGCAAGAAGTATTTTTAAGCTAACGAACTTGGCCGTATTTTGTTTGATCTTACAACTATTTACGGACATAGAAACTTGCCTCCTGTTTACAGGATATTTTTGTTGTGATCATTATAACCTCATTCAGTGACCATTCCTTTTGAACTGTATATCGTTGGAAAGCTCTGAATGTTGTGATCAATTTGATATAAAATACTCGTGCTTAAAAAGTATATGTATATGAATGACTTTGTTTGAGAAAATGTGGAGGTCGCGAACTTAGTTGCCAACCTACTAAACCAAATATATATTGTAATAAAAACTGCACAGGATTTAAATAGATAGAGCTTCGTCATTTTTGTAAGCGGAAACATTATAATCGCTTTCTTTGCTCGGTAGGTTTAGTGTTAGGTTAGTTAGGTTAGTTAGGTTAGTTAGTTAGGTTGCTCGGTAGGTTAGTAGTCTACAAAAGAATGCAGGGTGTTCAAAACTACTGTAATTCGAAAGAAAGTTATACTGCTTCTGCAAACAACGTAATGGTGCCTGTAATTTTTTTAGAACCGAGGAGAACTTCAAATTTTTAAATTGGACACTATGTACTCTTTTATATCATATGTGCATACCAAGACGAATTCATTCGTATAGGGTCAGAAACGGAAGAAATATTTTCCGCGCGGAAAAGAGCGTCGAAATCTTCGCTTGGCGAAAATATATTCAAAAGGAACAATGCAGGTCTTCACCGAAACCGGTGAAGGAGTTCCGACACCGGAATATTGCTTCGATTATTCAAGCATAGCAACCGAAGGTCACGCCTGAATAAGTCGGCCTTTCTCCGGTTTCCATGATTCGTCCCGGAGAGAGTTCGTATAAAATTCCGTCGCGAATCCTCTCTCTGGGCATCGGAGGAGTCGATTCTGCCGCCATTTGCAATTACAATACCGCGGCGTAATCCGCCATTTGCCGGGTTGTCACAAGGGCAACGAGCCCGTTTCCTCTCGTCTGCCCTTGCCTAATGCATTAAGTCAATTGCGGCACGGGATAAAATGGCGCATGCCAGACACGCATTAAAATCCGCCACTTTAAAAAGCAAAAAAAAACGGAGTGAGAATAGGCAACCGTTGTGCCGGGGCTGGTTGAATAACGCGAAATGGCGGCTCGCGATGGCCGGGGGGGAAAATTCGAAGCACGTTGGCTACCGGAGCGATTCGATAAATTCATGAGGATTCGAAGAGGGTAAATAACGAGGCGTGTAGACAGCGAAATGCTGGAATCGCTTCGAGCTGCGTGCGTGATACGCCGGACACGCTAAATTAACGGGAAATTTTTTTTCTTGTGAACGACCCTTAAAATGCCGACTCTTTTTTCGCTTTCTTTCCAGAGAAACGAAGCTAGTTAATCTAGAACATTGTGTTATTCGAATTTTTTCAACCCGTTTTACGCAAGGGGGTTTTCAACCCGTTTTCAAACCGCAAAAAATCTTGCAACTTTAGGAACTTTTTTAGAATATTAAAACTTGCATTTTTCTGAAATTTTTACTACATTAGCGTACACGTTTCTAGACACAAAAAACCTTCTTCTTTTATTGGCCCATGTTCATTCTCTTTTGCAGAGCTACGGTTTTTCTCGATAAAAAAATTTGTTTTGTGAAAAACATGCACAGTATACTAGAAATTAACGAAAATTTACGCGAGCCTTTCTTTTCCGAGAAAATCCCTGGAAGCTACATTAAGGTTTTGAAGAGTTGATGGAACATTATTAAAGCAAAAAGTAAAGTCAACACGATTCCCGCTTTGTAATATTCAAAGTGGGGCGCAGAAAATTTACATGGGAAATAACTCTTAGAAAAATGTTTTCACTGTATTCTAATCTTTGGAAAATATTGTACCTCGTTTTATCGGCGATCTTGTAGTTGAAGGGGTGAGAAAACAACCCCTAGAGCTACAAGTCGAACCTATATTTCTTTCAATATCTTAGGAACTAGAGATTAAGGAAATAAATCTTTTTCTTAATCCTGAAATTCCAGATGGAGAGTCGAATAATAGAACACCTTAGAAAACTACATAATTTATTTAAATAATATAATCAGAATTGATATGGTAATTTTATACATTTGCTTCCATTCTGTATAAATTAATTTCCACGAACTAAAATCGAAAAGACAGCTATATGGTTTTTAAATCTTTTTTAATTATATTTCATTGAGAACATTAAATTTATAATCGGCTTCCAATTGTTATAATTTCTATAAATCTATAATTTCCGTAAATCTCGACAGGACATTTATATGTATAAGCTAGAATGGTGTCCATGTGTTCATAAACATTCTGTTCACATATTGTTGATCAAGCACACAGAAAATTACTGGTTGCAGTTCCTCGGTTGAAAGCCACAATAAATCGACATATTGTCGTTGTCACAGCGAGCAGAGCCGTGTGTGTACGCTTGTTTCCGAATGTCTCGTGTTCTTCAAAGCTGTTTTCGCTTTTTCCGTGGTTACCGGTCGAGTTCATTCATCGTCGGATAAATATTATTGATAGAGTTTATGAAATGCGAATATAAATGGAAAAATCCTGACGAGCACTGGCCGACCGGACTGGACCGGACGAGGAAACATAACGCTGGATGGATCGGGGCTTTTAAAAGTCGATTGACATTTATAACGCTGCGTCACCGGCGGCAACGTCGAGAGTGACGATGCTCGATGGTGGTTTATTAAATGTCTACCTATCTGTCGGAAATTGATAAATTCTTACCGGTAATTGCTGTTCTTAATCGTCACACGTTCAGTTCGTTCGCGTCGATATCGCGGCGCGGTGTTCAATTAACGCGGAATTTGTCGTTGAATCGATACGACGCCGTTACGAGTGATTAATTTCCTTCGTTTACGAGGACATTTTCCATCCCCGGCAAATCAAACGGCACTTTCACCCACCGAAAACCCACCAGTCGAACTTCACCGTCGTCGTGTACAAAGAAATTTCTGCTTTGTGAAACATGATTTTATGAAATATTAGATTCTGCACAATTTCTATTAATGTTGAAACGATGTATAATGTGTATTTAATTACATCTTCAATTACACGTGCAAAAGTGGACTATAATTACAATAAGAAAAGGGTTAAATGGTCCAAAACATAAAAATTAGTGGTTTAAAAGAACAATTACACTGAAGTAATTGTTAGACTCAATTACAATTACTGTAATCGTGTTAAGTAATTGCAATTACTCCTTTCACAATTACTGTAATTGTAATTGTGGTCCGCAATTACAATTACTGGTTGAACCAAAGTAATTGCAATTACCAATTACAATTGCATGTAATTGTAATTTTATTTCTGAAATTTCAAGTAATTGTAATTGGTAGTTGCAATTACTTAACGTCAAAATGGCACTACAAAAGAGTAATTAGATACCTACTCGATGGAAATGTCAAAAAAGAACAAACAAAAAGGATATGTTATATATTACCCAACTTTGAAATGAGGGTCATTTTGAAAAGTAATGGTAATCGTTTTTGTGAAATATCAAATAATTAGCTACAAATAAATATTTAATGAATAATAAATATTTCCTAACATATGCTTTTTGTTTGTTCTTTTTAGACATTTCCATTGAGTAGGTATCTAATTACTTTTCGCTTAATAACCATAGCAGTTGAAGAAGCGACGTAAAACAATCAATCAAAAAAACGTATCCGATTACATTTTATAGAGCCATTTTGGCGTTAAGTAATTGCAACTACCAATTACAAGTTATTGTAATTGCAGAAATAAAATTACAATTACATGTAATTGTAATTGGTAATTGCAATTAGTTTGGCTCAACCGGTAATTGTAATTTCGGACTACAAGTACAATCACAGTGATTCGTCAAGTAATTGCAATTACCAATTACAATTACATGTAATTGTAATTTTATTTCTGCAATTTCAAATTACAGTCATTGATAAGTAATTGTAATTGTAATTGGAATTACATTTTGCCCAACTCTGGAAGATTGAATGCTGCAGATATAAATCAGGCACGCGGTTCTACAAGTGCAATTGGAGATAGCATGCAACCCATTTAGCAGCTCAAAAACAAATCTAATAATAATTAAGTGCGTCGCAGATGAACGTACGAACTACAATAGGAATTATACAACAAGCTTTTGTTAATTTGCAATGGAAAATTCTAGAGGAACATGACAATAGAATGTCCATTTTGAAAATTGAAATCTCCCTTTGATTGAGGTGGTAATATTTAATTTATGTTTTCACCGATGAGACTATCTATTAAAAAATATTTGTGACCAAATACAAATTTAGCATTTTCTACTTTCTAGGGTGGTTTTCTAGAATTGTTACGAATTCGCACACAGTTAGGTTAAACCGACAGCTTACTTTTCTATTTTAATTTCAATCGTTCATCAATTGTACATATTATTTTATTTTCATACCTACAGCCAGATCAATACAAATTTAAAAATATCAGTCATTGTATTTTCTATAACTACAGTGTATTATACATATATTTTAGAATAATTGAGCAGATGAGTCACACACTATTCTGAACAAGAACGAAAAGACTACGTCAGATTTAATAATATCTTAAATGACGTGCAGTGACTACAAGAACAAATGCAAAAGCAAAATTGCTTAATGTGTTTCTTCTTCACACATTTAAAGGCAACTGTTTTCGGCCATTAGGAACGTCTCGTATTTTTAGCGGTGTGGTTTCTTGATTACAAGCTGTTTAGGATTTTTGCCTCTCTACAACAATGATTTATGTCTCGAGAAAATGGGGTCGACGAAAGATTCTGTGAGATATTGCGTTTCCTTCTACCTTCGTTACATTTCACGAAAATGTGTTATTGATATTCTTCTGTTACAGCTGTTGTGCAAAAAGCTGGGCATTTTTCATTACAGATTGTTCCGTTGGAAGTTCAAAATTGTTGATCACAATTGTCGTAGATAATTCTTTCTAACTTCTTCACCTTCCGATTATTTTGTAATCATGTGTTATTGTGTAATATTCATTATGTAAATGAAACATTTTGATCAGAAAAATGCCACAAATAAGTGGCTGGAAGTTCCAGAAAAGAATAATGAAAACTAAAGAAGATCCTTGGCCCCGCAGTGGAGGGGATATTCGTTTTTCGTATATCGTACGGTTTCCGTTTTCTTAGATCAAGCCTGGGCTGTGTTTCCGTTTACGTCCGTGCTGAGAATTGGATGAAATTTTGAGAATAGGTTCTTTTTTGACTAAAATGATGATTGTCAGAAGGATTTTTGGCGACCGAAAAAAAATTTGTTATCATTTCAGTGTCAGTCCCTATCTTACCGACAAAATTTTTTTACTATTTTAATGTCACTCTAGAGTCTAAGTAGGGGTGGCATTAAGAGTGATTCAATTATACATCACATGTGTAAAGTTTTATGGCGCTATGAAGTCAACAAAGCTGGTGATGATCCATTTTTGCAATTAATTAAAGATATTAAATATATATATTCCGGAAATTAATATAAAATATTTTCAAAATTCCAATTGTTAAACCGATTAATTGAATATCTACAATGGGAAGATTATGCGATCAGAATTAGTTAAGATTAGGTGGCAGGGGGGGGGGAGAAGGCCGGTCGTTAGGAGTGCTGTCGGTAGGGTAGGCAGTGACATTGAAATGGTAAACAATTTTTTTCGAGCCGCCAAAAATCCTTCTGACAATCATAATTTTAGTCAAAAAAGAACCTATTCCCAAAATTTCATCCAATTCTGAGCACGGACGTAAACGGAAACTTCGCCCAAGGCTGTGTTGTATTAAGGGGGTCTTTTCCAGCAGACGACGCTGGCGCGTGAACACACACATCGCTAGAGCACACTCACACATCGCTAGACCACGTATACGTACACGAGGATTGCAAGGGTTCAGGATTCCATTTCTGATTTCTCGATAATGCAAAGACCGGGTTTTTTAGTAGTCAAAATCGCTAGATGAAAGATCAATCTTCTACGCTGTTTGCCTCAAAAAACCTTCTTTTACGTTTCCGAGCAATGGTCTTGCAATATTCGGCTGCATGTTGCCCGTCGGAGAGACTAGTACGCCGGCGTGACTGTAGCGCCATCTGACGGGCAACATGCGACGGGCAACATGCAGCCGAATATTGCAAAACCATTGCTCGGAAACGTAAAAGAAGGTTTTTTGAGGCAAACAGCGTAGAAGATTGATTTTTCATCTAGCGATTTTGACTACTAAAAAACCCCGTCTTTGCATTATCGAGAAATCAGAAATGGAATCCTGGACCCTTGCAATCCTTGCGTACGTATGCGTGGTCTAGCGGTGTGTGAGTGTACTCTAGCGATGTGTGAGTGTATTCTAGCGATGTGTGAGTGTTCACGCGCCAGCGTCGTCTGCTGGAAAAGACCCCCTTAAGATAAAAAATAAAATTTTACTTCACTCCAGTTTGATGGAATAAAGATCCGCATTCGCGAGTCGTCACAGGTAGTGTCAAACTATCGTTAGCAGTAAGTTAGACGGGGCACTAGGTATCCGGACAACAAATACAACAAGTATTCCTAATTACACGGCCCCGGGAATTTCGAAGGCAAAGTTCCCGGCCGAATCGTGCCCACGCGACGACACTGCCCCGGGAATCCTAATTCTCAGGTAGACACAATGGCTGCGTTCGCGGCATTAATTTTACGAGCGAAGTTTCGCAATTTTACGCCAGACATCGCGGAAAATGTGATCGTATCGCGCGTGCCGCGCCGTCGGCAACGGCGAAACTTAATATTCCGGCGCGCCGTCTGATTTGCCTAAATAACCACATTTCTGCTCGATTAAGGCGTAGGACGCTCGTTTTGTCACTAAACGGCAATCTACGCGATAATTATTTGCACTTTTCACCCTGTAATAACCGTGGCACACCGCTCCGACGAGCTGCTAATGAGTCGGAAACGTTCCGCCTCGCCAGATTGGGGAAACTATCACTACACTGCAGATCAGAAATGCATTTGTCAAAAAAATTAATATGAATGATTTAACGCTAATTCTAATATTTTTAATTTAATATTAAAAAGATCGTAAAGATGTATCCGTAAGAAATTATTCAATTTTATTTTTATGAATATACTTATATTATTTAAAAAATTTTGACAAATGCCTAAAGATACGCAGACTATTAATAACTGTTTCCTTTATCTCGATCGACAATTTGTTAATAAAGTATATTGATGTTTTCAGCGCACATCAGGTCAAACCAGTACGCTGAAAACATCAATATACTTTATTAACTATTAATAACGTATTAAAAACATTCAAAAATTTCCTTCGTTTTTTGGTAGGTTTCTTTCAATTAAAATGAGATAAAATTTTTCTGGTATTCTACAAAATTTGTACACCTCATAAATTCCTATAGGTACGCAGCAGTTTATTTATAATGTATCAAATACTTTTAAAAATTGCTTTAATCTATTTGTAGGTTCACTTGAATTAAAATGAGACAAAAATACAATTAATTTTTGTTAATAAATACTTTTCTTGATATTTTATAAAATTTGTACATCTCATAAATGCCTATAAAGATACGCAGTTCATTTATAATGTATCAAATACATTTAAAAATTGCTTTAACCTATTTGTAGGTTTACTTCAATTCAAATGATATAAAATTCAATTAATTTTGTTAATTCATACTTCCCTGTACATTTTGTATAAATTCGATAAATGCACAAAGATACGCAGGTTATTAATGATGTCTGTTTGTCCTTTCATTTATAAAAATGATTTCTGCACATTCGCGGACGTTAAGCGCGCAAAACATGCACCATGTTCAGTAACGCACGACGTTGGATCGGTTTGAATGGTTCCGCATTAAGAGTCGGTCCAATTTCAGACCGGGCCGAGTATTTTTATTGTCGCCATTGCATTCTGTGACGGAAATATAAACGGTGTTCTTAATGAAATCGTTCTTCGACTCGGCCGATCGCGCTCGTTGTGTTATTTTTGCCAAAAGGTTGCGCGAGGAGGCGCGGATGCATCTGCTCGCGATATATCAAGACCGAAACAAAATACGTCTACGAATCTTCAGTGCCGTTTTTTGGCGAGCCGCCAACGAATGCACGCGTTCCATTTAATGTCCAGCAAAAATTATTAAGGTACACGAAGAATTAAATAATGTTCGGAACTTCCCTTTCTATTTTTCCACGCTTTGTTTGGCGATTCACTTCTCGCTCGAAGATGCTGGGATTGGGGTGAAGCCATTTCTGACGGTGGCCATTTTGTTTCTTAGGGAAGTGATTGCTGGTGGTTACTTGTTAGTTTTTAACTAATCAGTGGATCAGAAGGTTTCATAAATTAGAAATAAAAGTGTAATATTTTTAATTGTATCTCTTTATGCGAAACGACGTTACTGTTGTCAATTTTTGTTGTCATTATTTTCTGTTTAGATAGATTTTTTTATAACCGCGACAACTGGCTGCACGCCATAGCCATTCGATTGAAAAAATCGAAAGATAAGCGGAAACGAAGCGTGTCTACTAAAACCGTGGAGAAAAATCCGGCAACGCACTCGCGCTGCATTGCGGAGTAAACAAGCAAATATTTGCTGGGATGGTTTACGATTGAATGCCGTTTGAAACAATGATACGTAATCCCGTCAATTTTTGCGGTTTCCGGTTCACGATTCAACTAGGAGAAGTAAAAACGCTGGAGACCATTCGCACGCCATAGTTTCCATTAAAACCCTCTCCTGTGTACCCGCAGAGTTTTCGGTATTTTGACAGCGCGGATATGCGGGATATATTCCAAACAATCCGACGGGGACGACAATCAAAGGCAGGAATATTTAGAAAAAGATCCAAAAAATGTTGCCGAATAAGGGATTGAAAAATATCCTTCCAACGAATTACACTGTCCAACATCAAATTTGTTCCCGAATTACTGTTGGGTCCTTCGTATAGAGTTTTTTTCACTGATTCCGAATGTGTTTTTAATTTTTTCCCTATACGCACAGTTTTTGAGCAACATGACTTTGAAAAAAAACATATTTTTCAACTTTAAACAAATATTGTAGTATTATTATAAAATATATTGAATTGTTCTTTACAGCAAAAGATTCTGTAGACTTTCCCGAATACAGCGATATCAAATATTAATACATTCTTGTCGTTTAAACATGTTTAAATAATTACCAAAGTCGGAGAGACACCACTTTTGTACCAATGTTTGAGGATATTTTTCAATTTATCTCAAAAAATAAGGGTCCAGCGGAAAATCGAACTATACCATGCGATAGAGCAGACATTTATCTTGAGAAACCCCGCTTTGAAGTTTGAAACGTCGACGCTTTTTTCGAACCAGAAAGCAAAATATCTTCGCCCGACATGAGTTGCCGCCAGTGGCACTCACCACTACAACGGTCGTTCGCAGCTCCGTATCCCGTCGCTGCGCCGCACAGTGGGGTATTTGGCCCGAAAAAGTGGAAAAAATTTAATTTCTAAATTTTTGCGTATGGCATAAAATTTTTGTTGTTCGTTGTAGTTAAAGGTCTGAAGAATAAGGCTGCAATATTATTTTTTCTATTTGTACACCCATGAAGTAGTAAACTTCATCGAAAGTCGAGAGATTTTAAGGCGCGCTTGGCGTTCTTAAACAGTCTCTAAGACAGCGTCTGTTAATTGGCGATTTTCATGTGTTTGAAGGGAAATTCTGTAAATTCTTGTATTACAAAAGTTGTTCAGGTAGGTATACAGAGCACTTTCGCATAGATTTTATTTTGTTATCATCTAAATTAGTATAGTTATTAATATTTGAATATTACCAATCATTCTGTAAGCTTTTTAAAAATTACAAAACTTTATTGACAATTTTGTTATAGTATAAAGCCGTATTGAGTGCTCTTTTTGGTGTCATTACATTCGGTAAAGATTCGTGATTATAAGCCAATAAAGTTTGATTCCGGATATGTCCGGATTCAAATTTTATAGCTAATTTAGAATTAAGTGTTTAGCAGCGTTTCGCGTACGCGTACGTTTGGCTACGCTTGGCCTCAAATGAAGAAGAAACATTAGCCGAGGAAGAAATTTCTTATGTATTTTCCGATGAAAATTAATGGTAATCATTTTAAAATATTCTTATAATATACCGGATGAGTCATTTAACGTGAAACAGACGTATATCTGGGAAATGAAGCTATTTTGGAGAAAAATGTTTCAGACAAAAGTTGTATGGTTTAGGGGGGGGGGTATAAAATGGTGTCATTGATTTGACCTTGGATAGGCGTTTGAAAATCACGTGAAGGTCATCTTCCATTTCTTAAATAGAACTCCCTATTTTTTGTTGCATATTCTTGTAGCTTGTTTTGACAGCTTTCTAAAACACTATATTAAAATATTTTTTTCTTAAATATTTTTCAAGTTATAATAGTGTAAATATTCCACTATCGCCTTGCTTTTTCAGGGGTTCTCGATAATCTGAGGAAAAAATGTTTCAAACAAAAGAGGAACAGTATACAGACGTCTACAAATTTCAATATATAAAAGTTAAAAAAAAATTTTTTTTTCAAAAAATTGAGGTAAATTTGATTTTTCAAATACTAAAATGTATTTTGGATTTCATAATGTTGTAGCTGATCTTAAGGCGAATCCAACGATATATAATATTATAACCTTGAGCCTATAAATAACGCTACAATAGTTTTTTCCACTTTTTTAGGCCAAATACCCCACTGTGCGCCGTATCTCGTCCCGAGCGTCACTGGCGGCAACTCATGTCTGGCGAAGATATTTTGCATTCTGGTTGAAAAAAACGTCGATAATCCAAACTTGACAGGATGGTTTCTCAAGATAAAAGTCTGCTCTATCGATTGGTATAGTTCGATTTTCCGCTGGACCCTTATTTTTTGAGATAAATTGAAAAATATCCTCAAAAATTGGTGCAAAAGTGGTGTCTATCCGTCTTTAATGATTGTTTAAACTGTTTAAATACTCATAATGTATTAATATTGTATATCACTGTATTCGGGAAAATCTACAGTATCGTTTGCTGCAAAGAACAATTCTATATCTTTTATAATAACATCACAATATTTGTTTAAAGTTGAAAAATGTTGTTTTTTCAAAGCCATGTTCCTCAAAAACTGAGCGTATAGGAAAAAAATTAAAAACAGATTCGGAATCAGCGCAAAAAACTCTATAAGAAGGACCCAACAGTAATTAGGGAACATAAAAAAAGTTGAAATTTGTTGGACAGTGTTATTATCTTAATTGGAAGAATTCTTGGATTTTATGCATTTCTATAGAAAATTTCGAACAGTAAATAGATTAAAATAATAATTTAATCAAAATTATTCAACAAGGAAAAACATTTCCATGTACATTACCGTATAAAAGTTTCGAAGCAATTGCATTGTTTAGTTAACAATATGTTCATTTGTTACGTTTAAGTTGATTCTCTTATGTATAACAAATGTATAGATTTGTTACCACAGTATATGTCGTTAGTCCAGTAAACAGTGTGTAACTAACTTTTTTAACACTAGTGTAAAATAAAACAAGCACCGGGACGTTTCATCTGCAAAAAGCTAATAGAAAGTATCAGACGTTTAAAACCAATCGAATTAATTGCGATTGTTACCGTGGATACATTGGAGGGATCTCAATTCGATACAATTAACCGAAGTCTCGGGGACGTCCAATTGTGATTGCGGGTCCACAAGTAGCCTATCAGGTCTCCTCTATTGCTCTGTCGGACTCTTGACCGAAGTGCTCCTCCTGGACCTCGATCAGGCTCTTGCCGGTGCTGTCCTTGACCACGATGGCGCAGAATAGGGTGGTGAGCCAGCATATACCGGCGGAGAGCCACATTGCTTTGGTGGCGCCGAGGGCAATGATCATTTCGTCGAAAGTCAGCGTCGCGATCAGGGATACTAGCCAGCCGAAGCTGACGACGCCAGCTGCAACCGGAAGCCTGACTTCCACCGGCAACACGTCGCCTAATAGCGACCAGGAGATTGGACCTAGGCCGATATTGAACGCGCCGAAGAAAAGGATGATCCAAGCTGGCGACATCCACGAGTAGATCTCCTCGTACTCTGGGTCCCCGTCCCGCAAGCTGAAGAACCAGCCTGCCAACGACCGAGGAATATTGTCACTTATTTTATCCCAATACCTGCCTTCGATTTATGTTAGAACGATATCTAGATGTACAGGGCGAGCTATGTGAAGTGGCCAATTGTGCAGTCTGTTGCCAGAGGGTTACTATGCCATAGCACTCGTTTTATGGGATATTGGTATTTTAGTAGAAACCTTGGAAAATAAGATTTTTAATCATTCTGACAACTCGTGTTGTCGAAAAATAAAAATGCAGCTCTAATTTTAAGATTTCTACTGAAAATATTGAAAATAAGTTTTATAATAAATTAGCTTACTTAAAAAGATTGTAATTCAAATTTTTAAATTCCCACTGATAGATTAGATTCTTAATAAATTCTTACATAAAAATATTGTAGCTCCAATTTTAAAATTTCTACTTAAAATATCGAAAAACAAGTTTTATAATAAATTAGCTTACTTAAAAATATTGCAGCTCCAATTTTAATATTTCTACTGAAAATATCGAAAAACAAGTTTTATAATAAATTAGCTTACTTAAAAAGATTGTAATTCCAATTTTTAAATTTCCACTGAGAGATGAGATTCTTGATAAATTAGCTTACATAAAAATTTTGTAGCTGCAATTTTAAGATCGCTACTGAAAATATCGAAAAACAAGTTTTATAATAAATTAGCTTACTTAAAAAGATTGTAATTCCAATTTTTAAATTCCCACTGAGAGATGAGATTCTTAATAAATTAGCTTACATAAAAATATTGTAGCTGCAATTTTAAGATCGCTACTGAAAATATTGAAAAACAAATTTTATAATAAATTAGCTTACTTAAAAAGATTGTTATTCCAATTTTTAAATTCACACTGGGAGGTTAGATTCTTAATAAATTAGCTTACATAAAAATATTGTAGCTCCAATTTTAATATTTCTACTGAAAATATCGAAAAATACGTCTTACAATAAATTAGCTTACTTAAAAATATTGGAATTCCAATTTTTAAATTCCCACTGAGAAATGAGATTCTTAATAAATTAGCTTAGATAAAAATATTGTAGCTGCAATTTTAAGATCGCTACTGAAAACATTGAAAAACAAGTTTTATAATAAATTAGCTTACTTAAAAAGATTGTAATGCCAATTTTTAAATTCCCACTGAGAGATGAGGTTCTTAATAAATTAGCTTACTTAAAAATATTGCAGCTCCAATTTTAATATTTCTACTGAAAATATCGAAAAATACGTCTTATAATAAATTAGCTGAATTAAAAAGATTGTAATTCCAATTTTTAAATTCTCACTGAGAGATTAGATTCTTAATAAATTATCTTACATAAAAATATTGTAGCTGCAATTTTAAGATCTCTACTGAAAATGTTTAGAAATTACCATTTTTATACTATGCTAACTGTAAGATTTCTACTGAAAGTATTAAAAAACGAGATTTTTAATGATTCTGAACCCTCGTGGTGTCTAAAAAAGATTTTTGAGTTAAATAAAAAGAGGGCTGTTTGTCTTGCATTCCCAGTAATTTATGGTGAGAATTGCCAATTCAATTTACAATTCAATAACGAGCATAAGTTGACAGGTTCTACAGTCAGCCTTGGACCTGAAATTGATTTGTCATTTGAAGTTTCCAATAAGCGTTCGAATTACCGATTGATATATGGTCTATTTTGACGTCGCGATGTGTGTTATGTAGCACGCGCCTGAAGTACTGCGGAAGAGCTCGTATTTTAAGCTGGATCGAAGCCAGGTTGGAGTTACGTCTGGATTAGGAATACATCGAATAAACGAGTCGATCGTTTCCTTCGAAATTTTGTCGGACACAAATAAACAAACACAGTTATACTCGAGCTCTCCGTATTATACCTATACCGGGTGTTCCCCCGGTCCTGCATAATTTAGAAATGCATCTAAAAATGTTTAAAAAGCACCAATTTAATTAAACAACTAATATTAGCGAGAGTTTCATTTCAACTAATTTTAAAAAATTATAGTTGAATAACAAGTATTCGTTGACGCGACTAAATATTAAATGGAGGAAATTACGAGCGTATCAAATTTATAGAAGTACCGCGGCGATAATTAATTGCGATTGAAAACTCGATGAAATAATTGCTGATGTATTAGTACAATTAATACAAAGTGAATCGTAATTATACTAAGCCATCGAATTCGCGGCGCTAATTGATTGCTTTCCCGTGAATTGCAGTTTCGAACCATGTTAACCTGCATGGTAATAGTCGCGATTTCTAGTCATTTACGATTACAGTATTTACATTTAGAATTACTATTGCAGATATAAACACGATCTTTCGATTAAATTAACGAAACTTGTAGAACTAAAAATATTTTATGTTTTAACTAGAAAAAATAACGGATTGTTTTGGAACTTCAGCTCAAAACAATTTTCAGAAATTAGTACAATAACGTATTTTATCGATAAATGTCCCAAATGTCTGGCCGATAAATGTCTCAGAACTATCCCCACTTCTGCGGGATGTACCGCCTTGAGGAGCCATGAAGCTCGAAAGGCTTGGTCAACGAGAAATATGACATCATGCGGCTCGGGGGTCCCATGGAAATCATCGACACAGATTTCTCCGACACGGTTTTCACCGACATTTCATTAATTTTTTATTAATTAATTAATTATGGATTGAATGAAAATCAGTGGAAAAACGAAATATTAAACCAAGTGTTCTTGAATTAGTTAATTAATAAATAAACTAGAGGGCTATTGTTGCTCGCTCGCTTCGCTCGCTCGCGAGTAGGGTTGTTTTTGCTCGCTCGCGGGTAGGACTGCTCTTGCGAGAGGGTTAGTGATACGCATGGCTAGTAGGGCCTACTGCTATTAATGTATTTTATTTGGTGTGTGACTCTCCAAGAGTCACACATAAAACTTCCCGATTCGTTACTCCTTCGCCAACATCGCTAACATCTTTTTTCTTTGTACTTTCATCGATATTCTTCCAAAATGTATTCTTGGGAGTAGATATGATAAATTCACTCTTGCATTGGAATAACTTTCGATTATTCCAAGCGGTAACATTAGCATCAGTTAAAAAAAAAAAATTTTTTTTAAATCTAAAAAAAAATTTTTTATGTAATTGCGTTTGGTTCTTTGGTGGAAAATTTTCGTCCTCCCTTATAAATTGCATTGCAGAATCAACTCTTTTCAAAAAAAACTAAAAATCTAAAAAACTACTTGACCAAAATGGACCAAAATCTAATCAGCTCTAAGTTACAGCGGGGCACATCGATTGCATCATTCATCATCCTGATCGCGTTGTTACTTTTTCTGAAAACGTTAACGAAAAATTTGATACCATACAAACGGACGGATGTGTGCGCGCGCACACACACACACGCACGCACGCACGCACGCATACACGCACACACACACACACACATTTTGATAAAAGTAGTCTAAAATGACTCCAATGACCATGAAACGTGAAGATCTGCTAAAAAATCGATTTTCGATTTTCGGGGTAATTACAGTAACTTCCCTATGAATCGGGAAGTTAAAAATTAATGAAATGTTGTCGGTGAAACCCGTGTCGGAGAAATCTGTGTCGATGATTTCCATGGGACCCGCGGCTCGGGTATATCAGTGAGACCACACCAATCCAAACGACTAAACTTCTATATTTTTCATTATTTTTTTATGGAACTTTCACTAATATATTCCTGTCATTTTTCTAATGCAAAATGATACCAAATATGTTGTGCAATGGACGATGAAAGTTTCGAACGCAAGGAGGCGTATGGGAAGTTCTTTAAATTTTGCCGGTGCGCTGCAACCCCCCCCCGCGTCTCTTTCTTTCCCATACGCTGTCCTTCTTTGCGTCGAAAAATTTCAACGTTCATTACACAAGTAAATATTATCGGAATTATATCATATTTGGTATCATTTTGCATTAGATAAATGCCACGAATGTGCTGGTCGAAGTCCCATTAATAAATAATGAAAAATAAAGAAGTTTTGTTTTGGATTCGTTATGTTTACACTTCTCGGCGACCAAGGCCTCTCGAGCCCCGCTGTCCTTCACTACGTTCGGCAAAAGTCAAAGAAT
The DNA here is from genome assembly GCA_933228785.1 of Lasioglossum pauxillum. NCBI lineage: Eukaryota > Metazoa > Arthropoda > Insecta > Hymenoptera > Halictidae > Lasioglossum > Lasioglossum pauxillum. The sequence goes on along the minus strand of OW121706.1, from coordinate 13,425,243 downwards.
AGTATCCCTCGCGGATCATTGTCCCTGGGCAGACCCGTGTTGGGGACAATTATCGATAAAATACTGTACAAACTTTAATCAAATGTACCAGACATATTAATCATTTTCAGTAGTATAAAAATCTGCCCCATTAAGGGGGAAAAGTCACCCTTTCGCCGCCAGTACCGGATTAGTCACGTGACATTGTGACAGAGCCGAAATATGTCACGTGATCGGCCCCGTGGAGGAAGCGTGGGGGATAGTCGTAGAAGGGGAAGGTAGAGTGGGGACAGAAGTCTTTGCACCACTGACAAGAGAAACGTTTCTACGGTATGGAGCGTCGCGAAACAGAATCGATCTCGGTGGATTGTGCATCGACAGATAGAAAGCTGTTTACCTAACAGTATCAGGAACAATCCCATGAGCGAGGTGGACACGGCGAGCAGAATTCTACGTCCAAGTATGTCGACGAGGAACGTGGCGATGAGAGACGCCAATATTTGAACGCTGGCGACGAGCAACGTCTGCTCGCTTCCGGTTAGCTCGCCGGATCCGATGGTGTTGAAGAGCGTCAAAGCGTAGAAGATCATCACATTCACGCTGCTCAATTGATGACCCAATACCACTCCCAGACAAGCTACGAACGACCTCACGACTCGTAGATTTTTTATGAGCTTGAAGCACGACTGAAATCGATTTGCCAAATTAACTGACAGTTCATTTATCAATAGACAGCGGATTTTATGCATGTATAAAACAAAATGAGTAGGTGTAATTCGACACAGTAAAAATATTAGTAGAATTTAGAACACTGCTATATTATTTTCGACCAATTAGACGTATTAAGTTAGTTGAAAGTCAGGTAGAAAATGTTTATTTTGCATAAAGATCCACTGTCTAGAGTCTAGATATACATATTTTGTCAATTATATTATAGTTATCTAAATACTTTTTAATGTGTTCTTTTCATTTCATTCGATCGTCTCATGATACCTTTGTTATTGACATTTTTTTTACGTGTGTTCCACTACTCGTAGTATTGCATTATCGAATGAGTACATCATTTAATAAGTTAGTGTCATGTTCGAGATTATTATTATATAATATAATATAAAGAATAATGTTTTTGATGAATTGATTTAAGAATTTGGGTTTTATATAAATTTCGTTCTTATAACGTGAACGGTATATTTCCATCAATTCGGGAACGTCGGGGCTATTATGGCATCGCTTAAAATATTGAAATATATTGTAAATATTAGCGCTTATTTCCCGGATTTTCAATCGTACCGAACTTTATTTAAATGATGCAAGCGAAATTGTGTATTTGTTCGTTTGAATACAATTGAAACGGTTTCGAACAGATTTTGTTGGTATTATCATTTTCCCGTTGCATGGTTATTTGTATTTCCGCTTTTCACAGGAGAATTTTAGTATACCGAAGGCACGAGATGTTATGAATATCATGACAGAAATGGATCATATTCACAACAATATTTCCGATCGCGAATTTTCACTTTGCCAAAAGTGTGTGCCTTGAAAAAGCAACAATCATCAAAATAATTATGGATTTCGATGCATTTACGAGTCGCAAAAATTTTCAAAAATAATCTAATAAGAATCTCATGCTTTCTGTTATGATTAAACAGCGGATTCGATGCATTTATAACAAAAATGAGTAGGTGTAATTCGACACAGTGGGAACATTAGTAGAATTTGCAATTAAACATATTAAGAAAGAAAATAAGTTTCTATATTACTGCAGTTGGTTGCAAATCAGGTAGAGAATTTTTATTTTGCATAAAGATCCGCTCTCTAGGCATGATATTTAACTCGAACTATCAATAACACTTCTAATACAGGAAATAAAATTCTGAGTTTTGGTATTTTTAAGTGCCCACAACTATTCCTCACAGTGCTAAATGGAGTGCAAATTTTACAAACAATAACAACATTTAAAAATACTGTTGTGCTGTTTTCCTCCTGTTTCTTGAAATTCATACAGAAACTTGAATTTGCAGTCTAATTATAAAGCGTGGAATCGCCATCTATGGTGGTCTGATGAATGAAATTAGTGTCGCTAGATAAAGAAACTCAAAATGTTTCTGCTTATCTTATCCCCTCTTTAACTCATTGTACTACTTCACAATAGTCTTGTCTGTCACTCGGTGACTTACAATGAAACTTCCGTGCGCAGACAGGCCGCACAGTCACAGTGCTGTTTATTTTTGCAAATTCCACAACCCACCAGTTGCGTTGTTACACGACCACCATCACTACTAGCCGCAATGAGACCATGGCAGTGAAAATAGGAATTCGTGGATCTATTGTTGCGAACGTACAAATGTTTATAATAATGGCGAATATCTCTGATCACCCAGTAATTTTCAATATAATTAAGCGAAGAAATAAATTCCTTCCGATTTCGAGGTAAAATAAAAGTTCTCTTGGACACTGCTTCAATCATTATCGCGACGTTTCGAACAACCAATAGCTGAAGTATTAATCGCTTGAAATTAATAAAAACAAAAAGTTCACTTTTCGTAATAAGAAAATTGGAAAAATGTCTCGACACATGTGTTTTACCTTTGGCGGCTGAGTCATGCGAACCAGTCGCTTCATTTCACTGACTTCGTGCTCGATATCGCTGGTGTTGCCTCGATACCATCTCAATGATTTCTCCGCATTGATCTCGTCGTTCCTCGACAAATAGTAGAAGGGACTTTCGGGCAGCAATTTCGCGAGCCCGATCGACAAGCACGCGATCCCGCAAATTGAGCTGTACCTTCACGAGAAAGAATTGATTTACACACCGTTTCCCGAGATATTCAAAACGATTCGGAACAGCCCGGAACACGAGAACAGAAACGCTATCAAGATCTCGCAAGCTGTGCTTGAAAAATCTGTCGAATCCCAGACCGCGAATGAAACTCGAATTTATATGACATGTTCCAGCAATTTCATAGTTATTGCTCGGGCGCGCGAACACGGAATATTTCCTAAGCACACGTAACAAATTGTGTATTTGTTGACGATTATTACCAGACTGCGGATTTTATGCATCTACGACAAAAATGAGTAGGTGAAATTGAAAACGGTGGAAAGATTGAAAGAATTTACAGCGGGGGCAAAAAGTATTCGTACGCCCTTTAAAATAGAATAACTTCTTTTATAATTGTATCAATCAACCTGATTTTTTTATAATCAATTAGAAGCATTAGTTTACAAAAATTATAATTTACAAGGTTACATAAAAATACAAAAGGCATTTTTTAAAACCATTTTTTATTTGGGCCCTTAAATAAAATTTAAAATATATGTTTTATAGATCCATGTTAATTATACACATGTTGAAAATTTCATCGAAAAGGATTTACACACGAGCTATTAACGAGCGGTTAAAAGTGGTAAAGATCGTAGTTTATAGATCTACAAAATATATTTTTAATTTTCATTATGGGCCCAAATAAAAAAGTTGTAAAGAATGCCTTTCTTATTTTTGCATGTAACCTTGTAAATTATAATTTTTGGAAAATCTTTTTTTCATATAATTTCGTAAACCAATTCTTCTAATCGATTACACAAAATCAGACCGTTTAGTACAATTCTAAAAGAAGTTATTCTATTTTAAAGGGTGTACGAATACTATGTACACCCACTGTATGTACATCAATACATTTTCAACTGATTTAAGTGATCGAGAACAGGAAGAAGTTTTTATGTGGTTTCTGATCCTTGAAATTGATGCAGCCTATCTTTATTTTGCATAAAAGTTCGCAGTCTAATTACACTGTCCAACAGCCAAAAAGTATTTCGATTCCCACTATACAATTCTTATAGAATTTTTCGCGCTGATTCCGAATCTGTCCTTAATTTTTCTCCTAGTCGTACAGTTTTTGAGAAAATTGAGTTTTAAAAAAACACATATTTTTTAACTTTGAACAAATATTGTGATGTTATTATAAAAGATATTGAATTCTTCTTTACAGCAAAAGATTCCGTAGACTTCCCCGAATACAGTGATATCCAATATTTATACATTATGATTGTTTAAACATGTTTAAACCGCGCCATACCACATGGAACGCCCGTTCTAGTGGTGAGCGCCACTGGCGGTAACTCATGTCGGGCGAAGATATTTTGCTTTCTGGTTCGAAAAAAACGTCGACCATGCAAACTTGACAGGGTGGTTTCTCAAGATAAAAGTCTGCTCTTTCGCGTGGTGTACTTCGATTTTCCGCTAGACCCTTATTTTTTTTAGATAAATTCAAAAATATCCGCAAAAATTGGTGCAAAACTGGAGTCTCTCCGTCTTTAATCATTGTTTACAAATGTTTAAACAATCATAATGTATTAATATTGGATATCACTGTATTCGGGAAAGTCTACGGAATCTTTTGCTGTAAAGAACAATTCAATATCTTTTATAATAACATCACAATATTTCATCGAAGTTGAGAAATATGTCTTCCTGTAAAACTCAATTTTCTCAAAAACTGTACGTCTAGGAGAAAAATTAAGGACAGATTCGGAATCAGCGCGAAAAACACTATAAGAATCGCATAGTGAGAATCGAAATACAAAAAAAAGTTGGAATTTGTTGGACAGCGTTATTACAGATGAGTATGAAAATTTTGTATCATATTTCTAATTTTGCCATTTACGATTATTCTTTAAATTTCAACTATACATGAGCAGTTTCCTGGGCCAGGTAAGTTTCTACAAATTTTGATATGGTAATAGCAAACAACACAAATAATCATGAATATGTTTACACGAAAAATTGTTACGCAGACGTGTCTCCAAAAAATCAGCCTTCCTCAAACTATAAAAATTGATTGGAATTGAAACTCGTAGGAATTGCGATTCATATCGATGCGAACTAATGAAAGCAATGCGCAGCTGAATTCATGAATTATTTAAAATAAAGCAGCGCGGACGGTAATCCGTTCCCGTCGGGTTTAAAGACACGGTTCCAACTTCCGAACGATACGAATCTGCTAGCTCGCGGCGATTTCAATTACGGTCTTACTTCCACACGGTCTCCTGTTCGCCGATCATGTGAGCCACCACGAACGCGTACATGACGCCGAGGTTGATGAAAACTTGAAAGAACGACAGCAGACGTCCACGGATCTTTTTGTCGGCAACCTCGGCCACGTAGAGCGGCGTCAGGACGCAGAACACGCCGGAAGTCACGCCGCAGATTATTCGGCCGATCATCAGCAGTATCGCCTGCGATTCAAACAAATCCCAAACACTTCTCTTCCGTTTTCAAAAAAATAAACAGTCGTTTCCCATTTTTTCCAGCTTTACGTCTGGACCTCCGGAGGATTAATTATAACTTTGCAATCGATAAATATTTACAAACAAACAAATGATGGGATACTGCCTGAACTATACCCTCCCGACGCACAGTGGGCGAGAAACCGATCTTTTTGGAGAAAAATCTGCCGACAACTCAGTTTCTCATCGATTCAATTGGAATTTTTTTTTAAATGTTCGTGAAGGACTGCACTTTGATCACGTGCTGCGCGAAAATCGTTAACTGTCACAAGAAATCAAGAATCCTTATCTACAAAACCCGATACTTCGTCCGCCCATTCCATAAATTTGCATGTCCCAGCTGAGTTGCCGACACTCAACCCTAAACCCTAAACTGTAAAATTTTAAACTGTGAAAAAATTAAAAAAAAAATGTTATTAAAATTTATCTATGGTATAAACTACCTCCATCAGTTCATAAGGTACTGCAACATGGACGTGAAGTACTTGCTACATTTGAACTGCCATTGGTTTGTATTCAGAAGAGCCACAAGAGGCAAATAATAAAGTCTTCAGGTAATCACGAGCTGAAAACTCCCAAATGTGTTGCCGCAAAAAGACAAATATAGATATTATACGGCATATATTATTATCATCCGATCCATTTATAAGCTCTCTAAGAATAAAGGATGGCAAGCACAAGGAAGTTCTTTCTCAAGAAGCGAAAACGTTGCTGTTGGATCAATAAATTAATGGTGAGTCTCATAAGTGCCGAATGTATATAATTCTTTTCAATTGGTAATCCTCAGGGCCAGATTTACAGTTTAAAATTTTGCGGTTTAGGGTTTAGGGTTAAGAAGTGTCGGCAACTCAGCTGGGACATGCAAATTTATGGAATGGGCGGATGGAGTATCGGAGTTATTGGGTTTTGTAGATAAGGATTCTTGATTTCTTGTGGCAGTTAACGATTTTCGCTCAGCACGTGATCAAAGTGTAGTCCTTCACGAACATTTATAAAAAAAATTCCAATTGAATCGATGAAAAACTGAGTTGTCGGCAGATTTTTGTCCAAAAAGATCGGTTTCTCGCCCACTGTGCGACGGTGCGAACGTTTCTTTGGAAAAAATTCTATAGTTTCCGAGAAAAAAAATTCCTAAAGATCACTTTCCTTCTACTCGAAGTTCTCCGATCGAATGAAAATGATTTTTATACAAAACTGGGAGAAAGTACCAATTCCAGACTACAGTTTATCTTCTCGCAGACCGTAGATCACTACCCGCCCGACCCGCTACAACTTCGTCAATTTCCAGAATTTATGGCGGCCGTTATCAGCGCGCAGGAACGCCGTTCTTCAAGAAAGAGAGATCCTTTTTTCGGAAGTTCTGAAGCGAGGTGCACGTTTAAGGGTACTTTTGGCCCGTTATCCGACTGTATCCTTTCCCGGAGAGTTACGAGGGAAATTCCCTTGCGAGAGGACATTGTCTCGATATCGAGGCGAAGGTGATCGGTTCCTTACTTGTTGTCCACCGATGCAGATGAGAGTCCAGCCGACAACGAGGACCGGCATCGTGCCGAACATGGCGGTCGGTCGCGTGAACCATTTCACGATAAACGGCGCTAGTATGGCTCCGGCGAAGGCACCCGCGTTCAAGATGCATCCGATCACTCCAATTTCGGTGGAGGTGGCGTCCAGGTGATTCCTGAACACTTCGCCGGCACTGGAATTCCATCCGAGCGAGACGCCGAGCGTGAAACCGCCGAGGGACGCTGGAATTCAACGAATAAAGACGACCGTCAGCCCACGTCACTCCCACTTCTCTCAGAGCCGCCAGATCGCGAATTGTGCCCCCACTCTACCTTCCCCTTCTACGACTTTCCCCCACGCAACTGCCGCGTGGTCACGTGACGCGTTTCGTACGGTCCAGGCAGAGGGGGGGAAACCCTTTCCCCTGAATCGTGCTTCCTCCCCTCATCTGACGACTCTGGTTCTCCTATCCGGCGACCCTCTTCTCCTTTGATCCGTGATGTCGCAGTCGTCCACCCGCTAATTGCCCGGCTACGCTCTTAATTTACCCCGAGCGACGCGAGCCCGGCCTGGCCCTGTTTCATCCGCGGAGGTGAAATTTGTTTTCTGAGAAAAGAGCGGACAAGGGGACATTCGGCGACAAAGAACGCCTGCCTCTTTGTCGGCTACCAGGTTTTTCCAGCTCCTGCAAAGGGTCTATTCACGGCGAATAGTGATTCCGGTTCGCTGGAAAATGAGCTCTGCGGAAGTATCTGGTGGTGTGATTTGGAAATTGATCGGGGATTTTGGTCCGACGTGAGTGGACTGTGAAGGAAGTTGCGCGAGGATATTCAATATGGTTTCATTTTACGTGGACCTGTGATACCGAGTAGTTCTCGTGGCGAACAGTATGCCCAGAATCTATGTATGTTACTAGTTTAGTACAATGTAGAGTTTTAAATGGAATTATACTGTTGAACTTTATTTTCGAATTTTTCCTAGCAACTCTGGTTCCCTCAATTATATCTGTTACAATTTCACATGTATCTTTTCACAATGGTAATGACAAGAAGAAGCAATTAGTAATAGAAATAATAATAAAAATAAAAAGATAGTTCGTTGTTTGTTTCATTCAGAGATGCATTGGCATGGAATTCATTGATGCATCCAGATGCTTGTATATCAAAGAGAGGATCGAAACGAGGATCAATACAAGGATCAAGAATGTCAAAATGTATATCAACACTAACTTGAATATTATCATACTCAGCGTATACGAAATGAAAAATATAAAAAGTATCGTTACTCTAGTCGTAACACAATAAATTTCTGTCAATGCCAACAATTAACACGGAACCCACCAAAAAGCTGAATCACTTTTAAAAATTATTTTAACTCTTCTACGTCCTCCGCATGTGAAAATTGTATTCGTTAAAATTTCCAGACAGTGAAATGAACATTTTCAGATAATACAATCAAACCAAAATTTTAATCTTAAAGTTTCAAGAATCTCACGATTCGAGTGAAAGGACTGTAGTAACTAATGAAACCTGCAGTTTCGAGAGAAGCGTCAAAAGAGGTTAGCTCACCAATGAAAGCCCCGACGTATTGTTTCGATTTTCGTATCTCGACGACGTTGTCGTTGATCGATCTCGTGGTCATTGTTTCCAGGATGTCTTTCGGTAATTTTCTGCCCACGATGACGAAACCATAAGTTGACCCGATGGAATCGAGTTACAACTGAGCCGAACCCCGGTTTCGATGCAGCGATATCGAGTTGACATATCGCAAAGTTGATCTCGCTCACCGTTTGTTTTGCAAAACATTTGCGCGGTGCAGTTTGCAACATGTCATTTAATTGGGGCATTCGATTCAACGTTGAACGCATACTCGGTGGCAACAATATTACTGATAATAACTCAAATTGACAAATATATTGACAATTCTTTCAGTTTCCGAACTACTCTGACGCAAAATAAATTCCCTCTTCACAAATTTTGAACGCGAGACATACAATAAAATATGACATACAATTTAATTCAATATTATTTCTAATTTAGTCATCAGAAGTCGAAGAGTTCAATTGAAGTATTTAATCCTTCCAAACCACTATAATTATTAACATCCTAATTCTTTTAAAAGTGACACATAGGACACTTGTCCCTATTAATTGTTTTCATATTTAGGTAAGTAGTCTAAATTAATTTGAAAAAATGAAACAATTATTAAGGGAGCATTGATTAAAAAGGAACATTAAAAGGGGGCACAGTTTAAAAAGAAATAATTGATCAAGAAGGGACTTAATATCCTGATAAGAATTAATAATTAGAATCGTAAAAAACACTGCACTGTACATTATACTATTATAATGACGTAATCTCATTTGTTTTTCAATATTTAAATATGTTTCACCAATGCGACCATCTTGAAACTTTTTTATATGTTAAATAAGCAACAGAACATTGTTCTTGAATTTTTTGGAACTGTTCCCACCCCTAAAAAATTAATTGATTTTTTTCTATCCTTAATAATTTGATCACATACACGTACAGTTATTTACCCAGTTATTTACACAGTTATTTATACAGGAATTTACCCTCATATCATCCTTATACGAAGGGTTAGCGTCTTAAAATTTTAGGGGGTTATCTTTCAAATTAAAACCATTGTTTTCCACACAATATCGATAAAAATTCTGGGTGGGGCCGCACAGTGGAACCATTTGTCCAAATCGGAGACAAAATCAAAGAACTTTCGATAGAAATGAGGTAGAGCGATTAAATTTTTTAAAAATTGAAGCTAAAACTTGGCAGAATATGGGAAAAATAGGAAGATTATGGTACGAACGTTTTATAACCTTGAGAAAATTCGTTCACAAAAATCGATTTCTTGTAAAATCCTGAGGTCGTAGCCAAATTTTGAGACCAGATTTAAAATCAGCGTGAAAAAATCTACAGAAAATGATGTGCAGCATGTTAAAAAAAATGTTTTCCGCCCGTGTTATTGAAAAAACCGCAATTTTCATGAAATTGTGAGAGCTCAACGAATTTTCTCAAGTTTATAAAACGTTCGTACCATAATCTCCCTATTTTTCTCATATTCTGCCAAGTTTCAGCTATAATTTAAAAAAAATTTCATCGCTCTACCTCATTTCTATCGAAAGTTCTTTGATTTTGTCTCCGATTTGGACGAAAGGTTCCACTGTGGGCCGCTGGACCAGTCTTAGTCTGCTAGACCGAATTTGTTAACATGAGAAAAATATTCCAATAAAAAGAAAGAGTCGGAGAATCGAGATAAATTCTGAACGGATGAGATCAGAATGAAATAATTAATTAAAAAATATTGTTAGTAGCGTAGAGATTCGTCATTCCGCAGAGGAGCTGGATCAGAACGTACCCAGGCATCGTCATGCAGGGCTTAATTGGTCCCAGGTGAAACGAGGAAATTTCAGTGCGTCTAGTTCAGGAACTGGTTGCGGAGTGGGACTGTATTGGAACGATCTGAGCAAACGGCATTGGTTTCTTCGTCTGCGTCAGTTCACCCTTGTCACAGAGACCATCAGATCGCCCAAGTAATTGGATTACCGACTATATGTACGTATGTACCTCTGGCCAGCGTTTCCATGCACTGTCAATAGTTTACAGACAGTTAAGTGGACCGCGCGACTAACTGCAAACCCTCGATTACATATACTCCATTTATCAACGCTGCGCTCTTCGCGAGAACCCATCAGATCCTGGACTAGGTCTGGGTCTTGTCTCGAACGGCCGACTGGATGCAGAAGGATTATGCCGGCCAGTAGAGTGGCCAATTATGTCAGCAGAACACAGCCATAACCTAGACGTATCAGTTCTGATTGCAATCGATGAGACAACGATTGCTTTTCTTGGCATCCTCGCAACCATTACCTCCCTTGGTACTCGGACATTCGGTCTTCAAATGTGACCATCGTGCTCGTCGCGACATCGAGTCGTTCACGATTCCCAGATCACTGTTTTTCAGACATGAAAACAATTTTTCGCGATAAATATACAGTGACTCCCACTAATATTCGGACACTCTTAAAAACACCATCACTTTTTTCATATTGGACGATGCGATTTGAACTCTTTTGGGAAGCTAGAGCAACTAGTTTACTACAGAGTCTAATAAGAAATTTTTTCAGAAATTGCATTTGGTCGGAATTGTAGAGAAAATACTAATAGTTGCATTTCACAACTTTTTTATGCTATATTGAAATGATAAAAAATACGTTTTGTAGATCTGTATCAATTACACTGTCCAACATCAAATTTGTTCCCGAATTACTGTTGGGTCCTTCGTATAGAGTTTTTTGCACTGATTCCGAATCTGTTTTTAATTTTTTCCATATACGCACAGTTTTTGAGGAACATGACTTTGAAAAAAAACATATTTTTCAACTTTAGACAAATATTGTAATGTTATTATAAAAGATATTGAATTGTTCTTTATAGCGAAAGATTCTGTAGACTTTCCCGAATACAGCGATATCAAATATTAATACATTATGATTGTTTAAACATGTTTAAATAATAACTAAAGACGGATAGACACCACTTTTGCACCAATTTTTGAGGATATTTTTCAATTTATCTCAAAAAATAAGGGTCTAGCGGAAAATCGAACTATACCACTCGATAGAGCAGACTTTTATCTTGAGAAACCACCCTGTCAAGTTTGGATCGTCGACGTTTTTTTCGAACCAGAAAGCAAAATATCTTCGCCCGACATGAGTTGCCGCCAGTGGCGCTCACCACTACAACGGTCGTTCGCCGCTCCGTATCCCGTCGTTGCGCCGTATCTCGTCCCGAGCGCCACTGGCGGCAACTCATGTCGGGCGAAGATATTTTGCTTTCTGGGTCGAAAAAAACGTCGACGATCCAAACTTGACAGGGTGGCTTCTCAAGATAAAAGTCTGCTCTATCGAGTGGTATAGTTCGATTTTCCGCTGGACCCTTATTTTTTGAGATAAATTGAAAAATATCCTCAAAAATTGGTGCAAAAGTGGTGTCTCTCCGTCTTTAATGATTTTTTAAACATGTTTAAACATTCATAATGTATTAATATTGGATATCGCTGTATTCGGGAAAGTCTACAGAATCTTTTGCTGCAAAGAACAATTCTATATCTTTTATAATAACATCACAATATTTGTTTAAAGTTGAAAAATATGTTTTTTTTCAAAGCCATGTTCCTCAAAAACTGTGCGTATAGGAAAAAAATTAAAGACAGATTCGGAATCAGCGCAAAAAACTCTATAAGAAGGACCCAACAGTAATTAGGGAACATAAAAAAAGTTGAAATTTGTTGGACAGTGTTATATGCACAGTCAAAGTTTCAAGAAATCGGTTGATGCGGGAAAAAATGGCAGGCATTGAAAGATTTAAGAATTCTTAGAATTGCTGCAGCTGGAGGCCGAAAATCGTGAAAAACTGAAATTTTTATCATCTTTAAACGTTTGCAGCTCATTAAAACGTCGACCGATTTTAATGAAATTTTCAGAATATGTTTAATTGATACAGATGTACGAAACGTGTTTCCTAAATTTTCCATATAAGTCCACATAAAAAAGTTGAAAAATACAACTTTTAGTATTTTCTCTGCAATTCCGACAACTTGCAGTTTTTTTCAAAATTTTTTGTCACGTTGTGTAGCAAACCAATTGTTCGAACTTGTCCAAAAATTTCAAGTTGTACATATATTCCAATATTAAAAAATTAATGGTGTTTTTAAGAGTGTCCGAATATTAGTGGCAGTCACTGTATGCATAATTGGTAGAAAGGTTAAAATTATTTGAGATCGTCAGTCTATAAAATTCAGGGTAATTATTAAAATCATAAAAGGTCAGCAAATTGCAAAACTTAATAAAATTTTAATATTTCGGAACAGAAGAGCATTCAACCATATATGAATTTTGATTTACTATGTTCACTTAAGACAACTTTAAAGAAATCTTTGTATAAAATATTTCTATTAAAAACAGTATTGGAGAAAGCTTTATTGAAAATGCTTAATCAAAAGACAGCTTTGAAGGGACATTTATTTGAAATGTTTATTTAAGTGGTAGCTTTGAAGAAACCTTTATCTAGAATGTTCAATTGGAAGGCAACGTCAAAGACACCTTTATGTAAAATGTAAAAGGCGGCTTTAAATCCCCCTCGCATAAAATGTCCAATCAAAGGACAGTTGTTTATAACATTTCCTTAAAAAACAGCTTTAAGAGAATGCTTTATTTCAGTCCATTAAAAATCATTATCGCCATACACTGGTATTAAAGTATGAATTACAACATGAAAAAACTCGCTGTAATGAGAAGCTTTCGTGCTTCACTTTTTTCATGTTTAATGTTTCCCTCGTAGGAGATAAATACTTCAGGGAAGCAGTAATTCGTTTCTGCGCTGGGGAGGGATTTTTTTGGAAATGTGATCCGTGTTAAAACTAGCATGGCTGTCAGAAAGGGAGATTTTAATATAAGCTATATAGGCGAGGATGCGTGCTCCCTTTCCCTTGAGAGCTTACAAGCTTCTTCGTTTCATCTTGTCTCGGCTCCGATCCATCAAATAAAGCCATGTCGGCGCAACCAATTTTCACATCAATGCCACTTCAAGATTCGCGATGCAAGGAGGCAATCTTGTACCGGATGTCAGACAATGTCCCCGAGTATCATGCTGCTATAAAATCAGGTGACACCTGCACGAAAATAACTTTTTAAATATGCATCATCGATGCCCTTGTCCCGCGTGTAACGCTTTTGTAATCAGATCTTCCCTCGTGAATATTGCCCAACGTTTTTACACTTGTAGTCTGCAAAGCCGCAAAATGTTTTTCGTCTCTCGTCGTAGAACGTATTTTAAAAACATAAAATTATGATATTTGTTGCGATTAATGCTTCACATAGGTACACACAATAAGGCCGGTTAATATTGAGAAGCTTCGTTAAATGTCTTTTGTTCAGTAAAATTAATATAGTTTGGAACATTATTCTATCATTTAGTTCTAATACTCCTTTGTTATATTCCAATATTCTTCTATAAATATTTAAATCGTTTTGTTATGTATATTATATTAATTTGAATGTCCAATGCAAATTTTCGGTGAAATTAATGAAAGTACTGGCAAGCTTTAACGGCGAATTTGTTTGTTATAAAAACCGTTGTCGACGTTCCAAAAAATGTCTTTGTAAAATTCGGGACACGAAGATCGCCCAGGGCCGGGCATAAAGTTGATAATTTTGCAGTCAGAAGGCGAACGAGATCGATAAATTAATATTCACCACGACCGTACCGAAATTCCTGGAACCCCGAGCAAGTCGAATTTATGGTTAATGCATGCGTTTAGGCACTTTATTGGCGTTCCATGGCATCCCCCGCATACCCATGATCGTTCCAGCTAACATATTATCGTTACAGGGAGCCGCGTGCCACCATTTTGATGGGACATGAAATCATTTTATATGCTCAAGGCACTGCTATTTTAAAGAGCTCTTGAAAAAAAGCACGCTCAAAAATACTCCAAAGAGCATGAAGATTGCTCGTGACAAACGTCACTCAACAAAAAAAGAAAAACAAGAATGTAACGCACACTTTAAATCAGAATCAAAAAATAAAATCAAAAAATGAAGGACATACTTAACTAACAATCATTGGAAGAGGCATTGTTAATACAAATACTCCAGAGAAAAATTGGTAGTAAACGTAATAAGTAGACTGCAGATTTTATGCATTTATGAGAAAAATGGGTGGATGTAATTTAAAACAATAAACACATTAAGACCATTTAAGTACATCCATATGTTATTTTCAATGGGTTACAATTGTTAAAGATAGGAATAAATTTTTATATGGTTCTTGCATCTCGTAAGCGACGAAGAGAAATTTTATTTTACATAAAGATCCTCAGTCTAGTAATGAGATAAATAGAAGTTAAATATGCAATTTGTTTGTCAACGAGTAACTTAATCTTCAGGTTGTAGAAAGAACAGGTACAATTAAGTAAAACTTTCTAAATAAAATTCTTAATAAAAACACACCAGAGGATGTACATAATAAAAACGTGATTATGTAGTGCCTCGTTGTAGACATGTTAAATTACAGGGGTTGCTGTCATCGTCGAAATAAAATTGTTTAATAGAAATGTAAGGGATTCCAGTTACGGAAATGCAGAAAGCAAATGTCGTGTTTTATTTTTCAACGCAATCCTCCTCATGGTTGAACAAAATTTGTAGAGATAAACGTGCTGGCTTACTATCTCCACCACTATGTTACTCGTGTCGCGTGACAAAGCTGATTACGTCGCTTTCCTCAAAAGTTACATCTAAAAGCACCTCGGCACTTTAACTGTAACAATTGCGTGACACGTGAGAGCCACGTACATGTTTCCAAAACACAACAGAGTTGTAAAAGTAAGTTTATTTTCAAGTAAAGAAAAAATTTGTCTGCATAAGCATTCGTGAAATTTTATTGATCTTTGAAATTTGAAACGTATTTCAGATAGCATTCTTTTGGAAATTCTCCATTCGTCAACTGTTTATTTCCGTTTTTATCAGCCTGGGGTGCACCTCGCACACAGAGAGAAGGTTAACCCCTTAATTTCCTTTAAAACGAAATAAAATTCTATTTTGTTATAACCGATATATCAAATATAATACAAATATAAATTTTCTTTTTACCACGCTTGTTGTTGTATACGTCAAATCTTGTAATCGAATTTTAAACCTCTTCCCATAGTCTAACCTTGCTGGAATTTTGTATACACACGTGCTTCGATGACAATAAAAGTAGAAGATAAAATATATAAAAAAACTGTTTAAAGACCACGTTTATGTTAAAATGTAGTAAACAGGAGAAAATCATTCTTTTCCTTGAATCCAGTTAAATAATCAATAATATTATTCCCCAAAATTTTAAGCAATTAGTTCAAAATTTCTTCTGTTATAGAATTAGTGTCGGTATAGATAGAAAAATTTAAATCGCATTATTGCAAGCTCAAAGACACTATACAGGGTGTCCCAAAATTCGTGAACTTCCCGAAAGGGGGTGGTTCCTGAGACCATTCCAAGCGACATTTTCCTTTGCAAAAATGTTATCCGCGGCATTGTTTAGGAGTTATTAACGAAAAACACGGACCAATCAGAGTGCGACATAGATGCGAGTTGCCACAGTCGGCCAATAGACAGTTGGCGCGCCGGGCCGACTGTGCCAACTCGCGTCTAGGTCGCGCTCTGATTGGTCCGTGTTTTTCGTTAATAACTCATAAACAAAGCCGCGGATAACATTTTTGCAAAGGAAAATGTCGCTTGAAATAGTCTCAGGAACCACTCCCTTTCGGGAAGTTCACGAATTTTGGGAGACCCTGTATAATAATATTGAATTTTTTAATGGCACGTTAGAGGAATTCAAAAAAAAATTACGCAAGATTATTTGTTAATATCGTACCTGTATTTGTTTAGTTTCGCGCTTGTCCCTTTATGTAAATTTTAGGTTAAGAATTTTTTTTTGTTATGTTTCTTTTTATTTTTATCAGTTCTACTAAACAACTGTAAACATTTGTACAATAGGACCTCGGTCCGTATATAATGATAATAATTATAATAATTATAATATTTTGCATGAAATCATGAAATTAGTGACTATTAAAACAAGCGCTAAACTATATTAACGTAATCTTCGTGGGCGCTCCACGCTTTTATTTTTATAGTCACTAATAATGTCATGATTTTATTTAAATTTTTCTATCTATTCCGACACTAATTTGATAACAGAAGAAATTACGAACTAATTGTTAAAAATTTTGGGGAGAAATATTATGAATCATTTAACTGGATTCGGTATTTTATGGAGAACCACGAAAAAAATTATTTTCTCCTTTTCAGTGCATTTTAATGTAAGCGTGGTGTTTAGAAAGTTTTTTTTATATACTTTATTTGTCCGTGAGATTCTAATAAAATAAATAGTAATGCAAGCGGTTAATAGAAAAATATTTCAGAATCAGCATAACGCACCATGCCTCACTGAAAACTGGGGGACCGCCGAGCCGCGCCGCGGAAATGGCATAATTAGTGACAGCTCGCGGATCGGCAATCAGCGAGTTTATAATCGAGCTTAAACGAGGGTAACGAGGACAACAAATAAACGGTCCACACGCGAATGGTCGTTTCGCGGTTTGTCCACCGAGCTGTTTTGCAGATGAGTATATGTCGATGACAGCTGTCTGTCCCAAATGTATCGGCGTAACGGCGAAACGCGTGATAAGAATTTCGATTGGCAGGTACATGTACTCGCAGCATCGAGTTTACCCCTCTGCTGAGAAATCACATGGTCCGTGGACACGACCATGTTGCTCCGATGCTTCGACCGGTCCGAACAACTATTGATTTAACCACTTTGCAAACCGCAAAATAGTTTCCTCCGCGAATCTCCCTTTTATATCTACCGGTCACCACGGTTCGTCACGAGCTCCACGTCCAAATCAATTTTTATTCTTTTGTGTTTTTACTGGCGATTTTTACTGCCACTTTTATTGCAAATCTTTATTACCTATTTTTACTACGATTTCTGCTGCGCGTTTTTATCTCGACTTTTATTGCGCAGCACGTCTGCTGGTCCTTGAAAAATTTTGTGCTCGGCGAACTGTGTTTGTAAATTTTTATAAAACTCCTGTATTGATTTTAATTCTTGTAAAATGACTCGTGAAAATGAAAACTTGTATAAAGGTTCGCAAATGGTAAAATACACAGAAACTAGAAGGGAATCCCTATCGCGTCCCATTATCGAAATAGGATTCTGAAAAATTGCAGGAGAACCTCGGAAGAACAATACGTCGAGGACATCGTTTTCTCGATAACCTTTCCACGACAGCGATCCGTGCTGCTGATCAAAGTCGGTTATTACGCCCGCGTAAATTGCATAATGGCGAGAGCTCTTTCACCTTATCACGTTCATTAATCCAATATGTCGTCGAAAGTCGATACGGGGCCAAAAAATGCATTCTTCGTTTCTTTGATGGGAAATGCTCGAAAACTAGATTGTGATCAATGCTGTCGACCAAAGGGGCACCCTAATGGATTTTATTCTTGCTTACAAGGGATCGAGGAAACCTCCGATTTCAATTAGATCGTGAAATCAAACTAACAAGATTTCATTCACCCCCTGATATTTCCTGTAAGAATTCAATTTAGGTTAGAGAGCTTTTTTTGGTAAATTGAAAACACAACTGATATTTAACGTTAGCAGTGGATCAATTCATAAATAATGTGACATTTTTAATGTCCAGGGTGTTTAACGTAACATTTTTAATGTGCAGGGTGTTCAATGTGAAACCGGCCATTTAATTATCCTATTTAGTAGGGGTGTGCGAGAACCTGAAATATCGGGAACCCGATGGTCGGGACGAGTCGAAAAGAGGTCGAGTCGGGTCGGGTCGGGTTTCCGAAAATTTCGAGATTCCCGAAAAGGGTATAGCCGGATAAGCATAGACCAGCGGCCCCCGCTCCGATTTTCCTGATTCCTGTCTTAAAACATCGTTTTATGTCTAAAAAAACATTGTGTAAAATTTCAAATGTCTACCCCCACCGATAGGGGTGATATTGAGGTAAATTCCCCCGCACTTAAATGCAATTTGCTCTAAAACGAGAAAAGATATCAACATGGGATAAACGGCAAATAAAAGATAAAGATACACTCTATATTTCAGATTTTTTTCAGAATTTTTTGCTAATTATTTATAGTTGAAAATAATTAATTTTTTGGGAATTTTTTAACTATCTTCCCCTAGGTTGACACCTATCAAAAAATTCTAAAATATTGCTATGATTCTAACCTATTTTGTAAAAAAATCTCAGAAGTGTCCGTTTGGTGGAACAGTGTCACAAAAAATAAAGTATGCCGGCGAACGCCCGGTTTGATCAGTAACGACGCAGCGACCGATTCCCTTTGCGGCGGCTAGTGACGGGAGCGAACGGGAAGTCGGCCCTTGTACGGAAAAGCTGATACATGTAAAAATGCGACTAAATCTTCTAATACATGATTACAGATAGAAGTCTAAACAATTATATTCTAGACAGAAAAATCGTTTAGTTTATAAATACATATTATAAATACATATAAAAAAAAGAAAAAAACAAGAAAAGCGCCGACTTCCCGTTCGCTCCCGTCACTAGCCGCCGAAAGGGGAATCGGTCGCTGCGTCGTTACTGATCAAACCGAGCGTTCGCCGGCATACTTTATTTTTTTTGACACTGTTCCACCAAACGGACACTTCTGAGATTTTTTTACAAAATAGATTAGAATCATAGCAATATTTTGGAATTTTTTGGTAGGTGTCAACCTAGGTGTCAACTATAAATAATTAGCAAAAAATTCTGAAAAAAATCTGAAATATAGAGTGTATCTATATCTTTTATTTGCCGTTTATCTCATGTTGATATCTTTTCCCGTTTTAGAGCAAATTGCATTTAAGTGCGGGGGAATTTACCTCAATATCACCCCTATCGGTGGGGGTAGACATTTGAAATTTTACACAATGTTTTTTTAGACATAAAACGATGTTTTAAGACAGGAATCAGGAAAATCGGAGCGGGGGCCGCTGGCCTATGCTTATCCGGCTATACCCTTTCGAGATTCCCGAAAATTTCGAGATTCCCGAAAATTTCGAGATTCCCGAAAATTTCGAGATTCCCGAAAATTTCGAGATTCCCGAAAATTTCGAGATTCCCGATAATTTCGAGAATATGACATAAGACACTCTTGAAAAGAATTCGTGATGGACAACATTCTTTCAATCTCGAAAACATCTAGAATAACAAATCCGAAACTATGAATGTATTCATTAAAACGAATATAAATGATTACTGGGTTTTCGAAATGTTCGGGAATACCGATAAATTCGAGAATCCCGATTTTTTCGGGAATCTCGATAAATTCGAGAATCTCGAAATTTTCGGGTACCCGTCCAGATCCCGAAAAAATTTCGTGTTCCCAACCCCTTCCGATATTTCGGGTTCTCGCACACCCGTAATATGTGTCTTGTTCATTTAAAAGAATAGAACAATTTTTTAAAAAGTCGCTTTCGAGTGTGTTTCCTTAAGATGTCCCATATTTTTTTATGGATACATATGCAAATTTTATTATTATGTATCACAAGTAACGTTATTGTGCACTCGTTCATTATGATATTCAATTGACTCAACATTTTTTCAATTACAGTCAGACGCGGAAATGAAATATCAGAAGATTGCATAAGTTCGTGCCCAATTTGAAAATAAAATTCAATGGTATTAAAGATTGATTAAAGATTTGGTTAAAGATGGGTTAAATGAAAATTAAAAATGGTTAAATTTTCTTCAATTAGAAAAGAATGGTGACTATATGTATAATTGATTAATAAAGTTGTATTCTTTAAAATTTAGTTTTTAAATTTAATAATCTTCATGGAATTTTATTATCAAATCGGGCACGAACTTATGCAATCATCTAATATTTAAAACACGAAATTTTTGATAAAATCTCGAAAAAAAATAAGAATTTAATTTTCAGTTTCAGGTAATACACCGTGCACTGATTTAGTGGTAAGTGAGATTATTTAATATTAAGGGAAGAAATGTTTATTCAATTTGTACAAAAATACTTAGTGACCTAGAACTCGATGCGACATAAGACTGAAATTCCAATGAAAGAAAAGAAGTTCCACAAACTCACTCGGTGATAAGTGAGATCATTTAATATTAACGAAAGAAATGTTTATTCGATTTGTACAAAAATACTTAGTGACCTAGAACTCGATGCGACATAAGACCGAAATTCCAATGAAAGAAAAGAAGTTCCACAAACTTCAGTCTTTATCGTTCAGTCTAATGAGGCCATTACCCGATGGCGTCGGGTCCAAATTCGCCTGGATATTTCCCGGGCCTGTTCTCGCCTGCATATTTACGTCCCGCGCGAAAATTTAGGAGGATAGCCGGTTTAAAGTAGGCGAACGTCTGTCGCGAAGTCGGTCGAACGTGTTTCGGAGCAGCTGTGCGCGCGAAGAAATTTACGTTGTCAAGGGAAATGTCTCGGAACGAAAGGGAAGCTAGAGCTCGAAATAAATGTGGAAAAGGAGTTCCCAGCCGCGTCGACTCCCGGTAACGAGGGTTCAATGACGTAATCAAGATCGCGAACCAGCATCTTTGAGTCGAAATAGAAATCTGGAACAGGAAAATCGAATTTTCGACCGAAAACATCGGTGACTTTTCCGCGACGGATCTTCGACTTCATAGCTCATTTACCATTCTCAGAGGTTACTATTCTTATGGTAACTGCAAGTGTTTATTGACCATGATGTTTGCACCGTTCATTTGCTGGTATGCTCCGCTGACTTGACAGTAATTTATATCTCGAGGTATGATTTATCCTTGTTACTGTCCGAGGCGACACTAATGGGAACGTTTTTATACGCATAGCTAACTTACACTTTTTTCATGGTTTTATCATTTATTCTCTATCCTCTGGGTCTGATTACCATTTCTGTGAATGCGCATGAATGAGACAAAGTAACGAGAGATTCATCAATTTCCGAGCTTGAAAAGTGATATAGATCTTTATGTTATTTTTTTATCGATCGTGAATAAGGATTAAGTCACCACTTCAATTTATCTAATTATTTTCAGCAAGATCATGTACACGAGCCTTTTAACACTAGGGTTACGGTTAATTTGCGATTATTAAGATTGCAAAGATGCTTCATTGAGGAATTATTTACCAAATTTATTTCATTGGGTATATATTGTTGGAAATTATATAAATAAAAATAAATTTTTTAAAATAAAAATAAATTTTTTAAAAATACCATGTTTTTAAAACGCACTAAAAAGTATAAAATAAAATTTTTAAAAACGCCACGTTTAAAAAACGGACTAAAAAGTATAAAATAATTTTTTCTAGCCCCATACAGATTCCTAACCTCTTAAAATTTGTGATTGTGAATTTTTGATAGCTAAGAAGATACTTGTAAGATTTAAAACGAAAAACGTGGGGCGCAAGATAATACATAGTAAGGAGTGTAGAGAGCAGCTGCCGCTGAGAAATCTCGTACAATACTTCATAACATTTGCAGTGCAATAAAGTTGTTAGTGATTTAGTGTTCATGCATCAATTATCTATTGCATGCGCCCCGCGTTTTTCGTTTTAAATCTTACAAGTATTTTCTTAGCTATTAAAAATTCATAATCACAAATTTTAAGGGGTTAGGAATCTGTATGGGGCTAGAAAAAATTATTTTATACTTTTTAGTCTGTTTTTTAAACGTGGCATTTTTAAAAATTTTATTTTATACTTTTTAGTGCGTTTTAAAAACGTGGTATTTTTAAAAAATTTATTTTTATTTAAATATTGTAGACATTATTTCGAGATTATAACAGAGACATGTAGTAAATTTCAGACGGTATTGGGACCGCATCACATCGGAACGCCGTGGTAATATGTCAAAGATAAAGGTTCGACCGATAATCTCGGTGTAACTGTCCCTTCGATTGGTAAACAAACATTGTAGTATAATAATACGTAGTGACTTTCTAAACACCGCACGGAGCTCAAACGCACACTGACGCACACTGAGCCAGTGATGCCAGAATCGTGGACGCGAGGACGTTTCCCCTCCGGCACAGGACCCCCCACTCTGACACCGTGGACGCACCGTCCTCGCCACGTTGCTTCTGCTGCGCACGCGCTACACACGAACGTACTTCTACTCTGCCTGTGTGAGTGCCTGCTCGATTGCACGCGCGCTACACACACAAGCGTACCTCTATCCTGTCCGTGTGGACTACCTGCTACCTGCTCGCTGGTCGACGCCGACGCGTCCCTTCGATTTTCACGTTACCGAAGTTTCGGAAGCATGAGTCGGAAAGTCGGCATCTGGAGACAGCGCGCATTTGAATCCCGGCCCGGCACGGCGCGGCGCAATCCACATTTTGCTATAACTTTTGATCTAAAAAAGATATCGAAGCGATATTTGGACGAAATTTTTTTTTAAAAACCGGGTTTAATGGTCCATCCTAAAATATGTTTTGTATTTCTTAAATAATTTTCTTCGTTGATTTTTTAAGTTAAGATGGTCCAGCGGGCCCCCAACACAAATTGATTTTTAGTCGAACCATGCTCAATAAACAATTACAAAAAAATTAATAAATATTCTACCCAATACCACACATGACTGAGATTTTTTTCAGATTTTTCAGATTATGCAAACATGTTAAAAAAATTGAAAATCTCCAAGCATTCGAAGAAAATGCATATTTCGTATTGAACTTTTCGAGATACGAGTTTTATAAAAATTCAGTAGTCAGATATTATTGAAACAATTGTCCTTAATTTTTTTCAGAATTTTTTATAAATTGTATCGGTGTTAAAAAGATCCAAATCAATTTTTTCGATACTTCTTTATTTTTTTGTAGATGTATTATGTATTACTGAATATTTTTATATTCAGAAAAATAATGTACACACTTAATAATGCAATACAAAACATTTTATTTACATTATATTTCAATATATGAGCGTAGCATCCAACACTTTCGGTTGGCGTGGGCGGTAAAGTCTTCGGCTGCGAACTTTTTGGCCCTTGATCGAATCCCGCACCGAATAATTCTTTTTTTCCTTTAAACACTTTTTTTTGTTCTTTGTTTTTCATATAATTATAGCAATGGCATTTCACTTATATTTTTAAAGTGTTATTATTATTTTTAAATTGCGGGTGGAATATAGTAAAAATAATAGTAAATCTTTATAGTAAGAATTTATTATCATTTTAAAGAATTATATTCTTGTGAATTATACTCTTGTGAAACTGTATCCTTTATGGTTTTATTTCTAATTACCTGTTTGGATTACCATTGTTTGAACGATTGGCAAGAAGAGTTCGAATCTTTGTAGACTCGGTTCTATTTTTATCATTAAAATTGGAAATTTTCTGTCCATCTACCGTAATTTTAAATTCTGATTTAAAGACCTTTTTCTTCTTTTTATATACAGCTGTCCTTCTTTTATTAATTTCACATTTACATAATTGCAGCGATAGTGTATTTTTAGTCGTCGAACGTTACGACTTCTTGTTTTGGCAGTTGCGATATTTTCTCTTCAACGCGTGCATCTTAAAATTCAATTGAATCCTTCTCTGTGGGATCGTTCAATATTAATGGATCTCTCCATATTTTTATCATATCGCTATCGGTAGTCTGAACATCCTTATGTTTTCTGTTCTTTTTAACATCATTGTAATTATCTGAGATTGTTTTACTTCACTTCCACTTTCTACTTTTTTGTCATCCGCAGAACCTGTCTGAGATGAATGATTGGAACTTGAGTCGGATTCATTTAATTTGCCCATTGACTTCGTTGTTCATCACATTCAAAGACCTCACTTTACACACAAATACCATACATGACCATCTATCTATTTCTCCGTTGGTACTTTGCTGTTTCTTGAGAGTTACAACAGCTATAAATGGTTCGAAATCGTAGGACATCAAACTTTGTGGGCTTATGATACATCAGTTGCCATTGCGAAGATAACAAAACACCAAAATGTCTAATGTTTGAAAATTAAGAGTTCTTCCAATGATAAATGAAAAGAAACTAACTAACATACGGCAGTAGTAAAATATGAAGTTGCATACCATTTCACATTCAGCAGAATCAATAAATGAAAATAGTACATAATGTGAAAGACATTGCAACTAATTGTGAGCCATTATGATGGATTTTCGTAGTCAGAGATACTATTGCATAAAACATTTTTAAAACATTTTGAAAATATATTTGAAATGTTACTACAACAATTTAATGTAAACAAAGAACAAAAAAAAGTGTTTAAAGGAAAAAAAGAATTATTCGGTGCGGGATTCGATCAAGGGCCAAAAAGTTCGCAGCCGAAGACTTTACCGCCCACGCCAACCGAAAGTGTTGGATGCTACGCTCATATATTGAAATATAATGTAAATAAAATGTTTTGTATTGCATTATTAAGTGTGTACATTATTTTTCTGAATATAAAAATATTCAGTAATACATAATACATCTACAAAAAAATAAAGAAGTATCGAAAAAATTGATTTGGATCTTTTTAACACCGATACAATTTATAAAAAATTCTGAAAAAAATTAAGGACAATTGTTTCAATAATATCTGACTACTGAATTTTTATAAAACTCGTATCTCGAAAAGTTCAATACGAAATATGCATTTTCTTCGAATGCTTGGAGATTTTCAATTTTTTTAACATGTTTGCATAATCTGAAAAATCTGAAAAAAATCTCAGTCATGTGTGGTATTGGGTAGAATATTTATTAATTTTTTTGTAATTGTTTATTGAGCATGGTTCGACTAAAAATCAATTTGTGTTGGGGGCCCGCTGGACCATCTTAACTTAAAAAATCAACGAAGAAAATTATTTAAGAAATACAAAACATATTTTAGGATGGACCATTAAACCCGGTTTTTAAAAAAAAATTTCGTCCAAATATCGCTTCGATATCTTTTTTAGATCAAAAGTTATAGCAAAATGTGGATTGCGCCGCGCCGTGCCGGGCCGGGATTCAAATGCGCGCTGTCTCCAGATGTCGACTTTCCGACTCATGCTTCCGAAACTTCGGTAACGTGAAAATCGAAGGGACGCGTCGGCGTCGACCAGCGAGCAGGTAGCAGGTAGTCCACACGGACAGGGTAGAGGTACGCTTGTGTGTGTAGCGCGCGTGCAATCGAGCAGGCACTCACACAGGCAGAGTAGAAGTACGTTCGTGTGTAGCGCGTGCGCAGCAGAAGCAACGTGGCGAGGACGGTGCGTCCACGGTGTCAGAGTGGGGGGTCCTGTGCCGGAGGGGAAACGTCCTCGCGTCCACGATTCTGGCATCACTGCACTGAGCTCCTTCGGTGCGAAGCGGGTCAGTGAAGTGGGGATGAGTGAGAGAGGGAACGGGTAGTGGAGTAGGGAGCGCTGTCGCGCGGCGTGGCGACCGCTGAACGCGATGACGTAGGTTTCGCGGTGGGGTGAACAGGTAAATATTTAATTGTTATATCTCCGAAACGGATAGACTTTTAAAAAATTTTTTTTTTTAATAATGCATTGTCATCCAGTTCTGAGCCATGTAACCGATTTCAAGTCTCTAGCTCATCAGGAAGTTAGTTTAAAATCAATTGCAAAATTTGCCATCGAACAGACAAACAAACAAACAAACAAATAAACAAGAAAGCGAGCTAATAAAAACGTGGTAAAAATGCCACGCTTTTAAAACGGACTAAAAAGTATAAAATACATTTTTAAAAAACACCACGTTTAAAAAACGGACTAAAAAGTATAAAATAATTTTTTCTGGCCCCATGCAGATTTCTAACCCGGTACAGATGGTCCTGAAAATTTGCGATTGTGAATTTTGAATAGCTATGAAAATACTTGTAAGATTTGAAACGAAAAACGTGGGGCGCAAGATAATACATAGTAAGGAGTGTAGAGAGTAGCTGCCGTTGAGAAAACTCGCACAACAGTTCATATCATTTGCAGTGCAATAAAATTGTTAGTGATTTAGGTGAACTATTTATGCATCAATTATATATTGCATGCGCCCCACGTTTTTCGTTTTAAATCTTACAAGTATTTTCATAGCTATACAAAATTCACGATCGCAAATTTTCAGGACTATCTATACCGGGTTAGGAATCTGCATCGGGCTAGAAAAAATTATTTTATACTTTTTAGTCCGTTTTAAAAACGTGGCATTTTTTAAAAATTTATTTGTATTTAAATGATTATATTCTGCTTTTTAGTTTTGTGTGTGTGAAATTTTTCAATCGATTTTAAACATTTTGATGAGATTATAACACAGAGTTGTGCAGAATTATAATTGAATTACTCCAGAATTATAATTGAATTACTCCAGAATTATAATTACGAAGTAATTGAATTACATTGTAATTTATAATTCAGATCTTCATTCAATTAAATTACAATGTAATTGGTAATTGCAATGGAGTATAATTATAAAATACTTCGTAATTAAATTACATAAAGTAGGTTACGTATTATGAACGAGCACGAGAAATCTAGGTGCACGGTAGTGCACCAGCCAAGTTCTTGCACTACCTCCTTTTACACGAAACAACTTAGGCGTTTTTTAGAAGCTTATAACTGGGCACTGGAGGCAGATGGAGAGATGTAATTTCGTACACTTGTTAAATGCTATCATGTCTCAATATTGACAAAACATTAATCTTCCAACATTAGTAGGTTCCGAGATATAGGACCTCAAAAATCGCTAAATTTGTCACTGACTGACTGACTGACTGACAGATCATCAAAACCTTTTGGGTACTTTCCATTGACCTACAAGCTTGAAAATTGGCACACAGGTCCACCATAACAAACCCTCAAAGGAATAATTGTCAAAGTTTGAAATTGTACACCTTAAAGGGGTGGTATTGAAAAAAAACGTTACGAAATAGGTACATAGGATAGAACATATAGAAAATGGCTGTATCTCGGGAACGGTGCGTCCTACCGCAAAAATAACGAAATTTTCGAAAGACCTTACGCAACGCATTTGGGTATGCCCAACCACATGACGTATGTGGTATGTGACGTATGTGATTTTTCGAAGAAAAAAGAATTGAAAATTAAAAAATGGCTGTATCTCGGGAACGGTGTGTCCGGCCGCAAAAATAACGAAATTTTCAAAAGGCTTAACCGAAAGCATATAGGGTATGCCCAACCACATGACGTATGTAGTCTTTTGATTTAAAAAAAAAAAAAAAATTAGGCTCAATCGAAATCATATAGGGCAGACCTGAGCGACACTGGCTCGAAAAACACATGTTGCTATTTCTTTCCTTCTTTTGCTCGGTGAGACAGTCCCAGAGTAGTAGCAACATGTGTTTTTTGAGCCAGCGTCGCCCAGGTCTGATATAGGGTATGCCCAACCACAAAAATACCTTCCGCGTGGAAAATCACGCGCGACAGAAGTGAAAATTGCTTATTAGGTATAGATACAGATAAATTATTAGTATGCATATTATTAGTGCATCGGTTCTTTCGTAATGAATGCGAAATTGTCATTAAAAAAATAAGGTTTTAAACGAAAAAACTTATCGTTGCAGCATTTTATTCTTTGCAATATATACCAAAAAAAGATAAAAAATGTTTAGGATTTAATGAATCAGGGATAAGAGTAATAATAACCATAATCTTGATAATTGATGAAATTTCAACAAAAAGTGATAAAATCCCAACAAAAACATTCTGTAAACAGGAGCCAAGTTCTTATGGCCGTAAAATGTTGTGAGATCAAACAAAATACGGCCAAGTTCGTTAGTTTAGAAATACCTCTTGTAATACTGAAAAAAGCGTTTGTAAAAATTAGTTTAAAAGAACGCTATTTAATTATTAATGAATTACATGAAGGGCTAAATTATTGAAACTTGGCCGCTACCTAATACCTTTTATCGCCATTGGTTTAAGAAGTAACGGCCAAGTTTGAGTAATTTAGCCCTTCATGTAACTCTTTAAAAATTAAATAGCGTTCTTTTAAACTAATTTTTACAAACGCTTTTTTCAGTATTGGAAGAGGTATTTCTAAACTAACGAACTTGGCCGTATTTTGTTTGATCCCACAACATTTTACGGCCATAAGAACTTGGCTCCTGTTTACAGAATGTTTTTGTTGGGTAGAAACTACGCCGCACAGACACTAAACAAGTATATGACAGAAAAACATAAAAATATATCGCACTTCTTCAAAGTTCTGAGTTATAATTTGGAAAGCTGTATTTTAATTATATTGTATTTCAATTACACATCTGATTAAAGTACTTAGTAATCGAATTACATTGTATTTCAATGATATAGTAATTCAGTAGCGACATAATTCAATTACTATTAATTGAAATACAATGTAATTCAATTACAATGTAATTAAATTAGCACAACTCTGTTATAACAGAGACATGTAGTAGATTTCAGACGGTATTGCGACGCGTCATATCGAAAACAAACGCCGTGGTAAAATGTCAAAGATAAAGGTTCGACGGAGAATCTCGGTGTAACGGTTCTTTCGCTTGGTAAACAAACATTATAGTATAATAATACGTACCTAGTAACTTGGTAAACACCGCACGAAGCTCGAACGCACACTGAGCTCCTTCGGTGCGAAGCAGTGATACCAGATGCGGGGAGTCACGGTGAAATGATGTACCCCCTCTCTGATGACGGGGACTGAGTGGAGCAAATGGGAGACACGTTGCACGTGCGCGATGGGGACCGTGGAATGTGCGCCTGCGCACGGTGCTGGAATGGAATAGTGGAAGGGGTAAGGAGGAAAGTACGGGAGCTCCGTTTGGAGCTCATACTGGCATCACTGGTGCGAAGTGGGTCAATGGAGTGGGGATGAGTCAAAATGGGAACGCGTAGTGGAGTAGGGAGCGCTGTCGCGCGGAGTGAGGATCGTTGAACGCGACACGTAAGTACTACTACCGAGCGACGCGCGGGGAGGTGTAACGGTTAAATTTAATAGTTTATATCTCCTAAACGCATAGGCTTTTTAAAAAATTTTTTTAAATATTGCATTGTCATCCAGTTCTGAGCTATGTTTAAAATTTCAAGTCTCTAGCTAACCGGGAAGTAAGTTTAAAATAAATTGCAAAATTTTGTACCGAACAAACAAACAGACAGACAAGAAAGCGAGCTAATAAAAACGTGGTAAAATGGCCAAAAATTTGGATAGACACATACTTGTTATGTTTATGAAATAATGTGATACAGTTATTTCTAAAGCTCCGT
This sequence comes from Lasioglossum pauxillum, assembly GCA_933228785.1. Taxonomy (NCBI): domain Eukaryota; kingdom Metazoa; phylum Arthropoda; class Insecta; order Hymenoptera; family Halictidae; genus Lasioglossum; species Lasioglossum pauxillum. Next base: position 13,395,677 of record OW121706.1, on the reverse strand, counting down.
AAACCTAGTGTTAAAGAAGAAGCATAATCTAATATATGAAAAATATTGTCAAATTTCCCTGGTTTTCGAACCGTTCAATATTATGCAAGTCCCTAAGATTAATTCAGATTCCCTAGTTTGGGAAAACGGATCATCCTTATAGTTTAAGCCGAATCGGACGCGGAACGTGGTTGGAACCCACAGAAAAATGATCTCCCCGTTTCGAGAACCGGAATCGGTCTGAATTGATGGTTGCCAAGTGTGCCGACCACTAGACTATTCATGGTCCCTAGTTGCGCTCTCCTTTTTCGAGCATATTTCCTCCTCCGCGGAGTGTATACTGTTTCCAATATTCCGCATGACAGTTCTGATTTAGCTGTACGCTCCTATCTAATTTATCTTCATTCGTCATATTTCATTCCCACCGGTAAGTCATTTACTTTTCCGATTCGCGTTTTTGTTTTTCTTTTTTTTGTTGCGATGCAGTCCGCGTGTTTGTTACCTAGCCGGCCGTAATTTTACACTTCTGCGCGGCCGCGTACCATGCCGAACAGCTCGGAAGAAAACAATTCGATGCGAATCGTAAATTGATGAAGATTATACATATGTATTTTGAAAAGTTTCGCCAGTCGTGTGAAACGCTCCTGATTGGCCGGAGGCCGAGTAGACATAATTTTGTAAGCTGATTGTTCCAGGGAAAATATGAATCGCGGGATAATTACGAATCAGAGCGGGGACATTTTTATCTGAAATGAAAATAACAAATAATTGCTTCGAATCAAATGAGGAACAAGGTTTTACGCTGCAAAGCCAATAAAATTACAAGGAATAACAGGAAATGAAAAAGTTTAATATACTCTGAGAACTGTGAAAATCTCGCTCGCTTTGAAGTATAATACTCATAATGAACCTAAATGTCGCGTATATATTAAAACTCACGAAATCCTCGAAAGTTTCGAGAGTTTTAAAAGTCTCGGAGAACTGAACTTTGAACGAAGTTCTTATGCATTATGACAACGTTTGAATAAGGATGGTGATATTAGTATGATTATATTAGAAATTACCATGGATGTCACAGTCCCGAAGTATCTGCGTCTAACATCAATGCGTTTAAGACTTTCGGGTCTCGAAAACTTTCAAAATTGTTAATCTTGTGGTTGCTGTAACACGCTCTAAAATTCTTAAGATTATTATCTATGTTTCTCAGAATTTGAATAAGCCTGAAATAAGTAGTTTACTAATTATTCATGCGATTTGATAATCAAGTATGGCTGAACTACTTAGAAACCTAATTGCGTGATTATTTGATCTCGTCGCTGGTCGAACGTTAAAGATAAAACGATTACGAAAGATCTCGAGTTTAATTGCTATTCGCATCGGTTCGATTTCAATCATGCATGCGAAGCATCCTCAACTTCGGTCATGCGTAGGGACGCACCATACTGTTTGTAGGCCCTAAGTTTTTCCACATTAAAGTCACTTCTACCCATAAATTGTCCTAATCACCTAAACCTTTCTAACGTGTGATCACTGTCACACCATTTCTCATCACATTCACGTGGAAACAAGTTATTTAATAGTTTTTGTACTTTGTAGAAGCCTAACAAAATTTTGACAAATATTGATTTCCCAGTTTGATAGAAATTGCGTAGAAAATAATCAGTCATTACTAGACTGCGGATCTTTAAGCATTTCTGCAGAAATTAGTCGAATGAAATATAAAACAGTAATAGATAAATTCATCGATTCCAATGTTGTTTTTAATGTAACAAAGTCGTTTATTTTAATCCTACTTCCAGCAATCAATGCGAAATATTTTTATTTTGCATAAAGATCCGCAGCCTAGTCATCATTTTTCGACTAATTCAATTGAGATAGATATTGCAATTTGCAAAATTTTACCTATTAGAATCCATCGAGTCATTACCGCCATGATGCTAATCATGCACGGCCCTGATCGATCTGCGATATCATCGATGAAAACCTGAATACCGTAATAACAGCGACGTGCAGAGCGCCTGCTCTTTCTGCCGCCATTCTTTTTTTGCGACTGTCATGTAGCATGATCAACGTGTCAGCGTCGCGGTATTTAATACTTCCTGTCCGCAAATCTGACGGAGGATTATTATACGTAGCAAGAGACTTATATTATCAAAGAATTATTAAAACATGTAAATCGAAGGAATTCTAACCAACTTATTCATTTAAATCGCATTTTCTCCAAATTCTGAACAACTAGACAACTATATGTATATAACAAAAATATTCAATCACATATTACAATGGTCAAATCAAATTTTAAAAAAAAATGGTCATTTTCAATCAATATTTTTAGGATCAAAACTAATTCTTCACTATTTTGATTTATTCAGCTTCAACTTAAGAAAGTTTTCGTCGCTCTATCTTGACTCCATCAAAGATCCATGCAATTTTATGAGAAAAATGACCTAACGCAGCCGACCATCGAATGATCCCAGCGGAGTCATTAGAATCGCAGGCGATGACAGAAACATACTAAAAGGCCGGCCACGTAATGCCTGCTGCTTCATTAACGAGAATTATCAATAAGCCGCGATTCTGCCGTGTCACAGCCAGTGGAGAAGTTTTTCTACCAAAAGTCCTCCGTAGCGAGCACCGACTATTTATATTCCATTTGTTCTCGTTCGATTTTCATCTTTATTTAAATAATACATTGTCGGATGAAAAACACGCGGACATCTACCGCGTCAAATATGAAATATATGTAAATATTGTAGTCGTAATAACTTTTTTATCGAGATAATGCTTAATGCTGCACCGTACGGACATTTATACGATTTTTACGTTTTATGAGATAAACGTGATACGATACATTGATCAATAAAATCACGATAAACGAGTAGCTGAGATATAAATCATTGGAACTGATTAAAGCATTCAAAATGAATTGAATATGACTCGGTCGGTTCCGATCGTAGAATTCCGCGAGAGAACAATGGAGTCGTTGACGAAGAGAAAGATGCCGGTGAATAGCCGCAGCCAATTATTTATTAGACGGAGCTGGGATTGAGTCGCGGCGGGTATAGGTAGTATGTCAACGTCGACAAATAGATCGCGTAACTGCAGATCGTAATTAAGTTTCGCATAATTACATTCTATCGCGAGGTTGAATCGTGAACCGGTGCGCGGCTCGGCGGCGGCCGTCGATAGCGATGCAATTCCCCGTCCCGCCGGATTCCATTGAACGAGGCCCCAAATTAACGAGAGCCCGGCCAGTTTTTCCACCGATAAACGACCGTTCCCCTGGTCAGATCGATGGCAAACGATGGCGTCGCGACGCTGCGTCGATGCACCAACGGAGCTCGATCGGAAGCGACGCGCATCGCGAATCCATCCGGATTAGCAATTTTTATTCGTTGCGTCCTCGCGCGTCCCTTATTCTCGCAAGCTAGGAGTTTACATACGGTCGAACATATTCAACAATTCTTTTATGCATAAAATTGTGTTTTTTGTGTGATTTTTAAACAGTATTCGCTGAAAAATTGAACTGATCGTCTCAAACTTGAAGGACGCGGCAGTCGTTTTTTTAATAAATTATGTTCCTTAAAAAGATCAATTTTTGAAACGAAAAATGGGACAAAAATAACACATACTGGGAATATGCACAGAGATTTTAGGATTTTTAAAAATATAATAATAGCTTCTGAGAATAAATATAATCATCGCAAAAATCGATCGTTCATGAAACTATTTTCCACGTTGAAAATTTGAATAATTATCACTAGAGTCCGGATGTTGATGCAAAATAAAAAGTTTGTACATCAATTGCAAGATGCAGGAGTCAAATATAAAATATTCTTCATTAAAAATTTTACTGTGATGAAAATAATATATTAATACTCTCAACGTCTTTCAATATTTTCACTGTTTGAAATTGCACTTGCTCATTTTCGTTATAAATGCATAAAATCCGGAATCTAATTATCACGACGGACACCTGACTTGTTTGATCGAATAATTGTTGTCATACAGTGTACAGTGTACATGCGGCTTCTTCCAAACGTTTTCTCTCCTGGATGTGTGGAAGGTGTTGATGTAAAAAGCAGCTTTACCAACAATTTTCCTTGTTATAAACAATTTTGCGGCAAGTTTCTCTTACAAATGTCCACCGAACGGATGACCATTACATTTCATACACCTTGTACAATCGCCCAAGCCTTTTGTCGAGAGGAATAAACTAAGTTCGCCGGTGAATCGCCTAATGCGACCGAACGTGACCATCCTAATCGCATTCGCGTAGAAGCCCGAAATCGCGAATGACGTATCAGCAACGTCCATCAGACAATGAACGCGTCCATTATTCGCGGGCCGACGAATGTCTCGTTTGCCTCCGCGCGCGTTCTCGTGTGCGCGGCGCAACTATCGAACCCTGATAACACGCGGGAACGTGGAACTTCTGGAAGTTGGCAATCGGCCGCTGCATCGTGCCAAAACGAGCCACCGATACGTTCGAGTTTCGCGCGGCGGTTTATATCGATCGGTGCACTCGCACGAAAACCATTCGGTTGGTCAGCAGCGTTGTGCCCGTCTCCCGTGTACCGGATTCCGACGATTTAAAGGAACGACTGAGTTACAGGCGCCAGCGAGCGTACGCCATTTTGTTCCCCAGTTTCGTTCAAGAACTACGGCCGTGACCTTGAACGATAGGAAGAATGGCAGATGGAATTATCGCTCCATTCAGTCATATCTTTTATTTGTTTCTCGATAGAGTATTCTCGTGTAACAGCTATGACGATAAATACCTTTAATGTATTAAAAAAATAATAAATCTTATTTTACGAGTTCTTTGATATCGAGAATTTTCGAAAATATTTCAATCGTAACTTTTGTTAACCAGCGTTCACTGTGAGGAGGAAAATGAAAATTTGCATAAACGTATACAGTCTGTTTAATTTGTTGAAATTGTTATTCGCCGTAGGTATAAAAAAACGGTTCATTGTACAGGTGTACAGAACTGCGTTGTGTTCCAAATCGTGCATGGGAATTCGCGTTTTACGAATTTCGCGAAGGTTATAAATATTTATTATATACGCCTATCGAATTTCGGGACCAGCGTCCTGAATTGTTGTTGCCTCGTTCCCGTTCAAATCCTTGGCAATATGACCGTACCTTTCCCATCAGATTTCAATTTTCAATTCTTTTTTCCAATACACTCTGCAGCTCCAAATATTTGATTGGGCTGCGCTTTACTTTACCGAACTCAAAATTTGTGCCTTTCTCCTACGAATTATGTATTTGGTATGCAATCCAGTAGATTTATATCCGGCACGGATGCAGATCGAAGTTTCGAACCTCTAAGATCAATAGTTGCGGAGCTATGTTCGTTTAAAGTTGAGCATATTTCCAGTTTCTTGAAAGGGAAGGGCGCCGCCATATTGGTTTGTAGTGACGGTCGCACGCCGCTTACTGAGTTGGCTAGGATTAGGTCGAGGTGGAGGGGGGCGGCGGAAACTACATTACAAACCAATATGGCGGCGCCCTTACCTGTCAAAAATGCTCAACTTTAAGCGACCATACCTTCTCAACTATTGATCCTAGAGGATCAAAACTTAGATCTGCATCCGCGCCGGGTACAAAGCTACTGGATTACATACCAAATACATCATAATTCGTAAGAGAAAGGTACTAATTTTGAGTCCGGTAAAGTAAAGTTTACCCCAATTAACTCTTATCACACTTGTAAAGGCAAACTACATTAAATTTGCAATAATCGCAAACTGAAAATAGTAGAAACCCAGTGTTAATATCTTGAAAACGTTCGTCGATTTAAAATCGACGTGTCTTTACTAAATAAATTATGATGTATTTGGTATGTAATCCAGTGGATTTGTACCCGGGGCGGCTGCAGATCGAAGCTTCGATTCTGTGGGATCAATGGTTCAGGAGCTATGCTTGCTTAAAGTTGAGCAATCTGCAGTGTTTTTGACAGGTAAGGGTGCCGCCATATTGGTAGTAATGGTCGCGGGCTGCTTACCGAGTTGGATGGTGATTAGGTCGGGGGGAGGGGGGGAGGCAAGGACCGGCGCACAGTGGCCGAAACCTGAACAAAAATCGATTTTTAACTTTTGTTTAAATGACCGAAATCAATTATGTTACGTCTTTAACAATACCCTGAAGTTTATGAAAAACAAGTAAAATGAGTTAAAAGTTATTAAGTATAAAGATATTTATATTTAAGTATCGTCGTTATTCGCTCATCGCTTTAATTTCATAATATTTGTGTCTGTTCAAACTCCTCGTACACAGCTACAGTTGCATGTAAAATTATACAAAAAATTTGCTTATACAGCCCTTTATACATTGTATCGATAAAAAATATTAAAAAATTTTTTTTAATATGTTTAATAATTATTTTCGAGTTTCTTAGTTGACCAGCGTATTAACTTGATTTTGAATTAAAAAAGTAAGTTTCCGATGCGTAATTTAATATGTTTGTCGCATAATGTCCGAACGAAACTATTATAAGTCTTTTTCTTAAAGTATCCTTAAAGTTATGAAACAAACTCCGTTTGCCGATTTTTGCCCATTGAAAAGATATTAATAATATAATACTGTATGTATTTTCATGCAGACAGTTAAGTGCGAATACCCAGATTCAAGAAAGGCTATTTATGTGAATCTGTTGTAAAAAAATTAGCTTAAATTAAGTTTATTTCATGTGTTAATAACATTTTAAAGTTAATAAGAAATTGTTATTAACAAATAAATATATTTAAAAATAAATATACCAGTTGATATGTGCTCGTTGACAGAAGTTGACATATAATGTGCTCGTTTTTACATTCGAATCTTCTTATTTCGTCGGATCCTAGTATTAGTGCTAATAGATTACAGAAAGATAAAAGGACAAAAAAATTATCAACCGAAGCGAAAACATTAATCAAGTGGGTTGATATAAATAATATAACTAACAATGAAAATGATGATGATGTTGTTTCAGAAGATTCAGCTAATAACGACACTATTTTTGATGAATCTTTAGATATTGAAGATTGCTTTGAAAATCTTGAAGAACATAATATTACTATTTAGATAGAGGCAGAATAAAATTGTGTTCACTACATAAAACATAAAATTAAATATTCCCGCATTAATATAAAAAAAAAGAAAAGATAAAAATTTAAAACAAAAAAATTAAAAAACACAAAAAACCTGATTTCGAATACAAATTCAAAATCAGCATCCCCAATAACTCATATATATCAATTTTTTTAAAAATCCATTCAGTTTTGATTTTTCGGTCCGCCATATTGAATCGACCATTTTGAATTTGATAATTTTGATTAAAAATTTGAAATCTACTTTCAAAACAACCTAGAGATACCAATTTGCTAAAAAATTACTACAGAATTCACTGAGTTATCGAATTTTGTCCATTTCAGCCGGATTTCGGCCACTGTGCGGCGGTTCCGCTCGGTAAGCGGCACGCGGTCGTCCCTACAAACCAATATGGCAGAGCCTTTACCTGTCAAAAACGCTGCAGATTGCTCAACTTTAAGCGACCATAGCTCCTCGACTATTGATCCTAGAGGATCGAAACTTCCATCTGCATTCGCGCCGGGTACAAAGCTACTGGATTACATACCAAATACATCATAATTCGTAAGAGAAAGGTACAAAGTTTGAGTCCAGTAAAGTAAAGTTTACCCTTTGATTATATCACTGGTTCGTACATTGAGTTCGATTAAGAACGTCTGCGTTCGATCATGTTTGTCCTCCATACGTATCGGCGTATTCTCGTTAGAGCTCGATAGAGCAGCGTGTAATCGCTTTTATGGTAGGTTGCGAGGGGCGAGAGGATGGTCGAGTGTCCTTACGAGTGTAACATCTATTATGGGAATCTCGATAATCGAACATTTCGCTGGGATAAGTCGCCGCGAAAGTTCAACCGTCCTCGTTCGCGGCTCCGAGAGCGCGATCGAACAATTTAGAACTCCTGCGAGAGGTATTCTGAATGGCTCCTCCGACATTCCTTTGTTCGTTTTAAGATGCTCTGGGATAGGGATCTTAATGGCCGAGGATTCGGGTATTATTCGCCGATGTGGACCCAGCAGCCACATAGAACGGAAATAAACGGCTGATTACCAACCATATCTTCAATGGCATCGAAATGCTCCCTCTACCGCTGACACTTTTTAATTGCGCAAATTTCTAATCTTTATTACGACAGTGGCTTTCGAAGATCTATATATCTTGCACTTCGCGGTTAGGATAATGGCGGTTCTTGATAGGGGTGGTTGGGAATTGCGTGTCGACACGATGATTGTTTATTGCTTTGGCCTGGATGCAATGATCGGAATGGGCAGACTGTTTCAACGCTCTGTGCGCAGTTTGTTGCAATTTTTCTGGATTTAAGATCTTCTATTTCAACATTATACATGCAGTGAGTGTACGAAGTATTCGTACACCTTTTAAAAACTAGTAACTTTTTTATAATTGTTCCAAACTACCTGATTTTTTACAATCAATTAGAAGTTTATGGAATGATATGCAAAAAAGATTTTTAAAAAATTGTAATTTACAAGGTTGCATGCAAAAATGAAAAAGGCATTTTCTTTTTTTTTATTCGTGCCTTTAATGAAAATTCAAAATATACGTTTTGTAGATCTACACGCATCGAAATACGTACGATTCTGTGGATTTTAAGCAGAAATTGATCAAAATTCGCGGAAAACTACGATTTTTACCATTCTTAACCGCTCGTTAATAGCTCGTGTGTATGTTAATCGATTTCAATGAAATTTTCAGCATGTGTATAATTAACATAGATCTACAAAACATATATTTTTAATTTTCATTGAGGGCCAAAATAAAAAAGTTTTAAAAGATCCTTCTTTTATTTTTGCATGTAACCTTGTAAATGATAATTTTTGGAACATCTGTTTTGCATATCACTTCGTAAACCAATACTTCTAATCGATTATAAAAAATCAAGTCGTTTGGTACAATTATAAAAAAGTTATTAGTTTTCAAAAGATGCACGAATACTTTGTATACTCACTGTATATGTACTTATATATTTTATATATTATTCTTTCTCCGTTTTTCCGTTAACAATCGAAATATTCTTTATCCTGCTCAGAACATTATCTTTTAGACTGTAACTTCATTCTTCTTGTGGCTCTTTTAACGTGTCACATTACAGCCCCATTTTTTATTTCTCAAATCGCCCGTTAATTTTTTATTATCTCAAGATCCTCCATATCCGCGGGTAATGTTGCCATAACAATCCTCCATGTTTAATTCTGCACACACTAATCCCCACCATTTTCCGTTTCCATTTTCTCTCCCGTATCTTGGCAGCAGCTTCTTACACATTCCGTTTTAATATCATGCAGTTTACAATTACCACTCTGCGGTGCAATTCGAAATTATCCTAATTCCTCCTATAATTATTTAGTTCTTCCATGTTTTTTTGATACACTTCTAACTTCTACGCTTGTTCCGCTGTTCTAATTGTTTACGCGACGAAGCCAGTGAATTTATTTCTACGCAACAACTGAATAATTGAACAGACATCGAATATCCGTTCGCCTTGGAAGACTGAAAAACGCGAAACCCGATCGTTCTCTTGTTAATGACAAAAAATCGCAATTCCCGGTTCGTTTCATTGCGAAGCCGTTTTTAGACAAGTTTTTACTGGGATTATTATCCAGAAACAGGTTCCAGGAAGCTTGTTTAAAGTTTAAACATTGAATCTTCTTTCAAGAGATCCGCAAATCCAGTCTGAATTGAACGCTTCATTTTCATCCAACATTTTCTTTCTGTATAAAACAAATAATAGATCGGAAACGTCAAAGTGGTTTCTAATTCACCATTGTCTGAAGAACTGAGCAGAAAATAGATTCTTTCTACGTGTTACAAAATGTGGAAGAACTAAAATTAAATAAATAGTAACAACACTGGGAAAAGAACCAAATTACTCGACTGGAAAATTAAAATTAGTGGTAGAAGCGTAACAAGGAGAGGACAAAGGGTTGAAGAATTGGTAGAGGCTCCGAAGAATTACAAACGGAGTCTAGAAAACGTGGTAGAAAGGTCCGGAAAGTAGACTGTCCACGGTCTACTTTTGCCGAGAGAGGGAAAAAGTCACGAGCGTTGCCAAAAAGACAATAGAATTGTCAAAGGAGTAGAGAAAAAGACAAGAACAGTTGGAGAAGTCTGAGGGAATCGGAAAGGTTGGAATGCCTCGCCGAGAGAAATGTTCGAGACCATAAAAATATCAATAAGTTCGCGTAACCCTGCAAAATTAATTACACTCCTTTAAAGGAGGTGGCGATAAAAAAAAGATCGTCTGATCTACGAGCGGTAAAAAAGATCTGACCAACAATAATTCCAGAGGATAAAAGAAGTGGAGGATGAAGTTCTCAAGAATCTCTCTGGAGGAATTCCCGAGAAAAGAATAAGAGCATTCTTTGAAAAAGGAAGACAGCTAAATAAGAAAAGTAGGTTGGAATGAGAAAGGAAAGGGGAAGAGGATGTTCCAGGGAAAGTGCGGCGGAAATATAATCTGGATGAAACACGTGGAGAAATACGAACGTGAAAAAAATGAAAAGGGAATCGAGAGGGACACTGTTGAATTGAAGAGACATTGTTTCCTGTCTTACATACCTTAGGAAATTTTGATGGGGAGCATGTTCCGCTTATTCAAATTAGAAATTTTCTACTTCATTTTGTTCGAAGAATTTTTATATATTTTCTGATTTAGCTGCGCGGAATTTGATGTATTTTTATCGTGTAAAACTCATATTCTATCGAACATTATTTTATTTTGAATTTTCTGGGATTATATACGAGGTAAATTGAATTTTGCTTGCAAAAGTATTAATTGTTCGGATTTGTTCGATTTTTTCTTCATAAATCCTGAAGGTCCCAAGCTATTAAAATTTTCCTATGTAAAATTCGTTGTATATTTTCAATTTATCTTTACTCTTGTTTGACAGAGAATTTTGGAATAGACTGTAGGAAAGTTTCATTGATATCAAAGTGCAGGAATTAGCTCGCGGGAATCTATATTTGCATAGAGTCCGCAGTCTAACTGTTACGTCTTCGGAAGGTATTACTATCTGAGACACTAGCACAAAGATAGTACGAGCGATCTCAATGAATGATTATCCGACGACATAGTGTCTGCTAAATAGATCAGCTGCCGTATAATGTCCAAGGCAAAGTTCTATACCTTCTTCTACACGTTTAACGTAGCGTGACGGAAACATGCTTCGGCGTTCGCTCACGCTTGGAACTTAATCGCTCTCGTCTATTAACCTACGAACTCAACCACCGAATTATATCGCACTGCCAATTAATAACAATTTCATTGCTCTGCACTGATAGAAAAATCTTGCGACCCGGCACGAAAGGAAAATGTATAGCACAGTTACGAGATTAATGGAGTACGAAAATAAAAGAAATGGGCATGACAAACCTAAAGTGATGAAACATCGTTCAACACATCCAGAGAAAACCAACACAAAATTAAATATTAAGCATATTTAAATATATTGGAAATATTGTGTTATTGAAAATATCAAAATATTGAAACATTCTAATATTTAAATATTTAAAATATTGAACATATTCTAATATTTAAATATTTAAAATATTGAACATATTCTAATATTTAAATATTTAAAATATTGAACATATTCTAATATTTAAATATTTAAAATATTCAACATATTGTATTATTGAAAATAACAAAATATTGAAATATTTTAATATTTAAATATTTAAAATATTGTGCATATTGCATTATTGAAAATATGAAAATATTTAAATATCAAAATATTTAAATATTCTAATATTTAAATATCAAAAATATTGAAATATTCTAATATTTAAATATTAAAAATATTACACATATTGAACATATTATAATATTTAAATATTAAGAATGTTGAACATATTGTATTATTGAAAATAACAAAATATTGAAATATTTAAAATATTGAACATATTGTATTATTGAAAATATCAAAATATTGAAATATTCTAATATTTAAATATTAAAAATATTAATCATATTCTAATATTTAAATATTAAAAATATTAAACATATTCTAATATTTAAATATTAAAAATATTTAACATATTCTAATATTTAAATATTAAGAATATTGGACATATTGTACTATTGAAAATATCAAAATATTAAAATACTCTAATATTTAAATATTAATAATATTGGACATATTGTATTATTGAAAATATCAAGATATTGAAATATTTTAATATTGAAATATTAAAAAATCATATACCAGAAACGTTACAATTTTTTATTGAAGTATCTCCACTCTCATAAGTCAAAGGGTAGAAGCAGAAAGCAAGTCACATTCATACAATTGCGAATTTGTATAATAAATAATCTACGAAACGGAATATCAAAAATATCAAAATTCTGCAACCACCATCACACAAATCAAAATTCAAGGCAAAAGCAGAAAGCCACACGGTTGCAGAGGCTGCAGTGTATCTGCAATATTGTCAGCTATACCATATTTCAGAAGTACCAGATATCTTTGGTAAACCACCCCCACTGGCATCAAGAAACAAGGCCAAAACAAAAGATAGCTGTAACTGCACAGCTACAATCGATCAAGAAAGTATTGGCATACATGTCTGATTCGTATACTACGTTGTTCAGTGATATATGTGATAATGTAGGTAGAACAGTGGTCAAACCACAATAATCTATCTTGGCATGCTTCCTTATTGGTTTATTGATCTACGTAGATTTCACTGGTTTCACAATTTCCAAACGGTTCTGTGTATTCTTATCAACAATAAGTATTAAACTAACTTTTTAAGTAATCCGTTATATTATCAAGCAGACTGGAATACATTTATAAATTAATTTAAGAATTAACTCTTAGGTGTAAATATAGATGACAATGCTTGAAATCATGTGCAAAGCTATTCCTTTAGTTATGAATTTTTCTGAATACATTTTTTAAATTATTTACGCACGTGATATCACATGTGAGATTTCAGTTATTCAATAAATATGAACATCAAACGAAAATTGCACAACAAACAAACACGCGATATTTATTGTAGTAGCTTTTCAGCAAAGTGTAAATACAATAAAAGCAATATTCAGTTGTAGCGTTTAATAACGATATAAATTAATCGAGAGATGAATCAACAATGCGCCAATATATGTGCTTCCAATTTAGCGGTACAAGGGATGTCAAAATTTGAAATCGTCAAATAATAAACGACGAGTAATAAAATCTTTGCCCAAGGTTTCGTAATCAAGAAAATCGAATTTGAAAACGCATCAAGTACGCGAGCTGTTGAATAGGACTGAATATCTGTTGATGCGTCTGACCATGACCTGCCGATTCTACTTCCTGCAAATGCATAATGCACGAGAGCCTGGCGGATTCTCAAACATTGAATTTTCTCAAACGCGAAAACACATGCTTCAAGAAATATTTTTCGGCTCACTTCTTTGCATAGAATTATCCCCCTCGTACCACCGGACCAAAACCACCCCATATTTTCAGCTAAAATATTTCCTAAGGGTAAAGTCTCCTACACCACTCACCTAATTGTAAGTAACAAACTACTCCAAAATTGAAATCCTGCAGCACGTGTCAGCAACAACTACACCAAAAACACTAACCTTTTTACCACGCTTATTTTCTTTCCACTCTCCGCAGAAGTTAAGGATAGAGCGCACCCTTTTTCAAACCTGAACCAACTGCGGCGCTTTTGTTTCGGAAAAATCCTCTCTCGCATAACTTTCCTTCCCTCTTCTTTACTATCATGCTGGCTAGTATCTCACGCCATCTCCCCTCCCGACTCACCCCTCCAATCCCGACCGGCAGTCTCTCTCTCTCTCTCTCTCTCTCTCTCTCTCTCTCTCTCTGTCGCTCTCCCACTCCGTCTCACCCTCTCTCTCGCGCATCCACTCTCATTCAAACCCGACGCGTTCCGAGCCGACTTAGCTCGATTCAGTCGCGGTCGACCCGCCACGGTGCGAGCTCAGTCGATCCATCGAGTGTCTACAACTCCGTTCATCACGTTCGTTTCTGCAACCCCCTGAGACCAGTTCCATTAAAAAAAGAGGCCGTTTAACAGTCCTCTTCGCTCCGAAACGTTCGTCGAAAAGTGTCATTGGACCTGTCTCTTAAAAACCGACGAATTCCACTGTTTCTCACCCTCGTGAATCTCGGCCACCCCTCTCAAACAACCCCATAATCCACCCCCATAGTACATAGTACTCCAGAACGCGTGGTGGTTCGACGAACAGGTGTTTCCTGTCCGAGTGCTGATGCTGGCCCGAGAGGGAAGGGCGCTAGCGAAGGGTGATCTCGGTTAGGGGATGACGATGATGATGCGGTCGGTGAAGTGTCTCTCGCGGCTAGTGTGGTGAAATGAGACAGCCAGTGTCCTCGATGGTCAGTGATTGTGCGACGCAGCTCGGGACCAGTGAGGGGTACAGTGATCGTGGAAAGTGTCTATGAAAAAAACAAGTCTACGACCAGTGGATTTCGGTGACCCAGTGGATCTTTGGGGTAAGTGCGTCCCGTGATTTTTGTAGACGGGGATGGTTTGGGGATTTAACTGTGTGATTGGGGGCCCGCGTTCATTAGGGATCGACAGATCTATCTATCTGGGAGAGGACACATGTTAGAGTAAATGAGGATTTTCGCTGAACTTAAGGGTAGTTTTATTAGATTGTGTCTATCAGTGGAGAATTAGTTTTTTTTATTGAGTATGAGTGTGTTCAATTTGTGTGTAAGATCTTCACGTTGTTGTGATCGAGAAATCATAGATCGGAAGGGTAGTTTCAATAAATTGTGTACCTGAGTGGAGATGTAGTTCATGTAGTTGATTTGAATATGAAGCATTTCGTAAATAAATTAGAAAATCGAGTTAGGTTAATTTGTGTGTAAGATCTTCATGTTGGTGTGATCGAGAAATCATAGATCGGAGGGGTAGTTTCAATAAATTGTCTACCTGAGTGGAGATGTAGTTCATGTAGTTGATTTGAATATGAAGCATTTCGTAATAAATTAGAAAATCGAGTTAGGTTAATTTGTGTGTACGATCTTCATGTTGTTGTGATCGAGAGATCATAGATCGGAAGGGTAGTTTCAATAAATTGTGTACCTGAGTAGAGATGTAGTTCATGTAGTTGATTTGAATATGAATACTGAATATTATTTCGTAAATAAATTAGAAAATCGAGTTGGGTTAATTTATGTGTAAGATTTTCATGTTGTTGTGATCGAGAGATCACAGATCGGAAGGGTAGTTTCAATAAATTATGTACCTGAGTGGAGATGATGTAGTTCATATAGTTGATATGTATATGAAGTATTTCGCAAGTAAATTAGAAAATCGAATTAGGTTAGTGTAAGTAATAGGAGGTTGATGAATCCAAGGTGTGGTTTTAATAGAGTACAGTGTTCCCGCGATTGATGTGACTTTCGGGTACGCGGATGATGTGACTTTTTTATCCCCACTACTAGGGGATTCCCCTTGGGCGGTCGATCGCGTTACAAAGAAATGAAGGTATTAGGGTGTTTAAATTAGGGTTTTATGATACTCGATGTATCATTCTCAGGTATGGAATAGCATTAGAGTACAATACTACAATTTCCCACTTAGCACCGTTGTTTATCCAGGATCGTCGTTTACACTTTGAAAAGTTATCCAGGAAATTTATGTCCGGCACACGTAAAAAGACGTAGTACCATTTCGTTCCCCGAAACTCGATATCCCCAAGGTTCTTACAACAATCGCGGGAACACTGTACCTCGATTAGGAATTATTTCTGTCTTATTTACTCTGTTGCAGGTTTTCATGTTGTTTGTATGAAAATTTAAGTAGTCGGGGTCTGCGAATAGGTCTGTAAAAAGGTCGAGTTAGATGATTTGTAGGTGATAGAAGATTGATGGATCCAAGGGGTGGCTTTAATTAAGTGCCCAAACCGAGATTTATGTCATTCCTGTTTACTTACTAGATTTGAATATGAAACAGCAGAGAATCGAAATGACAATGTTTTGCAACAGCTTTGTCTGCATAAATGGATTTTTCCTAAAAATGAAACAAAAACTGTATTAAGGAATATTCGTCGTGTGTCAATTTCTTGAATCTAATATTTTATTTCTGTGTATAGTAATTGTATTATTATACGTTTGTCTGTGTCCGATGTCATGTGTATGGTCTTTGTAAGAAGGATCGTAATTAGGACGAGTTCGAGCTGTGTTGCGTTCAGGATACAAATCGGATGTATCGATGACTTCTAATGACATGCTTCGAATACGTTCGCTAGACGATTTAATATTACACCATGTGCCTATTTCTATTTTTGAATATTTATATCCGGCGTCAATAATACCTCCCAACTATTATTGTAGTATTGATTATATAAACATGTTTAACGAGCCATTCAAAACGTGTCTTATACACTGCATTAACAAATATGTATTGTTGACGAACTGTCGAGAAATAATTAGTTGCAATAAATTGCGAGTAATCAGCAAAAATATTTAAAATCACAATATAATTATAATTATCGCCAATTCTCGAAAACTGTTTAACTACAAATTATGACACCCTCCAAAGCCAATGTTACAAATGTCAGATTCTTTGACTCGATTCTACTATCAGCGGTACTTACCGATGTCGCTTGTTCTAAAATTGCGACAAGGATATTTAGAATCTTCGCCAACACGCGTACTATCCATTGTGACTATTTATTCCAAGTTGTCTGACAAGTTGACGCAGGTTCTTGTTAGCTCTCTTACATTGTTTCTATTCGTGCAACAAACACTGAATATATTAAAACAAAAATGTGATGGGAATGCAAGAAGTGACGCAATGTGTATGTGTGTGTGTTTAAAGAATACCGTTCATCCAATTTCATTCGGATTCCGCATTCCGGTTTTTCAATGAAGAAAGAACTATTGATTTCCGATGCTTTTGCTACCGTAATTAACATTTTAATTAATACCATAAGCTTCTTATCTACGATTAACAATGCGGTATTCATTATTAATCTTCTTTTCAAATTTTCGTCCCTTCCCGCCTGTTCTTTCATACCTTTTTGCATATACTTTAATATGAAAAATCCTCTTTGTTCAACTTCGTTTCGTCATTCCTCTTTCCGATTTAATTAATTTTCGAAGGGTCCTCGATTTTTAATTTCGAAATTAATACCTTCGGAACGTGCGAAAGTATCGAAATATTATCAATGTTGAATGTAATAGGATATCTTTCAGTGCAAGAAGTATTGATTTACATTGAAGCTTTCCGAGAAGAATTTTAGTTACACAGCTTCCATAGATTATTGAAAAAGTAATCGAAATAAAATTAAATATGAAAGCTCCACGTCGGTAGTGAACTTCGTTATACAGCACTTCGTGGGAAAATTTTTAATATACTTAGATACGACACTTTAATGGCGAAAAACATGCACATCCAGTATCATATATAACTAAAATTACGAGTTTTAATCAATGTCGTTTTTACAGCCAGACTGGATCTCTAGAGAAACATTTTCTTAACTAACCTAAATGACTGAATAATTGTCTCGACTAAAGATTACATCGTTCTAGAATTAATAAAAATTTTTAATATAAAATCTATCTCCATTATTAATAAAATCAGTGGTGCATATACGAGGTATACAAAAATTTGCCCATCAGCCAAAGTGTAGAAATTAATTAGAAATACCCTAATCACTGCAGTGATACCATATGCAGTAAATCTGGATGTGTAGCTGGCGATTCAGAATATTAAGAACCCAGTACTCGCGGCTAATCAAAATTCGACAATGCTCCTTAATTAATCGCCGATTTCAATCCTCATGAATCCATCCCGCGTTTCTATTCCCATGAATACTAACAGTCTAGTAATACCGGAATCGATCAGCGCGAATTTCGATTGATCGGCGATGGCATAATTAATAATTCGTTTATTCATTCGCGCGACTAATCGATCATCAAAGTTCCTCGGCGGGGTGAGAATTTCTGTTACAGCGTGGCCGCTGGTTACGAACTATACTACTTTCGCTCAATTGTTCGAACGAGGAGGGAGTGGAAGGTGGCGAACATCGCGCGTTTAGGGTCGATCGAGCCCCGATTAGGACAATGCTACGGGTTTCAGGGACAGTTTCGCCGCGTGAGCAGGTTCCTGCGAGAAATATGATCGAGTTCTGGTCAGCGATTCAGTTGTCGGTGGAGGAGAATTCGGTGTCGGTGTCGGGGATGAGTTTGCAACGATAGGTTTCGCTTTCGCCCGTGTACGGTAAATTTGAGCCTGGTTGAATCGGTTTCCCTGTGGCGGACGAACGTTTATGGTCGGCGTATCGAGATAATTTCAGGGGTGCTGCCGTCGACGTCGAACTTCGTTAGAAATGCCGAGCTTTCATCGGCAATCCTTTCAACATGAACCTGTGCACTATTACGAAATCAGGCACATGCTGTGAATCAAAAAGGATTTTTAACACTAAACCTACCACCACCAGTCGGAATAACCGATTTCAGATTTTCTTGAATGATTTCATTAGAAATTATTGTACAGATATCTTTATTAGAGCACATGTTACAATAGGAACCGCGCAAAGTCTAAATAAAATCAATCTTATCATTTTTGTAAGGGAACATGTACCAGTTATTTTTAAGGCTCGGTAGGTTTAGTGTTAATGTTTCGATACCTCGTGTAATGAAATATTTTCGTATTGTTCTATTTTGATTGAAGATATTTCTTACGATTTTATCAAGCTCTGTTGGTTTTATTTGAAGGCGAATTGAGCTACGAAGAAATTTTGTATTTTCTTATTTGAAATATATTCTACGTTTTCCATCTATTTTGTTTGGTAGGATTATTGTTCTTCAGTTTACACGACTGGTTACGAGACACACCGTGCATAAAATGAAAAACCGCGGTCGACAAAGCATAGCGAAAGAAAAAGAAAGTACGCAGACTTTTATTTTCCAGTGCTATTATATTTCCAGCGTTCCGTTGAATTAAACATCGTATTTACTAGGTCACTGTATGTGCTGATGAAATTAATTACGAACTTTCATTTGTGATATAAAAATTCTCTTCTCTTGGAAAGCAGAGACAATCGTGTACTAAATCTTATGAATTTTTACTTACTTATAATTAATAGACAGAGGATCTTTCAACAAATCCAATCCAATTTCAACAAATTGAAGTGAAATAGAAATGTATTTTCTTATGTTGTTACTTATTGAAATTACAGCTTCCCATTTTTGTCATAAATGCATAATATATAATCATATATTACGATTGATCACAAACAAAGGAAATTGATTTGCATTTTGTTATTTGTTCCGAGAGATTGGTTTGTTATAATGTTCATTTCCTCGATTAGCTAATCATAAAGTTAGGTTATTATTAACCGAATTAATGTTCGTTTGAGGCGGCATAAATTATTATTGCGTTCCCAGCTAGTGACACTTTGGAACATCCTGATAGCAAAGTGTCTGCCAGCACGCGCTTATGATTATGATTATATTATGGCCGTCGGGGGGTTATTTCAGACCCGGGGACCATTCATCCGTTTCCTTCTTTAACTTTTTGCCTTGAAATAGCACGTTACGTTCCTGATAAAAGTGTAACGAAATAGAATATTATTTTCTTCGTCAAATAAATTACTACAACAACATTTTGAGAATGTAGACTTACAGCAAACATAGAATTGATCTGATAATAAATTATGAAGAATAAAATAGAGCTCAGAACAAATACTGTTATAAAATAAAAAATTTTCTAAATCAACTTTATGAAACAGAAATTAAATGGAAAAGGAAGCTTTAAGAAATAATACTCTGCTGCACAATAATAGAACCATTATTAATATTATATAAAAGCGTTATTTCATTTACCATCTGTTTCTTTGAATTTTCTAACAAAGTGGCGACTATACGAAATTGTCAGACATCCTACAATCCAGAACAAAAGGCAGATTATTCTGTGAAACATCCCCGTCGAATAATTACGTTTTAATGCGCATTATCTCGAAACGTTTTGAAACTCTTAACAGCAGAAACGAAATTTCGTTTGTTCCTCGTTATCGCGAAATAATCCGAGGAAAAAAGTTGCATTCTCGTAAAAATCCACGTTCTAATTATATCTGTAGGTACTTCATGGCTCGTAAACAAGTTCCCTACCAGTTTCGCAACGAATTCTCCCCCGGTCCGCTCTCAACATTTTATAATTTGCAATTCCGCGCGTTTACCGGGCCGGTTCGCACTGTTTATCGATTCCCTCCGCGTCTGCCGAAATAAATAACGCGAGTGTAACAATGACAAAATGGCTTGATTCGATTCGATTCGGGCGCAGGTTGGAGGAACGGAATTATCTGGCTGAGAGAAGCGGGGGCTTCGATCAGAGCGCGGTTCAATTTCAACGAAGCGGATTCGAATTGAATGAAGTTCGTTTTATTAACACGCGGAATGCTTTTGGTCGATTTTACGTAGGAAAATGTTTCGCGGCGTGGGCAAGTTTGGCAGTGTAATTGATTTCCCTAGTCGAAATTACGTTTTAATAGGACTCGGTCCACCGCGGAGTCGAAAGACGCAACTGACGCGGGTGTACTAGGTCTGATCAAAAAATTCCGGGACTGTATAAATTGCGCGCCAACGAAAGGTCGGGGTGTGGTGCAATTGGTTTAATTGTTTATCCCTAACCTTCCTGAGGTCGACCGAGTTTGCAAAATTTCGATAACCTTCCTAGTTGCAAATCTACAGCTGTTTCAGTGAAACAAGAAATTTGCGTTCGACGATTTTATGATGAATGAAAAAGAAGAAGAACGCATTTGTGTGAAATACAAGAAAAATCGCTGATGGAACTAAACAGCATTTCAGAAGAGGCATTTTCCCAAGAAATGGAATTTTGTCAATGGAAACATTGGTGAGAAAAATGTATAGCTTGCCATGGAGAGTAACTTTGAAGGGGACAATGTCGAATAACTTGTATGTTAAATAAATTTATAAAAAATAAGTCCTGGAATTTTTTGATCAGACCTCGTATTACAATTCCAGTGCCGGTGCAGGATATTCGATCATTCTCGATCTAACAAGGAAAGTATCGAGTATCGAACCTGTAATTTGTGTGAAAAAATATGACCACATAAGTAGAATTTAATCAAAATTATAGTATCACCATAGTAATTTTCAATTTTTCCAAGCAATATTTTTGAAAGATTCTTTGCTGCCCAGATCTCGGAAACACATTTTTATTTGACAGTCTCTTAATTTGATTTTGGTTCGCAACTTATTTCAACTTCTCAATATGAATTCTAACTAATCCTACAAACTGATTTTAACAAAAATTGTATTGTCGGAATATTGATAATTAAATTTTTAGAATCTGTACTTCTGCAAGTTTCTTTTCCACTTAAATCGTATCGGATTTCTACGAAGTCTTCGGAACCGTGGAATTCGTCGGAACGTGTAATAAAATTCAGTAGGAACGTGAAACTCTAGGTCTTGTATTTATATTTATATTTTCCTCCTTTCGTCCTGCACGACGAAATTTCTGTTTATCTTCATTATCGAATCGTTATCGTTCTAATCCCAGTCACACGGAGAAGCCAATACAGCTTCATTACTAACGCCGCATCAATCGCGACGAAGTAAAATTGAATTTTATAATTAAAATGTAAATGATTAAAATCTCTCTCTCCCTCAGGTGTGTCCACGAGCTCGGTGGACAACAATCAGTTTCTGTGCGGTCACCTAATCACGCTAAATATGTATAATGCTGGACAAGGTGCAACACAGATTCATAAGACGCGCTGTATTCAAAACTAGTTATCTTGTGTCCACGTATCGCCAAAATTTAGGTTCCCTTGCAACCACTCAATCTTAGTTCGACATATGAGAATGTAGAATTGATTTAATATCTGTTTACGAAACTTGTCGACGATATTGTCGTCCGATTCATTGCATTAACAATTTTCATGGAACACCAGAAAAAAGACACTATTTTACACTTCATTTTATAAACTAGGTCTTGATCACTCTCACCTAATCAATCATGCTCGAGTACTTGCCAATAAGTTTCCACACAATACTCATTTCTAGATTACTATATTAGATCGAGTCGTAACACCTGTGATAGACAAGAGAAACTTCCGAAATGAAATAGTTGTTATATTGAAAATTTGTGGAACAAAAGCAATAGCTGTATTATGGTCGATAACGATTTCGATAAGTGCCTTCAATCGACCACAGTTTCGGAAATGAAAGCAGAAATTGTTTACGTTGCAATCACGTTTAATTATTTGAAATGATTTGCATTTAATATCCAGCAAACCACGATTAATTGTAGGCGCTATTTACATTTCCAGATGCAGAAATTAATTTTATCCATTTCAATGACACAATTTATACTATGATAAACTGTAGCAAATATGTTTAGCATGTTCATGTGATTTCTGGCGAAGATTTCTGGCGAAATCTCTCCACTTAAATAACAAAACATCGTGTTGATAATGTACTTATTACTCACTTTATATATAATAATTTATATTTGTATAATTACCAGAATTTATGCATTTATGACAAAAATAAAGACATCAATGTGTTACTTTCAGCTTAATAGAATAATTCAGAGCAGAATACAATTTTTAATTGACTCCAGTATTCTGCAATCAATGCAAACATTTTTTATTTTGCATAAAGATCCTGCATGAAGATAAATCATAAAATAATCTCGTATAAGCATAAAAAAGTGAATTTTGATTTTTGTCACTCTCGTACTACTATACTCGACACGTCAACGTTGAATGCTTACACCTCGACAACGGTTTATGCAAAAACAATGTGTTCGTAGTGTTTAAAGAATGTCTTAACGCTTAAATTTTCAAAGTGACCATAGCTTCTCAAGGTCACTACACGTCAAACAAATAGAATCATTATGCAGCCCATTCTTTACTCTACAACTTTTGTCCGAAACAATTTCTTATCTTGCGCGTCATCGCGTCGCGCGTCGAAGAGAAGTCGCAGCCGCGATATATCGCGACAGGTAATATTATACAAACGTCAGTGTCTGTCGCGATCAGCCAGGTAATATGGAAACATTAGGCGACCGGTCGCTCGATGGAAAATGGTGACATTGGCAGCCGATATCGTGACGCGCTGCGGCGGAACGAATTTGTTTACAGGCCTGCTTCGTGCGCAAGAAAATTCTATTTAGCAAATAAGATCGTATCGGAGGTCGCGATACTGTTTCGCGTGACACCTGGAATAAGTGTTGCCGGCTATTTGTCCGAGAGCTCACCTGTTCTACATTTCTTTCGCCGGCCATATTGCGGCACTCGCGCACCCTCTGGCAAACAGTCAATTGAAATAGTCAACGACCACTTAGGATTGATTCACACGTTTATCACCATCATCTATATCAGCTATTAATCTATTTTATTCCGTAATTTATTTGTATCCGATATTTAACTTGTCTTACAGTTAGTCTGTTTATCTTTGTTTTATTACCGCCGTTTGTTTCAACCATAAGCCTGTTCGGTAAACTTGTCGGTTAGGGCACTTCCCTCAGATTTCAAAGTTGAAATATGTTTCAAGGTCGCTCTGAATATGTATATTTCTCTTATTCATTTTTATAAAAGATTTGTAAAAATGTGTCTACATTTATTCCAGTAAATATCTATAACTGCAATTTTCGATTGAATGTAGTATCATCTACATAAAATATTTGTCAATATAACAAAAATTTGAGCAATCTATTTACATTTATTATTATAAATGTAAATATAATATAATATAATTACATTTATAATTATAATTGTTTTTATAATAATACATTTATAATTATAATATATAATTTTATAATACAATCTAATATAATACAATAATGTACATATTATATTATGTACATTTATTGTACATTTATTGTACATAATAATACATTTATAATTATAAATGTAAATATTAGAAGTTATATAACATATTTTATGAAATGCAACGTCCCCTCCGAATGGAACGCCCACGAATATTACAGTGAAAATAACATCCTAGCCGGTGAAAGTAAATTACTATAAAATAATAATATTTTGTTAAACACCAGTGTCTCTGATACAGAATATTTTAAAATGTAACGAACAAATACCATTAACATTCTGGCCGTTACACGACGTGTTGCAGTTATGAATAACAACGTGGGTAAAATTAATTAAGGTCTTTACTTTAAATGCAAAATGATGGTCGTCAGAAATATAAATACATACGAACGTGATGTTGACGTATATATGTATATATTAATCGTGTTGAACGTTCAATAATTCCGTCGGGGATGATAAAAAAGTATTATCTTGTGTACGGAGTCCTTGGAGTTATCGCTGAAATTTATCGATTCTGTAAAGGCCAATCTCTTTTTCCATAGACATACATGAAATAAGAGAGGACAGTTGTAAATTGTATACAAGGTAATTACGGGTACCGTTCGTAATTATTCGAACGACTTTAAACAACCGGTAGATAAGATGTCGTAGTTGCAAAAACGAAATGAAACTGTTTGACATTATCATTGACTATAGACATGCATGATTCACGTAATTCTTTTCCCTCACTTGAAGATAAGTTCATATAACTATGAATTTTCACGAAATTCTTCAAAATTTTGTTTGTTTTTAGTCTCGGATTTTCCTTAAATTTGAATATATATAAATGAATAAATTTGGAATATAAGGGGCAGAACAAATTTGAAATTGTTTGCGTCGTTTCCCGGATAGATGTGGCAACTGTTATCGATTGAAACAAAAATGATCTGTTTGTTGGTATTTTCACGAATCGTCAAAAGAAAAAGATAAAACGGTCCAAAGCTTTTTTGACTAACGGTCTGTCGATCCTCTTTTCATTTTCATGATTTCTGTTACTCTCTTTTTCATCGGATTGGCTTTGTTAGTGACAGTTGGCCGAGTATTGTTCCGCCGGGACAATATTTCAAATTTTATGCCTTTATTTCGATTGGTCCATTTGTTCGGGTTTGTTTCATCGTGTGGGGGTATGTGTGTGAGCACTAAACAAAATTGAACCATTTGTTTCTTTTTTACTTTATTTTTGGACATTTCCAAAACTATTGAACAACTATGCTTAATGTTAGTAAAGACTTTTAACAGATATTTTAAGTAATATCACTTAGAAGCTGCGTGTGTGTAACGCTTTCAGTAGGACTGATATGTATATTTCAATTTTAAACTCGTTTTGCAAGCGAAAAATTAGTTTCATTCAAATAATACTTAAAAAAGAAAATTGAAATTTTATCCATGGGATACATTACACGTACACATTGGTGTACTGCATGAATAAATTACTTTTTTAATGAATCTTGCTTCACGATGTTAAGTAGAAAGAAAACTACGTTCTCATAGATTTTGCAAAACACGTGCAATAAAATACTAGAGTAAGAACTGTGCGAGCAAACTGTCCGACAAACTAGCAATGTCTCCTCACCCCTAAATATTTGAATCGCCCACCTGAACAATCCAAGTACCATCCAAGTTCGACAGAAATATTCGCCAGAGCTGGATCACCGGTAGAGACAATAGCCGTAATATTCCAGCGCGAAGACAATCGCTGACGAAGCATTAAAGTCCAAAAGGGGATAGTAAAGTGAATCGTTTAATTACCAAGACGAAGAGAAGCGTAACGGGCTAACGAAGCTTATTGCGACTTCATTGAGTCTGGAAAGATTGCACGCTGTAACAAAGTAAACGGAGCACAAAGATTTTATTTGCAATTCTCGCTTCTGTACGAGCATCGTCGACGACTTCCAGATAAGAAAGAACGTTTCTCCGAGAGAAAAACAGAAAGAAAGAGAGAAAGAGAGAAAAAAGGCAAGAAACGAGACTAAATACGTTTCTGTAATCGATAGTACACCCTCGACGAAGTAATTCTCGTCTCCCCTGTTATGCGAACGAGGGTGTCGCGTCCCCCGAAGCGAGCTTTATTTATTTCTTTGAACGCGGAAAGCGCGAAACTAGAAAGGAAGAAAAGCGTCGTTGAGCTTAACTGTGCTTACCGCCGAGCCCTCGCGCCGGCGATCTTCATTTAAATACAATGTCGAGGGTAATTTCGAATTACGGCCGACTTTTTTTTAACAAATCGAGCTGCCCGAAGGCGACGCTGGCTTCTACCCAGCGCTGGATGCTTCATATAGTCCGCAGCCACTGAACTTTCTTTTTCCTCCGCGCCCCATTTCCCTGAAATATTTCTATTATCAATTGACTGCGATCTTTATGCGAAATTGGAAATTTTTTCGAATGAAAATTACAGGCGGGCGCTCTGATTGGCCCGTGTTTTTCGTTAATGACTCCACTAAAGCCGAGGAAGAATATATCTGTGGTTGCAAGGAAAACCGCCACATGTCATAATTTCAAAAAATTTGAGTTTATGCATTAATTCAGCTCTACAGTGTAGAATTTATGTACATATTTTCCAGAGGAGAAGTCGCGAAAACAAATCCGAAAGGCTAAAAAGAACCGGTGTTCTATGTCAAAGTGATCAAAACTTCAAACGGCTCGAAAGTGAAAGTAAGTACAGTTACTTAGACGATAACTTTTTTAATACTGTACTATACGATTTGTTCTTTTTCGGGGAAGCTAGAGCAATTAGTTTACTACAGGATGTGAAAAGAAATTTTTTCAAAAGTTCCAATTGATCGGAATTGTAGAAAAAATACTAAAATTTGCATTTTATAACTTTTTAATGTGGGCCTATATTGAAAATTTAAAACATATGTTTTGTAGATCTCTTTCAATTAAACATATTCTGAATATTTCATCGAAAAAGGTCGACTTGCAATGAGCTACAAACGTTTACAGATGATAAAAATGGTAAATTTTCACAATTTTCGGCCTACATCTAAGAATTCTTACATCTTTCAATGCCTGTCGTTCTTTCCCGCATCAACCGATTTCGATGAAACTTGCACAGTGCATATAATTGACAGAGACCTTCAAAGCGTACTTTTTAAATGTTCGATATAGGCTCACATAAAAAATATTTCTGAAAAAATTTCTTTTCACATGCTGTAAATAGTAAACTAATTGCTCTAGCTTCCCAAAAAGGTTCAAATTAAAAAAGGTGAATCGTCTTTTTTAGAGCGTCCGAATATTATTTCGAGTAACGTTATATGACATGCGGCATTCTTCCAGACACCATAGGTATTTTCGCAAAGAAAATAAGGGGAGAGAAATTCTTCCTTCAAGAAAATACATTTCTAGGACACTTTGTCCTTGTATTATCATATTATTATATTGCCGTAATGTTTAAACTAAATATGTAACTATTTAACAAATATTTATAACTTAAATTCTCATGAAGAAATCCGAACTAGACAATTTTCCTAGTCAGTATTTCCAGTGTTGAACACGACAACAGTGTCAGTCTCGTTAACCAACGAACTTGGTCGAGAGAAAGATTGCTCGTAACTGGATTAAGAACTCGTGTTAAACTGAACGTTTACTATAGCAATTAAAGACAATAGTTCGAAAGGTCGGTCCGGGAGCAGAGGCCGCGAATTCGTGCCGTGATTTCGAGCATCCCGGTGGAATTTCATTCGAAAAATTTCGCTGAAAACGACGCGACGGGAGAGCACGTCGAACCGGAACCGATCGGAAAACCTTGACGGAAAAACGCAATATAAATCTCGTCCGGTATCAGGACGCACTTGCAAACCAAAAAAAAAAGGAGAGCAGAGCTCGCCGTCATCCTTTACAGCCGCGATACGAACGGAATTTACTGCCTCGAGACAAAGGTCGATCGTTTAAAATCGTTCCGTGAAATCGGCGAACTTGTTGGCGAAACGCTAACCACTGTATTTCATTGCGAGAAAGGAAGACAAAACACGAACGCAACGTTTGTTGCCTGCAACCATTTTTAACGCGCTCGTGCGAGATTCCCCACCTCTTTTTTCACCGCGAAAAAATTGGGTTAGAAGCGATTATTTGTGGAGACGTTTCGCGAATGTACAAATATTTCATTATTTCGAATTTGCATTATCATTTGAACTTCTTGTACAGCTGCAGGTGGTATTTAACTTGTTTAAAATTAGCATCTAACACGCGCTCGAGATGCTTATTTACATAAATGTTTTATTTCCAGAATTTATTAGTGCGTCCACAGCATTTCAGTATAAAAATACACACCACACTTTCACACGTAAATATAGATTCTTACATACACAACAGAAAATCGATATTAACATATGGTGCATCGATTGTCAAGGTCTATTTTTTGATAGCTTTAATAGCTATTCGTGTAATTAGTTACAAAAACAAGCAATTATATGATTACATGATAATTAGATGACTAACATCAGTTTGTAGGCTGTAAGTATAAAATGACGATTTATATTCCATTTTACGTATTCAATATTTGCACGTGCACCAAGTGTTGGAAACGATCGAGAGCGAATGTATATAGTTGTACGATGTATGAGTCCCAATCCGTGCAAATCATTTGAATAGTTGTTGCAACGTTGATTTTAATTGACTGTGCAGCGAGGCTCGAGAATCGATGAATATATTCCTGAACGTCAGTTTCGATGATTTCCTGGATGGAAGAAACACGGCTCGCATTCTAAGACGCAGCCAAGATTGATGCACCGTGCAAGGTTAAGGCAATTTCGATTGTGTAACGTGTGGCGTGCGAGAAATCCGAAATGCAACTGCAAATTCGCTTCGCGCGACGCGAAAGCTATTGTACGCACCGGAGTGACAGGGAACTGAGGAGTCACGTTTCGTTTGAGCACTATAGTTCCGCTGGTTTGTGCATTCCGTGGAAATAACGATGACTGATGATGCAAACAAAATTACATTCTTAACGAACGTTCCTATTTCTATTTTCTATTCCATTCTATTCTATTCTATTCATTCCTGTGCATTTTTGTTAACGTTCTCGTGTCACTAGCGTTTTCTCCGTTTGCACGCGCTGTACACGCATCAAGTCCTCCCGTCGAGAGATATGGTATTCATATACATAGCGAAACGTGCTCGTCGAGTGTGACGTAATGTGCTTTTCGAATACGTTTATAACTATGAATATTGAAATTACAACGGCCACTTACTCGCATTGATTATCCACGCGTTGCATCCATTGCATACGTGTGCAACAGGAACTACACTTTCAATATTCACGAGCTACAACTCATTCCACAGATTTCTATTATATGAAGGAAATATTGTTCCTCTCTCCCCTGAAGTTTTTACGGTGCGATGTAATCATGCTGTTTATTACTTACGTAAACTTTCACGTTCGTCGCTGATGCACACTGATGTGTATTTTCATCATTTATGGTCGAAGGTATATTTTCACTAGAATGAAACTTCTTCTTTCATTCTGATAAATTCTTGTTCATTGAAAACCTGTTTAAATACGTTTTCAGTTTAAGTATGATTAAAACCGTACTTTTTAAAAATAATTTGCACTCGTTGTCTATTTAACAATGACTTGTTTTATTTATCATGTTACTTCGTTTATTCAAATAGAAATTCTTGCATTTCGATATATTCTTGTTCATTGAAAACATGTTTAAATACGTTTTCAGTTTAAGCATAATTAAAACCGTACTTTTTTTAAACAATTTGCACTCGTTGTCTATTGAACAATTGCTTTTTTTATCTATTATGTTACTTCGTTTATTCAAACAGAAATTCTTGTATTTTGATATATTCTTGTTCATTGAAACCTGTTTAAATACGTTTTCAGTTTAAGCATAATTAAAACCGTAACTCTTTTTAAATAATTTGCACTCGTTGTCTATTTAACAATGGCTTGTTTTATTTATCATGCTACTTCGTTTATTCAAATAGAAATTCTTGCATTTTCATATATTCTTGTTCATTGAAAACCTGTTTAAATACGTTTTCAGTTTAAGCATGATTAAAACCGTACTTTTTAAAAGTAATTTGCACTCGTTGTCTATTTAACAATGACTTGTTTTATTTATCATGTTACTTCGTTTATTCAAATGGAGACATAGAAGATTACCGAGCTCCATTTCAATTCTTTATCTAATTAGGGAGACTAGAGGAAAACTAACTCGAAAAAATTAGTGGCTTTCCACTCCCATTAATCGACACATTCAGTACCCCAACCCCGATTCAATTTACAAGCGACACTTCACTCGACCGACGTGTCAATTAAAAGTTTATTAATCTCCGGATTAATTACCGGTCAGTGCACAGATGTGTATGCATACATATACAGGGTGGTCCACGCAACTTGCACACCTATAATAACTTCCAAAGTATGCGTTGCACGAAAAAGTTTTGTATACTGAAGTTGCATGATCCGAAGGGGTACATTATGTAGTGTATTTATTTTTTTTACAGGTGGACGCGTAAAGGACGTACGAAGGTCAACTTCATTTTTTTTAATGGAATGAGGTATTTTTTAATACATTAATCGATGCAGCTGGACGTTCGTTATAAAAAAGTAATGTATGTTGAAAAGTTAGTAGTTCAGGAGATATTTCAATTTTTAAATTGAGAGTTATTTATAACTAAATTGAGAGTTATTTATAACTCTAAAACACCATTACTGTCGTACTGAGACAGAGTAAGTAAGACACAAATAAGTAAACGCTAACAGCTTAGTACGACAGTAATGGTGTTTTAGAGTTATTTAAATTGAAATATCTCCTAACCTACTAACTTTTCGACATACATAGGTTAGTACTTTTTTATAACGAACGTCCAGCTGCACCGATTGATGTATTAAAAAATACCTCATTCCATTTAAGAAAATGAAGTTGACCTTCATATATCCTTCACGCGTCCACCTGTAAAAAAATAAATGCACTACATAGTGTACCCCTTCAGACCATGCAACTTCTGTATACAAAACTTTTTCGTGCAACGCATACTTTGGAAGTTATTATAGGTGTGCAAGTTGCATGGACCACCCTGTATGTGTGGTCGAGGAGTGGGTTGATGGGAATGAGAAGATTAGGTTGCGAACGATAGCTGAGTGGAGAGTTGTCGGTGAGATCTCTCGCCCAAAAACGAACCAACAAACTGTACACGGTTACCGAGTAATTAGAGAACGCGAGGTTATCCGAAGTTATGCCAATTGCGCTCACTCTCCCATGCTGTTAACAAATAATTGCCGCCGAGGAATAACAAGTTTATCGCCGGCTGCTAAAACCGTTCCCGATCCGCAAACACGCGTGGAGAATGCTCATGTTAGTAGTGTTCCATTGCTACGAACTGGCTCCGATCTCCATTTCAAGTGTTAGTATGTTAGAACAAATTATTGAATACCAGTTTCCCACTGTGCATACTGCGGTATAGTTCTCCAATATTGGACCGCGTTGCTTCAAAAATGATTAATCTCGATTAACAACTCTGATGTTCGATGCAGGCGTGGAAAGTAAGTGCATTCTGTTTGCGAACAAAATATTATAGACTCGGTAGGGGCAATACGAAATACTCCCTCTGTCCCGTAATAATAGTGGCAAGTGAATATTGAAACGGGAATTATTGGCGAATGCAGCTGTAAGTTACAGTGGTTAACAAAAGTAAGTTAATACTCATATTTTCAATAATGAAATCACGTTAACACGTTTAAACATTCATAATGTATTAGTATTTGATACCACTGTATTCCGGGAAGTGTCTACAGAATCTTTTGCTGCAAAGAACAATTCAATATCTTTTATAATAACATCACAATGTTTGTTTAAAGTTGAAAAATATATTTTTTTTTCAAAGGCATGTTTCTCAAAATCTGTTCGTCTAGGAGAACAATTAAGGGCATCACAATATAATTGTGAAATTTGGTATTGGATAGTGTTATTAAACGATACTTTAACTTACTTTTGCCACACCAAATTTTGTATATTTAGTATAGGAAGATCAATATCTTGATAAATCTTCGAATCACTGTGATAATCGTGATAAATTTTGTTTTCAACATTACCATTAAATATGTGATCAACTTGTTTATTTTTACAAGTGAATAAATATTACTGTTATCGTGATTTCATTATTGAAAATATGAGTATTAACTTACTTTTGTTATCCACTGTATGTTGTACATAGTGCAAAATTGCGAAGCTTTCAATAAAAATCAATGTTTCACGACATCTGTCATTTGTTTCGTCACATCTTTCAATTTTTAGGTTAACCTAATTAGTCCGAATTATAACTATTTTTCTAATTTCATCCAATGATCGAAATCAATTGTTTCATTTCATTTGAATATCAACCCATTGTAAAAGTAACATTGAAAAAACAAGTTATACTGAAAGCAATGAAGAAGAACGAATAACGATGGCTCGAATAATTTTAAGCTCACGCATATAGTCTACCTACAAGTTTAAAATGCAGTAATGAAATTATCGAAAAATCCAGAAACTATCCGAACACTCAAAATAAAAATTAGGAGTAATATTTTTAATTTATTGTTTGATGTAATCTAGTTATTTTATGATAAATGTTGCGTTCTGTATTTATTTTCTTTTGCTGCTGGTAGTGGGAGTCGTGAAGCGACAGCGGGGAACCCAAAATTTTCCACAGTATTCAAAGCGCACCGCAACTAAAATGTTATTCATTAAGGAACAGCTTCTTCGATCATTTTCGAGTAAATCTTTGAATGAGATTGTTCAAACCCGGTTATATATAGCCCGAATCGACGATTATGCAATTGTCGGCTAACGTGAGCCGCAGAAGCTCAAGATAAGGCAGTTGTCTAATTATCTCCGTCAGTTCGCTGATTTCAAAGCATCCTGGACATTTAGGGTCGCCCGGGGCTTAATCACGAGCCAGACAATGTTGCACGAATCATCCTGTAAGAAGATGTACGACTCGATCACCGTCGAAGCGAATCGCATTCGGAAAGCTTCCGTCTACCCTTGGATCGCGTTTCGAAAGCTTTTGTGCTGTTCTTGGACTTCCTCCAGAGCGCGTTTAACACTCTCTGATCAATTGCTGTGTCCTCTCGAGACGGTAGAGTCCCCATCCCGGAAACTTTTAATTCCCTTCTTAAGCTGAATCTCAATCGTGCCTCGATAGATCTCAGTTTCTGTTCGCCTAACACGAAACTTTCCGCGGATTCAAGGCGGACTTTGCGGTTAGGTCAAATACTCTCTCGAATATTGAATATTAAGGTAGTCTATTTGAAATCATACGTGCACTTTTCAAAAGAAAATTAAAGTTCTGAAAGAAGTGTTTAAGATAGATATGATTGTGAGCGATGCATTTCTCGCGTCGAAGCGCGTCTCGATCGTTCCGACGGGCGTTTCTGCGTGCAGATCCGGGCGCATCCGATGCACAACCTTCGACAACGCTCAAAATAACAATAACGCGATGACGACACTTCGCTCCCTCGTGTGTCGGGACCGTGTGTCGTCGCCGCGCCTGCCAAAACAAAAACAGCTGAGTGCTATCAATAAATATCGCGGGTGCGAACTTAATTCGGCTGCTTGCACCAGCTCGTAGGGTAGATGCAGGGCCGTCTTACTAAGTGGGCACAGTACCCTAACACCAAGAAAGAATATTACGACCTATGAGACAAACTCCAGATTCTATCGAAGTCTGCTGTGGCTCATCCTTTTTATTCGAAATGCTTAATAATTCATAAACAAGGGCTGAATTTATTTTAGTCACTGCAAGAAAACCCTCTTGATCTGCCTAATTCTAGTAAAGACATCAATACCAACTCTGGTTAGCTCACTCTCCTTATTCAAAGTTCTCAGAAATGCTATCTTGGTATATTAAGGGCCAAATGCTTAATCTTATTCATTGTATCCCTTAGATCCTAAGCCACACAATGAAGCAAGCCACTGCAACCTCATCTTCTTCATAGCGAGAAGACTAAATCCCTTTTGATCAGCCTTATTCTAGTAAAGACATAAGCACAAACCCTGTTCAGCACTCTCCTTGTTCGAAGTCCTCGGTAATGCTACCTTGGTATACTAAAGACCACATGCTTGATCTTAGTCATTGTATCCCCTAGATCCCAAGTCACACAATGAAGCAAACCACTGCAACCTCATCTTCTTTACAGCGAGAAGACTAAATCGCTTTTGATCAGCCTTATTCTAGTAAAGACATGAGCACCAACTCTGTTTAGCACTCTCCTTGTTCGAAGTCCTCGGCAATGCTACCTTGGTATGCTGAAGACCAAATGCTTGATCTTATTCATTGTATCCCCTAGATCCCAAGTCCCACAATGAAGCAAGCCACTGCAATCTTATCTTCTTCACAGCAAGAAGACTAAATCCCTTTTGATCAGCCTTATTCTAGTAAAGACATGAGCACCAACTCTGTTTAGCAATCTCCTTGTTCGGAGTCCTCGGTAATGCTACCTTGGTATGCTAAAGACCAAATGCTTGATCTTATTCATTGTATCCCCTAGATCCCAAGTCACACAATGAACCAAGCCACTGCAACCTCATCTTCTTCACAGCGAGAAGACTAAAGACCCTTTTGATCAGTCTCATTCCCATAAAGATGTAAGCACCGACTCTATTTAACTGACACTCCGTTTATGAAGACCTCACTGTGGTTCTACCTTGGTATACTAAGGGCTGCATGCTTGATCATACTTTATGCAGCCATTGTACTTCCCAGACCCTAGGCACTAGAATGAAGCTAGCCACTGCATCCCCTTCGCAACGAGAACGTTAAAGCCCTTTTGCGCGTAAAAGCCGCGCGTTATTTAGAAAAGCTCGTGGATTATTCTTGGATTTGGAAGCCAGCCGAAGGGTTCAATTCCCGGATACTTGCCGCGCTATTGTCCCTCGGCAGCGGTGCGGCGGCTCGCAAACAACTAAAATCCAGGAGGAAGTCGAGAGAGTGCCGACCATAATAATAACTTCATCGGAGATCAGCCATCGGGCTCGATAGAGTAGATGCACCGGATGCGGCCACTGCACCGGGCTCTTATCTATGGCTACCTTCGCGGTTATCGTGTTTCCCAATATGTTCGGTTAACTCCGGCGTATTTCGATCGAGAGAAGCGAATTCTCTGAACTGTATTTATTCATCTTCCTGTTGGTCATTTCTGTCCGATTGCGGATTTTATGCATCATAAAGAATGCAGAGAATTTCGAAATATATTATTTTCAACTTATTAAAGCCATTACTATTTAAGAGAACAACGGAAAAATAATCTCGAGGCAGAATTGGAATACAGTAGGACCTCGATTAACCGGCTCGATCGGGGGATAAACAGGAAACGAGGAAATAATTAAAATGTACATTATATTCGAAAATAAATGTTTTATTTTTGAAAATTTGTTTTCCCTTCATAATATAATCATTAGACAGCGGATCTTTATGCAAAATAAAAACTTTGTACCTGAATTTCAACAAACTGGAGCGAAGTGAATGTTTATTTTCTTTTTAATATGTTCAATAGGTTAAAAATAATGTAACAGTATTTTAAAATTTGTCTAATTGGTTTACTTTATCAAATTACACCTATTCATTTTTGTTATAAATGCATAAAATCCGCTGTCTGATAATCACATTTAGATCCGGTTAATCGAGGTCCTGTTGTATTTCAATTGTCTGATGTGATATTTCCAGAAAGTTCAAAATGCTATCGATTATTTTACATTTTTCTACGCAACGATACGCCAATAAATGGTCACGCATACAAGTTCATTACTCAACGTCCAGATTAGATAAAACACATAACTGCAGAGTTTATTGCACCCATAAAGCGATTATTCCAGCATTATTCTACGCACATAGATAGGTGGGAATTACTTATGAATACATATATGTGTATATGTAGATAGATGGTTATTGCACCTTCCATTTTGTAACTAAATCTGTCAATTCCGCGGCTAATTGTGAGTTGCACAATCGAGTGCGCTCGAATTTGCATTGTAAAAAATTCAGTGAACTGTGAGCGTCGCTGAAGTAAAAATTCAATGCTTTTACATGTAAAGTAATTTTGCGGCTTAAATGTAAAACAATCCTAAAAATGTTTCTATTAATTTTCATTGAAAAAGTGAAATTACAAAAAAGGCTATCAAATAAAAAACTTTAATTAAATTATATTGAAAATGGTATAGTATATTTAAAATAAATCACGAGACGAAATATCTTACCTGAACAATTATTAGAACTACATTGTTCATTATGTTTAGTAATTTACTACAATTGTTGCTAACTTAGCTGTGACAAAAACCATTTACATTCGTTTGATTGATCACTTGATTGAAGAAGTCGAATAAATGAGTTGTTCAGTGATAAGAAACATTCTTGAAACTGTACCAAAAACGAACCAGAATGATAAATTGTTGTATCACTTTTATTACTTTGTACAACGTAAACAACAACAAAAGTTGTCGGAAGTGTCCTCCACACCTCTAGGAATGATTAAACACTTGTTTTATGTTTTGTAAAGCGCATACACTATTCTTTATTTATATTGTATTATTAATATTTTCTTGTTTCTTGCCTTTCTTTTCATTCATTCTTTTCAGAATGTTTAGAGAAAAAACAGTTAAAAAATTTTTTGTCGAGTGGACTGGAGGGTCAGAGATCGACAATCCGTTTCCACAATTCCGGGATCCTCGAATCTTCTGGAGTAGTGTATTTTTAGGCAATATTATTATGCGAACGTTAGTTCTAAAATAAGTCGGCCGATTATCTCCGTACTGGCTCGCACAGATAAAACGGTCGCGAAATGAATAATATGTGACAGCGGAAGCTGCCAACTGAGTCCGGTGGCTCGATATCAATTGCTACAAGATGTCGCGGCTGCTAATTGTGACGGTTTTGTGAAAGATGGCGGCTCGGGATTCTCGGCCTGAATGCTTTGGCAGCGGCTGGTGCCAGTTTATTGCTCCTCGATGGATCGTTATGTTATTGCGTTCGAAGGAGGAAATTTCGCTGGCATTCTCCGCTTTCATTTCTCGCATTTCCCAGACAGCTTTCTTCCCCCTAATCGAGTAGGCGCGTCTAGTATTGCCCGGCCGTAGGCTCGAATAGAAAAATACGTTAGTGTGGCCCGCATGGTATGTCTCGATGAGTCGATTATAAATCGATATGATCGTGCAAACCTAATCTAGATGGTGTCTCGCATGATCAAATAGTTTTCCTCGTGCGAATTTCACACTTCCAGATTATCTTTTTTTCCTCTCGAGGGAGCTCCTTCCACTTTAATCCTCGATCTTTCGTCCGAGAAAATTTCACGCTGGATACGTCAAGCCTGCTAACGGAGATGATCTCCCCGTTAACATTTCCCGCCATTGTTCGAGCCGTTTTCGCAAGGATTTTTCCCCTCGGACTTCCACGTTTTCACGCCCGAGTTTTCTATTTTCACTTGATACACCCGCTCGCGAGAAATTCCGCCATGTTTGACGGAGATTGGAATTAGACTGGCGCTTAAATTAATACACCCACTGTTCATACTGACATTATTACTCTACTTTGTGCTGGACTTTCGATTGTATTCGTTTCTATTAGGTCGAGAGATATAAATTATTTCCAGTTCAGTGAATCGATTTCACTTCGCAATGGAGGAAATAACGATATCTTAATTATGCATTCGCCGTCACTCGAAATGACTTGTTGCTAATTAACGGGTATACCGAGCGCGTTGAATCATTGGTATCATAATGATTGGCATCATTTAGTCATGCATATTTTGCATAAAATGTTATTGTGAACAGAGAAAATTTAAATATGTTTAATTAATAGTAGGAGGACATTTAACATGTCATTTATAAAATAACTCTTATATAGGAGTGGATCTTGTTATTTTTAACAAAAAGAAATTTATCTCTCATCTTAAATTGCAGTTTAAACTGCGGTGAAACAATCTCTTGATGTCGTTCGCGATTTTTAAAGAGCATTTCCCGCCAGGAATGGCACTTTGTATTGGTATCTAACATCCTCATTCCCTCCGTCGAGGAATTTACAGGTTATCAACGTTTTTCTTTATTTTACGATCGAATCGTTACGATGATCTCCGCTCTTCGCGCCTTATGAGATTCAATTTCGTGCTGTTCGCAGAGTCGTCGCGACTGCGTTATTACCATCGCCGCCATCGCGCCACGGATTAGCGGTGGATTAAATGTATCGGTGTCGCACAGTTAGAGGACGCGAATGCTTAGGGTGTACCGCTTAACCGTGGACGACGGTTTACTTCTAGAAGACCCGACGTAGTGATGCCTCTGTCCACTATTTAAAACTTCATTCGCATGAGCTTCGATCTTAAATGTTTAAACTTTAATTCTAGAAAGAAGATCAATATGTAATGAGTAGACTGCGGATCTTTATGCATTTATGAAGAAATTGATCGGGCGAAATATAAAACAGTAAAAGATCATAAAAATTCAAAAATGTTGTAACGTTGCTTTTAATATAACAAAGTCGTTAAGGGATGGAATCAATTTTTTTATATTATATCATTCCTGTTTTCCACAATCAATGCAAAACATCTTTATTTTGCATAAAGATCCGCAGTCTAGTAATTAAGTGTGATTCCCAGAATATCTTCTTGAATTTTCACAAAGTAACACATTTTTTATGTGTAATTTGGATGGTATCAGGTGGTCGGTATCCCGTAGGGGTTATTTTTTGGAATGTTTGTTTTTCTCGTTGTTTTCAAGGTCATCGATGGCATTGTTAAACAACCACATACAGGGCGAATCACGAATCGTGATCAGTACAGATTACTCTGTTATTACAGTAAGGAGTATAACTAATTTCACACATTTTAAATCAAAACAACTTTTTTATGAATGGACCAAACGACTTGAATTTCTCTGTAAGGCTAGAAGAATTAGTTTAGTAAATGATGTGTAAAAAATATGTTGAAAAAATCCATTTGGACAGAATTGTGAAAAACAATAGTAAAAATTGATTTTCACAACTTTTTTAGCTGGCTCAATAACGAAAATTTAAAAGATGTGTTTTGTCAACTGGTATAAACTATATACGCTCTGAAAATTTCATTGGAATTGGTTAATTGGTTTGCGAATTATAAACGATTTAAAGTGGTAATTTGTAGTGCACCATAAAGTGGCAAGTTTTACTATTTTTGATCGTTTATAATTCGTAAACCAATTAATCAATTTCAATGAAATTTTCAGGGCGTGTATAATTTATACCAGTTGACAAAACACATTTTTTAAATTTTCGTTATTGGGCCAGCTAAAAAAGTTGTAAAAATCAAATTTTAGTATTGTTTTTCACAATTCCGACCAAATGCATTTTATCAACTTATTTATTAGACGTCATTTACTAAACTAATTCTTCTAACCTTACAGAGAATTTGAAGTCCATTCACATAAAAGTTATTCTGATTTAAAGTGTGCGGAATCAGTTATGCTCCTTACTGTAGCTGTCCGATCGAAAATGTTTTTATCACATATAGATGGTTTCAAAAGAACTTTCACGTGATTATTGTAAATTTCTTGTAAAAAAAAATTAAAAAAGCAATTTTTTGCAAGTTTTCTAATGTTACGATACGTTTCCGAATTAGCCTTGAAATTCTATAGCGAATAGGCGTAAAAATCTTATAGGTGTATTTGCAAGAAATTGAAGGTGTCCTTGAAAAATCATTAAAGAAAAAGAGTTGAAGAAAAATTGTCTATAATCACGTGAAAGCTCTCTTGAAACCATGCTATACCTGATAAAAACATCTTCGATCGGACCGCTAATAACAGAGTAACATCTACTGATCACGATTCGTGATTCAGCCTGTACACTTTCGTATTGATATGACCTTCGAACGACCTTGAACTCCGAAGATAAAGGTCAAACTTAAATTTCGTTTGCGAGAAGATGCTCTTTTTAACCGACTAATTTGTCTGCATATTTTTCTATTTCAAATAACGACAGACTTTTTACAAATAAAATGTTTCAAACTAATTTATACCGTAACAGGAAAGTAAACCAATTTGACGATTCGTTAAACCGTTTTTGTGCGCCGTTTTACGAACGATATCGGTCGTTTTTCCATCATGAAAATGCACTATAAACAGTCATTCGGGGTCCCTTTATGTGCGAACTGTTGTCGGTGATCGCGGTGCAATAACAGCGGAATTATTGTAAACAACGTGCCGGTTGCTCGCTGCACAATGGAACGGCTCCGCCAAAAATCAACAACAAAAATAGATTTCACAGTCCTATTTACATACAATGCATATTGCGCCCGTCGCGTCGCGTTGGTGTAGCGGCAGAAAATTTCACCACCGGGACGATGATCCTCCCTCCCTACACTCTTGCTCGCACTTGAATTTCTTCCGTTCTTCCGTCTCTTCAGCTATTTATGTAAATTTGCATTCCGCGCCCACAACTTCTAAACTAACACATCGATCCGCAACTTGTTCGGGAAAGACCGATTCGGTTTTACATGATTCCGCAGGTTTCCGATAATAGAGAAGCCACTCGTAAATATCATCTGGCTTGGATAAGGTGCTATTTAACAATCAATAAATTGCGGATCTTTATGCAGCTGTAGCTCTCGATAGTGTTCTACGCTACAATTGACCTTAATCTCGTTTCATTTCCATTCTACAAAAATTGTTGATTTACCCCTTGCCGTACTTTGACGAGCCAGACTCGCGATGAAGGTTCTTAACAAAAAACTAGAGGGCTATTGTTGCTCGCTCGCTTCGCTCGCTCGCGAGCTCGCGGGTAGGACTGCTCTTGCGAGAGGGTTAGTGATACGCATGGCTAGTAGGGCCTACTGATATTAATGTTTTTTATTTGGTGTTTGACTCTCCAAGAGTCACACAAAGAACTTCCCGATACGTTACTCCTTCGCCAACATCGCTAACATCGTTTTTTTTTGTACTTTCATCGATATTCTCCCAAAATGTATTCTTGGGAGTAGAGATGATAAATTCACTGTTGCATTGGAATAACTTTCGATTATTCCAAGCGGTAACATTAGCATCAGTTAAAAAAAAAATTTTTTTTAATGCAAAAAAAAATTTTTTTTAAATCTAAAAAAAAATTAAGAAAAAAATTTTTTTTATGTAATTGCGTTTGGTTGTTTGGTGGAAAATTTTCGTCCTCCCTTATAAATTGCATTGTAGAATCAACTCTTTTCGAAAAAAAACTAAAAATCTAAAAAACTACTTGACCAATATGGACCAAAATCTAATCAGCTCTAAGTTACGACGGGGCACATCGATTGCATCATTCATCATCCTGATCGCGTTGTTACTTTTTCTGAAAACGTTAACGAAAAATTTGATAACATACAAACGGCCATACGCACACACACACACACACACATACGAACATTTTGCTGAAAATAGTCTAAAATGACTGCAATGACCATGAAACGTGAAGATCTGCTAAAAAATCGATTTTCGATTTTCGGGGTAATTACAATAACTTCCCTATAAAATCGGGAAGTTAAAAATAATCCTAATCATCGATCGTAAATGTTGAATATCTAATTTAAAGATGCTTTCGGCGCTACCGTTTCGATCAATTAATAAATATAGCAATTTTGCAAAACTACTTTTGTCCTTTCCTAACGTTCCGGTTCTGTTTTGAACCTTTTTCATGGGTAGAATTTGCGTTTGCTATAATAACTTTAGCTATGTAAAATTGAACATTGAAAATTTGATATGTACACGTTGCTGGTTTAACGCGTACTATTACGTTATAAGAGTACGTTATAAACCAGCAACGTACACATATCAAATTTTCAATGTTCAATTGTACATAGCTAAAGTTATTATAGCAAACGTGAATTCTACCTTTGAAAAAGGTTCAAAACGGAACCGAAACGTTAGGAAAGAACAAAAGTATTTTTGCAAAATTGCTATATTTATTAATTGATCGAAACGGTAGCGCCGAAAGCATCTTTAAATTAGATGTTCTTAACAAAGTCTAACAAATATGAATGTTACGCGTTTCGATGAAATAAAATTTGATTCGTTTGTAATCAATGTTTAAGCGTTAAAATAAATATAGCCATACAAAAAATGTACATTTTCTTTTCCCTTCTACGACATTTTTGTGCATTGAGACGTTCTAAGATCATAAAATGAAAAATATGTAAATCAAACTATAATAAATGAATACAATGACGGTTTCAATTTTCTGTTTCTATGAAATATAGCATAACTAGGCAGATATTTTTACCCGATTTCTTGATCGACTTCCAATTAGTGTCAATTTCGAGAAATACTGCCACATATATTATAGTTAATAAAACTGATCCGTGGACGCGAATGGCGCAGAAGTTTTGACGGATTGCTTCCTCGACAAGCCAGAATCTCTTCGGTCGTATGAACGAGGTCGCCGCGTTCTTTTCGAGAAGTTGGTAAATTAACTTTCACCGTGGAAATAAGAAAATTTGTACCTTCTCGACTTCCTCGGCCGGCTTTGTCGCGCAGAGACGTCGGCCGGTAAACTTTTTCACGGTTCTCTGCCGCGCATTTTCATTCGAATAGAAAGCTGCTGGCTGTGCGCGAATCGTCCGTCAGACTTTCAGAGAATGTGTTCCAAAAATGTCTGGAAGCGGATCCTCTCGATCCCGCTGATTACGAGGTTCGAAGATGCGAGAGGATTTATTTTGATATTCTGACAAGTCGCGATTTTCGCGTTCACCGGCTGCCAAAATCGCATTAAAATCGGGCTAAAGCGTGCAGAGACGCTGGTGTCATGAAAATGATGTATGGCCCGCGTCCAGAAGTCCGGCAGGATTTAGGCTCCGATTCAAAATCCGGTTTTCCCGGTTCGCGGATTCGTGTCTTGTTAATTGGTGAGCGGGGTGTGCAGTGCACTATTATTATTCCTCTCGCGAGACGCGTGGGACTTTCTATGCACTTTCGTTTATCAACGTTGTCTTTCAAATAGATATAACACGATCGAAAAGATAGTTAAAATTCAGAAATATTTTCCCTGCGCGATATTTTATTTCCAAAGGAAATTTAACCATTTAATCCGGTGACAAAATTTGTTTATTTTTTTATGAAACTCTTAACGATACATTTGAAAATACGATATACTCTTTGAACCTTATTTATTGTTTAGTGCACGATACAATAGAATCTCCATTATCCGGACGAATCATCCTCGCCATTTCATTTTGTGGCACTAGAATCTAATAAAAATTGATTGAATATAATTTTGTGGACAAAATGGTAAGGCACCGTTGTACACACACACAACATTTCATATAATCAGTGGAAACGAATTATATTCACGGATGAAAAGAAACTTTTGGATGGTCCAGATGGATACAAGTACTATTTCCATGATTTGAGAAAGGAACAAAGGGTTTTGAGTCGTCGACAATGTAGTGGCTATAAAATTTATTCAAGGCCGTATGAGTAGTGCTGGCTACTTAAATTTAATTAAAGAGCAAATTGGAACATATGCTCACAGAATTGCTCGCAGAAAATATACATATTTCAGCAAGATAATGCAGCTGTGCATACTGCTCGCTTAGTAAAAAATTATTTTCAAGCGGAAAATATAAAGGTTTTGAATTGCATGGTCTCCTGACCTAAACATTATCGAGAACGTTTGGGGAAGGCTGTCAAGAATATTATAGGAAGGTGGAAAGCAGTACAGTAGAGTATCCGAATTGAAATCAGCAATTTTAGAAGCTTGGGAAAGCATACATCAAAATGATATAAAAGATAATGTAAAGGGCAGTCCTCGGATTACTAAAACTGTCAAAAATAGTGTAATTTTGTTGAATTCTAATACTCTCCTTATTTTACATTCAAAGTGCCTTATCATTTTGCTCACACTAAAAGTCAATTTTTGTAGAAATAATAAATGGTTATTTAATCGACCTCAAATGACCTTGAGTAATTATAGTCACTGAATTCGTAATGAAAGGGTCTGTCATTGTAGATGTTTAAAAAAGGGTGGTTCCATTTAAAAAAATGAAGGTGACCTTGACATCTCTAAAAAAAATCACATTGATATATGAGCCCCATTTTACCGTTCAACTTTATCCTCAAGACATTTAATATTATATCTTCGAAAACAACAAAGATATTTGAGGTGATAACGTTAGGTGACTCACCCTATACAGGGTGGCCCACATAACTCTGAACAACTCAATATCTCCGTTACTTTTCGTTGTACAAAAAA
Organism: Lasioglossum pauxillum; assembly: GCA_933228785.1. Lineage (NCBI taxonomy): Eukaryota > Metazoa > Arthropoda > Insecta > Hymenoptera > Halictidae > Lasioglossum > Lasioglossum pauxillum. The sequence continues at coordinate 13,351,612 of OW121706.1, read as the reverse complement.
ACTTCGTAGGACAAAGTTACACTGTTTGAAGGGCCACATATAACGGTGTAAGGGAAAAAAATTTCAAGGTCATTTTTATGAGATTTCTAGGTTATCGATGTTTTTTTTTAAATGGAATGAGGTATTTTTTAATACATCAATCGATGCAGGTGGACATTCTTTATAAAAAAGTACTAACCTATGTATGTCGAAAAGTTAGTAGTTCAGGAGATATTTCAATTTAAATAACTCCAAAATACCATTACTGTCGTACTAAGGCAAGGCGTTACAGAAGTAAGTAAACACTAACGCCTTAGTACCACAGTAATGGTATTTTGGAGTTATTTAAATTGAAATATCTCCTGAACTACTAACTTTTCGACATACATAGGTTAGTACTTTTTTATAAAAAATGTCCAGCTGCATCGATTGATGTATTAAAAAATACCTCATTCCATTAAAAAAAACATCGATAACCTTGAAATCTCATAAAAATGACCTTGAAATTTTTTTTCCCTTACACCGTTATATGTGGCCCTTCAAACAGTGTAACTTTGTCCTACGAAGTTTTTTTGTACAACGAAAAGTAACGGAGATATTGAGCTGTTCAGAGTTATGTGGGCCACCCTGTATATTATATTATGTGCAAATGAATGTCCATTGCTAAAAACCTTGAGGCGCCTTATCATTTTGACCACCAGTGTAAATAAGCAAATTTGGGGCGACCGAATAAAATAAAAAAATGTGTGTTAAACATTGTTCTGTTTAGTAGCGAGAATTTTTCGACCTAGAAAAAGAATAGCGACGGCCATACACGACGCGACAGTCGCATGGTAAATAGTGCAGTGCTGTGCACCATCCGGTTTCGATACTGTCCGCGATGCGCACGCTCCACCACTATCAAATCCGTTCAAGCTCGTTTCGTTCGGTGATCAGACGCGGACAAGTGAATCACGAACCTGATACCCGCTAAAAATAACGACGGATTGTTAATTACCCGGGGAGAGGGGTGGGGCGTGGCGTCGTTTGTTTCTCGGAACAGCTGTTCGCCGGATGCTGTAATGCCAAGAGTCGAAGCGTGGCAATGACAAAAGGTATCCCGATTGACGAATGCGTGTCCGCGTAATAGATTCCGGTAATTAATCTGAACACCGTGTGCCAAGCACGGTGATTGCCGGACAGGCAATTAACAATACCATCGTGTCAGTGTAGCGCGTCCATAACCGAAGAGCGATGTCTGACCCTGGACCAGGCTATCCAGCATAATCGAGAATTTCGGCCCACGCTCGCGACTAATCTAACCCGCTCCTTGACAAATTACATTTTCTACGGTATCCCATAAGCGTGATATCTTCACGTCGAAAATTATCATGTGTTTTCTGATGCGCGTGAACGAGGCTAGCATGATGAAAATGTGAATGAAGATATTTCACTCTTAGGCCCTCCACACACGGGTCGATTGAAATCGCGTCGTGAAGTTCGTACGTCTTGCTCGTCAAATACGATTCATGCGACGGACGCGATTGCCGTCCACACACGGGTCGATTGTAATCGCGTCGTGCAGTTTTTACGTCTTGATCGTCGTACGATTCATGCAACAGACGCGATTGCCGTCCACACACGAGTCGATTGTAATCGCGTCGTGAAGTTCGTACGCCTTGATCGTCATATACGATTCATGTGACGGACGCGATTGCCATTTGTACACGGGTCGATTGTAGTCAATTTGTGTTTTTCAAACATCAAAAATCGCGTTTTCACGTTTTCACTTTCAAAAAATTTTATAAAAAAATTAAACCGACTTCGAAAAACGCACTAAAAAATATGAAATAATTATAAGTATAAATAATTATGTGAATACACACGAACTTAAATACAATAAAATCTTTTCGGAGGCGGCGCAAAATTGAAAATTTTCCAAATGACAGATGTTGCTGATTATGATTTCATTAGAATATGGTGAATCTGAAAATCAGTAGGTCGGAAGAGAATATACATTAATATGTGAAAACATGTAGAAAAATTTAAGAAATTTAAGGAAAATTTTCAATTTTGCGTCGCCCCCGAAAAGATTGTATTGCATTTAAATTCGTGTGTGTATTCACATAATTATTTATACTTATAATTATACTTATAATTTTTATTTATTATATAAAATTTTTTATTTCACACTTTTTAGTGGTACGAGTAAAAGGGCCTAGCTTTTTAAGATGGTCAAAACTGCCCTTAGAGGTTTTTCAATGGCTCTTGAACCATTCGAAAGCTGACCAATAAAAACCCATCTGAGTAAAACCCTATAACTACCCTCACGGGCAAGCTAGAGAGCTGAAATTTTACTCGGATGGGTTTTTATTGGTCAGCTTTCGAATGGTTCAAGAGCCATTGAAAAACCTCTAACGTCGGAAAAATGAAGATTTCTCAAAAATATGAAAACATGCTATTAATAGTGCCCGAATAAGCTACCATCAAAAGCGGTGTCCTCGATTTTTTTCAGATTTTTAATCGGCTCGACTGAAATTGCCGCGGTTGTAATCGCGTGCGATCGGAAGCGAAGTTCGTCCACACACGAGTCGATCGGCGATTCAGTCGACGCGATTCCAGTCGCATGCGATTTCTCTCTCCACGTGACTTCCAATGCAAATGAATGGAGAGCCACACACGGGTCGATTCGTGGTCGACTGAAATCGACTCGACTGAAATCGCCGCGATTGTAATCGCGTGCGATCGGAAGGGAAGTTGAAAAATCGCGTGGATCGTACGATTCGCGCGACTCATGGAGGTACGAAATCACTGATTACGCCAAGATGGATGGATGCTCTCGGATGTTTTCTAAAATTCTGAAAAATATGTGGCACGTGTCAGGTCTTAAGACGCATTTTATAGAATTTTCTCAGATTTTTTGGTTGCAAACTATGGTTGTGAAAAATGAAAAACACTCAAAACGTCGGAAAAATGAAGATTTCTCAAAAATATGGAAACATGCTATTTTACTGTTTAGTGCTCTAATAAGCTACCATCAAAAGCAGTGTCTTCGATTTTTTTCAGATTTTATGTTGTGGGAGATCATTGTCAAAAACAATAAAAACCAAACTGCTTCGACGTTTTTGCTGCTAGAAGGAAAGCTAGACTTGCAGGTTTTACCGTGGGGGTATATTAAGCTCTAATTAGTGTTTAAATTCCTTAAATTCTTCTACATGCTTTCACATATTAATGTATATTCTCTTCCGACCTACTGATTTTCAGATTCACCATATTCTAATGAAATCATAATCAGCAACATCTGTCATTTGGAAAATTTTCAATTTTGCGCCGCCTCCGAAAAGATTTTATTGTATTTAAGTTTGTGTGTATTCACATAATTATTTATACTTATAATTATTTCATATTTTTTAGTGCGTTTTTCGAGGTCGGTTTAATTTTTTTTATAAAATTTTTTGAAAGTGAAAACGTGAAAACGCGATTCTTGATGTTTGAAAAACACAAATTGACTACAATCGACCCGTGTGCAAATGACAATCGCGTCCGTCGCATGAATCGTATATGACGATCAAGACGTACGAACTTCACGACGCGATTACAATCGACCCGTGTGTGGACGGCAATCGCGTCTGTTGCATGAATCGTACGACGATCAAGACGTAAAAACTGCACGACGCGATTACAATCGACCCGTGTGTGGATGGCAATCGCGTTCGTCGCATGAATCGTATTTGACGAGCAAGACGTACGAACTTCACGACGCGATTTCAATCGACCCGTGTGTGGAGGGCCTTATTGTTAAACATTAAACTATTGTGTTTATGTTGAAGTAAATGATTCCGATCGTTTTCAGAAAAGCAATGAGAACAGGGTTATCGTACTTGATTGTACTCACGAAATAAAAACAGGAAGCTCGATGTACGAAAGCTCAAGCGAAAGAAACAAGTGCAATGCAGGCAATTGCGAACAAGCAGGCAAACGATTGTTTCGATCGACAGCTGTAAAAACACTTCTCATCGAGTTAGTGTGCGGAATCATAAAAAGTGAAGTACATTGTCGATGCGAATGACGTTCATTTATGAAGATCGATCGTGTACAATAGCTATCGTTTTTCGAGATTTCCGATATTTCAATATCCTAATACGTTCGCCAGATTTTTTTTCACCACTTCTCTCTCTCCCCCTCCTTCCGACAACTTTCCAATATTTGCAGCTACCACCGCGTTCCGTATTCTCCATTAATTTCCAAATTGATAGTATTCCGTTTTGTATGTATTTTTTTATCCAACTTTTCACTGCATCGACGTCTTTAATTTTATAAAAGGAATTTCCATTTGATTGAATATTAAGGACGTATAAATCAATCTAATATAAAATACCATAAAATGGAACAACATAAAATACAATGAATACAAGAAATACAATAAAAAGCCCTCCCCTGAATCCGGCGAATTTTGCAAATCGGTCCCGGTTGCTCAGATTCCGGGAATCCGCAAGTACTAAAAAATGTGTCTCGATAATTATCTGAAATATCCCGTTTCCGGCGATCCATCGTGCGGCTATGAATTAATGGACTTCCGGCGCGCGCGATTGTCGGAGGAAATTCAGCTGTCTTCCCACCACCGCGGTGCACCGCGTCGCGCCTGCACGGAACGTTGTCTCGTATGAAGATTCTGGAGGCTGGTGTGTATATAACGGAGAGCTGGATATTTCTCTCAAGTGAATAATAGCCAATCGAATAGTCATAGGTCATAATAAAGCGAGCAGTTGGTCGTGCCGGTGTTAGCGCCTCTTTAGCGCACATCGCAGCTTACCCTCGAACTCGGGACATTCGAGTTACAACGCGCGTGTCACGGATGCGCTAGGTCATTCCGACCCCCCACTGTAAACATTTTCCAAACGAGTACATATCTTTACATACGAAAAATTAAATATTGTTTGCCTTACGATCTTATTTTTCTTTCGTAAATGCAAGGATCTATTAAACATTTCTCGAAAATGTATTCGCATTTTTCTAGTTGCATTTACAAAGCGAAGACATGGAAAGAGGTTTTTGCATTTGTTATAGCATTTCAGCATTTATTAAACCGTATGTTAGCCGTACGGTTAACGACTGGTTCCAGATTTGTTCTTTTAGAAATATTAACATTATAAATGTTTTCCTGAGAAACCTTTTTAGTGAACTTCTTTACTGAAGCACGTATTTAAACAAAACTCAAACGAAATCTAAATAAATGCAATTTTCTCATTAATATAAGGCAATGTAAGCCAATTGCGTTTAGTGCCCGGTAGTTCTAGTGTTAAGAGTAGGTTAACGCTCGGTCGACCCCACTGTCCAGAGCATGTTCGCCTCCGTTTGTTTGCACAATAACAATAACGTACGATCGAGATGAATAATTGGTTAAACGAAAACAACGAATAATTTGGTTACCCGATCGCAATCTAGAAAAAATAAATCCCGTACGAGACTTATGGGAAACAACTCGCGGTGACTAATAGTGTTTCAAGATGGAAGTGTTGTAATACATTGAACAGATTGTTACCGACTGCAGTAAATTCGTTTATTTCTGAAATTATTTGGTTATCTCTGTTTTCTGCGCTTTTCGCTACGCATTCGTGCTCTCGTGCATATGTTATGCATATGAAAAATGCACGGACTTGTATGTTAATTTAGAATTATCCGAGAGATAGATACAGTAAATCCTCTATAGTCAAAAACGTTCGTAGACGGACACTATCTTTTTGAGCTTCAAACTACAAAGACCGAGCCGAACGTGGAGAACAGCGCGTGTAAAGAGAGACCGCGCGCGGCCGAAGCGACTGCGACTCTCCGCGTCTCTTTCTTTCCCATACGCTGTCCCTCCTCGCGCCTGAAACATTCACCGTCGACTAAACCATTAAATACAGTTGAAATTATATCGTGTTTGGTCTTATATTAATCAGAAAAATGCCACAAATATATTGGTGGAAGTTTCATAAAAAAATAAGTAATAATAAAAAAGATTTAATATTTTTGTTACATTCTCAGGATGCGCGGGCCTTTGAACTGTGCCGGCGACTACGACTCTCTGCGTCGCATCAGTACAGTAATTCTTCAATCGAAGTCCAGGGTCACCTATCTAATCGAAGTCCAGTGCCTACTTCCAGTTCAAACTTCTTAATTTTCATTATTTTTGTATGGGACTTTCACTAACTTATGTCCGGCATTTGTCTGATTAAAATGACACCAAACACGATACAATTTCAACTGTACTTAGCGGTTTAATCGACAGTGAAAGTTTCGAAGGCAATAAAGAACAGCGACATCGCGGGCCTTTGAACTGTGCCGGCGCACTATGGTCTGGAAACCCGTTTTTCGTGGCCAAAAGTATTTTAGCGTTATTTAAAGTTGAAGGTTATAGTATGCTAGGTCGTTGAATTCGTTTCGACACCAACAATAATATTATAAAGTCAGAAATATATAGTAACATTTAAAAAATTGACGTGATTCCCATTTTTATAAACAAAAGATTTTTTTTTTAATTTTGTATATTGAAATCTATAGATATGTAAATACTGATCAACTTTTGTTGGAAACATTTTTTTGGTAGATCGTAGGAAATGTCTTGAAAATCGTGTTAACAATACTATTCTGCCGCAGGAATAACATAAGTAATAATACTAGCACAAATAAGATAAATACATAAATAAAATCACTAATGTATTAATGTATATCATATACAGGGTGGCCCACATAACTCTGAACAGCTCAATATCTCCGTTACTTTTCGTTGTACAAAAAAACTTCGTAGGACAAAGTTACACTGTTTGAAGGGCCGCATATAACGGTGTAAGGGAAAAAAAATTTCAAGGTCATTTTTATGAGATTTCAAGGTTATCGATGTTTTTTTAAATGGGATGAGGTATTTTTTAATACATCAATCGATGCAGCTGGACATTCTTTATAAAAAAGTACTAACCTATGTATGTCGAAAAGTTAGTAGTTCAGGAGATATTTCAATTTAAATAACTCCAAAATACCATTACTGTCGTACTAAGGCGTTAGTGTTTACTTACTTGTGTAACGCCTTAGTACGACAGTAATGGTATTTTGGAGTTATTTAAATTGAAATATCTCCTGAACTACTAACTTTTCGACATACATAGGTTAGTACTTTTTTATAAAGAATGTCCAGCTGCATCGATTGATGTATTAAAAAATACCTCATCCCATTTAAAAAAACATCGATAACCTTGAAATCTCATAAAAATGACCTTGAAATTTTTTTTCCCTTACACCGTTATATGCGGCCCTTCAAACAGTGTAACTTTGTCCTACGAAGTTTTTTTGTACAACGAAAAGTAACGGAGATATTGAGCTGTTCAGAGTTATGTGGGCCACCCTGTATATATGCATTATTTATAAATGTACATAAATTATAAAAATATATAAAATATAAATACGAATGATATAAACAATAAATATACATCCATATACATTTAGGGTTGACCTTATTTTTTGACCAAAAAATTTTTTCCCTCTCGCCCCTCAGAATTGTGCCGTTTTTGTAAAACCGTTCTCAAAGTTTGTCAAGAAGCTGCAAGCGAACGCGTTCGGAGCGCCTGAAAATCCCGGTTACTATTTATTAAAAACGTTGTACAACTAAAACGGGCAGAAACGGGTAAATGAAACTTTATACACTATATTCAGAAATGTCTATAATTTCATATGCAAAAGGTTCCATTTATGCCGATTTGTGCCGTTTTTTTAAAACCTTTCTCAAAGCTAAATATTGTTTAAACTTGTCACGATTTGTTTATGGATAAAAAGATGCTAACAACAGTATTACACACCTAAAATATACCTGCTGACACATACGAAATTATTATTTAAACTTGTATTTTGGAAGTCCATGATGACTATTTTAAACGTTTTTTTAAATCTGAATTTTACGAAGTTTGTCTTCAAGACGTTATATCTCCAAAAAAAATGTCTGTTCCAAAAAAAATTTTTTGAAAATCTTTATCTTGAAAAATTGACTTTTGGCCACGAAAAACGGGTTTCCAGACTATAGTGCGGCGGCGGCTACTGTTCGCGTCTCTTTCTTTCCAATACGCTCTTCTTCGTTGCGTTCGATACTTTTATCGTCGATTAAACCACTAATACAGTTGAAATTATATCGTGTTTGGTATCATTCTGCATTAGAAACATGCCACGAAGATGTTGATGAAAGTTCCATTAAAAAAGAAGGAAAAATAAAGAAGATATTAAATATTGGTGTTACATTGTGATGACGCACGGGCCTTTAAACTGTGCCGACGGCGACACGCTTCGGCCACGGGATCCTATTTCATTCTGTCCTTCTCTATGTTCGGCTCGTCGATTGAAGTCAGTCATAAATTTATATCTCCTGAACTCATAGGCTTTTTAAAAAAATTTTTTTTAAATATTGCATTGTCATCCAGTTCTGAGCTATACAGGGTGTCCCAAAACTCCTTCAAGTCCGGGAAATGGGAGGTTCCTTAGGTCATTTGAAGCAACATTTTCCTGTGCACCAATGTCAGCCGCGGCTTTGTTTAGGAGTTATTAACGAAAAACACTGACCAATCAGAGCGCGCCCTGGGCCGCCGCGCCGCGCCGCGCTCGCATCAGAGCGTTGGCGGTACGCCGTGACATCGCAACAAACAAGAGTTTCTCGATTATGTGAATGCTCTCCGATTTCAATGAGCTTTGGATATGTGGTCAAGACTATTATTCTGAACAACATTTCTCTTTAGAATTTGTGGCTGTAGGCTTTAGTTTACGAGATTATCGCGAGAATCTTTACTTGTAAATCCATGGGATCGATGTACTACTAGCTTCTATCCGATTTCAATGAGCTTTGGATATGTGGTCAAGACCATTATTCTGAACAACATTTCTCTTTAGAATTTGTGGCTGTAGGCTTTAGTTTACGAGATTATCGCGAGAAACTTTACTTGTAAATTCATTATGGGTGTTCATGATAACGGACACGGCCTGCTAATGTCTCCGAAACTAAAGCCGACCGTCAACCATTTCAAAGGAAAAAGATATTCAAAACGTCGAGATTTATAACATTATTTCAAGGTTATTGAAATCGATGGAGACCCGGATCATCCTTACCCGACTTACGGCAACTTTACCCGAACGAGAAAAGAGGCAGAAACTGATTGTTTTAAAAACTCACTTATTCAGCCGTAAATCCATTTGCTGCTTCGAAATGTGTGTCACTAGGTCACTCGGTGACGAACTGTACAGATGTCTTCGGGCATACGGCAGTAACGAAATGTAAGGGACGTACGGCCAGGTCGACGAACTGCACAGCCGGTGGTAGATAGTAATAAGGCCTAAGGGATGCGCGGTCAAGTCGACGATCCAGAATTTCACTTTCACTTTCGAATCGATAAATAATTCGTATGTTTATTTCACACAGGTGCCTTGAAATTTTTCCACGCTCACAATCACTGTTCACATTTGTCTACACGCATAGTTATGCACTAATAATAATTTCCATATCCCTTGTACTGCTGCACAAATCATAACAATCAGGTAATGCAATCACTAGACTGCGGATTTCATGCATTTGTAGCAAACATGAGTAGGTGCATTTTAAGACAGTAGAGAGATTAAAATAATTTCAAAACACCTATGTATTATTTTCAACTTCTTAAAGTGATCGCAGTAAGAATCAAATATCTGTCTGGCTGCTGTCCCTTGTAATAGCGGCAACCAACTTTCATTTTGCATAAAGATCCGCAGTCTAGTGATTAGTTTAAGTATCACTATCAAAACACAGCTAATAGCAACCGTTAGCTTTGAATTGACAAATCTTTGGAGATGTTCTCTCTACCGCGGCTCGAACGACACTGATTTTCCGCAAGATTTTTCTAAAGATTTTAGAAAGGGCATTTAGAGTGTCGAAATTCGAAATGCACGCTGTAGCACGTTTACGAAAACGACGGGACGGTTAGACGAAAAACAGGATACGAGAAGGACCGCTGTAAGATTTATGGCAATCACATGTTCAGTTTTTCCTGCAGATTGATACGCAGGGTCGATGGGTAACCATTCGAAAACGTCGTCTGTCCTTCTTTTAGAAAGCTTCTTAAGGAAGGTATAGGACAATAGGGATGCTACGCTGACCTGACATTTTTACCCCTTGCTGGGTGAAAGGACCGATGTTGTTCAGAATAATAGTCTTGACCACATATCCAAAGCTCATTGAAATCGGAGAGCATTCACATAATCGAGAAACTCTTGTTCGTTGTGATGTCACGGCGTACCGCCAACGCTCTGATGCGAGCGCGGCGCGGCGCGGCGGCCCAGGGTGCGCTCTGATTGGTCAGTGTTTTTCGTTAATAACTCCTAAACAAAGCCGCGGCTGACATTGGTGCAAAGGAAAATGTTGCTTCAAATGACCTAAGGAACCTCCCATTTCCCGGACTTGAAGGAGTTTTGGGACACCCTGTATTTAGAATTTCAAGTCTCTAGCTCATCGGGAAGTTAGTTTAAAATCAATTGCAAAATTTGTACCGAACAAACAGACAAACAAGAAAGCGAGCTAATAAAAACGTGGTAAAATAGCCTCTTACTATTGACGTCCGTTCAAAATACGGTTGTTGGGACTTCGATCGAAGAATTACTGTGGTGGTTCACACCGATATACCCGAGCCAAGAACAGATTACTACAGTGGAGGGGATATTTTTTTCGCGTTTATCGTGTATTTTTGCGACTATGGAGGATTCACTGTATAGTGTTTCGTCCCGATCAACTTTGTAAAAAGCATTCTAAATTTTTCAAGCTCTCTCGATGGTAAGCGAAACGCCTCTAGAACTTTCCTCGGATTAGCTTTGTTAACTTGGCTCGACGCGAGGCGAAAGTTGAGCGTACCGCGAAGTTTTTAATCGTAGTTCGCGAAGATTATTAATTTCGGGGCGAACTTGTTTCGCGCATAACGCGTAAAATGTTGACGTGCACCGTTACTTGTTGCTCGGCGAACAACAGTGATAACGTATTCCGTTCTCACTAGTTTAAGGAAATTTCATAATTACAGGCAATTCCGACGGACAATATTTAATTAAAGTGATCCGTACGAATAAATTTCTTGAAAATTCAACACGGGATTGGTCAGCGAATTACATTTATTTTTACATACATGTATAACGGCGGGTGGGCTCAACTCAATTCGCTTGGCACATTGTCCCCGTCACTTTATTTCTGTATGGCATAACTGAAAATCGTATTTGCACACGAGAAAATATGCATTAAAATGACATCGGAAATACAAGCGATACTGGTCGTTCTTAACGTTCGCGTTTTTCATCGAATACCGATATCAATTAATTAATCTCGCCGAAAATTATATGTAGTCATTTTTATTTTCGTGCGCTGTAACCACAGTTGCGGAATTTATTTAATTTCTCCGTCATCGTTGGTTTACTTTGGATTACAATTTACGCTCCATCGAATTTATTCGGTGCAAAGTCTCCCACGTTTTTAACATGAAACATGAATTGAGGGGAACGCGTCACGTGACGGGGCAGTAAACTGGGAAGGTAGAGTGGGGACACAGCAAAAAGAAAAAATGTCTAAAAGTATATTGTCGAGGCGAGATTAATGAACGAATTAAAGCAAACGATATTTGTCCTGAAAATCCACATAGAATCGCAAGTTAATTAAACTGTTGCAACAACAAGCGGATGTTAGATTTGTCTCGAACATCCGCAACGTTATCCACGTTGGGAACGAAGTGGTAATTGCTGTAGAAATTAAGCAAGTCAGATCCACCGTGGCCTGTTCGAGATTTAGCAAATCCAGTTACTCGACAAAGGGACATAATCGTTTAGCATAAGGTCAAAAGTTCAGTCCATTTCAGCGTGCACTTGTAGAACAAATCAGGGATTAGAACGGTTCAGGAATTTCGCTGGCCAGCGTTTGCACTTCATTCGCATAAAGATCCGAAATTCGGAGAATTGGAACGTGTTGAAATGTATTCTCATTAAATATTAGAAACAGTGATAATTATTTTGGTGATAGTGTTTGAGCACTTGGAAAATGTCTGTGCTTTAAATTTACACTCGAAAAATGTTCCAACATTTTATGTAATGATAAAGCATATAAAAATATTGCTAACTTTTTCTGGAGCTTCTACTGCTTTTTGTTACGCTGAATAAACTCTAGAAATAATAATGATTGAATAAGTGACCGAAGTCTGGTGTAATTTTTACGTAGTATAGATTTTTTATACGGATTTTAAATGTTTTTAGCGAGCAAGAGTTCGCGAAGCTCAACAAAATGAAAACTGTAATTGAATCGCGTATTATTTTATTCAACTTTTAACGTTAAATTGACTGCAAATAGGTGGTGATTAGCGACCATTCGACCGAGTTAATTGACACAGAAAAGTGAGGCTTTTCGCCGACTGATTTCTCTCATCCCTTTTTTCAATGTATGAAAATATTAATAAGCATTTTCTCTCCCATTTTGATGTTATTCGTACATTATTTGTTGCATAATAGTAATCCTGTTTCATTCTCGTGGAACACTGTCGGATACCCCGTGCCAGACTTCCATTCTTCGAGTTGTTACAATATAATATCAAAATACACGTCGACTACAGGGCCAGCTACCATAAAATTCCACAGGATTGAAGTAATTTACTCAATGAAACAAAAACTGGAAAATTAATTCGCACATCTCGCAAATTTTAATTAAACCTGGTGCAGCCAATACATCAACGCAAAAATTAATTTTCAACCTTGGCTAATGAAACAGTGAACATATGAGTTCATATTTACCAGATATTTCGGGATTTATTCGCAACTTTACACATTTATTTCTAAAGAATTTTCGGTATGAATGCATCGTACATTCGCTTTATGCGATTAAAAACTCAATTGTCGAGTATTTGGGTCCAAATTTAATTTATATTTTCCGGGGGAATACATTACTTGTTATATGTTTTTAATTAACTAATTAAATATATACATTCTAATAGTTGATTGAGTTCGTTCGAGTTTTCTCATTTGTGATCAGAAGAAATTCTTAATGGAAAATACGATAAAATAAATAATAACAAAATAATTAATTTACCGTGAAAACCCTCACAAAGTGATAGAACTCGTATTAGCGGCAAATGTTTCCAATCGAACGGTAATACACGTCCTCGAATAAATCGAAAAGCGTGAAGGAAGCTGAAAAAAAAGATAGTAGAATTTCGAACAGTGCAAACATCAGGCTGTGAACACAATCCAAACACGCGACGGAAATTGTTCGCACGAGAAAACGAGATCCAAGCGAAAACACGTAAATGATTTCACGAAGGCTATCGCGTGAACGAAATTCGCGGAGCTAGCGCGCGGGCGTTTATGTTTTCGCATTAATTGATACCGGAGAGCACGCGAAAATATACATATTCGAAAAAAGAAAAAACAATTTCGGGGGTGGACCACCTTTATCGTAAAAAAAAACGGAATTTTTCCATTTTTTTATAGTTTCATGTTTTCAGAATGTTTTACTAAACGATTTTTTCTAGTTTGCGAATGAAAAGAGTTGTTCATTTCGGACGTTTCAATTTTTGTTAGCCATTCTTTTATATTTTGTTATGAAAAGAAATGGAGAATAAAGTTAAGAGTCGCGTAATAATATCACAGAAGGATCCTTGAAAAAAATTCCCGAGAACATTTTTAGATATTCAAGGTAGACGCCTCAATGGGAGGTCATTGTCGAAATGTCCGCCATACAAGCTGGCTTGAGTTGAACGTATCTCCGATGAAGCCGCGTTTTCGCGGTAATCGGCCCGATTATCGGCGGAACTTGTGCCGATTAACGTCTATGAGGCTTTCACGGGAAACGCGCGACCGGCAGGTTTCGTTGTTTCCGGACCGATTCCGTCCCGGCCGTGAAAAATCCGATAATTGTGACCCTTTTTCGCCCGTTCGCGATCGAATGAAAGATTCCCGTGAAATTCTGCCCGAGCTCTGCACGAGAAACTCGAAATAATTGGGATTTTTAGGAATTGATAGGAAAAACTTGGCAGCGACGCCGATTTTTCGAGATTGGTTAGATTGCGACTGCGAAAAACGTGGAACTGATCCAATGATGTTTTTTGTAGCAGATTTATACCGTTTCTCTATATGTAGATTTTCTTTTTCTCACGAACAGCTCGTACTATGGCGCGAACCTAACATATCTGATATCACGAAAAGCGACAGAGACCCTCTTCGGTCACCAGACACCGCGGCGCGGGCACGTTAAAGGATCAATGCATTTCATAGGCACAAGTCGAGATTGAATGCATAAGGTTAGAGGACAGACGGCGCGGCACACACGAGAAAGACTTATCAAAATGGAATTCCGTCCGGAAGCGTAGGAAAAGTGGCTTTCGTGTCTGATGGAACCCCAACAGGTGTTCACGGGCTGGAATAGTCGGCATATAATGCCTTTCAAATCAAGTCGGAAGCTTGGATTTTCCGCGCGTTCGCATGCAAATGCATCCTTCCGATGGACGGATCGCGTGTAAACATCGCGCGAGCGGATTATTCGCGTGTTACGGACCTGTCATCGCTGCTAATCGATTTTTCCTCGGCCCCACACAAAGTCACATCCGCCGACTTGCTGACTTAGACGAGACTGCTGCGGTGTATCCTGTTGGCATTTTTCTAAACAGGATTTTCTTTCTTTAACCCGTTGACGTACGTCATGCACTTACGTGCGCATTGAAGTAACATATTGTTTGACACGTTCACCACCACCATTTGCTTTCTATCTCCATTGCTAAAACTGTGTACATTGTGCATATACACTAAACAGAAATTCAAACTGTCTCATCAGTTCGTTACTCCCTCTATACCATAATAATGGTAGCAGTTGATGAATTTAATTTGTCCCATAATAATAGTTAGCAAAAGGAAATAAATATAGAACGCAACATTTATTATGAAAAAACTAGATTACATTAAACAATATATTGAAAATATTATTCCTAATTTTTATTTTGAGTGTTCAGATAGTTTCTGATAGATCCCTTAACATTATTCGAGCCATCGTTCTTCATTGCTCCCAGCATCACTTGTTTTTTTCATCTTACTTTTACAATAGGTTCATATTCAAGTGAAATGAGACAACTGATTTCGATTGGCGGATGAAATTAGAAAAAAATAGTTAAGTATAATTCGTAATAATTGGGTTAAAAATTGAAAGATGTGTCAAAGCAAATTACAGATGTCATTGATTTTGATTGAAGGATTTAATTCACTTGCTACTACATATTATTATAGGACAGAAGCAGTAGTTATTAAGGACCACTGTCGAGTAGCATTGTGCACATTGTTTCCTTAAGTGCCGCATAGCGTCAAGTTATATTTACATAACTATCGTTGCATAACTACGTAGCTATTTACTGTATAGATACATATACACAAAATACATACAGTTATGCGAATCGTTAACTAGCTCGCATTGTTATATTTCGTTGGGTAACCCTATATCTTTTCAAGGTACTGATTTCCTTAATGTCATCTCTCAAATTGTGTCTTTCACAATGTCTTTCATAATGCAATGACATCCTTGAATGTCTTTCTTCGTTCCGCCATTGCATCCAGGATTGTCTCTTGGGGAAGTGGGATGATTTTGTGAACAGAGAGTGTTTCATTCATAGAAAAATAAAAACATTCTGTGTCAATTATATAAAAAACTGGAGTTACCTTAACACTAAACATACAGAGTCTCAAAATTAACTGGTGCATGTTCCCTTATAAAAATGACAAGATTGATTTTATTTAGACATTGTGCGGCTCCTATTGTAATACGTGCACTAAAGATATTTACTAATTTATGTTATAATTCAAAATTCTCTCTCAATTTTAAATTTTATAATAAATTTACTAATTTATACTATTATAATTCAAAATTCCCTCTCAATTTTAAATTTTATAATAAATTTACTAATAAATTTACTAATCTATACAATCATTTCCTATGAAATCAGTTTTATTAACTTTGCTAATTCCCTTCCAATTTTAAATTTTATAATAAATTTACTAATTTATACTATTATAATTTAAAATTCCCTCTCCATTTTAAATTTTATAATAAATGTACTAATCTATACAATCGTTTCTGATGAAATCAGTTTAACTACTTTTCTAATTGTAAAATAAAAAACCTGGAACCGGTCATTTTGACCGGTGTTGGTAGGTTTAGTGTTAAATTCTTCTGATGTTCACTGTTTCGTATTTCGAATGTATAAGATCCATAGTCAATTATTATTACCAATATGTCTTCGTTTCATGCATTTCGCCTTTAATACCACTGCAGTCGTACCAATTGATCGAAATGCTGTATTTTGGTAAATTGAGAGCAACGTCGCTAATCAATGAGCGCAGCTATAATGCAACAAGGATTTTCCGCCTCATTATTACCGTCTCGTGTCTGAGATATGTGGCCTCGGGGGAGGAAAAGAGTTCAATACCGGTTCGCCGGAGGAATGTTATTGCGAGCGAAAGCCGGAGAAATGAAGACGCCACGTCGAGAGGACACGCTCAATGTCGAGGTCGACGCGGAACCATTTTCTTGCGTTGTCGTCTTCGTTGTCGTCGATCTGAGAACGGTTTGCGCCACGTAATTGACGGGCAACCCTTTTACTTGCTCCACCCTCAGAAATTACTTGCTCATCGGACGGTCTTGATGGATTCTATCGGCGTTCTATTCCCCTGCGGTTACTTTAATCAAACTTGTTAAAAAATGGACACGTGTACCGTGTACCTCGAACGCGAGCTCCACGTCCGTCGTAAATCTAGCAGATTGAGGCTCTCGTGTAATTACATTAACTCGTTGATTTGTCCCTGTATTAAATTAACCCATTAACACTGGGTTTACGGAGGTCTAGAAATAACTGTCTCACATTATTGTATAAGCATAACAAGAAAGTGTCTATCCAAATTTTTGGACATTTTTCCAATAGTATATACCCCAAGCAATAAATTTGGTAAATAATTCCTCAGGCAAGCATCTTTACAATCCCAATACATAATCGCGAATTAAGAATATTAGAACCCGTCATTTTGACGGATCCCGTAAACCTAGTGTCAAGTAAAAGCAGATTTAATCCTCATCTGTGCCTTGTATATTTATTTGACACATTTTACTTTTTTGCATTTGTTAAAACGCGGTGGTTGAAATGAAAAAATGACATCTCTTTTATATGTATATACAGGGTGGTCCATTTATCTGGAGACAGTCAATTATTACGAAAACCAGCAGGAATATGAAAAAATGTTTTATATAAAATATTCTTCATATGAAGGGGCACATTTTTCCATGATGGCCCTTTAAGGGTCAGATGAAAGGCAATTTCATTTTTTCAAATGGAAACCCATATTTTTTATTTCATATTCTTATTCCACATCGAAAAATAATAATATTTCGTATAAAACATTTCTTCCTAGCGCGCACGGTTTTATTAAACAAATTGTGGTGAATGTCCCAATATTTGTAATGACAAAAAATACTGAGTTTGATCTGAAGTCATAAAAATCTAGTAAGCGGTGACAGGAATAAGTGTGTAGTACGTTGAGCATCGTAGGTAGCATTATTACCGCCTACTAGATGAAGATTCGCAATACATGTTGTATGCCATTAGTTGCAGCTTTGCAACATTTATCACGTTATCGTTAAAAAATGGTAAGTTCAGGAAAAAAATGTTTTATACGAAATATGATTATTTATCGATGTAGAATAAGAATATTAGAGGTGTGCGAGGCGGTACGGGAATTCCCGAAAATGTCCGGTAATCCCGAAAATGTTCGGGTATTCCCGAAAATATTTGGGAATCCCGAATATATTCCCGAACATTTTCGGGAATCCCGTGAATGTATTCGGGATATCTGAGGCGAAAGCCAAACGTAGAGAAGGACAGCATGTAAATACGGATGGCAAAGAACACGCGGGCCTTTGAACTGTGCCGGCAACTTTAAAATTTCGCAGGAGAACCGAAATCAAAATTATTTAGGTTTTTCAATAAGACGCTCGATAATACGAACATTGGTACACACCCGCAACAGGCATTTTTACCATAGATAGAGACACAGAGATAACAGTAGATAGGAATACTAATATTATAAAATGGTGGAAGGAAAATTCAGAAAGATATCCTATATTATCAGTTGCTACAAAACGTTACATCGCTATACCAAGTACACAAACAACTAGCGAAAGGCTGCTTTCAACAACTGGAAATATTGTTACCATCAAAAGAACCAAGCTATTGGCAACAAATGTAGAGAAATTAATTTTTTTACACGAGAATTTAAAATAAAACTATGTATATACTATATCTTAGTTTTTAATTATACAATGTATACTATATTTTCATTTATTGTTTGCTGTAATTTGCATTACAATATGTAACTATAATTTTTTCCATATTGTCAACGGTAAGTTGATGTCTTTTCTCGCTGAAGATTAATTTGTACACTGGAATTGTCCTTTTAAGATCACAGGACGTAATTGGTGCATATGTGTATTTTTTCCAATATCTTGCATTAATTTCGTTTGGTCCTCCAGTAGTGGATGCATATAGAGTTTGGTTAAGTTTTAACAACGTAAATTTCTGTCCAAGTCCCATAACTTTACCTACTTTCTATAAAAATAAGCATTTGCATAAACATCTGCTGTCTAGTTATAAATTATCAAGTAAAATGAAACTTGATGTTTTATTTAGATAAATCAAACACTATGGTCATATTCAAGAAAACAAGACACGTTTTCGAATCCCAGCTTTTTAAGAAATCCCGAACACATCCCGAAAATGTTCGGGAATCCCAAATATATTCGGGATTCCTGAATATTTTCGGGAATACCCGAACATTTTCGGGAATACCCGAACATTTTCGGGATTCCCGTACCGTCTCGCTCACCTCTAAAGAATATGAAACAAAAAATATGGGTTTCCATTTGAAACATAGCACCATTAAATGTGCCCCTTCATATGAAGAATATTTTATATTTTTTCATATTCCAGCTGGTTTCTGTAATAATTGACTGTCTCAAGATAAATGGACTACCCTGTATATTCTCTAATTTAAAAGAAATCTTATTTAGGACTTCACAAAGTACAGTCGTAGCATGTTCACATTTTAGGCCTACTATACACCCAAGTATGTACTCACTTATTATGCACATTTCCTTTAATAGTGTTTTATATATTTGTTTTAGAAAATACCATGAAACTATGTACTTTAAATTCCCATTCCTTGCATATTATTACATATTCGTTCACATTTTAACGGATTTGAGGTTCAATTACGAAGTTTGAAGCTTGAAGTATCCAGTGGACGAATTCAACACGTGTCGTAGACGGAAACAGAGAATTTCCCTCGCCAGATAATCACTTGTAGATACTTCGAGGTCATTTCCACATTTCTATAAATAAAGTTTCCTATAATACAGTATAAAGTCCAAGGTAGCACTTTCTACAATCGTTGGAACAGTCTATACATAGTCTTTTATAGTCTATCGACAGGCATATGCACCTACGATTCGCGTCGCATTAGTCAAACCCTCCAACTACGGTAAATAAATGATAAATCTTTTTTCTGCCTGTTGGAATGTTATACATAGACGGCGTGGAGCAAAAATACCTTCATTGACATTAACATTGTTCAACATCGGAAGATCGAAGTATGCGATAAAATCGCTGGCAATGGCATTGCATTATCAGAGTTCATATGTGAACTTATGTAAGCTAATGCAGGACGTTTCTATTGTGAACAAACCATGTATACTAATGACTTAATCATCTTCGACCAGATCTGTAAGAATAGCAATCGCGTGTCGAGGGATCATTAATTGCTAAACATGTTATTTTAGTAACTCTGGGAGAACTTCCGATGATCTAACAAATTTACATTTTGGATACGTCTAATGTCTACGATTGTTTTCCATTTGTGTGGATAGTTTCTGTTCGTATACATATACTATACTACAAAATATACTGTACTTGAGACAAATTCTGAAACAATAAAATGTTATGATAAATTCCAGCAAGAAACTTAAATCAAACTTTTAAGAAAAAAATATTAAAACCAAGCAACAATTCACTTGTTGTCACTAAAGTTTACATCAGAGTTGGGCGAAAATTTTATTGACATAAACAACCACTTGGAAAAAACCCAGTTTATTCGAAATTTTTATTTACATAAAATTTTTGCCCAACTCTGGTTTATATACACGCTGAATAATTGAGTGATTAAATAATTGTACGAATATTATAGCAAGAAGCGAACGTTCTAGCAACTTTTTAAGAAGTTATCTCGACAATCCTGTTCCCATCAGTACCGAAGCGATTAAACGAGCGCGATCGATAACAGCGCCGCGCCGGCGTCTTTAATTTAAAATCAGTTTAAAATTCTCAATGTGTTCGACGTGGAAAATGGAAGGAAAAAAGGCGATCTTAGATTAAAAGATCCGTGATTTATGATTGCATATCGTTATCTCTCGGCTGCCTGCGGGGGAGTATAATAATCTAATAAAAAACGACGAACTCGTCCCGCGGCAGACGCGATAACAATAAAATATCATGCCTCCGAGGAAGACAATCCCATAAGGATTGCCGTTCATACTAGGGTCCGTGTTTCGATAGGTTTCCATAACGAATCGTGTGATATCTATCAACATTTTGCGAAGACGTTTCGAAACACGTTTCCGGTATTTTGTTAAGTAGATCGCCCTATCCAGACAAATTTCGAGACGCGTCGAAGCTGCCGTAATTTCCACACTTTTCTGTATTCTGAAAGTCCCGCGAAAGAATTTCAACGATTTACGATTTAATTTGCAATTCTACTAAGAAGTAATTGAAGATTTTTATCGGAGTCACGTTTTCTGCAAATGCAGGACGAAGAAGGAATAATAATATTCCCCTGTAGAATTATCGAGGCGGATGTGCAAAGTAAACATCGTCGTGATACGTAACCTTATTTTCTTATTTTTTTCACTGAAGTTTTATTTTCTGCTTAAGAATAATCGTATTTTGTAGACGATAATTATTGTCATTTTTTCAGTTATACAATGTTCATGGTTAGACGGTGAAATTATGTTTGAAATTATAAAGAAATGTATTGTTTATGACATTCAATAGCAATGTAACTCTATTTTTACCACATATAGTAATTTAATAATAATAATTGCAATTTGTCTAAAAATTGAATCGTTTTTGTTACAGAAACTTTACGGAGTTTGTGGGCGCTACTATTTTCACTACAAGTCACGTTACTGTAAGTATAAAACAATTAATCGGTTTTTTAATAAATTTCTTCGCAGAAAAATCCAGAAAATGCGTTTCAGTAAAAAATTCTAGTCGAAATTTCACGAGTTTAAAAAGTTCTTTCTACTGGGGAAAACCAATAAAATATTTAGCAACGATATAGAATTGTACTCGATATTCCATGAATTTAAAAAATCTCTCGTTCTCCAGAATACATGAAACACGTTCAGCAATTGAACAAAATAATTTCAGTGGAAATATCATGGCTGCAGAAACTATCTTGCTATCCAGAACACCCTGGAAAAGCTTAGCAATGAAATAAAATAATTCTAGTCGAAGTTTCACGAGATTAAAAAATTCCTTGCATGGAAAACCGGAGAACAGTTTTAACAATGACTTAAAACAATTATATCTGAAATTTCATCGTTTTAAAATATTTTTTCTCAACAAAACCGAAAAGATGTTAAAGAATGCTCAACAAAAAAGTAAAACAATTCGAGAAGAGTTGTAACATCCACGTGAAACAATTCTGGTTGTTTCTCGAGTAGAAAAATTTGTAACATTGACATAAAACAATTCTACTCGCAATTTCTCAAGATTAAAGAACAGTAACATTGACATGAAACAATTCTACCTGAAATTTCTCAAAGAACTTTTCGTTTCCAATAAAGCCCGAGGAAATGTCCAGCAACGAAACGGGCTGATTCGGAAAATTTCCAGCGTTCCAAACTTTCCCATCTCGTCCAAAGTTTTGATTTTTCAAAGTTCATCGTGTTCGCAGTAAATCCCCGTGCTAATTCTCATCGCGGCAACAGCATTACTTCCACGTAATAGATTGGTACCTGTACTTAGACGAAAGAGACGTCCACCAAGTAATCCAATCTGGCTGTTACTCCATCAATGTGCTCTCCGAGGTGCCATCGTACGTTGCGGGATCATTGTCGGGCAGTGTTTTAGTGCACTGTGACACGCGAAATTAGAGACTGTACCCCCACCATACGACGCTGGACCTAGTGCGACCAATCAGATAGTGCCTTGGAGAGTTTAATTAGTTAAAACGACACCGGGGCAAACGAAATCCTTATTTGCCATCCGCGAAACTGACTACTACTTTTTTAATTCTGCTCTGGTAAAGAAAAATATCAACGTTATCATTCGAACGAATTCTCGCAAATTTTTTAATGATTCTTTTGAAGGGATATTTTTGCTATTTGGACTAACTTAGCTTTTTGTGATCGTAATAATTAGTTGAATTGTTCATGGTACTCGAAACTACAATTATTCATTTCTGATCCAAATACAAAATGCAAGCCTGCACGAAAATTTGCAGATATCGATGAGTGTCTTGGTTTTTTAAATTATTAAATAATTTTTATATAGTGTATCCTAAAATGTTCGTAACAAAACGTCGTTTCTAAAACGACCTTCGATTTTAATTGAATAAATCAATTAGTTATTAAAATTGAGGCTGAAACTTTACTGTCAAATTCCGTGCATTTTTTAAAACATGCGTCCCTCGCAAGCTATTTGGTTTTTTAATTTGATTTTTACAGGGTGTGTTTAGTATTGTAAGACCTTCAATCTCCAAAAATTTTTTTTTTTTAAATAATCGCAATTTTTCCCAATTTTTTATGTTTAACATTTATCAACTTCCATTCGAGTTTTAAAAAAAAGTATCATGAGGTATGACCGTGAATTTTTGTACAGTAATTGGTGGTATATTAAACTGTAATTTCGCGTTGGTTTTAATCTGCTCAAATTTGCTCAAGTATAGAAACTAATAAAAAACCATATTAAGACGCTCGCGCTCGGCGGCTTTCTGCGTAGTCTCGAAGAAATTTGTTGCAATTATTTTTACTTGTGTATGTGTTCAATTTTATTCGTATAAATTATATATTTAGTTTTAAAATTGTTTAAATATTTACAATCTTTTAATTGAGTATTAAAGAAAGTACCAAAAGGTTCCTTTGAGATTTTGTATTATATTAATTTAAAGCACATTAGACTTGACGTGACGGTCGACCTTAAGTGCATAAATATACACAAATGTTAAAAATAGTAGAAATTTATGTTGACGTCGAGACGCGGGCGTTCGCCATCCACACCTTTAACGTATGTAGTTTATCGAGTTCCTATTTGAGTTCGCGCGAAACAATACAACACTATGTTATTCTAAATATACAGTCCCTTATTTTCAATTGTTTATACGATATCTGTCGCGATCAGAAGTATCAGACGTGAAACTGAAGCCGAACATAGTCAATCGCAAACGCGTCCAAGTTATTAATAATCTGTAAATTCATTTCCTACAGTACTTATGTTTATTCTTCATATTGTATTTATAATATTCCTATAATATTTTTGTTATTGTGTGTTGTATTATACGTATATCATTTAGTTTATGCGTATTATGTATATAATATGTTCCATCGCGGAACTTCAACGAGTCCATCGAAAATAACTCAATAAAAAAAAACATAAAGTACAAAGTTATCGCAATTGAAAAAAAAAATTTTTTTTAATAATTAGAAAAAAATTTTTTTATATACCAATCGATTCGTCTTTGTATTTTATTTTAAAAAGTATTAAGGTACTTTACTCGAAAATTGCATAGTTTAAGAGTTATGACTCTTTTCCCGAACGCCCATATACAGGGTGAGGCGCCAGAAACAGACCACCTGAATAACTCGGCTGCTATTGGTGTTAGGAAAAAATGCATCACATGGAACTTGCTCGGTTTCGAGGAGGTATTAAGGGGGTAGTTACACCTTGGTTACAACTAGAATCTTACTAGAAAACATGGGTTTGCGCGCTTCGGTTGTTTGACCTTATTTCAGCAAATTTTGGGCTGGGTGAGGGCTCATTTTAAAGAGGAAGGTTCATCACACTGCGCTCTGGTCATAAGGTTAACGAGATTATGTTTAATATGTATAATATAAGGGCCCAAAGTAGAGGAAAAATCTAGGAAAAAAACCCACAGATTTCAATGCATTTTTCTGTCTCTAAAAGACTTCTTGACTGCTATGATGACCAGAGCGCAGTGTGATGAACCTTCCTCTTTAGAATGAGCCCTCACCCAGCCCAAAATTTGCTGAAATAAGGTCAAACAACCGAAGCGCGCAAACGCATTTTTTCGACGTAAAATCTAGTAGGATTCTAGTTATTTGCTAATTTACTAGAATCCTACTAGATTTTGGGTCAAAATAATGCGTTTGCGCGCTTCGGTTGTTTGACCTTATTTCAGCAAATTTTGGGCTGGGTGAGGGCTCATTCTAAAGAGGAAGGTTCATCACACTGCGCTCTGGTCATCATAGCAGTCAAAAAGTCTTTTAGAGACAGAAAAATGCATTGAAATCTGTGGGTTTTTTTCCTAGATTTTTCCTCTACTTTGGGCCCTTATATTATACATATTAAACATAATCTCGTTAACCTCATGACCAGAGCGCAGTGTGATGAACCTTCCTCTTTAAAATGTGCCCTCACCCAACCCAAAATCTGTTGAAATAAGGTCAAACAACCGAAGCGCGCAAACCCATGTTTTCTAGTAAGATTCTAGTAAGATTCTAGTTGCAACCTAGGTGTAACTACCCCCTTAATCTGATGTTAGTAGCTTTTTTGTAGGTGGACGCGCGAAGGACATATGAAGGTCAACTTGAATTTCTTAAATGGAATGAGTTATTTTTTAATACATCAATCTATGCAACTGGACATTCGTTATAAAAAAGGACTACCTATGTATGTCGAAAAGTTAATAATTCAGGAGATATGTCAATTTAAATAACTCTAAAATACCATTACTGTCGTACTAAGACGTTAGCGTTTACTTACTAGTGTAACGTCTTAGTATGACAGTAATGGTATTTTAGAGTTATTTAAATTGACATATCTCCTGAACTATTAACTTTTCGACATACATAGGTCAGTACTTTTTTATAACGAATGTCCAAAAAGTACCTCATTCCATTAAAAAAAAATGAAGTTGACCTTCATATGTCCTTTAAGCGTCCACCTACAAAAAAGCTACTAACATCTGATTAATGCCCCCTCGAAACCAAGCAAGTTCCATCTGATGCATTTCTTGCTAACACCAATAGCAGCCGAGTTATTCAGCCTGTTTCTGACGCCTCACCCTGTATGTACTCGACACACTGTGCGGTGATGGAAACCGTGTGACAGGCCTGATATTAATTTGATTGTTTGCTCGCAAAGTTTCTTATTGTGCATCAGAGTTGGGTAAAAATCAACTAATAATTAAAAATGACTAATAGTCTGATTGATTGTTAGTAAAAACTTAAAAAAAATCAGATAAAACTTTTTGATTAGTTTAGTCATAACTACATGGCACTAGTTAGTCACAACTCTAAGTAATCGTTAGTTATCGCTTATTAGTTATGATTAATCATTAGTTAGTTTAAATGATCAGTCATCAATCTTTAGTCATCAGTAGACTGCGGATTTGATGCATTTATGACAAAGATGGGTACGTACAACTTAAAACAGTGGACGTATTAAAAAGATTGAAGGCTACCAGTGTATTAGTTTCAGCTTAATAAGATAATTAAAAGCAGAATGAAACTTTTATTTGGCTCCTGTGTCTTGCAATCAATGCGAACATTTCTTATTTTGCATAAAGATCCGCAGTCTAGCCATCAGTCACTATTGTGCGATTAACATACATTAATATGTATACTTAAACTATATCGGAATTTGCAGTGACCAAACGTGTCATAATCTGTATTTTATATGTTTTTAAACTAATAGGATATTTTCTTGTTATTATTATGTCTTATTTTAACTTATAACCATTTTTAGTCATTGGTCATAGAAAAATTCTGATTGCGTATTTAGTCATTAGTTATGCCATTATAGTCAGTATTCAATATTCATCCTGAATTTAGTCATTGTTTATTAGTCATTACGCTGAGATACTTATGTAGTTATTACTCGTAGTCACGCTCAAGTATTTACTTAGTCATTAATTATTAGTCACTTTTGTAGAACTTACGAAGTTATTAGTCAATAATCATAATTGTGACTAGCGTTTGCCCAACTCTGTTGTACATCATCGAAAAAAATTGAATACGTATAACCTTCTGAATTCCTGCGATATTATTTCACCATTTTTCGCGCGCCACGGAAAAGTTAGCGAACAGCTCCCCAAGGGAAAATTCGCGTGCGGGATTCGCGGCCAAAAACAATCTCAAGTACGCTGCAACTATACGAACTGCAAAATCGACGGAACTAATAATTTTAAGCCACGCTGAACCGTATCTTCCACACTTTCGATCAATATAACTCACTATATACATGTATGCATGTAGAATACACATGCCGAGAAAACTCGGCAACTTGGAAACGTTGTTATAGCACGTGCAATGTTCGAGCATAGTTGAATCGATCTTCGGAACTTTTATTGCGCGATACCTTTGTTTAATCGTTATTTTTGCATCCCCGCCGTCAGAGATTCCAGTTAAATGGAAAAGTTCCTTCGCGAAGATTCTTGCCAGTGATGTAATCTCCGCTGGAATTGGTATGTAATATAGTTACAAACAATGGATATTGAAAACGGAAACTTGGGAATGCGGTTTTTGTTGTTCCTGCGTTAATCTTGAATGATTATAAACAAAACTCTCTCTCTCTCTCTCTCCTCGGTTGGATCAAGTTTTATTTGATTTTATTGCGACGTTGTTGGCAAACATTTCATCCACATTGTAAAAATCAGAAATTCATATTTAACGTTCACAGAAATTGTTTGATAAAAATGTTTCGTTTTCGAGATGGGTTTTATCCAAATAATTGAGTACATTTTAGAACAACATAGCTGCCTCTTGAATTTATTAGACCAGTCCTCCTAAAAAAGTCACAGCAACCAATTCAATTTGCAGCGCGGTTTTGCACATATTCCGTAGCCAGAAAAATTTTGATTAGAGAATATATGAAATTGCTGGCTTTCGAAGCGTGTGCACAATTTTTTAGTGGGCAGCATTCGAATTCTGACAATGGACAATGTACAAAAGGAGAATGGAAATTCATTAGTAATAGATTCAAATTCATCCAAAATTGAATTTTGCTGGGTGATATCTAACAAAAATTAATGATAATCTTTATGAAATTAATGTATCAAATGAAATATTTAATTTTGAAGATGCAATGAAACAGCAATTGTAATATACAGCTAAATACAGGATGTGGATGTACAAAGTATTCGTACACATTCTCAGAAGTTTTTTTCTAATTCTACCAAAAGACCTGATTTTTTATAATTAATTAGCAGCATCGGTTCACGAAATGATATGCAAAAAAGATTTCCCAAAAATTATAATTTACAAGGTTACATGCAAAAATAAAAAATGCATACTTTAAAACTTTATTATTTAGGTCCATAATCAAAATTTAAAGTATATATTTTTTGTAGATCTATGTTAGTTATGCACATGCTGAAAATTTCATTGAAATCGATTAACATACACACGAGCTAGAAGTGGTTAAAAATTGTGAAAATCGTAGTTTTACGCGACTTTTGATCAGTTTCTGCTTAAAATCCACAGAATCGTACATCTTTCGATGCGTGTCGTTTTTTCCTGCGTCAATCAGCTTCGAAGAAACTTTCAGTATGTGTATAACTAACATAGATCTACAAAACATATTTTAAATTTTCATTAAGGGCCCAAATAAAAACGTTGTAGAAAATGCCTTTTTCATTTCTGCATGTAACCTTGTAAATTATAATTTTTGTGTACTAAAGCTTGTAATTAATTGTAAAAAATCAGGTCGTTTAGTAAAATTATAAAAAAGTTATTCTGTTTTAAATGGTGAACGGATACTTACTACACCCACTGTACATAATATTATGTAGAATACATATAATATGCGGAGAATATATTAAATAGAATAAAATTTAATTTATTTTAATTTATTTTGAGATAGTAATTTATTTTAAGAGATATGCCCTCGTTTAAAATTCGTTTGGCTCCAGTACTTTTCCACGGAGGTCGCTGCATCACATTTAAAACCCATATTAATTTGATTAGATAAAATATTGAATCGCTTGGAAGCATCTTGAATATTTTTCGAGGAAAGCGGTGAATGTTCAATGGCTATATGGCACAATATGCAGATAGGAGAATGGAAGGTCATCGGTAATTTCATTCCACGGTCCGAATTGATCCGGTTATCATGTCGAAAGAAAAATTCCCGCGGAACGACGGTTTTCCGGTCTGACGGTCCTTCCGGCGGCGTCTTGCATAACCAACGACGTCGCCGCTCGGATATCCCACCGTCTCAAGGTATCCGCGTTGAATCCATTTCCGGGCCATCGGGCGGAGATATTGCGCTCCTGGCAGTCATTAAATCTACTCGCGGACACATACCCGCGATATGGAAAAGAGAATAGCGATTTTTGAATGTGTTCTTGGAATTCCACCGAACTGCAGATCGATCTGTTTGTTTTCCCGCGTTACGCCCTTCTATCGTCCTGCGCACTTACTGTGCAGCTCTTCCGCGAAATTCGTAATTGACTTTTATCCGTGATTCTTAATTTAGAAGGATTCCTAAATAGTGTTTTCGTGATCTATATTGCGTCACGGAGGCTAACAGGATCGTTTGTAGTGCAGTAAATCGATATGCGATTTTTCGGAATTTTTATTGGAGTTAATTTCTTGGAGATTCTTAAATAGTGATTTCGTGATCTATTGCGTCACGGAGGCTAACAGGATCGTTCGTAGTGCAGTAAATCGATAGGCGATTTTTCGGGATTTTTATTGGAGTTAATTTTATCATTAATCTCTGAATATTCTTGAATGTTTGACAAGCTGTCGAAAACATGGTCTCTGTGATCCCAAAAGCATCTCTATTAAATTTTACCTAAATTGGCTAAAATGTTCAGCGACACACATAAATTCTTCAACTCGCACGCTCCGCCATTCAGTAAAATAATTAAAACTCCGGCTTTGTGCAGAATTTCGTTAAAATCTAGTAAAATGGAGGCTGTCGATCAGAATTTTCAAACGGCCGCCGCGGCTTTATGAAGAATTTCGTTAAACCTCAAATTAAAATTGACTGAAACGGAGTCCACCCGAACCGTGATGTTTCATCAGGAGACTGCGAATTTTTCTGGAAAATTTACATTGTTCGTGTCTAATAATCGTTAATCGGTAGTAATTAGTAACCTCGTCAAAGAGAATTTTAATTGCAGTCATTACAATTTGCATTTGCGATTTTACTCAGTTTTTAATCGGTGAAAAATGTTAACAATCGATGGTTCATAAAAAATATTGAATAATTGTCTTTCCTACGGCGTTGACATTATTCTTCCATGCCCGATATATGTAGTACACACTAAATGTTAGATGATTGCATAAGTTCCTGCCCGATTTGCAAATAAAGTTCAATGATTAAACTTTAAAGAATACAACTTTATTAATCAATTATACATACCTGTATAGTCGTCGTTCTTTTCTAATTGTTGAAAATTTGACCATATTTTAATTTTCATTTGAACCATCTTTCACCAATCTTTAAAATTTAACCATTGAATTTTATTTTCAAATCGGGCACGAACTTATGCAATCGTCTAATATATTTTCATCAGCATGCGTCTCTCTTGAAAAACGAATAACTATCATAAGCAGGAACGGATTTTATCGAGAAAACTACAATTTTAGGAAACGCTTAAAGCAGTAGTCGGTACAAATGCAGTGGCACTTCCGTGAATTCATGTTCCCCGAAGGGCAATCGGCAGATCGAGAGCCATTAGCCGAGGATTTCCAATTAAACCGGGGCCCGTCAGCGAAGAAGTTCGCAACCGGGAATTCGGGAAAAATTCCGGGAGCAGCCGAAAATCAGTCGCTGCACTGTGCTGCTGATGCACCGGAACGGGGTATACGGCCTTATGCACCGCGCGCATTACATCGATCGCAGCCCTACAGAGGAAACTGCATTGCAGCTACCGAACACACGGACCGACCTGAAATTTCCAATTTCGACGTGTCTCGATTGCATGATTCTCAAAAGTCGCCTGGACGCGTTCCGCTGTCCCCTTCTGATTGCTGTTTCATTGCACTTCGCGTGGCCACGTTTCCGTAAATCATAGGCAAACGAACCTATTCACTCGCCGGACAATCTACTAAAAAAAAGCCCGATCAGCATTGAGACGCGGAACGTTTAATTACCCACCGGGACCAAAATTGAACACCCTTCTGTTTTCACGGAGTATTTTATTCCCCGTCGCACGCTTATGTGCGCACACGGACCGCCATTATCGGGGCCATCGATCTTCATGCTCCGTAAAATTGTTGAAAATCATCACGAAATACCAACAATAAGATTATCGGGAGGTTTAATATTGTTCCGCTTTATTTTCTGTTCACGATAACGTTTTATTCGTCGATATGCAAATTCGACGAAACTTTTGTTGTACCTGTGCATAAGGTGTCGCAGAAATGTTTATACAAATTATTGAAATGATTGTAGTGAGGAGTGCTTTGGAAAACACTTCAAGCGTGACATAAAAAATTACGTTTGTACAGTCGTCCTCCTAATTTCAAAAATTATAAAATAGAAAATCTCGCATCAGCCATTTCGACTGAACGACTGGTTCCAATATTAATACAGCTACTTCTAGCGCAATACGCCCGACTCAACTTACCAGAAAATCCTCGATCAATAATTCAATTTATTCGCCACGGAAATTCCGCGCGAACGCTTCTCGCGAAAAATCTTCGCGACAGATTTACGAGCGAAGTCCCGTATAAATCGAGCGAACAGTAAGCCGGGAAGAAAAGATTGAATAAATAATATATTAAACTTGCTGAAAGTCTTCGAGAAATGTAGCATCGGTGACGTGTTTATCGAGCACTCGTTCAGATTAAGTCAACAGACTGGGTCGTTGCGGAGCAGACACGGATTAATTTGGCGAAGTTCGTTAACGAGACGCACTGATTACCGAGATACATATCGGGCTCGGAAGAAGAAAATATCGCCGGGAAGGAACCAAGTGGACGCTTAAAAATTCAAATGATCTCGACTGATTCACGCAATCCTCGGGAACGCAACTTGCTCGGATATTTGCTTCATTAGCGTCCCCCCAGTGTCATCGACAGCAATGGATTTGCATTTCATCTTTATTATGCAACAATTATTGTTGTATCATATTTTTTAATGAAAATGTCAGTTCAAATATCGACAATTTCTTTAAAGTGCATGCCACTGAATATTTCAGCCGGATCTGTGCTGTTTCTTAAATCCTGTGGTTCTACTGTTTCTTATTCGTGAATATCTTAGACAAAAATGAACGATGGATGGCGAAAGTAGAGGTTTCACGCTTTAAAATCAGTCGAAAGTTATTATTGTATTATATTTTTTAATGAAAATGTCATAGTTCAAATATCGACAATTGCTCTAGAATAGAAATCGAAATATTTTTTGGATCCAGCGCATGCCAACGAATATTTCAGCCAGGTCTGTGCTGTTTCTTAGATCCTGTGGTTTTAATATTTTTTATTCGCCAATACCTTAGACAAAAAAAATTGTCATGCACTAAAAAGTATGAAATAATT
This sequence comes from Lasioglossum pauxillum, assembly GCA_933228785.1. NCBI lineage: Eukaryota > Metazoa > Arthropoda > Insecta > Hymenoptera > Halictidae > Lasioglossum > Lasioglossum pauxillum. The sequence continues at coordinate 13,319,835 of OW121706.1, read as the reverse complement.
TCCATTTAATTTATGTGAATAGACACGAACTTAAATACAATACGAGACAATAGAAATTACGAAAATCCTTAAATTCTTCTACATGCTTTCACATATTAATGTTTCTTCTCTTCCCACCTACTGATTTCCAAGTTCACCATATACCAATGAAGTCATAATCAGCAACATCTGTCATTTGGAAAATTTTCAAGTTTGCACTGCCTCCGAGAAGATTGTATTGTATTTCAGTTCGTGTGTATTCACATAAATTAAATAGAAATTATTTCATACTTTTTAGTGCGTTTTTTCGAAGTCGGTTTAATTTGTCTCTATAAAAATGTTATTTATTTCACACTTTTTAGTGGAACGAGCAGAATTTGTAGAACACCGTAGGATGGTTTTTTCGGTCCCATTGGTTATTTACAATAAAAACCGCAAAGAATGAAAAAATGCAAAATTTGTTTTCAAGGGACCAATCGGGAGACATACTCTACAAAGTCCAGAAGGTTTCGTCCTGATTTGTCCATTCATCTCGGAGTAATCGGTGACCATACGTGAAATAATTAATTTTTCGCAAGACACGGATTAATTTGGCGAAGTTCATTAACGAGACGCACTGATTACCCAGATTCATATCGGGCTCGGAAGAAAAAAATATCGCCGGGAAGGAAGCAAGTAGACGCTTAAAAATTCAAATGATCTCGACTGATTCACGCACACCTCGGGAACGCAACTTGCTCGGATATTTGCTTCATTAGCGTCCCCCGAGTGTCGTCGACTGCAATGGATTTGCATTTCATTAAGCTCGCAAGAAGTTCAATTGCTAATTCGCAATATGTATTTTGCTTCCGTATCGTCCCTTCGCCCGGTGTGTTTGCGTTTCAATGAACTGAGGTGGTTAAACAAGATGTTGGAACGTGTTGCTTCTTTGCTTTTTCCGTTCTTCGTCGTTTAGCGTCGTTAACGAGTTTCTTCCTTAGGCGAGTGGAAAATTTATTTACCGGAAAAAGTGCGTTGGGAAACAACTTTTCCGTGCAGGCTGACTGGACCTCCAAATGTAAACATGTTAAATGCTGTACGTACGATGGCTGCTTCAACAAACGAGCAACATTTTCCTGCATGTTGTACGAACGACATTTATACTTAAACTTTGCCAAGAAGAGAAACTTCAATTCCGCAAACGCCAGGACAAAACTGCACACTTCTGTGCAGCACAGAAAAATGATTAATCGACAGTGTCAAAATCAGCGAACCCTTCCAAACTGCAGTAAACACGTCCTCCGAAGACGCCGAAGTTACGATAAAAGCAAAAGTAGTTTCCACTGCAAGTTGTTTGCTGGGGAGTCGAGAGGGCTGTTTCAATTTAGCAATTCAGCAAACTGAAAGCGGACATTTCGGCCCCGCAACAGGAAAAAGTGAGTAATTGACAGTGAACTGCGACGGCCGACGGGACACGCTAGTTTGTCAAGGTATAGTTGATTGGTTGAATAGCCGCGGCAGAACGCGGGGACGACGCGACGGGAACTTTCGTGATTGTTTATCGCAGACAGCCGTCTAATGACACGCGGCTCGCAATAGACGAGAAGTTAAGAAGTTTCCTCGGAGTTCATAAGTTTTCCTATCAGCGCAGCAGCGGGACGTTCTTCGGCCGTGCGACAGTTGTTCCCTGGAAAAGTTGCGTGGAAGGACGTGCGTTCTGTAAGTCGATAGATCTCAATTTGATCGTTGGGGGTTTCGGTGGTTCGCTGGGGTTGAGAGAAATTGATGATCGGGGGGAGGTGTCGAATGCTTTTCTGAAATTCTTTGCACCCTTGACCAGCTTCATCAATCTCTTGGACTTTAACACTGCCGTGTTTATCGCCAGAGCCATCTTGTAAATAACTTTTTAACAAACATCCAAACGTTTTTGGTTCCGCCATGTATCTTTCTTGTGTTAATCCTTTCACATGTTGCTTTAGAGGAGAATGATTAGCATTTACTTTGATCTTACACTAATTTTGACTTCGAATTTTGAATTCGTACCCATTCGTGCGTCGAATTCCATCGGCGCACTTCGTAGATTTTCACCGGAATGTTGCGATGTCTCGCATCTCGCGAAATAAATTCCTGGAAATATGTCTCTTCGGTCTCTTGCGAAAGATCGATCGTGAGCATTTACGTACAAAGGGAATTTTGTTACAGGTCAGTGACCGAATGTCCGGCGTACTTACATTTATTTCACTGTTCCCTGTCCAATAGTTCGTGCAGAAATCTGTTTCCCTTTCCACCGTCGTTTCCACTTTGTTTATTCTTCTTTGAAAGCACCTGCGTTTGTCGTTTCTTGGCAAAAAATAACTGACCCGGTTCATTGGCAAGTATCGGGGTGCTGGCGTGGTCGAATAAAGCCTTTATTTACGGATCAGTTGGCAAACTGAATTACTATGTATACATTCTTCGCTATCCCTTATAAATCAGTATTATTTCGAGTAAAATAATGCGTCAATGAACAATAGAACGATTATCACTGTTAGTTGTTTAACACTGAACCTGCCGATCCTTAAAAGTAACTGATAAATGTTCCCTTATATAAATGACAAGATTGATTTTATTTAGACTTTGTACGTCTCCTATTGTAATACGTGATCTACTAAAGATATTTATACAATCAATTCTTATAAAATCATTTTTATTATTTCAATCATTGTAAAATAATAAATCTGTTAGTGTCGATCATTTTAGTTTGAATTGTTCAACACTTATTCCATTCGACAATGTATACAATAAATGCCTTCATCTATAATAAACATAAACATTTTTCATTTACTTGATGGATAGATGGAAATGAATTCGTAAAATTTCACTTTAATTCTATCAGTGCTTTCCAAAGAGTTACACAATACAAATCCACACGCAAGTAACGTCCAGGTATAAAGAACATGATCGTACGAAATGCAGAAAGCAAGCAAACATACTATGTTGGAATTGGGTCAACATTACATGTGCGGTAGAAAATTGAACAAAACCTCACACACAGACCTTTAAACAACACAATGCATAGTACTGAGAACAATTTCGTGTTTATATCTTTACAACTACATGCAAACCTACCACCACCGGTCAAAATGACAGGTTCCAGATTTTTTATTTTACAATTATTGAAATAATGCCATAAAAAGATAAAAAAATATAAAGAAACTTTTTAAAACCCACGCTTATATTAAAATGCACTAAAAAGGAGAAAATGATATTTTTAGACACCAGTGACTATAAATAAAAGCGTGGAGCGCTAAACTATATCGACGTAATCTTCGTGGGCGTTCCACGCTTCTATTTATAGTCGCTAATGTCTAAAAAAATTACTTTCTCCTTTTTAGTGCAATTTAATATAAGCGGACTAAGCTTCTTCGGTGCGAAGTGGTCCAGTGGAGTGGGGATGAGTCGGAGTGGGAACACCTAGTGGAGTAGGGAGCGTTGGCGTGCGGAGTGGGGATCGCTGAACGCGATGACCTACTACCGAGCGTCGCGCGGCGAGGTGTGACAGTTAATATAAAAATTTTTTTCTCCTAGACGCACATTTTTTTAAAAAATTTGTTTTTTAATATTGCATTGTCATCCAGTTCTGAGCTATGTTTAAAGTTTCAAGTCTCTAGCTCATCGGGAAGTGGTTTAAAATTCGATTACAAGATTTGGCTGTATAGATATCTTTAGTAGAGCACGTATTACAATCTCGTCATTTTTATAAGGGAACATATGTACCAGTTACTTTCCAGACTCGGTAGGTTTAGCGTTAATATAAACGTGTGGATATAGGCGAACGGAGGACATCGACTTCTGCGGCACATCTCAAGGTCGTAAAATCGATGAGAACCTTGCTCTACATAATCGGGGATATACATAATCCTCGGTTTCGCGAGAAGAAAAACGAATTAACGCGGACAAAGTGTACTTGTCCGTAGAGGTAGCAACGTGTTACGTGGTTTCGATTACTTATTCATGAACGCGTGTCCCTAATCGAGTCGGGGGAGCCGCAGCCGATATTAACTCGAGCCAGAAATCAGCCCCGGCTGCCTTCGAGTCAGCTAATTAATATTCACTTTAGCGGGAATTAGCGCGTGGCGCCGTAATTGATGACTTAACCGAGGCCAATGCTCGAAAGTTAAGTCGAAACTCGATCCGCTAAGCTCTCCTCCGGTTTCTTCGTTTAATTTTGGATTCAGCATTCACCTTGACTCGGTAACACGATGGCAGCCGCCGAGTCTTCTAGTTTCATCCTTTGTCTTAACCCTCGGAAGACAACCGAAGCTAAGAAGCTTATTTCACCGAGCATGATCTCGCTCGATTCCTACGCTCCCTCGGGACATATCTCGGGTAAGGAGAGAGAGAGAACAAAAAAGGTCGCTATCAATCGCGAAGATAGAGAGGCGTCGATAAATAGTTACGAGTAAACAACCTAATCCTGGAAGGATTATGCGAACAAGATTAGAAAGTTTATCTGTAAGTACGTGCGATTTAGCGATGACTATTTGCAACTCACGCAGCTGATTATACACTTTACAGGTTAGGTTCTCCAATTTTATGAACAAACACCTAACCGAAAGGTTCCTTGGAAAATCATGTTTTTTTGCACTTATTTACAATTAATCTGGGATCCATTCTGCAGTGCAGGTGCAGGTCGAGACGCGACTCTATATTAATATTAATTCAATGAAAAGTAATACGCATGTACAGTATTAATTACTCGTTGAATATTCATTGTAACAAGTATGAATAAATAATTAGGGTTTCGATGGAGCTTAATGCGTGTGCTCTATGAACGGACGGACGTGAGTGATCAACGCAATTATGTTTTAAAATTGAACAATCATTATCACGAGCCTGTAAAAGCAGTTTACTTTCCAATTTCGGAATAATTACCTAGAGCAGCGGAAAAAGTAATTTGCATTTTAATTGACACTTGCTGTTCTGATATTCCCGTCATATTGGACTAGTTTCCTCTTACTTATTGTCACTTTGGCTCACGTTTCGTGGAAATCTGTGAACTGGTTTCCTGTTCACCGAGCTGACGTTAAATGAAGTCTAGTTACAGTGAAGCCTTAATCTAAGAAAGAACCTTGGGTCCGTGCTGTTTCTTAGATCCTGTGGTTCTTATTCGTGAATATCTTAGACAAAAATGAACGATGGATGGCGAAAGTAGAGGTTTCACGCTTTAAAATCAGTCGATAATTATTGTTGTATTATATTTTTTAATGAAAATGTCATAGTTCAAATATCGACAATTTCTCGAGAATGGAAATCGAAATATTTTTCGGATCCAGTGCATGCGACCAAATATTCTACTGTTTCTTATTCATGAATATCTTTTGTTAGACAAAAATGAATGATGAATGGTGCACGTAGGGGATTCAAGCTTTAAAATCAGTCGATAATCATTGCTGTATTATATTTTTTAATGAAAATGTCATAGGTCAAATATCGACAATTTCTCTAGAATGGAAATCGAAATACTTTTTGGATCCAGCGCATGCGACCGAATATTTCAGCCGGGTCCGTGCTGTTTCTTAGATCGTGTAGTTCTAATATTTTTTATTCGTGAATATCTTAGACAAAAATGAACGATAGTTGGCGAAAGCAGAGGTTTCGAGCTTTAAAATCAGTCGAGAATTATTATTGCATCTTTTAATAAAAATATTGTAGTTCAAATATCCACAATTTCTCGGGAAATTTAATATAATATTTTTTGGATCCAACGAATATTTCAACCAGGTCGCCTATTACATCGGTATCATGATCACAATCTAGACCAGTGTCTCCAGCAGGTATCTAGCCCGCTGCTGGTGCAATTCCAATGGATTAGAGGCGAGCGAAATTCTGCAGTCGTCGCCGCGCGGAACGTCGACCATCCTCGGCAAACGATTTAATTACGACAGCGCCCTCGGACAGTGGTACACTAAATCGTCCTCGAGCATGAACAGGATCCGAATTAGCGGCACCGTCTCCGCTGTCAAAATTCCAAAGCTTTTGTTGGCCCGGCGACAGCGCGGAGGCTGCCGCGAAATTCCATGCGGAACGACTCCGTAATGAGCGCGAACGCTGAACAATAATGGCTCTAATGAGCGGGCCGCGCCGCCATTTTGGCTTTGTTCTAAAAACGCTACCGGCACCGTCAATGGCTAAATTATTTCACTTTGTCGTTTTTCGACGTTTATCCCCGCCGCTGCCCACCTTGTCGCCAACTGTTCGATGGATGCGTAGACTTTAAAGCTGCTTTTCGTTTTTCTCACTCCGTTTCTCATTGTTTGAACAAGTTCTATTCGCTTCCGGAATTTTTCTCTTGGACTCTGACTGCGTTTATGATGTCTATTTTTTATTCCACGGTTTGGAAAATGTATTTTTGGAATACCATTTTAATGAGAGAGCTCTGTGAAATTTTGAGGATTTATTTTCCTGCATTTACGCTGCGTCCGAGAGTTTTTGCACGTCACTGTGGAAGTACATCGTTATTTTTAAAATAATTTATATTAATATTATTTTGTATTTATATTAACATTCACGGTTCCTAGAATTGTTTGCAGATCGACGTTTTAATGAAATATCGAATTTCCATTCAAGATAAATAGGAAACAGGAAGTGGGTCATTTCAGCACAAGCGATTATTAAAGATTAAAAACATTTAAATAATCGTTGAATAAAAGTATTTACATCGTTCATATTTTTACATCGTGCAGAAGGAACGAATTTTTTTTCTAATCATTATTTTTCGCGGCATTGTTTCCCCCGACTTTTCCAGGTAGAAGTGAGTAATGAAAACAATTGATTTCCCGGCGAGATGGTTCGCTAGCTTTTGTGATAATGGTTCGAGACCTTGGTGTTTCAGCGAATCAGCAATTTTAAAGTCCAATAGGTCACGAGCTTGACGGCTCTGTATTTTGCACTTCGGTACATTGGTGTTTCAGTAATTCGGTACTTGAACGCGACCGTGCCTTTAGGTTAGTAGGTTACTGCTTCACTATGTTTAAAATTTGATGTTTTGCGTTGCACGTTCTATAATTACTGTTCTTTCATTTTCCAATCTCGAACCGTCGACTTCCCTCCGACATTTAATAATTTGTTGACAACATTCCGTAATTCACCATGCCATTGAGCTTTCATAGTTTATTTCAGTATTTATAGTTATCAGTATAAAGATAGTCCAATCCCGATGGCGAGCACCCCACGCTTCCCCCACCACCCAGTCATGTGACAGAGAGAAAGAAGGTAACTGTATTCCCTCAATTTTCCTAGGATCAATCGACGCAGGAAATGTTTATATATGCACAAATGATTTCGGCGCTACCGGTTCGATCAAGGAATACTAGAAATTAGCAATTTTGCAGAATTATAATTTCGACGTTTCGGTTCGGCTTTGAACCATCTTCAGGAAAAGTCCGCGTCTGTGAAATAGACACTGTTATTCATTAAAACAGAAACAATTTGGAAATGTTTATTTTGGATAAAAGCAATTTTCAAAAATTCACAGAATGACGATTGATTTTAATATTTTCGAACGATCTCTCTTCAAAATTCATAATGTACTCTCTTCGAATTTCGCTGCTTTCGAGTTTCAATACGAAAAAATTGCTTTTAAACGATCATACTTTTTCAACGTTCTTAATTTGCTACATCTGGGCTTTGAGCTTTCGAGATTCACCATTTGTTTATGTTCGAACTGTATCTACCTTGTAGATTTATGCATAATTTTCTTTCATCGACCCATAAAACTTCTTTGTGTTCAGTCACGTCGTCGCATGCAACATGTACGCTCAACAAACTCTCATCATTTTGGTATTTAGCAACTTAAGCCTTCGGTATCGCGAAATGTTAACGCTTTTGAACTTCCATGCTTTATTATTTCAGTGCGCATATGGGAATAGTTTGCCAACGCTGCGAGTAGTTTGCGGGCAGCAAATAAATTCGCGATGCCAAAAGGTGTAGACCGCAAGTGTCGAATTTGAGTAGAGCTTGCCAGAGAATTTCAGCAATATTGTTTGATACAAAACAATTTCACGATAATGTGCTATAAATCATTATAAGAGAATATGCATTGTTACCTTGAAAATAAAGGTTGGTAATAAAGACTCGAATTAATAATAACGAAAAAACTGTGTTGTAAACATTTATTTCTTCATAGGAAATATTTATTTTATCATCTACTCTTCTAAAAAAATTTCTTTACCTTGTTAAACATTTTATTGTAAAAATATAATAAGCCTAAATTGTTTTGTTACTATCAACCCGGTTGTATTGTATACTATACATTTTTTATCATCAGAACAAAATTTATAATTCGACTATAAGGAAAGAAAACTATCAGGAAAGAGAAAATAGAAATAGAAATTAAATTCCTTCATTAATGATTTTAGTAGATTGAAAAACATGTCGATCTAATTTTAATGTTGCTTTGAAATACTTAATGCATAAAATCTGCAGTCTACTGCAGAGTTGTTGCAGCTTGGACAACGAGAAACTATTTTTAGATGATTATTTTAATACTGAAGAGTCATTGATCGTCCTCGAAAACGATAGTTCAGGAATCACCCATTCATCAACAAGATATATTTTTAAAGTTTCGATGCCAGCCGTTTTGGCGAACCGTCGCGTCGGTTGTGTAGGATATCAAACTAACCAGCAATATTGGAGTTGTAACGCAACTCCGATATTAGCTTGTGCCCGTCATCATTTAATAATTACATAATAAGGCAGGCTCGATATTAGAAAATATGAGGGGCGTATTAACAACGGCGGGCTGCAGTTTCATCCTCAATTTACTTACACTTGAGCATCGTTGCCTGGCCGAATGATTGATCGAGAGCGAACAGCAAACATCATGCAAATTTTGCCCGGGATGAAAACCCAGTGTGCTCTGAAATAGAACTGTTACCACAGACAACAAATTCTCCATTATGCTTCATTTATCTCATTACATAGTGAAATCTAGAAATTAACGATGTTCATTCAATATTACAATCAATTCCAAAAGGGTAGTCATCCAATTATGTAAGAAATAACAGTCAGTTAATAACACTATGAGGACTGAAAAAGAAATAGAACTGATAAAGAATACATTAAGAATCGTCTCCCCACTCTACCTTCCCCTTCTACGACGCTCTTCGGTCACGTGAATGCTCCAAAACTGGCAGAGGGGGGTAATAACTTTTTCCCCTCCATTCGAGTCAATTCCCCTGATCCGATATGATGTATAACCATTCTTAAAAGTATCAATATTCTCTGTTCTCGCAATAGCAAAAATATAGCAGCGCAAAATTATCCAGGAACACTCGTGGTCCGTTTATTATACATTTCCGTTCTCCGTCCGCCATTTTCGCCATCCCCAGTCAAACTCCAGGAAGGTACACAGAAATTCCGAAGACCAAACGCGCTTCGGGAAAACTCGCGGCGACAGAGTTCGCAGAATAAAATGTAACCGTTTCGTGGATGTTCCCTCGAACTTTCCACCCTCCCACGACAGTAAATATGGCCAACTTCCGGTACAACGTTTCCGAAGAATAATATCGCGATGCTGCCGCGCCCGGTGTGCAAAAGTTCGCTCGCGAAAATTCTCTGGCTCGGGCAGAGGTTGGACACCGAGCTGGTCGAATGGCTCCCAGCAAAAACACGAAATATCGGCCCCCCTCTGTCCTGAGTAATCGCATAGTTCGCGAACTTCGATACGGCAGCTTGATACGAGCAAATATTTTCTGCGACGATAAATTCTCGATTTATCCGGATCCAGTTCGGCCGAGATAGAAAACCTTCCCCGGCGCGTTATTGCTTTAGGCTGCTGTGGTGATAGCGAACGCGTTTCCTGCCGAATATGTTCAGTGAACTGATCATTCTACTAATTTGACACACGATTATTACACTGGGTTGTGACGAACTGTATATTGGTGATCGAGACCGTAAGATGTACAGTTTCATGCAGGATAACGATTGTCTGCATCGATTGCGAAGTACTGAACCTATTTTTTAATTATTTCAAATGTTCTCGCTGCTTTGTACTTTTTAATTCAATTAACGGCTGCTCTTTACTTTATCGGACTCGAAATTCGTGCCTTTCTTCTATAAATTACCCGGGGCGGCTGCAGATCGAAGTTTTGATCCTGTAGGATCAATGGTTTAGGAGTTATGCTTGCTTAAAGTTGAGCAATCTGCAGTGTTTTTGACAGGTAAGGGCGCCGTCATATTGGTAGTGACGACCGCGAGCCGCTTACCGAGTAGAACCGCCGGTCTCGCCACCCCCGCCCGACCTAATCACCAACCAATTCGGTAAGCAGCGCGCGACCGTCACTATCAATATGGCCGCGCCCTTACCTGTCAAAAACACTGGGGATTGCTCAACTTTAAGCAAGCACAACTCCTGAACCATTGATCCTACAGGATCGAAACTTCGATCTGCAGCCGCCCGGGCACAAATCTACTGGATTACATACCAAATACATCATAATTTATAGGGGAAAGGCACAAATTTTGAGCCCGGTTAAGTAAAGTTTACCCCAATTAACTCTTAGCACACTTATAAAGGCAAACTACATTAAATTTGCAATAATCGCAAACTGAAAATATTAGAAACCTAGTGTTAATATCTGGAAAACGTGTTCGTTGATTTAAAATCGAAGTGTCTTTACTTATAAAATATTTTATAATATTCTTAATAATGATCCACCATAGATTTGAGATTGAATTCTTATCTAAGACGATTTGATTAAAATTAAGAGGATTAGATTCCTTAAAAGCTTGCTCTTTACAACAATCTGAAGTTTCACATACGATTTTATTTTAGTCATTTATTTATGCACTGTGATGATTTGGCAGGATCATTTTTTGAAGAATTTATTTATTTAGTTCTGACATATTCGTTCGGTTTGTACAAAAAGCATTCGCTGTAGCCCTACCGAAACTGGTTTCGTAACGTGCACCTTGATGCAGAAACGGGGCTCACGTTATTGGAAACACGGATCGCGGACGCGTTCCCTGGTAGTTTAATTGTCCGGTTTTTGAGGAGACAGGGGGGCGATGCGACCTGTATCATCCCGTGTTGTCCACCCACGAGAATTTCGACGATCCAAACTGCAGAGTTCATTTATCTCAATCCTTTGGAATCCTATCTTGTGAATGTCGAGCCTTGTGTCATGCGAATAATCGCGAGTTTTAAACTGCAGACATTTACACGATATCCAATTGTTATGGAATTCAGCGTTTTTTATCCGAGAAACTATGAGACTCGAAAAATCTATATTTCGGAGTGCACCTTATAATTGTTCTATTCGGAAACATTTCTTAATTATGAAATTGCAGCTGATTTTCAATGACTTTGAACAATTTTTCGCAATTATCTCGTAAACTACAGCCGACTGACAGAAACTCTAAAGGGAAATGTTGTTCAAAATGATGACCTTACCAATATACCAGATAATTGCACAAGTTCGTGCCGATTTGAAAATAAAAAAATTCAGTGATTAAATTTTGAAGAATACAACTTTATTAGCCCTTTGCACTCTGTATTATTTTTCACAATTTTGTTGCTAACAGCTCTCTACTATTTTAAGCGTTTTATTTGAAATTTACTTCAAAGGTGTGTTCCTTGACTGCTACTTATTTTAAACAATTTTGTTCACAATTCTGTTGCAATTTATATTTGTGGAACTTATATTTTTTTTTAACTAAAAAATAAGAAATTAAAAATCCGTTTCATTTACATTTTCCTTTCTCTGATGTTGAGTCACACTCGACAAAGCAGTGCAAATGGTTAATCAATTATAAAAAAAAATACAATTAGAAAAGAATGGTTACTGTATAATTTTTTTACACTCTGCCGTGCAGTACAGTTTGCGACATCCATAAAAATCGGACACGAACTTATGCAATTATTATTTTCTACAAGTTCGCCGTAAGGTTTCTTCAAACTGGAAATATCAAAAGGACCTCGCAAGCCAGCTCAAACTATGGCATTTACGCTAAGAACGTAAGCTGTTTTGAATGGTATCGATCGTCTGGAACGTCCGAGTAAGAAGAATGGAAAACGGTATATTTCAGGTATCGATTCGCCGAAAATAGCCGTGCTGAAACACACGTCGCTTGATTTACTGTTAAATATGTGATGCAACGATCAGCACCTTGAACTGTGACAATGAACCGCGGCATCTGGTCTCTCTTGGCAGTGACACCGCGGCTTCGTCAAGTGACGCTTAATTGCCGCTCGCCTGCGCATCGTTGCATCGTTGCAGTTATTTATCCGTTCGCGGATCGCCTAGCCGGCATCTTATTTTCGAGGCCAATCGAGAAGCGTTCGCCACGTGCAAGGATTAAAACCGGTTGACATCTTCATGAAATCAATTAAGCCCCAGCGTGACGGCTGAATATTCAACTTGCAGTTGCTGACTAGTCAGGAATAACAATTACGCCGGCGATTGTAATTACGTTGTTTCGATTAACGGTTAGCTATGGACATTATACCGTCTTTTAAGACTTTCCGAACGCTTCGATCCCGATCGTCCTTCTAATTATTTTAATTATACTCGCCGGACGAGTTTTCTTAACCCCTTGCACTGTGCATCGAGCCGCATGCAAAATACGGCGCAAGTCTGATCAGTTATTAATTGGATCACGAGGAATTATGTAAAAGTTGTATAGAACATAATATCGAAGGATGTTACGTTCTCCTTTTGCAACGCCGTGCGGAGATTATACCATCCCTGGCAGAAAATATTCGATCAAATTGGCGGACATGATTGTTGAAATTATTTGAACGTGTATTAAACATGAATGATAGTACTGTAGATGAATATGGTGTAAGAGCAGGTAATGATACTTTTGAAAATAATTAACCCTTAGCACTCGAGTGGTGACTCCGAGTCATCGCTAGACTGCGAATCATTATGCAAAATTAAAATTGTCTGCATCGATTGCAAGAAATAGAAACTGAATTGAACGTTAGTCCTTCCCGTAATTATTTTAATAGAGGAGGAATTATATTGAGACATCTTCAATTTGACAAATCTTCAACAATTCTTAATCTTATATATTCAATTTTGCTATAAATGCACAAAAATCCGCAGTCTAGTTCTCACTAGAAATTACTGTACCATTATACAAAATATTGTTTACATTATTCAGTACGTTGGCGTCTAATCAATTACTAAACATTTAAGTATTGTATGAGATATTATATCAATTTCCTATGCATGAAATTAAAAAAATCATATAGAGTAGAATTCTACTCTATCTAGAAATGTTTAATTTTCGAATTAAAATAGCCCCGACTGCAAAGGATTAACAAATGGCGAATAGTTTTGTCTTTTATCAATATTAAATTTCATGTACTCAATTTTGCTCTGAATGCATAAAGATCCGCAGTCTAATCATCACTCAAAATTGCTGTACCATTATTCAAAATATTGTTTATATTATTCAGTACGTTGGCGTCTAATCAATTACTAAACATTTAAGTATTGTATGAGGTATTATATCAAATTCATCTCCATGAAATGGAAAAAATCATATAGAGTGAAATTAGAAATGTTTAATTTTCGATTTAAAATAGTCCCGACTGCCAAAGGTTAACAAAATGGCGAATAGTTTTGTCTTTTATCAACGGTGGCCCTGCACGATTTGGAACGCGACGAAGTGTGAAGCTTGTCAGCGCATTAATGGCTAACAAAGAACATCCTGGTCTCACGATGATACGAACCTACCTTTTAATTTAGGTGGGTGGGTTCGTGGGAATGGTCCGCAACCTTGCGGTCGGCAATTAAGTACTCCTGAGATCGAAATTAACGGTCGTACGACAGAAAATGGCGCGAGCCCGCTACGACCATCGCGGCTAGACCGACACCGTGTAACGGTTCCGTGGTAAATGAGCTGGGAGTAAGCGTTTAATTGAACACCAATTAATTCCTCATGTGGTTAAACGAGTTTTGCTCGATCGTCTTTGTTCAATTACCCCGTCACACTAAATAAAATACTGTCTTTACGACATTACGACAAGCTAAACAATTCCGCGAAAATGGGAAATCAGTAATGAATAGATTGCGAATCTTTATGCAAAATAAAAATGTTCTGCATTTATTGTGGGAAGCAGGAATAAAATAAAAATTGATTTCATTCCTTAATGACCTCGTTACGTTAAAAACAACATATTACAGTATTCTTAAATTTATCTAATCTTTTACAGTTTTATATTCCACCCAGCCAATTTCTTCATAAATGCATGAAGTTCCACATTCTAATAATAAATAATATCTTGTGTTTCATCTTCTCCTTCGGTATTTTCATAAACAATGATAAATAGACTGCGGATCTTTATACAAAATAAAAATATTCTGCATTGATCGTGAGATGCAGGGGATAACATAAAAATTTATTTCATCCCTTAACGACTTTGTTGTATTAAAAACAATATTACAACATTCTTGAATTTTTGAAATCTTTTACTGTTTTATGTAATATTTCGCCCAACCAATTTCTTCATAAATGCATAAAGATCCGCAGTCTAGCGACCAATTACTTTTTAAAATCCTAATGTCCAGATTTAGGTCCACCCAGAGTCGCCAGATGGGGGGAATACGTTAGCCCCTCTCTGCCAGTTCAAGATGAGTCATCTAACATTGTGACACATGCACGACAGAGAGTGGGGGACAAGCCTTAATCTGACGACTCTGGATTCACCGCAACTGCAAAAATAATAATAAATATATAAAAAAATAATAATTCTTCAGGATTACGTTAATGTTACTACTTGTCGAAAAATGTTTCAACTAGTCTTGTTCTTTTGTACACTATGTTAAAGGTGTTCGTAACTTACATAATAATGCATATTCCGCATTACATGTAATAGACAAGACGATACTACATTAACCCTTTGGGGACGAATATCGTCACTAGAGGTGTGCGAGAACCCGAAATATCGGGTCGGGACGGGAACACGAAATTTTTTCGGGATTCTCGAATTTATCGGGATTCCCGAAAATTTCGAGAACCTAGTAATCATTTATATTCGTTTTAATGAATACATTCATAGTTTCGGATTTTTTATTCTAGATGTTTTCGAGATTGAAAGAATGTTGTCCATCACGAATTCTTTTCAAGAGTGTCTTATGTCATATTCTCGAAATTTTCGGGAACCCGATCCGTCCCGACTCGACCTCTTCTCGACTCGTCCCGACCATCGGGTTCCCGATATTTCGGGTTCTCGCACACCCCTAGTCGTCACATTGACGGGATCGAGACTATGCTATTTTTCTATCGTTCAATTCCTGAAGTTGTAGATAAATAATGTAATCCCGTATTTTTCCCAGCACTGAAAACTTTAATACATGATCTGCTTCTCCAAGTAATATTTTAAATAAATTTTTATCCGCAAAGGGTTAAATTTATTAAGTGAAGATATAAATGTCTACGTAACTTGTATTTCATGTAATGGATTTGGAAAATATTCATTTTGTAAAAAAGTGATTTTGGAATAAAATGAATATTTCTGTGTGTGTGTGTGTGTAGATCGATATGAGAACGTGTTCGTCGGACATTAGTGAATGGTTAGGGGTTATTAAATTAAATTGGGATTGAGTGGGTGGAAATGTTAGTTTGAAGGACGAAGGATACCGTCAACTGAGGTTTCCGTGAAATTTACAAG
This sequence comes from Lasioglossum pauxillum, assembly GCA_933228785.1. NCBI lineage: Eukaryota > Metazoa > Arthropoda > Insecta > Hymenoptera > Halictidae > Lasioglossum > Lasioglossum pauxillum. Next base: position 13,304,213 of record OW121706.1, on the reverse strand, counting down.
CCGGTCGACGAGTTGAACATGCAGAGGCAAGGGTTCGTGGAAGCGACGAGGGTTTTCTATTTCCTCAGACGATGCAATTGGGAATTTCGTAATTGAAGGCGAGCACGGCACTCGGTTTTAGAATGTCCGAGTGTTTCCGTAAATAATGCGGCTTGCGGCAGCGGCCAATTACGACACTGACCTTCGATCAAGAGGAACTGTTCGAACGCCATGCCAATTCCTGGCGAAATCGTGTAGCGTCATCGTTTCTTCTTGCACTGATCGCTACGTACAGTGGATCCAGAAAGTATTTCAACACTAAACTTCGAATTCTGGAGAAATCGTCGATATTCAAACTGCGATAATTTCGTGGAAAACTATGGTGCAACAATAAACCCAGCCCCATTTTAAAGTTCGAACCTTCTACTTTCCCTGAGCCTCATTCATATTTACAAAAGACAATCTGCAAGCTGGTGTCAAGTGGAAAACTGATGACACGTTTTCTCTCAAAATTGTTACCGATTCATGTGTCTCCAAAAACTTTCAAAAATTTTTCTCGTACGTAAAACTACCATAGATTTAAAGACCGAAACTTCCATTTTACATCGACACCCTAAAAATTGACGTACGATTTTTTCAAGTCATTTTATTAATGTTTAAATTACCGTGACAGAAGGTACACCATGAGGGGTTCACACCATCGAACTTCGTCCTCGTTTTTGTTCCATAAAACGGCGAAAAAAAATCGTACATCAATTTTTGAACTATCGTTGTAAAAGGAAGGTTTCATTCTTTAAATCTGTGAAAGATTCATTAACGAAGCAAATTTTATAATATTTTCACAGAAATTTCAACTCATAACATTTTTGAGAAAAATAAATAATGGCGTGCAAAAGTAGAATGTTCAAGCTTTAAAATGCGTCTAAGTTTATTGCTGCACGATTGTTTCTCACGAAATTATAACAATTTAAATATCGTGCGAATTCTCGGAAACCAGAAATTGTATGTTCAAATACTTTCTAGATCCACTGTAGTTCTCCGCTCGATCGATTAATCTGACGCGTGCAAGGTGTGCGAAAATTGCTCCTCCCACGGAAGATGACTCTGCACTTCTCTAGGTATCTTAACACATATCTACCTGGCATTTTTTCTCTGCTCATCCTTTTGTTCCTCCTCATATTTTCAAATATGTGACGTGCGATTTCATCTTTTGGTCACGTTCATGGATCATTTTAATTCATTTCGATTCAAAGAAATTAGTAATCTAAAGAAACTACAACTAGTTACCGGCAGTTACTACAAACTACTATTATTAGTTCTATTTGTATGACTAGTGGGGAGACAGGCTGGTTGATTGTGAGGACAGAAGAAGAAATTGGACAGGCGGCCTGGTCTAAATACTATTTAAAAAGGTATTGCAAAACATACACAATATTTTCGTAGACCCTTTCTGTCAAAACTGCTCAGGTAAATTCCTCAGTCGTTTTAGAATCGAGAAATGGAAATTACCTCTTCGGTACACGTAAATTCATCTCACGAAGGAAACTCGAATATCGAACGCCGAGATGGAAACACGCCAGGTAAACTTTCAGTTTAAAGACAAACGTTCGCTGATCCAGAGGTGCAGATGCAATCTCGGCAACGGTGATGGATTATTTATTACACCCTGTACGATTCGGGGTGGAGCGAGAAAAGCCACGACGGTTAAGGAAACCAGGGGCGTTCATCGAGGCCCATAAATCCCGTTTAAGGGACGCCGCGCGTCGACTTCTCCCCGTGATCTTCTCGTACAACATCTTGGAAGTTGTCGGGCTCCGGAATCCGATGTCCTTGACTGTTATCAAGAAGACAAGGACAGGGAAAGCCTCTCAGGAGTCTGACGGGCTTCTACAAGACGCGGCGATGTGGCCGCGATAACGAAAAAAGAGGGTGCCGTTTTGCGGCGAATTTTGGTACACCGGTCTTAACAGAATTTACAGCTGTTGTTCGGGAAAGATCCCTCGGCTTCTTCGTTGGATATAGAACCGTTCGAACGGAGATTATTTTGTTTAACCAACTCAAACTTTCACGTTAGTCTTCATTATGTAGATCCACCCCGTTCACTTCCATGTCTTTCAATTACAGGTTATCATTAGACTGCGTATCTTTGTGCATTTATAGGAAAATTGAGTAGCTGGAATTCAATATTGTTGGAAAATTTGCCAAATTGAAGATGTCCATAGACGATTTCTCCTCTATTTCAATCATTAAGGGGAGAAATTATATTGAATTTATAACAGTTTCTATTTCTTTCTTCATTTTGCATCAAGATCCGTAATCTAGTTATCATAATCTGATTAATACCTACAATGAAACACAGGATAAAATCAATCTCCAATAATCTCAGGAATTACGTATAAAAAAACATCCCTTGTATCAATCTACATTTTCGCGTAAACTCTGTACCGCTGCTCAACTACAGAGCACGCGTATGAATTTTGAAATACGAAAGAGGAGATAAAATAAATAGAACTAAACCTCTATTATCTCAGAAACAAAACCTGGCACAGAAAGGTAGCCTGTACCTCCAATTTATATATTTTCATGTACATCCACTGCTTTCTCTTCTCTAGCTCTCAGTGTCGGGTATAACGAATATAATCGTGCTGGGTCGAACAAGAGAGAAAATGAATTGCGGAACTAACCATAGAATTATCCCAACAATTTTCGTTAATTTATATTCTCATGAGAGTAGATTTTTTTTCAAGTTTCATTTTATAAATTAAATCAACCGCATTATTCATGAATTTCGTATGTTTCAAGAGTACAGAGTACAGAGGTCGAAATTGAACTGTGAAAAGCCGGCTCCCAGAAACAAAAGCGTTCTATAAATAAATGTTATGTTTTATATTTTCGATTGATCCTTTCCCCCGAGGATCGACCCTTCGTTTTCGAAAATCCTCGGCCGCGGAACAGCCTGTGCAAACACGAAACGTTGGGTCAAAGGGGTGAGATTAAGAAAAGCAATCTTTACGCTCGAAGGGAGGTTGCGAATTCAATATTTGCTGGAAAATGTTCCCTCGCGGGACCAATCGATTCTTCGATAAGACGCCGCGCCGGCCACCGCACCGCGCCGCCGGTGAACACCGTCGGAATAACGATAAGAAACAGGAGAACGCATTACTCTTTTCCCCGTTCGGCACAATGCGGGATTTTTATGTTATGCTTTCGCTCGTATTTCACTGTCGGCGACGATCCGGTTTCCGCCACGCGCAAAAATATTTGTACCGTTTTCCTGCCAAGAGCGCGCCCAATATCTGAATTTCAAATGACCCTCGAATCTACTTGGCAATCGGCCGAGATATGCACGCGCCGCGTGTTCAACTGTGTTCAACGTACGCAGGGGCCGTTTCAGTCGCGGAACGTATGAACTAACCCGTATCGATCACTCCAGCCGAGCCGCGAGCCGCGCTGGAAATTTGGGCCTCCTCGTGTGCAGCGAGCTTCCACCTGTGCAACTTTGTTGAGAACTGTGTCAACGGTCCGCGATAAATCGATGGACGCGCGCCGCCACCCGCCGGCAAAAATATTAATTAGGAATTCGAGACCCGGCGCACCGGCCAGAATCACAAAATGCTCGCCGAAATTGAGTTAACGAACTTAACTGGCCGTTCCAACTACAAACTGTTTCCTAAAGAATCTCATTTTTCTTCATTAAATGGTTAAGGGCTGCTTTTGACACTTTTTTTAAATTTGAATCAAAGTTGAAGAACATTTATCGTGAAAAATTGGGACAAGTCGGAAACATTCTTGTGGGTTTTGTAAGACCACGTGACACTGACAGGGACCAGAAATAACAGTTATTCTAAAATTTTCTACGATAAAAAATATTAATAAAAAGTTGACTATCATTGAAATTTAAGATAATTTACACAAAATATAAAGAAGAAAAATCGAAGAACGAAATGATTAAAAAATATCGATTTTTATACTTTTTGGTTACAAATAACAGTTATTAGTCTTCCAAAAATTGGATCCTCCTCGATAACTGTTATCGATGAAGAAAAGCTGTTTCGATTGCTCAAAACAGTTATCGATGAGAGAAAATTTCGATCGCTCATAACAGTTATCGATGATCGAATTTCTTTTCACTTGTTCATAATAATTATTCATGAGAACATCCATTTTGGTTGCTTATTTAATTATTGAGTTGTCTTCTTCGATTGAAACAAGAGAAAAAATTATAAATTTGAATACTAAAATTATAATCCTTATTTGTAACCAATACAATTTTAGTCGATGAAATACTTGTTATTCTATGACTTTTTTTCTTTTTAGTTATAACTAGACTGCGGAACTTTATGCAAAATAAAAATTTCTTACCGGAATTGCAACAAACTGGAGTGAAATAGAAATTTATTTTCTTCCCTATCATGTTTACTCGGTTGAAAATAATATAATGTTATGTCTAAATTTTCCTAATATTTTTGCTATTTTAAATTACACCTCCTCATTTTTGTCATAAGTGCATAAAATCCGCAGTCTAGTTATAACAGTTATAGTCCCTGGATAGTAAGCATAACACGGAAATTCAAATTGATCGAATAAACATTCAGCAAATTGTAAGTGTTCTATATTCGATTTGTCGCTTCAGTATAAAAACAAAATTGTGCTTAGTATATTACAACCTATATTATATCTCTAATGTTTTACTAATGTTTGGGCTGTTTAACATTGTCCCGAACATTGGAACGTGTCGATAACATTTGCCTTCACGACCATAATCATGTCTTTCCTGTCACGCGGTAATCGCCGAGTCATCCCCGGCACTTTTACCGTGGAAAATAAAGACTGACGGCGAAGGGGACACCAAGGCAGGCTGGAATTCCGTTCCGAAAACGGCCGGGAATTTCCTGTCTCCATTCCTCGGGGCGTCGCGGAATGGATTTATGCGACCGGGGGTGCCAAAATTAGCGGCCGGTACAAAAGCCCGGTCGGTCCCGGACTATCGGAAATGCGAGAAATTCTCATTAAACGGCAAGAGAACCGGCACGAGGCCGGCTCGTCATTGATCTTGCGAGTTCCGCAGATCCGCTGTCCTTGGTCCGGCCCTATCGTCGAGAATTCTACTTATATTCGACGTTCGAGCGCGATTTACATGGCGGCCGCGCTTACGTGACGCGATTCACCGGCAAGGAATTTCCGAATGTGGAATTTTATTCCAGACGACCGGGAAAATAGGCATTTTCTACCGGTAGAAAGAACGCTGCCGGGAAAAGGGTCCCTCCTTTTTACCGTCTTTTCAAATCCCTTTGAACAGACCGTCGAACGTGGCGGATTAGAACGCAGCTGCTACAGACGTTATTTCCATCAATCGATTTCTACGTTAGATACACCTGGATTTGTACTATATTTATTACTAAAAATCGTTTAGACACTGAATTTAATACAACATGCTTTTGGGAATACTTTATGTAAAACAACTGTCCATGATAATTGTAAAAAATTGATCTCCACTGTCTATTTTTAATTATTTCTGTGCGAAACTTTTGTAAACATATTCCTCACATTTTTGTTTAATCCATGATACAATACTGCCTCTCCGAACCGGTGACAACTGATGTCTGCGTCATAAAACGACCGATACACGACACGATCTATTGTACAAATCTGTGAAAGATTCGTCAACGAAGAAAATTTTTTAATATTTTCACAGAAGTTTCAGTTCATAGCATTTTCCAGAAAAATTATTCATTCGTTTCTCATCTGCTGCATGGTATAAACATATCTTGGAAGAAACTAAATAATGGTGTACAAAGAGAGAATCTTCAAGCTTTAAAATGCGTCCGAGTTTATTGCTGCACGATTGTTTTTTACGAAATTATAACAAGTTAAATATCGTCAATTTCTCGAGAACAAGAAAACACGATAAGTGGTTACAACATCGAACTTGGTCCTCGTTTTTGGTCCATAAAACAGTGAATAAATCGTTCGAAGTGGACCATTAGGGACGGCGATCGATCAGGATCGAGCCGCGCGCGGCCAATTCACATAATTCTTATCCGAAATAGCCAGGTTAACTCGCCAATAATCCCGGAGATCCATTTATTTTGCTAGTCGATCGATTAATAAATAGTTCTGTCGATGCACTCCGACGTGGCAGTAGCTAGTAGATATTTAAGCGGGACCGATTCGAGAACATTTTCAAGCTGACGCGCTTGGTATCGGAATTCCATAATTTTCGCGACGGATACGTGATTGGCCAGTTTTGAAACGGAAAGACGAATGCTCCTAGGGACACCGGGTCTCTGCTATCGATTACCGCGAACTTTCCCCGATGGAAATGCAATTAATTTACAAGCGAGAAGCGTGACTCGATTTCCAGCGAGTCTCCGGCAAGAAGACACGCGCACGTGCGTAATTAAATATTTTTCATTCTTCTTTCGCACCGACGCGGCACGTGCGCGCCATTTTCTAAAGGGAACACTGACAAGACCTTTCGAATTGTCCCTCTTTTAAATATACGTAATATCTGGACTGCGCGGATCTTTATGCAAAATAAAAATGTCTCACATTAATTGTGGGAAGCAGGAATAACTCAAAACTGATTCCATCCCTTAACGACTTTGTTATATTAAGAGCAACATTAGAAGATTCTTGAATTTTTTAAATCATTTACTGTCTTATATTTCACTCAATTAATTTCTGCATAATTGCATGAAGATCCGTAGTCTAGTAATATCTCTCCAACTTCCTTTCTTGTAAAACATATATGTACATAGTCCATTTTAAAATCCGAACCAGAATTGCAACAATGGCGGCGCGCCTCGTCACGTGACGAAACTTCACATTGCAGCGTTTTGTGTCAGGGTTGCACTCTCTCGTAATAAGCCTAAGCGTGCCTCTGTGTTTTCGAACAATGTAGCCGAAGGACATACATATATTTTCGTATTGTCTAGATGCACTATCTATTATTTCAAATAAGATCCACAGTGGGTGTACAAAGTATTCATACACCTTTTAAAAACTAATAACTTCTTTAAAAATTATAATTTACAAGGTTGCATGCAAAAATAAAAACGGCATTTTTTACAACTTTTTTATTCGGGCCCTTAATGAAAATTTAAAATATATGTTTTGTGGATTTATGTTATTTATACACATGCTGAAGATTTCATCGAAATCTATTAACATGCACACGAGCTACAAGCGTTTAAAAAATGGTGAAAATCAGTTTTACACGACTTTTGATCAGTTTCTGCTTAAAATCCACAGAATCGTACATCTTTATCACATTTCGGTGAAATTTTCAGCATGTGTATAACTAACGTAGATCTGCAAAACATATATATTTTAAATTTTCATTAAGGGCCCAAATAAAAAAGTTTTAGAAAATGCCTTCTTTACTTTTGCATGTAACCTTGTAAATTATAATTTTTGGAAAATCTTTTTTGCATATAATTTCGTAAACCAATACTTCTAACTGATTATAAAAAATCAGGTCGTTTGGTACAATTATAAAAAAAGTTATTAGTACGAATACTTTGTGCACGTACTGTATATTAAAAATTCTCCGTGACATAGAGAAAGAGTTTTCGAAAAGATATCACGACTGCCCTTTGACCCAAGGTTTCTACCAGCGACTTAAATAAGTATTAGGCCACCGACGCTCACGATCCAATTTTACCCGACAAAATGTCTACGCCCCGCCATCGCGATAAATTCGCCATGTCTAGCTCGCGACGCGGTCGTATTTATTCGTGTCTCGCTGCCTCTAGATTTGCAGCTTGCCACGTTACGTGCATCGTAAGTCACGCTTTCCGTCCATAAAAAATGATCACTGTTCGGATACTACAACGGTCCACGGCTGACATTCATTCCGCCTCTGCCATTTCAACGGTGCATGATTCATCTTTGCGAGCTGTGACTCTTGGTATCTTGGAAAATGTGCGGGCTTTGCGGTTTGGGATTTAGGGGTATTGGGGGAACGTAACTTTGTTGCCATCGACTAACAGAGTTGCGAAAGGTATCGTGAGAAATGTTTCTGGTCGACGTACCAAATCAACTGAAGGAAACCTCGAATGCTTTTTACACAATGTACTATCTTTTTTATTTTTTCATTCTATTGTTCGCTCATTCGTTGTTCCTTCCCTCTTTTCGTTGTACTATTTGTTTACATTTCCGTTTTCTACTTTGTACTAGCAAGAAACGAGTTATTCAATAACTTTGACACCGGTGTCTAAAAATTAACCCTTTGCACTCGAGTGGTGACTCAGAGAGTCTCTAAAAATTACTGTACCATTATTCAAAGTATTGTTTACATTATTAAATATCTTGGCATCTAATCAATTACTAAACAGTTAAGACTGTACATCATATGGACTGTACAAAGGTAGCATAATCATGTGTCTTTTAATTAAGGGCTGGAATGAAAGGAGGAATGAAATATAAGCTGTCTCAATATTAAAAAATTAATTTAAAATTTAAGTAAAAATGCTTAAATTTTTTCAAGGGACGATAAGACTATAGAATTTTATAATTTATATAAAATTAATAATTTAAAAATATATAGAATTATTCTATGTCGGAAGAAATGTTTAATTTTTTGAGATAAAATAGCTGCAACTGTGAAGAGTTTGTTAGTAATTAGTAGACTGCGGATCTTTATGAAAAATAAAAACTTTCTACCTGAATTGCAACAAGTTGGGGTGAAATCAATATTTAATTTCTTGAATATGTGTTATAGCTTAAAAATAATATAGAAATATATATAAATTCGTCGAATTTTTGTACTGTCAGGAATTAGACTTACCCATTTTTATTATAAATGCATAAAATCCGCAGTATGGTAATTAGCATACATAGAAAATTGTAGGCCAACTTGAAGATTTCTACTGATACAAGTACTTACAGTGGGTGTACAAAGTATTCGTACAGCTTTTAATAACCCTTTTATAATTGTACCAAACGACTTGATTTTTTTATCACTTAGTAGCATTAGTTTACGAAATGATATGCAGAAAAGATTTTCGAAAAATTATAATTTACAAAGTTACATGCAAAAATAAAAAAGGCATTTTTTACAACTTTTTTATTCGGGCCCTTAATGAAAATTTAAAATATATGTTTTGTGAATTTATGTTATTTATACACATGTTGAAAATTTCATCGAAATTTTAAACCACTTGTAGCTCGTGTGTATGTTAATCGATTTCAATGAAATTTTCAGTATTTGTGTAAACAACATAGATCTACGAAACATATATTTTAAATTTTCATTAAGGACCCAAATAAAGAAGTTTTAAAAAATGCCTTTTTTATTTTTGCATGTAACCTTGTAAGTTATAATTTTTGGGAAATCTTTTTTGCATATCGCTTTGTAAACCAATGCTTCTAATTGATTATAAAAGATCAGGTCGTTTGGTACAATTATAAAAAAGTTATTAGTTTTTAAACGAATACTTTGTACACCCGCTGTATATTCGCTAAAGTCTTAGAAATGATGTGGCATAGCTCCCTCGGCAACGGACCCCTGAGTTGCGCACTACGGGGCTGGTTTCGTTGGAGAGGATTGCCTGGCGGCAATATCTCCCAAGAAATCATTTGATGAAGTATCGCTGACGGTCCGTGACGGACAAGAAATGGGCTGACCGTAATACGCGACACCTGGGGCGGCATTGGAGAACGTGGCCTTGACGAGGCGTCGCTCGAGAACCAAGCTCGAGGATATTATCTTTGTTCGATGCGCTGGTGTGTGACGGTCGAGGACGAAGATAACCCTCGTTCGCGGAGATTAAAAGACCGCGGAGCTAAGATTAGGCCTGAAACCGCCACCGACCGGGTCTAGGTTAAGTCTGACTCGCTTACCCGGCATGTGGTTTCGTAATCGACGAAGACGCCATTGTGCATTGCCACCGGTTGAACGGTAATGGAGGAATTTTATCGCTTTAACTACTCGGATCGTCCTCCATTATGCCAGATTCGAAATATTTATAGAAAGCTACGCACTCTTCGCCACCAATTAGATTTATTTCAGTTTTATTCGGACAAGAAAGTTTTATAAAAAAATCGAAAATTAGAAAACTTGCTAGTTTCAAGGGGGATAAAATTGTGTACAGTTACGGCAGAGATCTTTGCGACAGTTACGGAGGTAATACTGTATTTCGTTAATGACAGATTCTCACATTCAGCTTAATCACGTAAATATTTCAACTGTTACGGACAATAAAAAAACCGATGAAAGAAAACATGATTGGGTTTATGTTTATACCAATGGCTCATTAGAAACCTTAGTTCATTTCTATTCTTTCATATTTATAATATCCCGATATATACGTGTAATACTATGACTAATAAATTGCTAATAATTATTTATTTGTATACTAGTACCGCTAGTACGTGAAATACAGACTACAGTTTTAACATAGAAAATGGAGAATCGTCATCTGTGAGTATCAATCGAATTCCAGTGAAATCTATCTACTTTCCCGTGGAATTTTGACTACATTTTGGGCTTTGACTTCTATTAGGAATTTGGATGAGGAACCATTCCCAAAACGACAGACACGTATGCAGAGATGACAGGTTGGTTATACAAAGGAACGCGGGTCTGATTGACATCCAATAGCTGCTCGACTGTTTACTGTCGAGAGTCTACTAGATCTAGCTTCTGTTACACGTATTTTCGTCATTGACTGAAACGGTCGCATCTGCTAGTCCGTTTGCGAATGACGGAAGCGTATGCAACTACAGAACTGTCAAAAATGGGACTACACAACGAAATAAAAATACCGAAACTGGTGAAATTGTTCAGATGCGAAAATATAGTCACAGTGAATTTTATGTGAAAATATCAGAGAAATAATGACCAGTGTTAAAACTAGGTTAATGATCCTTTCTAATCTAGAAAGAATACATTTAGGATGCATTATGTTAGGATAGGTTCCGAGTGCGTTGGCTAAGTTAGGTTTAGATTGTATTCAATTAGATAATACGCGATAGTTGTGTAACTAACTCACTTTAGCCGGATTGGGTTTGGGTTAGCTAGTTTAGGCTAGCTAAGTTAACCCTCGAACAGTCACGTGCCATAAGGAACATTTATTCATTGCAAAATGATTTTACAAACATTTACGTGTGTGAAGATGTTCATAAGAGAAAACTGAATGTTTAAACAAATTCTGACTGGTCTATTTTCTTCTTTCCTCGAAGGCAAAAATTAAAAAATGAATGATTACAAGCAAATTAATGGTTGACTAACTTTTAGTCGAAATTAGTAGGCTTAGTACAGGATGTAGTGCATCAGGATAGGTTTAAATTACGTTGGTTCGGCTAGGTTTTCATTATATTACGTTAGATAATTTACGTTAATTGTCTAGGTAACTCACGTCGGCTGATTTTCGCTTATGTAGCTTCGGCTATGTCATTATAGCACGTAATGAGTAGGTTTAGGATAGATTATATTGGAACCAATTCGGGTTACATTCGTCAGGCTAGCATCTTACTATGGCGCTTTAAATAATTTATGTTAGCTATGCAGCTAATATACTATTCATGCTAGGTCTGGCTTAATCGCTTTGCATCAATTTTATTAAATCATATCCAGGTTCATTATTTCAAGCTAGATCTGATGTAGTCACCAGGAAGTTTTTAATTATTTCCTTATGAAACCCTTACGAATAGATTCGTGATACTTTTCTGATTAAAATGAGACCAAACACGACACAATTCGGAACACATTTAGTACAAACATTCGTACTGCACCGATCAGTTCGAATAATCGAGGTTCCACGATATCGTGGATTAAACACGTAAATGTGGTCTGAATTGCATCGTGTTTGGAGTCATTCCAATCGGAAAAGTGTCGCGAATGTGTCTGTAAAAGTTCCATTTAAAAAATGATCAGTAGACTGCGGATCTTTATACACAATAAAAAATGTTCGCATCGATTGCAGGACACAGGAGCCAAATAAAAATAGTATTCTTCTTTTAATTATCTGATTAAGTAAGCTGAAATAAAATACATTGATATCCTTAAATATTTTTAACATGTCTACTGCTTTAAATTGTACGTGCCCATTTTTGTCATAAACGCATCAAATCCGCAGTCTAATGATTAGAAATAAAATGTTATATTGTAGACAATTGTTGTAGACAAATTTTACGAAAGTGGAATGAAATAAAATCCTATTTTTAATGGGAACAGCCTTTGTAGATCCAAAAAACAAATACAAATTGTACAAAATTCTACTGAATTTTATAAAGTAGCCTTATTTGGAAATTAATAATGATCCACAGTCTAGTTATCATTGAATTAGTCTCGCGAATACACGCTGTCGTTTACTCGCTATCCTCATCCACAATGAACGTTCTCATCCGCGATTGCGCGAGATCGAAGAATAATGTGAGTGCACAACATAAATGACATTTCGGTCCCAAACGTTTCGCCAACATCGAGCCATTACAGTACTTCGCAGCATCGCCATCAGTTATCCCGCCAGTTCCATCGTCGGGGCATCGATCACGCGAACATTCGTGCACGAGCGACGATCAGCATCGCAATGCAGGGTGCGGGGGACGGCGGGCGAAGGCGTCGCGACGGAAGGCCAGAAGACAAAACGCAGAAGGACAAAGGCGAAAGACAGGCCGGGTCGGGCCGGGCCGGAGTAATCAAACGTGAATCCCAGCGGCGCGGCTCGTTGTCGTTTTCATCGGGGAATAAAAGTGTCGTTCCCGTGGGCGTTTAGGGGATCGTGCGGAGAGGGAGGAGGATCCTCCGGGACACATGGGGTGTTTTCTCATCGGGGCCGGCCCGGGCAGAAATCGCGTTCTCGTGGCCGCTAGCACGCTCGCCGTCGCGAATAATTGACCCAAATGTACCGCAAAAATAGCGGATCATAAATTACACGGGCGGGAACGGGGAGTGCACTTGACACGGCCCTGTCGCGACACGGTCAACGGAGCTCGAGAGGCAGACGACGCGGCAGAAAAAGAGGGTTCCCATTCAAGGTTACTCATTCTTCCGGCACGTCCTCGTTTCGAGTGGTGACAATCGGGGGAAACTGGTGGAAGCTCTTCAAAGGGCTGAATGCGTGCACAGTAACGGCGCGCGGCGCTCTGCGCCTGGCAATCAGGGACCAGAGGCTGCGAACGATCCACGTTTCGAGTAAATATTTGCTCTACCGATATGTCATTCATTATTTTCTGTCGCCATTACGCTAACCGCGATTTACCGATGGCGTGTGCTCCATCATTAGACAACGGATCTTCGTGCAAAATTATATACAGTGAACCACACTAAAATTTTTTGATATCGGATCATGCGACTTGGATTGTTTTGAGAAGTCAGAGCAATGAAGTTGCTACAAGACGTGAAACAATTTCTTGAAAAAATTGCAATTGGTCGGAATTACAGAGAAAATACTAGAAGTTGTTGTTTTGCAACTTTTCACATATTCTACGAGTACACATTCTGAAAATTTCATCGAAATCGGTCAACGTTGCAGATACTTAGAAAGAAATAATTTATCACGTATTGAACATTGAAGTACATTGAAGATTTTAGCTACAAACTTTTAATTATTGGAAATAATGAACGCAATTACGATTTTTCGGTGCGTTTATATCACAACGACTGCGATACAGAATTGTTTCTAATAGGAACAACGTCAGCAGCCGAGGAACTATTAAAATAGTTTCGGAAGTAATTAAACCTATTATAACACTCGCGTAATTTGAAACTTGACTACTTTTCGAGCGGAACCTTGTAAATAATTGCAAACTGAAACTCACCAAGTTGCTTGTCGTATTAAAGGCAACATGGTGGCGCTATCTGTGTCAAGGCGACCTTAAGGAAGTGCCCGTATCTTCGTCAAAATGAAGATAAAATGCAAAACATGTTCCTTCACACTGTCTCAATACCATTCTTCATTCTTCATCATTCATTATGCCAATTCAAATATTTCTTGCAAAATTATCTTTTCTGTCTATTTTGTATAGTGCATCGATATTTTTAGAATAATTTTAGAATTACTCCTAAAAATGCATCGATATTTTTAGAATAACTTCAGAATTATTTCAGGGAATTCCAATGTTCCGGTTAACGAAATTCATATTACTACATATTATAAAGATTTCTTAAAATTCTCCTTTTTTCGATCTTTTCTAATGCATCGATATTTTTAGAATAATTTCGGAATTATTTCAGGGAACTCCACTGTTCCACTTAACGAAGTTTAATTATCATGATTTCAAGTCAGCTACATTCAGTAATATTGACTCCAGTGGAGCTCGATATTCGCATAATGTTTGAGGACTTGTTCAAAATCCTTGCAGAAGATGTCGACTCGAGAAGACTCGGAGCAAGTAAATCTGCTGGGACGGTACAGTGCCGAGCAGGCCGAATAAATTGAATAGTCTGAATGATTGTAATGGATTGAGTAGATTAAGCAGATAGTACAAACAAATCGAATAAAGTGGGTCGTCTAGAGTGCTTGATATCCCTCTCGTGTCGAATACCTCAATGGGGACGATAAGAAATTCGTATCACGTTTAAACAACGCACGGCTGCTCCCATTGAAGTCATTATTTGTTCTGCAGGCATGATTGTTCAAATGTTATGACAATTTTCATCAACATTAATAGACTTTAAAAGGTCTTAGGTATGCATCACGATGATTAAAAAATATATGTACGTATACACATATCTGTAAGTGTACATTGAAATGCTTTCCAATGCTTTTAAAAATGTTGTCGCATTATTTTCAGCCTGCTAAAAGTATTAAATGGAGATACAAATTCCTTTTGAATCCCTATTTCTTGTAATTAATGCAGAGAATTTTTATTTTACATATTGCAGGTTCTTATTATCCATGACGTTGACCGGCATTTTCATGAAAAAATATGTTCCGTCTACGAACCGCATAATCCTCTTAAAATTGGCTAGAGTCACAGACGAAAAATGTTTAAAATGTGTAAGGTTATACACGAAATAATCTGCAATCACAATTTTTCAGCGAGCCATATTTTTTAAGAAACGTTATTTCACACTTTGAATATCTTTTGTAATTTTAGTCAATTTTACTCACATTTTTTTTCACAAAAATGTCAATCAACGTCATCTACATATAACGACCACCATGAAATACAAATTCGTTCATAATATTGAGCCATGCTTGAATGTATTTCAAAAAGCTTTTCAGCTCGATATCGTTCACGTTCTTTATAATAAATTCCTGAAAAAGGTCTATTAATTCTGCGCTCCGTAAAGGTCCGAACGAAGTCGTAGACCATTGTACAAAATGTCGGGTATTTTGTCAAAGGTGTTAAGGGGACTCGCGTTTTCAGGATCGATAATACAAAGATGAACTTTTTCAGTAGTCAAAAGCGCTAGATAAAAGATTAATCTAGGCCGGGATCGCCCTCGGAGGTCCTATTTTGTAAAGCTGCGACAGCTACATGCTGTCAAATAATGCAAATTACGCCTCGTGAACGTAAAAATGGGACTTTTGAAGGCGACCGCGGCCTAGATTGATCTTCCATCCTAGCGCTTTTAACTACTGAAAGACCCCATACATATTTGTAATACTGGAAACGAGTCTACTCCCTTAGGCGCTATAACGCTATTCGCATCGGCAGTAAACCTCGTGCAGCAAAAACGCACGACTAACCCAGTCTCTCTGATTCCAGGTCAGCGGCGAGTGTTCCCGTGGAAACATGTAGAGCCGGTGATCGCACTAGGCTCTGTAAAGTGGCATTGTCGGGTGATCGGCGTGGAATCGAGGGTGTTCGACATCCCGCCGAGCTGCTGGTGTCGATCGGTTCCCCGAGATCATCGTATCGGCGATTACGCTGGCAAGCATCCCGTCATCGTCGCGACTTGGCAAGTGGCAACGCCCTTACCCGGCGAAGATGAAGGCCAACCTGGTACGTCGGCTCGTCGGCACGTCCGTGACCTAAGGCCGCCCGTCGAGTCTCTTCCGGCCGAAGAAGAGGATCAAGGCCAAGGGAAACGAGGTTCTAACTGATCGGCTGAGCATGACGACGATCGCGAGCACCTCCGAGCCAACGGAGGTGTCCCCGGTGGACGTGACAACACTGCTGACCGCCATCTCCACGGAAGAGAGCCAGTTCGGGAACAGCAGCTACCCGAACGATCAGAAGTGGACGTTGCCGACGACGATCGCCAAGGGTTGCCTTCTAGGATCCATCATGCTGACGGCGTTGTTCGGCAATCTGCTGGTAATGGTGTCCGTGATGCGGCACAGGAAGCTGCGCATCATCACCAACTACTTCGTGGTCTCGCTGGCCCTGGCCGACATGCTGGTAGCCATGTTCGCGATGACGTTCAACGCCAGCGTACAGATGACCGGCAAATGGCTGTTCGGCTACTTCATGTGCGACGTCTGGAACTCTCTGGATGTCTACTTCAGCACCAGCTCGATCCTCCACCTGATGTGCATCTCGGTGGACCGGTACTGGGCTATAGTCAAGCCCCTCAAGTACCCAATCATCATGACCAAGAAGCTAGCCGCGTACATGTTGCTCGCCTGTTGGATCATGCCCGCGTTCATCTCGTTCGTGCCGATCTTCATGGGTTGGTACACTACCGAGGAGAACAGCATGCACAGGCGCAAACACCCAGACCTCTGCGAGTTCAAGGTGAACAAGATCTACGTGATATTCTCGTCGAGCATCTCCTTCTGGATACCGTGCACGATCATGACGCTCACGTACTTCGCGATATTCAAGGAGGCTAACAAACAGGAGAAGCAGATGCACAGTAGAATGGGCAACGTGATGCTGCTCAGCCACAGGCCCAGCAAGGACCTGAACAATCTTAACGGAGAGTTGAACAGCGCCGGATCGTCCAAGACGCTCACTCTCAATGAGATCAGTACCGATCATCTACACACGCCCACGAAGGATAAGAACATCATGAAGATGAAGAGGGAGCACAAAGCCGCCAGAACGTTAGGCATCATCATGGGGACCTTCATTATTTGCTGGCTGCCGTTCTTCCTGTGGTGCGTTTCACTTGTTCGGACTTGTTCGGGCTTGTTCGGTCCTCTCTGTCAATTAACACATTTTTGTTGCGTCTCTTTTCCGGTCCGGTTAGCGGTGCGCGTGAAACGAGTCGAGTTTCCTCTTTGTTAAACTGTTTCTCATGTGACGGTTCGCTGAATTGCTGATTTCCCTGCGTTTGTTCAGTGTCACGTGAAAATTGAGAAGGACTGCCCCGCGCGCGCGTGCATCTTGCCAATTGTTCTCGTTAGTTTAAAACGCAATTAAGTAAATACGCCGGTCGGGATACGCGACTTGTGAGGATTAGCGGTTAACCTTGCGACTCTAGCTGAACAGTAGCAGAGAATTGGGATTTTTCAGACTAATTTCTATTCTGCTTTGGATTTTGTATATACACAGATTTAGAGAGGTTGCGTAATTAGCGGAGCTAATTTATTTCAGACTTTCGTGCAAACGGTTTCTAAATCAAGTAGACTGCAGTACACTGCAGCTTCACGATTTTTTCCTGTTTTTTTTTTTTGAACGACCGAACAGTAACGTGAGGATTGTTCGATACGCGTAACGGTGGTTTTTTCAATGAAGTTTGTCTCAGTTTTCTTTTAGACGAGTCAAGAGAACGAATCGTGAGGATTGTTTGTTGAAGCGGTGGTTTTCAATGAGGTTTGTCTTCAGGTACGTGATCACGACCCTCTGCGGCGAATCCTGTCCCTGTCCCGACATCGTGATCGCGATTCTCTTCTGGATCGGATACACGAACTCGGCGCTGAACCCGCTGATCTACGCGTACTTCAACCGCGACTTCCGAGAAGCCTTCAAGAATACGCTGCAGTGTGCTTTCTGTTCGCTCTGCAGACGAGAGCCGTCCGACCTCGAGGCGCTCGATTTCCGTCGGCCGTCCCTAAGGTACGATCTGGTCTGACACATTGAGGTACGCACTACGTTCTATCGCTTTTCTCGACCCCATTCTCCACCACATATGCCCCTCATTTTCAACACTGTCGTTCCAAGTACAATCTACGATTTTCGACGTGTACTGAAGGGACACGTGTGTCCAGAGGTGCCAGACAAGAATTGCAAAAGTTAACCTCTCTCTATCAGTGCCGGATTAGTCACGTGACATTGCGACACGACAGAAACAGGACGCGTCACGTGACCGCTCGGAAGAGTGGGAGAATAGCGTCGTACAAGTCCAATCTGGCGATTCTGGATCCGTCGTAACTGCTTAAAAATGTTATAGATGTACATTTCATACGTTATATACAGTAAAAGGAGCATAACTGATTCAACACACTTTAAATCAGAATAACTATTTTATGAACGGACCAAACAACTTCAATTTCTCTGTAAGGCAAGAAGAATTAGTTTAGTAAGTGATGTCTAAAAATATTTTGAAAAAATGCATTTGGTCGGAATTGCGAAAAAAAAATAGTAAAAATTGATTTTTACTACTTTTTTAGCTGGGCCGATAACGAAAATTCAAAAGATGTATCTGGTCAACTCGTATAAATTATATACGCTCTGAAAATTTCATTGAAATTGGTTAATTAGTGTACGAGATATAAACGATCAAAACTGGTAATTTGTAGTGTACCCTAAAGTGGCAAGTTTTACCATTTTTGATCGATTATAATTCGTAAACCAATTAACCAATGTCAATGAAATTTTCAGAGCGTATATAATTTATACGAGTTGACCAGACACATCTTTTAAATTTTCGTTATTGGCCCAGCTAAAAAAAGTAGTAAAAATCAATTTTTAGACGAATATTTTCTGGACGTTATTTACTAAATTAATTCTTCTAGCCTTACAGAGAAATTGAAGTCGTTTTGGTCCATTCATAAAAAACTTATTCTGATTTAAAGTGTGTTGAATCAGTTAGTTATGCTCGTTAGTGTATATGTCACACATAAAAATAAGTTTTGAGGATTGAGTATATAGTGCAACGGTACTATTTGTTGGCAAATGGTTTAGCTAGTTCTTTTGCTCGCTACGTTAAATATGTAGGACAGTAGTAGTAGTAGGATTTCCTACAAAGAAATATTGTATTCACATTTGACCCCCGTGGTGGGCTTTGTGGCATTATAGTATCTTGTATAATTCTATTATTGAATGCAATGTTTCAGTATACAGTCATATAAAACACGTACGACAAACATGTATATTATTCTTTATAGCACATGTTATAGCAGAACCTGCACTAGACACTTCTACCAAACTAAAATGATCCATAAACATTGGCATCATCCCTTATTCTTACAGCAATAGCATCATTATTGTCATAAATTCATAAAAATTTGGTGCATCGATTGCTAGAAAGCCACGTAGACTTTTTTTCTTCTTCAAATAATTTTGACAAGTTATAAATAATATAAAATTATATTCTTAAAATTGCTTGATATTTTTGCTATAATATAAATGCATTAAATCCGCAGTCTGGTGAAAATACTGTACTTCTTCCCTATTTTCCGAGTTGTAGTAGAATATTCAACGAGCGACATTTTAGTTCAAGTTCGCGCGTGCAACGCGGAAAGTTGTTTCGGAAAATGACTGCCGTTTCCACACATGATTTAATTAATGTGTCTCGATGTGCGGGTCGCCTTCCGTTTGATAACGCACGTGGCTCGCGTGCGACTTTGCTCCTCGCTGCAGAATTACACGTTACATGCACCGCGAAATGCACAAAGCTCGACCGGGAACACGCGCTGGTGACGCGAACGGTAAATTTCAGGTGGACAAAAGTTGTAGAATATAATCAGAACGCATGAAACAGTTGAACCGTGACGCAGCGCTCCCTATTGCCTTCGGATTTTTCGTAGAAACTGCAGGGCACTGTTGCACTCGATTAACATAAAAAATAAAGCAATCTAGATTTTACCGAATTTTTTCAAACTAAAACTATCAAACCTTTTGCATGGGGACTTTGCGCATATATTCGTCGGTATTCGAGGCACACGCGTGATTTTTTCGAAGTGAAATTAATCCAAATTGCACGAGTTATACAGGGTGTCCCAAAATTCCTGAACTTCCCGGAAATGGGAGGTTCCTGAGACCATTTGAAACGATATTTTCCTTTGCAAAAATGTTATCCGCTTCTTTGTTTAGGAGTTATTAACGAAAAACACGGACCAATCAGAGCGCGACCTAGACGCGAGTTGGCACAGTCGGCCCGGCGCGCCAACTGTCGATTGGCCGACTGTGCCAACTCGCGTCTAGATCGCGCTCTGATTGGTCCATGTTTTTCGTTAATAACTCCTAAACAAAGAAGCGGATAACATTTTTGCAAAGGAAAATATCGCTTCAAATGGTCCTAGGAACCTCCCATTTCCGGGAAATTCAGGAATTTTGGGGCACTCTTTATACATTTTTTGATCGGGAGAAACTGTAATTTAGAGAACTCATTGTCTACAAAGCGCCGATTTTTGTACATTTCTCGGCGTTTAGCAGGCTAGAAAAATGGGGGAAAATTGACGGATTTAGAAAATGCTGGTTCTCGTTATACCAGGATGCGCGCAGAAGAATCTCGAAAAATTTCAGGTCGATTGGTCAACTAGGACTTGAGATACCGTGGCAACCGTTTCGAAAAAGTGGTCTCGAGAGGAACGCGTTTAGCTGCGTTCTTCCAACGCCAATAAATTTGCACAGTTACACTTGAACGAAATGTTCCAAAAAGATTTCTCGAAAATGAAAAAAGGGGAACTCGAATGCTTTTCTTTGGTGCGCGATGCAGTCGGAACGTAAACGGAATATTTGTTTAACGATCGGGATCGTGTGCAGCTTGGGAATCACGGTTGAAAAAGTTGAGCGGCCGCTGGCACTTCCGGCGGTGCGCGAGGGATCGTCGTAAAACCGGGTGATTAGAACCGGGGGAGGACATTACTTTTAATTCCGCGAGTGGAAAGTAGGGCGAGTCGAGAACCGGATGCTCAACTTTTTCACGCAAATGCTCGCATAACTCAGGAAACGCGTGCGCCTCTTTCCTTGGTCCGCTAGGAACTGCTTCTTCCCCGAGAGAAGAAAAACTATATTATAAGACCGAAACCGACGCAAGCTTTTTTTGCCCTCTGAAAGCCCCGATCGCGAAACTTCCCTTCCACTATGAAATTCTAATGGTTTTTAGATGAACCCATGATTCACTGTCACGCAGAGAAACGCCTTTCCTCTGGTATCTGTGTGTACCGTAGCCATCGTTGCTTGCTTCCTCTCTCGCGAACTTATTTTTCCTCTGGCTACGCCTTGATCATTGCCTTTTGTAACGCGAACGAGAGCCTGCACTTTGGAACTTCGATTATTAGAGAGACTCCGGGCCGTCTTCTTTGAAACTCGATGGCGAGACTCGTAAATCCCTCTTCTCTCGACACGCTTCTCAAACTGTGTTCCAGATGCTAGGTTTAAGATTGAACGCGCTATTTTATTCATTTATTTATTAGCTGCGTCGCGTCGGCGAGAATGTCGTTAGACGGGCAGAGTTTGTCTTCCGATTCTCCAAGACCAGGCCTTTCATCTTTGAAATGTATGTGCGAAAATGTTTCGAATTTACAGTGATAGATGGTACGATGAAACAAGTTAAATGAATTGATAAATAGTCGAATGGAGTTTAGTAGGAGCATTTATTAGTTAGGACTTTCACTAGAATTCCATTTTACACTACACAACTCTCGAAATTTCCAGTTTCTTTCTAGTCTCTGCTGATTTAAATTTTAACCTGTTATGCAGACAATTTGCTGTAATTAACGTGTTTAAACTTCAGAGATCAGATGTACAGATCATCCATCGGGAGATGACAGTGAGAAACTTGCAAGGACCACGTGATATCCCTACTCCGTTCTGCGAGTCTTCCGCAATTGGCCGAATCGTGGCGACGCTGAGCTCCTACGTCGACTATTCCCACCAGAACCTAAACGTAAAAGTGGGGAGCCCCACTGAAGAAATCACTGCCATCTCCTGATGAACGATCAGTACAATCCCGAGTTCAACGTTTGTCCTCAAAAGGCTAATTCTCCTTTGCGACTATTTGGAATTGAAAGCTGGTCTAGTTAGCAGATTAAAAAGTAATAAATAAAAAAATAATGAACCCTCAAGGAGCAAATGCCTTTTTGCGTTTGTTCAGAACCGATGTCTCGCCTAGATAACAGGTTAAAAGTTTAAATAAAATCGTGTGCTCTATGTATAAGAAAGATCAACAATCTACAATGACGAACAAATTGTATTGTTGCCGACTTTTGTTTTCTGTTTCCAGGTACGACGACCGCACTAAGAGTATATACTCGGAGACGTACGTCAAGCACGCCGACCGACGAAGATCGAGCGAGTATGGTAGCAGTCTCTGAGATGAGACGGGAGAGCAACTTTATACGTTAAGAAACTGCATTCGCAATAAGATACGCGTAACACGTTCATACGCCCACCAATACATCCGTACCGTCATCCACACTCACACATACACACGCGCGCGCGCCCAACAACCACACACGAATTAATAATAAAGTGTCGAGTGAAGTTCGAACGCGCAGATTCGCGACCACAAGAGATTCTCCGTTGCCAAAAATACGACAGAACAATAGGGAAGGAACTGCAAAACACGAATCTCGAAACAAGTACTCGCATCCTCGACATTTTCAAAACCGGTCACCGTGTGCTTCCGGTTTCAAGAACCGTGCCACTCGAGTTCCAACAATGTTCGACAGTGTACAGTATAAAGACCCATTCACGATTGGCCGTATTGAACGATGAAATATCAAAAACACATATTTTTAGAAGCGGCGATGTTGGCCGTTGAATCGATGATTTGTCCATTGCAAGTGGGGATCGAGCTTAATCCTCGGTAGCCTCAATGTTTTTTTTTCATTCGCGAGAGAGAAAAATTATTGTGTGACATAACGTTAGTTGAAATGAAACCTGTGCAGAGGTTTTATTACGTTAATTAATTCGTAGCCTCTTTAAAATCAATCAGTAGCAACTTCAATTTAATCCTAGAATTGCTGAGCCTTACCGTACTTCTTCATTCGAATACATATTATCCTAAAATTCCTACCGAGCTGATCATAATGGCGGATTTCAGACTTGTTCCGTTACAATCACATGTGAACTAATAGTACAATACAATATAAACTAATACAAGCGGTGCAAAATCTTGCAAGCAATGCAAAAAGAAATCAGAATACTGCGTCGAACGTTCTTAAAATGAAATTTCATCACAAAAGACGCTGGCTCGTCCCCAAGGAAATAATGAAAAACGGAATGGAGCCCGACGAAAGTGGCGGTAATAATGGTCGTCGGTTGTCCAGTTTAAAAATACCGAATGTCGGATGACAAAAGGCGGTTCGAACCGGAAGTACACGGGGCCAGGTGAGACAGAAACATTGCCAAACGCTCGCAGAGAAGCACACCGGACAGATAACCACACAGACGGGCACCACTACGTATTGCCAAAGATAATATTATTAAGCGATGCTTTCGGTGGCGAGAAAGATCGTTGCGGGATCGATTGATGGGCGAGGCGAGGATCGAGGACCGTCGGGAGCCGTCTCGTTCTTCGCGACCAAGAAGATGGCCGCTGGGACAACAGGTGTCTTGTCGAGCCTTCGGCTTTGTCAAGGTTAGGTACCTAGCCGATCCCGAGATGATGATGATGTCCGATTGGGTGGCCAGGTTCATTAGCTCTCTCTCTCTCTTTCTCTTTCTCTCTCTCTCGCTCTCTATCTCGAGTCCCACTCGAGCCGGTCTCTTTCTGCTTCCTGCTCCCCTAACGCAAACAAACCGGAAGGCAGATATCGCGACACGATCGTATAAACGGCCGCGTTTGATTGGCAGCTGGAGTGGCGGGCTCTGAGTCATCGCAGGCAATAAATAAACAGCCGAAGGCAGTCGGATTCCGGATCTGGTATCTGTTATTGGCTTCACGGTGAACCCCTTAAACTGCGAACCGTTTGGAGAAGAGATCAGCCACCGTGTGCGAATCTCAGATTCAACGGCCAACGAAAGACCACTTCGGGCGAAGATCGAGTCGCAGAGTCACCTGGGAATTTTCTTGCTTCGCGAGGAATGGTTGAAGGATAGCTTTCCTGGTGGATCGACGGCTCTGATAAACTCGGAAATTCGAGATTTCATGATTTGCTCGAACCATTTTTCATTTTCGAGTTACCTCGAGAATTTGTGAGTGACATTGTCGGTTCATTTTTCAGAGTTGTTCGAAGAATTATTGTTCTCCATATTGTCTGCTGTTCGGATCATTTTTCATTTTGTTGTTACTCGGATATATAATTGTTCGTTATTCTGTCGGTGGCCCGGACGATTTTTCATTTTGTTGTTACTGGGAGAATTGTTCGTTATTTTGTTATCTGTGCAGCCTAACTGCTCCATAAACAGAATTGGTGGAATTGTGGAAAAATAATGGAATAAAATAACCCGACTATTTCTATTCCTTTATCGATATTTTATACTTCGTTTCGTTCAAAGATTTAGTCAATTCAATATTTCACCTATTTTCGTGTAGTCTATTGTTATTCGTACAGTTCTGAAGAAAGTAAAAGGATTCTCAGGTGAACAAGCCAAGAAACAGATAGTCTACGAATACAATAAAATTATACGAACTTGGTAAATGATCCTAATCAGATGCAAAAAGATAATATAAAAATGAAAGTGAAACGAAGGTGATTTATTGTATGACGATTGTTTCTCGCGACAAAATAGCAGTTTAAATTCGGCAAAAAGTTTTGGAATTTTGAAAATTTAGTGGTGAAATGATTCTTGGAGCTATAGCAATCTCCTTCTATTGCAGAGTCAGCTTCAACTTGTCCAATTCCCCGGATACAAGCACGCGGTTCGAGCTTGCGCCGGTTCCCACTGTCTCTGGTCTCTTCCGGCGTGAATCTGTGATTTGTACCCGCTGTTTCCCCTATCGAACGTGGCAGGAGAATCGTTGTTACTGCTGTTTCATTGATGTTATTTATTATCGATGGAAAATACTCTACGCGACGCGTTACATGACAATTTATCCGTTTTATTTCCGACGCTGTTGCGTTATTATCGAATCCCCGCGTCGGAGCAGATGTACCATACCAAAGAGATTGCGCGAGGCAGATCGTTATTGTTACCGTTGTTGTTTAATTAATATTATTTATCGCCGGCAGAGCAGTTGTTTAACGGTTGTCCGGCCAGTTATATGTCAGTTTAGATTTACGGTTATCGGTCGGAAGGATAGGATCGCAACGACGGGACACGCGGAAAATTGTATATTGTTTTTCTTCTTTCTTTTGTTTTTAATTCCCCAGCTGCGGGAAAAATTGTGATCTGCAAAAACGGGAACGGAACTTCTGTTGTATTATTGTTATTATTCCGTCCCTCTCTAATGATGTGATGTTTTTTTTTTCTTACAAATTTTATCACGACGGTTTGTTGCGGAAGAAAAATTTCTCGTGCTCTCGATGGAGTAATTTTAATTTGAATTTGTAATGATTAAACTGTGACTTTTTTCGAAGTTGGACGTTTTTGTTTGAACAATTGAGAACGCACATGCTCCGCATACATATTGTGCTACGAATAAACTTCCATCGCTATTGCATTGTTGATAATTGAAAATTCAAGTCGCGAAAAGAATTGTAAATATTTTTGATTGAAACTCTTTTAACTAGTTTTATTATCGTTGAATCTTGATAGGATTGGTTGAATTGAAGTCCAGAGAATATTTATTTAAACGTGCAACTTTAGTATCCGAATTTCTGTACCATTAATCAAAGGACACTGAAGCACAAAATTGTTAATTACCAGATCAAAAGATCAACGATTGACGAGTGCGTGTTTGAAGGTAAACACGAGGTTCCCGAAGCAATGTAATTAATTCTCAAAGTTATTGTTCCCCGCGAACACGAAATTCTTCACCGGCCAATAAACATTGATAAATATTTCTCGGGGAATCATTGTCGTCGAAAAGAAGGAATCGATACGATCGAGATGTGATCCAGGCGTGTTAAACAGCCCGCTTCGCCGCAATTTATTTATTAATTGTATACTTTTAGTTGTTAATTAACTGTAATTCGCCAGGCGAAGAGAGTCTACTGTTCATATTATTTTATAACTTTAATCGTGTAATCGTCGTCCGTTGAGTTCGTTTTTACCAAGTCTGAGAATTTTATTTATGACACACCGTGGTTTTGTTTTCCTTTTACGTTTTACCTTTTCGTTTTTCCTTTTTTTATATATATATACATACGTATATCTATATATTATATATGCGAATTCACCGTTTCTCTGTGATAGAATGTATTAAAGTAACAAGCAAACAAACAAACAAACAAAAAAAGAGAAAAGAAGAATATTCACGATAATGTTGTACATAGTTTGTATATAATACTATAATTACGCTCCATGAGGGCGTTCAGTTGCAATAATTGAAAGTTAATACACAGCGTTTCTTCCGTGATCGACCTATTAGTTCGTAAAGGGAAAGAAAATGATGAAGAAAATGATGAAGAAGAAGAAGATAAGAGAGAACGTAAATAAAATTGGATTGAAGAAGAAATGTTTAGTCGGCGTATTAACAATCAAAAATGTGTACCGAGCGTAGTGTATAAAAATGATAAGCGAGAAATGACAATGCGCGGAGAGAACGAACACATTGTACAAGTTGCACGTTTCGATGATTTCGGCCCGTGATTCTGTAGCGCGGTGTTTCTCCCCTTTCATTACCGTTACGCTTATTGTTGTCGAAGCACGAATATTTTTCCGAATGTACGATCGAACCGATTTCCATTTTCCTTTGATAACACCGGTCGGAAACGTGCGCGAGGCGAATACGAAATTTCCCGAATCTTCGCCCAACGGCATCCTAAAACTAAGAAGAAACGCGGAATTTATGTTTCCACTTATTTCCCGCTGCGACTTTTATCAGACTTTTCTGTTCCCTCTCTATATTCGTTTTCTTCGATTTTTCATACGCCATCATTCTCTCATTTGCCATCGTGCGATAGTAATCGTTGAAATACTGCGAATGTCTATGCAATGTTTTTTTGTACATGTGTTGAAAGTAAATGGAGTTGAGTACAATTACAGCGGATCTAAAACGTACAGTGTTCCCGTAATTGTTGTGAGAACCTCGAGGGTGTATCGAGTCTCAGGAAACGAAATGGTACTACGTTTTTTTACGTGAGCCGAACATAGATTTCTTGGATAACTTGTCCGAGTGTAAACGACGATCCTGGATACACAACGGTGCTAAGCTGGAAATTGTTGTATTGTACTAACGCTATTCCATACCTGAGAATGATACATCGAGTATCATAAAACCCCAATTTAGACAATTTAAAAAAGTCACATCGTCCGCATACCCGAAAGTCACATCAATCGCGGGAACACTGTATCCGAACACTAAGTTTCCCATTTTCCGAAAATCGGGGACGTTGGAACAGTAATAATTTTGTTAAAAAGAAACTGAAACCTTTATTCTCTGAATCCATTTTTCATTTTTTCCAAGAAAAATTTGGCATACTTGTAACTTGCTCATGAATGAACATCTATCATAGATTTGAAGATTTTTAAGTTCCCTCTGCACAATTCAATTGTTGTACGATTTGTTTTTTGTAATTGAGAATGGGAAATTTAGTGTTTGAACACGTTTTGGATCCACTATATTATAGTGTTTATAGTGACGGTTTTTGTAACGTAAAATTCATTCGAAATTTTATTGAACTCGGTTTCATAATTTTTTGGAAAGTATTATAAGTAGACTGCGGATCTTTATGCAAAATAAAAAATATTTGCATTGATTGCAAGACACAGTAGCCAAACAGAAATTTCTTTCTTTTTTTAATCGTCTTTTTAAACTGAAATTAATACACAGATGTCCTTAAATCTTCATAATTCGTTCATTGCTTTAAATTGTACGTGCCCATTTTTGTCGTAAATGCATAAAATCCGCAGTCTAATTATAAGAGAGCATGGAGGTTCGCAGTCTTAATTATTATAATTAATCGCATGCGCTGCTCTCTATAATCGTGATGCGTTTATAAAGAGGGAATAATTTGATAGCACATACTTTCTTATATCGATCTAGTACCAAAAATTGGAGTAATTTTCAGGGAATTTTGTATTTTAAAAATCTCCCATTGCAATGAAATTTTCTAGTCAGTGACCAGTCACGAGATAAATTGTAAATATAAGTTTCGTTTCTGTATCTTTTCTGTTTCATTGATTTGGAAGAAAGTGTATTTTATTTATTGTTTTTTCTTGGTTTTGGGATGAAACGCGTTTCTCGGAAATTGGTAAGATCGTTACCAAAAAAAAAGAGATACACTTTCGTTCGTTTTTCGTTGATCGAATTCGCAATATCGAGAATTGCAATAACAAAAGTTAGCACGAACGACAGATGTGTAAAGAGAATAAAGAATGCACAAATACTGCAAAGCGCACTGGAGGCGTTGTTTATGCGATTTTTCAGCTCAATCAACTTTATAAGTGTTTTGTATTGTTTGTAATAGTTTTATTGTAAATTTTCATAACGGTACTGTAATTATTTTATTGTAAATTGGTCTCCTCTGATCGATCAAACTGTTTATCGTCACTCCTTGTTTTTTCACTCACTTCCCGCTTCACTTTTTCTTTTATACATGGAGTGTATGGAAATAAACAAAAAAAAACGCTTTTGAGTTATATGCTGCATACTTATGTCTCAGTTGGCAAAACAAAATGATAACCGTTACACATTCCGTATGATTTTCTGTCTCGTTCTCGCTTCGTTTCTTTGTATGAATTTCCAGATAATAAAATTTGATTATAATTCAGTAACAACAACCGCTGGCACTATACTTCTTTTCATTCACACATCGACATACTTCGACACACGACCTTTCGTCACTTAAAACAATAGTTATTCACTAGTTCAACAGTAAACAAACGAAGCAAATGTTTCTTAAAAAATTGCTACGAAATGAAATATTAAACGAAAATTAATTTGCTTTCATTTTTCCCACTAAAAATTTCTTACACAATTTGTCGCTGTTGCTGTCGATAACGCTATTATTACTAAAAATGGAAGACGTCGTCGGAAATTACGACTAAATTAAGCAGAACAACAATTTGCAAGGAAATTCCTCAGATCTTTTGCAGCTTCGTCCACTCTCATCGAAAATTATTGTAGAAGGAACTTTTAATATAGACGCATAACATCCCTGGAATTTGTTTAGCACTTTTACGGAATGTAATAAGCCGCTGAACGTGCGTAATGAGCTTTCCAAAGCGGGTAATGAATCAAATTTTCTTTCAATGAAAACGCGACGTTGTTACGGAGCCACGTGCACGCGCGGATCGAACGATCAAATTCACTGGCCAGGATCGTAAATGAATCGTTGCTGAGTTTTTTACGGTCTTCCATTTATGCCAGTTACTGCATGGAATGCACATTCCCTTCCTCGCGATCCCCGATCCACCGTTGAATGAAAAATTTTCCACGGGACGCTTCCCAAACCGTTTTCGGATGTCCGTGAAACACAAGACCACGCTGCATCGACCTTTAATCGTCGCGAAGGAACTACAAAGCCGTATAAAAAGTAAATGTTACAAACCTAAATTTCACCGAAGTTTTACGATCCCAAAATCTCATTTTCTCGTCGGTACATCTGTTTTAATTTTTTTTTAATTAACTTTACTAACTTCCAAGTTAGCGTTGTAGACAAGTATTACTAGATTGCAATTTTTATAAGTTATTAACAGATGCAATTGTTCAAAATTGAAATAAAAAGTTTGAATAGTATTCTTGTCGTATTCATAGTTCTTTCATCCTCGAACGGAAACGATTCAATTAAATTGTAAATTGAGAGAGTTCCGTAGTCTATTTATTTGACAAGCTGAATTCAAAAACAAGGTAAAACAATGAAAATTTGTTTGTTTCCTGTGAAAATGATTGATAGGACAGCGGAGAGGTGCATACGATCCGAATAATGGTCAATGTAAATTTAGAACGCGTATTTTTAGCCCGTCAAAACTCGCTGAGCACTACAATCAAAAGTTACGAGTTGTTCTGTATAGATGCAGTATTATAGCCGTAAAACACGTTTAAACGCACGCACATAGTTCAGCGTTCACAGAGTTTGTCATGCGAAGTTTCTGACTGGAGGAGTGTGGATAATATTAACGGAACTTTGTTTCTTTCATATTAATAATATGGCATTGAAGATAACAGCTAAAGCGTTCTCAAGCTGGGTGCAGCCATTTTCATTTTAGACGCTATAATTTCTCAACGAACCTCGTTTCCGAAAGTTCCTATCGATGACGTACACGTCGGGAACAATTTAGTACTTTTATTGTACAAAACGAAGTTAGTTTGTACGTTTTACGATTCTCATCAAAAGTAGATCTTTCGCTTAGCGCTGCATACAAGCATAACCCAAAACTGCCAAATCTCGACTCTGTATAGATTTTTCATTAACAAGCATCCACTACTCACAACAAAAGCTAGATAATACATGTTTTATTCAATCTGGGACATGATCCATAATTTTTTCAAATTCAAATTATATTATTGGGTTGGCAAGAAAGTAATTCAGGTATTTTAAGGTGAAATAAGAAACCGAATTTCATTATTCAAGCGATGAACTTTAATCAATGATATATTTTCTTATTTATTCTTTTTGGCAAAAGATCATCGAACGAAACGGAAAATACCATATTCGTTGAAATTCATTGCTTGAATAAAAAGATCGGGCTTTCACCTTGAAACACCGAAAGTACTTTCTTGCCAAGAAAATATATTATTTTGCAATGAATTAATGAAAATTCTACACGCAAATTAAACAGAAACAATTGCTAAATACTTACTTAGTTATTTAATTTGTAAATATGTTGCAAGCGTTTCATTTTCACGGTCTGAGTCAGCACAATGATTATTCGAATTGTCATAGTCGCAGTTTTCTAACGTCATGTACAGAATCGAACATATAAGAACGACTGTAAAATCGAAAGAAAGTACGACATTTATTGTTAGAGGCGAAGAAGAAATGATGTTAATTATTCTTCCTTACTATAGAACTTATAAATAATTTTTTATATACTTTAGGTTTGCATACTACATTTTCTATGTATAACTTTAAGTTCGTACATTTATCATTTGCATATTTAAAGTCTTCTTTAACGTAACATTCTATTGTCGTCACTGCAATTAAAACAATCACTTTAATGTAAACTTGAAATATACATTGTTAACCCTCGCACGTTCCTCGGGTGAAAATTCATCCATTTTCTGTTTCAAAAATTATAAACATTTTTATTTAACAATTATTACTTTAACTAAAATAAGAACTTCTGAATAAAACAATGTTTGTTTCGCCCTAATTGTGTTACAATTAGACGTACACGCCTGAAATATGAATTTCTCAGCGAAACACAGCTGCAATTAAACTGTGGAACAGAAATGGATGAAACTCATGGCGGTATCTTTGGTGCAACAAATTTTAACGAACGTGTAAGGATTGAAAAGTTGTAGGTTGGCGTGATTAAATACTTGAACAAGTCACTGTTTAGGTGAAACAATGTGAGACCGATGGGAGAACTTGAAGGAACACGTCCGGAAAATGGTTAAACGTAATCCAGGCCGCGATTCGTACGCGTGGATCGCGCGCGAGAGGCAATTAATCGGATCGATGAGCGCGACAGGCCCCCAATACGGATAATTATCTTGGCTAATTAAAGCCATCAGGCTAATCTGGAGGAGGACGCAGCAACAGGCTGGTGCGGGCGGAATTCAAGACTCGGAACCGAGAGTAAAAAACCTCTGCTTCAATTCTCCGGAAGCCGGGGCCGGTAGATTGAGCAATATGTGAATTAAATATCTTGATAGGATAAATTGATGGAGGCGTGGATCAATTTCGCTCTGCACACCGTTGTGCAACCTTGTGTCGGTCAACCATTTTTCTGTCCGGTCGCCTTTTTTGTGGCTGCCGCGCCGCTGAGAAATGGGCCGTGCACTTGGCGACAAGAGAGATTGCACCGGGGACGAGGCGGCTCGAAAATGCAGCCTGACAATACGAACCGTGCAATTTTATCTGGAAAATGTTTCTCCTCTGGAACGACGAACGTATGTCCGCGATTCAGTATATTAACGCTTTTCGTTGGGCATCGTTGCGAAATGAGATTTAAAACACTGGAGTCCGTATAAAATTCTCACGAAATCTTTTAAATTAATGATAATCTGACCGTATTTATTACTGGACTGCGTATCACGTTTTATACAATTGTCTAAAATTAAAATCAATGTGGTAGTACTTTTATTATATTTAGTTTTGATCCTCACAATGAAATTAGTCGATTAGTCGTGAAAAATCTTCTTTCAAGTAAGTGTGCATACTGGATATCGTTATACATATTTTTGGTTCACTTCAAAACTAACAAATCAATAAAATTTAACTGTTTTGTTAACGATCATATTACAGGTTGTTACGTTTGTTCAACTCAATCAATTTCGTTCGTAATTACATTTTGTATAGTATAGTATAAAACGAAAATGAGAGCAGAGATGGGCAAAAATTTTATTTAAATAAAAATTTCGAATAAAGTTGGTTTTTTCCAAGTGGGTTTTAAACCCACTTTATTCAAAATTTTTATTTAAATAAAATTTTTTCCCAACTCTGAATGAGAGGAACTATTTCTGAAGGGCAAATGAAGGTTAAAAGTTTATAGTATTAAACGAGAAACAAGAATTAAACATTGTTTATTTATAAAGGCGGCTTTAGCGTGAAGATTTACGTGGAACGAGTCAGTTACGAGTAAATAACATTTTTATCGAAATGTCTCACAAATATACATATTAGTTCTAAATTGATGGTGGAAGAAGGACAAGATAAAATTAGATAGCTGCCTCGTCCCCCTGCAAGCTCATCGACACTCGATTCCTATTCTCGTTCGCGCTGAGTCACTGTGATTCAGGACGATTAGCAAGCAATAATACGATAATGTGTGTGATAACTAAGTAAGCTGTCTCGGATCACTACGAGATTATCGTTCATAATCGTTTCTTTGTAACGCTAAGGGCAGAGGGGTCAGCCATAGACCATTATCAAACACGCAGACTTTTCATAATGAATCAAACGTGTCAGTCACGAGAGAAGACACATTTCACCGGAGGCGAACGAGCCGTTCTCGCGACAAAGAACACACCTCGAATACTAACGTACTTTCTAGATTAGGTATTTTAAATGTGCCGCAATACTATTATTATACAGGAGACTATGTCCCGGAAACAATATGGCGTTCGGAAGATTAGACTGCGGATTTTTATGTAAAATACACAAATTTCTCTCCGTTTGAATAAGTCGAAAGTTTCCCGAATATTTTTACAAATTTGAGATTCACACTTTTTTCGTAGAAATTGCGTGAAATCCGCAGTCTAGAGAGGGGTAATCGAGCGATGGCGTCGCACGTCGAGAAGAATAAGATTAATCGCGGAACAAATGTGTCGAAATCGTGCAAGAAGGTCTAACAATTTAGTAAACATTACGCATTGATTAACTATAATTTGTATCACATGTTTCATGTAGTTTGTCGATTCATTAATCTTTTCATGAACACCGACATTGATATTATAGAGGCCATTGGAATTTGTTACATTGACTATCGTAATGTTAAGAATTTATATACTTTGTTGTAAATAATGGTTAAGTTTTTCTATTTGCGAATTGGCGACGCTACCAGTGATCGAGTAGCTACATTATTATATTCGAGGTATCATTTCCACGATGGTGAAATGCAGAAAGGTAATATGCGACTGTATAATTCATTTCGCACAAGCGAATTATTCTTTTCGATGTGTATAATATTCTGAACCGTAACTCGTGCTGGTGCATCCACACAGAAAAATTGCGAGCACAGAACTGACACTGAATATGAATATTTAATATGGAAGGGTATCACTTCAGACCACGAGGTTCATTTAAAAGCTGTGCATATTAAGAACCAATTATTCGATGTTTTTAACAAAAGTTCCCATTTACAAAGACATTTGAAAAAGAATATTTCTAGAAGTTTTATTTAGCACAGAAGCGAAATCCATACGGTCAATTTTAATTTAAAATGACTTGAAACAAACGTATGACATAATCTGTAATTATAATTTTAAATAATCCGGATTGGGAGCAGCATATTTAATTTTAATTTTAAATAATTGGAACGAAAGCGTCGCGCATGAAAATGCCATAATATAGTGGCATCACGGTTTTTACTTTTATGTTGATAAAAATTATTGTAAATAATAAAACGTGAAGCGAAGCGTAGGCTGAAATATTTTGCGACTGTTTTTCCTCGCAGATGATAATACAAAACAATTTTTTAACGTGTTTACTGCTTTGATATGCAAAACTGAAATTATCGGAACATTTTCAAAAATACTGGTGGACCAATCGTAACAATGTTTAATAAAACCACTAGAAGAATTTAGGAACGTAATGCTATTCTTTTCAATTGATTAAAATGACTGACAATGAGAGAAGAAATAATATTTTAATGTTTATACGCTTTATTTTTCCATTATAAAGCAATGATTCATGTTCAAGTCTACAGTATAAACAAATAAAAATGTATTACATCGATACATTTTTGTACTAAAATGCTCACTGTTTGTACTTACGAAAGAAATTAATTTCTTGTTTGCAAAATAGTTAATGAAATCTGTGTTCGCAATTATCCCCAGTGTGTCCCAGCATCCAGTGCGACCGTTTGCGAGAGGATAGATCTCGATAGATCGTGCGTGAAACAGACACTTACAGACAATCAAAATGCGTGTCGCGAACTGAACCGCGACGCGCGAATCGTAATCTCGCGGAACTTTGGCTGCATCGTCGATGGGGTATTTCGTGCGTGTGTCACGTGCCACGTGTCAATGATATCGATAATAACCGTAACTGTAATTATAAAGAATAACAGTAAACGTCGTAAACGATCGGATGCATATTACGCAATAATGCGAGGGCTAACTCGAGGTGTGTGGAAGCTGAGACCGTGTATGTTCTTGTAAATAGTAAGTGTATAAAATTGTCATTGTATAGCGATCACCGATATTGTAGCTGGATATGCGATTGTATTCTAAATGTCCACCATTTCTTTTTGTTATCACTCATTTAACGAAGATCAGTCGAAATAAAGATTGTTTTTTCGATGATTGCCTCGTCTCCGTCCCCCTCCCTCTTCCATTCTTTAAGATATCCAGATGTAACATAAGTTTGAAAAATCCATCTTCAACCTGTTCAACCGAACAGGGGACGGTCAAGGGGGTTGCAATCGAAGGTTGCACCTGAAGGAGAGCTGCACCACAAAATGTGACGAAATGGGATTTTTAATAAATCTAACACCCAGTTACTATCGATTAACCCCTCGCCCTACAATCTATTTTACGGTTTCAGTGATTAGAACTTGTTTTGTCAATCGTAGTTTACTAAAAAAGGAGAATGTTGATATAAGTTGTGTGACTATATGTTCTCCAGTAGTTAGGGTTGCCACCAGATCTTCTATATTTGATATGAGTCTTATACAATATTTGAACTTGATCTTTACGTACCTATAGGAATTTTCAAAAATCTTTGTTTAAATAAAAAAGTTTAAAATGTGCTATGTACCTCTTTTACTTGAAATCCTATATTTTGAGCCTATCTCTATACATAATTGCAGTTTTCACTACTTCTTCTATATTTGGATAAAACATTTCTAGCAACCCTACCAGTAGCTGTATATTAACAAAACCGAAATAGAATTTTATTTCGGTTTAAAGGAAATTATTAACATACATTTTGATCAGAATCTGTTCAGAATCATCATCACGAGTCAGACACGATATTTTAAGGCAAGGGGTTAACCCTTAGCCCTCGAGTAGTGACTCAGAGTCACCACTAAAAATTGTTATATGTTGGTATCTAATCAATTACTAAATATGTAAGTATTGTATGAGGTGCTATATCAATTTCACGTATCCATAAAATAAGAAAAGGGGTACACTTTCGAATTAAAATAGCTTCGACTGCAGAGGATTGAACATTCTTAACAACCCTAATTTTCCAGTGGTACCGCACAGGGGACAGTCGAGTGCAAAGGATTAAAATATAATTACCAATCAGGGGGTACACTGAAAGAAGAAGATCTCTGCTAGAAGATATTAAAAAATGAGATTTTTAATCATTCTACCACCCAGTTACTGTCAATTAAGTTTCTGTATTTGCTGCAATTACTAAATACATATTGTGTACGGGAAGAAGAGAGAGGGGTGGCTCGATTAATGAACTCCGAGGGCCAGGAGTTAATTAGTACATTTAATATCTTCTGAAGAGAATGCTCATATTTTCCTATGGAACTGCAGTGAACGTCTTCAAAGCAGAACTCATCGAATAAGTCTTTGCGAGCCGAGTCGAAGAAACGTTTCATCCCGGAGCTTTGCATATCGCGGCAGTTACCTTAATTAGCATCCGGAGTCCCCCTTTCGACAGTACTCCGGAGACTGATTCGTCACACACGGCGTTTAATGAAATTCCTAAATTCAACGGTAAAACGGCGCGGGTCCCGGCGCGGCGCGACGCGGCGCGGCCGTTGCGCATTGCAGCAACCCCACTACGAGCGCCGCCACTCCGTGGCTGCATGTATCTAATGCAGCAGCTGGCGTGCATTGCAGTTACAATTCTACGAAGCCTGCCCCTTTGATTGCACCGCCAGAACCGGCGACAGTTAATTGCCAGGGCTAATTCTTGTCTTTGCCATATCTTCCGACTGGATCAGCCACCCACCCCCCAGACGCTGATTAATTACCGATGGGGACGATATACTTGTACCTATTATTCCGAGAACGAACGTCCCGGCAAGGAATGTCAATACAGTGCACACTGCACACTTGAGCATCCTCTGTTTTGCACACTTAAGTGTCTGACGACATCCCCTAAACTGCGAACCAACCCACAGCGGACCAGAATCGCAGGAAGCTTGACAAAATTCATGTCCCTGTTAATTGTCAATTACAGAAGAAACGATTTTGAGGTCGTAGAATCTTCTGTGATTGAAAAGAATTATTGGGTTGTTGCATATGAAATGTTCGATCTTTAGCAGTCGCATTAAACAAACGCAATTTTGTACCCATTGTATTCTATCGACAAATTTCTCGATTGTATTACGGTAACAATGAGATATTACGGTGATTCACGTTTTTCATTTACAAGATTGTTATCTTGATTTTATAGTTCTCTTTTACCATCAACGACTAGTAAGTTAATTAATCACCACATTTTCACCGAAAATCACATAATGCTATCGTCAATGAGTTATTTTTTCAGACATATAAAAGGAATACACGACAGCCGCGTTAGTTAACGTTGAAATAGACTTTATTTAAAAGTATAAATGTATACATCTGAACTGACAAAATTGAGTACCAGGCACGTGGTTGCCTATAAAAATGACAAGAATGAATTTATTTAGTTTTTGTGCGGTTCTTATTATACAGGGTGAGTCCGAAGAAACAGAACACCTAAATATCTCCGTTACTTTTTACTGTACAAAAAAACTTCTTAGGAAAAAGTTACACTGTTTGAAGGGCCACATGTAACGGTGTAAGGGAAAAAATTTTCAAGGTCATTTTTTTACAAGATTTCAGGGTCATTGATATTTTTTACAATGGAATGACGTATTTTTTAATACATCAATCGATGCAGCTAGACATTCGTTATAAACAAGTACTAACCCATCTATGTAAAAAAGTTAGTAGATCAGGAGATATTTCAATTTAAATAACTCTAAAATACCATTACTGTCGTACTAAGACGTTACACAAGTAAGTAAACGCTAACATCAATTTCAACTTCAACATCAAATTTTCCATTTCAACTTCAATTTCTACACTTCCATTTCAACGTCAATTTCTACTCTTCCATTTCAACTTCAATTTTTCAATTTCACTTCGTTGATTTCAACTCTTCAATGTCAACGTCAATTTATCAATTTCAACTTCAATTTCAATATCAACCCTTCAACTTCAATTTCAACTCTTTAATTTCAATTTTTCAATTGCAACGTCAATTTCAATATCAACCCGTCAACTTCAACTTCAACTCTTCAATTTCAATTTTTCAATTTCAACGTCAATTTTTCAATTTCCAATCTTCAATTTCATTTTCAACGTCAAGTCTTCAATTTCAATTTCAGCTCTTCAATTTACACTAGCAAGTACACTTCAATTTACACTTCAGTACTACTGAAGACATTAGCGTTTACTTGCTAGTGTAAATTGAAGAGCTGAAATTGAAATTGAAAACTTGACGTTGAAAATGAAATTGAAGATTGGAAATTGAAAAATTGACGTTGAAATTGAAAAATTGAAATTGAAGAGTTGAAGTTGAAGTTGACGGGTTGATATTGAAATTGACGTTGCAATTGAAAAATTGAAATTAAAGAGTTGAAATTGAAGTTGAAGGGTTGATATTGAAATTGAAGTTGAAATTGATAAATTGACGTTGACATTGAAGAGTTGAAATCAACGAAGTGAAATTGAAAAATTAAAGTTGAAATGGAAGTGTAGAAATTGAAGTTGAAATGGAAAATTTGATGTTGAAGTTAAAATTGATGTTAGCATTTACTTACTTATGTAACGTCTTAGTACGACAGTAATGGTATTTTAGAGTTATTTAAATTGAAATATCTCGTGAACTACTAACTTTTCGACACACATGGGTTAGTACTTTTGATGTCCAGTTGCATCGATTGATGTATTAAAAAATACTTCATTCCATTTAAAAAAAATATCGATGACCTTGAAATCTCATAAAAAATGACCTCGAAAATTTTTTCCCTTACACCGTTACATGTGGCCCTTCAAACAGTTTAACTTTTTCTTAAGAAGTTTTTTTGTACAACGAGAAGTAATTGAGATATTTAAGCGTTCTGTTTCTTCGGACTCACCCTGTATAACGTGTGCTCTAATAAAGATATATCTTAAATCATTCCTTATGAAGGCATTTTTATAATTTTATTAATTGTGAAATAATTAATCCAGAACCGATCATTTGACTGGTCGTGGTACGTTTAGTAACAATAAACCTATAAACTATAATGTAATTTCTTGATCGAAACGTTTTAAAAGAGTTTCATTCGAAAATCGGACATTTCATACGCAACAACCCAATAAAATTTTAATGTGTATGCAACATTTTGGAAATCAGATGCAATAAATTAAAAAAGTATTACAACTTCCTAGGAACATTTCCATCAACGTTTGTAAGTCACTCTTATGCAAGTTGCTTTATGCATTATTGCAGACTATTGCCGCTCCGTATTATGACGAGTGTTTGATTCAAGGGGAAACGGTGGGCACTAGTCAGACATGCCAGCAGTGGTGTTCGAAAATAAATGACCCATCCGAGTTTCCAATATTCTTTTTAGTGTCCTAATTTCTGTACCATAATCGAAGGAAAATGAAGCACATAATTAGTAATTACCAGATCAAAAGATCAACATTTAACGAGTGCGAGTTTGAAGATAGACGCGAGGTTCCCGAAGCAATGTAAGTAATTAATTCTCAAAGTTATTCTTCCCCACGAACACGAAATTGTTCGGCAAATAAACATTGATAAATATTCCTCGGAGAATCATTGTTGTCGAAGAGAAGGAATTTTTCGATAGCTTGGGAATCGATACGATCGAGATGTGATCCAGACTTGTTAAACGGCCTGCTTCGCCGCTATTTATTTATTAATTGTATATTTTTAGTTGATAATTAACTGTAATTCGCCAGGCGAAGAATCTACTGTTCATAAATGGAAATAAATGACCTATCCGAGTTTGCAATATTCTTCGTACAATTTTCTCTTTCGTATAAATTACACAGAAATAATGATAGAAAATTAAAAAATGAATTAAATTGGACAATCATCCTGAAACTATGTAACATTGTGTCTAATAATGCAGTGCCGAATGTAATAAATCCAGCTTTTATCCTCGCGTTCGTTAAAAAATAATAATAGTATTAAATCCAGTGAAAACGTTTCGTGTCACAGGATAGCGGTCCCTCTTTGAATTTGATTAAAATATTTTCACATGTGTATCGCAGAAATTATTTCCCCTTTTAATTCGCGAATTTGACCGAACCACGCGGACGTAAAAGTGTGTTTACATTTCCCAACCACGAGCGTAAATATGTCGTACCATTTTCAAAGAACCGGCGAACTTTTAGCTATTTCTGATCTCTACTTTCGAAACGAGGTTTGTAATATCATTTCTAAAGCCAAGGATTCGCGGATGGGGTTGATACCGTTTATTCTAGGGACGGACTTACCATTTGCATTTTCATTGGCGCCCAAGAGTGTAAGGCAAATGTGGTCGGACGCGGGGAACGTTAATAATAAGCTTGTTAACAGGGACCTTCGCGAGAGCCAAATGCTAGATAAATTGCGTATCTTGTATGAATAATTTCTGATTAAGACGGTAATGCGAAACTTGGGGTTCTTGGCCACGGTTATGATTAAATGATTCTCTTTCCCTTAACTTTGCTACTTCGTCGGGACTGCGATTCAAAGAGCTACCTCTCGTGAAAGGATCTTTGCATTCTCTCACACAGATCAAACGAGACGACACATTATTCCAGAAAAGGTAAGGAAATTCGGGGAATATGAATAATTTACATTATTCGTTATGTTAAACATATTTGTGCCCATAATTGTGAAAGTGGGAGATTACACATACCACGCCGATTTTAATGTCAAATGATATAGAACTCAAACCAATATTTGACACGTATTTTTTTAAAGCTGCCGACATTCGTGTAAAGGGGGTAAAAATAGCCATCAAAGTTGAATATCTCCAAACAAGAGGGGAAGGACGGGAACGACGGAGATTACCCAATCGTAAAGCGCCGATTTTAATGAAATTTTGGTATGACATAGAAAAAAAAATATAAAGTCAAAAATTATAGTAAAAAATTAATTTCATTGAATATCTCCGAAACTATTAGGTCTAGACGAAAATTTCAAAATCCAATTTGTACGTCTTTGAATGGCGGATCTTTCAGTGTAAACATAGTTTAAAAAAATAATTTGTTTACAAAATACAGTGAGGAGCATAACTGATTCCACACACTTTAAGTCGGAACAACTTTTTTATGAATGGACCAAACGACTTCAATTTCTCTGTAAAGTTAGAAGAATTAGTTTAGTAAATGACGTCTAAAAAATATTTTGGAAAAATTTATTTGGTCGGAATTGCGAAAAAAGTTGTAAAAATTGATTTTTACTACATTTTTAGCTTGACCAATAACGAAAATTTGAAAGATGTGTCTGGTCAACTGGTATAAATTATATACGCCCTGAAAATTTCATTGAAATTGGTTGATTGGTTTACGAGATATAAACGATCAAAAGTGGTAATTTGTAGTGTATCATAAAGTGGCAAATTTTACCATTTTTGATCGTTTATAATTCATAAACCAATTAACCAATTTCAATTAAATTTTCAGAGCGTATATAATTT
This sequence comes from Lasioglossum pauxillum, assembly GCA_933228785.1. Classification (NCBI taxonomy): domain Eukaryota; kingdom Metazoa; phylum Arthropoda; class Insecta; order Hymenoptera; family Halictidae; genus Lasioglossum; species Lasioglossum pauxillum. Next base: position 13,262,768 of record OW121706.1, on the reverse strand, counting down.
ATACCAGTTGACAAAACAAATTTGGTAATTATTGCGGAAGGGTCTGCGTACTCCGGTTTTGATGAAATTTTAATATGTTATGCAGCAACACATTTTGAGCTACTTTTTCCTTTTCCAATATGGGGGGGGTCGCTTTTAGTTTTCGAGATATTTGCAAAAAACTATCGCTAATACTGTATTGAATTATTATCGGTATTCTTGCACGCTCTGTGGCAACGTAAGCCTGTCCCGGTGCGGCGTTTGTTTACATTTTGACGCTATGGAGATGAGAGAGAAAACAGGGTCTCAATCTGGTCATACATATATAGGGTGAGCTTTCAATTTTGAAAGACTACTACTGGATTTTCGTATGCGTGGTGGTTTTCCTTTCCGCCCCAGCCACCTAATTCTAACTAATTATAATTTTATGCGATCAGAATTAGTTAGGATTAGGCAGTAGGAGGCGGAGAGGGCCATGCATACGAAAATCCAGAAGTAGTCTTTGAAAATTGAAAGCTCACCCTATATATGTATGACCAGAGTGAGACCCTGTTTTCTCTCTCATCTCCACAGCGTCAAAATGTAAACAAACGCCGCGTCGGGACAGGCTTACGTTTGCCACGGAGCGTGCAGGAATACGAAAAATTCAATACAGTATTAGCGATAGTTTTTTGCAAATATCTCGAAAATTAAAAGTGACACCCCTATATTGGAAAAGGAAAAAGTCGTTCGAAATGTCGAAATCTATAACATATTTAAAGGGTATAGCCGGATAAGATAGTCTAAAATGCCCTTGAGCCGAATTTTATCGATAATGTGCCATTCGATAGAGCACCAAGAAAAACCATACTGTGCAAAGTTTCAACCCTGTATCTCGATCGGGAGGGTAGTTATGGGGTAAAATCGAAAAATCAGTTTTTGGCTTATTTTCCCTAGTTAATGACGTTTAGAAATTCTGAGAAAAATCTGACACATGTCAAGAACCCAAATACATACTTTGCAATTGGTTTCAGATTTTTGAAGTGAAAATCCTGCTTGTAAAAAATCAAAAACCTCAAAAAAATCGAAAAAATGCAGATTTCACATGGAAGTTCTAGAGTGACAACATTTATATTTTTACAGTAGCAGTATATTGTCATAAGTATTGTTCATGAATTTTTTCAGATTTTTTGGTTTGGTGCGCCGTTGTTAAAAAAAATAAAAACTGACATTTTCGACGTTTTTTCCGCGAAGAACTAAGCTAACCTTAAAATTATTACGTTCTATTTGTTCTGTAAGTATATCAGGCACTGATAAATCTTGAACATTATTAAAAAATAATTAAACAATGAAATCGGCTTGATTAGTATTTTTACTATGTCAGCGTATTACATCTGGAAGTATTAAACACAATCCAACAGCTCGGTTGGCTCAGCGCGTTAGGCGCTCGACTGTTGATCTGCTTATACTAGGTTCGCGCCCGGCATACGTATACACTTTTTTTTACTTGATTCATTCTTTTTTTTATGTCTAACTATATAATAATCAATGGTATGTTTGTAGATTTCTTTTAGAAGCAATATCTAAATATTAAAAAAATAATTTTAAGGTAAAATTCGCAAAAAAAATTTTGGAGCAATTGTTAACATCATCAATTTTTAGTTACACATCTTCTTAAATCTGGTAGTATTAAATATTTTCTGCAGTAAATCTATACGTGTCTTCGAGTTTTAAATACTCCGTTATAGAGAAAACGGGTTTGTAAAAGTTTTGTAAAAACGGACAAAGTGTCCGTATTTTATAATTTTGTACCTTTAGCCCGTCCGTTTACCTTTACCTTTATGTTCACCTTTTCTTTTCTCTACTCGCTTTATGACTCTGTCGATCATCAGTACCAGGTAACGGATTACTAGGGTTGTCGTTACCTGTTAATCGTTTACCGGTCGCGGGTGTAATTGAGGGCAATGGTACGGTCAAAAAGCTGAACTTTTACCCTCCAGACCCGGGTAGGGGAAAACGATACCCCGAAATGTGAAAATTGTTATTCCAAGCAACTCCGGTCATTCTTGGACCGAGCTCCGAACGGTGAAGATTGTAGTGAGTGAATTATTTCTGAGTTCTTTAGTTATTATTTTCTGAGTGTTATCAGCATGGCAAGTGAAAGGATATAAATCGTTGATACCAAAACCTCGCGTGTTAGGTGTATTAAATGTAACATTCTAGTTCGGAAATTACGCGGTACAAGAAAACAGATAAATACAGTTATAGAATCAATGAGGTGGTCTAGAATTTTAAATAAAGAAGTGACTGTTGGTGATATACTCTGCAATAAGTGCCGCCTTTTTACATATAGAAAAGAAATCTACAAACACACCATTGATTATTATATAGTTAGACATAAAAAAAAGAATGAATCAAGTAAAAAAAAGTGTATACGTATGCCGGGCGCGAACCTAGTATAAGCAGATCAACAGTCGAGCGCCTAACGCGCTGAGCCAACCGAGCTGTTGGATTGTGTTTAATACTTCCAGATGTACTACGCTGACATAGTAAAAATACTAATCAAGCCGATTTCATTGTTTAATTATTTTTTAATAATGTTCAAGGTTTATCAGTGCCTGATATACTTACAGAACAAATAGAACGTAATAATTTTAAGGTTAGCTTAGTTCTTCGCGGAAAAAACGTCGAAAATGTCAGTTTTTATTTTTTTTAACAACGGCGCACCAAACCAAAAAATCTGAAAAAATTCATGAACAATACTTATGACAATATACTGCTACTGTAAAAATATAAATGTTGTCACTCTAGAACTTCCATGTGAAATCTGCATTTTTTCGATTTTTTTGAGGTTTTTGATTTTTTACAAGCAGGATTTTCACTTCAAAAATCTGAAACCAATTGCAAAGTATGTATTTGGGTTCTTGACATGTGTCAGATTTTTCTCAGAATTTCTAAACGTCATTAACTAGGGAAAATAAGCCAAAAACTGATTTTTCGATTTTACCCCATAACTACCCTCCCGATCGAGATACAGGGTTGAAACTTTGCACAGTATGGTTTTTCTTGGTGCTCTATCGAATGGCACATTATCGATAAAATTCGGCTCAAGGGCATTTTGGACTATCTTATCCGGCTATACCCTTTCATCAAAATCGGAGTACGCAGACCCTTTCGCAATAATTACCACAAATTTTTTAAATTTTCGTTACCGGGCCAGCTAAAAAAGTTTTAAAAATCAATTTGTAGTATTGTTTTTCACAATTCCGACCAAATGCATTTTTCCAACTTATTTACTAGACGTCATTTACTAAACTAATTCTTCTAGCCTTACAGAGAAATTGAAGTCGTTTGGTCCATTCATATAAAAGTTATTCTGATTTAAAGTGTGTAGAATCAGTTATGCACCTTACTGTATGTTCATCAATACTATAGTATTACGTTGAAAGAGGTTAAAAATTTGTGAAAGTTCAGCCAAAATATTTATTATCAGTACACGAATGAAGTAACTGGAGAGTGATTGTCCGATCGCAAAGAAGAGCATCTGCCTCGACACAGACTGGTGAATTGGCGAGCTCGGGTTGCACGGGAGACCACAGGCAGACCGAGGCGGAAGATTGCGTTTTAATTTCCATCGGACACCGGAATTTCGCGTGCGGGGGCGTACGTGAAAAATCGGCGGTGGTGGAAGGACACGGGGTTCGGCACAAAGGGAATTAGGTTCATCCGCAGCGACAAACAAGCCAGTTGATGGTTTCTCATCAGACCACTTGAAACTTAATCACATTGAGCGTTACGGCTAATAGGATTGCTTTCCGCGAAAACTGCATATATCGGATGGGGGCATGTAATTATACCGGTATTGTCAGCGAGCTGTTGCGAGAGACAGCTAAAGAGGTCCCCTCCCGGCTTAACAACGTTTCCTCGTTACTCCGTATTTGCTTTCCCCATCAAACTCTCCGGCCGCAATCTAATTTAGTTTTCATTCGTAGACGTAACAGCGCCCGTGACTAATAACGCCGGATTCCGCAGCCTCGCTGAATCTTACAACTCTCCCCTTCCCTCCCTCCCTCTCTCTCTCTCTTTCTTTGTCTCATCTCTCTCCTCCTCGCCCTTGTTTATAATTGAACGCATTTTATTACTTGCTTAACCACAAAGCTTGCTAAACGCCGCGGCTCGCTCGCGGAAATCCGCCGATTTACTGTCGCGACCCGGGCACCGCTCGCATCAAATCCGCTTTCCGCTGCTGCGAACTATGCTAGTAAATTTCGGTAATTATTGGATTTCATGCTTTTACGACGCACTAGGTTGCCTCGGATACATTGGCAAAGACTCTTTCGACCTCTTTTATAGCAGAGAAACTCTTTCATTACACTGCGTCGGGGGAATTGAGGGGAAGAAGTTACCCTCTCTCTGTCAGTACCGGATTAGTCACGTGACACATGCACGACAGAGAGGGAACTAGTCACGCGACCGGGAGCGTGGGGAAATAGCGTCGTAGAAGGGGAAGGTAGAGTGGGAAGACTTAATCTGGCGACTCTGTACGGTAGATATGTTCCTGAAAAAAACCGTACCGAAAAGTAATGAATCAATAGACTCCGGATCTTTATGCAAAATAAAAAGTTTGTGCATCAATTGTAAGACACAGAATCTGGATATAGATTTACATTTTTCGCTAATAATTTCAACGTAGTGAAAATACACTCCTCAAAAGAATTAAGGGATCACTTCGGCGAACCCGAAAAATTGCTCCCACTTTACGTGATCAGGCAGCCGGCGTACGTGGCGCGCTAATTTCTGCGAAGCTCTAACTTCAAACACAGCTGCCATAGGTAGAAAATTGTCGCAGCGAGTTCATGGGGTACTCAATCTAATCGGCAGAATCTCTGCTTCAATCTGACGTTCGGATCATGGTATTACGATCATTTCTCGCCAAAATACAGCGAGTTAAAGAAAAAATGGAAATTGTACATTTTGTAGCATATTTTCAGAAACACCTGGTATATCGAAATGTTAATGAAAATGAAAATACAAAACGAGTACCTTTTTTGCACATGATTTTACGATAATTTTTTCGCTTTCTGGAGCCAGTTAAAGTGAAAAGCCCATATTTACTTCAATGTTGAATAACTCGAATAAAAAAAATAGCACAATATTCAAAACCACACAATTGACACAGGGAACATAGCCCTTCCAAATGATATTACCGCGATTTATCAAAAAAATTTGTTGCTCACCGTGTAATGTTCCAAAGTTGCACAAAATTTTTGTTAACCGTCAATGTTGACTTCATGTCGCTATAAAAAAAACAAAAACGTAAAAAAAACAACATAGCAACAATTTGAAATAGAGCATCAGAAACTAGAGGTTTCAGGCTTTCAAACCATTGTTTAACAATATCGATACGGCAATTTTTGACGGAGTTATGATCAGATAAAGTGGGACCAATTTTTCGGGTTCGCAGAAGTGATCCGTTAATTTGTTTGAGGAGTGTAATATAATAATACTCTTAAAGTCTTATAATCTTTTCACTGTCCCAAATTGCACCTACTCATTCTTGTCATAAATGCATCAATTCCGGAGTACGATACACAGAAAAAGTTGTAAAATGTCTTTTTCCCGTCATGTAATTCTCGGACCACTTGTTTGAACTTCTCAAAAAAGTCGAAGAAAATCCTCCAAAAACGTCCATTATTATAAAAGCTGTCTGTTTAATATTAAAGCGAGTGACTAGACTCTACGATGAATTAAAAGAACCGTCCTTATATTAGGCGACTTCCCCTCTACCCTGCGCCTTCGTGTTCCAATATCGACCAGACGGGAAACAAATCTCGTTTGGCTCGGTCGAGGAGATAGGAAAAGCGTGAACGAGGCGACGCGGAACAAGGCCGTGGAGAAATGAAGAACGGGGAAAAATAATGGAACGGAAGTGCAACCTTAAGGCAATGAATTGTTCGACAGAGGGCGAAGGCGAAAGGCGGAGGGAAGAAACTGATGGAGTAGCTGGAAGATTGAGGATTCGATAGTCTCGCAAGGTGAAATTCTGCCCGTGCATCTGATGCATTCCCTGCAATTTCGTGCCTTTTCTCTTTTCCATCCCCGCGTCTTCTCCCTGAACGACCGGCTCTAAACTTGTGGGAGAGGGAAACGGGAGACGATGGTTGCCGGAGAAGGAGGATGTTGCTCGGCATCGGGCGAAACACGGGTTCGTTTCGTTCCCTGATTTTCGTATTACCGTAAATTTCTGTCGTCGTTACGGAATCTTCCCGTTCTTCTTCATATCCGGACTCGTTGCACGAAGATTCTCGTATCCGCACTCACTGGATCGAGTTTCCGCAACGGCGTGTCGGGCTTCGAGGCTCTCCGAGTTTCTTCTCGTTGACGGATAAAAAGATTTTATGGGGCTCCCTATTGTGACGACTCTGAAAACCGATTTTCTTTTTGTACTCCCGCGTGGGTTTCGTACAACTCCAGACTACTGCTGCTAAAGTGCTCTACGTAAGTCTTCAGAATTGGGAACTTTGCGGGTTCGAAATGGCGACTAAATTGTGGATCTTCTAAGCTTCTAAACTACGAGAAAGCGTGTACAATGAGTTCTCGACTTACGCGGATTCTTATAAGTGAATCGGAAAACCAATTCCGAACTGTGGTGAAATTCGTTTTTTTGATGTCCAGAAGATAAGTGTTTGCTTGTGTACAGCGTAGGCATTCAGCTATTTGTGAGTGATCAATTTTCCATAAATATAGTTGGTTCATTTGAATTTTCCATTCAAATGAGTACATATACATATAGTATGTACAAATCAGATCGGATTAATAACCTTTCGGTGGTACTATCGGGGCTCAGGCACTATTCGAATTACCGCGAAAAGACTGCTGCAATGAATTTGTACACCCCTAATGTGGCCTAACTCCTTAACACGTTCCGTGCCACGTGTACCACTGATGGTACACGTTAAACTTTCTATTCAGGGCACGCGTGCCACATGTGGTACAAGCTGGCATATTTACTATGCGTTCTAAACATATAATTTTATAGTAAGTTTAAGACTGAAAAAATACCTTAGCGCCATAAGAAGGAGCACGGTGCATGATATGAAAATGAGCATGTACAAGGTGTATGAAAAGTAATGGTTTTTTTACAATAAAAAAATTGTTGTTAAAGTCATTCTTACATGAACACCTTTTACACAAAAACCTACTACTACAGCTCACCTAACCGTGTCGATTCAAAATATGAAAGGAAAGAAAATATAGGCGATATACCTAAAAAATTGGAATCGGCTCCGAATTGGCCGATTATTTTACAACCACCGCGCTCGGACAACATCAATCCCGAGTTGATGATCCGGAGAAAGATCCCATGTATAACAATAGATGTAAGGTTACTCTCATATTTTGCAACTTCTTTATGATCCGAATGGGCAGGGAGACGATGACTTGGTACGGGCCTAGCGACGAACGTCCCTTTAATTGTCCTAATTAATTAATTGTGGATGTCCGCCGATTATTCGAAAGCAGTTGAAGTGAAACCACCTGAATCTTTAATCTATGGCACATGATGGGACCACCCAGTATATGAGCGGCAGTATCGCACGCGAAATTGCACATAATCAACAAGACTCGAGGCACGTTGAAGCCGTCCCAGGCGCTGCGCTGGGAGGCAGGAACTAGTCCCATTTCCATTTATTTTCCATTTAGCTTCGCTTGACACCCTCGAAATGGAATACAGTTCATTAAGATTCTCGAGGCGCGTCGGTGTGTTTCTCGGCTCGTGTTATAGATACTCCCAGCCCCCTTCTCGGTTTTCTTTTTTCTACTTTTTCCGGTGCGGCGCGGCGACGCGCAGGAAATCCGCTCGCATCCTCGCGGCCGCGTCCTGACGCCTGCGAATCCAAGAGGAAAGACAAATCGAGTTTGTTTATGCAGCTGAAAGCCTCGCATCATAATTCAATCCCGCGGCCGGTTCTTATTTACCTCGGAGCCAGCAAATGAAATGCCATCCATGATCGCGGAAAAATCCGATTTTCGACTGATTTGCTTGAGACGGGAACGATACCAGAGGTGCACCGATACCTTGAATATCTAATCAAGAACAAACAGCGAATGTAACAGAAAAAGAACGGTAATCAGACAGGAAATGGAGGAACTACGACTGATCAACGATTGTTTGCCAGCGCGCTGCACAGAGAAGATTTATTTAGGCTTTGTTTCGTATTGTGCGATGCTTAATTGACCCCCTTGTCGAGGGACAAGGGAACAAGAGTGATTGAACGGAGTATTATGGTACCAGCGGAAAAGGCTCGGGGCCATTGTAGTGTAATTGATTCTGTTGCTCACTTTCTCTGTGACTCGAAATAGAAATTAGGGAAAAATATTTTGTGGAAATGCGAAGGAAAGAATAATGTGATATCTAGACTGCGGATCTTTATGCATTTATGAAGAAATTGGTTGGCTTGTCAGCTTGGGGTGCACTTGTAGAAAAGGTTAAGAAATTGCTAATGGTAGTAACAACGTATTTAATTAATACTTGATCTATTGTTATGACAGGGTCAAACCAAAATTTTCGATAAATTCAGTTCGAACGTACAGTTTAACCTTGTGTAGTCAACCGAATACCCATTTACTGTATTTCTTTCAATAATTCGTTAATGTTCCTCTGTCCATTCTTTACTCGCTATATTAATTTATAGTCTTATAATCAGAATTTATGAAATGATCTATACATTTTGGTTGACTACATAAGGGTTAAATAGAATACATTCAGATATTCATTTTGTAAAAACGCGGGGCAATTTGATAAAATAGTGTGAAGAGGATGATGGTGCCATCTCTCAAGGAACGCGAATACCCTTTTCGAACGGCGTAGACCAAATACCATATGAAATACCGACAGCGTTAACAAGTCTGTACCGACGAGGTAGATATACTCGTCGGTGGTATAGTTCCAACATTTCGGTACGTATCGGTTTTTCAGATCGTGAGACACGAAACTCCATATGGTGATTGGTCTACTACAATACTTCGTCTATGGTGTGAAATGGTGCATTTCAGGTTGGTAGCACTCAGTAGCACTTGGTAGCACTTCATCAGTTGGTCGGTGGTTGGTCGGTTCAATTGTTCAATTTTCAAAGTTGAGTTGTTTTATGTCAACGATTCTAACTGATTCTAATGATTCTAACTAATTTCGTGGAGGCTTTTATAAACTTTTGAGTACGGTAAGTGTAACAATAAAGCTTCAAATAATGATATAAATTACTGCAATCTCGAGTAATGGGATTGAATTATATTTTTTACCTTCTACTTTTAAATGCCTTTTATGTATGTCGTTCTAATATTGCAAATTACAGTCCATATGCCCAATAGCAATGGGGAATTACGTTAACAAATATTTTCTCCGAAATACCGACACTGAGAAAGAAGAAACAGAAGTACAGTCCACTTCCACATATGATCAAACTGATGATAATTTCAACACACCAGTAGCACAAAAAACATTACCGATTGATCCTAGATCAGTGACTAGTGGTATTAACAGAACACCAATCGAGGTAATTCTTGACCCATATTTTTTAAATATTTTTCCAGCATTGTACATTACATTAAACAATGAATGAAATAATATTGATAGGTATATTCCACACCTGTTGGAGTAAACGGAAAAGTACTCTCTGCAATTCCAAGGCATTTACAATGTAAACCGTTCTCAGAAATGAATTTAAATCATCTGCTATGTTTATCGCCAAGGAAATCTGCACCGACACCCAGACAGCACAGCCTGCCCGAGCCCACCCGAGCCCACTACCGGCCCAAACGTCCCGAGGCCCGTGACCTACAGGTTACCCAGATAGCCAAACGATCCTCGCGCACAGATCGAGCCCGGCGTGTCGGGGTCAGGTAGACGGGCCGAACGTCGCTTGAATGGGCAAAAGGCACACGATGGCTATAATCTGAGGAGGGCACTTATGACCGTGAGGGCTCGTAACGTTCCCTCGGCACAAACCCGGCACAAGCTTCCCCTCGACCCGTCGGTCCTGATTTCTGCCAAATTTTAAGTAGGTCCGAGATTGTAAGAGGGCAGCACGGTCGCATTAATGTGGCGAATGTCGTAAAATTTGGCAGAAATCAGGACCGACGGGCCGAGAGCAGCTTGTGCCGAGGGAACGTTACGAGCCCACACGGTCATAACTGCCCTGGCCAGAATCGAGCATTTTGGCTATCTGGGTTACTATCTAACACAATGCTTGGATCGGCTCGAGGCTGATTCCGTTGGATCCGTGCCTGCTTTTTATGCGCGCAATGGCCCGGAAATAGCCAGGCATGGGCTCGAGCCCACAGCATGCCGGCAGTGCCAGATTTCAGCCAGAGTTTAAGAGGGCAGCACGGTCACACTAATGTGGCCAATCAGTGCTTCGATTGAGCCCAACTTTTCTCGCGACATCTTCTCTCTCCACATCATGTTTAGCCTGGAACACGGTGTATTATAGAGGTGTTCTGGCTACTCTCGGGAAAGTGAAAAAGATAGCGCTGGGTTCTCTCTGGTCGCCGCCAGATGGATCCGTGTTCTACGGTATCATTGTATCAGTGTATCACGTTGCCTCCATTGCACTCCATTGCTGCTCCATAATGGAGCAGCAATGGAGTGCAATGGAGGCAACGTGATACACTGATACAATGATACCGTAGAACACGGATCCATCTGGCGGCGACCAGAGAGAACCCAGCGCTATCTTTTTCAAAACTTCAGCCTTACAGAGGGCCACCGACGAGGTACTATTAAAGACTGCCAGCCCCTGTGTTAAACAGCGAGACGGGTAAGTGGGCGCGATGGGCGCGGGGATAACGTAGAGCTTACAGTGAGCTGATATACCACATAGTCAAAAGTTCCACCACCGACGAGATATTCGTCAAGTTGAAGAAGAATGATATAGTAGAATGCTGGCATTACCCATTCTGTAATTGCCTTATAATACTATATATAATTCTCTTATTGCATTCTTATTTCCTTATTATTACCATTGTAATAATTGTTTTACAGTATAATCGATAGTTTATAGATGTAGGACAAATGAAAGTAATTACTACGTAATATTCTACAAATTTATCGAAATTCAAAAGTAATTTGAACGTTATTGCGTTATATATAAAATAATGATTCATAAAAAATATTCTATTATGTTATGTAATGACAAAACCCAATCGTTCTTATTAAGATCCTTAGTAGGAAACAGAAAATTAATTTTTTTACTTATTTATCCCATACTTGTAATGCTCGACAGAATTGACTGCAATTATTATATAGTAGAGGTAGTAACAATAAGATAAAAGTATTAACTAATTAACTAATTTTCGACGGCTCCTATCCATACAATGTTATTTAGAGGCAGTATTTCGTACGAAGATATCTAATAAAATAATTCTATTTCACTCTATACGAAAATTTCTTGCAACATGACGCTATTTAAAAAGTGCGTGTAGCATGATTTTATTTCATTCTGAACTGAACACCACTTCCTGAAATATGAATCGCTTATACATTGTATACATTGTGCGACGAGGCGAAGAGCTAGCAGTCGAAGTAAGATTAAAAAATTTTTTTTTCGATTTTTTTAAAATTAGAAAAAAAATTTTTTTTTTTTAAATCTTTTTTTGTACCTTACAATGATGTTTCCGCTTACAATAATGAAAGTACAAATAAAATTTATATTACAATCTTTAAAAAAACAATCAGTTCAAAACGAATTATTAACTGAGATTAAATTGAAAATTAATATGAACTATATGGTAATTATTAATAACAGTGATGTTGAAAACGGATTGGTTAATGGAGCACACATGCGGAATATTAAAATTTATTACTTTTCAAGAAAATACTAAAATTCCGTCTATATTGTGGTTAGATTTTCAATTGGCCAGAGTAGAAGTGAAAGTAAGAACTCGTTATCGTAATTATATGAAAAATGCAAATATTGATCAAAATTTAACACCAATAATAAAAATATCGAATCAAGTAAATATGTCGAGTGAGGAAAAATATCAAATCACACGTAGTCAATATCCAGTGGTTCCTGCTGGAGCGATTACGATTCATAAAAGTCAGGGATAAAAAACATACGAGAAAGTATGTTTGGATTTTAAAAAATCAGAAAGGCGAACTTTACAAATGTTGTATGTAGCACTGAGCAGAGTTTCAAAATTGAGCGCGGTTTATATATTTCGGGACAATTTAAATTAACAGTATCGAAGAAAACCAAGATCAATACTGCAACCCCGGATAATCAGGAGTTGTATCGTTTGCGAAAAACTAATTAAGACAATTTATTTTGCAACATTAGTATACTATAACAAGGAACCAAGCGAGCAACGAGCCTGCGATGTTCGTTTAATGCGACGCCATATAGCAAACATTTTGATAAGTAGAAAACTATTGAAATTCCCTGAAAACGTATAATCTTATTAAAAAGTACACTCTATTAACTTCCCGATTCATAGGGAAGTTACTGTAATTACCCCGAAAATCGAAAATCGATTTTTTAGCAGATCTTCACGTTTCATGGTCATTGGAGTCATTTTAGACTATTTTTATCAAAATGTTTGTGTGTGTGTGTGTGTGTGTGTGTGTGTGTGTGTGTGTGTGTGTGCGTATGTCCGTTTGTATGGTATCAAATTTTTCGTTAACGTTTTCAGAAAAAGTAGCAACGCGATCAGGATGATGAATGATGCAATCGAAGTGCCCCGTCGTAACTTAGAGCTGATTAGATTTTGGTCCATATTGGTCAAGTAGTTTTTTAGATTTTTAGTTTTTTTTCGAAAAGAGTTGATTCTACAATGCAATTTATAAGGGAGGACGAAAATTTTCCACCAAAGAACCAAACGCAATTACATAAAAAAAATTTTTTTCTTAATTTTTTTTAGATTAAAAAAAATTTTTTTTTAGATTTAAAAAAAATTTTTTTTTTTAACTGATGCTAATGTTACCGCTTGGAATAATCGAAAGGTTATTCCAATGCAACAGTGAATTTATCATCTCTAGTCCCAAGAATACATTTTGGGAGAATATCGATGAAAGTACAAAAAAAAGCGATGTTAGCGATGTTGGCGAAGGAGTAACGAATCGGGAAGTTCTTTGTGTGACTCTTGGAGAGTCACACAGCAAATAAAAAACATTAATATCAGTAGGCCCTACTAGTAGGGCTGCGCGAGTACTCGCAAAATGCGAGCCGAGCTAAGCTCGACCCGCTTGGTCGAGTCGAGTCGAGTACTCGCACGAAGCGAGCGGCTCGCACGATGCGAGTAGCTCGCATCGATGCAAGCTACTCGTATTGAAGCGAGCTACTCGCATCGACGTCATCGGCTCGCATCGATGCGAGTGCTCGACTCGGCTCGATCAATCCAGTCGAGCTTAGCTGGGCTCGCATGGCTTGCACCGAGCGTGCGATTCGTACGAAACGAACGGCTTGCATGATGGAGTCAAGTCGCAATAAATTCAAGCGTAATATGACATGGTGCGAGTTATAGAGGTTAGGTTTGCACATCGATATTATCAATCATTTTAGTATATTGAAAATGCTAAATATTTGGGATGTTTTATTATATATTTTGATAATAAAATGGACATATGTTGAATAATGAAAATTCATAATTTGTGTAACCCTTTTATTGAAGATATTTATACAATAAAAACTATTTTCTAGATTTATGTAGATATGTTATGTAGATATGATCAGCAATGAGCATTATTTTATTAGTTTTTGTATGCATAAACGTACTCAACTCACGAGTATACAAACATCGGTGGTATTAACTTTAAGTGGTAAATCTACCTTTGGTTTAGTGTACAGTACTGTACAGTCATAAATAGGTGTTATCGCAAAATTGTATATAATGTTGATAATTAATGTGTATTATGTAATAGTGAACATTCTTGTATTCAGAAAAATAAAGTACAAACTCAAAAAAATGCAATACTCTCAAAAAAATAATTTAAAAAATATTTTATTTGCCTATATGTCAATATATGAACAAGACTTCCAGCAGATACGATTAGTGTAGACGGCAAGGTCTCCTGCTGCAAATCAGGTAACAAGAATTGCAAACGACATCTCAATCGGTTTCAATAAAGAAATGGTAACAGTCATGCTCTTACTGGATATAAAGAAAGCATTTGACAGAGTTTGGTTAGAAGGACTAACCCACGCTCATTAAATTCATAGCATCATACCTACAGGACAGACATCTAAGAGTACAAGTATAAATAATACAAAATCTAACAGAAGACTGATTAGACCAGGAGTTCCTCAAGGCTCCGTTCTAGGGCCAAAACTATTCAACGTATACCTGAACGACATACCCAAATTCACTAAAACAAAATTAGCTTTATTTGCAGATAACACAGCCATTTACGCACACTCCTACAATGCGAAGTAAGTAAGCAATAGGTGCGAAGTAAGTACAAACTCATATGACAATACTAGAGCCATTCTATAGTAAATGGAAAATACAGCTCAATGCAACCAAAACAGTAGTAGTATTTTCAAAGAAAAAGGAACGTAAAAACAGAATCTTCCAACCGATAACAGTAAATGCACACAAAACAAGCCCAACAAACACAGTTAAATACCTAGGAGTCCACCTTGATACACAACTAACATATGCATGTAACATCATAGAAAGCATAAGAAAAGCACACTCAGTACTTAGGAAACTATATCCACTAATGGTATACAACTCCCACTTATCTGTACATAACAAAAAAACTAATTTATAAAATGATAATCAGGCAAATTATAATGTATGCAACACAACTGGTCTGGTGTAGTGCCGCCATAACAAACATTAACAAACTAGAAATATTTCAAAACAAAATGCTAAGACTAATACTGTCAGCCCGCAGAAACAGCAGAATCACAGAATTACACAAACACACAGAGATCCCACCCATTCACACTATATTAAAGGTTTAGCATTAATATAAGTTTCTATAAGTATCAAATAGCCAACAGTGACAGAAATTAGGGACCACAATGTGCCTTTTAAGCATAAAGTACCTTACCAAAAGTTATCTATTTACTATCAAATTGACTGAAGAATATGTGATAGATACTGCAATAACTAGGACTGAGGGAAATCTGAATTATAAGCTATGCGCAATAGGATCTAATCTACATTAGACAACATGCAATATTAGTACTACTGACAGGTACACATTCAGATGTAAAAGTGAAAATGAAGGAGGGTTTTTTCCTAATATAATTTTTCCTCTCAAAAGTAAAACATGTACTAAGTACCGCAGTATTAAACAAATACACTAGAATTAAGAGATAGTATGTATCGACTGACTAACAATAGTAGTAGGTTTAGCATAAATTGTAGGAACTACGTGCAAACTC
This sequence comes from Lasioglossum pauxillum, assembly GCA_933228785.1. Classification (NCBI taxonomy): domain Eukaryota; kingdom Metazoa; phylum Arthropoda; class Insecta; order Hymenoptera; family Halictidae; genus Lasioglossum; species Lasioglossum pauxillum. Next base: position 13,247,421 of record OW121706.1, on the reverse strand, counting down.
AATTGTTGAAAATGTTTATAATGTTTTTATTTTGTTATAAACCTCAATGTAAATATGTTATATAATAAAGAGATTTTACAAACAAACAAAACCCGCTGCGAATCGAATCTCCGGCCCTGGATAGAATCCCACACCGAATGATTTTCTTTTTCGTTAAACTCATCGTTTTCTTCTTTATTCTTAGCCATATAATTGTTCTGCAGATATTTCCAATATACATATACATATTGTCAAAGCAACATTTATATTCCATTTTTACGTTTGTCAAAAATGTTCAATATTACAGAATACACATACAAACTGTAAAGAAATATCGAAAAAATTGATTTTTATTTTTTTAAGCACAATGCACCACTATAAAAAGAATTAAGAAAAATGGCTTCAACAATATCCCATTACTGAATTTTTATAAAACTGGTAAATATCTCCCATAGTTCAATAGGAAATATGCATTTTTCGAATTTCTGATATTTCGAATTCTTTTAAACCTGTTCGCAAAGTCTGTGAAATCTGAAAAATACACATTAATAATCACGATAAGACATATCCTACATAATAATTTAAACGTGATACTGCGAGAACTTCAATGTCGTATTACGTCATGCAAGCCGTTCGTTTCGTACGAGTCGCACGTGGTCGCACGCTTGGTGCGAGCTGTGCTAAGCTCGACTGGATTGATCGAGCCGAGTCGAGCACTGTCGAGCACTCGCATCGATGCGAGCGGCTCGCAACCGATGCGAGCGGCTCGCAACCGATGCGAGCCGATGACGTCGATGCGAGTAGCTCGCTTCGATGCGAGTAGCTTGCATTGATGCGAGCTACTCGCATCGTGCGAGCCGCTCGCTTCGTGCGAGTACTCGACTCGACTCGACCAAGCGGGTCTCGGCTCGACTCGACTCGAGCTCGGCTCGCATTTCTGAGCTCGCCTGCAGCCCTACCTACTAGTCATGCGTATTACTAACCCTCTCGCAATAGCAGTCCTACCCGCGAGCTCGCGAAGCGAGCGAGCAAAAACAACCCTACTCGCGAGCGAGCGAAGCGAGCGAGCAACAATAGCCCTCTAGTTTCATTCTGAACTGAACACCACTTCCTGAAATATGAATCGCTTATACATTGTATACATTGTGCGACGAGGCGAAGAGCTAGCAGTTGAAGTCGGAAGTCGAAATCTTAAAAGAAGGACCAAAGGAATTCACCAAATATGTTAAGAAAAATCCTATAAAAAAATAATGATAAATAATTAAGTTTTGTTATTTGATTAGAAGTCTCACACTGTTATACCCGACCCAACCCGTATCATGTTACAATGTTTCGCTCCATTCCACGGCGACCGAAGCCCTCGAGCTTCGCTTGCCTTTTCTCCTTTCGTCATCACAGAATAGTGTTTCCTGAAAATTGATGTCTCTGGCCAGACTCAAGGTTTCGACATTTATAGGAAGCTTGTTATAATCGTATTTTATTTGTCAAAATTTAGTTTTCTATTTAAAATATTTTGTTGTTAAAACTCACTAATATATTATTATCATTAATATATTTGAAATATTGGAATATTACAATTTGGAATAAAGGGCCTAGCCGGATGAGGTAGTCCTTCGAATTATTCAAACAGCCGTTGCGCCATTCAATTTTTGGTCAATTTTTCCCATTTACTTGCACTAATTTAATCATTTAATTGCATATAATTGAAATGATATTTGAGATTTCTTCCGGATTTTTTGGTTCAAAATGTTATTTACACAAAGTGAAAATACGCAAAAATTCGACAAATGCAGGTTTTTTTAGAGAAATTCAAAAATAGCATTGATCATATTTTTAGACTAGCAACATACCAGAACTTTTTTTTACGACAGCGCGTAAACAACAAAGAGGGACTGAGGTACGAGGCAGCTGGCACAGTTCAAAAGGCTGAGTACCGATTACGTCAATGCACATAGAAAAGTTTTTTATTTTTCATTCTTCTTTTACGGTATTACCAACGTATTTGTGAGATTCTTCTAACTAAAATGAGTCTAAATACGTCATAATTTGAGCCACATTTATTTATTTAAAGCGTGATCATAACTCGCAATGATATAGGTTATTATAATAGGTCATTTAATATAATAGGTCATTTAATATAATATATTTATAATTATAAATATTAGGGATGTGTGGGCCGCTCGATGTTCGGGTTCGGGTCGGGTCGCAGAAAGTCAGGCGGGGCGGCCCGTTGATTCGACTTCGAATTCGTCGGGCGGGTTCGAAAAGAATCGAAGTTCGAGCGAACGAGTTATTGCGATATCCGAGTATTAAATACTCTGCGTTCTCATGACATAGATAATGGTAATAATGGTTTTCTTTCTTAACTTATAACGAGATTTTTAATATATGTACTAGGTCTTTTTTATAACTACACTAGGTATATTCGGCAAACGTGTGCCTGCTCTTTATTTGTATTAAAGCTTGAAATAATACACGTTTCACGTGAAAAACTTACGAATGAACTCAAATATGTATCAATAATATCTTTAAAATATCTTTACTGAGTTATATACACCTAGAAGGTATAACAATATGGTAAAGTATGGCAATAATTAAAAACGAAATATAAAAATAAACATTATATGTATTATATTTCGTGTTTATATTTTATTCTGTATTATCTATAGGCTCTATATAATTTTTTATTTTATATGATTTTATTTTAAGTTAGTTTCTATTTCATTTTATATTGTATATTATATATTATCTTTTAAGAATTTGTGTAAGGTTAATGATAGTTAAGTAAGTAGGTTACTTAACAGTTAATAAAAACATCACCCACTAAAAAGTTATCATAACTTATTACATACCATGTTGTAAATATTTTCTGATAATTTTTTCACGTGAAACGTGCATTATTTCAAATTTTAATACAAATGAAGATCATGCACATTTGTGCCGAATATACCTATAATGTAGTTATTAAAAAATCCAAGTACATACATTAAAAATCACATTATAAGTTATGAAAGAAATACGTACCATTATTATCATTATCTATTTCATAAGAACGCAGAGTTGATTTCCGGATATCGTGATAACACGCTCGCGCGATCTTGTTCTATTCTTTTAGAAGCCGCCCGACAAAGGTGAGTCATGGGCCGCCGGATGTGTCTGATGTATCGCGTACCCGTCTCGAGTCCGCTTGAGCTCGCTCGACGCCTCGACTGTCTGTCCTGTCAGTGCTCCGATTTGACGATTCGTACGCCTGAAACATGACTGTTTCGCCTGATATTTTCTAGTGCAACCTGGCTGTAATATTATTATTATCCGATTTATGCCGTGCTTGAGCTTATTTTGATTGGGAAAACATTTTCAATCGATAGGTGATGATATCATTATGATAACGTTCATAATGAGTAATATTGGTTTTAGTTAGTAAATGCCAATACGGTGTGCGTTACAATGTTGCTTCTGATGCTGAATCACGACCGTATCGACTCCGAGAAAAATAAAGGACTTACTGACTCTGAGGAAAATTAAAAATGTAATAACTCTCAGTTAATAAGCAGTCTTCAATGCCTCTTAAAAATGCAATTAATCGTGTACGGATTAATCAGGTGTTTCTCTCTATATTAAAAAATATTTAAAAATCCTTTACAAATTCTATTTTGTGGCGTCAGGATGTACTGCTTTCGATATTCCATCACAGTTTGTATAGTATATATTATTTCTCCTCTTTGTTTCTAGATAAAATTTAATTATGATCCTCCATAAGTTTAACGCCCCGTTCAGCGGTATCATTGACCACATTCAGTCCATGTTTCAATCAGACTGCTTATTATTCATAATAACTTCTTATTCCGATATTAGAACTGTTTTTTTGTAGATTGGAGCGTATTAATGAATTTATTTAAGGGAGTAGAGAGACTTCCAGGATTGCAAGGGTGCTGGATTCACCTTCTCATCTATAAAAATAGCTACATGCGCAGTTGTATGCTTCCGAATAATGCAAATTCCGCCCCTTGATATCTCGGTCAGTTATGTATATATGAAAAAACTCTTCAAACAAAAGTTGTAGTATATAAGGAGGTGGATATAGTATCAAAGAAAAAACAATTTTTCAAAGTTATTATTTAAAGTTTTTAAGGTCACGGATGTTTTTCTCTATCAACAACTGTTTATACTTAATATGGACTCTTAAACAGAAAAAAGACAAATTCAACGATATATCATAACGTCTATTTATGACAAGATTTAAAAAATTAAAAATTTTCAAATTTGCTGCGCCTCATTTTCCCATGATCAAAACGGCCCCAAAATTTTTCCATATCATTTTCTCAACATTTGTTACAATTCTGGTTTACGGGACCAAAAAAATTTCATGGTCGAAAAATAAGATCAACCCTAATATTACATATACGTAAATTACGAGAAGCAGTAAAGAGTGCTTAACGTCGAAGACGAAAATCCGGGTAACTAACACTTAATATGTACTATATTCCACGTTATTAGAATAATTGTAGTTTAATTATGATGAATATCAACATTTGTTATTTACACCTATAAACGCCACTGTCTCGGAAGGAAATGGACATTTGAGAGAAGCAATGAAATTAGAACATCATTGCGAAAAAAGATGAGTTTGCAATAACCTCAATATTCTACGAAATTCTATTATAATTATAATTATGACTGTATTTTTTTATTATAGGAAGAGAGAAGATCAAATAAACTTGTGTATGCTAGTAAAATCAATTTATATATATTATCCAATTTATTCTATTATTTGTTTAACAACTAATAAATCTATAAATTGTTTCATAAACTAAAAAATACTTTCTGCATTTTCGTATTCTCCAATCAGTCCAAATAAATACCATCAACCGGTTCTCATATAACAATTTTTATTAATGCAATTATGATAGTAACAAAACGTTTCTATTTAAAATGAATACATATTTTGAACATAGTTTTTACATTTTTAATTTTTTGCAAGGTTAAAAATGTAATTAAAAAAGTAATGAGAAATAAAAATAAAAATCGCTGCACAGGGATTCGAAGGCTAGCTCCAGATTGCGATTCATACGCTCGACGGCTCGACAGCCGAATTTCAGTTTCGTTTCTGTAGAGCAATACAACACGGCAAGTGCTAAAAATAGATTGTGGCTGGCGCAAGCGCACAAGCAGCGCACACGGATATAGTAGAGGTACGCTCGTGTGTGTAGCGCGCGGGCGCGTTGGGAAAGGAACGTTCTGTTTCTCACTCCAGGCAGAATATATCCTAGAGGGCGTAAGAGAACACCGAAAAATTCGAGACACACCAACTCCCATAAGGCTGGCAGTCTTTAATAGTATCTCGTCGGTGAGAGGGCTTAGTCGGAACACCTCTATAATACACCGTGGCCTGGAACAGCTCCTACATCATCTTTAGCATGGAACAGAACCTACACCATCTTTAGCAGGAAACAGAACCCACTTTACTGTTATTAAATCTGTCTTAAATAAGACTTTTGAGGGCGTTTGCTGCCTAGATTGATCTTTATCTGGCGTTTTTGACTACTGAAAAAACCCATGTTTGTATTATCACGAAATGAGAACGCAAATGCCGCACCCTTGCAATCTTGTAAATGGGCTGAAATCTGGCTGAAATCTGGCACGGCCGGCAGGCTGTGGGCTCGAGCCCATGCCTGGCTATTTCCGGGCCATGGCGCGCATAAAAAGCAGGCCCAAATCGAGCCGGTGTGCTGTCTGGGTATTTTCATAACATATATAATGCAAATTACGCCTCGTATAGGAAAAAAAAAGACTTTTGAGGGCGTTTGCTGCCTAGATTGATCTTTTATCTGGCGTTTTTGACTACTGAAAAAACCTATGTTTGTATTATCACGAAATCAGAACGCAAATGCCGCACCCTTGCAATCTTGTAAATGGGCTGAAATCTGGCTGAAATCTGGCACGGCCGGCAGGCTGTGGGCTCGAGCCCATGCCTGGCTATTTCCGGGCCATTGCGCGCATAAAAATCAGGCCCAAATCGAGCCGGTGTGCTAGTCTGGGTCGTCGATGCCTCCACATATTAGAATGAACGCAACTACGGCCGCAAGGGGCGTTCTCGCGTTAGACGAAGCGCGCGTCCCTTTCTCCACAGTATATACCCTCTGTCCACGGTAAAGGCGATTGTCGCTGATTGTTGCTTGTTGCTGGGGGTCGCGGGGAACGTCGACGCCTACGATTTTGACATTTTGGTTCCCGGGAACCAAAATTGCTCAGGCCTGGAATAGAGGAACGTATGAAGTTATACTGTTAAATATTAACGGGGAAATATCAAAAATGAAGTTTGCTTTTTAAATGATACGAAAACCATTTTTCAATCCCTGTATAATGATGAATAATTCGCACGAACAACATTATATACATAATGGAAAGGAAAGAGAAAACCATGTAAACATTATGGATAGTGAAATCAATACTGGATCGGATGTAACCATATTATACACAAACCAATTAGGTTCTGTAAACGAACAAGAGGAAATAATAAATAAGGTTTCATCCCTAAAATTTTTATTGGAAAACGATCTTAAAGGGGCTGATTTAAAATGGTCGTTGTTTGTAGCAGCCTGCAACACGTATCGCTACGATACTTGTTTAAAACCATTTCCACCGATGTACATGAAGAACGAATGCAAAGACATCGACGCTTTGGTAGAGTATACAAAATGTTAATTATACAACTTATCCTTAGATGTAATGAAGCACTCTTTAACTTTACTACAGAGGAGAGCTATAGAACTGACTCCGCCGTTAACTGTGATACTTAAAGCATTGCAAGAACCAGATGTATATGAAAGACATGGCACAACTATAGATTTATTGTATTGGGTTTTAATCCATTTAAGAGATCCTTACATAAAAAGCATTAGCAAAGATCGCGTAAGTTCTATCGTACATGTTTTCCTGTATCTTTCGAGTGTCTTTATTTTCAATTTGATATTCATCTCTTCAATAACTATTCACAAATCTTTGGAGCACAGTACGAGGCTATATTAAAAAAAGTACCATCTGAGATATCGCTAGCAGCGCCGAATTTAATATTTCAAGTTGCGAAATCTAGGCAATCAGCTTCGGAAGAAAAGTGGAAGTCAATTGCTCAAGACTGTAGAACCTTCTACGCTTATCACGGCAGTCGTTTAGAGAATTTCCATTCTATTATACATTATGGTCTGCAACAAAGTATGTGCAAGGTAAAGTAGATGAAAATTGAATGCTCGTCAGGAGAGCCAAGATCTTTATAAATAATTGTCCCCTCTCTAGAAATCATTGTTTGGTAAAGGGATATATTTGTCGAGCGAATTAGGTGTAAGTTTACCATACAGTCCGGTAGGATATGGATGGGGAGGCAGCATTCTTGGAAGTGAAATGAGTTGCATTGCTTTGTGCGAACTTGTCAATCACGTTGATGTTAGAAGTAGAGATACAGGTAATTATGTTTTATGAAGATGCAGGTACAAAGTAAAGCATTGCATATATCTAGAACTCGTTGCAGAGAATAATGCTGAGACTATGGCCAGAGATTCCTTAGGTGGAAGTGTTCCAAATAAATATTATTTAGTAACAAACAGCGAATTAGTACGCGTAAGATATCTTCTTGTCTACAGTCAAGAAGTACAAACTACAAGGTACATGATATTCATAATTAGACTGCGGATCTTTATGCATTTATAGCAAAATTGAGTAGATGAAATTCGAAATTGTAGGAAAATTTTAAAAATTAAAGATGTATATTTATGCAGACAGTTTTTATTTTACATAAAAATCCGTGGGCTATTCATAATCTTAACAACCTCTATCGAGTACAGAATAGTAATTGGTAATGTTTCAGATCTATTAATAATAGAGGATTATTAGCATGGTTCAAGCAACATAAATTTTTAACATTTGTGCTTGGTTACGTGGTACTATTGACCTCGGTTGGACTGACCCATAATAAACAAATTGAGAAATATTATAAATTATTTGCTCAAAAAGTTGGTTTGGAGTAGACATTCCTTTTTATATTATCACAAAATTGGTAATCCGTTCTTTCGTCTGTTAAGAGAATTACCTTCTACTTCTTTTTATACAACTTTCACTACCGTTTAATGTAAAATTGTATTTACCGTTAGAAATATAATACGATTTGTAAATAATATACACAGTCTAATAGATAATTTAACCTAGGAAGTATTTATACGTACATACATACACTAGTGTACATACATAGAATACATTTTCGTATTTCTATAGCTAAAATATAATATCCTAGAATGATACATATTGAAAAATGTGAAGGAATAATTATTAGACAGCGGATTTTATGCGTTTATAATAAAATTCAGTAGGTGTAATTTAAAACAGTAAAAGCATTAGGAGAATTTGAAAATACTGTTATATTATTTTCAACTTATTGTAAGTATTAAGAAAGAAAATAAATTTCCATTTCGCTCCAGTTTGTTACAATTCAGATAGAAAATTTTTATTTTGCATAAAAATCCGCTGTCTAATATAGGTTGTCCCAAAAGTTTCTTTCGGAATGTATTTCTTTAATGTTGCTAAATAAATACAAACAATGCGATAATCTTTATGTTAATGTTTTAGTACTTCCTGACATGAATTTGCATTATGTGCATGAATCGAAAACCAATTTTTAAGACAACCTAATATTTAAAAGTAATTGGTACATGTTCCCTTATGAAAATGACAAGATTGATTTTATTTAGACTTTGTACGGCTCCTATTGTAATATGTGCTCCACTAAAGATATTTATACAATATACAATCAGTTCTTATGAAATTATTTTTATTATATCAATAATCGTAAAATAAAAAATCTGCCACCGGTCATCGAAAGAAACTTTTGGAACAACCTATAATTCTAAATTCTAAATACGTCGAGCGCGTCCGAGTCGGAGACAGTGTTCCGATTGATGGTGCACTTTCTCGCGCATGCGCGGCAATTTCAGCCTCAGTAACGTAACCTTTTCGATGAAATCGGGTAGCTTGAGCACCCCGCAGACTTTTAAAAAAATTGGTATGATTTGATTCTGAAAAATGAATGTATAACATGTGTATTTCTGTATATTTTGTATCTCGTAGGACACGTCCTAAAGTCTTTTTGTCCGGAACAGATTGTTTCGGTACATTCCTGCCAATATAACTACCTCAAGGCGTCAGGGCCCTGGCCGCTCTGCTGCGTCATTGTAGATACGCTACTGTTTTGGTCGCGCATGCGCGAGAAAGTGCACCATCAATCGGAACACTGGTCGGAGACTCCGGACTCGGAGTGACCAATCAGGTGTTTCGTTCTTTGCGCCTTTTCTCCTACATGCTGCGTGCGCACAGGGTGAACTTCCGTCTGATCAGCTAAACAAATTCAAACTGTCAGAGTGCCCGAGAGTCGTTGTCGTTTGTCGTTACATACTGCGAGGTGGACGTTGTTTGAGAAACAGTGGAATCAACTAAATCAAATAAACGAATATTTCGTGAGATATCCTACTCGATCTAATATAACAATGGCGTTAAGAAATCGGACCGCCAATACTGTGAGTAAAGAATATCCAATGCAAACGTTCATAGACGATTATTCGTACATAGAATGTTGATAGGGACAGTCAAAGAGGGTAACCGTCCATTCCTAACATCTTTAAATGCCCTTCACTCGCTTTAAAATCTATCGAAATAACGCTCGTGCTTCACCTCTGTTGATCCCCGCATTATAATTCGCTTCTTAGGAACCTTAATTTTATCAATTTGTTAGAAAAATACAATATATGTAGATAAAACAGAATAAGCCATTCAACAGACTTGCTTTTGCCTTGCATGAATTTTCTTCGTTTTTTGAAACGACAACAGTTTGTGTGCAAGTTTTTCATTCGATTCATTTTCTATTTCTTTCATTTTAAATATTGTCGAAATATTGAATTATGAGTTATGGATCATTTGGAATCGAGTAGGAATCCTTCTGTAAATATTTCCACGGAATTCTATTTATCGTGTTATCTTTACTCCCAGTTTGTTTCAAACATTCGAATAATTATTTCGTAAATTTTGGAAATGATAATTTTTCTTTTAATAAAATACAAAATAAAAATTTTCCACAGGAATTGCAACAAACTGGAGCAACATAGAAATTTGTAATCTCCCTTATTATGTTCAATGGGTTGAAAATAATATAACAGAATTTTCAAATTCTACTAATGTTGTTGCTGTTTTAAATTGCATCTTCCTATTTTTGTCGTATATGCATAAAATCCACTGTCTAATAATAATTATTAGTAACAATAGAAGTATTTCTTAGATTAGATATTACATATACTTTCATGTATTCATTAATGGTTGACGAAATCATCAATTTTCAGAATATTTTGAACCAGGAAAATTTAAAAAATATTAAATCCAAGCATAATGTGGTCCCAGGAAAGACAAAGAGAGCTGCATTAGGGGAAATTGGGAATAAAGTGAACACGGTGAGGGGTGTTGAGCCTGTTGATAGGACCAGTTTATTGCAAATCGATAAAAAAAAACTAATAGTTGGAACAAAACAGGCTTTAAAACCAGTAGAAAAAGTATTGGAAAAGTCTCCTGTACAAATTGTGATACCTGTAGTCAAAAATGCTGTGCCTGACAAAAATAAAATAGTACAAGTTCCTCTAAAAAAAGAGGTGGAATCGTTTTCCTCTGACATTTTGGCAGTGGAAGACATTGACCAGGAGGATCATGAAAAACCTGCTCTAGTCTCTACTTATATCAATGACATATACGAGTACCTCAGAACTCTAGAGAGTAAATATTGTGTCAAGAAAGGATATTTGACGGGCCAAGAAGTAACACCAAAAATGAGGAGCATACTCATAGATTGGCTTATTGAAGTTCACCAACAATTTCGTTTATTGCAAGAAACCTTGTACCTCACAGTGGCTATTATCGATAGATTTCTACAGGTTTGTTGTTCTTTAAAAACAAGAAAATGCATACGTTCGTTGGATTAGCTGGTTCATGTTGTTGTTTGTAGGCCTTCCACTCTATAGACAAAAAGAGACTGCAGTTGGTCGGGATAACAGCTATGTTTATCGCTAGTAAATACGAAGAAATATATTCTCCGGATATAAGTGACTTTGTCTATATCACAGATAATTCGTACTCCAAGAAAGAAATATTACAAATGGAAGTGCTTATCATGAAGACTCTACATTACTCGTTAGGTAGACCACTGCCGTTGCATTTTCTTAGAAGGTACAGCAAAGCCGGAAAGGTGTGTATCTCATGATTTAATAGATTTTCCATTATCATTTACATTATGTCAAACAACTTTTTTTATTGTGGCAAGGCTCTCCCTGTGCATCATATGATGGCCAAATATTTTTTGGAGCAGTGCTTAGTGCATTATGAAATGTGTCACTACTCCCCCAGCCTTCTTGCAGCTGCTGCAATATACTTAGCATTGGTGTAAGTTGTTTTACGAACGTTGAGCATTGCGTTTGAACGTAATCTGTTCCTAATTCATTTATGTTGGTATTTATTTACATAGCATTACCAGTAACAATGACGAGGACCAGGGCAAAGTTGTTTGGACAAATACCTTAGCACATTATACCACTTACACTAGAGATGACGTGTTACCTGTGGTATGGAAAACAGCTAGTATTATAATTAACTCGGATAGAAGTAAGTATCAAGCTGTTAGAAAGAAATTTGCCCAGTCAAAATATATGAGGTCTAGTGCCCGGCCAGAACTTCAATCAGAAATTATGTTTGCTATGGCCACTGCCAACAGGGACACAGTATGATATTAGTTTCGAAATGGAAACTACTAGCTGTGCGGTTGACCAAAACTTAGGAATGCGCAGAAAAAAACAAAGACGCATTCGATGAATACACACCTCGTCAAAAGTGCGTACTATCCATTATTTCTTACAGCAGTAAACATACAAAACAACTGTTTATATGTTTGTGTGAATACACTTGTGTCACTTTACTTTTTAACTGAACTGTCGCCACCTGCATCGTTTGACAGGTGACGATCAGTTCTCTATCATTGTGAAGTTCCACCTATTTACCACTGCGCAGCGGGGTCATTTCCCCTTGCGGGGGACATTCAGCCGCACAGCTAGATTTGACAAGCTGTACATTGAGGTATTCGTTTGCACAATGAAATCTTAAAAAGGGCAACATTGTGGAAGCAAATATCGTGTCACGCTACTCATAAATTAATGTAAATTAATTGAATGTAAAACGAATAATGTGGCAGAATCGTTACACATTATCGTTCTGCATTTAAGCTTGTGAATGATTTAGTCTAAAAAATGACGGTCTGATTAAAAATAGTAGGGCAATTTTAATTTGATATATTATGGAATTGTATATGTTTGCGAAAGAAAAAAACATCAATAAGTAATTCTTTGTCATGTAACTGATAACAATTAGTTCTGGACAAGCATTGCGTGCCACGCAATAAAAGGTGGTATCTCGTTTATTGAAACTAGATATTTGATTCGAGAATTATTTGTTGAATGTTTTTCTCACTCTTACACGTGATTACGGGATTTCGAGTAATTGTATACAAAAAGTTTTATAGTGTAGGAAAAGAATAGAAATGAGCATGAGAGTATAGTCAAACGATACTGAATTAACATTTTTTGATCATTCCAATAAAACTAATAAACGTTCACCGACAAATCTTGATTTAAATTCATTTAAAATTTGGCGAAAGCATTTTATTAATTTGGAATCAAATTGCATGATAAATAACAACAACGTTTAGTTATTTTTTTACTGACCTGACATAATGCTTTTACTACTCCAAAAATTGATACTGAACTCGATGAAGATGATTCCATTTATCGGAATCACATTTAAATATTCTTTGATATATTAACTTGATAGCTTGCCGAATTTTTATATAATTTAAAGCTTGGTTTTAACTTATTTAAATTGTAAATTAAAATTTTTTATACTGAAATATTGAAGAAACTTTGGCTTTTCTTCACAATTATAAAAATACTTTATTTTGATATTAGCTGTAGTTGTAACGGTAGTGTATAAAAATATACTAGTATTCCAGACTATACTAACTTGGTATATAAACTTTGATACGAACATCTTCATAGGCATAATGCTGATGAACATGCCTGTTCGTTCTCAGTGCTATACCAATTTGTTTGTTGCATTCGGAGCGTATAAAATGTTTGTAAACGTAACTACAATGGAAAATAAATTGTAATAACGTTTCTAGGAGCAGTAGACATTATTTGCATCAATGAATTACACCAGAATATCTGTGTTTCAACTACTGTCGGAATATTTACTTCATATATTATAATGAAATCGTTTCACAATTTCATTATAAATGTTATCCCTTGCGTAATCATTATGATATATTGTAAATGTTATTTACTTGTGAAAATTTTATATAGAATAGTGTATAAGGATAAGGGGGTTAAACATTCTTCTGAAAGAGATTGGTATATCGCTTCGTTGTTGACTCCATATATTTTCTTTACAAAATGTTAACAGTACTAAAATATATTCATTTTCCACGGTAAGGAATTAGTTACTGGTGGACGTGTAATGTAAGGTTCTGAAAAACGATTGAATAAAATGAAATATTTTATGATATTCTTTTAAAATACTCTTTCCTTACCAATTAATTTATAAGATGCAGTCAGTCCTTGGAATTGAGTTGAAAGTTCTGTATTTTCCTGAAACATACATACGCAATCCATTAGAATATTTTCTCATAACTAAAACATTTGTAATCCTGTGTTGTTATTAATACCATTTCTGGGAAACTCGAAGGTGCAGATTTATCCCAAATTTCAGATTTACTTCTTTCTATTGTGTGTAGAAACTGTTCCATGGCATTTTGCAATTTGTTCGCACACTCGTCACGATCGAAATAAATAAGCATTTGTACCAACCCACGTAATTCATCTAATAACACAATTTTTATTTCTTTTAATATCTCAGGCTGATTACATGTAATCAATGATAGATCAATTTACAAACCCTTTTCTTTATAGATACTGTTGATAATTTGATATAAAGCTTGTATCAATGCTAAATCTTCGAAAGCACTACCCTTTTTCAAGCTTAAGAGCTTCCTTTCATGCTTCCTACGATTCTTGCTCGACCTGTAACTTTTTCTAAAGAAGATTTTGTAGATCAAAGCAAAATTTATAGGAGTCAAAGTTCGAAATATTTGTTTACGTTTCTTACCCGGATAAGCTAGACAATCTTGATCGCTGACTAGACGGTGTACTTGCAATGCTGACTGTATCACTTCCAAGGTCTGATATTCCACCGTCGTACACAGATTCATTGTCGCTAATCATTCCAGCGCAAGATTGTGCATGTTTTTCGGGAATGTTTGCCCTGACTACGGCGAGGCGAGATCTATGAAGCTCAAAATCTTGCCTACTTTTTTCTATTTGAGACATTAAATGATCCGCGTGATCAAATACGCTTACTTTCACATGGGACTCTAAAAATATCATTTTGTTTCTATTATTTTTTTCATAAAGAAACTTTTGCATTACATATATTATCATTAGAGAGACTGCGGATCTGTGTGGAAAATAAATTTCTTAAGCGTTGCAATTGTGCAGACTAAAGAAGCAAAGTACGAATTTACTTTCCTCATTTTTGTGGATGAATGCATAAAATCCGCAGTCTAATTATCATTAACAAATTAATTTACCGATTAGATCTAAACGTTCTCTGTCATGCGCGATTCTCACAGCATCTTTCCACCGTTTACCATTGCACAGACAAACTGCCATTTCCTCTTCGTCTTCCAAGTAGTTGATGCAAATATTTGCAGCCTCCTCGTACCGTTTATCGGTCTTCAAACGATCTGCAAGTTCCTTGTAAAGTGCTCGTTTCTCTGTCAAGCTAAAATACCATTCAATTATTATTTCTGCATTCATTTACGTGTACCTAAAGTTCCCTGTAACAATCATTATTCTACCTCAGATTCATTTCTGTGGATATAACGATAACGTCTTGCCAGCTTCCTGCTAATTTGTAAGCATTCAATGCTTCCTTTAGAACCTTGCTCCTGTGGAACATGATCCCAGCTTCTTGATAATGCCTCTTCTTTAATAGGAACTCTCCACACATTCTGGCTATCTCTGTGTACTGTGCGTTGTTCTTTCTAAATAATTTTAACGCTTTCGTATATAAATCCCGATCACGTATTAAATTTACACATTCGTGAAATCTGTTCGGGTCTTTGGCTAAATGTTCAAGCGCCGACTCGTAACGTTTCAAATGTAAATCAATGGAATATCTCATATAATTTTCGTCAAGCCCTCTCATGTCGTTTAAAAATGGAATATACTCTTTCGGGTCTTTTTGCGACTTGGAGGCGATAAACATTGCCAAATCGAAGTCGTACATCCCTAGAGCTGTGTCGAACAGTATATTTACATCTACTATATACAATAAGTATTTCAATGCTTCGTCTGGTGTTATAGACTCCGCAATCTTAACAGTTTCTTCTGATTTCCGCATCTCTCTTATCTTCGACAATGCGCCCTCCAACCCTTGTCTTCTTCTATCTTTAACCAAGCTGATTAATATCGGTTGAATCAAATAATTGCCAGTGTTCTTACTTTCCATAATGTTCCTCATTAAATCACAGACTAATTCTACTTTGTTTGTCGCGACGTTGCCCGCGTTCGTCTGGCTTGGATTTTTATAATAATTTGCGTATATGGTAGTGGTAACACATTCCTCCGCTAATTCGGTCAGGAACAAACTCAACCAACTGGGCTTCGAAACCTGCTCCACAAATATTTCAGCGTTCTCGATGAATTTGTTGGGATTGTGATCATAAATCAGATTCAAATTGATTCTTTGTCTACGCATTAAATCGAACGCGGCTAAATAGTCGCAATTATCTAAATAATAGCCAACGATGTATAAGGATAAGGCTCGAGGTTGTATACATTCTAAATTTCCACGTGGCATTTGTAGAATCGTTTTCGAATCCTTGGGAATAGCTGCGATCAGCTGAGATCCTCTCTCCACTCGTCTAACATTTAACTCTAAAAAATGGCGACGATTCTATGTAGTTACAATGTAGTTACAAATAAATAGAATGTTCAACTTTTAAATCAAGCGGTACCTGTAAACGATTTCTCATTGTTCAGATTCTCCCAAGGCTTAACAGTTAAGTTGTGCCTAATCAACTCTATAAAGTCCTCTTCGTTTATCTTTACGCATATCAATGTGTGCTGTAGCGTCGTCAAAAGCAGAAACTCCGAATGGACAAAGAAGCTGGTAATATTGTTAGCAGTTTCCTTTCCATTTATAGAGAAACAATTTCCATACGATAACGACAGTACGATCTCTTTCCCATTAACATTTACTATTTGCACTGTGTTAATGTGCTCGGGGAATTGTACATTTATTGTTAACAATTCCGGTATTTCCGAATACATTGTCGCATAATGTTCTGCAAACATATAAGCCCGTCTCGAGTTCGACGAGGGAACAATGTGCAGAATTAAGTCATTCATAGGGAGCAGCTCTCTAAAAATACAAATTAAATGCTACAAACGCTGAATGAAATATTCTTGAGCATGAACTTACTCTGCTACTACATGACCATTCGTTTGATCATCCACTCCACGCAAAGATAAAGTGCAAAGATAGCTTCGATCGTTTATTGATAAAGAGCACAAGACCTTATCTTTATTGAGCCAACAAAAATGATGCATGTCATAGAAAGAATTTTGAAATTCCATTGATGGATTGTTCCATTCGATATTATATGATCCAACACATTTGTAGTCCAGTGTCGGCGACTCCTAAATTAAAACATATTTTATTTTCTCATACAGTTACGTGTACTATTTCATTCATACTTACCATTGTATGTTTGTAAAATGTTAATTTGTTACTCTCGGAAATAGAAAAAAACGTGTTACTGTCGAACCAAGTATCTTCATTTTCTACATCCGGTGCAAAAACAATGGCATTCACTTGTTCAGGTGTTTCTAAAGTTGTATGCGCCATTGGTGGTGGTATAATTCCTATTCTCAGCCCGGTCATTAATAATTTACATCCATCGATCACTCCGACAACACACTTGTCGTTTACAGTTTTTCCAATACTGTGATTAACACACCAATTGTAATCACAGGCAACTAGCTCCTTGGACGTTAACATAATTAATCTTTTATAAGAGAACATTGTAGTCCATGTTGTGTATATTAATGAATTATCTTTTGGGAATCTGATGGTCTGTTTCAAGTACCAATGGCAATTATTTTCTGTCCAAAGCTGCAGAATTGAAGAGAGATCTTCCTGCACTATGCACCAAATAGTTAAGATCTCTGAATCTGGAGACCAAAATAAATCCTTCACCTGTATTCAAATTTTCCAGATAATTAAACACCTAGCGAAAACAGACTAACTACATGAAAGGAGTAATTTATACGTACCCTAATTTCATGTGGCTTAAAAGGAAGCGAAAATTCTCTGTGTTTCAAGCCGTTCTTCTCGAAAAGTGCAATAATATGCTTATTAGGCAAAGTCTGAGGGGTTGCGATCAGATTTCCAGATGGTTTCCATGATAATGATTCTTCCAAGCCATTAGCAAGCTCGCTGGTATATTGTAAAATTCCATCCCTATTAAACACCTTGAACTGTCTCACTCTACTCTCTAGGTGTAAGAAACCTACTGCAAATAAGGAGCCATCCTCCCTCCAAGTAATTCTATAAGATTCGTCGTCTTGTTCATTTTGAGATATTTTTACCGGCTGGGATACCGCTGCTTTTTTCCCTTCGGATCCATGGAACTGTGTTTCTTTCTTACCCCATCCAACAGTTACAAACTGTTTCCTACCAAACTCTGGAGCGTATAGATCTACCTGAAATATTGATTTCATATATCTTTGTACGCTGTTAAGTGGGTAGACTTGTTTCCAGGATTGCAAGGGTACAGGATGCGCCTTCTCATTTCTCGATAATGCAAAATTATGCCTTGTAATCCTTGTAATCATCCCTCGCAATCCTGAAAACAAGACTACCCCCTTAAACAGCACAGTTTCATAAGTAGACTGCGGATCTTCACGCATTTATAGTTTCTGAAAATTTTCAAAAAAGGGTGAACATAAAATTTGACAGAATTCAGTACAATTTTTATTTTTTTCGCATCTGCAAAGGCTACTACCATTGGAAGTGAGATTGTATTTTATTCTACTTTCTTCAAATTCGTCTACAAAAATTGAAAATTGCATAAACATCCGCAGTCTATTCATAAAATGTTGTAGAACCGCGTAATTACCTCTGATATTACATGAAATGTAGACACCATTGTGATCACAATACCATCGACTGTAACTAATATTATCATTTCATGGTCTGGACTCAGTGTCATGCATTGCAAATCTATATTCAATTCGAACATTATTTCGTATCCAAATTTGGGCTCCATGCTTATCGTTATGATATCACCATGTTTAGTGGCAGCGAACAATTCGTGTGTCACGCTGCAATATTCTAAACCAACGAGCTCCAAATTTTCATTGATGTCAAAAGATGTTGGGTTGTTTGTATAGGGCAATGAAATTTTATATAACTTATTTTTTAACAGCAGATAAAAATCATCGGTAATTCTGTCAATAGTACACAAGGCTGTCGAAGAGTTCGATTCATTTAAAATCTGATCTTGTAAAAAATTTAAAGGCCGACTGGCACGTCGAGTTAGCTTCAAATTTTTCATTGTTCGATCACTAATCTCAGCAACACGTAGAAAAACTATATGAACTTTCCTTTATACTTTATTGTATCTAAATATAAAAGCACGTTTTAGTCCAGAAATATTAACCTCTACTCCGTTTTAATGTTTTTAAATATATATATGTAAATAGAAATGCTCGATTCCGATATTTCCAATTTGATTCTGCGATTCTGCGAGCGAAAAGATCGATCTTTTGAATCGATTCTCTACAACTCGACCTTTTGGCAGAATCGAATATCTGTGAAATATCTCTCTGAACTCTAAAGGTCGTCGCTCACTAGAACGCACCGGCGCCCACCCGGCATCGCGCGGCCTCAGCTGTTTTGGATTTCTTCTATGTATTTTAAATGGATGTGCGCACATCAATTAAAATACATAGAAGAAATCCAAAACAGCTGAGGCCGCGCGGTGGGTAGTTACACCTTGGTTACAACTAGAATCTTACTAGAAAATATGGGTCTGCGACTGAACGTTGTTTGACCTTATACGAGCATATTGTGAGCTGGGTGAGGGCTCATTCTACAGAGGAAGGTTAGATCTAGCGCGCTCCAGTCATTAGGTTAAGAGATTATGTTTATATCTAATAATATGAGGGCCCAAAGTAGAGAAAAAATCTAGGAAAAAAACCCGCAGATTTCAATGCATTTTCTGTCTCTAAAAGACTTTTTTGCCTTGTGTAATGACTGGAGCGCGCTAGATCTAACCTTCCTCTGTAGAATGAGCCCTCACCCAGCTCACAATATGCTCGTATAAGGTCAAACAACGTTCAGTCGTGATTGCATTTTTGGTAAGTCTCTAGGGAATTTAGAACTAGAGCCTCCAATAAATATGTAAAGCTGATTTATTAATAACTTTTATAAAATTATAAACAATTCTTTAACAATAAATCTTAAGTATTTAATATTTTGATCCTTCTTCTTAGAAAGTAAGTAATTGATTAAACATTTTCTTTTTTGTTAATGACAAAATAATAACATGTGAGCAACTTCACATTGGCGAGCGTTGCCACAGTCGCCACGACAAAATAATAACATATGAGCAACTTCACATTGGCGAGTGTTGCCACAGTCGCCACATTCACTCCCCCAATTTGGTAAGTCTCTAGGGAATTTAGAACTAGAGCCTCCAATAAATATGTAAAGCTGATTTATTAATAACTTTTATAAAATTATAAACAATTCTTTAACAATAAATCTTAAGTATTTAATATTTTGATCCTTCTTCTTAGAAAGTAAGTAATTGATTAAACATTTTCTTTTTTGTTAATGACAAAATAATAACATGTGAGCAACTTCACATTGGCGAGCGTTACCACAGTCGCCACGACAAAATAATAACATATGAGCAACTTCACATTGGCGAGTGTTGCCATATGAGCAACTTCACATTGGCGAGTGTTGCCACAGTTCTTTTACATTCCACGCCCTTGCAATTAAGGAAACGCGAAGTTGTAATTAAACTGCGGATCTTCACGCATTGATCCTCCTGACTAGGCGCCATCTCGTCTAAACTAACTGAACTAAATTTGGCTCTAGCTTGCTCTGCACTCTGTCCGTAATACGGGGAAATTCTGCTAATGTGAATGCAATCACGACTGAACGTTGTTTGACCTTATACGAGCATATTGTGAGCTGGGTGAGGGCTCATTCTACAGAGGAAGGTTAGATCTAGCGCGCTCCAGTCATTACACAAGTCAAAAAAGTCTTTTAGAGACAGAAAATGCATTGAAATCTGCGGGTTTTTTTCCTAGATTTTTTCTCTACTCTGGGCCCTCATATTATTAGATATAAACATAATCTCTTAACCTAATGACTGGAGCGCGCTAGATCTAACCTTCCTCTGTAGAATGAGCCCTCACCCAGCTCACAATATGCTCGTATAAGGTCAAACAACGTTCAGTCGCAGACCCATATTTTCTAGTAAGATTCTAGTAAGATTCTAGTTGTAACCAACGTGTGACTACCCCCTTACGGGGGTAAGTACTATATACTATGCTCGTATAAGGTCAAACAACGTTCAGTCGTGATTGCATTCACATTAGCAGAATTTCCCCGTATTACGGACAGAGTGCAGAGCAAGCTAGAGCCAAATTTAGTTCAGTTAGTTTAGACGAGATGGCGCCTAGTCAGGAGGATCAATGCGTGAAGATCCGCAGTTTAATTACAACTTCGCGTTTCCTTAATTGCAAGGGCGTGGAATGTAAAAGGGGAAGAATAATTGGCAAATGTTAAATTTTATACATTTATTTTTTTAATAACAAACAAATATAACTCGAAATCATTTTATATAATATGGAAATAGCAAGCAACGCCATCTCGTGTTCATCAGGCAGTGCGTGTTTCTCAGTGTTACCAAACTCTTTTTTTGCATACAGGTTGTTCACACTGATTTTCTAATTGTAACCGACGTCAGAGAGGATAAGAGAGTGCTCACGCCCGGGTTCTGAGCTGCCACCGGTATAGTGCTGCCACCACGAAAATCTTAGCCTGGATCAGCTCCTACACCGAAAGTAGAGCGGATTTCCCCCTCCCACTTTTAGCCTGGATCAGCTCCTAGACCGAAGGTAGAGCGGACGCTTAGCCTGGATCAGCTCCTAGACCGAAGGTAGAGCGGACGCTTAGCCTGGATCAGCACCTAGACCGAAGGTAGAGCGGACGCTTAGCCTGGATCAGCTCCTAGACCGAAGGTAGAGCGGATTTCCCCCTCCCGCGCCAAAGAAGATGAGATCTTACATCATTTTTCAGAAAGAGAAATTAATAGTTTTAAATACAATCTCTCTCTCTCTCTATTTCTAGATTTAATATACAACTTGGAGAAAAGTTCCCGAGAGTTAGAACACATTTTACTCTGAAATTAATATATATTTTGCGTAGTTTTCTGAAGAACTTGGCATAAAAATATAAATTAATTTAATATTCAGCATAGGATAGATTATACTCTAGTTGTATGAGATAATTCAAACCGTTTAATATCAATTTAAGTGTTAGTAATTACACTAATCGCGAATAATCGTATCCAGATAGCACACTACGTTTTATACACGTCGTTATTACGTCTTTTTTAGGTCTGAACGTCTTACGTCCCAAAAGGACGTCTTTTAGACGTCTAAAAGAGCCTTTTTGGAGACGTCGTTTTACTGCAGAACGAAAACGCCTTTTAGACATCTCATTTCAACCGTAAAAACTTAAAAGACGTGTATTAGACGTACCGTTTTGTAACATAGGACATTCCAGCGACCTTCCAGCGGTGTTCCAGCGACTTTCGAGACGTCTGAATGTCTTGCGGCAGGTATCTAAAGTATATCTTTTAGACGTCTCAGCGCCATTTGGGTAGTTGAATTACATTGTAATTGAAATTTAATGTATTTGGAGCACAATGTAATTGAAATAGAATGTAACTGAATGATTCAGAATCAGACTTCGAAAACTGTTTAATATCGACTACGGTTCCTAAAACAGTTAAGAAGAACTTTTATTTCGACGAACTGTTTTACGAAGAACCGAAAGGGTTTTTCAGGATAAGTATGGTCCAGCGGCTCTCACTGCAATTTTTATGGATATCATGTGCAAAAACCAATGCTTTTAAGTTGAAAGAAACGAAAATACTCGAACTTACATCGTGCATTTTATATATTTGTTTACGCAACTGTGAGCAAATTATAAACTGTAGAAAAAAAATAAATTTTTTTGGGGGTGCAGATTCCAAGCAATAGAAGCTGCTGTGTCAAAGATTGACGATGTCCCGGACGAGTTGTTTCCATTATCTACTCCTTATTCTTTTCGTTACTTTGTATTTTGAATAATATAAACAGTATTATAAACAGTAGTGACGGCCACAGTATTGTGTCATAGTAATCTCAGAATCATGATTACGGTCGTGATTTCGTAATCTAGAGTGAATTTGCTTATTGTCATCCTAATTCTTCGTATATCATACAAGATATTCTTACCAAAGGTTGAAACCATGCTGTATTTCAGGGGTGGCCAACTTTTGTGTACATAAGATCTACTTTTTATCTTAAAATGTAATCGCGATCAACTTGTTGTCATAGGCGTAGTCTAAGTGGGGAGAGGGAGGTGTGAAATACATACTATGTTTATACACTGTGTTTCAGTACATAGATTATTTAACGGGCCAAAAAAAATCGTCCAGGGGAATTGAAACAACATGAGTAATTATTAACAATATTAGTTCAAATTAGCTACAGATAAAGACAGATTTAGAATTAAAACCTTTTTTTATTGCCTTAACATTAATGGGAAGACTGAGTTTTCATGTCTCTAACCAAGCAATCATAATTAGGTGTATATCCTGATAAAGATAATAATAATGAGTCTACAGTATGGGAATCAGTCAGGACAGAAGGTTGTTTATTTGATAACAGATTAATCACTCACTGATCACGATTCGTGGTTCACCCTGTACACATTATGTTAGACATATACAAATGTTTATTCTTTATGTTGTACTACCTTATTAAAATAAAGCATACAAATAACAATTGTATTGGGTCGTTCATTTCATCATTTTGCCGATTTCGAATTTTTTGTTAGAAATGACAGGTCTTCGAAATTAACAATTTTGGCCCATTTTGGCGAAAACGGACCTCACTTACGAATTTTTATCTCGGAAACTGTTTGTCCGATTAAGCTACATTTTTTTCGTTTTATTCGGGAAGAATTGGGCTATTATAAAATATTATTTTCAACCTCGATAATCAGCTTTATAATATCGAAAAATTTAAACAAACTCTTTTATTACGTTTTTTCGGTGGAGGCCAGACTGATTTTTTTGAGAAAAATATGATTATATTCCTTGCAGTTTCCTTGAAAAGACTGGCGATTTAAAAAAAAGGGCGCCGTGTACCCCCGTTTCAGGTAGAGGCGTGTCAAGTGCACCGCTATTATGGTTCGTTGTCTATACCGCAGGTCTCGGGAAAATACCAGGAGACTGTATACGACTAAATGGCCCTCTTTATGTCTTGAGAACAATATTAGAAACCACTCTTGGCCAACGACACCTTTTTAATGAAAGGTTAAAGAAAACCTTGAAACTCTCATCGGTTTCAGTGGAATAAAATCTTAAATCTTGTTGGGATCTAGAAAATATGCCAAAAGTGTGGACATTACTAAAAACAGATTATAAGATGTAAAAGAAACATTCCTAAACAAACCAACTGACACTAGGCCTTCATTTTCGTTGCCTTTCAAGTTTTTAAGTTTATTTTATCGCTATATTCCTTTTTCTGCCGACTCTAACAGAATCAGAACCGTAAATAGAACCCAGATAGCCAAAATGCTCGATTCTGGCCAGGGCAGTTATGACCGTGTGGGCTCGTAACGTTCCCTCGGCACAAGCTGCCCCTCGGCCCGTCCAGGGCCGAGCACCTGGACCGACGGGCCCAGGGGAAGCTTGTGCCGGGTTTGTGCCGAGGGAACGTTACGAGCCCTCACGGTCATAAGTGCCCTCCTCAGATTATAGGCATCGTGTGCCTTTTGCCCATTCAAGCGACGTTCGGCCCGTCTACCTGACCCCGACACGCCGGGCTCGATCTGTGCGCGAGGATCGCTTGGCTATCTGGGAAGGTATGGTTTGAAGGAAGGTAAGGTTTCCTATATATATTCCTATAAATTTTCATATCGTACACTTCCAATTATGTTTGCCGTTATTTTTGAAAGTGGAATAAGTCCACTTTTGGACAAAAATGAGTTAGTTGTAATTTTAGTAAGATATAGATATTCTCTTTCTATATTTATAATCATACATTTTCAATGGAGCACGATTTCTTGATAAAGTAATCAAAAGAATTTTAGCTAAAAATGTTATCACAAAAATACTTTTTTTGAAAGTGGAATAATTCCATTTCTAATAATTAATCATAGTTAAAACAACTTTTTAATTGCTTTGTCAAATTACTGTATGCCTTGGAAATTATCGCTCGTTGGGCAACACTGTCTTTGAGAATAAGCTCCAATGCGAGCATGCGCAATTATATACTGCTCATGACTATTATAATAAAATAAAGAGTTGCCGAAAAAATAGGTTCATTTTGTATGGAATGAAACGAGAAGATTTTGTCTCAACCAAATCTCTAGAAGAGGCAATATCAAACAGGAAAAAGAATACGGATAGAGAAATTATGAAATGGCTGAAAATATGCTGGATGTGGTTAAGAGCCCGCGTGCGCGTCAAAAACGCGCGGATTCCGCTGTGTCTGAACGGGGTCCCCTTAGGGTACGCGCACAGTGGATCCGTTTTCGTCCTACATCAGACATCAGCCCACACAGACGAGTGTTCGGTAGGGATGTGTTGGTGTCTTTTCGCCAGATTTCGTCCGGCAAGGTGCTCACAGTGGGCCAGACACCGGACGAAATGGTCAAAGTCAACGGGGAGCCGAACCTTTTTCGAGTGCTTCGAGAAGGGTAACAATGGACAAACCCCATGGGCCCTCGACGCCGGACGATGTAGGAGGAAAATCAAATGATTTTGTTTTTCGTCCGGCGTAGGACGGTGCAGCGTTCACTTCAAATAATTTTCATGTCGCCAATTTTCAAGTATCTGTATTTTTAAAAACGGGTCCTTAAAGAGGACACTTGGGGCTATATTATCATAATTTTTATTTTTTTCAATTTTCTGGTGCTATGACAGCAATGGACCTGTTTAAAAAAAATTGCAAAATGAACTATGAAAACAAATATTTTTTCAACTGAAATCATTTTTATTAAATACTCTAATGGTTACACTATGATATAATTTAATGAAAAACTTGTGACTTTGGGTATTCGGATAGTGTTTTCATTTTCTTAGTTTTAAAAATCTTAAGCTTAATAAATATGGATTTGAAAATATCGTTTACCTCACACTTTCTAAAACCATTGTGACCTTATTTGCAGATAAGTAACAACAAATCGCAAATTTTTGGATTATAACCAAATAAAAATCGGTGGGACCCAAAGGGTCTCATTAATATGTATACAAATAAAATTAACAATTAGCTATGCATTTTTTATAATTTAAAGTAATGTACTCACCGCAATGAATAATACTTACACTATGAAACCTTTGAAAATCAAGGAGTGCATATACACAAAAACAACAAAGAAATGAGAAAAAATTTTTTCCTTCAATAGTGTATGTCGCAGTTGTTCCCAATGTCAGTGTTTAGGTTCTATTATAATCTACGATCGATGCATTAATACTGCAACGTATTAATACTGCAATGTATTTCAATACACATAGATTTTTTAAAATGACATTACCATAATAAACGAATTCTTGCCACGTCTTGAGGATTTTGCACCACTGTGCGATGTACAATAGCGTAGCGGCTATCGGCACGTGCAATAAAACATTGGGCATGCAAATGGACGGGTCATTTTATTGGGAGATCGACAGTGTAGCTATTTTTCAGAAAGCTGTTTTTAGCGCGTCCAATTCATAATTTTTTACTGTAAAGCAATTTGAAAATTACTTTACAGTTAACACGCGTTGTACGAGAAAGTGTTGACTTCCAGCTCAATAGTAATGACCTGTCATAAACCTCTCCATAGAGAACAGCCCCGGGAACGGCCAGCAAACACGGGTTCAATAAACTCCGAGTTTCCAAAACGAGGCCCGTCCTGTCGGTCGATGCAGGGCGAAATAGAAGGGTCTCACAGACGGGCCTACCTGGGCCTACTCACACATTTGAAATGTCTGCCAGACGGCTCTGACGTCACCAGGTCTGCTGACGTCGACCCACTGTGCGCGTACCCCTACAATTAGTACGACAGTAATGGTATTTTAGAATTATTTAAATTGAAATATCTCCTGGACTACTAACTTTTCGACATACATAGGTTAGTACTTTTTTATAACGAATGTCCAGCTGCATCGATTGATGTATTAAAAAATACCTCGTTCCATTTAAAAAAATGAAGGAGGCCTTGACAATACTAAAAAAAAAGAAAAAATTCTAACTTTTTTTATTGCCAATGTATAGCCAATCGAAGACTGATCAACTTTTGTTTAAAACATTTTTTTGTAAGATTATCGCAAGTACTTGAAAAATCGTGAGAACTGTTATGTGGGACACCCTGTATATAATTTTAAAGAGTATTATGAAATTATATAATTTAAATTGTATTTTTATATTCTTCTTTTTGTTGAAATAAGAGTTAAAATGTTATTTCTTTTTATTTTTAGTTAAATAAAATTATCTATTTAATTAAGAAAAGATTGCGTCGTCGCTTTGTCGAATCAAAAATGTCAAAGCGGTTTCTTGTATTTGCCTGAGTCACAATAAATAAATTATATACATATACGCCGATTCTACCTTATTTATTAATATTTCCCTTTTATATTCCTTTCCATATTTTCATAATTCAAATTTTTATCCAAAACCTTGAAATAAATGTTTGATCGGGAAAATAAATTATGTAATAACGAATAATTTACACATAGAATATAGGCCATGTTAATTTTTATTGTAGTACTCGGCCACCGAGGCAGTCTGAGCTCGTAGCTTCAGGGCTGAAACCTTCGAATAAATCCGCGGATAACACT
Source organism: Lasioglossum pauxillum (assembly GCA_933228785.1). Taxonomy (NCBI): domain Eukaryota; kingdom Metazoa; phylum Arthropoda; class Insecta; order Hymenoptera; family Halictidae; genus Lasioglossum; species Lasioglossum pauxillum. The sequence goes on along the minus strand of OW121706.1, from coordinate 13,220,132 downwards.
GCTAGATACAGTCCTATTTGTACCATGTTTACTATCGTTTTAATCAGAAAATGTCACGAGTTAGTTGGTACAAATTCCATAAGAGAATAATGAAAAATAAAGAAGTTCCGCAATTGATTTGGCAGTTTTTGCACATCGATATTTCTCACGACTCTTCGAACTCCGAACTTTAAAGACTAGCGCCCGACCAACAGCGTACAATGAAGCTGATAGAGAATCGAGCATTATTGTCAACTTAAACTTTTGTAATTTTAATACTAATAAGTTGTAGAGCTTATCCCGATGAAAATGAGACCAAATACGACATAATTTGGACTACTTCAATAAAATCATAATTTTTATCATAACACTACGTATCAATAAAAATTGTTTCATTACACTCGAGTTTGGTCCCCATTTTCATCAGGAAAAGCACCGCAATTAACTCGCAATAATTTTATGTAGGGGAGTATATTGAAAAATCTAAAAGTTTAAACTTTCATTCGTGCATGATTCCCCATCTGCTTACATTGTTTGTTTGTTACGTTCGTTAGTCGTTGGGTCTCTGACGTTCGGCACTCGTCGGACCTCATCGCCTTTTAATCGAGCTGCCCAGATAGCACAAGACGTCCTAAACACATTCATTTTACGTCTATTTTAGGTCTGAAAGTCTAACGTCCTAAAAAACAGTGTGGTTTTTATAAATAGCCATAATCTAGCAGAAAGTATTAGCATTGGTATTATTTGTTCGAGTTAGAGTTTTTGCTTCAATTTCAATTTCAATATCAATTTCAATTTTCATTATGATTTTAATTGTAATTGCAATTTTAATTTTTATTATGTTTATTGTGATTTTAATTGCAATTGTTACTTTTATTACACTTTTTATATCAATTCCACGCGCGTTCTTCTAATAAAGTTATTTATTAATATTAAATTTATTAGAATTATTACCGCATCGAATTTTAGCAATTTCCGAGACATGGTTATATCGCCCGAAGCATCGGTTGAAGCTAGTTCTGATTTATGCCACAGGCTAGCAAAGGTTCTGTTTCATGCTAAAACATGCTGCTGCATGGTATGGTCGCTGTTTTGTGGTAAAAACGGGCTCTATCTTCGGTGTAGGAGCTGTTCCGTGCTAAGCGTGAGCGTGCCAGAAAGTGGTGGCAACTCAGACCCGGGCGTGAGCACTCTCTTATCCTCTCTGGGGGTAGTCACACGTCGGTTACAATTAGAAAATCAGTGTGAACAACCTGTATGCAAAAAAAGAGTTTGGTAACACTGAGAAGCACGCACTGCCTGATGAACACGAGATGGCGTTGCTTGCTATTTCCATATTATATAAAATGATTTCGAGTTATATTTGTTTGTTATTAAAAAAATAAATGTATAAAATTTAACATTTGCCAATTATTCTTCCCCTTTTACATTCCACGCCCTTGCAATTAAGGAAACGCGAAGTTGTAATTAAACTGCGGATCTTCACGCATTGATCCTCCTGACTAGGCGCCATCTCGTCTAAACTAACTGAACTAAATTTGGCTCTAGCTTGCTCTGCACTCTGTCCGTAATACGGGGAAATTCTGCTAATGTGAATGCAATCACGACTGAACGTTGTTTGACCTTATACGAGCATATTGTGAGCTGGGTGAGGGCTCATTCTACAGAGGAAGGTTAGATCTAGCGCGCTCCAGTCATTACACAAGTCAAAAAAGTCTTTTAGAGACAGAAAATGCATTGAAATCTGCGGGTTTTTTTCCTAGATTTTTTCTCTACTTTGGGCCCTCATATTATTAGATATAAACATAATCTCTTAACCTAATGACTGGAGCGCGCTAGATCTAACCTTCCTCTGTAGAATGAGCCCTCACCCAGCTCACAATATGCTCGTATAAGGTCAAACAACGTTCAGTCGCAGACCCATATTTTCTAGTAAGATTCTAGTAAGATTCTAGTTGTAACCAACGTGTGACTACCCCCTTACGGGGGTAGTTACACCTTGGTTACAACTAGAATCTTACTAGAATCTTATTAGAAAACATGGGTTTGCGGGAAAACAAATGCTGTCCTTATTTCAGCAAATTGTGGGCTGGTTGAGGGCTCATTCTAAAGAGGAAGGTTTGACGATAGTCGCTCTGGTCATTAGGCCAGCGAGATTATATTTATATCTAATAATATGAAGGCCCAAAGTAGAGAAAAAATCTTGGAAAAAAACCCGCAGGTTTCAATGCATTTTTCTGTCTCTGAAAGACTTTTTGACTGCCCTAATGACCAGAGCGACTATCGTCAAACCTTCCTCTTTAGAATGAGCCCTCACACAGCTTACAATTTGCTGAAATAAGGTCAGCATTTGTTTTCCCGTAATTGCATTCACATTAGCAAAATTTCCCCCATATTACACTCATGATGTTAGAGTGCAGAGCAAGCTAGAGCCAAATTTAGTTCAGCCAGTTTTGACGAGATGGCGCCTAGTCAGGAGGATCAATGCGTAAAGATCCGCAGTTTAATTATAACTTCGCGTTTCCTTAATTGCAAGGGCGTGGAATGTAAAAGGGGAAGAATAATTGGCAAATGTTAAATTTTATACATTTATTTTTTTAATAACAAACAAATATAACTCGAAATCATTTTATATAATATGGAAATAGCAAGCAACGCCATCTCGTGTTCATCAGGCAGTGCGTGTTTCTCAGTGTTACCAAACTCTTTTTTTTGCATACAGGTTGTTCACACTGATTTTCTAATTGTAACCGACGTGTGACTACCCCCTTACGGGGGTAGTCTACCCGCTGGTTACAACTAGAATCTTACTAGAATCTTACTAGAAAACATGGGTTTACGGGAAAACAAATGCTGTCCTTATTTCAGCAAATTGTGGGCTGGTTGAGGGCTCATTCTAAAGAGGAAGGTTTGACGATAGTCGCTCTGGTCATTAGGCTAACGAGATTATGTTTATATCTAATAATATGAAGGCCCAAAGTAGAGAAAAAATCTTGGAAAAAAACCCGCAGGTTTCAATGCATTTTTCTGTCTCTGAAAGACTTTTTGACTGCCCTAATGACCAGAGCGACTATCGTCAAACCTTCCTCTTTAGAATGAGCACTCACCCAGCCTACAATTTGCTGAAATAAGGTCAGCATTTGTTTTCCCGCAAACCCATATTTTCGACCCAAAATCTAGTAGGATTCTAGTAAATTAGCAAATTAACTAGTCAAATAAGAAATCCTACTAGATTTTGGGTCGAAAATATGGGTTTGCGGGAAAACAAATGCTGACCTTATTTCAGCAAATTGTAGGCTGGGTGAGGGTTCATTCTAAAGAGGAAGGTTTGACGATAGTCGCCCTGGTCATTAGGGCAGTCAAAAAGTCTTTCAGAGACAGAAAAATGCATTGAAACCTGCGGGTTTTTTTCCAAGATTTTTTCTCTACTTTGGGCCTTCATATTATTAGATATAAACATAATCTCGTTAGCCTAATGACCAGAGCGACTATCGTCAAACCTTCCTCTTTAGAATGAGCACTCACCCAGCCTACAATTTGCTGAAATAAGGTCAGCATTTGTTTTCCCGCAAACCCATATTTTCGACCCAAAATCTAGTAGGATTCTAGTAAATTACCCAGACAGCACAGCCTGCCCGAGCCCACCGCCGGCCCAAACCTCCCGAGGCCCGTGACCGGCAGGTTACTACCTAACACAATGCTTGGATCGGCTCGAGGCTGATTCCGTTGGATCCGTGCCTGCTTCTTATGCGCGCAATGGCCCGGAAATAGCCAGGCATGGGCTCGAGCCCACAGCCTGACGGCCGTGCCAGATTTCAGCTAGATTTCAGCCAGAGTCTAATGTGGCCAATCAGTGCTTCGATTGAGCCCAACTTTTCTCGCGCATGCGCGTCACAGTGCGGGTCGCGTGGAAATGAGGATTGCAAGGGTGCGGGATTCACGTTCTCATTTCTTAATAATACAAAAATTTGATATTTCAGTAGTCAATAACGCTAGATAAAAGATCAATCTAGGCCGTGATCGCCCTCGAAACTCCTATTTTTACATTTACGAGTCGTAATTTGCATCATACGGAAGCATACAACTGCGCATGTAGCTATTTTCATAACATATATAATGCAAATTACGCCTCGTATAGGAAAAAAAAAGACTTTTGAGGGTGTTTGCTGCCTAGATTGATCTTTTATCTGGCGTTTTTGACTACTGAAAAACCCCTTGTTTGTATTATCACGAAATGAGAACGCAAATGCCGCACCCTTGCAATCTTGTAAATGGGCTGAAATCTAGCTGAAATCTGGCACGGCCGTCAGGCGAGCCCATGCCTGGCTATTTCCGGGCCATGGCGCGCATAAAAAGCAGGCTGAAATCGAGCCGGTGTGCTGTCTGGGTAGCAAATAACTAGTCAAATAAGAAATCCTACTAGATTTTGGGTCGAAAATATGGGTTTGCGGGAAAACAAATGCTGACCTTATTTCAGCAAATTGTAGGCTGGGTGAGGGTTCATTCTAAAGAGGAAGGTTTGACGATAGTCGCTCTGGTCATTAGGGCAGTCAAAAAGTCTTTCAGAGACAGAAAAATGCATTGAAACCTGCGGGTTTTTTTCCAAGATTTTTTCTCTACTTTGGGCCTTCATATTATTAGATATAAACATAATCTCGTTAGCCTAATGACCAGAGCGACTATCGTCAAACCTTCCTCTTTAGAATGAGCCCTCAACCAGCCCACAATTTGCTGAAATAAGGACAGCATTTGTTTTCCCGTAAACCCATGTTTTCTAGTAAGATTCTAGTAAGATTCTAGTTGTAACCAAGGTGTAACTACCCCCTTACTGCCCCTTACGGACAGAGTGCAGAGCAAGCTAGAGCCAAATTTAGTTCAGTTAGTTTAGACGAGATGGCGCGGCCGGGAAGAGTGGGGGTATTCCTTGAATTCCCTAGCTCGCGTGCTATTTTTGCCCATGCCTGCTCTAAGTAAATATATAGTTTCAATACAATGATGTATATAGGTTATGTAAATACAATTACAACGCGGTCCGGACAATCCGCGTTCGAATATGGCGAGAAACAAATAATGGAAATATAGAAATGTGCACGAAAAACGTTTACTTCTATAAGCTTCAGAGTTCTTTTCAGTCAATATTTTAATATAAGCAGAAATGAATTAATAAACGATTAATATTTCGTATAGTTATACTAAATATATACATATTTATATATTTAGTATATCGTTGAGTAAGCATGAGTGTAGACACTGTTGACGATGAAGATGAAGATGTTATCATACAGGTGCGGAATTTATTACTAACATAATAATATAATACATAAAATTCTGCTGTTTTTTTATCTTTAGGGAACTCCCTTGTACGAACATCTACATCAAATGGGTTACACGGATTTTGAAAGCGTCAAAATAGAAAGATCAGAATTTAGGAACGAAAAGAAAGCTTATAATCATGTGATAGTAAATTTATTTTTCCATCAAATAAACGGGTGACTATATTCTTGCTTCGCACAATACATGTTTATATATTTTTAGGACTTTGTACAATATGTTAGAGATTCTTTTAAGAAACTGTTTCTTATATATTCGAAAATAAATCAGGTACAGATATATAGTACTTATACTTTCATAGTACTTGTGTATTCTTTAGAAGGTAATATAAGATATTGTTCACAATAGGACGACAGTGTGTCAAAGAAACAAGTGTCAACTATTTTAGAGGCAAAAGTCCTTTTAGATGATCATGTGTGTATAATACATGGATTCCTTGATAAATACAACCATAAGTGTAAACCATGGAGGTAGATATTTCATTTATTACAATGTAAATTATTAATGTCTAGTAATGTAAATATATTATCCTTTCACAGGACTGCATTATTGAAGTGTCTATTATCGAGTGCAACTTTGTCAGCTTCGATATTAGTCCCTCCTGTATATAAAAATTCAATCAGATTTTTTGGATTATCGATGATATTTTATACCATCTATGTTGAGTACTCAAGAGTAAGTGCTAGCAAAGGTTTAAATACCATGGTATCTTTGCAAAATGATGTATTCGATTTATGTAGGAAGAGTCTTAAAATTTTAAAACATGGATATAAAATAAAGTTGCAGAAAAATAAATGTTCCCAACAGTTTCAGTGAGTATTCTTGGTATACCTACCACATAGAACATCTTTAATTATTTCATTTGATCGTGTTTAATTGTTTTATAGCGATCTCACAGCGGACAGTTTGAAGTATTTGCAACCTATAATGGAAAATGTGGTAACATGCTTGGAGCATATTTCATCTACTTATTATCAGATCTCTCTAATTCTCATAAAACTGTTACCAAAGAATGTGCCTAGCAATAATCTACTAATTACATTCGAGAATGTATTATTTAAAATACATGGTGAAATAAATTATCAAAAATTACAGGTCAGAAAATAATTTTCGAACGATTATCAAATAATTTATATTTATACGTATGTATTTTCCTTAACAGAGTTTGTATTACACTTACGTTCTCACGCAATCAGAGATGCTGCATTTATTTGCTATTGCTTACGACAGCCATACATGGCAGGAGTCTAGCTGCAAAATTCCCGAGTTTAAATTAGCTTATATTATTAATTTTCTGGTGAAATATTTGTCGGTGTGTAGAAGCAAATTGTCAAAGATTATCAATGCTTACTACAGTTCGAAAATAGAGCCAGTCTCATTTCAATACAAGTAAGAATGTGTTACACAGTTCATGCTTCTTCTAAGAAAGTCTACTTTACACGTACATTCGTAATATTTCAGAGGACCTGTTGCATTTCACTGGCAAAACTTGTATATGCAACTGTACTTAGCTACCAATAAATTGCAGTTAGCTTATGGCAATGTATTATCCATATTACGAGATATTGACAATAATGTTGTAGAAAACATTGCAGAGAAAGATGCTATTGTAAATACGTTACACAGACTGAATCAAGCTCAGAAAGATATCGAAGCAGCTAAAGATTTTATTGAATTTAGTAGTTTACATCTTCTTAAAACACAAAGCAAGGATCGTACAGAGAACCATGTAGTAAAGGATATCTTAACACCGAAGGTAGATGCTGATATCCCTATTATAACAGACTCAGAACCATTAATTATGGACGAAGTCTTTGAAGAGTACATTAAAGCAGAATACTTAAAATCTTTAAATGATGAAAGCGACGAAATCCCGTTATATAATTATAAATGGGACAAAGCGTTGTCTAAGAATTTTGTGACCGAACTAAAAGATGTTTTGGTTGAGAAACACAAGTGTATGTCTGAGAGAGAATTGAAAGCACTACAACGAATGTATAAAGGTAAAATAAGCGAAACTGGTTCGGAAGATACGTGTCAGATTCCTGTACCTCCACCAATGCCTCCGCTTATGGCATTTCCAACGATAGACAAAAGACAAATTACAGCTGATAGAGTCTCTGAAGATACAGTAAAAAAGCAAACAAATTGTTCACCCAAGGAAAGTAAGATTGCTAAATCGGTGTATGAAAATAAACAGGATGAGAACGAGGATGATTACTCTGATGAAGAAAAGTTTCCGATTCCACCTATACCATTACCAAGAAAAAAGGAGTTCTCGTTATTTTTACCACCACCGTTTTTAAAAGCAGCCGAAGAAACATTTACGGGTAGTGGTGAAAATTCTGAAGATGAAATCGTCGAAACAGAGAGCTAATGATACACACAAAAAAAGAACCTGCATCACAATGTATTAAATAACTTTAACATTGCTTTTTATTAATATAATTAACATGGAGAGAGTATTTAAATTAATGTTATAATGATTATTTATTTACAGACATGAAACAAATTACACGTGTTCAATGAAATATAGACTTGTTTATACACTTTACAGTGTCCTACTACTATCAATAGTAATAATAAGAATGACTAAACACTACTGTATAAAATATAACGTAAAATTCCTTGACAGCAAGTGAATTTTTTTAACGTACAATTAGTATAAAATGATGCGGTGATTCATTAAAACTATAAATAAATATTGAGAAGTACTGAATAAATATTCAAATGGAATAGTAAAACAGGAAAACGTTAACACATTAACATCTCTTACAATCTACAATTATAAACTAGCTGCGCATGAATTGTAAATATTATTTAATGTAAAAATACTGACGAAATAATGAAGATATAATAAAAATACTTGCATGTAAAGTGTTTCGTTAGTTTGTTCGTTTAAGCAGAAGTGATTTTGAAATTTCTGTTCTAATCATTTTGTCCAAGGCTTATAGTATTTCATTTCTGGACATAAATTCTGATGCTAAAAGAATGTATTTACATTCATGACAAAATTGATACTGTGTTCAATTTCATTTACAATTTCAATAACAAATTCAACTTTAAATCAATTAGATTATGGCAGTAACCAATTGATGGAATCTAAGAACGTTATTTAAAAATACAACTACCTCGATAAAAACATCGAATTGTCGATTAATTTAAAGACTAACACAAAAGGGAAGTACTAATTGTTATTAAAGCTTATCACGAATGGAAAAACGTTTTGATATATTATAGTACGCAATGGTATAAAATCGTCATTTCCGATTTCGGCAGAATAGTGGACTACAGTAGAGGCTAAACGAAGTATTTGTTGTAAATTTACGAGTAACGTGATGTTCGTGGTGCGCAGGCATCGTATTATTTGGAGTAACTGAATACAGTCGTGTCAACTTCACAAGGAAACTATCCTCTTTAATTCTTTTTTCTTTCGTTTGCTTGACAAACACGATTACAGGTGATGCATGCGATCAATCCATATTATTCACTTATAAAACACCAAGCATTTCTAATTCTTCTTGTCACAATTTAGAGACAAGACGTTACATTCGGCACATACTGAGAAAAGCATAGCTCTATACGAGTGAATTCTTCTTTGCATATTCTTGTTTGATAAAATTCAACTAAAACATCCTATACGTACTGTTTCTCCATAGGAGGAACAATAATCCGTGAAACGGATTCTTTTCTGTACAATGTAATATCATACTACATAGTTAATTGAAAACGCTATAACGCCAACCATGGATGATAGCGAATAGCTTCACGACTCCGATCCCCGTAGTCGTACGTAACCTCTATCCCGGATGGTATATTTTCTTTCGCTGTAAGTACCAGATGAGGTGTCGAGCCTACTTCTATGACTCGTGCAACTAAATTACCGTTTCTCGAGTGATTCACTAGTCTACCTAACTTATCAGTCTCGGCTGTCGCGTCGACGCTAAAATGTATCGAGGCATATAAGTCAAGATTATTCAGCTTGTAACAATTTACAAACGAAAATGATACGTAAAGATTCCTACCAATACTGATGATTACGATGTTGAAAGTAATACATGTAACATCCCGTGGTCTGATCCTGTGCATAGATCTTCTCGCGTTTCTTTGCGGCTACTTGATCGATCAGTTCACCAATGTATTCGACTACAAATTCTCCTTTCGTAAATTCTCGCGTTGTTATCACGCCACGCCCTTTCCCAGCAAAGTGTCTCACCTTGAAAAGTACATTTTATACGAGTTTTACAAGAAGGAAATCATGATTTGCGTTGTTGATTTTTATACCTCTAAGCCCTCTTCCACTTGACAGAGTACTTTGTTTTCCATGTCTCGTTGTTTCTCCTCTAATACAGCTTTCTTTGACTTTCTTACGCTACGACGTACTGGAAAATAATCTGTAAGCTTGTGATTTATATTTTTAGTATCCGAGGATTCGTTCAGACGATGACCGGTGACTTGATTTCCATTCAATTTTCTTCGACCACGGTTGGAAGGCTTCTTCAGAGGCTGTGGCGTTAAAGTAATTGCAGAGATTACCAGCTTTTTATCATCCTCTGTATTTATATTTCCTTCATCTAAATCTTCCATCTGACTGTTCGGCATATTTATTCTGTGAGGCGTCGATGGACCGTGAATGGGCACGGCCACAGGTGTTTCTGAAATATTTTGTACATTAATGCAACAACTTCTCATACAGAACTGGTTGAATCGGTAGTTAGCAAGCTTATTCGATGTATTACCATCTGTTGTGAAGTGATTAACATCGCTGACAATACCATTTTGTACAACATTTGTTTCTTCATTTCTATAGAAGGTCTCCTCGATAGGCACTACAGAAGGTTCAGTTTTACAACAATCAGGCCTCGAAACATGTGTAGGCTACATTAGAACATATGTATTAGAGTTACACTTAATAAATTATATTAATAGCTAGACTTCAGATGTTTATGCAAAATAAAAAGTTTGTGCATCAATTGCAAGATGCAGGAACTAAATATAAATTTATATTCTCCATTAATAATTTTAGTGTGATGAAAATAATATATTAACACTCTCAAAATCTTTTAATATTTTCATTGTTCTAAATTGTACTTGCTCATTTTTGTTATACATGCATAAAGTCCCGGAGTCTATCAATAGCATTGTATTATATTAATAGTAGAAATTGTGTGTATACCTGCGCATAAAAGAAGGAATTTATAGACACAGTGGATTTACGTGCTTCCGATGCTGTATGCATTCCATTTGGATGGTCGTTTTTCAAATTTTTATTGTTATCTAATCTAGGCTCCTTTTTCACAGATACGCCTACATCGTTATGATGCATAGACAACACTGTGGCTCTTGTACGAACCATACTTTTTGCTTGTACACGTTTCCGTCTTTCTGTAATTGGAACATAAAAAGAAGAATAAAGCAGGATAGTTCTTCTATAACAAATAAGTTCTAAAGAAGTTAATCCATTAATGCGCAGTGTTCTGCTATGGTGACATGTTCGTTGAAAACTAATTTATTACTTGTCATTTTGGTGTTCAGCATCCTCATACAAGGACAGATTTTTCTTTTTTTTTTAAATTACTCAATGTTGTTAATGTCCGTTAGTCCTCCTCGAAATATAAAACTATTCTGCACTGTATAGAAAATGTTAAAGAAAGAATTTTTGAAAAATTCTTTAGGAACCAATGGGTAAAGGAAGTTAGCCTGCGTCTCCGAGATAACGTTCAAAATGGAGAAAGAGACGAAGTGAAATCTATCAAAACATAACCTGGCTAACATCGAAGAATCTTCAGTGAAAGTACAATTGGATTTTTTGAAATCGTATCCCTACCTTTCACCATATTATCGCCTTATATTCTCGCGCTAAGATAGAATCTAGAATCGAATCTTCTCATACAAAAATCGCCGTGCTACGCGAGGCCACCGTATCCAAGTCACTTGTACGCTAGTCGACGCTAGTGTGCTTCACACAAATGATCCTAAATAACAATTCGAATTTTCTTGCCACCGATTCCAGAACGAACGTTCATATCTCATCTGTCAGAGATATCTCACGGCCGATCTAAGAAAAACGTACAATTTAGCGATGACACAGTGAACAGTTTTTCTCAAACATTTTCGAACGTATTTTTCATCGAACGAAATCGAAATTCCAAACAGTGTCGAAATAGCAGACCGGATGCACAGCCATTGCTCGCCATGATGCTACATAAATACATACTCTATTATCGAGTTAGAGGCTCGGCATCTGCGTATGTACTGTTATATGTGTCTATTTCATCCGTAATTCTTACGTTGGCGCGCATGAAACGTTTTTCTCAATTAAAATTCAAAAATTTTTACTTTGTCTGCATTTTTAATGTCGAGTAAACTATTTTTTTTAACAACGACCGAGAATTCTTAAAGCTTCACGAACAGTTTCAGACATGTATTCCACTTAGTGGATGAAAAATGTCTAAACAATCGTCAGTTAATAATAATTCGAAAGACTTTAGGAGGGTGCTGTTTAATTCTGCATTTTAATTTTATATCTTATATCAATATTTCTGAATATAGTTCCCGTGTTGTTACGTAAAAATATTGAAAACTATTTTATTCATGCTGATTTTATTGTATAGTAGCTGCGATTACCATGACTGCAAGCGTAAACAAAAAATAACAACTCTAATTCATTCTGAATTCATTGAAATCTAACAAAGATTGTCAAGAATTCTTATCAAATTTTAACAAACGTGTTCAAATCTTTCGTCAAATTTTAATCTTTCGTGGAATATTGACATAACCTATTCTAAACTACTTTTTCATTATATAGATTTTACGGAATCAATATAGGTTCCGTTCAGATATAGTTTCCTGTTACAAATTTTAGTATATTAGAAATACATCAATTTAATTTATATTACTTACGACACGATTTGCTAAATCATCTCTACAATATTTGCCACACATACATAGTAATAATAACTTATTAGGTATGATTTTCTAAAACTCTATATCCTTGGAAATATAGATCCTTTGTTAATTAAAAACTCTTTGTTGCTATGCAATGAATATGCGAATGTTGACTCCAGCAAACACTATTCAATATTACTGTTATGCTAAGGAAATTAATTACAGTAATCTATTTCCTGTCTGACTTACAACATTAAACGTATTACGTATACTTGCAACAATCGTAAAATTTTTCGACGAAAGTTTCATTATTATAGCAAGACAGTATGAGTTAATGAATTAACATAAGAGTAGGATATTTGAACGATGAAAATTCATCGGAGGATTTCATGGATGAGAACCTGAATATTTTATACTGGAATATATATATTTATCGGAAGGAAAATAGAATTTTCATTTTCACGGTGCGAAATTGACGAAATCGAATCATCTCTCAATATCGTTAGTTGCACGAATTGGCCGGCAGGTGGCGTCGTCAGCGGCGCGAAGCTCGGATCGATCGTATTAGAACAGTGTTATTTTTTAGATAGATTTAGCTGTGCGATTGTATAATACACGGTTGATGCGTATTATTTTGCCGAGACGGTCCCCAAAAATCGTTAGATTTTCGCGAATCGACTGAGATGCGGTCGAAAGAACGTTACTCGACGATTCTAAGTCTAGTTGACTGTCGTATTCTTTTCTTTTTACCGCGGATACTTTAAATCAACTAACGATCAGCGCGGCGCGCATGCGGCGTTGCCAGATCGGCCACCACGGCTTCACTCGTTTGAGCGTGACCATGCGTGTGCGGACACATGATACGCGATATGCATGCTTTGTTTACCGTTCGTTGTGATTCGGCAGAGCACGTGCTCGAATAAAATCGACATTCATTAAAATAGTACCATTTACGGATCTCAAGTGAGCACGTGTACGCGTCTCGCGTCCTTGTTTCGCTCCGGTCTTGTATATTTCAGTGAACGATTACACGATTCATGACAACCACCAGAGGAACAACCAAATCGAATAGTGACTTATTTAAACAGTAGTAGGTAAAACCTGAATACAGTTCGACGACAGCCCTTCCGCGATATTTCAATCGAAGCTTACGTCGTAACGATTAATCGTTCGCAATCGTATCGAATCTACAAAAAAAATACATAACATTGCGAAACATTTGATATCGTACATTCTCGTTCGGTAACGTCCGTCTATTTAGACGTTCCTGAAAAATTGAAATACAGAATATCGATTCGAGAGACACCATAAACCTTTTTTTCGTTTATCCGCATTGCAAATCTACGTCTATCGCTGCCGTCTTCAAATGAGTTTTATCGATTTCCAAGATAGCCTCCTCGCAATCGAATCCGTCATGATTGTTATTTATTATTTATTTTAAGAGTTTTGAGCGTACGTGTTTCGTAAGTCATTGTGGTAGTGGCGGTAGTAATAGCTGCGCTAGTAGTATTTGGTAATAATGTTAGAATAGTAATATAGCAAGACTACTAGCTGAGAACGATGTAACAAATCAAGATAATGTACATATAATGAAGTGCATTTTAAATCGCAAAAAAAATATCGATGTAATTGTGAATTCGAAACGATGAGAAGTAATTAGAATCGATCGATGAATTATTCGTTAAAAAGCGCGGCAATTTTTTGGTTAACGCGCTTCCTGAGTAGGTTCCCTTAGCCGCGGTCGCGATTTGGCAACGCCGCGTCGATCTTGTTCTGTAAGCGGTGGCGGCGGTGGCGGCCATAGGCGCAGCGCGTGTGTTTTTGTATTTGCATCGCGGTGCACCGTGGGCCGGGCGAAAGCCAAGATGGCGGCAGCCGTGTTCGGCGAACGCGTTTCAAGTGCATGCTCTCTCCAGACCGCATAAATGGCTCGAACCAAGCGCACACTCAGTTCTTACACTGTGATTTCCTAGCTCGCACAACCTGCCAGCCTTGAGGTCGTCCTCGTGTGATGTCTGTTCGACGAGACACGAACTACAAATAATTTTCTGAAGGGAGGAAAAAAGTGACCATCTCCCGTGCACTCTGTCACATAGTCAGCATCTTCGCTCGCGACGAAGATAGTATCAACACCATCCTTGTTCGGCACAAGTGTCTATTCATCGTGATTTTTTTAGAACACAAACGACCGAACCGATATCTCTCTTGTCATGGTGAGTTTTATTTTTGTTTATTATTATCGAAGGTTTACGGCTCGCTTCCTCTTCCCGTGTTCAATGTATATATTCCCCACGGCGAGCATACATCTCTTGGCACGACTAACCTATAGACGCTGTACGCGCACCGCGAATACGTATCTTATTGTAATTTTAAATGACTCACAATCTGTTCTCCCTCTCTGTACTCTATCGCCTCCCCTCTCCCCTCATCATCCTTTTTTCCTAGAGTCGAATAAATTGTACACCTCCTTTAATCATGAAATGTTTATTTTATTTCTCCTCTGGTTCTAGCGGAATATTGCATTTTATTTGTATTGGTCCAAACATAGAAATATCATTCTATGTACCTCTAACACGTCTCCTATAAATGTATTTAAAGTTGCGTGGTACTTAAAATTTTCATATATTTCAAGTTAATTATATAAGATCAAAAAATTAATTTCCATTCTTTAAAGTGAGGTGTATATAATATATTGTTCTAACCTTGTCAATGATTATTGCAGTCAACCAAAAGAGACAAAGATGCGATGAATGAAGATAGCAGCAGCGACGAGGATGAAGATCCTGATAACATGGGTGTACCAGGCAAGTTTAGGTCTTTTTCTTTTTATTTTATCTCTAATTACGATGCGACGAATGAAAGGATCATTTTTTTTTTCTTTAGGCGGTGGAAAAGATCTTGCCACTGCCACTGGAATTGCAAACATCAAGGATGAAAAACTTGCCGATGCTCCATCCAATGTAATGATCAAAGGACAAGGGGGAATAAACAGTAAGTTATTCATGTTTATTTGCAATATATCGAGATATTATTTGTGTTATGTATAATCGCGTCTTTTTTATAGTGCTGAAACAAAAATTTGGTAACATAATCCCTGGAGGATTGGTGACTAAAACAGCAACACCTGGTTACGAAATGGTTCGCGTGGGAGGATCACAAGGCACTCCCCCAGATTTTGTCAATGCGAGTCAATTGAGTCAATTGGGGCAGTTAGCTGCTGCTGGACCGTATGGTTTCCCACCTGGATTGGCAACCCTTGCAGGTTTTAATCCTGCAGCCTTTTTTCCACCGAGTAAGCAATGTTATTCATTAATTTTTCAATAACATGACATAGTGTGATTCCTTTTTTCTGTGTGCTGTGAAGATCGATTATACATTTAATGTATGTATGAATTAGCCAGGCACATACGTTAACAACTTTATGGATTTGGCTGTAACTTAATAGAAAAGTGTACACGTGTAACGAAGAAACAAAAAATCCTTATTCCACTGTATATTATCATGTTAACTATATTATCATAATAATTGACAAATGTAATAGTTGTACTAAAAAAACAATCCAGAGGTTTTATGTTATACTATTGTTCCTTAGGCATGGATATGAGCTTGATGAGTGGTTTTATGGGTATGCCTGGAATGAACATGGGTGTGAATCCCCTTGTTCAACTATTAAACCAAAACGGTTTACATCCAAACTGGCCGGCTGGACTATCAGGTATTCTTGGTTATAGTCTAGGCATGAAAATTTAACTTTGTTTTAATAAAACTGTTTAACACTGTTTCTACGATACAATATTATCGAATGAATTCATACAAATCGATTTATTATTGCAGGCAAGGCTATGTCTCAGCTATGGATGAATTCTGCAGATCCTACTAAGATGAATATACAGCCAACTTTGCCAGAAGAGGAAGAGGTTGACGATGAAGACATGGGCGTTGCTGAGACGTATGCCGATTACATGCCTACCAAATGTATGTTCTGTTCATTTTATTCGCTACGATATATCCATCCAAATGTTCTTTTTGTACCGTATAAATTTTTCTTGCGTAAATTAATTGAACAGTGAAGCTTGGACGAAAGCATCCAGATCCCGTGGTAGAAACCGCATCGTTGTCCAGTGTCGAACCAACGGACGTTTGGTACAAAGTTTCAATCCCGGAAGAATCAATTCGAACCGGAGCATTGTCGGCTTTGCAGCTAGAGTCTATAACATACGCATCTCAACAGCACGAGCACCTATTACCAGACGGCACACGCGCCGGTTTCTTAATCGGAGACGGTGCTGGAGTTGGTAAAGGACGAACTATAGCGGGCATAATTTTCGAGAACTATATGAAAGGCCGTAAACGCGCTATCTGGGTTTCCGTTTCGAACGATCTGAAGTACGACGCTGAGCGTGATTTAAACGACATCGGTGCATCGAAGATCGAGGTACTAAGAAACTATAATACGTAGAGAAATAACGTTCTGTTGGCATTTTCAACATACAACAATTTCATGTTCGCAGGTACACGCTTTAAACAAATTTAAATACGCAAAAATTTCGTCAGCCGTGAACGGTAACGTGAAGAAGGGGGTGATATTTAGCACGTATTCTGCGTTG
Organism: Lasioglossum pauxillum; assembly: GCA_933228785.1. NCBI lineage: Eukaryota > Metazoa > Arthropoda > Insecta > Hymenoptera > Halictidae > Lasioglossum > Lasioglossum pauxillum. Next base: position 13,203,327 of record OW121706.1, on the reverse strand, counting down.
ATCGGTGAATCGTCTCAGAGCGGTGGAAAATACAAAAGTCGTTTGAAACAACTTTTGCAATGGTGCGGAGAGGATTTCGACGGTCTTATAATTTTCGACGAGTGTCATCGTGCAAAAAATTTGTGCCCAACGGGCAGTTCAAAACCTACCAAGACTGGTACGTATTATTTCTATTATAAATTTGATATCTTTAAAATGTGTGACCTGTTTAGAATACCTTCCAAGTCCTGAACACATATCGATATTCGGAGACCGTGTGTTACAGGTTTGACGGTTTTGGAACTGCAGAACAAACTTCCGAAAGCTCGGGTAGTATACGCCAGTGCCACAGGTGCTTCCGAACCCCGAAACATGGCCTACATGGTTCGACTAGGTATCTGGGGCGAGGGAACACCCTTTCCCGAGTTCAATGATTTCATTACCGCTGTTGAGAAGCGTGGAGTTGGTACAATGGAAATTGTGGCGATGGACATGAAACTGCGAGGCATGTATATTGCTCGACAACTGAGCTTTCACGGTGTAGCTTTTAAAATAGAAGAAGTACCTCTATCCAAAGAGTTCACCGAAGTATACGACCGTTCCGTTTATTTGGTGAGTATCACACAACTAATTATTTCTCGGACACAACGGTCTAGTAATAACCGGAAAGGTATTTTGTAGTGGGTCGAAGCGATGCAAAGGTTTCAAGAATCTGCGGAATTGTTGGACGCTGAGAACCGCATGAAAAAGACTATGTGGGGTCAGTTTTGGTCGTCGCATCAGCGTTTCTTCAAATATTTGTGTATCGCTGCAAAAGTGAAGCACGCGGTCTCGGTCGCACGAGAAGCTGTTAAGTGTGGTAAATGCGTGGTAATTGGTTTGCAATCGACAGGCGAGGCTCGTACTTTGGAGCAATTAGAACGAGACGACGGTGAACTTAGTGATTTTGTGTCTACTGCGAAGTGAGTAACGCTGTTTGGAAACTAAACCAGGGGAAAGCGAATTCAAATGAAACTATAACTCTCGTGTTTCTATTCTTTCAGGGGAGTTCTCCAAACATTAGTCGAAAAACATTTTCCCGCGTCGGATCGTAATCACATACACCGAATTCTGGGCATCGAGCCATCCAAGATGCAGAGGTTAGACGATCTTGACGACATGGATGGTGCCGGTGGTTCGGCAGGCGGCAGTAAAAGGAAACCGGTCAGGCAAGCAGCCCAACGAGCTTCGAAGAGAGTACGTACGTTCCCATCCGATGATGATTTCACCGACGACGAAAGGAACGGTGGCCACAGCTCTGGTTCGGAGTACAAGCAAAGCGGAACCGAGAGCGAAGACGACCATAGAACCGAAGAGGAGAGTAATATTAGCTCGGATTCTACTTTCAACTATACCGAATCTGATTCTGGTAAGTCTATTAAACATACTAAGAAAAAAAATAAATTTCTATCTCACTCCAGTTTAAAGATCCGCTGTCTACTTATGTATCAATTACATAAGTACATGTACGTTTTGCAGATTCTGGTGATAGACGAAAAAAGAAAGGTGGCAAAAAGCAGAAGAAACCGGTGAAAAAGCGACCAGGTATGTAGAAATGTACACGACGCTGCACATTGCGAAGGAATTAACTAAACGAAGATAACGTTAATATTAATAATAAGTAGGATACGGAGCAGGCGTTGGAGGAAATGCTGCGGTTCGCAATCGAGCACCGTCTAGAGACGCTGTGGAGCGTGCTTACAGTATGAAGAAAGAATTACTGTCACAAATAGAAGACCTTGGTGAACGATTACCACCCAATACGTTGGATCAGCTGATAGACGAATTTGGCGGGCCTGAGAATGTGGCCGAAATGACCGGTAGGAAGGGACGTGTCGTTCAAACGGAAGACGGTACTATTCAGTACGAATCTAGGTCCGAGGTCGATGTTCCTTTAGAAACGCTAAATTTGACCGAAAAACAAAGGTAATGGGGTGTAATGAGGGCATAGTCGAAGGTTACAAGAGATGGGATAACAAAAATCTATTAAAAATCACTCGACTGATTTCTTTGGACAGATTTATGGACGGTGAGAAGACTGTTGCCATTATCTCGGAAGCGGCCAGTAGCGGTATATCATTGCAGAGTGATAGGCGGGCAAGGAACCAGATGCGACGAGTACACATCACCCTCGAATTGCCATGGAGCGCTGACAGAGCCATACAACAGTTCGGACGAACGCATCGTTCGAATCAGGTCAACGCACCGGAATATATATTTCTAATCTCGGACCTGGCGGGAGAGAGAAGATTCGCATCGATCGTCGCGAAACGTCTGGAGAGCCTCGGCGCTCTCACGCACGGAGATCGTCGTGCCACGGAAACAAGAGATCTCTCGCAGTTTAACATCGACAACAAATATGGTCGGGCGGCTCTAGAAGCAACCATGAGAACCATTATGAAGTTTGTATTTTTCAACTGCAACTAGTATGTAAACAATAGACTCTGGATGTTCATGCAAAATAAAAAGTTTGTGCATCAATTGCAAGACGCAGGAGCTAAATATAAATGTATATTTGTCATTAATAATTTTAATGCAGTGAAAATAATATATTAATACTCTTAAAGTCTTTTAATATTTTCACTGTTTTAGATTGCACTTGCGCATTTTTGTTATAAATGCATAAAATCCGGAGTCTAATAATCAATCTGCAGTCTGCTCATCGTTCTAATAATTTCCATTGAAATAGATACGAACCACCACTCGTACCGCCGCCTCAGGATTACCACGGAGACTTCTTCAAGGACGTGGCGGATGCACTGGTGGGCGTGGGTCTGATCTGCAACAGCGAGAGCTCGCCCGGCGTACTCACGTTGGACAAGGATTACAATAACATGTCGAAATTCTTGAATCGTATACTCGGTATGCCGGTAGATTTGCAGAATCGTTTGTTCAAGTACTTCACCGACACTTTGAACGCGATCGTGACCCAAGCGAAGAAAACCGGTCGATTCGATATGGGTATCCTTGACCTGGGAACCGCTGGTGAAAACGTGAAACGAGTGAAACTGTTCCGTTTCCTACGGAAACACGCGACCGGAAAAGCGCCAACCGAACTCCACGTGGTTCATGTGGAACGTGGTATGAGCTGGGCCGAGGCTATGGACAAATGTTCCGAATTAACAGGCTCTAAGGAAGGATTTTACTTGAGTCATCAAATTCGTAATGGAAAGCAGACGGCCATTCTCGCGGTCGCTGTGGATACCGGCAGCAAGAAGAAGTCCGAAAGCAAGAAAGACCAATTATACATGGTTTACAGGTATTGTTCACTTGTACAGTAAAACACCCTCCTATAACGAGGAACAAAAATTGTTTCTCTTATGTATAGACTGCGGATCTTTATGCATTTATGAAGAAATTGGTTGGGCGAAATATTATATAAAAGAGTAAAAGATTTAAAAAATTCAAGAATGTTGTAATGTCGCTTTTAATGTAACAAAGTCGTTAAGAGATAAAATCAATTTTTATGTTATTTCTGCTTCTCACGATCAATGCAAAACATTTTTATTTTGCATAAAGATCCACAGTCTACTTATGTATATGCAATTCTGAGTTTCTTCTGAGTTATATGAGGGTTTACTGTATTGGTAATTCGTAGAAACATTCGTTTGAATTTTCACATAATGTATAATTTTGCACGAAAGGCCCAATACGGGACTGCAACTTAGGCAAGAAACTCTAGGCGAATTAGAGAAGAAATACAAGAAAGTATCTTCGGACGAAGCCGAGCCTCATTGGTCGCAGCAATACGATGCATCGGTGGATACATGTTCTCACGCGTACTGGCGTGGTAATTGTAAAAACGCAACTCTCGGTATGGACTGCGAGGTCGGACTTCGAAGACGGTCTTACAACGTCCTGTCTGGCTCGGTACTGAGCGTTTGGAGTCGTGTGGAAAGTATTTTGGCTACCCGTTCTGGTCACAATACGAAGATGCAAGTCGTACGCTTACGAACTGGTAAGATTTTTCACCTTTAAAAGCCCAATTAGTTGATCGAAGCACGATAATCTATAAAAATTGTTTGTCGGTGTAGACGAGGGTTTGAAGATTGTAGGTACCCTAATTCCAAAGTCGTGTATGGAGATACTACGTCAAGAGCTATCATCCGATTCGGACAACACCGAGGAACTTACATTTTGAACAGTCGGTTGCATGGCTTTATAGGTAAGCAACTTTTAAAGTCTAAGTTTCAATGTTATATACGCTGAATTGCAGCAATTGTCCGGTCTACTACAGGCTACATGATTATTATTCGTAGAAATAGTGATAGGAATTGAAAATAAGAATACCTTTTTTTGCTTATTAAAAGCAGGACCAATGGAAGCGACTTTATAATGGACAAATCCCTCTTCCTAAGCCTTGCGACAGAATTTGCGAAGAAGGGGGTGCACTTGCGAACGCATGGCGAAGATACACGCCCTCATCTATTGGGAGGTGTGAAGTAGATTCGAAACAATGAATCTATAGTGTCGTATCGCGCCGTGTTCGATACGGCAAGTGAAAGCAACGTGTGGCAGGAACATTTCCAATTCGCGATCCTACGAACTCATCGAAATCCGAGCTTGTCTCTTCGTTAGACTCTCGCGTTAATACTTTATAAGTTAACGAAGCGTTATTTGCTCGCTCTCGTCGCCTCTGGACGAAACGCGAACGTCATTCAGTAGTTAGAATGTTCTTTTTATCTTCTTCTTCCTCTTTCTTCCTCTTCTCTATTTTCCTTCTTAATTTTAGATCGAGTCCGTGTTAGATTTGACCCAGAGAACACGTACACAAATTTTATATAGTTCAGAAATCTTTTTCTTTTCTCTGATGAAAAGAAAACTTCAAAATGATTTGGTTTCTATCCCTCCGGGGGCTCGTTGAACAGACTCAACTGTAACAGCTCTTTATTTTGCATCTGCTATAAAAACAAAACGAAATTTCTTATACCGTTACGGAAAAGCGAGATTTGAATTGTTAGCGGGGGGATTTTTAAGTTAAAGATTAAAAAGTCATTGATGTTCTGATCATATCGTGATACCGAACGGGGTTATCCAGTGAGAATCGATTGTGAGGTAGCAGAACATACGTTTACGTTTACTTGTATTTCCGTCTGATTTAGAGAGGCAAATTAAATGTAGAAGCGAGAAAGAAGAGGAGGAAGGGATACAATAAAAGTAGTAGTATTAGCGAACGATCAATTCTCGCTGGAGAGTACAGATGTATACGCAACACTGTTCGACTTTTTATTTAATCGTTGGATCGATCGGATAGTTGATTATTATCATTGCTACTGCTATCATTAATCTTATTACACTAACTGCTACTCCCATTAGTACTAGTATTCTCCCATTGCAGAACTATTACTATTTACGGGGTACGGGGGACAAGGTGGTCATAGACGACGAGACTTTCCGAATAGTTGACACTGTTACATTGAAGCTGAACGTTCATTGTTTGCGAACCAAGTGCCAATGTAGATCGACTTTATTTATTTTCGAAATTCTCACACGCGTGTCCTTTCGAATTCGATAGTTGTGGTTTGTTTCGAGAGAGAAATAAAATGGATCGTAGCCATGTCTCCCAGTATTCTCCCTTTTATTAAAGTAGCGAGCATTAAAGGAACAAAAAAAACAAGTAATTAGATTCGAACGGTATATACGACACACCACGCGTATAGCAGACACACGCATACACACGTAAGTACACGTACACGACACAAATATATTTATATTCAGAATCGTAAAAGTAGTCATGCAGGCTCGCATGTATATTGAGTAGATGTCTGTTGTTTGTCGGTACGCCTGAGCGAGTTTCGGTAGAGGGCTACAATTTGAGATGGATCTCGCAATCTATTGTCTACGACATGGAAACTATAATAATAGTAATGATAATATTAATAATAATACGAATAGTAAATAAGCGAAAACAGGAGACAATTCGGATTTAATTTAGAAGGTAGAGGAACTAATTTCACGGAGCCAATTGGTAGATTATCAATTTCACGAGTAGAGTCCTGATCCCTGTTCTAGAAAGGTGTGACGGACCCGGAAACGTTTCCTTGGCTTCGGAGAACCGTTGAAAGCCGTGATCTGTGAATATACTCATGTTTCAAAGGCGACTCTCCTAGCTACAGAGAACTGTTTTGTCGCGGTACATCAGGAAAAGAAAGCTTCTACGTTTCTACGGATACACTACATATTGCATTTATAAACAGATCATATAGATTTTTTTTAAATACACTACGTCGAAGACAAAGAGAAAGCACACCATACATTTGTGTAGCATAAATTATAATATCGTAATTATGTTCCTTTTTTCCAATCCTTTCGCGAAATTTGATACGACGAAGAAGCGCCCGGTGCATTGTTGTGGATCCAATGTATCCCCGTAGTTTAATTTGCATAGTTTTAATTTGAAAGGAGGATACAGTTGAGAGCTGCGACGAAACGAACATTAAACAGCTAAAAAAATACAGGATTCACGAAAATCAGTATTAACATTTACGCGATGCTTGGATAGGGATGAACTTCGGTCAAAATGTAGGAAGAGAGAAATACGAGGGAAGAATTTTCTAGAATACGTTCGTTCGTTACTGAAAATAAAGAGATTGCCAACTGTAGCCTCCCCTTTTCGAAGTGTGTATAAAACCGTAGATTCTTGAACAGGAAAAGGAAACAAAAAAAAAGAAAAAGCAACAAACAAAATTTGAAATGCTGAAAGTGAGATTTGTGATTATATACACGGAAGGTCTCAAAGTGTAAATAATATATATTAAAGAATATAAAAGCAGTTTTAGGTGAGCATATGTACCTTGTATTCGATACTTTTACAATTTCTGCTTGAGTTCCTATCGCAAGACGAGATGTAATTTATAAATGTGGTATCTAGTATACGTGGAAACTGGCATCGTATTTGCCGGAACGATAATAACTTTCTTAACGCGCTATGTTTTGTGAACTCGAACGAGAGACTTGTAAACATATATGCCATGCATTGATACATATATGTACATGTATATGTATGTACGCGCGTGTGTATGTGTATATATACATGTATAAATGTCTTCGTGTATGTAAAACCAATACTTCTTAGTAAAAGAAAAAGCAAAAGGAAAGAAAACACGACTAATGCTATCAATTCAATTTGATCGAAATGTTTCGACAATTTATTTCTTTCGTTGCTACGAAACCAAAACTGTATTGCTCGTTTCCTTTTTTATTCGCTTCAACATGTTAACATTGACTCGTAGGCATATTACTTGTAGATAAACTGTCTTTCTATTCGTAAACGCAGTGGCGAATAAAAACGAATGAAAAATCTTCGAGTATCAGTCTGTTGTACCGGTGACAAGTTTAAAAAATCATTTTTATCGTTTCCTACATGTATGTACAACTTACATATATAAAACAGTCGACTTTTCTTTTTCGCGCATATAGGAAGTCGAAAGAAACGAAAAGAAAACAATACAGATACAATTTTCGAACTTGGTAAAACTGTTATCATTGATTTTAACATTTATTAAATTAACATGTCGATCGTGGATTAAAGTTCTATACATAGTTTCATCCACGGCTTACATTAGGTATAAAAAAAGCTGTACAGTATTACATTTTCATTATTTTTTTTGCATCTCACTTTTACAACGCATTCGCTCGATCATTCGCTTAACTCGGTGCACAATTCTTTCTGTTTTCAATGTTTCTTATCCATGTAGCGCATGTCGGTATACTGCGAGAGTTTTATCTGTTTTCAGTAACAAAAATATTTTCATTTATCTCCGATAATTCTGTGTACATTGTCTATGCAAAAACAAAGAAAATGTATGCCGACAAAATTGCAGATACATAGACAATCGAGATAAAAATATTAAAACGTGTACCGTTTTACTATGGAAAACGGGAAAACCGATCGCGCTTACCATATAATACATGGATCGCCTAACCCGCTGGGATGGAAGTACTTTGGTATGGAATGAAGTTTAGTGAAAAGCATACAAGAGCATTAGAAACGTGCAGAAACCAACGATAAGTCCGACAATAAGAGAGTCCCGTCTCTTGCGCAGATTTATCCTTTGCACTAGACTGTTCACTGCTGGGAAACGGTTCGATATATCATTCAACCTGGTTTGTATACGTTTGAATGCCTGCCTCTGGGTCATCAAATGTTCCCGAGTTTCCATTGCTATGCTTATTTGATCGTTGATTAGCCGATCCGAGCTGAAAGCAGTAAAGTTCTCCATTTAAGTTTTGTACCTGATTAACAACGACTTATAACTACACAGAGGCAATTCAGTTTTTAGCGAGAAATATTATATATCGGAATAAAATGAAGTACAGAGTAACGTTTGCTTACTTATGAATATGTTGATTTTCCTTCATGAACATCTCTCTGCGATTTAGTCCGCTTACGCTTTTGTAATTGCTGCCCAACAAAGTAAGTTACAGACGTTACAAATAATTAACAAATGTTCAGGATTTCAGACAATTATTGTACGTACTCTATTTCTTTACGAACGCTTCCGAGTAAGTCCTCCCTGTCTCTTCTCGCTGCAAAATTATTTCGAATCTTACTGAATTCCAGTTTATAATCTTTCAATATATCTTTATGACGTTGCATGGTATGCAACATTGCAGCACCGTTAGGTTGTAATTCGCTCATTCTCTCATTTATCGAGAACAACTACAACAGAACAGATTTTTAGTTCACCGATGTACGGTACTTGCGCTTCCAACTTACTTTAGCTAGTAAGGCTTCTATCTCGGAAGCCATGTTTTCGAAAACATGTTCCTCGTCCAAAAGCGGCACTTCGTCGCTGTTTACAACTTTAGATCCTGTGTTAATGCCAAGCTTGCTGAATGCCACCAGTTTCGCATCGATCTCATTTTCCAAGTGTCTCGCTTGCCTTCTCAGATCTGCGAAAGAAAAAGTACAGGATTAACAACAACTCTAACGCTGACTTAACACTAAACCTACTGAGCTTTAAATTATTTAAACTTCGTGCGGTTCATATTATAATATCTGCCTAGTGTTAACACTAGGTTTACGGAGCTCTAAAAATAACTATTTCACATTATTTTATAAACATAACAAGAATGTATCCAAATTTTTGGCCATTTTTCCAATAATATTATACCCAAAGAAATAAATTTGATAAATAATTCCTCGGGGTAGCATCTTTATAATCTTAATAATCGAAAATTAAGAATATTAGAACCCGTCATTATGACAGTAGAACCTACATATTTATGTAGTGTTAAATATATACACAAAATCTGGAACTGGTCATTTAACCGGTGGTGGTAGGTTTAGTATTAATATCATAATTAGGTGCAGACTAATAACTTGATTATGAAGCCGTGAATTACGATAGACACAGAAAATAACCTGTTTCAAGGAGGTTAAGAAAATTAACATTTCATCTTTATACGGTCCTCGATACCGAAGAGTTTAATTATTCGAAAATAAATTTGACCTGCTGCGATTACAATACACGAGTGTACGATTAAACACGAGTGTGCAAAATCAAATGAGATTTTTCTCGAACGAAACTGAAGCATCATCCAAGTAGAAATAGAAATAACTCAGCTTTTATTATGTTTGGATAAAAAGCAGTATGTTGCAAGCAGTCTTCCTAAAAAGCTTAAAACACGGCGAACTGTGTCATCATCGAAATCGTTTTTTGACACACGTCAAAACAAGATACTAAAAATAATACTTGTTGGGGAACACTTTTGATAATCGACGACAAGCTGAAAATATCGAGTGCAGAATAATATTTCTGTAAAATCTACCTTCCCAATCGACGACACCTAACGAGTTAGCCATTTGTTGTTCTGAAATCACGCGATCTTTTTTATAATATGTGGATGGATACTGCATACAACATTACAGAGTCCCACGGAACAGATGATGGCAGCAAACACCTATGAAACATAAGGAACCAAAGATAAACTGACTCACTGACGGAGACAGCACACACCGTACGCACACATTCACTGATAAAACAGGAAAAATGGCGGAAGAACTTGAACAAGGATTATTCCCATGAAACGATGACAAATATATTCTCTATTATTACATCTTCCTTCGCGTTTCGAGAAAAGGAAACGAAACGAAGAGCCAAAGAGCAATCATTCGAATATAATCGATAGATCTGGTAAATCGTTTGCGGGCTGTTTGTTACAGAATTTTTCTGGCGAGCTTGGAAAGTGGGCCAGGCCTTTATGTAATGTTACAAATTAAATAGAAATCAAGCACCTCTTCTGATAGGCTGTACCGTGTAATTCTTCGTTTGAAACATTGTTCGAGGTAATCAAAAATTTCTAGAAATGCGAACAACGCGTTTACGTACGCAGGGCCGTAAGAAGATACGCGCGTATAGCTAGCGGTAAATAAAACCGGTTTTTAGCGGCATCTCGATACTAGTTACGATGCTGCTACTTGTGTCATGCTATCCTGATATTATTGTCTAGGAGAAGGAACTAGGAAAACGATAAAAAGAATACGAGGTTCTAATCGAACCGATTAATATTTAGAATAAATTAAGAGTTTAATAACAATGTACATAGATGTTTATAAAAATATAAAGAGCGACAGATGAAACGTAAATTACTGGAATTGTTAAAGTTCCATTACAATTGCGAATAGTCAACGGATAACGAGGAGCAAAATCTGTTTTACCGTCATCACGAGATAAGTAGGTCGGTTCTAACTCTTGCCATTTGATGCTCGAAAGTACTTCCGTTTCTTACGTACAGCTTTAATTCCTCTAATAGAACCATTGCTGCGTGGACGTAATTATCATTGTCTTGAACAGTCATGTCTGGAAATTGGTCTCTTAACAGTCGTAGAATGATATTCATCTGGCAACTGGACCTACAATGTAAAATAGAAAATTAAAATTTTTTTAGACTCGTTTCTAGGATTGCAAGGGTGCGGGATGCGCCTTCTCATTTCTCTATAGAAATAAGATAAATATCTTTGCATTACAATGCAAAGATGGGGTTTTTCAGTAGTCAAAGATATTTTCTTTTGTTTACTTAGAAAATATTCGTAATCTGGCCAGCCCCTCGACCAAGGGCAGTATCTCTATTAGGCAGAACATCAGACTTCCGGTTGCCTTCGCGACGTACACGTGCGGGCAGATGTCTTTGAATGATTTCTCCTCTAGGAATGTTAAAAGTTGCTCTCCTCGTCCAGGGCGATTTTCGATTTGTATGTCAACGGTCTTGTCGATCGATATACTTTTCAGCGCCAAAATATTCTGCTCCACGTTGTTCGTAAACTTGATTCCGCTACTGTTATCAACCGTTTCCTCGAGACAGAGGCGGACACTAGACAACGGGGTTTGATATTGTTTTTCATCGACTTCGTACGAGATTGTACCGTACACTTCGCAATACGAGTTCTCGTTAAATTTTGGTAAATCGAGAACGACGGTAGCAACGACTTCTTTTCGAGGCTGAATGGCGTCGGTCCGACACCAGAACATACTATCCGCCAATGACCAGAACGACGACGAACCGGAAACTTGGTTGGATCCTTTTAGATCGATATAAATTTGGGGATCGTACAATATTCTGAAACACAAGTCATTATTTATTATCAGACTGCTGTAATGATGTTTCCAACGTAACAAAGTCATTAAGGTATGAAATCAATTTCTATTTTATTCCCGTTTCCCACAATCAATCCAGAAAATGTTTATTTTGCATAAAGATCCACAGTCTATTATTGTTTACGACAATATCGAAGGAGAAGATGTTCCCGTCGATAACGGCGTGCAGCGATCTTATCTACGTAAATCAAATCGGTACAGATAACGGTTGGTAAAAGCGTGTTCAAGCCAGTTTATTATTGAAAAGCTCTACATGATTGTTTAAAACATAGTTGTTTACCGAAAGAATTATTGTCGTTAATTATGTGTCGGGGAATGAATGAAACTGCTTCGATAGCGAAGTTAACAGACTTGGTCAGACCTATTTTCGCGCAGGCGTAAGAGTGTTTGGCAACAAATCGACCCGCGAAAACGCGAACCAATCACAGGCAACGATCGAGTCGTCTAGCAGCAGACGACACGATACGAGGACACATGGAACGGTCCGGGTGCGAGACTTCGAGTCATTCCGAACTCCGACTCCGACTCCGAGTGGCTTCAGTGAACTGCAGGATGCCGCCGTGATCGTGTGCCGTCTGTATCTTTCGGTCGATCGGTAAGGTACATCACGTGTCTGTCTCGTTAGTCGAAGATTCTAAAGGACGACGAAGACACATCAACACGATCCATTCGTCGAGGTCCGAAGAAGCCGAAGAAACCGCAGGGAACCGCAGGACGTGACATCCAGCGAAGCCAAACGTTCAGTTTTGTGTCGGGGGTGCGATAGATGCATCCTTGAGTTCTGACATCGGGGCATATACATATGTCCGTTGGTGGTACGTACAAGCAAGTTCGAATCGTTCGATAAATACACAGCACAGTGCGGTGAGAATCACAAGCGACAAAGTAGAATAGTTCTTCCACGAACGGGAAGATGACTAGAGGATAAAGGTGAAAGGATGGGTGTTATCTGACCCATTGACCCAGGGAACGCATGGCCAATGCAACCGCATTGCTCCCTCGCGAGGCCCAAGCCGCGACACTCTTTCGATCGGAACGGTGTGCGGTGGTTGTGCAAGATTCGTGACTCGCTATGCAAAAATTAACGTGACTAGAATCACGACCTTGCCCTTTCCGGAAACGACGCTAATTCCAACAATCGAAAGGATACTCGCGCGGCGTAACTCGTCGTACGCACTTACGCAGATTTGCGCGTAGTTGTTTGGTAGGCGTCGTTTGAAGTTGTTCTTTTTTTCGGAACGAAACTATCGGACTAGGGTAAAGGTATAAGTTGCCGTATATTTAGCGACGACTCGGAACGTTTTTATTCATTTGAAGGAATTCTGTAATTTGTTTTGCATTATTCGTGATAAATAGATTGCGGATCTTTATGCAAATTAAAAATTGTCTGCATCGATTGCAAGAGATAGAAACCAGACTGAATGTTATCTCTTCCTTTAATGATTTTAATGGAGGAGGAGATCTTCAGTTTCTTTTTAATTTTCCAACAATTCTGCTATAAATGCATAAAGATCCGCAGTCTAGTGGTAAACGATTGATTATCAACCTTTCCCTTGTATCGTCAAATTTTTATGTACACTTTTTTTTTAAAGCAAAAGAAATTTTGCTATTCACCGGATAAAAGAAATTTATGATAACGAATTAATTAATTTTTTTTTGTATGCCGTAGCACAATAAAATTATTTTATTATCCTCTGGTGAGCAAGGTTTTTAGCTAATGTTTTTTATATCTTAAACAAAAATGATTGTAATACTTTTGATTTTTATACGAGAAGGGGAAACATCAATTTTATTTTTCAAAATAAAGTAATACTAGATACATACTTCGTGTTATGTTGACCAATTCTAAGAAGTTTATTTTGAATCCGATAATCGGGTGAGGCACGGTAACTGGTACTTTTACCCTATCCATATTTATTTCGGAAGTGCTTTTACGCGAATAAATCGCAGTATGAGTTAGCGTCATTTTGAAATTTTAATTTTAATGAAAATTTTTCAAGTTTGTGATCGCTAGACTGCGGATCTTTATGTTTTTATGATGAAATTGTTTGGGTGAACTATAGAACAGCGAAAGATAATATTGTTTTTAATCTAACGAAGTCATTAAGGAGTGAAATCAATTTTACTTTGCATAAAGATCCGCAGTTCAGATCTGTCGTTCAAATATTCAATTTATCGAAAGTAGCTATACCGGAAGCGACCGCGCGCATATTCTACTATCGCGTATGGCCGCATGTACATCGATGAAAGGATCCTCGGGTTCCAAAGTGTTACACGTAGGGTTTTGTAATGACCCTGAAACTTGGCTGAACAATCAATTATACGTATGTAGTAGATGCGAGCGCATAAGAGGGAAACTTAACTCGGGTACGGCAATGATCGATTATCTGATCGATGGTATCCATCCCTTTCGATCCCTGATAATGGTCTAGCCGGTATATTATTCTTTAAATAATATATATTATTCATATATAATGTATATAATGTATAAATTCAAGAACGAAATGTTTCTTTATCCTTCGAACAAGCTGAAAAATTTCAATTATCGCGATTGACCCTTGCGTAGTTAACCGGGTACTCATTTACTGCATTTCTTTCACCAATTTGTTAATTTTTCTTCTAAAAATATTACAAAATTTCTCGGATTTTCCATTCTTTGTTAGGTAATATCGCCCTATCATTTCCCTTACAGTTGCAGCGATTAGAACGTCCTTATCCCGAAAAACGTAGAAGAGAAAAGAAAATGTATATTTTTCGTATGGCTATATTTATTTTAATGCTTGAATATTGATTACAAACGAATCAAATTTCATTTCATTTAGAAAGAAAGGCGTAACATTCGTATTTGTTGGACTCTGTTTGAAATCTTGATCACGAGCGTGATTCGTTAAAGGGGTTAAAATGAGAATTTGAGCGAATATGTTAAATACAAAACGTTTGAAAGAGTCTGTACATTTTGGTTGGCTACATAAGGATTAAATTTAGATAACGATCTGTAGGACATAACTTTATTTAGATATACAGGGTATTTCACCTAACTTGACCACCTTGAATATCTTTGTTGTTTTTAAAGCTACGTCAAATGCCTGAAGGACAAAGTTGAATGGTAAACTGGGGCTCATACGATACCAAAAAAATTTTTGTTTTTATGTAATTTTTATTAGAGATATGAAGGTCACCTTCATTTTTTTAAATGGAAACACCTGCTTTCTGTATCATGAATCAATAGACTGTCGAATTCTGAGTAAAAATGTATTGACCTCCATATGTCCTACATCTAATAGTTTACGAGATATTATACAAACAATTTTCTTTCTTCTTTGGATATTATCTCGTTAACTATTAGGTTTAGGACATGTGAAGGTCAACACTTTTATACTCAGAATTTGATACTCTATTGATCTGTGGCATAAAAAATAGGACATTCCACTTAAAAAAATGAAGGTGGCCTTCATATCTCTAATAAAAATTACATAAAAACAAAAATTTTTTTGGTATCGTATGAGCCCCATTTTACCATTCAACTTTGTCCTTCAGACATTTGACGTAGCTTTAAAAATAGCAAAGATATTCAAGATGGTCGAGTCAGGTGAAACACCCTGTATATTATACAGGGTGCGTTGCCACATTTTACCATCTAGATTTACGTCATTATATTACGCATAGCAAACAATGTTCAGATGAAGTTGAATGGTTTTGAGAGGGGCACATTCTGATGGTACATTTTTTTTCTAGGTGGACGTGTGAAGGACATATGAAGGTGATTAATGTTTTTTTAAATGGAATCATATATTTTTTATTGCATCAGCTGGTGCTCATTCATATTCTTTACGAAAAAGTATTAATCTATTTGTGTAAAAAAATCATTAGTTTGGGAGATATTTTAATTCTAATTTGTTAGGAAATCTCGACTTTCTGGTCAATATTATGAATTCTATGTGATAATGTAGTCGAGATTTCCTAACAAATTAGAATTAAAATATCTCCCAAACTAATGATTTTTTTACACAAATAGATTAATACTTTTTCGTAAAGAATATGAATGAGCACCAGCTGATGCAATAAAAAATATATGATTCCATTTAAAAAAACATTAATCACCTTCATATGTCCTTCACACGTCCACCTAGAAAAAAAATGTACCATCAGAATGTGCCCCTCTCAAAACCATTCAACTTCATCTGAACATTGTTTGGTATGTGTAATAATAATGACGTAAATCTAGATGGCAAAATGTGGCGACCCACCCTGTATACAGGGTGAATTCGATAAAGCAGGACACCTAAATATTTCCGTTACTTTTCGTTGTACAAAAAAACTTCGTAGGACAAAGTTACACTGTTTGAAGGGCCACATATAACGGTGTAAGGGAAAAAAAATTCAAGGTCATTTTTATGAGATTTCAAGGTTATCGATGTTTTTTTAAATGGAATGAGGTATTTTTTAATACATCAATCGATACAGCTGGACATTCGTTATAAAAAAGTACTAACCTATGTATGTCGAAAAGTTACTAGTTCACGAGATATTTCGATTTAAATAACTCTAAAATACCATAACTGTCGTGCTAAGATGTTACACAAGTAAGTAAACACAACGTCTTAGCACGACAGTAATGGTATTTTAGAGTTATTTAAATCGAAATATCTCGTGAACTAGTAACTTTTCGCCATACATAGGTTAGTACTTTTTTATAACGAATGTCCAGTTGTATCGATTGATGTATTAAAAAATACCTCATTCCATTTAAAAAAACATCGATAACCTTGAAATCTCATAAAAATGACCTTGAATTTTTTTTCCCTTACACCGTTATATGTGGCCCTTCAAACAGTGTAACTTTGTCCTACGAAGTTTTTTTGTACAACGAAAAGTAACGGAAATATTTAGGTGTCCTGCTTTATCGAATTCACCCTGTATACAGGGTGTCCCAGAGCACCAATTTATAATCTAGAGAATAGGTTATTTTCAAAAATTCAAAGTGTTTCTTTTATAAATCAGATGTGCTCTATTAAATGGTGATATTTTTAACTTCCGGTTCCGACCGGAAATAGGTGATTGAGACCGGATGTTACATTTTTCAAATGGAACATGGTATTTTTTATTACGGATTCGGATTCTATGCGGAAAAACAAGAAACTTTTGTCTGAAACATTTTTTCAAAAATGTGGTTTTATGTCATTTATGTAACCTTCGAAATGAGTCTTGGCGAAATAATGTTTTCACTATCTGTGTAATATAGCCCAATTTTTTTATTCAAGCAATGAACTTCAATCAATAAAATATTTTCCACTTTGTTCGATGATCTTTTGCCATCTTTCTGGCATCGTTTTGGGTTATGCCAAGAGCAGATAATGAAAACATTATTTCGCCAAGGCTCATTTTGACGGTTACATAAAGGACATTTTTGAAAAAATGTTTCAGACAAAAGTTTCTTGTTTTTCCGCATAGAATCCGAATCCGTAATAAAAAATACCATGTTCCATTTGAAAAATGTAACATCCGGTCTCAATCACCTATTTCCGGCCGGAACCGGAAGTTAAAAATATCACCACTTGATAGAGCACATCTGATTTATAAAAGAAACACTTTGAATTTTTGAAAATAACCTATTTTCTAGATTATAAATGGGTGGTACGGGTGGTCTGGAAGACCCTGTATACATTGTGGGGAAAAAGAAAAATGACTGGTGTGGGCGTTCAATAATAACAAATAACAACTATTAGCGGTGAAGTCGTCCGCCAAAGAGTGCGATTTATTAAGAAGCTCCAAGAACTTAACACTTAGGTAAACTCTAGTCCTAAGGACGGCTTGTAGCCAACGTGTTCGCTAGCTCGTGTTAGGTGCTCAGGGTTTTTCCTGGACGGGTACGCGTCGCATATTTCTTACAGATCTAATCTAGAAGTTGAGATCGTAAGGTTGAATTCGAATACTGCGTACCGGTATACTAACGCATCAATTTCTAAATGTTTTGCAGTTCGACATGAGTACAGAAGGAAGACTGTCCATCGGGAGAAGATGACACCGCGACGGCACGTATTCGCGGCGATACGTCGAGTGCTATTGGTCGCCGGTGTGATAACGTTGCTGGTGCTGGCCCTGTCGAGCCAGGATGCTGGCAATACCGTGCAGCAAGGCCTTTTGTTGGAGGTGAGTGCGCAATCTTTTATCCGCGCACGCGGTAAGTGGGAGAGGAGGTGCAGGAAGGATAGCGAAGATCTCTTTTGTTTCTAGAAGGAGACTTGTCCTATGTCTTATGTCCTATGCCTATGTCCGGGTCATCGATTTGTCTTCAGTTTTTCCATACACAACCGCATTATACTCGAACCTCTCACCGCGTACTATCATGCTTCTCCAGGTTCATCTCCTTTGATTATTTCGAATTTCCTATAAGTTTGAAGTTTTGCACTTGGTTTCTTAAGGGATTAGTCTCGTTTCCAGGATTACAAGGGTGCGGGACGCGGCTTCTCATCTCAAAAGCGCTAGATAAAACATCAATTTAGACCGTTGCACAGTGGTCTAGAAGTCAGTTCTAGTGCGAATTAATTATTGTGCAAGGAAAAAATTGACATTTTGTGTACAAATTACTTCTAAATATTTGAGTAAAGTAAATAAAACATAATTTATAATACTGACTAATATTCTAATACTACATTCATAAAAATTGTTTAATGACCTTCCAACTTTTGCGGGTTCAAGTTCGTGAATGTCAATCTCATTAAAGGGGAATATGTATTATGGTCGATTCTAACCAAGTCTTATTTTTTCACAGAAATCTATCATAGTTATTACCTATTTTCCAACGTTTCTCAATATTTTTGATAAAGTTCTCTAAAATTCCTTCAATATTGTGTCCGCTCACATTGCTTCCGGTAAAAATAGCCTCTAGTAATCCACTAATGCGATCCTTTCGTTTCAAATTCTTCAATTTTAACCATTCTTCGAGTAACTCTAAGCGGGTAATCGTAGATACGTTTACTGAAATATTAAAATAACATGATAATGGGATTGCGGGGGATCGCGTTTTCTATTTGCCGTTAATGGAGATGAAGTAAGCTTTCAAATTAAAAAATAAATTGTAAAACTTATGACATTCTAAGAAGTTTTATTAAAAAGTATTTTCATAAAATATACCATAAAGTGTGCGAAGGAAACGTAAACCTACCATTTCCAGTTACAGCCATACTGATAATATCATATATAACAAGATACTAACACAACTTATGCACCCTTCAAGAAAGAACTCGATATTTTGAGGTTATAATTTGTAGCAATTGACTAACGTAGAAAAACAAAATGTGGTTACTAGAATGTTGACAGTCTTGCCAACAATAATACCGTGATGTGATTTACTAATTTTGCTTTTGTTATTGTAGTATACATATCAAACTATCATACTTTAAAAATCGCATAACTTCCTAAAAGTTGGTCCAAAGGACTTGAATTTTTTAAAAATGTCAGACCGTTTAGTTCGCTAGAGAATAAGTAAGCAAAAATTTATTAAGATTGCAATTGGTAGGAATCATACAAAATTTAAAAAATGATGTTTTGTCAACTTTTTTTATGTGGACCTGTAACGATAATTTAAAAAATGCGTTTTATAGATTTCGGTAACTTATATGCATATTGAAAATTTCATCAAAATCGGTCAACATTGCAATGAGCTACATATGTTTAAAGATGAGAGCTTAAGGGTGAAAGTCGCAGATTTTCAGCCTTGCCAGGGCATTTCGCCATTACGTGATCATCTTTAAACGTTTGTAGCTCATTGCAATGTTCACCGATTTCGATGAAATTTTCAATATGTATATAAATTACCGAAATCTATAAAACGCATTTTTTAAATTATCGTTACAGACTCGGATAAAAAAGTTGACAAAACATCATTTTTTTAATTTTGTATGATTCCTACCAATTGCGATCTTAATAAATTTTTGTTTACCTATTCTCTAGCGAACTAGTCGGTCTGACATTTTTAAAAAATTCAAGTCCAATTTTTAAAAAGCTATGCGATTTTTAAGGATGTCCACTTAATATTGCCGCTGACTGTACAAGTATAAATTTTAACAGATTTACGTTAGTTGGTATTTTTAATTTATTCGCGCTGGAACTGACTTTTAGACCACAGTGCGCTGTCTTGAGTTGGCAAGAAAGTAACTTCGGTGTTTTAAGGTGAAATAAAACCGGCTTTCTTCATTCAAGCGGTGAACTTTAAACACTAAAATATTTTCTCATTTATTCTTCTTGGCAAACAATCATCGAACAAACGGGAAAATATCTTATTCATTGAACTTCATTGCTTGAATAAATACCGAAATTACGTTCTTGCCAACCCAATAGCTACATGCTGCAGAATAATGCAAACGCCTGGTAAACGTAAAAGTAGGACTCTTCTGGGAGACAGCGGTCTAGATTGATTTTCTACCTAGCGCTTTTGACTACCGAAAAACCGCATTTTTGTATCATCGAGAAATGAGAAGGCGCATCCCGCAGTTGCAATCCTGGAAACGAGACTACTCCCTTAAAATATGTTGAAAATGCCAGATTCCGAAAGAAGACCAGCACCAGTAGGATTTCCTCCTAAAGAACAATTACTCCCGGCCCGTCGAGGAACGCTATCGCTCCAGTTAGAGTGGATGTAGGTAGGGTGAAACGCGCCTTCGAGAGAGAGAAGGGTCTTTGTCCGAAACGCTGCTCCGCGTCGCGTCACGTCGGGAACTTCGGCGCAGCGGCACGTAGTTCGTTGTAGCTTGCGGCGGAAAATATTGAAGCTTATGAAGATTTTCTCCGCGAAAAAACGTCGACTTAAAATCTCAATCGAACACGGTGAAATTTCGACGGTCAAATTCTAACGTTTCGCACAAGCTCTCGATACCAGATACACACGCGTGTACACGTACACTACTGTGCAAAAGAGAGAAGCACGCAGTATCGTTATAAGTAGACTGCGGATCTTTATGCAAAATAAAAGTTTTCCAAGTCAATTACAAGAAATAGGAGCTGCACAAACATTTATTTCTTGTCTTAATAATTTTATTCAGCCACAGGCAATATAATCGTATTTTTCAAATCGTCAGGTGTTTTTACTGTTTTATGTTTGACCTAGACGTTTTTCTCATGAATGCATAAAATCCGCAGTCTAATTATAAGATACAATGACAAACCATATCTTTACGTAGAAATTGTATTGTACAATGATTTATTGCGTTTAAAGTATTAGATAATCCGCAATAACACATATATATATTCTAAAAATGATTAAATTAAACAGCGGAATCCTTTTTCAAAACTTACAGTGTTCTCATTCGATTTTGTATAGTTTTCTATGAAATATGACTGGGTGCTTCTTTCTTTTGCACAGCAGTGTATACGCAATAGTTATCGGAGTACAGGAAACCGCTAGTTTTTTTTCTCGATAGAAGGACAGACGTCGACCGGACACGAAACGGATAGAGAGATGAAACGAGAGGACAGTCGTACGCGTATCGATGGAAGATCGATCTCTGCCGCGCCAGTGGCAGTAATTGTCCGGATCAAGGGGGTAGCGGTGAGCATCGTTTTGCATGCTTAAAGGGGCCGTATCGGGCGAGCGTTGGTCGTGATCGTGTACGATGTACGATCGCGTGCCGCATTGCGCCTGGAACTCTGCCAATCTATGTTCGCATCTCTTTACGTAAGGCGATCGTTCCACGATCTAGCTATACCCGTCACCGCGATGCAAGCCTTCCTTCTTCTCGGAACCGCTTAATTACAATTATCATTCAACACCGTTGCCGTCGCGTTTCGTTTCGTTGCGTTCCAACGATTTTATTTCATTTCAAGAAAATCCGTTCCCCGCCAAGATCCCGCTGTTTCGATCGTTAAGGGCAAGGGTACCGGCCCCTCGAAATTCAATGCTTACGGGAACAACATTTCTTCCAATTACTAAGGTCTTGCCACGGTTAATTTTTATATATTATTTATATATTTTTATATATACTTTCTCGATTGAAAGAGAAACTGTTCGATCTTGTCGTTAAATGTGGGACATCCGCAGGGTGGAAGCGTACACGTTATCTCGTCTTCTTGTTTTCTATGTGTACATTTACGGGCTGCGAAGCCAACAAACAATTACCAGGCGCGCTTAAGGGAAATAAACGATTCGGAGCTTGGAATCGTGGGAAGAGGTTTGCAGGCTTCCAGCCGATTAACCGAAGCTTCGGATTCCAAAGCTTTCCTCGTTGTTCCGACGCGACTTTCTTATCGGACAGCTAGCGATACACAACACGCGGCTCGACCTTCCACACGACTGACAAGGTTAATTCCATTTCCTAATTTCTCCATAGAGTCAAAATGCTCGGTCGTTCGCGGTCGCCGCGACTGCTGGCAAATTGGAAACGCGCGCTTGTTTAGCATAACTCCGGTTAGACCCCACCCTTTCTCTGTCATAACTATTTAGACTGCGGTTCTTGATGTAGTATAAAAATGTTCTGCATTGATTGTGGGAAGCAGGAATAAAATAATAATTGATTTCATCCCTTAACGACTTTGTTACATTCAATGCGACATTACATATCCTTAGATTTCTCAAGTCCTTTACTGTTTCTTCAGAAATGCATAAAGTCTAGTCATAACTTTGCATCGTCTGAAATTTTCCAATTAGATTTCAAAATGATGGTATGGGTACAGTATGATCGATTCTATCCTAACCTGAACCAGGGGATGTTCGCGGTACAGTAGTCTGATCCCTTTCCACTTCCGATTCTATTCTAAAAACGGACCACGGCCAGGTTACAGTGGCGTCGCGATAGCCGGCCGACCGGAAACACTGAATGCAGAAGCAACGGCTTCCGTTTATTGATTTCCGCCTAGAAACTGACAATGAATACCGACAGCGCCGAGGTTGACGCCGACGCCGACACCGACGTCGGAAATATGGGCCATACAGCTGGTGCAGGACGCTACCGTCTTGATTTTACCCACGTGCACCACCGTCCAACAAAACCCTGTCTTTTACTTGTGCAGTCATTTCGTAATATCTACAGTGAACCACAGTAATACTCGGACACTCTCAAAAGGACGATAACTTTTTTAATGTCAGATCTTTTACAGGGAATTACAGAGAAAATGCTACTTGCTTACATTCTCATGAGGACCTAAATTGAAAACTTAACAAATACGTTTTGTAGATTCCAAAATCGGTAGGTTTTGATGAAATTTTCAGAACATGTGTAATCGACACAGATCTACAGAACGTATTTTTTAAATTATCAATATTGGCCCACGAAAAAATGTTGTCAAAAACAACCTTCTTTTTCACGTCGTGTGGTAACTTAATTGTTCTAACTCCTCAAAAAAATCCAAGATGTATGATCTGCTATTAAAATAGTTATCATCCTTTCAAGAAGAAATCAATGGGAACGATCGATTCCATGTTTTTTGATACATTGCAATAGAGAATTTCGAATCCTTATTGTTCGATAGGTTTGCATCACCGATCTTTCGGTGAGCATAACCTGGAAAGGAAAATGCCACCGTCATGTACCCTCTTAGTACCACCGTGCTATGAATCTTTGATTTATTTTGCACCAGCCTGCAGCGTCGAATAATAAGCGCCCGTGTCAACAAACAAACATTATATAACACTGTAGCGTTATTACGCAGCATTCCATGCTATCATGTTGTATAACTTCCTTCCATTACCGCGTTATCCTGTTTGAGAATTGTTCAACGGTTGTTCCAATTGGACCAATAATCTTTTTTCCAAAGAACCGCTGCCGCGGTATTGTACTCGGCGTGTTCCGCGAACAACAATCGGATTAAACTTCTCGTACACATGGAATATTTACATTATTCTTCGATTCTGAACACGGTTGCTTGCTTGGCTAATTGAAACTCGTGGTTTCTCTTCGCGGGTATTACACTCGAGGTTTCTAGCTATTTGCACATGCAACCAGTGAAATCGATGCCCGTCGATGTCGATTATACTATATGTATGTATACGCCTATTAAATGTTTTCCCTTACATGGCGAAATCAATACCCGCGCGGTTGCATCATTTTTTGATAAATCATCCTCGAGTTTCTTGCAGAGATGCGATCGATATTTTTCTCCTAGATAAAGAGATCTATGAAATATGAATTGCAAAGCAAATTGTTGGTCAACAATGTTGTCAGAACCGGATTCAGCGTGTACGTGTGTATTGAAAAGAAAAGAATTTGCTTGTATGCTTTTAGGAAGACTCCAACCTGACCCCAGAAGAGAGACTAATGGAGGAAGCAACAAATGTTGAAACCGAGCGGCGTCTAGCTGTCAGAAGGAAATTTTTGACCGAGAGATGCGCGGAGGAAGGTTTGGACCGGCCTGGAAACGATTCCCTTCATAGACCCAATGCCTGGGAGTTCCTTGTAAATAAAGAGTACCATTTGATATGGTGCAACGTCTTCAAAGCAGCATCGACGTCGTGGATGTACAATTTTAATTTACTTGCTGGGTACAGTTTTAGATACTCGAACAGTTGAAATTGTCATTTTCAGTCTCATTAATATTGTCTATGAATTACAGATACAGTCCACAGTTTTTAAAGGCCTCGAAGGCTGTACCAGTCTCTCTGGCCAGACACAAATATCCTAGATACACGGCAGAAGAATTGAACAAGTTCCTAAACGACAGTACCAGTTTCCTGATAGTCAGGCACCCTTTCGAAAGATTGCTTAGCGCCTACAGGGATAAACTGGAGCACAGTTTGCCACACACGTTTCATAGTAATCTGGGAGCTCATATCGTCTGGCACTACAGATCAAGGGTAAACGTACCATACCTACTTCAAGAAAATTTGTTGCATATGTAACAAGTAGACTGAGGATCTTTATGGATTTATGGCTTATAAAAATGTTCAAAAATGCTGGAGTATTAAATTCAACAGAATTTTGTACAATTTTTATTTATTTTGGATCTACAAATGCTATTACCAATGAAAATAGAATTTTATTTGTTACCGCTTTCTTAAAATCTGTCTACAAAAATTGAAAATTGCATAAACATCCGCAGTCTAGTAATAAGTAAATTCTTATTGACGTTTCTCTTCTTTCGAAATCGGAATCAGGATCCAAAAACAAATGGACGATACGGTCCAAGGTACCCATTGTTTGAGGAGTTTGTACGATGGTTGTTATGCCAATGGAGAGCCGGTAACGAACTGGATATGCATTGGACACCGGTCGTGAACTTTTGTACACCGTGTCAAGTACGATTCGATGTGATAGCAAAATTTGAAACGCTTCATGTAAGCAGTTTTTGGTTGATCGATAATATAATTATAAATACATTCAAGTAACATCTTACTAAGACTCTGGTTCGTATGTTTCATAAAGGAAGATCAAGATTACCTGATAAAACAAGCTCACGTAGGACACATTATTAAGCCAGAGTGGAAGAACCCGACGAGAGGTGTTCAAACAAAAGACGTAATCAAGAATTACTTCGCTCAATTGTCTAAATCACAGATCAACGATCTGTACGAGATGTTTAGGTGAGTTACAATGTAAGGTTTAAATTATAATTCTTAGCACCTTGAAAACGACTTTGATGACATGAATCTGAGCCTCGAGATAAGAAAAGTCGTAAATTCATTACTAGATAGCGGATCTTTATGCAAAATAAAAACTTTCCGCCTGAATTGCAACAAACCGGAGCGACATAGAAATTGATTTTCTCCCTTAATACATTCAATGGGTTGAAAATAATATAACAGAATTTTTAAATTCGTCCAAAGTTTTTAATGTTTCAAATTAAATCTACTCATTTTCGTCATAAATGCATAAAATTCGCTGTCTATTCGTTACTATACCAAAGTGTACCAACTCTTCTAGAT
The DNA here is from genome assembly GCA_933228785.1 of Lasioglossum pauxillum. Classification (NCBI taxonomy): domain Eukaryota; kingdom Metazoa; phylum Arthropoda; class Insecta; order Hymenoptera; family Halictidae; genus Lasioglossum; species Lasioglossum pauxillum. The sequence continues at coordinate 13,177,857 of OW121706.1, read as the reverse complement.
TAATAAGAGCCATCGTTTATACATGCAATTTATATGTATGTGTGATTTCAGATATGATTTTGTACTCTTCGATTATTCCCCTGATGACTATATTGCACTTGGGAGAGACGAAAACACAGAACTGATTTGTAAAAAATAATGCCGGCTGTCTGGTGCATTGGAAGCAAGTGCATCCAAGTTCAAACGTTTTCTTTTCTTTTGTCGTATCTGCAGTGACACGCATCAAGTCGGTTACAACGAACGTATTAGATAGAAAGTAATGATTACCAATGAATTAATTCGAATTAAGATTGGTGCGCCGAACGCGTGAATTATTTGCTAAGATAAGGAACATAGAATCAGCCTTTCGAGTTGATATTACCTATACAAGCACTGTTATTGTATAAACATTTTTGATAATTGACAAATAACAAAACTTGTTACAGTCTATTAAAGGTGTTAGGCTCGATGAGAACTATGAATATTTGTAAATTGTCAAGATACGATTTCAGAACATTTTTAAACTGACTTCACACACACATAGTGAGATTACAGCATTGCTTACATGATTGACCTTGAAAGAATAGATGACCGTAATATATTTCATTTTTCAGTAAACACTTCGTTTTGCAAATTTAAGAAACTATAATGTAATATGCTTATTAGGGTCGGGTCGGGAATCCGAATCCGATAAAATCAGATTTTACTCTTTCTTCAATCATTATTGAATTGAATAGTAATTACAATATTGCTGTTATTGTCGATGACAAAAAATGAGGTGTGATAAGAATATTCAACCCGCATTTAGAATATCTAAAATAAAATAGTTTTCATACAATGCGATACACTGTTTTCTTTTTCTTTGGAAAATACCGAAACATTTAAAAATCTGAATGATAATTTTCGGGTACCCGTCCACCCCTAATGCTTATAGTTATTTTCTTTTCTTTTCATTTAGTATAAAGACAAAGTCAGTTGATAAAAAAGAAAACAAATCGATTTTATGTTCTATCATTTGGAAACTACGAGTTGGTATTTTCTTGAAAAGTTTGCCTGTGTGTCTGTGTATATGTATATACACATATATCGCTATAAGCATTTTTACGATAGTTATTATTTTCGATGTTACGACGGTAATAGTACTGCCTAGAACAAATGTAGCATAGTAGTAAGATGTATCAAATTATACTTCCAGTTGCTACATGCAGAAATATATGTATAATACAACTCAATTTTTCTAATGTTTGTTCTTGCTTTTGAGCAATCTTATCAGATTGCTATAGATTTACAGTCTCGATCTTGTTACAGTACTCGATAGAAATGTTCCGCTATTAACAGTACTTAAATCTATGATGAGATATTTATGAAGCAAATCAATATTTTCAATGTTATAAGATCTGATGTAAATAAATACGAAATTTTTTGTAAAGTGAATACTAACGAAACAAACGTTGTATGGAAGACTCTGATCCTTTACAATTTTATAAGTCGTTAGTACAAACTGACAATAATTATTGTGAGAAATAAAAGCATTTAAAAGGAGCTGTCTATATAAAAGATTAACATTTTCCTCTTTCATTCTGATTCTTATCGATTGTAAATTATAAAACAACAAATGTATGTATTTTGTAATCGCATAGTTACTATTAGATGATTGCATAATTTTCATAGATTTTCTGCACAACGGAATGTAAAAGAAAATTCTATTTATATAATTATATAAAATTCAATGGTTAAATTTTAAAGAATACAGCTTTATTAATCAATTATATTAATAAATTAATAAAGCCGAATTCTTATATTATATTACTATATTATTTAATAGATTATTAAAGTTGTATTCTTTCAAATTTAACCACTGAATTTTATTTTCAAATAGGGCATGAACTGATGTAATCATCTGATATAATGTACTTACTGTGTTGAAGTATTTTGCAGAACTATACCAATGATCCATTTATCCCAAAGAACACGTTTCCAGCTATTTTGTACAATTAAAATTTGACCAAGCTTTTCGATACTTCGTTTTTTCTTTTTCACAGCTGGTTGCCCATCGATGGTATACAACTACAACACGTAGATAGTAGTCTGAATGTGTTAAACTATAACAGAATAGTTATTTATTTTTCATTGCTATTATTAGACAGCGGGTTTTATACATTTATGACAAAAATGAGTAGATGTAACTTAAAATAGTATACACATTAGAAGAATTCAAGACTACTGCTACATATATTATTTTCAATCTATTAAACGTAGTAAGAAAGAAAATTAATTTCTATTTCACTCCAGTTTGTAGCAATTCAGGTGGAAAATTTTGATTTTGCATAAACATCCGCTGTCTACATATGTAAATAGTTATTGTGATCAAGAAACTCACGTCACTGTCAGAATCCGAGGTTATATTTTTTCCGTACAGAGCATGATCTTGTAAATGTTTTAGAATTCGATTTGTCGTATCTTGGACTTCTTTGATATCGTTAGTTGTTTTTTCAATGCGAGCTTGTACATCGGAAAGCTGTTTCATTAAATGCTCTTCCACGGGGTTGTATTTCGGTGTTTGTATCGGTAACTCCTCGTCGCTGAGAGCAAACATATCATCTTCGTACGTATCCATTTTATTGACAACGATGAATTATCGAACATAATTTATTGGTAACCAGCGGTTAGCAACACTATATGGTAAAATCAATGCAAAACAGCAATGTAATGAGGCATTCGATTATATTTGTAAATGATCGTTCCATTGGAAATGGTGGTAGACGTTGTTATACCTATTACATGTAGGAATTAGGAATACCTATTTTTCAAACATGATAAACAAAACGGACAACAATATTGAACAATATCGTAAATAACCGCCAAACACTAGAAAAAAGCACATCAGCCGATCAGCAATGGCGATGACAACTGATAACACATATGATATACGATCAACCCAGTTGGTTATTCTTGTTATTCTATTTGGGTAGAATTGGGTAGAATCGGCATAAAGTGACGAGTCTACTCCAACCTTAGACCATATTATGTGGTCTAAGGTCTAAGCTCGCGACAATGGCGACACCTCTCCTAGTAACAAATATATCGTACCGTCGCTTGTCTTCTCTATTAGCTGCTATTAGCACACTGTAGCACACCGTGAGGCCATATTTCCTGATCCTGATACATATTTCCCCTGCTTCTGGCAACTGGCGTCTCTGTGTGTAATTATTTAGCAAGTCGCACATTAAAATATGAAATACATTTTAGTGACCGGTGGTGTAATTAGCGGTGTCGGCAAAGGTGTAATTGCCAGCTCCTTTGGGACGATACTCAAAGATTGCGGTATTCGCGTGACGTCTATCAAGATCGATCCCTACATAAATATAGACGCCGGTACATTTTCCCCGTATGAACACGGTACGACATTGAATTTTAATCTTTGTTTCTTTTATCCCGATGGAACCGAACGTTCCGGATATGTTTAGCGCTATGTCAACATGTTTTCTATAGCCATGCGGTCAGGAGCCATTTTATATGTTGATTACTCCCGCGCAGTTTTTGCGATCACGTGCCTTCCCCCCATCCCTCAACTCTCACTCTATTTAGCAAGATTTAAATATCGATGACATTGCGATTATTTAGTTTTATGTTATATGACAGTTATCGTCAACGATTATGATCAACAAATATAATTCATTAACAATGTTACGATCTTGTATTCCTTGAATATAATTATAAAAATATTTTTTCCAGGTGAAGTATATGTTCTTGAGGATGGAGGCGAAGTAGACCTGGACTTGGGAAATTACGAACGTTTCTTGGACATAACATTGCACAGGGATAACAATATAACCACCGGGAAAATTTATCAGGATGTGATTTTAAAGGAGAGGCAGGGTGAATATTTGGGAAGAACTGTACAAGGTATAGACAAAATAGAACTGGTCATAATTTTTTGTTGTAGAGCGTACATTGGTAAAGTAACAGTTATTTAATTTTGTGTTTAGTGATACCTCATATAACGAATGCTATCCAAGAATGGGTTGAAAAAGTGGCGAATCAACCAGTAACGGAAGATGGTGCTCAACCCGAAGTAATATATCTACATGTTGTTTATTGTGAAACTCTATACTTCTAATACTTTCTAATATAGATTAATATCTGGATTGTTGCAGGTTTGTATTATTGAGCTAGGTGGCACAATAGGAGATATCGAAGGAATGCCCTTTGTCGAAGCTTTCAGACAGTTTCAATTTAGGGTGAAAAAGGAGAATTTTTGTTGTGCTCATGTGTCTTTAGTACCACAAGTATGAAGCTATATTTCTTTAAATAATCTTTATTCATTGTTATAGATATCGACTTTGAACTTGACCCAACTGCTAAGCTAGTTTATTCTTAGATCATAGAATCATGTGCAGTGAGAGACAAACATATTACTACAGTAACCATAGTTTACTCCTTTCTATACATACTATTTAAAAGAAGTATATAGTCACGAATGTATTTTGTTTTTAGCCACGGTCTACAGGAGAACCGAAAACAAAGCCAACGCAATCCAGCGTGAGGGAATTACGTGGATTGGGCTTATCTCCTGATCTTATAGTTTGTAGATCGGAGAAGCCTATAGGCGACACAGTCAAAGAGAAGATTTCGAGTTTCTGCCATGTTGCTCCGGATCAGGTAACAGATCTGCCTTTTTTTACCTGTTTTTCTTTGAATTTGGAAGTCAATTAATAATGCTAATGCAACGATTGCTTTTTGTAGGTCATAACTATACATGATTTATCATCTATATACCGTGTACCATTGTTGATGGAAAGTCAGGGTGTGATCGAATTTTTGAATGATAGACTACAATTAAATGTGTCACGTCCGCAATTTTCCATGCAGAAATGGAGAAAGTTGGCAGATCGAATAGATCACTTACGAAAGGAGGTAAACATTGCGTTAGTGGGAAAGTATACCAAATTAGAAGATTCTTATACGTCCGTGAAAAAAGCATTGCAACACGCTTGCGTCGAGGTTGACTACAAACTGAATTTAACGGTAAAGTACTATTTACGCTACTATATATTATTTTATAACCGTAATAACTCTACGTTACTATATATCGTTATTATGATTAGTACATAGAAGCTGATAATTTAGAACAAAGCAAAAAGCTGTCCGATCCTGTACTGTATCACGAAGCCTGGCAACGGCTTTGCAAAAGCGAGTGAGTATTCACATCGTCGCAGATTTTCATTTTTGAAAACAGTTTCGCTTCACGGTTTCTCTGAAATGATTTCTATTATATTCAGTGGCGTGATCGTACCAGGAGGTTTTGGTAAAAGGGGAATGCTAGGTAAAATGGAGGCATGTAAATGGTGTAGAACGAATGACAAACCGTTTCTTGGTATTTGCCTGGGGCTACAAGTGGCTGTCATCGAATTTGCTCGAAACGTTTTGGGCATGGAAACGGCAAACAGTACAGAAATTGATCCGGACACAGACTATCCTCTTGTTATCGATATGCCAGAACATAATCCGGGTCAGATGGGAGGAACTATGAGAGTTGGGAAAAGACGTACTCGTTTTACAGATCACAATTCCGTCATAAGTTAGTAGACAATGCAATACTTCGTCAATATAAATCGTATTTGTGGTGCCATACGTGTTTATGCTAATTATTTTCTGTCTAGAACAATTGTATGGAAATAAGGACCACATAGAGGAAAGGCATAGGCATAGGTATGAAATTAATCCAAAGTATATCGACGTCTTACAAGGGGATGGACTCCATTTCGTAGGTGAATAAAGTAGCATTAATTTCGGTCTTCGTGGAATTATTTGAACGGTTGTTCTTTAAACTAACGAAAGCTTTTTATCGCCAGGTCACGACGACGATAATCTACGTATGGAAATAGCGGAGTTAGAAGGGCATAAGTATTATGTTGCCACACAATTCCATCCCGAATACTTGTCTAGGCCTTTGAGGCCTTCACCTCCATTCTTAGGATTAATATTAGCAAGTATCGGTAAATTAAAGTCTTACCTGGCCAGAGGTTGCAGGCGTTCACCTAATCAAATTAGCGATACTGAATCAGGTAATCAATAGTTTCGCATAATTCGTTCGAATTAACCCTCCGTTTGCAAAGTGGAAATTTCACTCTTGAATTTCTTTCTTCCTAACATGCAGTTTTTCCTATTAATGCCATTTGACGTTCCGACGATCATATATTAAAATAGGGAACTTCAATACGTATTCCAGAATTTTTTTTAGATTCTTTTACTAAAAAAATTTGTTATCGGAGGGATTAATTGTATTCTAATTGCTGTAATTTAAACGGTATTTCCACTTTCACTAGATAACGAGTATATTGCGGAACCGTTGAAGAGCAGCCTTTAATGATCGATCGCTGTAGGAGTGGCAATTCTACATCCGGTACTAACGATTAAATCTTTCAATTTAATTTGCCAGGAAGAAATATTTTTAATGACAAAATACTATTTCTGTGTACATACGGCAGATTAACTAAAGTTTATGTTAGAAAAAAAAGAAACGTAGAGAATACGTTTATATCTATTCGTGTATTGTATTAGACTTATACTTACTAGCATGGTATTCATTTTTGTTATGTAAGTATTCTACATACATATACGATACGAATGAAACATCAGGCACTAATGAGAATCGTCAGTGATGCAGTTTTATACTGATTAGATTGAAATACTTGAATCTTCTGGAGTCTAATAAGACTTGCAAAAATGGACACATTTCTATAGAAATAAGATGTAGCAATCGTTAAAACATTGACTTCTGAAATTAATAAATAAATTTCGATAAAAGTAATTGAATTGATCGAATTCATGCACAAGTAATTATACATGAAAACTAATCATTTTATTTCTGTTGTATAATGTTTGAATTATTACGCGTTATCTTTTAGGCACGGCTATGTTATTTGTAATCGAAATTTATTCGTTGAATTCTAATTATACCAACATGTTTGTCTTGTAATCAACGTGTATGTTCTGTTACGATATTTTCAAATGTATTGTACGTATTCTTTGAAACTTCAATAGAAAAACTTTTTACATTCGTCGCGGAAATAAAAATGTTATCTCTCTTGCTTTAATATATTTGTGAAAGTCTCATAAAAAAATAAGTAATAATAAAAAAATTTTTTATTGGCATTGCAATGTGTTTCTTTCCCATACGCTGTCCTTCCATGCGCCCGAAACTTTCATCAGCCATTACACAAGTAAATATCATCGAAATTATATCATGTTTGGTATCATTTTCATTAGAAAAATGCCACGAATATGTTTGTGAAAGTTCCATACAAAAAATAAAGAAGTTTTGTCATCGGATTAGTACTGCTCTCACACTACTGTATTATGAGTAGTACAACTCAGCGACAAGCCAGACGGCAGAGTTGGGCATTAATGGATTAAAATTTTAATCATGATTGATTGATTAACACGTTCCGTGCCACGTGATCTTCAGGCCATAAAAAAGGGCTTGGCACGGAACGTGTTAATATGTGTACGATTAAAAAAAGAAATCATCGAAAAATCGAAGATTGATTCAATCGATTGGTGAAGTTAATCGTCAATCGTTGATTAAAAAAAGAAATCATCGAAAAAAAAACATAAAAGCACGTAAACAGAGTTTGTATTATAGACGAAATGACAACACACCTATAAACTCAGTTTAAATTTTTTTCAGTATTATAGTTTTGATTCCGTATCATTAATCGCAATCATCCGATTGACGATTACAACTGAAAGGAATGTAATTGTTAATCGCAATTAATGACTGAAGTATAGAAATTTAATCATTAACCGCAATTAACGACTATACTAGGAGATTAATTGTTAATTACGATCGATCGATTGAAGTAGAAATTTAGTCGTCAATCGTTGATTAAATTTTTGCCCAACTCTGCCAAACGGTCGAAAAATTTTCAAAATTTTATTTTTGTCGTGTCTTACGAGTTACAAAATATACAGAAGTACACTTGTCATACATTCGTTTTTCATAATCAAATCATATCAATTTTTTAAAATTCTGCGGGGCGCTCATGGTGCCACATTTTCTCGAGAATCGTACTTTACCGCGGCTAAAATCGCCGCGCATGTGCGAAAAAGGTTCTACTGCTGTCTACCGCTGTGTTCCGATCGTGGTTCCGATTGTTGGTACATTTTCTCGCGCATGCGCGGCCAGGGCAGTAGCGTATCTACAATGACGCAGCAGAGCGGCCAGGGCCCTGACGCCTTGAGGTAGTTATTCTGGCGGGAATATACCAGTGTTATTGGCGGGACGACTGATGGACGAGAAACGTGACGCGGAACGAGGTAAGTATTGTTAATACGTTTAAAAGTCTTTTTTAAAAGTCTGCGGGGTGTTAAGCTACCCGATTTCATCGAAAAGGTTACGTTACTGAGGCCGCGCATGCGCGAGAAAATGTACCAACAATCGGAACACTGGTCTACCGCTCTGTATTGAATGTGTCGGACAGTCGGATTCGATTGAGGTTATTTCTACTTGAAGCAATTTGTCTACATTTAGACTCTTATTTTCACTTTTTCTCGGAGCAGTTACGAAACAAATATGACGTACGTACTCTACGTAATCAAGATTCTTCAGAAATAACAAAGAAACAATGTTCATTCGAAATAACACAAAAATTGTTGAACAACTGTGTACACATTTCACCAAACATATGTTTGAGTATTCTTTGTAATTTCCTGCGGCTACGTTTCTTCAACATTTCAGCGATGGTAATGTTATTTTGTTTCAGGTCCAAAGTCACTTTTAAAATAACTCTTACTTCTGACCCAAAACTACCATTTAAAGTGTAAGTTCCCTGTAATCAATCGTTCATTATCAATTAAGTGGACTGACGGATGTATGCTTATATCATGTCAGAGTTAGATATTCCGGAGGTATTGAAAATGTTTGATATATTCCTTGCTCTCCTGGAGAATCCTACTCTAAGAGAAGATTTGAAAGATGACAATGTTATCAAAGCTTTTGATTGTGCTCTATTCATTGAGTCCACAATCGCTAAAGCGTTGAACATCGGCAAGGAAAATGTTCTCGAGAGTCATCTGCATAATTATTGGATAGAAGGGAATAGATTGAATTCGTATAAATGCTTGGACTTCAAGAATGCTTGCGATAAATTATTAGAAGTTTGTCTGAAAGACATCACTGTTTCAAGAGATGTCATAGACGAATTCCTAAGATTGTATACTCAATACTGTGGTTCGGATAGGCTGAATGATTTTCTTAGAAGCACTATAATTAATGGAATATGTACTAACATGGTCATAGATTCGTTACAAAAGCTAGGAGTATCAGCCTGCGATATGAAAAAGGAAGCTTTGATCTTATCTTGGGAATTAATGCTTAACAATGGTAATCTACATGAAATTTCAGAGTGTATGCACAAAATGTTCAATGATGGTTTTCACTTAGAATTAATTTGTTTCGCTGTCAATTTGTACAATAGTAAAATTAAGCAGTTGATAGTTAAACAATTGTCCGATAGACTTGTGGAAAATGACGCAAAAGTTTGTGTAGCTTTCGCGAATATAGATAAGAAATCTCTTTGCACGCTAATGAAAAGTAATTCGGAGCTTTATGCGAACTTTCTCGACGCTATATTTTATTTTGCACGTCGTATGACGCTTGTCCATGATCGTTGGACCTCGAGTTCAGATTTTGAATACGAGCATCTTCTCAAAGTAGTCAGAATGTTGCTAAACGGCAATAATGGAATCTCAGAAACGATATATAGCAGAGTGCAACTAGTTAAAACACATCCCAACGGTACAATATGGAGTAGGGTTGAAAAAGATATCGGATGGTAATAGCATAATCCTTACGCATGTTTAATTGATAATGACTAGACTGTGGATGTTTATGTATTTTCCAATTTTTGTAGAGAAATTTTAAAAAAGTGGAATGAGATAAAATCCTATTTTTCATGGGCACAGCCTTTGTAGATCTAAAACAAAAATTGTACAAAATTCTGTCGAATTTTGTAACATATTCATAAGCCATAAATGCATGAAGATCCGCAGTCTAATAGTGACTCAGAGTCACATAAATTTTATAAATAAATATATATCAATATACTAATGGTATTGTGTACTTGCAATTTCAGACTCAGCGTGCCAAATAATACTCCTTTCACTGCTGTGTTAAAATTTGCTGCTGAAGAATTTAAAGTATCGCCGTCCACGTCCGCTATAATTACAGACGATGGAATAGGCATCAATCCGCAGCAAACAGCAGGTGAGCATACAAGTCACTATAAACTAAAGAACCTAAAAGATGTGAAGGAAATATGGTTGACCTAACTGATTTGATTTTAGGAAATGTCTTTCTTAAACATGGATCCGAATTGAGATTAATTCCACGAGATCGTGTTGGACATAGCAGATGATTTGCAGAAGTGTCTATGAAATAAAATTATATTTCTCTCTTAAACTGTTCAACGGTATATAAATTATTTTTGTAAGACATTATAGCTTTTGTTAATTAACACACCATGCAACGATTTTTTCGTACTCGACGGATCATTTTGTTGGGTAGTTTGCTGATATTCGATTAAAAAGTTTTATAAACGATATATGTATACTAGGTTGTATATAGCTACATGAAAATTTCTACTAATTTGTAAATAAAGAAGACAACGGGGAATGAAATAATACATGTATACTACATATACAAGTATATATATATGTGTATATATATATATATATATCTTTGATAAAAAGGTTTTATAGATGAAATACATGTAAGAGGTATAAGGTTGATACAAAGCTATGTTATTATATGATAAACTTATTTTGCGATCAGTCATAGCGCAAGATTGAATAGCAAGAAACTCGTTATTGCAATTCAAATTAGTTTCCCTGGGAAAATTATGTGCTACAAGAGATCGCATACAATTATCGGGAGTGACTATAAACCTACTGTTGCGGTAAAAAGGAAAACTTACAGTGTAAATTGTTATAATATAATCTTATTGAGAAGTATTATAAGTTGAAGACAATCTTTTTCTTTTTATCCTTCTTCACTTCATTTTTTGTTGTTTTGGTTATCGTCAAGAAGCAACATAAAAAAAGAATCAAATGGCATGCAACTTATGGTAACGTTTCAAGATATTATTTTGTCTGAACGACATATGTATTTATCTTTCTATGAAACAGTTATGTACGAAGCTGCGGGAAACGTAAATATAAAAAGAAAAGAGTTAAGGTAACGAAAATATCCAACGATGATGTTTTTAGTTCTATAATGACCGACGGATAATTAGTTACACATTCAAATTCGAATGATAGTATGGACGACGCGAATTACAGCTATTTCTTCTCTTTTTTTGTAGCGAAGTGTTACTTTGTTCCTCTTTCTACTTCTGATGCGTACAAAACATTGTAAAAAACTGTGTGATTGGTATACAGAAAAATATGCACAACTTTTCTGAATGTAGTGCTTGGAGGTATTCTACTCAACGTGCAGGGAACTTAATACGTATGCGTATGCGTTTTGTGTTCGCTTATTGTTAGTATGTATGAATTTTTTCAATACTTTCTTCGCTTGCGACTTACTGTGACTTACTGTGCCCACAAATATGACAAAACGTGAAATGGGAATGTAACATTGGATTATCGAATAAAATGCACGATCAACTGTTATCTAGTGATGAGATTCAGAATAATTAATTTCATGGATGCACTTTTATAGCACCAAATTATTACGTTTATAGTTAGGCGGTAAAATTTTCAGATACCATTTCGCTTCGTTGTATAATGAAATGTAATTACCAATTACTTTGTCCAATACTATTAACAATTTCGCGAATCTCACGAGAACTGAACAGATATTGAGATTAGTACAATTGATATGTATAGATTTCACATTCGTACATCTCAAATGTAAGTTTTTGTACAAACAAATTAATAAACGAACGGCTACAAAGATTACAAAGCGTCTTGATCTCATCACCGATTACGTTCTTTCATCGTGAAAAATACACGTGACTTTACTTTCATTGGCAACTACGTATCTTAGAACATGTTAAAGGAGCATAGCACCATTCGGTAAGTCTTTTTCTTTTCTTTTTATATAAAGGTACTGCACTACGATGACGAAATATATAAAAGTATAAAGTGTGCGTGGTTCAAACTTCAAACACGTTCGAAATTTGCTTATCGGAGGGGAGGGAACGCCCATCCGTAACGGATAAACGGATCTCGATCATACATATAAGTAGGAACACGAGAGTATTCTTAACAGTTACGAGAAACTATAATCACAGATAATTCGACTATGTTCATCGCATTAATAAATAATCTATCTAAACGAGTACGAGTAGAATACATTTATACAAAAATTTTGTATAATCATTTGCATACCACGGAAATGGGAAATTAGCCTCATATAGATAGCGAAAATACTAAAGTTTTATGGTACATCGGATAGAAAAAATATGCATCTTTCAATCAGAAACGTTCCATTTAAGCCACTGTCGTTCCCTGCCCTTCGGTAAACACGGAATACGCATTTCAATGTTGCAATCGCAGACGTACAATAAATTAAGAATCCATGTCGCCCCATTTTTTCTTTCTTTCTTTCCTCTTTCTTTTTTTTACAAATATCTCGCGACAATTTTAAGAGTATAAAAGTTGGTTTTATTCGCTACATTCCGAGTCTGGAAAACGCTGAATCAGTCATCATCTTGTATACTGCGCCGTGTAACTTGCATCTCGACTTACAGTTTAATACGGTGTACGTTTCTATCTATTACTTGTTTTTTTATTTTTATTTTATCCTGTATGTATGGCATGTGCGTGTGATTATTATGAATTATCGTAGAAACTCCTTTCTTTTCCTTACTCATGGAAAAAGTGTTGCTCGCTAATATCACACGTATGAAGATTACATTATAATAATGTATAATTCTAGAGTTACCAGTGATGCTCTGTCGTTCAAAGAAAAGATATGTTGCACTAACAAACGTGTTTAAGATATATATATCTTATTACACTATGTCATCGAAATTGATTTTTATAAATCATAAACACTGTCGTTTAACAGTAGAATCGAGCAATGTTTGTCCGGACACTTTGCTTAAATAACGATCGATAATAATTATTTTATACCATTTCTATGTTCAATTTTTCCCTGCTTGCACAGAGAAATCTGTTCGAGCAAGAAGAAAAAGAACACGAAGGAATTCTATGTTATCAATGCGATCATTGTAACAAATAATCAGCTGAGTATACGATCAAACAATGCCCATTTCTAGTTAATAATATATACTACAGTTTCCTTTTCATTTAGGGATCATAAATGCGCGTACACTTTTTGCACGCTTTTTTTCGCAATAAATAATACAATCTAAAGCATTCCTTATGAATGAAAGGAAAAATAATTTAATACATTCGTTCCCATTCAATCCCATTTTGATCCTGCACTACAGATTTTTTCATGGTTACTCGAACATTTTAAAAACATGACACCCCTTAATATTGTAATAAAAACTATTGTCGAATTCTGATAGTTTTTCGAGGGTATTCGATACACTATGTATATTCTCTGTATAGCTCCTACTGATCGATAGTTGTCCTATATATAATTATTTGTTAATACCGAATTAGAGCGAATCGTAATCATGGCAAAGCTGACAGAACATGTTCGTGATAAAATGATAACTAAACTGGCTATCATTTTGTTTTCTTTTACAGAGCTTTTACCGAACAAATTTATTATTACGAAATCGAACATTTTCCGATGTTCGGTCTTCTTTTCTCAAATGAATTTGATACAATGATTTGTGTAATTGTATCTAAGATAAGCAAATTAGCACAATTCAAGAAACCGTCCACATACCGTTAACTCTTTCGAAACGGGGAAAGTTTTTGGAAATGTTTATTCCAACTATAAGTATCTCTTACCACGTACACATTAATATCAAAGTATTTTCGCTTATGCCGTGGCTTTAACTTAGAAATAAATTACGGCTTATCCAGCTACGTATAGATTTATTTTTATCTTACCGATTTCATTTAAATGACCTACGACTGCGCCATCTTCACTCGTCCTATAATTAAAATTGATTCATATATCACATAAAAAATGCATAATTGTTCCGATTTAAAGTAAACGATATTATACTGCTACTCGATGCGTTTATCATTGTAGAGACACGTTACCTACCCATTCGTGTTCTTCTACACCTTCCATGTGATCTTGCTCCAACGAGCACTGTATTACGTCTCCCACAAAGTTGCTCATATTTTTCTGGAGCTATCACACACGCGTACACATTAAACAAATAAAAACTAAAGTAGAAATTGTACAGGGTGTCATATTATATGTCGCGGACACCATAGCGCGATTCTACACCCCCAATTTAGTCGAAAATGACATAAGAAATCCCCTGGAAAATTGACCTTGAACGTGAAAAACAAGGTAAGAAGAAACCAAAATTTTTAAAGATTAAAGATCTTATCTCTTAAGAAAAAAATTTTGGTTTTTAGTTACCTTGTTTTTCACGTTCAAGGTCAATTTTGCGGGGGGGTCCTTATGTCATTTTCGACTAAATCGGGGGTGTATTTGGTACCCACCTTAAACTGTAGGTCCCGTCGCTTAATAACCATAGCAGTTGAAGAAGCGACGTAAAATAATCAATCAAAGGGGGTGTAGAATCGCGCTATGGTGTCCCGGGACATGTAATTTTGTGACACCCTGTACATGAACTGATAATTACCTCTTCTTGTTTGGCTTTTACGTCAGGATTCCATCCAAGTCTGGCGAAAGGCTGCACCGACACAGAGAACGGGGTTGTCGAATGTTTTGCAGCGACTGGTGCAGTCACTACTCCTTGGCCTTGATTCTCAGTTACTGCATAAATATATAAATATAGATATCAGAAATCGATGAGAACTTGGCTCAAGTGCACGCTTCTATATTTACACCGATAAACTCACGGTTGTCCATGCCCGGTGGTTTCAGACTTATTCTGTATGCCTGTTTGTTAGCGCCGTTGAACCATTCGGTAGCAGTCATCGTAGGTTTCCATGTTACTTTTGTTGGTGGGAACAGATCGTCTTGGAAAAGTTCACTCTAAAAAGATAAATTACCGTTTTCTCTTCATAATTTTCATTAAGGGTATACTGCAACATCGCAATTCTGGAAACGAGTCTACTTCCTCAACTATGTATAATATTGAGCGTACCTTTATGCGGGGTACGGTGAAACTTAAGGGTTCTATCGTGTTGTTCGTTAGTCTTAAAGCGGACGCGAACTCTACACTGGCAACATCGCATTTATTCTTCGGAAGAAAAGACAATCCTTGATGCAAGCTACTGCATCGATGATGACTGAGCGGACAACAGTATGGAGCTTCTTCTGTCACCTCGAAAGCGTATATCGTAGAGTCACCCTAAAATCATATTTCTTATCGGGTTTCAAAATGGTCTCACGCCACTGCTAAGGGAACGCGCACAGTGGACCCGTTTCGTCCGACGTCTGATGTTGTCTCTTTTTTGGCTTGAAAAAAGAGACAGATGCGTCGAACATCGGCCAAATCGGACGAAAACGGGTCCACTGTGCGCGTTCCCTTAGGCACGCGTGACACACGATTGAATGAACTTACGCGTCCTGTTAAGAAAAGGGTCGAGCTGTCTTCGTCGTAGAATGGCATTAAAATGGCAGGCGACACGTCCAGCCCGACCGTGGTTAACGGATTATTAAGATTATCTGTTTTGAATACGTATATTTGCCTCTCGGATACTCTGTAATAAACCATACACGATCAGAAATGGTTAAACGGCCGACCGTTGCTCTTGAAGGTTTACATACTTGTCGAAACCCATCACAACCAGAAACTGTCCCTTCAACGCCCAAACAACTCGTGCACCTCTCGTACCAACCGGTCCCTTTCCAGACTTCACTGGCGAATCGCCAGATCTTGGCTTATAAATTCGTAATTTCCCGTCTTTGCACGCAGTAGCTAGACATTGACCGCAAGGCGACCATGCTAAACTGAAAATTTGATCGGTATGGCCGGACAACGTTGCTTTCACAACTGCTTGTTTGCTCGAGGAAAGCGGGGAGAAGTCCCAAATCTTCACGGTCATATCATAGGACGCCGATGCTAGAACGTCTACCGCCAATGGATGAAATTTAATTAAATAGATTTTGTCGGTATGAGCTGTGATCATGTGCTGTGGCTCGTTTGTCGGCTCCGATAGTCCAGACTCTGGAATCTCCCACAGTCGAATTATTCCATCGTCGCAGGCTGCAGAGGAATTTTTGTTTCTGTTAATTTAATTATTTAAACGAAGAATACAATAGAATTCTGTATCGACAGACGTACCAACTGCTAGCTGTTGATTATCAAACGGATTCCATTGGAAATCCATAACTGTGGTGCCGTGTACCAATGCTGGCATCACGCCATCGGGCAGCCTACCGGTTTTCTTCAATTCCAAAACTGCTATCTTCCCACCTGGTCCACTTAACGGCACAGCCACACGGTCAGGGTTAGCTGTAATCGATTAAACACCGCTCGAATCGAAATCTACTCGACAAACAATAGATGGAGATCTTAACGAATACCGTAATAAGGAGACTGCGGATCTTTATGCAAAATAAAAATTGTCTACATTGAATAACTTGAAATAGTTGAAAGTATCGATACCCTTAAAGCCTCTCAATTATCGTAGTACTCTTTCAAATTGCATCTGCCCATTTTTCCATAAATACATAAAATCCGCAATCTAATAAGTATATTGCAAATATTACCGTGAAAACCGTCGCATTCTCCGGATATTTGTCTGCTAATGTTCCTTATGTTCTCTATGTGCGTAGACTTGTGACCAGGCGTACCTTTCAAATGCCTGAACTTCGATACTCTACCTGCATTCGTGCGAAAATATATTATGAGAAATCATAACAGAGTAACAGAGCAATGGATTAGTTGTGTCTGTGCATTGTGCCATACCAAATACGGTAGATGTTCTTTTAGCGGTCGGCGTCGCGTTGTCTATTTTCTCGAGCCTCGGGTCCATGCTCTGCTGGCGCAGCATTGGAATGGCTTTCTTCACTTCATCTTCTTTAATCACTTCGCTCTTCGTCTTGAAAGAATCTCTGCGCCTCAACATCGTGGGCGAGCCCATCGCCTTCTCCGCCAAGTTGCCGTCGGTCACAGAGACGGAACGACTTTCGTAGAGTCGGCGTCTCTCGGCGATGGAGTTTCTGTTAGCATTGCCACGTTCAAAATTGCCTAGGTCTTCGTTTTCCGGCGACTCGTCCTTAACTTTGATTTCGAAGACTTTGCGCCTCTCCGCGGTGCTCTGCGTTTTAGCCTTGTATCCTGAATCGCTGGAGTTCGCGTCCTCTTCCAAAGAACTAGTGTCGCTCTTCCCGTTCTCCGTTTCCTTGATACGTTCGTTGTTGTAGGACGGAGACTTCTCTGGCTCCACGTTATTCTCTATCTGGTTATTTATGTCGTTCTGGTAGCCGTTGGTGTCGCTGTTAGGCGCAATGGGCACCGAGAAGATCTTGTCGAAGGAGAACTCCTGGCTACCTGACTTTGCTTGAAACGGCTTCGGCCCGAGTCGAGGCTAAAAACACGAGACAAAATATTAAAGATTACTTATGACGAAGACATTTCGATTGGTAATATGATTCATAATGATTCTAATGAGGTATACGAAATGAAAAATTTGCTGCATACGATATCATTGCACATACAGAAGTAGAACATTGTTTTCTTAAGACTATTAAGTTCTTTTTATAGCCTATTTACAACCTTGTATCCCCCAATCGCATTAGGATTCACAGATGTAACTACTGATCCCGGATTCGGGGAAGAACGTGGCCGTGCGACTGGCTTCGGTTCATCCTCGGAAATGCTATTAGTTCGAGATGTTCTCGGTAAAGGCTTCGGCGGGATAGTTTGCCCTCCGTTTTGAACCTTGCTCTTATCCTCTTCGATTTCCGTTTTCTTCGGTTCTTCCGGTTTCTCCAGTTTCTCCGGTTTCTCCGGTTTCTCCAATTTCTCCGGTTCGCTTTCGGACGACGTTTCCTTCTCGTTCATTCCTTGACCTTTCGCGTGAGCCTTCGGCACAGTGATG
This sequence comes from Lasioglossum pauxillum, assembly GCA_933228785.1. Taxonomy (NCBI): domain Eukaryota; kingdom Metazoa; phylum Arthropoda; class Insecta; order Hymenoptera; family Halictidae; genus Lasioglossum; species Lasioglossum pauxillum. Next base: position 13,159,752 of record OW121706.1, on the reverse strand, counting down.
GACATGGGCTTTGGCTGCTTCACCGGTTGTTCCACTTTTATTTCTTGCTCGTTTTCTTTCAGAGTGGTTAAGTTTCCCTTGTGTACCTAAAGGTACGGTAAATATTCCTTAATCACGCAAATCGTTTCAACCAACTATCAAAGTCCGTATTTCTATTCACTTTCTAGATTCTAATATTCTACACGTTTCAAATTTACAGTGAGACACTAATGACGCACAATCTCTGCAAACTTTCCACGCATACATACACGTAACGATACTTGTACTTGGACGAATCTCTTAAGGAGATGGTATAGTACATAACAATTATTTGAAATCCAATTTCACTCTTACATACGATTTATAAGAAATTAGAGACTTTGTACATATACAAAGTGTATACATACACAACAATGGCGTCAAAGTACTTTCGCTTAAAACACATAGAGACAGCTAGAGTTCACGCTTTCATACTTAAGATTACTTACGCTGATAGAATAAGCTACAGAACATCAATTGCCATATAAATTACACGTGCCAGGAATAACACTTTGAACGGTGCTAATGCATAAACTATAAAATATATATTGGGTATCTGAAACGTGAAAAGATATACACAGAACATGAAAACAAAAAACAAAATGAAACGATGCAAAAACAAAACAGTAGATTGTATTAGGTAAAACTGAACTTTTTCATAAATAAAGGAAAGAATAAATGTTCTGTATAATACATTCGTAACACAAAATTATGTTCTACTTCTATATTACTTTGCAACGTACCTTTAAGATAGCAGCGTTTTAGAAAAGGTGAAACAACTTTTGATATCCGAGTAATTTTTGTCGTATACGTTCTACATTTTCTAACGCTTTGCTATCTTTATCATTTTTACTGCTAGCAAAAACGGATTGCAAATAAATAGTCAATAGATGAAATAACGATATTTTAAACATCACACAACACATGAAAAGGAAGGTTTCGACAAATTTTGAAGTTGGTAAACAAATGCCAAAAAATACAGAATTATAAGAATGATAATGGTAATGATGATAAGCGTGCAGTTTGAAATAACAAAACTGATATATTCGTTTATAAGTCTACTATGAAGTACAGGAATTTCGAAACTTAGACAGCATTTACTTACGGTGATGGATTCTTCCCCCTTATTTCTTTTGGCAGGATCTAATGATATTTTTGGAACAGGCATATTATGGCCCTTTATCCATGCTGCTGCATTGTTTTGAGCAACACATCCTGTTGTGTCAGGGTATATGTCTGCATGGAAGTCTCTGTACGTCTGCAGAAGTGTTTAAATTAGCATAACAACACAACAGCATAACAGAATGGAATGGAATGGAATGGACAAATATGCTTACTTTTCTTGGAACCTGGTACATAATAGGAATCACCATATTGGAAGTGAGCTGCAATAGTCTATTAACTTCCGCTTGCATAACGTTTAGCGCTCGCTTCGGCACCAAACATACACCTTTAGTTTGCTCTCCGCTATGGCGAATTCCTTCGACCAAGAATGGGTCTTTATCCATAACTTCCACGTACATAATAGTGGTTTCTCCTTTTCCAGCAAGGAAAAGCATGTTCGTGTCGGGATCGAAAAGGGGCATTAAGATTCTGTAAATCAAAAATCTTCTATGTTGTCCAAATCCATTACCAATCGAAGTAACACATTGTTCGAGTCTTACCCGGTACTGCAGTCCAATTCTATCGTTTTCACAGGTTCGCTCAAATGTCTCAAGTCCCTTATATAAACCTGCCTGAGCCTCGCCGCGTCGAATCCTGTGGTCAATATCCTGTCGCTATTGTTTAGCCAAACAATTCGAGAATCTTTGATACTTTGATGACTCGAGCAAGAATTAACGATACAAGCAGCGGCCCGGGGATCTATGATCCTCACTTGTTTATCTTTACACGATGTTGCCAAAAGTACACCGTCTTGTTTCCAACTTAGAGATTGAATCACTTCTGTGTGTTCATTGTTGGCTGTATAAAAACAAAAACAAATGTATTACATACATTACGAATATTATCATACAACAGTATAGTTTATAGAGAAATTTCCATTACAGAATAGTTCTTGCTGCGAAATCACATCCCACAGGGACAGATTTGTGTACGACACTGTTGTAAGGAGGTGTTCGGCTGCGGGGTGCCAACACACAGCTTCTACTCTTCTTTGTCGGTGAGAGAATGTACATTCAGGATTGCATAGAGATTCTTCCAATCCAGTTTCTGGAATATGCCACAGTTTCACCTACGAACCAAGATCATTGGAGTATGTACCAAGACAAAGTAGAGTAAACAATGTTTGCATGATAGCAACTTACAAGACAGTCTTGAGAACCAGTGGCTAGTAAACCATCGTGAAACGGGGAAAAGTCCATGTCCGTTACTGTGTCGGCATGAGCATGAAGTAAAGGCATAGTTTTGCTTTTCCTACCGCAGTCTTCCAATGGTAATACAGCCAGACTAGATCCTATGAAAAATACACGTTTAAAACGAATCGATATGTTAAATAGAATATAGAAGAGTCATGTACTTAAGAACCATACCATTATGATCTACATTAAATGCCATGAAAGCAGCGGATGCCGTGATGTTGTTGCCATAGGTCTGGTAAGATCCGACCGATATATCCCGAATACAAGCCTCCGGTTTAGGTACAATCGGCGCTGCATTTTTATATTTAGATGCTTTGAAACGCCAAGCCATTTTGACGTTCTCACAGATATAAATTTAAAGTTGGTGTCCACTTAAATCATGTAATCTAGGAAAAGTAGGATCGAAATTTAAACGTACGATTTACTTGTCGCGTTAATTCAATAAAATTTAATAATTGAACAATGCAAAAGAACGTTCGTATGTTCTAAATCGAAATTACGAATTTCGTACGAAAAGATAAATAGAAGTAGATAATGTTTTACGGGATTGTTCGAAAGAGAACGCTAAGAAAGGGTATCGGCACTGATGTAAAGCTGTGCATGACTAATAATTTGGGGGTGAGAACCACCCCACCCTTAATCGTCGTATACCTTCGTAAGTAATAACATTGACAGTCGAACAGTGTTTTACGGGCGAAAAGTCGGAAAGAAGAGATCGCGTTACTCACTTGCCGCTGGCCGGCGTGTCTCCGCACGCTTTTCACTAAATATTATCCAGCAATGCAATCGAACGGGTACGATCAGCCAGTATAAACACACGATGGCAGGTAGGCGTCTCTGTCTCTGATCTCAACGTCTGACAGGCGGAAACAGGAAAACCCCCCTCCCAGACACTTCTTCTATCTCTGTCGGTCATAAGCGCAGCATTTGTCTACCTAATGTATATATATATATATATATATATATATATATATATATATATATATATATATATATATATAGTGTCATCTCAAACGAATTACACGTAATTCCATTAAAGGAAATTACGAATTTTTATTTTCATCCTAGACTTTAAACGTCGTTAAATTAAAGAAAATTTACTCGTTGAAATTTCGAAAATAAATTCTCTTTTTGGTAGTGAAGATCGATTAAGATAGAAAGTGCAAATATATATATATATATATATATAAATATGTATACGATATTTATGTATAGATTACAGCAATTTTTCTATAAAAAAAATAGAAGCGACCGAAGATATTTTTATTATTAGGAGTAGCACAGAGGAGTAGTTACATTGTATTATCAAGTCACCCTGTATATCTGTACGGCTGCGATCCGAAATCAGCTGCGAGTACCGAGAAGTCTCGTTATCTCCATTTCAATTACAGGTGGAGTTAGAGGAAGTTGACGATGATTTTAACGTCTACACGTTGCCCTTACCATTACGAACAATTTTTCCATCAATTCCCTGTATGGAACGTTTCGAATGTTTATCAGGGAACTGAATTTCCGCATCGAGAGTCGGTGAATCAGAAAGTAGATTCGCATTCGTTTGCGCAGACGCGAAAGAACGATCTCTATTTGAACAACCGCGAATGTAAAAATGTGTATTTACCTTTAAACACGTTCTTACAGATAATTGTAAATTTTTCCAGGGAAATTTAAGTTTTTAAATGACTACGAAACAACTACTGCATTTTTATTCTCTCAGCAAAGCTGATTGCAATAGTGGAATTACTTTTAAAGAAGATAAATCTGCTAAAACAGCCTGTAAATAAAGTCTTTTCTATTATTACCTATTACAACATTCTAATACAACCAATCGATTTTGAAATGTCCTACCTCTACGCTTTGCAACGTATTGACTTGCATCAAATTTTCCTTTCTAAAGCTCAAAATGCTCACCGCGAGTAAGGCGATGATTTCTAAAGAATCGTACCCGAGAATTAAGTCCCATAAATAGAGTAACTGTTCTGGGGGAAGGTGGCCACTGAAACCTCGCATGATCCATTTGAAAACAACTTTGATTCTACGGAAATGAGGTTTATGTAAGTTTCGATCGTCGAATTCGCGAGTCCATACGATATAATTAAACTTACGGTTGTATATGACAGTTTCGAAAATAAATCCAAAGGAGGGGCTCGTAACACTGGAGTAGTCTTTCGAAAAGAAGACATAATGCAACTATGCCTTGTTCATGATTGGACACAGTATGCAAACGGAACCAATATCGTAAATAAAACGCTCTGAAGGTGAAATACATTGCGCAGGGATCGTCATACAGATAACAAAATGGAGTAGCTGTCAAATCGATGATCAATGAATTATTTCAATTGAATTGTTTCGGGAATTTGTTGATTTGTCACTTTGCTGCGACACGACATTTCTCACTCATACCGTACATCGTGAATCCATGAAAAGGAATTACGCCACTCGGCGGGAATACTAAAGTGTTTTCCAAAGTGGCTGGTTTTCCTTGCAAAACCGCATGTATCACCTGTCCGCCCGCGCTCCTGTCGGTGGTTACAGGTGCTAATACCTCCGAATCGCGTGAAAAACATAACATCGTTTTGTACAAAACATCCTCGAATACAAAGTACTGGTCGTCATTTCTGGCTGTTAACTGTACATCCTAAAATAAGAAAAAGAAAAATATCAAAAGCCGATATTCGATGTCAACGGATTACAACAATTTTGTAGTCCCACCTTTATTATTAAGTTATCTATAACTATATCGTACTGAAGCACCATGTTTTTTAATTCTTCGTAATATTCCATATCCTAGAAAGAATGTTCGTCTTGATATCTCTATCTAGAGGATTGGTTTTACATTATCATTTTTACATTCTCTTTCACTGTAGAGCCCAAGACAAGAGACCAAAGACGTCCGCGAAGCGATCGGGGAGCGCCACGCTTCAAGAATTCCTGCGCGATCGGAGCGTGATTCGATCGCAGCACTTTCTCACCAAGATGAATCCTTTCCTCTTCTAGATTCGCATAATTCTCGGAACTCTGCATATCTGGATTGATTCCGAGCATCGGCATTCCCTTGGCAAGCTCCACGTACACGCGCCTCTATCACATTCGAATATTATTCATTTTCTAACAACTATCGATCCTCGAATAATCTGTTATTAACATTTATTACTAAACAAACGAAGGACCAACCAACTGTGCGAGGGTTTTTACGCGGATCTGTATATGACTGAACTCCCAATTTAATTCGTCCCTGAAACAACGTTAGCGCGATTTCAAGCAGATTCATTCTACTCATCAACATAGTAATAATAATAATAAACATGTACGGCTGTTTTTTGAAAGCAGGATTTCGTATGGCGAATAAAACATCCAGAAAATCTTTTGGAGCGTACAGTGGCCTGAACTGCGACAAATCTAGAAAAGATAATTAACTAATGCAACGATGTCCGCACGCGATAATTCGTATAACGACGTTGTTTATTTACCGATGTCGTAAGTGCTTAATTCGTTCCATTTCTCGGCAAGTTCTTCGCGGTCTTCTCTCGGCCGTATACGAGCCAATGCGACATTTAATTCGTTGCACGTAGAATTCAGTGATTTCTGTATGCGGCGTTCCCATTGAACCTGAGCTTTTCTTAAATAACTCAAGTCGACTTCTTCCGCGGGTGGTAGCGACGACAAAGACAACGAGGTCTGGAAAAATTTTATTTATCATTATGTGATAAAGACTCAAACTGGATCCAGTCTTCACTCTATTTACAATGAATTCAACGCGAAGCAACGGGTGCATTTTAAATTTTGCCGCGACAAACTTTAACGACCGAGCTTAGACTCTGGCCCACGGTGTATTATAGAGGTGTTCCGACTAAGCCCTCTGTGAGGCTGAAGTTTTGAAAAAGATAGCGGTTGGTTCTCTGGTCGCCGCCAGATGGAATCCTAGTCATCTGCACAGTTTTCAGCATGTCCGTGTAGCCTGTGCTAAGGTATGTACCGTACATATACCTTAGCACGGGCTACATGGACACGCTGCTACACACATCTCATTCACATACGTACATGAAAACTGTGCCGATGACTAGGATTCCATCTGGCGGCGACCAGAGAACCAACCGCTATCTTTTTCACTTTCCCGAGAGTAGCCAGAACACCTCTATAATACACCGTGCTCTGGCCTAACGACCCAACGCAATATCAAAGAGGTATCCTCTCTGATAATATGTGTACGCGATGCAAACAAAGAACACAGTGGTTTTGAGCATTTTCTTTTTGTAAAATTCGAATTACAAACTTGCGATCTTGCCCAATGGAAAACCGTGTTTCGAATTTCTGTTTCCAGACCGTTACGCTTCAAAGCTTCCATCAACGTGTTTTTGAAGTCTCCCCTCTTGACCGCCGCCGAAGCGACGAGTTTCTGCAAAAATTAGTTTGCCGATTACATTCGAAAGTTTGATTACTATTCAAATAATGCACACGATCCGCAAATTCAGCGATCGTTTACCTGAATTTCGGTGTACAGGTTTTTATAATTAGCCATGCTTTGTATCTCTTCTGTTAGCCTTTCAGCGGATTTCTTCTGGGTCGCATCTTTCGAATCCTCTGTATTCTCTGACATCGCGCGATGAATTTTGGAAGACTTTTCAACAAATACAAAAACTTCTGCTCCGAAACCTGACCAACAAACGCCATTTGTAAATAAATTCGTTTCCGCGGCGGTGGCGGCAATCGGAGACATATACAGTTGCCCATGTAACTTTTCAAATTCTCAGTCCACGTTCTTTCTTCCGAATTCAAATAAAAACTTTGAATTGATCCGGAAAGAACCTAGGAATTGAAAAAACAGCTTTCCGCGCGAACATCTCTCTGCTGACACCATGTTCAAAATTGTTTCCCATTCGCGAGAGGAGATTTTCGTACAGGCAGGACACCGGTTTCCTGCATCTTCTCGTTTCGCTCGTTCGATTGGTGGTTTTCGATCAAAGAATAGGGACATTTTCTTGTTCGCGCCGGACTTTTTTCGATGTGATTCGAACATGAGCCCGTGCCGTGCCAAAAATTCAGGTTGACGCGCTTGCAGGAAAATGGCGGCGCGATAACCTGTGTTTTGAAACGTTTGTTGAACCTGGCCGCGGTAAGTGTACACGTTGACAATGGACATATCCAGTATGCTGGAAGTACAAGTGAGCGAGGTGAAGGAGGCGGACAGCAAGGAGAATGGTGAAATTAGAAGACCTTTTTTAGACAATTTCTCGATTTTCTCTGTACCCCGTTCCTAACCTTATTTCGTTTTCCAGTTACACCGAAAGATCTGCTTCCAACCGCGAAAAATACATCGCCACCAATCTCACAGGATGAGCTGAACTATTATAAACTTATGTTTGGAAATGGTAAGCATCGAACGTGCCGCGATACCTTCCTAGCCTATGCATTTTTCATTTTAAAAGGAATATCCATCGTGACGGGATCTGGCATGTTCGTTAAACATCATTTTTTCTCACGTGAATTTCTTCCTAGAAAATAATCCGAAGAGACATACAACCGCATTCCGAGATTCACATGCATAAGTAGAAAAATATTTATGTAGTCAGATGTACAGCTCCATCGTTTCTACTAGCTCTGTACAGAAGGTTCACTCGGCTTTTGTAGTTCCTGCATATTGAATTGAATAAAAGAAAGAAAAGGATACCTATAATTCTGTATCTCTCTTTGTCTTTGATATGTGCACTAGGTTTTGTATCCTCATAATATGATATATCGTGTCTTTCAGACCTTTCGATAGTGAGGTTTCGAAGGTTACATTGTACAGCCTGCGATGCTCACATCGGATCGGCACCAGGCGATTCCAGTAATATGTTTGAGCATCCTATACTGCATACATTGTTGTGTTCCAACTGCCGTGATTTCTATGGGGATGGCACTTTTGAGCAAGGTTTCCGAATTTTCCAAGTATTCGGACAATACCATGGAATACCGTGTTACATCTTTCATTATTTTCTTTTACAGGTGACGATGCTACAGACATGTTTTGCAGGTGGTGCGCGAACGGCGGAAATTTGTACTGCTGTTCATTCTGCAGTAACACTTTCTGTTACAAATGCATAAAACGGAACATCGATCCTGTACTAAGGAAAAAGATAGAAGCGGACGAGCAGTGGAAATGCTTTGTCTGCGATCCTACAGACCTGTATCCTGCTAGGGCAACTTGTTGGGCTTTGCTGGACTACATTCAAAAGATAAATCGGTAACTAATGGAGGATATGTTTGATTCGTTGTACATATTGTATTATAATAGCAACCGCGTTTGCAAAGATTTCTTTCATTTGTAGATTTCTTCAAAACGAGCGTAAGCTGAGCCAACAAGAAGTGGACGAGAAAATGAGTTTAGACGAAACGAATTGTTGTCCACGGAGGAGAAAACGGAAGCGTCGGAGAACCGGCTCAAACTCGGAAGAAGACGATCAAACGTACGTGCCGAAGCAAGTCGGCATAAGCCCGGCTACAAGAGGAGGCAAGAGAAGAGGACGTCGTAAGAAAATCCTAAATGGTAACAATACGTCCATGTCCGATCAGTCGTTCAGCGTAACAGAAGAAAACTCGATGGATCAAAACGAGATACTGCCGTCCTTGCTTTCGTGCGAACAAACTATGGTGGAAGGTGAAAACGAAACGGTCGAGGTGGACGGTACGATCGTCCCGCAGCCACCGCAGAACATATTGCCTAGAATAGAGGCCAACGTTCTTTCGCAGCCGGTGTACAACGCCATCGTGAATGTAGTCGCTTCGAATTTCTTACAGTCTACCTCTACTTTGGTACCTATACGTCACGTGCACAACCCGCTGGGTCAAATGAATTTGTATCAGACGATGCAGTGCACACAGACACCCATGGTCACAATACCGAACCAAAGCGCCGACATGTTGAATCGATTAAGTTTTCCTTTGGTTCAACAACAACTGCAAGCCCCACCCAAGGTGACTTCGAATGTTATAGAAATTGAAAGCGACTCCGAAGACGTAGCTGTTATCGGTCCGTCGCGAAACTCGCGTTCCTTCAGAGATCACATCGACAACAACAAAGCGGTACCTGTTGCTCTGGTCAGTTCCAAAAGCACCGGCATCACCGGCATCGCCGTCAAGAAGTCGGACCTTTATATGACAGATAAAAACCGTACCCCGAAAACCCTTAACCAGAGATTACTCCCTCACGGACAGGAGATCGATAGCATCCTATCGGTCCTGAAAACCAAGCTCCACAATTTGTTTGAGACGACCAAGAAGGAAGAACTGAGACGATACGACCTAAACGAAGCCCGCGGCGCTATCAAACAGTTCCATCGCGAGATCCGCGACACGGTATCTCAATTGGCCTGCCTCAACGATAGAATGGTGCGCGAGTACAATCGGTGGAAAAGATTCCACATGAAGTCTGGCGCCTTTCCATCTCCCGAGAACCAGAAACCCGTTGACAAGGCAAATGCCGAAGACATACCCCTCGACATGATATGCGTCAACGAGTCTGGCACCGAAAGCGAGAACAGTGATTGCGAGAACATTATTATCAGTCCGTCGGAGTATGTTGGCACGACGAACGTGGTCGGTGGGATGAAATATTTCAAGAAAAGAGGCCAAATGTCGCGGGCCGTAGGTAATGATCATCCCTCGTTAGCAGATAAAGCTGTACAGATATTTGACAGTGAACTGAATGACTACGACAAGAGCATAAGGCATTCCTCCCTGAAGAAGGACAACCAACGACCGGAAAAAACGCGCGAACAGTTCGAGAGTTACGAGGAACAGTTTATTTATTATTTACAGAACCGGACTGATCCGGAATTAACTCCACCCGAAGAGTCCAAGGACCTGCCCGATCCAAACGAGACACCATTGAAGGATTTGATAGAGGCTAATTCACCATTCATTTCAGAAATGTTAGAGACGATGGATAAGTCTGTCAATTCCATTGACGCTAACACTGAAAACTCGTTGGACAAAGAGAAGCAAAGCGGATCAGAGGCAGCCGATCATCAGGAAACGAATTCTGTCCCGAGTCCCCAGGAGGAACACGAATTTGTCCAAATGGGAGACAGTATGGCTAATGATTTAGGAAGAAAAGAAGATGCGAAGGACGATTCTACGCCTGTTACGGATGCGCACGAAGAAACAAAACCGTTCGGAAAAAGTTTTACTAGAACTGATGAAATTTTCGTGGTAGACGTGCTCGAAAAAGATACGAGCACGACTCAATGTACCGCTGAGGAAACTGCGAACAACAAAGAAGATGATTGTACTATTATTGACGATTAAAAACTAGTTTATAATAATTTTTATCGGTTTCATTGAAACGCTGATCTTTTTTTAAATCTTTTTTTCGAGCAGGTTTGTTAAATATTTTCATTTATTTTTTGTAACTGGCTAGAAAAATTCTTGCTGTATTGTATATTACAAGAATGGAAAAGATGTGCATATTAGTGCGTATGTAATTACACAATGTTAAAGTCTGTCGACTTTTGAAATTTATGTAATTTGTTATTGAATTTTCATTGACAATTCATCGTCCAAACTTTATCTTTCCAATATTATACATACGTTTCTTTCAGGACGGAAATTCGTTCGTTAATTCCTTGGGGTAACTCTAACAAGAACTATAAAACATTCGTGTAAGGATAAGACAGTGTACGTGTCAACGAAACTATTCTTTTCTTTTTTAAATAAGCATATTTCACATTGTCATTATTTTTTGTACATACAACGCATCGTCTAATGTAGAATAATGTAAAAAGTTTATAGAGTTTAGTTAGTAGAATCTCCTGATAATTTCATCTTTCCGTGTACGATGTAAGCATTCTTTTACTACGAACCTTGTTTTTTAATGCTCGTTATTCGTTCGTTTATACAAAGTTCTCTCTGTAAGACTGCACAGTTTGGAAATGAGTATTTCCTGAGGAACAGGATATGTCATCGAACGTATGCTGAATCCAATGAATTTCCAAAATTTATAAATAAATATGTTAAATATAAATACTTAATATTATATACCTATAGCTATTAGGTAACGTCTGTATAAATGGTTGTGAATGAATGACTGCAACCGTAAAACGGAAGTGAGTTACGGCCCTAAAAAGTACGTTGTTTTCTATGATCTATGTTAGATAACTTATAGCCTAGCAATTATATTTTGGGCTATAGTGAGCGAACATTTCCATGATAACCGCAAGTTTGTCTCTTAATTTCAGGTGAATCAAACTCTACTCGAATAAATTTATTATATAAACTGACGAACGCCTTAATCTCTCATTGTACTTTAATCTCTGTCGAATAGTTGTCATAATTTGTCAACGTACAATAGGTAGACATTTTCTTCTTTACAATAAACTTGTAAGACGACTGCGGAATTTGATGCACGTACTTATACGTAGAACGTCCGTTCTATACTACGATCGATTCATTCATGAAAATACAAATTTGCATAAATTTCCGCAGACTGCTCAGGACCGCAAAATCGTTCAAATTGATTGATTTATTCATTTATATATTTCACATTTGCTTTGTTCCTTGTTTTGTGTATACATACAACGATCTCATAATTCATTATTATATATATCTATATATATATATATTAATTTCCCTTATTTGTCGAGCGAAGTTTCATCCTACGCAGAGATGAATATTTCTTAGTATACATATATCATATATAATATTATAGATATAGTACAACGAGTCCGTAGAAATTTTTCTTTAAAAACAGTTTGAACACGCAACATTCTCACGTGATCGCAGTCTAGTGTACGAAAGAATACAAACGCAAATTACGAAGCATTCGAAATGTGTTACGCTTAAAATCGCTACAACGGTTATTTACTATTTCGTTACTGTTATACGAAACGTAGGAAGGTACAAAGTACTCGAAAATTATGAGCCGTTCGTTTCATCTTTCGGAGAAAGAGATTGACTTTCGTTTCAAAGAAAGAACTAAATTACTTATATAAATTATATATCTGTGACACGCAATAGATACGAATGTTTCATAACATTCCAATAACTTTCAAGAATAAAGCAATTCTTGCATTGGTCGTTGCACTTAGAACTGTTCTCTTTAAGATATAGTTAACAAATAAAAAAAGAAAAGTGAAACAAAAAAATATATGCGAGCGTGGCTCGAAATTTGAGTACTTACAGCTCCATTTACATATAATCTCATATTGGTACACGCGTAAAGCTCGTATGAACGCATTAGAATAGATTTGAGCAAATAAATCCTTAGTCGCTGCTTGTACGAAAGAAATGAATCAGACAGTGTCAAAAGGTGGCGCGAGTCGTGAAGGTAGAAAAACGTCGAAGTCTGCGTCACTAGATGGTGGAAAAATGTTCTTTCGCAACGCGTCACGTAATAATAATGATTTCTTTTTTGTCGTTTAGAATTGGAACAAACAGTCTAATCACTAGCACCGTAACATGACATTTAGAGTGTCGTTTAACGCCCTTCTCTTTCAATTTCTTTTTTTCTGTCCAATCTTAATCCTCAATACCGGAATTGACCTTTTCTGCCCATACCGTTGTGGTAGACCCTGAGCGGTGTGTAATTCCCATTTCCGTTCATTGCTGTGCATAGAAGAAACAGGGAGAAAGGATGAAAACATAACCGATAGAAAAAGGTAACAAAAGAAAAAATAAATATTAACTGCACAACAAAATAAACAAGATAAAAAATTCGTGAAAAACCTAAGGTGACAACACCAATGAAGTTCAGAACGATTTTTCACGGATTTTATAAGGAAACAGAATTCCGCAGAGAAAAGGAAAATGATTAAAAAATATATAAAACACACGCATGTAAAGTGATGCACAATCAATTCATACAAATAATTGGTAGGCCGATCGCGATGAAGCACAATTTTAGAAGCGTCAATTATGTACAGATATTGTGACATTTCTGCAGGGTTATATCTATAACAGATCCCGATATTTTAACTTTGATCTTTTGCTGTTCGCGGCATGCATGGAGAGGTGTTCGGACAATTCATATAGTGTACAATGAAACGTAATTGTTTCAACGAAACTTAGTAAAAGGATATTATTTACAGAATGTAACAACTGAAATATAGCTAGTGTTAGTCGTGTCTCAATGCATATTAATTCGAATTGCTCTTTTCAATTCTCAAAATAGCAAATGCAATTATATAAATATGGCTCAAACCGATCGAATGATTTCAGGATACTCACTCAACTCGTACTCCTTAATAGCGGCTTGCGTAGGAAATGCGATTCGAGTTAGTGTCTTTGTTAACGAGCATTGTTTTCTCAATCGTACTAATGTTATAATTATGCTCACCTTGCACAACTGTAGGGGGCTGTCGGGGACCCTGTATAGTATGAGCATGACAGCGCGGCTTCAACAGGCCATGATACAAGACGAAGTATAAGGCGGCGACTGCTGCAGCCGCGACTGCCATGTAATGATAAACAAATCTCAACGAGTCCACGATGTCAGAGTCATCCACGTTTATATAAGCACCAATCGCGGCTCCGATACACCGACCTGCGGCATAGACGGCAATTCTTACAAATTACAGCGAGCTCCATTATCAGAATTTTCAAATTCTTAAATTTGACACGCGTACCGATGCAGAAATGAGCGATCACAGGTAGCGCTTGAGCAGTAACGGTTAAATGTCGTGGAACAAGATGTCTAAGATAGAGGATGGCAGTAATCCACATGATTCCAAGGGTGAACACTTCGAGAGCCTCTGAAATCAAGGACCACCAAGGTCCCGAGACGAGGCTCAGTCCGGTAAACCTAAAAATAAGTTTCACAAATTTCAGAAGCTATTGTCTTGGACCGACGCGGCGCGTTCATAGTACATCGGGGTGTAATATTATAACTTACCTACCTAATAATGTACACGGTAAAGGCAGTGATGAGAAGATTACTATGACCGCAATAGTCAACCAGATGCTCAGACTTCCAAAGGAACAAGAATGCAGGCACCGCTCCCACGGTCATAGCCACGCCAATGGGAAGCTCATTGCCCCCTAAATTTTGTAAATGCCTAAAACAATTGATTCAAGATTCAGATTTCGATACTGGTAGGATTCGAAGATGGAGGAAAACTCTCTTACAATGGCAAATAACTGTCCATGGCGCTCCAGAAAGTGCCCATGACGATGAGGATGATCACCAGAGCGGCGGTCTCGCTACCGTACCTTTTGATGGCGCTCATGGGAAGCGCCAGCATACCGCTTCTGGTGTGCCACCACCATTCCGGTGGACTCAATGGCATACCGTTGGCGCAGACGGCAACAAGGGCTGCCAGAATCATCATAATCGCGTGCAGCGCGATTGGCAGGTAATAGAAGGAATTCAGGTTTTCCACTAGAGTGCAGAGATAGCCGGTCAAGGGGCCAAAAATGGCAAAGCCCAAAGAACCGAAGGCTAATTGACGACCCACGTCACCGCGCCCGCAGGACGTTTCTCTCGTCGCTATCACCACCGCGGCGTCGATCAAGCCCACGGCTGTCGTTGGAAAAATGTCGGCGACCGATCGAATGGTCAAGTACGTCCAGAAGACTAGATACGACCAATCTTCTGTCCGCTGGCACTGGCTCTCTACGAAGACACTGTCTGCGAAAGATATCAAATTCGATTATCCTTGTACGTGAGAAATAACAACGCTCTAGAAGTAAGACTACCTGGGAGGATGTACGCGTCGACCAAGTCGCATTCGATGGAACAGGTCTGATCAACCTCAGCCATTCTAGTTTTTAGTTCGGGCGGTATGCGACAAGCAAAGTACTCGGACAGAGGATAGGCGCACCATTCTTTATCGCTTTCGTTGTTTAAAGCTTGGCCTAAAGTAGCGTTCACGGACAGAGTACCGGTGTATTCAGTGTACACGTGACACACCACGTTGTCGCTCTCGTTGAAGCACAGGTGCGGAGGCTCGCTACCGGACATTGCAAATCTCCGGGACTTCCGGCTGTATTCTTCTTGCTCCTGGAAGATGGTTATGCTTATGCTTATGTATGGTTTGTTGCTCTATTCCTCTCTGTCCTGAGTTGTAGTATGATGGTGGACTCACCTGCGGATACATCTCGCTCTCCAAAGGAATGACCGTGGTGTCGCCGCTCCCGTCCACAGGAATACTCGGATCGGTGGTCTCGAGAGTGGAACGGTCGTCGTCGGCGCGCCATCGCTTCGACCCGGTCGGGTAACAAGCGTACGTGCAGTCCTCGAGAAGCAACTGCCCGGTTCTGGTCTCGTCGGACCACCTGTGACAGGAGACGCGGTCCTTGCAGCGTTCCTGCAACACCACCGCGCCCTTTTGGTCGCAGTTGAACTTCAGCCCGGGTCTCCTTCCTCTGGGCAACTCGACGTGGTCCACGGTCGGGATGATCAGAAGGAACGTGTAGAAAATCGCGGACAGGATACAAGCAATCGCGATCATCACCCTGAGATAACGACCCGTCGAGGTCTTGTTACTTCTACCCTGATGACCCGCCAGCTTGTCGGCGATGGGACTGGCGATCAGAGGCCCCACGATTGCTACTACCGGCGAGATCATCGAGATCATGCGTATCTGTTCGATGCTCAATCCCATTTCCATCATGTGCAACGGGAGAAACGGGAAGAGACATCCCATTCCTGAAATTGTTTCAACATCGATCACCCCTCTGCTCTCACTTCTTCTCAAACGTTACTATTACTAAATGAATTTTCCTTTATGTCGATCGTAGATAGTGCAAATAAACAATTTAATGATTTCGACATTTAATCGAACCTGTGGCGCCGAAATCATTAAATTGTTTATTTGTTACTATTACTATTGCGATTGCGTTCACTAATGGACGTTTTTAATCTTAATGTAAGCATTTATCTTGATTTCCGCACCTCCAAAAAAGAGGAATAACAGGAGCTTCAGCGATAGAAGATTGGTGTTGACGAGCTTTTTCTTCGGCAAGTCTTTCGTGGTCTCCATCCTCTCGGTGGACGCCGATATCGTCATATTGAATATATTGGGGTGGAATTTTCGTTAGATTGGGACAAGAAGAGTCGAGGAATTCCCACGAGGACGACCCACGGTCGTCTATTACACCGACGATCCTCCTCCTATCGCCATCTTTTGAGCCCGCCTTTATCTATATCTAAAGAAACGGACAAATAGAGAGTATCATATTTATGTGGTTCGTGTGCTAAGTTCTAACTAACGGGATTGTAGATTTTACACGGAACAATTATAATGCGAGTTACAATTCCACTTACTCCATCGGCGACGGCGGCGGCTCAAAACGAATGGTCGGCACGACAACGCTCGGCTTTAACGCTGGACTTTCAACAACGGTCCCGGATGCTGAAACCATTCGAGGAACGATTAACACATTAATAAATAAACGACGAATGGAAAAAGGTGCGATAACATCGCGCGCAGCTTCGTACATGCTCATTTATAAGATACGGATTTGATTTCTTCCTCCGTGCGCGATCTTTCGTGCACCAATTGTGAAATTAACTGACAGTGTTTATTGAGCGTGTAGAATGCGTACGTATTAATTGCCGACAAGAATCGGGAGTACCGAGAATCTCTCACGACCTCAAGAATTCGTGCCAAGGCAAACACTCGCGCGTTACGCCGGAAAGATGCGCCGGTGCCGGTATGTATCATGAAACCTCGCTCCATCATCTGGCAACTCCAGAGTCCGGAGACGTATTCGTCTTCAATGCAGATGCGCATCAATTTGTCACGGCCGCACGCGGTCGCGGCAACCGGAGCAGCGTGCATATATCGCCGTTTAGTTATTTACACGTACGTGTGCGGTACACGCGTCGCATTTTGGCCCCGCAACGGGACATTCGATCCTTATTAACCACTTGCGGTCCGACATGTTCCGTCTCTTTTATTTGAGAACTTGCTACAGACTGACATAATTCAATTATATTCTTATGGGTGTAAAAGACACTACGGTACCCGGAAATTTCGGTTCGACATAGAACCGCAAAGGATTAATAGACCCGAGTTACAATCCATCTCCGATCGATACCTTGTTCCTCGCCGCACGGTGGCACGGCGGGTGAGAAACCGATCTTTTTGGGCAAAAATCTGCCGACAACTCAGTTTTTCATCGACTCAATTGGAATTTTTTTTAAATGTTCGTGAAGGACTATACTTTGATGACGTGCTGCGCGAAAATCGTTAACTGTCATAAGAAATCAAGAATCCTTATCTACAAAACCCAATACATAACTCCGATACATGTTCCATATTTGCATGTCCCAGCTGAGTTGCCGACACTTCTTAACTCTAAACCCTAAACCGCAAAATTTTAAACTGTACAAAAAATTAAAAAAGAAATGTTATTAAAATTTATCCATGGTATAAACTACCTCCATCAGTTCATAAGGTTCTGCAACAAGGACCTGAAGTACTTGCTACATTTGAACTGCCAATTGGTCTGTATTCAGAAGAGCCACAAGAGGCAAATAATAAAGTCTTCAGGAAATCACGAACTGAAAACTCCCGAATGTGTTACCGCAAAAATACAAACATAGATATTATACGGCATATGTTATTATCATCAGATCCACTTATAAGCTCTCTGAGAATAAAGGATGGCAAGCACAAGGAAGCTCTTTCTCAAGAAGCGAAAACGCTACTGTTGGATCAATAAATTAATTGTGAGTCTCATAAGTGCCGAAAGTTACAGTTTAAAATTTTGCGGTTTAGGGTTTAGGGTTAAGAAGTGTCGGCAACTCAGCTGGGACATACAGGGTGTTCGAAAAGTCTGGAAACGGTCGAATATCTCAAAAATAAAGCATTTCAGAGAAAAATGGTTCAGACATATATTTTATGGTTTCGCAAGGGCTATAAGATGGCGCCATTGGTTTGACCTTGAAGAATCATTTGAAGGTCACGTGAAGGTTACCTCAATTTTTTTAAATGGCACCCCCTATTTTTTATTACATATTCTTGTAGGTGATCTCGAGAGTTTTCCAAAACACTATAATCAAATGTTTTTTCATCAATTACTTTTGGAGTTATAAGGCTTCAAAGGTACAATACCGCCGGCATTAGCGTTAACCGAGATGTACCACGTGGAGGTTGCACGGTCGGATTTACATCTCTTTTGTGTGTGTGTGTGTGTGTGCGTGCGTGCGTGCGGGCGTGTGTGCGCGCGCGCATATGTGTAAACGGGTTTTTACTGAATTAAATGTTCAAATTGTTTTCCTTCTGCTGCTTGACAATGGCCTAATCGTAGTGTCTCATTTCTGGTGAGATAAGATTTACTTGGTGCAGTATGCGTTCTCTAAGGTCTGCCAAATTAGCAGGTTTCGTTACGTATACATTGTTTTTAACATACCCCCATAAAAAGTAGTCCAATGGAGAAAGATCTGGTGATCTAGAGGGCCTCTCTATTTCTCCACGTCTTCCTATCCATCGGTTTGGGAAAGTATTAGTTAAATATTGACGCACTATTACTGCATAGTGTGGCAGTGCACCATCTTGTTGAAACCAAATATTTTGTATATTTCCGTCAAATAAATTGTCAATAGCAGGAAGTATTTGATTTCGCAATAAATCTAAATAAATGTTTGCATTTAAGTTTCCTTCGATAAAGGAGGGCCCGATAATACCACGTTTGCAAAAACCCGCCCACACGTTTAGTTTTTGGGGATACTGTGTGTGGAGATCACGCATCCAGTGAGGATTCTCGTCACTCCAATAGCGGCAATTCTGACGATTTACTCGTTACGATTTATCATTTCATCGCAAAACTCAATTCTTCTATCGAAATCACATTCCGCTAGTTTGTTGACAATGCCGGCGGTATTGTACCTTTGAAGCCTTATAACTCGAAAAGTAATTGATGAAAAAACATTTGATTATAGTGTTTTGGAAAACTCTCGAGATCACCTACAAGAATATGTAATAAAAAATAGGGGGTGCCATTTAAAAAATTGATGTAACCTTCACGTGACCTTCAAATGATTCTTCAAGGTCAAACCAATGGCGCCATCTTATAGCCCTTGCGAAACCATAAAATATATGTCTGAACCATTTTTCTCTAAAATGCTTTATTTTTGAGATATTCGACCGTTTCCAGACTTTTCGAACACCCTGTATGTATATGGGCGGATGAAGTATCGGAGTTATTGGGTTTTGTAGATAAGGATTCTTGATTTCTTATGACAGTTAACGATTTTCGCGCAGCACGTCATCAAAGTATAGTCCTTCACGAACATTTAAAAAAAAATTCCAATTGAATCGTTGAAAAACTGAGTTATCGGCAGATTTTTGTCCAAAAAGATCGGTTTCTCGTCCACTGTGAGTGGGCCCGATTGAAGAAGCACGCGACATGTTTGAATAACTCTTAAACCACTGAAGATATTGCAATGAAATTTGAACTGAATATACATAAAAAAATAATTCCTTCTCAATGATTTGTGACTTACATAATATATTTCACATTTGTTTAACCGTTTTTATTAATTTCTTTAATTGAATTGTTCTAAAAACAGTTTTATAAATTATTAATTCTATAATGAATTTAATATTTTCGCTATTTAATGCAAATAGATAAAATGTTTAAGTTTTACATTATTGAGCAAAATTTGTTACTATTTCAAATTGTCTCGGAATTGAAATATAAACAGAAATAAAAAGTAGAATATTCAGTTAAGTTTATTATACAGGGTGGGGCAATAACTATTAGCACCTCAGATATCTTCGAAACTATAAGTTTCACAGAAATATTTGCTAAAATAAAATTGCACAGTACGAAGGGGACCATCCGGTGGCGATAATAGTTTTTTTGCAGGTGGACGTACTTCGGACATTTGAAGGTCACCTTCATTTTTTTAAATGGAATGAGATATTTCTTAATACATCAATCGATGCAGCGGGACATTCGTTATAAAAAAGTACCAACCTATGTATGTCGAAAAGTTAGTAGTTCAGGAGATATTTCAATTTAAATAACTCTAAAACACCATTACTGTCGTACTGAGACGTTACACAAGTAAGTAAACACTAACGTCTTAGTACGACAGTAATGGTGTTTTAGAGTTATTTAAATTGAAATATCTCATGAACTACTAACTTTTCGACATACATAGGTTAGTACTTTTTTATAACGAATGTCCCGCTGCATCGGTTGATGTATTAAGAAATATCTCATTCCATTTAAAAAAATGAAGGTGACCTTCAAATGTCCGAAGTACGTCCACCTGCAAAAAAACTATTATCGCCACCGGATGGCCCCTTTCGTACTGTGCAATTTTGTTTCAGCAAATATTTCTGTGAAACTTGTAGTTTCGAAGATATCTGAGGTGCTAATAGTTATTGCCCCACCCTGTATATAAGAAAATAAAGTATATATTATATGAGATCGATGCGCGTAAATAGTTACAATGTAACTTACAGTCCTCGACAAAATAATAAGACACCTAGCATATTTTTAAATTTCTTGTATTTAAAGGTGGAAAGTGTACACTCTGTTATATCGTGAATACTACATACTATCTCCAAAGTAAACACGCAAAATCTTAGGATTGTATCGCATACCATACCAAAATTATAGAAAGATATGTAAACACGGACTGACATTGCTTCGACAAAAGTATAAGACATTTGGCTCATTTTCCACTCATATGACTTGTACCATTAAGTGTTCAACTGCGAACGTCGTATTCAGACGTTGAATCTTGTGATTTTCTTACAGTATAAGTACATTTATTCAAACGAAAAATAAATAATGTGTCGATCAATACACTTGCTTGTTCGTATCCTGTGATAAGGATCCCGCTACGATTAACATTACACGAGTACGATCGTCAAGATTTCCTGGCCGTCTGGTGTGGTTCTAGTGTCAACCATGACGCTCCGGAAGCAAATTAGCGAAATTAGTCTCTATTTACGGGGTCCCGTGGAAGAGAGGAGACAGCGAGGTCCCAAGTTTATTCTACGCGACAAAGGTTTCCCGAAGCTCGAAGCTCCTCTCCGCAGAAAAATCCGTTCCGCTAAGAGTCTGCTTCAACGAACGCGGATCCCTTTAATTCTGCGAGGAAGATTGGAGAAACGTGTATCCATGGGCGCAAGGGCCTCGAGTGTTTCATACACACTTAACGCGTCCTTAACCCTTCGGGTTCAAGCATCAAGCGTTCGCTCCGCTTCGGGGGATGGGGGTGCAACGAATGGCCAGACAAAGGTAGACGCGACGAATCTACAGACTTGCCCTTTACAACTTATCCCCGAGACTATTCGTATATGTGACCCACATATGCACTCAGAACATGGTCACCTTCGTCTAATTTCTTCATTCGTTTTTCTCCCATCATTCTATCAGCAGCGTTCGGAACTTTGTCCAATTTTTAACCGACTTCGAAAAAGGAGGAGAAAAAATTTTGCATTCTTTTATCCCTTACGATTTTATTTGCGAAAAATGAATTATTTCATGCATGTTCACCGATTACTTCGAGATGGATGGACCAATCAGGACGAAACCTTCTGCATTTTGTAGGGCATGTCTCCCGATTGGTCCCTTGAAAACTGCATTTTTTCATTATTTGTGCTTTTTATTGCAAATAACCAATAAGACCGAAAAACCATCCAACGGTGTTCTACAAATTCTGCTCGTTCTACTAAAAAGTGTGAGATAAAAAAATTTTATAAAAAAAATTAAACTGACTTCGAAAAACCGCACTTAAAAAAGTGCACTAAAAAGTATGAAATAATTTCCATTTAATTTATGTGAATACACACGAACTTAAGTACGATGCAATCTTTTCGGAGGCGGCGTAAAATTGAAAATTTTCCAAATGACAGATGTCGCTGATTATGGTTTCATTGGAATATGGTGGACTTGGAGATCTGTAGGTGGAAAGAGAAGATATATTAATATGTGAAAGCATGTAGAAGAATTTAAGGATTTTCGTAATTTCCAGTATCGAAAATTTTCAATTTTGCGCCGCCTCCGAAAAGATGGTATTGTATTTCAGTTCGTGTGTATTCACATAAATTAAATGGAAGTTATTGGGTTGGCAAATAAGTTCGTTCGGTTTTTGTGATTTATTCCACTCTAAAAAACTGAACGAACTTATTTGCCAACCCAATATTTCATACTTTTTAGTGTATTTTTTCGAAGTCGGTTTAATTTTTTTTATAAAATTTTTTTCTTCCAAACGATAATCTGAAGAGCGTCGAGCGATTAACAAAACTTGTTGCATCAACTTTATTTATAAGTAAAATACACTTTGGGGTTTCTTATAACGATGTCTGACAAACCGTGAAAGCCACCAGGAATTAGACCAACGGAAGAACATCTTTGCCTGGATACCACGATCCCAGGGGCAACTTATCGAGGGACGGGGTTTCGTACCCGAATACTCGTCGTTTCTCCTCGGCTTTCCCTGAATTGATGATGCGCCGGTGTAATTGTCACCGAGAAGAGAACGAGAGGATGACGGCATCGTATTCGGTCACCTAGCGCATTCGGTCGACTCGCTCCTCCTACGCTCATAATTAAACGTCCGCCTGTTTCGCTCAATCGGCCGGTTCCACCCTCGCGGACGTCTCAACCGGTTCAGTAACCGTCTTCGCGACCGGCTTGATGCTTTCGAGAAGGAAACGCGAATTACCGGCGGCGGTCGTGTAGCTAACGATTCGGTTCCCACTGCCCCTCGTCCCTCGCTCCTCGAACCCTTTAGCTGTCGCTCGGCAGACAGACATTCCCTCCTCCGAGACTTCTCTTCGAGTCGTTCGGTCACTCAAAGTTTTCTCACTCGATCTCCATAGACGCGGTGCGACGCTGATTGCACAGTAGACCAGAATCGTAAAATGTTTGATGAAATTCATGCCTCTTATTGATAGACTACGGATTTCATGCATTTGTGATAAACTTAGATTTGTAGATCATTTTTATTTTGCGGAACGGTTTCACAGGTTTCAGGGGTTTCGGGGATCGTAGAATCCAGTTCTGATACTATTTGTTAAGGGATATGATTAAGTGGAATCAAACACAGTCTAGTGAAATAGGTAACTGAAAAACTTTAGTATAAAACGACTAATAAAACTCTACCAGGCCTGTACTCTTATGTCGAACCGAACTCGCGTCTCGCGACTCGATCGTCGCTTCGGCTGCTGATCGTCGTTTCGACCGCCGCACAGTGGGGTATTTGCCCGATTTCAGCGGCCACAGCTAGTTCAAAATTCGCTCAATATTGAAACTGCTGTAACTTTGCCAAAATTTATCCAAATTTGATGAAAAAACAACCATTTTAAAGCTTGCGATTTCTACTTTTTGTACTGCATTCCGTTTTTGCTGAAACGGATGTTTTGAGTGCAACATTTGTCCATAA
Source organism: Lasioglossum pauxillum (assembly GCA_933228785.1). NCBI lineage: Eukaryota > Metazoa > Arthropoda > Insecta > Hymenoptera > Halictidae > Lasioglossum > Lasioglossum pauxillum. The sequence continues at coordinate 13,136,049 of OW121706.1, read as the reverse complement.
AGAGGAGCATATTAGATTGTAAAGTTTGTAGCTATTTTTCAATCAAGTACTGCAGATTATAATGAATATTTTAACGTTATTCGTCTATTTTATGTACACTATAGAAAAGTGTAATCATTTACAATAAAAATATCTTTTTAAAATAGTTATTACAAAGAATAATCTCCGTTATTTGTAATAGTATGGAAAAATGTTATGAACGAGATTTGCACGGTTCAGAGGGGCACATGTTTTGGCATAAACGTTTTCTGCGTGGGTGGAGGCAAAGAGGAGATTTCAAGGTCACCTTGATTTTTTTAAACAGAATGTCCTTTTTTTATACCGTAGATCGATAAAGTATCCAATTCTGAGTACAAAAGTGTTGACCTTCGTATGTCCTAAACCTAATAGTTAACGAGATATTATCAAAAGAAAAAAGAAAATTATTTCGATAATATCTCGTTAACTATTAGATTTAAGACATGTGGAGGTCAATACATTTTTACTCAGAATTCGATAGTCTATCGATTCATGATACAAAAAGTACGTCTTTCGATTTAAAAAAATTGAGGTCACCTTGAAATCTCCTCTATGCCTCCACCCACGCAGAAAATGTTTATGCCACAACATGTCCCCCTGTGTACCGTGCAAATTTTGTTTATAACATTTTTTCATATTATTACAAATAACAACAATATTCAAAGTGGACATAGTTATTGCACCACCCTGTATATTATTTAAATTTCATGTGTATACTGTTTTCTTCTTTTAGTGTATATTGTGTGTTTATTATTATTATTTAGTATTTACTTAAGTAAATATGAAAATATAGCGAATACGAACATGCAGGATGTGAGAAATGCTGCGATTTTCGCGCGCGCACGATGGCCATTTTTTCGTAAATCAACTATAAAACACGGAAGCAGTCGTAGGCAGTTCCAATTTTTCTTGCATTTTAATCAGAAAACTTCAAAGAATACAATGGCACAGAAATGAGCACCGGGACGCACCGGAAGTATAACGAAATCATTACCAAAGTTTTAGAATCATCAAGAAAGTGACTCACCGTTGGTTTTCTTTAAATATTAATAATTATAAACATGTATAAGGTACAAAAGTGAATTCCTCTTAAAAGTATACCCTATACTTAGCTAAAAATACTTCTATAAAACAAAAATCTGTTAGTGTATGTAAATAAGGTAACAATTACTAATAGGTGAATTCGTTGAGAAATGAAAGCGGGTTAACGGAACTTCAACTTCCGACAAATTTCAGTGCTTAATGGATACATGAATGGAAAAATGAATGATGGGAGATTGTTCCTCAGACATTCAACTAACTCAAGCCACAAAAATTTTACAATTTATCTAAAATTTTTAAAATTGAATTATGACCGCTGAAATCTGGAAAATACCCCACTGTGCGCCGCGCCGATCGTCACTTCGAGGTGACGTACACCACCATACATTATTCGTTACATTGTAACAGCATTCTTGAGTTTTCGTTACAGGACTGTTTTATTTCAACGCTATTTATTTGCGAGAATGAGAAACTGTCTTTATACAGGGTGGCGCAAAATGATGTTTCTGGTTTGAATTCTTCATAACTTTTGTATTTCAACATTTTTTCAATTTTTTTCACAATTTTGTAAACAAGGCTTCTAGAATTTAATATAGAAAGGTACACAACAGATACTGCCAGGGAAACAATGGCTTTGTTACGAGACGTCTTTGGCGAACACATTATTTCGCGCAATAATGACTTCAACTGGCCACCACGTTCACAGGACTTAACCGCTCCCGACTGTTTTCTTTGGGCGTATTTGAAAGAGCGAGTGTACGCCAATAAACCAGCGACCATCCCCAACCATTCCCCAATATTCGCAATGAAATGCGTGCAATAACACCTGAAATTTTGCGAAAAGTCATGGAAAATGTGCTAGAAAGAGCACGAATGTGTCAAGCAGAAAAGGGCCGCTTTTTGCGAGATGTTATCTTTCACGTCTAGTTCAATAAAATTCCTCTTCTGTAGACTATATTTTCTTCCAATATGTATTTATTTCACTCTAAAATTAAAAAAGTTATGAAGAATTCAAACCAGAAACATCATTTTGCGCCACCCTGTAGAACTACCCTTACAGGCTTATCTTCAACCTTATCTTATCTTACCTTATCTTCAATCTAAGATATTGACACTTTGCTGGTTGTTTTCGAACCTGATTTTATTTATTGCCAGTCTATCCGAATTAAGGATTAGCTTACGAAAAGACTGAATGAATGAATCTCACCAATTTTCTAGAAACGGCCCACTGTGCAAGGGCGGGACAGCCGAGCCCGCTGGAAGCGCTTCAATTATTCCGGGACGGTGTCCCGATCGAAATGAATTACTCCTGAATTATCGGACAGGTAATCGCGGACGACTGGAGTGAAATATTGCCGTCGCTCCGTTTTATCGGGCGGAATTCAGTAGTTGTACGCGCGACAGCTCGATTATTACGGCGAGCGAGGCGAGAGCCTATTTGCCACCCTCTTCCTCCCTTCTCCAGCCACGCTGTTTTCTTTACGTTCGTCCGCGGATCTATTTTTCGACTAGAACATTCCGAAATTTATTCTCATCGATGAAACTATCGACTGCTTAAAATAAAATTGCCGGTAGATGAACCGTTAACAAAATTGGATCGCGATCGTTTCATTAAGTAGAACCACGCGTGTTCACAGGATCGAGCGATCGATCGTACTTGAAGTGGAATAAAAGCACGAGTTATTTCTCCATTCCAATGCGTTCACGTAATATTCTATTACTCGTCTATTACAATTGTCGTCTATTAGAAAACTTTTTGCCGGCTACCGATTCCAGGAGACAAGAGGCGCGCTGGACTGGGCCGACCGCTTTCCAATTATCTTGGAATCGGCCTTCGAGTGCGGAATGAACGCGGCACGGCTAAGTGTACGCTGTGCGTGCACTGGAATGGCAACCCTAACTGGGTTAACGACAGGTCACGGAAGCCTCGAACGTTTTCGCTGGCCGCGACGAGAACAGGCCATCGCGTTCCCCGTTTTCCCTCGCACCGTGAAAATCGCGCACGCTCTTCCCCGCTGCGCTCGATCCAGATCTCCGATAAAAACAAGCCCCTAACGAGCTGCGTGTTCCATGTTCCGTGCATCGACGCGATGCGATCACACGATCATGATCACACGATCGCAACAGAACCAGGAAAAATTGAACCCCGGGATAGGAAATAGGCGATCGGTTCAAAGATCCCGAGCTACAGCCATCCGACGTAGCAGTTGATCAAAACGTGAGAAGGAAGTGTCGAGCGAGTCTCTTACCACCTCCTAGCTACCGGATGCGTGCCGGTGTCACGCGTGCAAATTGTTCGCTATCGTGATTCCGGGCGGCATCTCTTTTCCATCGAGAACTCTATAAATAGTTACGTGCGAACGTCGCCTTTTAAACCAGCAGGATTCATTAAATGGTTAGCCGGTCCGCGTTACGGCTAACGGAAGTCGTGATCGTGATCACGATGCGCCGCACCGCACCGGTAACAAACACAGGAGCGAACCGAGTGCTCCGAGTAGTCCGAGTGATTCGAGAGGCTTCCGTTCGGATCTCTTTCATTTTCTATCCGCTTCTACTGTTAACAAAGAGTAACATCATAAGAGTGTGGTGGCACACGCACGCATCGATAGATCCGCATATACGTATATAAAATTACAAGGTTTACGAGAATACAAAATGACGCTTCAACATCGCAATGAGGAGTTCAGAAGCGGTCAATTGTGATTCCTACAAGTCAAATCTATGTCTATCCGGTGCCCAAAATGCATATTTTTACGTTATCGAGGAATAATGTGTAATATTGGGCAGATACCGCCTGTCACAAGGCATCCGAAGCAAACATGATATCACAAGATGGCCGCCACTGACAGATTTTCGTAAATATTGAGGTGATTTATCGTTCGAATCGGAAAAATCGCTCTGCATCGACATAGCCAGGACATGTACGAAGGCGGTGGTGTATATTTTTAGTTGATTAATTAATTATTTAAACACGAAAAATGGGTTGGAAAAAAATACAGCACCTCGAGGTTCCGAAATTTTGCACTAGTAGCACCACCGTCTCTTTCCTAAACTGCACGTTCCAAATATTCCAATAGAATACGGCTTATAATGCAGGCATAACGTTATACCGTTAGTAGAGTAATTTATAATATTCGGCAGATATTGCCTGTCCAACACCACTGGTGTTGGCCTGTCACGAGGCAACCGAAGTAAGCAAGACGTCAGAAGATAGCCGCTTCGCGTACCAGTGTTTTTGTTCAATAAATTAGTGTTTGAATGGACGACGGACACTGTATTATCGATGGACAATATAATATCGACCTGCATTATCAGCTGTTATATTATAAGATTTGTAACGTGCAGTTTAGGAAAGAGACAATGGTGCTACTGGCGCAAAATTTCGAAACCTCGAGGTGCTGTATTATTTTCAGAAACATTTTTCGTGTTTAAATAATTAATTAATCAACTAAAAATACACATCACCGCCTTTGTGCATGTCCTGGCTACGTCGATGCAGAGCGATTTTTTTTAATTCGAACGATAAATCTCTCAATATTTACGAAAATCTGTCAGTGGCGGCCATCTTGTGATATCATGCTTGCTTCGGATGCTTCGTGACAGGCGGTATCTGCCCAATATTACAAACTAGAGGACTGCTCTTGCGAGAATGTTAGTGGTACGCATGGCTAGTAGGGCCCACAGCTATTAATGTCTTTCATTTTGTGTGTGACTCTCCACGAGCCACACAAAGAACTTCCCGATTCGTTAGTTGCTGTATATTATTATTATTATTTATTAAGTGTACGTTTTAAGAAGATTATACGTTTTCAGGGAAATTCAATAGTTTTCTACTTATCAAAATGTTTGCTATATGGCGTCGCATTAAACCAATATCGTATGCTCGTTGCTCGCTTGGTTTCTTGTTATAGCATACTAATGTTGCAAAATAAATTGTCTTAATTAGTTTTTCGCAAACGATACAACTCATCATTATCCGGGTTTGCAGTATTGATCTTGTTTTCTTCGATACTATTAATTTAAATTTTCTCAAAATATATAACCCGCTCAATTTTGAAACTCTGCTCAGTGCTACATACAACATTTGTAAAGTTCGTATTTCTGATGTTTTAAAATCCATACATACTTTCTTGTATGTTTGTCTCTGACTTTTATGAATCGCAATCGCTTCAGCAGGAACCACTGGAAATTGACTACGTGTGATTTGTTATTTTCCTTCACTCGAAATATTTACTTGATTCGATATTTTTTTATTATTGGTGTTAAATTTTGATTTATATTTGCATTTTTCATATAATCACGATAACGAGTTCTTACTTTCACTCCTACTATGGCCAATTGAAAATCTAACCACAATATAGACGGAATTTTAGTATTTTCTTGAAAAGTAATAAATTTTAATATTCCGCATGCTCCATTAACCAATTCGTCTTCAACGTCAATGTTATTAATTATCATATATTTTATATTAATTTTCAATTTAATCTCAGTTAACAATCCGTTTTGAACTGATTGTTTATTTAAAGATTGTAATATAAATGTTTTTGTACTTTCATCGATATTCTTTGAAAATGTATTCTCGGCGATGATTAACTCACTCTTGCATTGGAATAATTTTCGATTATTGTAAGCGGTTACATTAGCATTAGTTGCAGAATTGGAAAAAACATTTTTTTTAATTAAAAAAAACAAGAAATTTTTTTTTAATTTTATAAAAAAAAATTTTTTTTTTAAATATATATATATAGTTACGTTTACTTCTTCGGTGGATACGCCTTTCGTATAAATTGCAATGTTTAATCAACTCCTTTCGAAAAAAACTAAAAAACTACTTGACCAAAATGGACCAAAATCTAATCAGCTCTAAGTTACAGCGGGGCACATCGATTGCATCATTCATCATTCTGATCGCGTTGTTACTTTTTCAGAAAACGTTAACGAAAAATTTGATTACATAGAAACGGCCATACGCGCGCGCGCGCACACACACACACACACACACACGCACGCACGCACGCACGCACGCACGCACGCACGCACGCACGCACACACACACACACACACACACGAACATTTTGCTGAAAATAGTCTAAAATGACTCCAATGACCATGAAACGTGAAGATCTGCTAAAAAATCGATTTTCGATTTTCGGGGTAATTACAATAACTTCCCTATGAAATCGGGAAGTTAATTATTCCTCGATAACGTAAAAATATGCATTTTGGGCACCGGATAGACATAGATTTGACTTTTAGGAATCACAATTGACCGCTTCTGAACTCCTCATTGCAATGTTGAAGCGATGTGTGCGTGTGCCACCACACTCTTGCACGGGCGCGCCGGCACCCTTAACAAAGAGTAACATCGTTTATTAATCCCTTGAACATAAGTTTTATTACACGCGGATACGTAATTTTTTATTTTTATCAGATTACGGTATCTGGGTGTCCTCTGAGGGACTAGTTAGTTACGTCATCGAGAACAAGAACAAGTTGCCGATTACGTCAACATTCGCGCGGCGAGCACCTTGAGATCTATCCTCGCGCGCGCGCACGCGACCGTTTGAAGCGGGTGCAATTAAACGCGACCGTTCCTCCGGGACCTCGTTACGAACGCAGGGAACCAGAGGATTCCAGCTTGCCGGATCGAGCACGAGGCGAACGTGAAGCTTTGCCTCCGTTGCGAAACCAAGATCCATCCAGAGTCCAAAGTCCAGAGGAATAATCTCGATACTTTTGTTCGCGTCCAGCCAGCTGATGTAATCTGCAACGCTGACGCTACAGATCCTCGCGCAACAGATAATAATTTGCAAATCAAATTCGCCCGCGACACCGAGAGGATCCGGTCGAACTTTTCAGTCAGCGAACAGACTGCGGATTCTACGTTGCAAGAAACAGTACCCAGAAGTTTCTTTCTTTCGTTTGTAACTTCGACAAGTTGGAGAAACAATATCGTTCTTGTGACAAATGCCTAAAATCTGCAGTCTGCTGACTGACGATGAAAACTAGGGGTTGATAACGTGCCCGATGACATCTGCACGCAACAGAGAACAAACCCTCCAGTATGAGAAACGTGCGTGTCCTTCCGCCCACGCATCGCCCTAACGCGACAACTACAACCTCGAGAATTGGGTTAATGAAATCGTGGAAGAGGAAGGCTCACTGTTACGCTTCGCCTCCACGCACGCTGTCGACCCCTAGACACTTTTATAGCCTGAAATTGTTGCCGACTGCTACATCCTCGCCGAAAATTCAACCCGCTGTTGCGCAACCGTGACTCTGACGCTGTAAAAAAAAGAACACTGTCCAGCATAGTTGTTTCCCGTTAACAAGTCGAGGTTAAGCTAAGTGTTCCACAAATTCCCGAGACAAGGTGGGAGGAACTGCACCGGAAATTCTAATGATTTCACGTTTCCAGTCGCCTCGTCGAGAGGAAGAGAAAACTCGGCATCGTCGGGATATGGCGTAAACGCTTAAAGTTTCCCCTTAGCGCGTCGCAGAAACGGGCAGACGGGAAAAAAAGCTTCTCGTGGGAATCGGGAGGAAGTTGAAGTACGAGAGACACACGGGGAGAAATTTTAATTGTAATCGACAAGTTTAGAACGAGCTTCGCGACGTCGCGTCTGGAACGTTGGATCCGATGAGCCATTGGAATGGAATCACGACCACCCGACAAACTCGAGCCCTCGTCTACGGCTGCCCAATCATAGTCGAACCGTCCAACCGCCCAACTGTCCCGAACAGCAGTCGCGACAGTAACTCCCAGAAGCCGGACGTTCCCGCCGACCGGCATTTGTCACTCGAAACGCGAGTATTTAAACTTAAACACGAGCAGCTTAAACAATTGCCGGCTGGAATCGGTCACGCGAGCAACCAGAAATTACCCGGAGCAAAGTAGCCCCCTTCGATTCTTATACAACTCGTTACACCGTTTCTGTTTCGGGGGATGGAAATGGCATATGGGTTGGAACCCCAGCTCCGGGTTAGGGACTATTTTCACCCTCTAAACGCATGGCTGCTGGGAAAATACGTGTTACGGCAACACGCACACCTGTTCGTGTAAATATTATCGCAGTTCAACGAGTTCGGTCGAGTGAACAGCGGTAACGGAATAAAATTTTAGCAGACAGATGCGAAAAAACTCTGAGAATAAATATTCGAGTTACTCGGAGGGGGCCACTTGTTAGCTTATCCTTGAGAAAAAAAACCGCTAAAAATCTAGCCGTTCGATTCTCGGGCCGTCGTGCTTGAATCCATACAGGGCGATGACGTTAGGCTCGGTTGGGTCGATTTTTCTTTTGAATTCGCGCGAGACGATGTGTCGACGTGACGACACGGCGCGACGCGACACGGCGCGACGCGACACGGCGCGAAAGGAGAATCGTGGACGAGACAGATTTCGCGATCGATTCGAATTACTCATTCAAGCGGCCGCACGGCTCAACGCCTAATTCAACCCCATCTCCGCGAACCCCCGGCCGGGGGTTTCGTCACGGTTTTTTCTACCCCTCGGCACGCTGCACCGCTGCACCCCTTTCCCCAATGCAAGAAGCTGCGGGAGCAAGCTCTCGAGAGCACATTATGCAGCTACGGCGTGGTAGTTGCGCTGCCTCCACCACCCTACATACGGTGATTACACGTTTGATGTCCCTGGTTTTCGACGCAGCTGTCGCGTGCCTGTTTTCCCGATCGAGCATCTATTAATCGTTCCTGCGATAAATTATTTGCCTCCTTGTCGAATCAACTTTGATCTTCTCCGAAAGTTGCCTCGTTTTTAATGCAAACTCGCGGGAAGACAGGCTACAGCCTCTCCGCCTCCTCAGACGAGAACCACTCCACGAATGGCGTATAGTGTAAGTACAGTGTACAGTTATACTTGAAAACGGTACATCCGCAGTTGGCCGAACTTCGGGAGTCCATTACGAAACCACTCGTTCCTTTCTTCCGAAGGAAGAAGTACACAAGTATATACGCTATACGCGTCTAGGCACGACATTTCGATTGATTTTGCGGAGTTTCTCAATATACCCGACTCGCTGAAACACTCCGGGAGTCTTTATTATGATCTGCTATAAAGAAGAGATTGTAGCTCTGGGCAACATCCGGAATAGGTTCACGAGAATCTAACGCATTGCCTACACGAGGGTTGAGAAGAAGAAGATTGCGAGCCAAGCGAAGATTGAGAAAACATCGAACCATGCTACAGAGTTCCAGGGAAACGAGATGCGACGGCGAGCAGGTTGACGGTGTCTGCGCGGTATCAATAACGCTAGGATCGACTTGTATGTACATACTTGTTTATTTTCAGCGCGGGCAAAAGGAACAGGACGCCCGATATGTGTAGGTTCACCGCGTGGCGGATAACGGAACCTCGCGAGCGAGCGAGCAGGCAAGCGAGAAAACAGGACACGTGTCTCTGCGTGCACGCGTTGCTCAAGAACAGCCGCGAACAAGCGAGCAAGAGGAAACCGACGTCGAAGACTTCGTCGTCCATCCGGACTTCCCATCAGATTTTTCAATCGGAGATTACGGTATTCTTCCTCGCGTCTCAATGATAAAAGTAAAACCGGGTTCGTTTCGAATACAGCAGTGCCTCTATCTGCAGGGTGAATTAGTATTAGGGTTGCCAGATCTTCTATATTTTATATCATATTTGAATAGCATATAATTTTCAAAAATCTTTCTTCGAATAAAACAGTTTAAAATATGCTGTGTACCTCTTTTACCGGAACTCCTATATTTTGAGCCTATCTCATATATACATGATTGCAGTTTTCACTACTTCTTCTATATTTGGATAAAACATTTCTGGCAACCCTAATTAGTATCGTCCCATCGATGTATGTACATATGTACCTAATCCCGAACGATGGTTTCTCATGCTGCTCGGCGATCGAGCTCTTTAGGTCCTCCTAGCGGGGATAAATTTTTCAGAAATGTGACGCACATCTTTCTCATATATATATCGAGACATTACCGTGCACCACAATGAATTTTACCCGCGCCATGTTTCCCGGCAGGGTTAACGGTAGTCGATACGGTCTTGAGCCGGTCTATCTGGGAAATTGCATCGGAACGATTCGATATCTGCTCTTAAAGGAAATCGGATCCCGGCCGAGAACCCTACCAGCCAATTAATCGCTCGTCGCCAGCGAAATTACCGATATTACCGATATTCTCGGCGATGTCTGCGACGAGGAACTTCGACGCTCGGGGAGTCTTTTCCTGATCTTCTTTCGCTTTCGATTTTTGGGGCTAATCCGCTTTCTCTCTCCCGCGCCTCGATTTACCTGCTTTCAGATTGAATGCTATTAATACGGCAAGTAGACCGTCCTACGCTTTTCTTTCGCGTTATTCATGATCGTGTGCGACGTTGTCGGTACTTACTGCAAGCTATTCGATCCAACACTCTCGAGACGAACCTCTCGTAAATCAAATTTTAAGAATCGGTATCGATTGACGCCGCGGCGCTCGTTTTGGTGCACCGCTGTCTGCTGTATTCTTGTGTTAGTGTACCACCCGGGACCACTAAGAATACCCGTTTTGCGGTGTTCTAGTCCTCGCATCGTTGTTAAAATGACCTAGTTGTTTGTTCCCTTCTACATTATCCATCCGTTTCGAAGATAAATTAATTTTAGTATTTTTACACGTTTGAAAAGTAGAAGAGTTTCAATGAATTGTGCATTTATGGCAAAATGTGTAGCTGCAAAGTAGCAATGATGTGTCATTTTGTACTCTGCTTGAGACACACAAGAGTTCCAACAGCTTTTGTTTCAACGATATAAATTTCAGTTGTTACTACGTAAGAAACGTAGCTTGAATCAGCTAATGTGCCTTGTTCCATTGTAGAAAGAGAAAGGTGCAGGAGGAAGACTCGGAGTAACATTAAAGCGTTCACCTCGACGAGCTGCAATCTTTTCAAAAGACCAAAGAGCACTTCCGAATTAACGAATTCCCTAGAATAGTCTAGAACCCGGAGCCAGACTCGCACAAACAAAGCCTCGCTGCTGCGCGAGTTTCGGAAGAGCTTAATAAGTCGCCAGGCAAATGCCTAAAAGTTATTAAAGTTTCTTTGGTGTCTTTACCTCGATTCGATCCACTATCCATTTCAAAAACCGTTTGCAGAGACGACTCGCAAACGATTAAAGTATTGTATACAGAATTCGTCGACTCCGAGCAAATCAAAGAATTAATACAATAAATATTTGATATCCCTTCCATCGAGAAACATTTTTACATTTTTCTTCAGATACGCCGTAGTTTTATATTTATTTTAATTTTCCGAACGCTCATTGAAAACAAAACTGCATACCGACGGGTACATCGACGACTAAAGTGTTTACAAAATGTTCAACAGCACGAGCTGAATCAAATTAATAAATGTCGTAAGTGCGCGGCTATCGTGCATGTCTACATTGTGTACAGAGTCCCGAAGCAGAGAGCGATCTCATCGGAAACTGCGTTCATCGAAATTAATTTCCCTTCGTCGATTTAGTTTCCCATCGCTTCTGGTTAGCTACGGCGAGCTGTGCATTACAGAGGACCCCATTTTTCAACTATTTGAGCATGCCTCACCCTACAATTTACGAAAAAATAATATATATATAAAATTTTAGATCAGTAGCACGTCAGGAAGACGTGGCACATCAAATGCGAAATTCGGAAATAGAAATAACTGCACGCTAAATGTGAAAAGTACACTGAATTCAAGTTCAATATTTCAGACCTCCAGAAATATCATTATTCCTTACTTACATGCATTCAAGCACAAGTTTACTTTGTACGAATTAAGATTATTTCACGTTCGTTTCATTGTCCGCCACCTTCCCGCTAACAAATTAGTATACGAACACAATTAAAAGGAAATACATCAAGTAAAATGTAACATTATATATGTGTAAAAAAGAATATGAGCATTAGTTAATTGTCATATTGAAAAAATTACATTGTCGTACTATTATCATAAATATTTTTGCACAAGATGAACGTTTAGTCATAATCAAAAATATTCCCATTCATATAAAACTTCGTATTTATCTCTTATCCGATTAATTTCATATGTTGCAAAAATAATTTTCTTATCCAATCACACGATTTTAGGGGGCGACGTGAAAAAAATTTCGCAAAAAATTTATTCAGTTATAGTTAAGGTCCACCCTACTGTGCACGATGGTCCTTCACGTGTTTCTAAAACGGGATTTATGCTTGGAACCGCATGGTACCTAGATTTCGATCGATGCAAAATCACAAAGGTTAAATACGATTACAGATCAAAGAACATACCCGGTTGTTAGTAGATCTGGTTTCCGAGCTACGTACATGTGTGTACAACTTTGTCTCCATCGATAACTGTTACGTATGTATATAGTCTGTTGAAGAAACAGCAGTTATTCGAAACTGCATAGATACACGCATTCGCTGAAACCCAGTTTCGTGAGAACGTTAGGGCTTCATAAATTACGGTTAATCCCGATCAGTCACTAAGACCCATCGACGAGTACGACAATTGATTCACAATCTCCTGCGATTTACAAGAACCGTAGGCTGATCATAATTCGAGAGTTATCGCTTGACGGAAATATCGACCCTTGAATCATCTTTATAAAAAGATTCGACGCGGTTTCTATGAACGCGTGTCTTCCTTGAGAATAGGACAAACACGTTTTGATTAATGACTTTCGACGAATGACCTCGTCCACGGCTGTGATTGACAAAATATGTGGACAAATTCGCTTGATCGTTTACATGGACGTTTCGATACATCATCGCGCGCACGACGTTTCGTTTTCATTCCTTAGCTTGCAGTTTTCCGGGCGTTTCGCCGATCGAATCGGTGAGATACATACATAGTTCTCGTTCGCGTGTTCCAATTGCAGTCAAATTTTTCGGAACACCTAATATTACACTGTTCGAAACGAGGTGTTACCCCGTCGTTGAAATTACGATCGATGGCGAACAATCGACACATGCCCTCTCGCGCAAACGATACAAGATGCGTTCGAGAGAAAGAGACGATTGTAAACAGCGCGGATCGCGTCTCGACTACATAAATAAACGCGAACCATTTTATAACCTAATCGCAGTGGTTCCGTAAGATTCTCTGATACACATACATAGATGGCTAAATTGGAAGAATTCTATTAAATGAAATTCCATTCGATTCGATACAATGGGCAACGATTGTTGGTGACAAAAGACGGGATTTAATCGAGAAACGATTGATATACATAGAACCGTCCGGATCCGCGCGTGCAAACGCGAACGAGCCACAGGATAAATCACAGACGTCATCGGTGGTTCTGTCAATTGAATCCGGACTCGGTCGCGAGATTAATAAAAAGAACGGCGTGGAAAATGCACGAGGTATAGATAGCACGCCACCGAAGGATATTGTCCGTTAAAAACAATTGAGTTTGATTTCAAGCTAGAAACGAGGTCACGTAGATCTCGAGTGTCGCGAGAGAATCGACGACAGGTCGCATGCACCGAGATACACTTCGATCCTTTCGCGTGTCGAAAGGATTGTCACCCGGGTCAACGGTGGCCACGGCGGTGACAGCGTTGACGGTATCGAGGAGAAGATAGATGCACCACTCACCCCTAGGAGACCAAGTTCGTTGCACTTTTTCCTTGCTTGTTGTTCGGTAACAGGAAAGTGGCGCGAAATCATCACCTACGAAACGACGGTTCCAGCACGAAGTCTGGCGAGCGACTGTTGCTTGCGTCCCGGTTCGGTTCGTTCACTCGTCCCCTGCCTGCCTGCACGCCGGCTCGCGCTTCTCCGCGCGTAAACGTCAATGCGAGCTGCTCTGCTACCATCTACCCACCTTCGCAACTCGTAACACCTTTCCTACCCCTTTTCATACACCCTTTCATACCTGTCCCCATGCAAATCTATCTAAGAAACGAAACACAACGATTCTCCTTGACAGCGGTCCCTTACCGATTACCTAAATCAACCCATAAACCGCCAAACAATACCGGCTATCTTACAGAAGAAACTTGTAGAAAAAACCAATTAAATATTCTATACTAATTTCGTGTTGTACTTCCGAGGACCCACATGCTCTGAATTGGTCGAAATACTGTAAACAGGTTTTTTTGATAAAAATCGATTATTGCTAGAAGGATTTTCGGCGTCTCGAAAAAAATGTACCATTCAAGTGTCATTCCCTATGTTATCGACACAATTATAACCGCGGTTGACGTAATGTTTTAACAAATTGTAAATAATTTCTTTTTCGAGACTCCGAAAATTCTCGCAATCATCACTACTGTTAAAAAACCTATTTACAAAATTTCAACCAGAAAACCAAATATTCTGGTGTTTTAATTTTGTTTTTAATCAATACTAATAAATAATTTAATTTATGGCTGTATACGGTGATTTCAGTCTACCAGGTTCCTAAGTATAAACGCATGGTTCAACAAGTAAAGATTCCGAAAAACGACGTGACCCGGGTTTTCACCGTTATTCTGTTTTTATCAGAAATTGATTAATTATTTAAACAAATTCGACGCTGATATAGGTGGAAATGCAACGAGATCCATTAGCAGATAATGATTTGCGAGACTGCCCATTGTTGTCGTTCACGAGTGCGACAGGCTGCTTTTGTCGTCGGTGCATTGTGGAAGACGACGCTCGAGAGGCTATAAGATACTTTTACATGTTTTATAACCAAACTTTCATACAGGACGCGAAGCCTAATAGAAAAGTTTAGTCTTTTATTTATCGAGTACTATATCTTGTCAATATTATCGATCGAGGATATCATTTTCCATAAGAAAGTCTTTTTCGTATTCTGTGAAAGGAGTTCATGGTGTTCCTCCATAAACTTATTTTTAGCGGCGACGTGGTAATAGAATATGTATCTTCGTTTGTTCTCCTTTAGCCGTTCGATCGATATATGATCATTTCGTCAGAAACAATCTGTGCGATCGACACGCGATAACCCTATCAACTGTTCATTAACGGAGGCGAAATTGCAAGGATATTTTCGCGTTCGCGCGCCTAATTTTACACGATGCACTGCATTTCCTGTGTTTCACGTTCTGCTTCCACTTCCGCTTCGCTAACCCCATTCGACGGAACGATGGAAGCGCTATGAAAGCACGATACGATGCTGGTCAAACATTCTCGACCAATGGCGTTTCTGCGCAAGGCAGCCTAAGATCGACGCGCTACCGATAGTCGTAATAATATTTCGGATAGTTCGTGCCCCGTATTTACGCCATTATGGACTCGTTAGCGAATTACGCTAGTGACGGAGACAATAGCAACAATTCAGACGATTCGAAGGTGAGTATACACCTGCAAATAGTATCCCGAGACAGCCGAAAGCATCTTTGCCTCGGCATCCATGACGCTTCAGGAATCTTTTAGTATACACACACTCTCGACATGGCTTCTAGGATACATAGGTGTTCCATTTGTTGGGGAAAAATTTAGATAAATTCTCATCGAATCAATGCTTTCAATTCGTTTCCCGCTATTATAAAATATTAATTGATTAATTCGTGATCGTGTAACCATCACTTGGTTACTAAATACATACGCCTTTATCTTATCTATAATATGTAACCAATTTCATTGCAGCAATGCAATAGATCGCTGAAATATTATTTTCGTAGTTAGCAAACTGCATGGGTGCGATACGTTTGCATCAAATTATACAGAGTATACATTAATTTAGTATTAAGCTGAGTGGTAAGAACAAATCAATAATTTGTCAGACGTTTGTAGCTCATAAATTATTAATCGTTTCACGATGAATGTTGTTTTTCGAAGATGCCGTACGAAACGCACAACGATGCTAGCAAGAGAGCCAGCGACGCTAATTACGACCCGGTACAAATGGACATGAGTGAGGTACAGTGAAATCGAATGTTTGCAAACGCTTCTCTGTAGTATTAAGTACAAAACATTACAACAACTACTAGGACCTTGATGACTTTATGGGGGCTGTATAAACATCTAGGGTTCTATACCTGTTACATAAAAGATTTAGTACTTGGTTTTTGGAGGTCATATCAAAATCATCCGAATAAAACATAGTTCTTTCATAGTATTTCCATTGCAATTTTTTTTACATTAAATATACGTGAAAAATAATTTCTTTATGTACCCTGTATACGTTTCTGTCGGTTACCATTTGCATTTGCATACTAAATTTTAAGCCGAATATTGTCTTGTTTGTATTGCAATGTATTAATATTCGTACGACACTCTGTCTTTCAAATTTTTAAATATTTGAAACACAACTTTAAAGCCTATACATACAATCGGCTGACTGAAACAATGCGGATAAACATTGAAATATTAAGAATTTAAATAATAAGTAAACGGGACTAGTGCCATTTCGTGAGAAAATATTAACACGTAGCTCTGTTGGTAATACATGATACAATATCTACGCACCTCGGCAAGGTCTATGCTGTGTGAGGGTCTTTCAAGACTACCCCAAGTCCTATTCAGCAGAGAGAGGTGAGTAGAGGAAGCCGGAAGAAGGTAACACTAACAAAAAATCAACCATCAAAGAAACCACATGTACAAAACACATTTGGGTAATAACTAACTGCTAAAGCAGACAAACACGAAGGGCCCTTGTATCCCTATTTATCTTTTATAAGAAGTTGTAGAAGATAAATGATTCGTATATCGTATAGAACTTTTGTATCAAGTACAACCAAGGCTATAAGAAAACAACTTATTATTGTAAAAATTCTTAGTGTTAAGCGCATTAAACATAACGATTTATTCGTTTAAATATGTCCGCAAAGTTCAATATTTTTGTAGACCATAATTTTGTGATCGATGTTACAAAGGAGTTGCATGCTTATACATATATTGCAACCAAGGGATACGCAAAGTTATGGTGCTCTGAACATTGAATTTTGCTAAAATTGAGTGTACTGAAAGACATAATTGATAATACAGAGTTCTTGCAATATAAATCAAGATCTATGTTTCATTTACTATGATACGTGAAAAGTGTATACTAACGTGGATCGTATTTTATCTCTATAGGAAAGTAACAACAACAATTCGTCCAGAGAATCCAGTAGCGAACGTGCGAACAGTCCAGTGACGCAGTCAAAGACAGACTCATCCCGAACATTACCTTCCCCCTCAGACCAGAGGTGAGCTGGTTTGTTTATAAGCATATTCTCATTAAAAAAAAAAGAAAATGATTCGCTTTCTTCGCTGCTTCTATACGTATATATTTCTAAGAGAAACTTGCAACATATTTACCACATAAATACATACAGAATAATAATACGAATCTGTGTGGTATACCCTGCAGAACGTAATCGTTTTACAGGCGATCTGATCATGAAAATCATTCAGCAAGTTCGAAAGACGAGCACAAACGAGGAGATCGGTCCGACCGTAATCGACATATGAGTGATAAAGGACGCCGAACATCCTACGACGATAGACGGCAACGAGAAAATAGTCACAGGGATAATAGGGACGCGAAGAGGAACCGAGACGAGGAGAGAAAGTCACGTGACGATGACAAGAAGAAGGAGAAGAGCTCGTTGGGCTCTAATAGGGACGAGAAGACGGACGACAGAGAACGAGAAAAGAACGACAAAGATCATCATTACCGCGACGATAGGAGGGACCGGAATCGGGACAGAAATGATAGAGATAGGCGCAGAGACAGAGACAGGGATCGAGATCGCAGGCATTCTAGGGACGACAGATCCAAGGACAGACACCGGGACGACAGATCTAGTTACCACAAAGAGAAAGATCGTACACGATCAAGGTCAAGATCCAGGGACCGTGCACCACCACCTTTTCGTACGATGAGCTATAGAGAGGAAAAGAGCAGGAACAAATTGGCTCAACTAGAGAAATTAGGAATCGAATTGAAAGCACCTGAAGGAGGAGATACTCCCACGCCTGGTGTTCAGAACGAACAGAATTATTATAATCCTCTGGCGACGGCAACGCAAGGGAAATACGCTGAACAGATACAGAAGAGAAAGCTTTTGTGGGCAAACAAGGTAAGGTCTTTTTCTAATTCACGATATTGTAATAATATCCTTTACATATTCTTTCAACGAATAGATCTCATGGTTTTGTTCTACTTATGTTCACAGTCGAAGCAAGACGAAGGCAAAACGTCGACGGCAGCTTCAACTGCAAACACATGGGTGGGTACAACGTTCACCCACGATCAGGATGGAAAAGTGACTGCAAAATTCAAGCGATTAATGGGTATTAAAGACGATTTACCAACCCCTACAGCGGCAGGCGCTAAGCCAGATATTTTGAAGAAACAAGAGGAAATGTTTAACAATATGGAGCAACAGTATGAAGTAGCGCGCGCTACCACTCACACGCAACGTGGTGTTGGATTAGGCTACGCCACTGGCGGCTATCAATTTCCACGATAAGTACAATGAAAACGTTTCGCATATGTGGTCACTATTAACAATGCCGATCGCAGGCGCAAGCTATAAATTTTATCGTTAGTCTTGCAATTCTCTCAGGACGATTGCAACGACCAGAGTATTGATTTGAGAAAACGTGTTATAAATAGTGACTATATAGAAATGATTGCTAGACTTATATGAAATAAGGGTCCGAAAGATCTTGTTAGAGTTATATGTAATTATATTGTATACATTGAAAATAAATTTGTTAAGACTCTAAAGAGAATTCGGTACTCTCGACCATGATTATCCCTAAGTATTAGGTCGGTGCAAAAAATAATTGTGGTGTTTCTTCTTGCTCTATACTTTACTTTATTTCTATTGCAACCTCACGAGTTGTTTTTCGAGTTTCGAGTGTTTTTCTTCGTCTTCGAGTTGTTGAAACCTTATTAATAGTCCCCTGATCAAACGCATCCTAATCTGAACTCATATATGTATATAATAAGATCGCACGAATTTGCTTTTTCTCCGTTTTCAATAAGATACAATGTCGCAAAGTCTCTGAAGTTTAAACCGATAAAAACCGCAATTAACTTCGAATCGACCTAACAATTTCTGGTCACGAAGAAGCAAAGAAAACACTGTAAATCTGTTCATACTACGAATCCACGTTCCCAGCACTATTGATATAGTAATACTCTCTGACCAAACTGCTGAGAAACACGAAAACTTGTCAAGATGCAGTACCGATATCGAATCGGAGAGGTTAATTGTATGTATACGCTGTCTGTACAAATACACACAAAACATTGACAGAAATGACTTTCCTTTTGTTCTCTTTTTCGAAATAAACATCGCAGAAATCTTGCAATATATTCTTTTATTTACCCTCGAACGTTTTTCGTGTAAAAGTATCATTTCTTGCTCAACCGTTCAATTTAAACAATTCGAGAGAAGAAAAAGGCGGGCTTACGGGAAACACCTGCGCCTCCGAAGCCGCCTTGTTCAGCCTTGTTGTACTCGTAGTTATAGCAACGACAATTTTGATTGGCCGGGAAATGCCCGACTTGTTACGACATCGTCCGAACGCTGAATTTGAAACGTGTTTACCAATATGGCGTACCGACGTTTGAATTTGATAGTTACGCGGAGGCTCGTTATAAAGTTCGTACAACGCCTGTGATATTCAACCACTTACGGGATATATTTGAGCTTACCAGGTTGGAATAGGACATCGATCAGCCTTGGATTTTACGATCATATCTTCGCCATGGAGAACTTCGTAAAGATCGAGAAAATCGGTGAAGGTGATTTGACGATGCTTTCTCTGCTGGCCATGGTTTCCCAATTAATCTTTCTTCTGTTACCAAGTTTTATAAACTGGTCACGGTCATCGTGACCTGTTCTGTCAATATATAATAGATTATTTTTAACACATTGAACACCGACTAATTTTCGAATGCCGTTGACCACGTTTGCTTGTTGACGTTGTTCATTTTGTTATATATTTGTCTGCATTTATTATGTATTTATATGTAGTCTAACAAAAAGCAAACATACGTCAAAATAAAAAAAAAGATGCGATAATAGCGTTAACGCGGGGCCGGCGTGCAATATGTTAATTCGTTATGAACTATGAGGTCACAAACATTTTTATAGGTCCATGTCTTTTAACTGAGGTTGTCGAAAGATAAATATTTAAACATAGGTACTGTTAGACTCATCTCTTGGTTTATAATACAATAAGTCGCAAGTATACGCGTATTCCTGTTGAAATAGTTTTACTTATCGTGAAACAATATGAGAAACGGTACAGCGAAGGATTTTTCACAGGAACTTATGGAGTAGTTTACAAGGGAAAACACAAGAAAACAGGGCAAATTGTTGCTATGAAGAAGATTCGTTTGGAAAGTGACGATGAAGGAATACCATCAACGGCGATTCGAGAAATCTCGTTGCTTAAGGAATTACCACATTCTAATATCGTGAGATTAATGGATGTGCTAATGGAAGAAACAAGGTTGTATCTTATTTTCGAATACCTCACTATGGATTTGAAAAAGTACATGGAGAGTTTAGGTAGTGGGAAACTGTTGGAGCCTGCAATGGTTAAATCTTATCTATATCAGGTTAGACATTATGACAATGTACATACCTGAAGCCTCAAACACTTTTCATTTGCCTGGGGCCCAGATATTATATAAGATCTAAAGATATCTGAATGTATGTTAAAATGCTTATTCTGATTATATTTTATTCCAGATCACACGTGCCATATTGTTCTGCCATAAACGCAGAATATTACACCGTGATTTGAAGCCTCAGAATTTGTTAATCGACAAAGCAGGAGTCATTAAAGTAGCAGATTTTGGTCTTGGCAGAGCATTTGGTATACCGGTTAGAGTGTACACGCACGAGGTGGTCACTTTATGGTACAGAGCTCCGGAAATACTTCTCGGTTCTAGCAGATATTCATGCGCTATCGATATGTGGAGCATAGGTTGCATATTTTCTGAAATGGCAACAAAGAAGCCGCTGTTCCAAGGAGATAGTGAAATCGATCAGCTGTTTAGAATATTTCGGTATGGTATATAATCTTATCAATAATTCTTGCAATATAGTCTAATAATAATAATGATTAAATAATAATTATGTTGTAGCATACTAATGACACCCACGGAAGCAATATGGCCTGGTGTGACTCAATTATCGGATTATAAGGCTACATTTCCGAATTGGATAACTAATAATCTAAAATCACAAGTGAAAGAATTAGATGACGACGGGCTTGATCTCTTGCAAGCCATGCTTATTTATGATCCGGTGCATAGAATATCTGCACGAGCTGCTCTGAAACATCCTTATTTCGATGATTTAGATTTAACCAAATTGCCAGCGGAAGAAAGTTAAAAGAAACTGTGCACAGATATTGAGTGCATATTATGCTATGTAGGGAATATGTCTCAGGGTATCTCGACAAGCTAATTTATTCCGGCGTAGGGACGTCTCCAACTATCCGTTTAACGACTACGCTCATCAAATGCCAGGGAAATTTATGAAAGAAAAAAGCATTTTGTATTGTATTGCGATTTCGTTTTGACGATGTTAAACATTTTCATAGAAAACAACAACCGTCATGATGAGAAACTGAGCAACAAGTGTACTATAACAGCTTGATGCAACAGTTTTGATGTAACGATACAACAATATTGTGTATTTATTAGCACTTACTATAACATATTATATACACTTCTCGTTTATCGATTTAAGTTAACATTTTATTTAGTACGTTTGAATGCCGTTATATTATATAACAAACGGCTGAATTACATTTTTCTTATTCGTAGTATGTAATACATTCTGTTTTTATCCGAGACACATGGTATCGTTAGTAATTTAATCAAAGATATTTTATACTGCCATGTAGTAAAAATTTCATGCCCTCTTGAAGCATCTCTTCTGTATTTTTGTAGTCTAATAACCAACGAAAATTTAAATATGATTATCTTTATATTAGTTCTCTCCAGGTCGATTGCAAAACCAGAGGTCTGATTTCTGTTAGAAGTAATGACTGTAGAGAGCTACGTAATTGCTAGACTTATACAATTTATTAAGACTAAAGAAAACAACGTGCTTTTAACAAAACGAGGTATATTGATGGAGATTACTTTTTTCCGTATTTTCTAAAAATAAATGTATGTATAATAATTCTTGTAATATTTTCTTTAACTTTTTCTTTCACAATTCCCATGCAGAAATGATTTAAAAGAGACATCGACATTTCTAGCAGGATTTCGTTAATAATTAAGTTACATTAATACTGAAAGGAAAATGAAACCTTTCGCGGTATTACCGGTTCTTAGAACAAGCTACTTGATTCGTTTATGGAGGAAGATGACTCATATCGAGCAGCGCTGTAGAAAAATGAACTGGTACCCGTCTCTTAATTTTCTTAGTTCGAAAAGCACGTTCGAGCGAATCTTGATATTTCATTAAGTTTTCCACAAATTTTTATGTTATTTTTCTACGATTTAAACATCATCAGGTAATCGACAAGTGATTATATTGCATAATATACTATAACATAGTATCGAATATTAATATTACTTGGATTTTTATTAATAGAAACGTAGGAGCCTAAATTCGAATATTCCCGTTTTTGTACAAGTCACTTAATTAATTCTTATAATGAGGAAGTTCCTCGTGTAATGCCGTGACGGTCGTATCCTTTAGTAGCTGATTGTCTGACTTCCTGTTGTAACTAAACCCACAAGAAAATAATTTATACAAAAGGCAAACCGAAGAAATGAGTCAATTATTTCAGATTCCTTAAGAATAACGTGTTCGCTCGGCACTGTAGCAGTCCATTCAAAGCGTGCGTGTCTCGCAATTGGATCAGAGTGGGGAACGTTTCATAAAATCCTCCTTCAGTCCGATGTTTACAGTACCAGTTCAGAGTTTGACAACACCACATCACTGTAAGTACGCTTTCCCCAGCTTTTTAAGAAAACTTTTCTTTAACAGAACAGATAATGTGCCTTAATTCATTAATTCAGTCGTACAAGTGTAATAAGTATGTATTCCTTATTGAACAAGCACGAATTACACGTTTACGCGAAACGAAACGTTGCACGAAAAAATAATCTCAGAAAGATCCCGTTGAAAGCAACGACATTGGACTCCGGAATCCGATACCCGTTAGTCAGTTACATAAAAACGCAATGTCACATATTTATGTGAGTCTGTAGCTTCCTCTATGTTAATTGCTGTTCCAGATAGCATATTGCATGGCACGTCGTCCGCATACCGATCATAGTAAATCTGTACAAGTTGCGCGTTTCTTTAGAAAGGAGGAACCTTCGCGAGGAAAGAACCGAGGTCACCAGAGTTCACATTATCATCGTTGCGTCTTTATCTTTGTTTTTTTAAAACATCAATAAAACGCGCGTCTCGCTGCTGGTCGAGCATACTAGCACCGTTTTGTAGATATAGAACATGATTTAGTTTGTTTACGAGGCAGTTTCCGGGAACGAGGCCGGGATTTCTAACAGATAAGGCTTTTTATTTTGAATTCTCATTTTTATGCGTAGGATGCGAGACAGGTCATTTGAATCACTTGAGAGTAATCGCTGTGCGACGACGAATGTCATCTAATTTTTTACAGCATCAGAAATTATTGTTAGCAGTACATATAAGTACACAATGCACGCAAGTTTCTAAAAAATTGCGAAGAACACAATAGAAAAATCTCCGTTTTCAATTCGTCAATGTACTAGTAAATTTCCGCGATCTATTGTTAGAAACGCTTATCATTCGTACGGATGAAATTCTAATGTGCTTTATTTTCAGATGAAGACGTTATCTTGTTTCTTATTGGTGGTGGGATGCTTGGCTGTTGTCCGAGCCCACACATACCACATGGGTGATTGTCCGCTCGTCCAGCCATTGCAGGGATTTCAGATGAGTAGAGTGAGTCGAAGAACATTGAACATTGAAGTTTGAATCCGAATACAGTATTTGTAATTTTTAGTTCCTGGGCGTGTGGTACGTGATTCAGAAGACAGAGACGGCTAGCAAGTGTATCATTTACAACTATACACGCGGAGAAGAGCCGGGCGAGTACACCATCTCGCAACATTCGAACCACCCGATACTAGGTGAGGCCAAAGTAAAGATCTACAGGATTAAAATTGTAACCTTGTCCTTGAAAGATCGTCAAGAATGACCGGCAACAGTTACCGCAGAACAAACAAGTTTTTCTTTGGTAGTCATGGTCGCGGGTCAGTTGTATATGTATATTACTGGAAGCCTTTCAGTTAATATAGGAGCACGTTGGGTGCCATCGGTGTTCATAAAAGCATGTCAATAGGATAACTACCTAGCAAGTGGGATGAATTATCCGTAATAAAATGTCATGATGTTTCTGTGCGCAGGTCTTACGCCACTAAAGCACCAGTATCATTACACCGGCGAATTATCCGTTCCAGACCCAGCCGTCGCAGCTCGGATGCAAGTCCGTTTTCCTCTGAGTAAGCGTTTGTAATTGAGCTTTTATCGCCGATGCAAATTGCAGAACCACTTCTTGGAATCTCTCTTTCTCCCTCGAGAAAAACATGATCGTTAGTAATCTATAGATTCGCATAGGCTCATTTACGGAAATTGGAATCGAAATTCCACTGCAATCTAAACAAGATGAAACTTAACTCTTTGTATATGTATGCATATATGCCGGGTCTCCCATTTAAATCGATCCCCTCGAATATATCTGAAATTATTCCTGATACCGGAAAATGTTTCAAACAAAAGTTGAACGGTATCGAGGGGAACATAATTAAAAAAAATAAAGTTGACCTTCATATGTCTTCTACGCCTTCGTCTACAAAAAAATCGAGGGGTTCGAATTACGTGGGACACTCTGTACACACAACCAACGTGTTACGGAAAATTCCCAACTTCGTCCCCGACCACTACGTATAGTGATGACCACTCCGGCGATTAAAGTTGTACAGGTTAACAAAATTAATTTTCTCGTAGGTGTAGCCGGAAGCGCATCCCACGTGGTGTTCGCCACCGACTACGAAAATTACGCGGGCATTTTCACGTGCCAGAAGTTAGCGTTTGCGAATCGACAGAGCGCCACTCTGCTCTCTAGACACAAAGAACTGGATAAGAGCTATTTGGACAAGTTGCGATTCCAGTTGACCAACTTCGGAGTTGACCCGTTCGAGTTGAGCATTGTCTCGCAAGCCGACTGCCCTAAAGGTAACAACACTCTGGACATCAACGTGGACCCTAACACCTTCACGGCAGAGAACTTGGGCAGCGTGGTTCGTAAAGCCGGCGAGAAACTGGGTGACGGTGTGCAGTGGGTGGCTAGCACGGGAAGCAAGGTGTACCATAAGTTGGCCGGAAGCGAGGAAAAGAGCACAAGCAAACCGGAGGAAAACACCAGAGCAGCCATTACCCGGACTTACGAGACCAACGAAGTCGAATGGATACCTTAAACGTTTAGGCTCTACGGTATCTTTTAGTTTTATCCTGATCTCGACGGATTACACCGCGTTCCTACCTTTTGACCAGAGCTTATGAGCATCGAAATCGCGACGACATCGACAAACAGACTTATTGATTCTGATTTCATTCAATAAATCACTTTGATCCTATAGAATTTTCGAAACTGCCGAGTGGGCAGTCAACGCGTTAACGGTAGATGTAGAACGAGAACGAAAGACTACCAATAAATTGATATTTTTATATCGACGACTATATCGAGATAGTACGGACCAGTTATCAACAACGACGATCGTCGAACGTCGATATGAAATAAAATTTTTTGTAGCGTACTAGATTGCGTTATATTTTTGTTACTCCCGTCGAACAACGATCCCCGATCGTCAATCACATTTTCCTTGCTCAAAAGTTTTCCGAAGAACTTCTCTTCCTAATGTTCCATCTAACTTTCATAGAAACGTTACCGGACGAATGGCTGGGATGCAGCACCTGCAAAGTAAAAAGAAAAACGAACGAACGCGTCCGCGTGCGTTCAGGCACGCGTTGCGCGTTGCCTGAATTGATCTAATCTATTTACAACCGGCAGTTGTACGTTCCACGGTTCTAAACATGCGGCGGATCACGTGATTCAGAATCTCCCCAATGCAACGCATCTGGATCGTGGGTTCATATATCTATGCCCCTGAATATTAGTATCCTGACGATACGTTTCAACGATCAGTCCGATAGCGACCGTTGCGACGAGACAAAGCCAGACTTCCGACGACATCCATACCCTGTGACATTCCCCGAGCCAGTGGTAGGATATCTGTGCTCTCTTCCAGTAGGAATCGAAGGTGAGTCGAATAGCAAATCATCAAGGTACGCGACGCTCCGTTGCTCTTTATTGTTTTCATACAAACGATACCTCGTCTCAGCTGTTCATCCGCGAAACATGAAAACGATGTTGAATTCCGAGCATGTATATATTTACGCATACATTGGTCGCAACATATTTCCCTGGAACGGTCGTACACGAGAAGAATCGGCGAACGAATGTCTCCGAAAACGAACGAGCGCAGCCTCAGGAATATTGAATAGCACAAACTTGTTCCGCGATGAGGAGAACATTGCATAGACGAAAGATCTCGCACGACGTGGTCCGTCTACATTTGTTTTTTATTTTTCAAAGGAATTAGAATAGGAGCCCGTCTGCGTCGAACTATCTTGAACACTACGACAACTTGTCCAACCGACATCGATACTTCCAACATCTTGTCCCGTGCATCGAAAGCATCGTCGCCGGTTTGGTAGCGTTCACAGGACAACATAGAGGAGAAGGTAGTTGCCTACTCGCGAATTGTTGTTGCGCACTGCAGCAGCCCGAGTCGCGTTGCGGTTGTCGGGGGGTGGGTGCGCAGAAGTCGCGAGGGTGCTGGCGAGGGTGTTGCCGAGGGTGCCACCAGCTGGCGAATCCATCCACCTCCGTCTCTCAGTGAGCTTCGCGTGATTCTATCGGTACGGGTGTCTTTTGCGCGGCGAACGTCCTGGCAGCTCGGTCCGTTCCTGGACCGATCTCGAATCGATCTAGGATCGCGGCTCGCGCGTCCTCTACTCGCCCGATAGTCCTCGAGAGCGCAGACGAGCGCAGTGTTTTTTGGTGCACTGTCGACGCGCGTGTACGCCAACGAGCTCCGACGAGTCTGTCTCAGGGTAATTTGATCGATTTTTAAGCGGCGTGCGGCATCAGCGTTTTCTAACGAGCAACTTTACCTCAACGCGGACGATCTCCGACCGCCCCGCCGTTAATTCGATAATCGGCAATCCCATGATACCATTTTCTGCTCGATTGATCCGTTGAAAGTCGTGTCATACAGCAGCGGTTTGATCAATTCTCGTTGAAACCTCCAACGAGGCGCAGTATTAACGCAAATGACCAGTTTCACATTCTTTATCTTACAATTACAATTACAATTGGTTCGATAGATTTCTTTATTCAAGTATACGTTACCACGAAAACCGCAGGAAATCTAAATAAATTCAGTTTTGTTATTTTCATAAGGGGAAGCGTATTAGGCAATTTTGATGCTCGGTAGGTTTAGTGTCACTGTTAAGCGATGAGAGCGGGGAGAGACCAGAGCGATAATGGTTCGCGATGACCGGCCCTCGGGGCGACGGAGGTGGGTCAGAGTCACTGTGTTGATTCGCCACGGTTAGATAGAGCTGTCCGGTCAATGTGGTTCACAGGTTCAAGAGACAAGTTCGTCAACGAGGCCCCGTGACCCAGATTCGCGATATCTGTGCAATATCTCTCAATTTCGCGGAGTGTTTCGCGCGACGCTTTCGGGATCAAACCCTCCCATCGAACTGGGACACTCGGCCAGTAATCGGGTTAATTCAATTAAATTTTCATCGATCCGACCAGCGACCACAGCGTTCGTACAGTCATCTCTCTCGTTCTCTCAGCGTGAGCTTTTCTCGGGACTTCTTCCAAACGCTCATGACGTTACGACGCATTCGCAATTCGTTGCGTTGATTCGCTTTTAGTAGATATTCCGAAGTTTGCAATTTTGTTTTCCACTTACGCGTACGCGTTACCTGTTGCTCATGGCGCGGAACGTCGTTACTGGGGTCGACAACCCAGACAATGATCTTTATCTCAGCTGTGCTCTTCTCGCGACGCCTCTTATTTTTCTCTAAATCGTTGGTTCCCTCTTTTCAGAGTAGACAAACGGGCCCCGTCCTTGCCGACTCGACGAGAGAACGGTTCCTTTCGATCATCCTTTCTGCATGTTGCGTTTCACCTTTGCGCAACTGCTCAAAAACTCAATGACACAGAAATTTCATCGTGAACGGGCTTCGATCGATCGATTTGATCAGTATCGATCGTTCCCGAAGGTCGCGCGAAAATCCATTGCAATCGAGATCCGAGGTTTACGGTCCACAAGGTCGCGGAGACTTTTGTCTCCCTGGGATCTGCTCGCATGATCGAGCGTTATTCGCGACTCCTCCGGCTCGGAGGAAGGACAACCGGTGCGAAGCCTCCGGCCTTTGTTTCTTATCTCCTGACGACCTTGAACGGATCTTTGGGAACGGTTCTCGGGAAGAGTTAAGCGAGCATCAGTCGGATCGCGCGCCTCCGAGTCATTGGTTCGGAGATACCGGACATCTCCGTCGATCGTTCGATCGTTGTCAACCATCCTATGTAAGTCTTCTTCGTTTTACTATTCTCAGAACATTTGTGATCAATTTACAATTTGGTTCTCTGGAGGAGCTTTTTATCTTACCGATAAATTGATAGTTTCGCAGAGTTTCTGCGGAACGATTCCGGTTCCTCGAGGATTCTCGACATCCGTTGGTTCCCAGGGAGTTTGGCGATGTCTAGGATAGAACAGTGTTCTAATCTGCGTTTAATTTGCTAAACCAGCCGTAAGTGTTTCCAGATGTTTCTCTATCGGAGGAATGGGTAGGTAATTACTAGCTAACGCTTCGCTCGTTTGTGCGAACGGAAACGAACAATGCGGAATTGTAGAAAATCCGAAACGTCGTAAGTGTGTTATTCAAATGTGATGTGATGCGAGGAACAACTCGATGTCCGTGAAACGAAGGACTGAGATGAAAAATTATGCTAATGATAGAAACATACGTTCGAGACATTAATGTCGCTTACATAAAATCATTTTAAAACTTGCTCACCGGCGAGGACGACCGCACGCGATCGATGTCTAACGTTCGATCGCCTCGAGACGGGACGATTTCCTCCTAAATTTCAACAGATCGCTTGTCAGATTCGCGTAGATCTGTTACGAAGAGATCTAAAGTCTGCAAAAGTGCCGCTACCTCTTCTAACGTGTAATTTTGATCCCAAGAAAAACATCCTGTAAACAGGAGCCAAGTTCCTATGGCTATAAAAAGTTGTGAGATCAAACAAAATACGGCCAAGTTCGTTAGCTTAGAAATATCTCTTGCAATACCAAAAAAAGCGTTTGTAAAAATTAGTTTAAAAGAATGCTATTTAATTTGTAAAGAGTTACATGGAGGGCTAAATTATTCCAACTTGGCCGCTACCTAACACCTTTTATAGCCACTGGTTTAATAAGTAACGGCCATGTTTGAATAATTTAGCCCTCCATGTAACTCTTTAAAAATGAAATAGCGTTCTTTTAAACTAATTTTTACAAACGCTTTTTTCAGTATTGCAAGAGGTATTTCTAAGCTAACGAACTTGGCCGTATTTTGTTTGATCTCACAACTTTTTATAGCCATAGGAACTTGGCTCCTGTTTACAGGATGTTTTTGTTGGGATTTCAACAATTTTTGTTGAAATTTCATCAATTATCAAGTAGGTATCAAAGAAAAAAAATCTTTTTCTAATCTGCAAGACAAAATCCAAATTCAATGTATCGAAGATTAACACTCTGTCGGCGACGCTCGGATCCGTTTGCCCCCCGCCGCTATAGACGATGCTCGATGCAGTTTCTTTTGTTTACGTTAGAGCGATTGTTTTTTTCATCAGTATTTGTTGCGACTTCGAAGCTAATAAAACGTATACTTATGTATGTTATGCTGCTACGTTCTATCCTACGTACCTATTTCGTAAAGTTTTTTTTTCAATACAACCCCTTTAAGGTGTAAAATTTCAAACTTTGATAATTATTCCTTTGAGTGTTTGTTATGGTGGACCTAAATATGTACCAAATTTCAAGCTTGTAGGTCAATGGGAAGTACCCAAAAGGTTTTGATGATCTGTCAGTCAGTCAGTCAGTGACAAATTTAGCGATTTTTGAGGTCCTATATCTCGGAACCTACTAATGTTGGCAGGTTAATGTTTTGTCAATATTGAGACATGATAGTATTTCACAAGTGTACGGAATTACATCTCTCCATCTGCCTCCAGTGCCGAGTTGTAAGCCTCTAAAAAACGGCTAAGTTGTTTCGTGTAAAAGGAGGTAGTGCGAGAACTTGACTGGTGTACTACCGTGCACCTAGATAGATACGTATCGTGTGTCAGATAGTTTCCGAATTTGCACCAGCCTGATTTATATAATAACTATCGACCTAATCGAAGTGGAGAGTTGAAATTCTTAATCTGGGACCATCGAAACGTTTTTCCCCGATATGGCGTGTTTAATT
Organism: Lasioglossum pauxillum; assembly: GCA_933228785.1. NCBI lineage: Eukaryota > Metazoa > Arthropoda > Insecta > Hymenoptera > Halictidae > Lasioglossum > Lasioglossum pauxillum. The sequence continues at coordinate 13,105,479 of OW121706.1, read as the reverse complement.
CAGTTCAAGGGCAGTTTGGAGCCCCTTATCCGGCCTAAGCATTTTGTTGAAAGCGTGATTCATGTTTCGACTTATCGAGCACAGGTACGACGAATCATTCGACGAGCATTAATCGTTCTACCCCCCAACTAGCTCGTTAATAAAGCGACCGGAATTCCTGCAGGGCAATCTGTCTGGCATTAACGATAGATTAGGAAAGAAAATGTCATGCTGTCCTGTGACGTAACGCAATCAGTTTCCATTAGGCCTCCCGTAGTCCTGGAAGGGAAGGTCCCCTTGGACCTTCGTGGGGTCACGGCAGCGTTTAAACTTGCACGGGCTTATTTTTAATCCCTATTTACAACGTTGGATAAACTACTACAAGATATACGGTACGCAGAGTTGGGCAGTAATTAATTACATGAGTATTTAATTACATCTTTAATTACATTTGCAAAAGTGGACTATAATTACAATAAGAAAACGGTTAAATGGTCCAAAACATAAAAATTAGTAGTTCAAAAGAACAATTACACTGAAGTAATTGTTAGACTCAATTACAATTACTGTAATCGTGTTAAGTAATTGCAATTACTCCTTTCACAATTACTGGTTGAGCCAAAGTAATTGCAATTACCAATTATAGTTACATGTAATTGCAATTTTATTTCTGCAATTTCAAGTAATTGTAATTGGTAGTTGCAATTACTTAACGCCAAAATGGCACTCAAAAAAAGTAATCAGATACCTACTCAATGGAAATGTCTAAAAAGAACAAACAAAAAGCGTATGTTATATATTATCCGACTCCAACTTTGAAATGAGGGTCATTTTGAAAAGTAATGGTAATCGTTTTTGTGAAATATCAAATAATTAGCTAGAAATAAATATATTTACTGAATAATAAATATTTCCTAACATATCGTTTTTGTTTGTTCTTTTTAGACATTTCCATTGAGTAGGTATCTAATCACTTTTTTTAGAGCCATTTTGGTGTAAAGTAATTGCAACTACCAATTACAATTACTTGTAATTGCAACTACCAATTACAATTACTTGTAATTGCAGAAATAAAATTACAATTACATGTAATTGTAATTGGTAATTGCAATTACTTTGGCTCAACCAGTAATTTTTATTGCGGACCACAATTATAATTACAGTGATTCGTCAAGTAATTGTAATTGCCAATTACAATTACATGTAATTGTAATTTTGTTTCTGTAATTTCAAATTACAGTAATTGGTAAGTAATTGTAATTGTAATTGTAATTGAAATTACATTTTGCCCAACTGTGGTACGGAATGGGCTACCGGGAGGAGGTGAAGCGGCTTTGTGTCGCGTTAATCTTATTTCCACAACACACATACATAGATAGCTACCTGAATTCACATTTCTACATAGAAAAATCGGCAAAACGCATCGTGTTGACTCGTTTCAACGGTGAAGCACCGTCGGTGCATATTTGTAGAGCCCACGCGATGGGGTTCAAACATTGTGTAATATCTGCGAATCGTTGACCCAGTGTCCTCGTTGAGAATATTGACTTACTCGATGGTCGGTCCTTCTGATCCCGTGAGATCGGTAGACTCTTCTTCGATGGAACAACAAAATTCCAAATCGAAATTCCCGTGGCCTCTGCATTATAAATGAACCGAGTGACGCAATTGGCGATCGTCGTGGCAATGAACGCGATTAGCAACTTTTAGCGCCTTCTATACGATAAAATGAAGTAAAGACTCTCCGAGGATGTTCGAGCTCGCCAAGAATGAAAGTTTGATTCTGACACGACTAACGCGAATGAAAAATGAACTCGTACAACACGAGTAGAAATCTCGACGAATTCTACAATAGCATGATTGGAATTTTCAGATGTTGGCGATAACGTTGATGCTCGCGGCAGCGTTGTGGAGCCGCGCAAGCGGGAGCAGCGTTCTGGTAGCAGACATGGCGATGTCCAAGATGGTAGAGCTGAAAACGGACGCACCGTTCTGCGCCCTGTACACCGATCGCGGTGTCATACAGAAGATGGTGCTGAACGCCGATCCCAAGAAAGTTCGACAAATGTCCAACAACCTGGTCGCCGACCTCGAAGAAACTTGCAAAGCGTCCCGGGACAAGGGAAAGGTAGTACGCGGCCTCGCTCCCAACCAGATCGTCCAGTCGGACACCTCCGTCGAATCGATTAACATTTCAGAAACATAAATATCTCTCCCTCTACCTTGTCGTAATGTTTTCGTGCGTTTTACTTTCTTACGGCTGCTCTTGAACTCTAAACCGAGAGCAAGACAGTTGATCTCTATGCTGATTGTCGATCTTTATGATCGTTTTACGTCGCGCAACCTCGTGACGAGTTGATCTGGCTGTGACGCAACCACTGCCCTTCCGATTGGAGTCAAACAACCGTGTTACCCTGCAATTGAGACTCTCAAACCCATTGCATCGAACTTCTTGCTTGCAAATTACTTGATCTGTAATTCGCTTGCTTCACCGTACTGCGTTCTCCAGATTCTCCACGCGTGCTCGCTCGGAACATTGAATTGTAGCGGCCAATCGAGTAATCGCGGGTACTCGAGTAGTCGAGTAATTTGAAAGAGAAACATGGTCTGGGTCGAGCGCCACGTAGCAACTCGCAACGCGTTCGGTGCCCATACTTTTTGGGTTTACTCATCTACCAAGTCGATAATGGTGTGCGAATGATTCCTCGAACAATTCCATTAGTTTTCGGATGACCTAACCCGGACCAGATTGCTCAGTCCTGCATGGAAACTTTCGATTCCGCGACCGATATCCCATATCCGATATCCGATACGAAGCGCGGCGCTCAGCGTGTTCAAAAAGAAGGATCCCGGTGTCAGGGCTCGATGAGATACTATACAATAATTCGGAAAATTCGCGATACCCGTTAGGAACCCGAAAATTTATATTGTTCGGAGACCCGAATGTCATTTACATATAGACTGCGGATCTTTATGCACTTATGGTTTGTAAAAATGTTCAGAAAATGCTGGAGTATCAACTTCGACAGAATTTGCATTTACAAATGTTATTACCAATGACAATAGGATTTTATTTGGTACCACTTTCTAAAGTTTCTAAAGTTTTTTTAAAGTTTCTTTACAAAAATTGAAAATTGCATAAACATCCGCAGTCTAGTCGTAGATTTTCGGGTATCGGCCCACCCCTAATAAATACTTACAATTAGTTAACGGAGCTAGGGTAGAAGTAGAATAAAAAGCACGAACGGTAAAGACATGAGAGAAATTGTTGACAGAACCAACCCGCAGGCGGCGGACTGATCTATCCAGGAACTAAATGGTGCGGTCCGGGTACATTGGCCAGTTCATACGACGAGTTGGGTCACCACGCGGCGGAGGACGCCTGTTGCAGAGAACACGATCAGTGTCCGGTGACGCTCGGCCCGCACGAGTGCATCCACGGGATTTGCAACAACTCGCCGTTCACCAGGTCGCACTGCGACTGCGACGCCAAGTTCCGCAGGTGTCTGCAGAACTTGAACTCCGAAGTGGCCAACACTCTTGGCGCTCTCTTCTTCAACGTAATACAGGTCACCTGCTTCAAGGAGAGACGTCCATGCTCCCAATGGCAGAGGTAAGCTCGCTCGCCGACGATCAGGCCTGTGTTTCTTGCATTCGAGCCGGGTGCACTTTTCAGGAAATTACAATTCATATAATAAACAAATTCGAAACCGGCTTTCGGCTGTTTCGAGTCTCCGAGAGATTGCTCTGCGATAACATAGTTAACGATTTTGAAGCTGGAATATCATTAGCTGCCCGTTGGAGTGGGACAGCTTGGGAAAGTTCGAGGTGCCGATACCGCGAGACCATTACGCCAAAAAGGTTCTAATCGTGAAGACGTTCCTGCAGATAATGCGCGAGGCCCTCAAACAGAAGCAGCGGCATCTTCTCGGCGGAGCAACGTGAAACTGTAATCTCGTAAACTTTCCGCAGGATTTTGGTGTCGGTTTGGTGGTGGTGGTGGTTTCGTTGGGGTCCACACAGCTTTTCGTAACATAGCTGAAAGAATTTCATTCGAGTAAGATCGATGTAAACGCATTCTTATCTGTTTCAGGAACGGATACGCCGAGTCCGTGTCGAACCGGTTGTGCTCCCAGTACAATTTCCGACCCAGCGACAAATACATTCCGCTAATGCCTCTGAACATCAACTAGCTACTGCGAAAACGCAAGAAGACCGGACCAGACAGCCTTTAAGCAGCTGTGACAGTTAACAGAGTCTGAGCGAGCGGAACAATTGTGCGCGCGCGCCTCAATAATTCGGTCTTTTTGCCTGCACGCTACCTGTATTTCATTTCCGAATCTGAACTTACATCAGAGGACGTCCGGTTGTGTGTTCCCCCCGTACGGTATGCTAATTCTGTGTATTCTAGGTTCGACCACAAGTCGGCGAACCTGGCCTCGAATTCACGAACGAGTTCGAGGGCGACCGTACGAATTAGTTGGCAAAACGTGGCACACACCTGGAACCGAGAAACATTTATGCAAATTTAACAACAACTCCACGTTCGTTTCACGCGTCAGTCGGTATGTCGGCCTTACGATCCTGATGCATTGCGCTTGCAACCGCTTGCGAACGGTCGCAAACGCTTGCAAACGCGTTCGTCGAGGTCGACCGCGTGCAGGCTCTGTTCATTCGGTCCCCTTCTTGCGTCTTTCCTTCGACGGTCTTCCAGACAAACGCGTCGAAGGAGCTCGATTCAACAATTTGCCAATGATTTTTTAACAATTCTAAAGCAAAAAGAAGCAATTTAAAATGTCTTTAGCCTTTTCGAAATCCAAACGAAGTTAATCAAATCGTTGTAGCAAATCGCACCGAACGTGCATCGTCGATAACACGATTTTACAATTATTACTGCTCAATTTTACTCTTTAATTGTATGCAACTTTAACGCTAGAACTACCGGTTGAAATTGAATAATATTGTGCATTCGATGACAATTGCGCCAAACATCGGCAAATATACCCTCGCGATTTTTATATGTAAATTCAAACGACTCCCTTCGATACTTCTAGCGTTGAAGATAATTGCGGTAAGCCCTCCCACGTTGTCAACGAGGGCTTTATCTCAACTATACTATTGCAACAAGGTTCACGTTTCTTGCATATCACTCGTCGCCTTTGCTCTTCCGCGAAATGTGCATGCGATTGCATAATCGACTAGAGGCATCTGCAACGATCCCCTTTAGGTTAAGATAATCTGTTAGATTGATGTGCCAGCGATACAAACACCTTCTTAACTTCTTCTTTTCGCCAAGATTCCATCGAGGAAAGATTACAATTAGGATACTGCGTTGATCGCCGTGCTAATCTATAAATTTAGGGAGCAATGAATGAAAGCCAAAGTTTTATAAAAGTTTACCACATGATTGTGCTGAGTGTTCGAATCATGTTCAACTTTCGCGAAATGCCTCTTCCGTTAAATTCCGTTTATTACAATCACGCAATACATAAAGATCGCGGAATAATTGAGAAGGTTGCACGGAAAATCGCTCGCGCATCAATCTAACAAATTCATGAAGTACCAATGAATTCCTCAAGGTTTACGATTTTCTAATGTTTGATAGCTACGAAGGTGTTTTCATCCGATCATACTGGGTTGAAAGCGTTTCAATACTATACGCAATGTATATTAGCTCGTAGCGAATAGCGTAGATGCTCTCGAACGCTGGTCAAGATAATTGGGTACGCCTGATTGTTTTTTAAGACAGTTCGTAGACGGAGAAAGAGGGAAAGAGAATGAAAATGATGTTTGCCAATTACAGTACGCACGAGCAATCGATGGTGGCGAACTCTGCACAATCTCTACTGTGATTCGAATAATTCAGACGTAGACTTGCTACAGTTTTACTCGTAGTTATGTATATAAGTAACCGTCCGTTATTTGCGGCTGTTCAGTCCAAATAATCGATGCGACCAGAAAAGATATCTGGAAAGCGAGGTTGCGACACCTACACCGTGTTGTTCGGATTCGCTAATACCTCCAAAAGATCGGCCGGGTAAACGTGCAATCGATTCACTGAGTCACAGTTAATAATTTTCAGAAATACCTCAGTGACATTTTTGTTTCCGAACGACCTTCGGTCGATCTTCGACGGCGCGGTGCCGATCTCGATAATCCAGAGAAAAATCTCTGTCCAGCTTTGAATAATAGTCGTCGGGCTGCGAATCATTCTACATTCGCGGCACTCGTGATCTTGTAGAATATACAATGAAAACCTCCGGCTCCGAAAAATCAGGTTTCCTCCAGTTTCTGTTTCTCATGAGATAAAGATTCGCAGTCTAATAATCGTTAATTATTCTATATCGAAGCCAAGACGAGCAGTGAAAATATATTTTTGAATATTTATTGTATTGTACAGCGAACAGGATTACCGAGATTATTACCGTGCGTCGAACGATTTCGAGACGAATGCATATTTATATATAAGTACACGATTTTTTAATTACACTACACATGTACAATACTAGAATACATTAGTTTATTACAACGTACTACTATATTATAACATTACGTTCGCACGTAATACTACTGCTTGTACCATATTATTTATACGTATACTTTTTATTACAATGCGATACTCTTACTAATTATAATTATAACAATGACAGTTACTATGAACGGTACGAATTAAGCGACAAACGTGGGAATATACATATGTACATTTACGTTTTCGCTCTTACAATTAGTGTAATCCGTAGACGCTTCGATAGCGCAGCTATGATATTTCTGTTTGAAGAGGGACAAAATTCGGATGTCATAAAAACGAATACCCAAGTTATATTGTTTGAATGCAAGGATCAGATATTGTGAGAATAAACGACTACCTCCCAGCAGAAGACAGATTTTTTTCAATTATAAGGTAGTCTTGTTGCAGACTTTCCGTTCGCAAACGTTACTCATACCGCATGTATACACATAGAATATACAGTCGGTGTACAAAGTATTCGTACACATTTTAAAAACGAATAACTTTTCCAAAATTGGACCCAACAGCTTGAGTTTTTTTCAGACGTTAGAAGGATTAGTTTAGTAGTTAATGCGTACATAATTTCTTTTTTAAATTGTTATTGGCCGGAATTTGCGGAGAAAAAAGTAAAGGTCACGATTTCTAAGTTTTGTATCTGTGCCTGTAATGAAAATTTAAAACATGTATTTTGTAAATTTAAGTCAGTTTATACATGTACAAAAATTGATTTAAATGAATCGCAATACCCTAAATTTAAATATTTTTACATGTTCCAATGCTCATTGTGTACCTGTATATAACTTAGATTTACAAAATACATGTTTTAAATTTTCATTACAGGCACAGATACAAAATTTAGAAATCGTGACCTTTACTTTTTAAAAATTATTTACACATTAACTAATAAACTAATCCTTCTAACGTCTGAAAAAAACTCAAGCTGTTGGGTTCAATTTTGAAAAAGTTATTCGTTTTTAAAATGTGTATGAATGCTGTGTACACCCACTGTATAGGACAATGTACACCGAGTGCCGCTTGAAATTTCGCGGCAATGTGCGCGCGCCATCTGTCGGGGATAGCGCGCAACTCTGTGCGCTCTATACTCGGTGGCAGTGTTACCAGACAGGGGTAATCGAAAAGGAATCGGGGGGAATACAAGTACCCCCTCTCTGATGACCAGAGTAATATGTACACGTTGCGCGACGAGAATAGAGTGAGACAGAGTCAGGCAGAGTGAGGCGAATGGGAGACACGTTGCGCGTGCGCGATAGGGACTGAACGGTGGAATAGGATAGTGGAAGGGGATAAAGGTGGAGAGCCTGGAGGGGAAATGAGGTTGGTTTCAACCTCATTCTGGCAGCACTGCTCGGTTGTCGGTGGTTGAGGTGCGGAGTGTGGAGTGGGAGCGTGTCAGTCCTATCTATGTAGATGCTGTGATGGATGAAGTTTCGTCAAACGGTACGTCTTTTCCGAAGAAAGTTCCAAGTTGCATTTTGATGGAAGTGAATGGATTCACAGTGTAGAAAGTGGAATCGTTTCTAACGTCGCGTCGTGTCGTAACGGGACGATCGATCGTGAATTTCGCGTGATACGTTGGACGCTTCTCGGATCGCGTGGGCGTCCTGCCATCCGAGTCTCCTGGCCCACGCTCCTCGCAACTCGCAACACTTTATTTACGCTAGGCGAATCGTTCTCCTCGGTCGTTACGTTTCCCGGTAACATGATCGTTAGCGTGCCACGGTATCGGAGACCCATAATGATCCAGGTGACACGTTTCATTAATTGACAATTAAGTAAACCCTCGTCCGAGAATCGTATCGTTTATCGTCAGCTGGTTCATATATGTAACCAGCTTTCCCCTGATGCTTACCTAACGTCAACCGTGAATCACGTTTCCTTCGCATCGCGTCGCGTTCGGTTTTCCGCAGTATCGGTTCGCGGATTTGTTTTCGCAGCTGTTGCCAGCTCGATGTATTCGAAATTCAACGCCGGATTTACCCTTCACGACATCGTCGGACTCTCACAAAAAAGTACACGCGTCTACGTGTATGTAAATATACAAAACAGAATCAAGGAAGAAAACTGTGTAGACGTTCGTGCTGGTTAATCGAACGCAATATTTCGGAGATAATTAAAAATCAAAGAGATGAAGTTTCTTTACTGTCTTGTGTACTTGTTTCAAGAACTTATTGTTAATACATTCAGATTGTAATTTTCTTTTGCGATCCATGTCAGACCAAGCAAGTGCGGAAAGCAGAGGGACGATTACTTGTGCCGGTTGTCTGAATGCGATCGACGAAGACGAGTTCATCCAGGCTCTAAACCAGATATGGCACATCGATTGTTTTCGGTATGTTATTCTTACGGAATAGTAGATCTTACTCCTTGTCCTCTAAGTACATCGAAACGCTACTAAAACATACTCCCACATTTTTAGAATTAAGAATATTAGAAAAGAAGCGGAATTCTCTCTTGTTTAAGTCTCCTTTACGAAATGACCACTGCTTGCCATAGGTAACTTGACCATTTCCTTATTTCAAGAGTCACTGGATCTATAGATTCTTAGGAACTTGAATAAATTAGATCTCTGAAGATCCAACGGTATATCAAAAGATGTTTTATTTTTGCAGGTGTTCAGCCTGCGACGTCGGCCTCTCGTCTTGGTACTTTGAGAAGGATGGTTTGCTTTTTTGCAAGGATGATTACTGGGCTGCTTATGGGGAAGCCTGCCAAGGTTGCGGCCAAATCATCACAGGTCCCGTTATGCTGGCAGGAGATCACAAATTTCATCCAGAATGTTTTGCCTGCAACTCGTGCGGCGCGTTTATCGGAGATGGGGAAAGTTACGCGTTGGTTGAAAGGTCCAAACTGTATTGCGGATGTTGTTACAAGAGACAAATGCAGCCGGTCAATAGGACATCCAACTGTCCGTTCGCTAGAAAACCACACAGCATCAGACTAGTAGAAATACCTCCCAACTGTTCAGATCCAGAGAAGCAGAGAGGAATCAAACTGACATTAGACACAACTCCTAGTCCTAGAAATTGTGGAGCTTTGCTCCGTATATCAGAGTACGTATACAAACTGTGTACAATTTACTTGTACATCCTTGTATTATATTTTTTCTGTTTACATTCGGTATTGTTCGTCGAGAAATGTTGAACACAATTTGCCTATTCGCCTTGTTCGTGTTGAACGTTTTACGAGTAAATTTTAGCTATCGAAAAAATACATGCGTTACAGTTAAAAAGTACTTTAAATTGGACACGCGAGAATTGTCTACTTCGATGAAAACCAAAAAAGAAAAATAAACGAGAGATTTGTATATAATGAGAGTAGGAAATTTTCAGTTTAAAAGATAAAGAAACAATATTTTGTACAACATAAAATTATAGTTAATAAAGCTTCTCTAAAATATTTAACCTTGCATGAATAATTCTGTGGTATTTGAAAACCGCTGTAGATCACAGCCTCTAATAACTTTGAACTAAAACACAGGTTAATGAGAAATGTTCGTGGAAAGATCAGTAAGCTGCTGGCCTCTATGATGGAGGTTCTATTTAGGCTATGCTGCCACTTCTCTAATCATAGGTACAGCATAACAAATAAATAATATGCACTAGATATTGTGTCTTTTATTAATTAGGTGTGTGTACTTGGTAGTTGCTACATAGCTGCACGCGAATACATATCTTGTGCAATATGGTATCTCTTGTCCAAAATGTCAGTCGTTCGTTTATTAATATACATACATTACATAGTTTTGTAAGCATGTAACATAGTTGAGAAGAAACTGTACTTCATATATATATATCATTTTGCGCTGTGTGGTTGTACTATATACCGTTTCGAAATCATTACATTTTATGTATTGTATACGTCACACGTTACATCTATCTTCAAGGATAGTTTTATCAACGAATATCAATCCTGTTTCTCATTATAATACGATCGTACATATTCCTGTACCTATTAAATGCACGCAAAATATTGCATGTATTGTTGCAACAACCGTTTACGAATATCGGTAATGTCACGGAAAACGTGTTACAGACTGAACGTATCCAGCGATCTCATTTCTTTGCACATCGGGGATCGAATACTCGAAGTGAATGGTACACCGGTCAAAGATCAACCCATAGAAAGCATAGAAAACCTTATACAATATTCGGACACCGTTTTACAGGTAATTTTCTGCTTTGTAAATCTGTACTTTTAACATTGAACACAGTAACTAGTGTCACACGAACCCGATTGAACTCTGTCACAAATGTGCTCATTTATTTTTGTTAGTTGACCATCGAGCATGATCCGGATGCAGTGTCGCGAAGACCAGCCTACTCCTCACCGTCCGCGACAATGTTGACATCGATCGGAAGTCCAAAAACCACTGCAGAAAGTAAGGAACGGTTATTCAAACGTCGAGACGAAGGCTACATTAGCGGTACACGAAGCAGACAATTAAGGAGGACGCGAGATCCTATGCACAAAGAACGCAGTAGCTCCATGTCGAGACTACTCGATGGGTATGGGATTTATTACTGGCAGAAATTCATTTTGCGATAGCAATAACGAACAGGGATGCTCAGCGTATAACGTATTGTAGATCTTCAACGAATCCCACGTGCGACTTGAGCAGGACCAGGTCATTTCGAGTGGAGCCAAAGAATCAAAGGATATTTCGTGCGAGCGATCTAGTGAAGGGAGAACTTTTAGGCACAGGATTCTTCGGACAAGTGTTTAAGGTGACGCACAGGGACACCAACGAGGTCATGGTACTAAAGGAGTTGTACAGAGTCGACGAGGAAGCCCAGAAAAATTTCTTGAAAGAGGTAGCTGTCACTTTGCAAATACACTCCTCAAAAGAATTAAGGGATCACTTCTGCGAATTCGAAAAATTATTTCCAATTTACGTGATCATAACTCCGTCAAAAATTGCCGTATCGATATCGTTAAACAATGGTTTGAAAGCCTGGAACCTCTAGTTTCAGATACTCTGTTTCAAATTGTTGCTATGTTGGTTTTTTACAAAGCTATAGCGAGATGAAGACAACATTGACGGTTAACAAAAATTTTGTGCAACTATGGAACATCACACGGGGAGAAACAAATGATCACACCTTAATTCTTTTGAGGAGTGTAGTATCTCAATTAAAGGTGGGCGGGTTCCCGGAAATTTGCGTTCAGGTCGGGAATCGAAAATTTATGACATTCGGATCTCCGAATAATATAAATTTTCTGGTTCCCGCGTGTCACTAATTTTCAAGTTATTAAAACCCGACCCGAGATACATACAGATACATATGTTTCGTCTTTTCATTAGGTAGCCGTACTGCGTTCCTTGCATCACAACAACGTTCTTCGATTTATCGGGGTTCTGTACAAAGACAAGAAGCTCCATCTGGTCACGGAGTATATAGCAGGTGGAACTCTGAGAGCTCTGCTTCACGACGCGAATGAAATTTTGCCATGGGAACAGCGGACATCGTTCGCGAAAGACATCGCCGCTGGCATGGCGTATCTACATTCCATGAACATCATTCACCGAGACCTGAACTCGCACAACTGTCTGGTGCGCGAAGACAAAACTGTGGTCGTCGCTGATTTCGGTCTCGCTAGGATAATACAGAACGGTAATTCACCGGAGAATCGTAAATACAGCAAACATTCCGACGGGGAGACGAGAACGTCGAAGAAGGAGCGGAAGAAAAGGTACACGGTGGTGGGAAATCCGTATTGGATGGCTCCCGAGATGATGAAGGGCAACAAGTACGACGAGAAGGTCGACATATTCAGCTTTGGCATCGTTGTGTGCGAGATCATAGGCCGGGTTCAAGCTGACCCGGATTACTTGCCAAGATCCTCGGACTTCGGTCTGAACCAGAATGTTTTCAAAGAGAAATTCTGCTCGAATTGCCCGGAAATGTTCTACAGGATAGCGTTTCTCTGTTGCGATTTGAACCCTGACAAAAGGCCGCCGTTCGAGTCGATGCAGATCTGGTTGGAAGGATTAGCGATGCATTTGGCGGTCGGCGCTGAATTGCCAGCGGACCTGGAGTTCGATATCAGGAACTACACCGGATCTAGTACGAGTACCAGCGAGTCGACTACTCCCGACACCCTTGCGCCGCAACTGAAGCCTATCAAAGAGGGCCAGATCCATCAAGAGAAGAAACGGTGCAGCGGATGCGACGATAGCACTCTCGAGCGCGAAGAATCTGTTCAGAGCGGCAACACGCTCCAAGTGCCTGACCTTAACGCAATCACGTCGAAAGGGAGGTACACGAGGCAGAACAGCAAAACGAACGAATCGCCGGGGAATACGGGTCGATACGCACGTCAGAATTCCAGGTCGAAAGACGCCGTTGAGAAACTCGACTCGGTCGTGTCTCCGGAGAGCAGCGGATTCACTGGTTGTTTCGCTAGGCAGAAATCGAATGAATCGTCCCCTCGCCTCTCTAACGACAAAGACAACAAAGCCCGTTGCGTGAACCAAGCCGATCAAACCGATTGTAATCTGAAGCGAATAGCCACGATCGAGAAGATCAGGTACGTGGGAAAAGCCAGTCCGTGCTCCTTGTCGGACACTCTGAACTCCGAATACATTCTCGATAATAAGTGCTCGTACAGGGTCAACAATAATATCAACTCGAAGTCGGAAATCGCCAGAACCAACTTGGAGAGCAAATTCAAGATGCCGGATGCAAGCTCCGTCAGCGCCTACCTGAGGCAAATCGGGAAATCCGTGAGCACCACGGAAACGGAGGTGAAACCGGAGAGCCAAAGCGACAACAGCGAGTCGAAGAAAGCCGGCAACGAGAGCACGAAATCGGTAGGTTCGTACTTGAGGAGGACAAAGATCTCGCCTACGAAGGAGTCACCAAAGAACGCGTTTTCGCCGCAGAACAATAATCAATCCGAAGCTGGTACTTCGTTGCAATCAAAAGTAACTGTAAGATCGGCGGAAATGAACGAGAACGAACCTGTGAACGAGAGAGTGGTAGCTAGGCAGGACAGCAACGCCTCCGATATCGGCAGCATTCTGTCCAGGCAAGGAAGCCTCACGGTAATAGATCGCTCGGCCAAGTACAAGGACAAGGTCTACGAAGAGTATTCTCCTTACAACACTTTGCAGGAGGACGACCTCCGGAAGAACAGCAATCTACGTTACACCGATAGCCTCTACTCGAACACGAGCCTCTCGAAGAACGACGATCTCCTTATTTACAATACGCAAAACGAAACTAACGTCGAGACTAACAAAAAAGACTGCGTCACGTCCATCCAAGACTCCTCCGAGTTAGAGTCTGATCCGAAGAAGTCGGTGTACGACGGTGGCAAGCTGTCCAGCTCGTTGGCGGAGTACAGCGGGTGTTACAAGAACGTTGATCTATGCAGGAAAGACAGCTTCGGCTCCGACAGCGCGGTCGGCACCATGAGGAGTGATTTTTTCGCCGACTTGGACTTCGTTCAGTTAAGGGATGGCAGACACACACCGGATTTGTGCCATACTCCCGACAAGTGTTGCACGCCTAACCGGGCGACGTCGCCGATCGAAAGCACAGCATTGTGAGCCCTCGATGGACAATCGGAGTAATGTCTTTTAGGAGGAAACAAACAAATCTCACCCCACTAATTCGATCTCTGTAAGCTAGCGGTTTAACTTTTCTTAGATCTGGTAGAATAACTTGTTTAGGTTTTAACTTTTAACACGTTTCGTAACGTCACTTTCAAGCCATAACAGGCGCCGTTCGACACCGTCACGCATATTTCTTGTTGGAAGCGTCAACAGTTAGACAAAGTATTATTATCAACGATTCGACGCGTTCAGCGTTGGCTCCGGCAAAGTCTCGCTGCTCTATCCCATCGGTTTCTACGATCTTCAAAGTATTTTGGATACTATGCGTCTCGGTGGTGCATTCCTGCGTAAATCTTGCCTGGCGGTTTTTTCTTTTTTTTTCTATGAACGCGAGTTTAATGTAATTTATAAGACTAACGAAAGCATTCCATCCAGAATTCTATTTGATGCGTTCGAGATCGGTAGAACAAACGTGTGCTCGGGAAAATGGTCCTAGAAACGCCGCGCGCCGATCGTGTCAATTCTAATCGGTGAACCCTCCACCGTTTCTCCCCCGTTTTTTCGGAGTACGGGATTTCTTATTACACTACTTCGACGTTGTAAACATTCTGTAGAGTCAGTTTGTAGAATAGAACATGTAAAAAATCATATCTTTTATCGGAGGATGTATATCGTGCTGTAAAATAATCGCGTTTACGATGATGCCACGTGGTGTGCGTGTACAGAACATTGACATATGTATAAAAAGTCGAGACACGTCAATTATATCTTTGTTATTCGTCTCGAAGATCAAACTAGACCAATTCAATATCGATTCTTTGGTTTCGACGTTTCCAAGTTACTGATTCTCCTTCTTCTTCTTCTTCTTTTATTTATTTCATCGGATGTAATCGGATACTCGCGCGCTTCTTACCATAGCAAAGATATAAGTGATGTACAACTGAATAGTATGTTGTGTATAATACGAAGAAAAAAATGTACATATAGTTTTGTACATATATATATATATATATACTCCAAGATTCGTCACGTTCAAAACACTGTTTACAAAACATAGATTTAATAGTAACAAAAAAAAGAAGCTTTATATTGATAATGTAGAGACGAAAAGTTCTTTTGATACTATTAAACGAAAAACGATTGTACTTCTATTCTAATCGTAAGCGAAATGTTCCCTAATTTTATCGAAATAGAAAACAAAACCAAGATACACAGCATTTAAGAAGTAATTTTACGGAGAAGTTTACGAAGAAGTTTACGGTTGAATTTATAATTCTTCTGCAGAGAGAAAAAGATATACATATATATTATACAGTATAAGACAAGTTTGCTTTTTATACAAAGTATTTATAACAAAAAAAAAACTCCAGCACATTGTGTTGCATGCGTTCAAGAAGTTATTGTTTACTTTTGTTACCTTCGTTTCTTTGCCGATTCGAGTTCTTTCTGCATTATCTATATTGAATCAATGCGATCGGAAAATATTAGAACTTAGTTTTTTTTCTCGTTCTATTCGCTAAACAAGCCGATCGATCACACGGTTACTACAAGAAGTATTTCGATTCGTTACACCAAATAAAAGTTTGTTATCTGTGATAAAAAGTGTTTTCAAGCTGTCTATTTGTAATAGGGTGGATAGATTGTCCGAGGTAAATTTTAAAAGGCCGTTGGCTGAGAAAAAAGTGAACCCCGATTAATTGCGACGCCGTGCAGACGAGAAGAGAGCTAATAATTTGTTCAACGTTACTTCAACGGACAATACGTGCAATAAACGATTTTGCAAATAACCCTTGTACTACAAACAACAACAAAAAAAAAACAAATAATTATGGCTTTGCGACAAGTATATGCAAAAAACTATCTATTACTTAAAACGTGAAAAATATTACTCAAGTAAAGCATCGAAATATTTGAAATAATTCTTCGCGATCGAAAGACGAAAAGAAACAGCGTGTTGGAGCGTTCGAATTTGAAATACATCTCGAATTGCGTGGTCCTCGAGGGGTCTAAAAAAATATGTGCCACAATCCGCTATTTCAAAGACACAAGAAAGATTCGTACAATTCTCAATTCTCTGCGTATCTGCGGAACACTGGAATTTTTCATCTGGACTGCATCGAATCAGACGAGAGAATCTATACTTTCTTAGTTTCGAAAATTCCCGGTTACACGAGAAGTATGCGTATTTAAATAAACAAATAAAACGAAAAAAAAAACAAAAAGATCTGCGTAACGGAAAACTAATAATCGAGCGATGTATTTAATAATCACAAGTATATTACGTAAAGCGGCAGAGACGAACTCGTCGTAAAACGTTTTCAACGAACAGTATTAGACTCGTTATCGTTGCTTAATCATGACTGGACTGCGGATTTTTCGCTTTAACAGGGTGCACCATTGTTGAACACGTTAAGCGAGGTTAACAATGTTAAACGTAGAAATATTCGCAGTCGACTCATAACGAACGTAGTACACAAACAAGTAAGTACTTAGGTGGTTATAGAAAAGCGACGGGCACAAGAGAAACAGGTGTACACTATTCTGTAAAAAGAGAATGAAAAACCCCCCCTGGAACGAAACGTTAGACACTAATTATTTTTATAGTCTCTGTAAGTCTGAACTGTTTGTAAATTATTTTTCTTTACTCGCCGAGAAGAAACAGAAGCGCGGAGATCAAAGCATAAGCCGCATATGCAATATGCAGGTACAGATAACGTGTATTTTGATCCTGAGTGGTAACTTGTTGGAAAACGACACGAATATCAAGAAATTCTGTAGGATTTGGAGATTTTCGAGACAAGTCTGCTATAAAACCGTGGAAATCATTGAATTCTCAATGGGAAGCAATATATAAGTTGAAAATCTTTACTAAATCACTCAAGATTATGTTTGTTCTCAGATAGCACTGACTGTAAGACGCCTGCCGCAAGACGTCTTTCAGACGTCCGAATGGCTCCCGAAAGTCTCCTGAATGTCTTGTGTTACAGACCGGTACGTCTGAGAGACGTCTTCAGACGCCTTTCTACATCTTCGAAAAGACGTCTTACTTCAGACGCCTTTCTACATCTTCGAAAAGACGTCTTACTTCAGACGTAAAAAACGACATCTCCTAATAGACGTCTTTGAGACATTAATTTTTGGGACGTAAGACGTTCAGACCTAAAAACGACCTAAAACAGACGTCCATGAGATGTCGGGTGCTATCTGGGTTATCGCACAATTGCTCAAAAATCAGGTTCTCTGAGTAAGGTCGTTTTTCCTACGAGTCCAACTTTTTCAAATTAACTTTTCGTGTCGGAACTAATGCAACTAGGGAACAATATGTTTCTGTTAAACATTACAGCAAAACGGAGGAAGCAGAGAAAAAATGAATGGTTGGCATTTTACTCCTTACGCGACATTCGAATATTTACGTTTAGGAAAAATAACTACAAAAAAAAGAATACAAAATCTAGACAATTTATAATAAAGTATATATAATTTAACGGAGTCGTATTATTTCTTCATTTTATTGCCCAACAAATCTTGCGTTGAGTAACTTCCGTAACATCATCCCCGGTGAAGTATATAAGCGCGAAGAATATGTTCTCCAGTTAAGTCATCGTATTTGAAACTAATACATATTGACATCTACTTTTCTACGAGAAGAGACAGATCGATTGCATTAATATTTGTACCCTGTCTGTAGTATTGAACAAATAAATAACTGTTGCTTTTTGAGGTACAACTACCGACGTATTGTGTATTGATTATTACCGTAGTAAAATCATTGATAATTACCGACCAAAAAATAAATTCAGTTCTCCTTCCCTTCCTTCTCAGAAATTAGCAAGAATTTTCACTAAAAATATCAGATGACAGATATTTGTTGCCAACGAGGATTATTATAAACTTGAATCAGCCAGAAATAATAAATTTATCAATTGTTACTAGACTCCGGATTTTATGCATTTATATCAAAAATGAGCAAATGCAATTTAAAACAGTGAAAATATTAAAAGACTTTAATAGTATCAATATATTATTTTCACGACATTAAAATTATTAATGAAGAATGTAAATTTATATTTAGGTCCTGCGTCTCGCAATCGATGCACAAACTTTTTATTTTGGAGTCATAATTATTACTATTACGGCGATGGACATGTACCGATAGGAGAATGATCTCTTTGAAATCAGCAATTGAACATCGTAATCTGTAGCGCAGTAGGTATATCTGTGTAAAAATATTCGGAAAAATATTAAATATTTATTATACCTGATTATACGCGCAAATGATTTATGTTGAGTTGCCCATAAGACATCGTGTAAGCAAGCGGCAAGAATCTTCTGCTCCCTAAAATTTGAAAATAGCGCCAACTGGTAGACAAAAGTTACCGATTGCCTATCCTTGTCGACAATTGGTGGCGCCATCTGAAGTAACACGTTGAAAACTACTAATCAATTGGGTACTTCAGTTCAACGTCAGATGGCGCCACCTGCACTTTCTCTTGCGCGTGAACATGATTGCACACTAAATATACACGACTATTAGATACATATACATATACAATGTGGTATGTCGTAATGTTCGTTACACTGTCCATTTCCGTAACTATCCTTCCTTATAACTTTTTGATTGAACAAGTTGTCGATGTCGGCCTACTTTCTGATTCAAATAAAACCGCCACACGTTGACGGAAGTGGCGCTATCTGCCGTAACCACATTTACTCGTTCACCGGGTTCATCGGCGTCAAACAGATATTTGAATTGGAAACATGGAGTTTGACTCGGAACCGTTACGTACGCGGCGCAATAAAAGTTAAGTGAAGTTAAGTACGTAGTTGAATATTTCTCTACAATGAATAACTGTCTACGATGTTCGTAATGTTCGTACGAATATTGAAATCGTTCGTGATCGTTTATATCGTCTGATCATCACGAATTTCGAAGGGCGGTTGGCGGGAGTCTTGGTAAGTTCCCTTTGGTTCCCATGCATCAGTCTCAAGTCTGATCGTCTGTTGTATATATTTACTATTTTTCTCGATTCAATATCAATCCTTATTCAGACAGAGACAGAACAACAAATGAAAATCGAGAATGGAGGATCATTACAAAAAAGGTAGCGAAAGGAAGTGTCGAGTGTCCTCTAAATATGAGGCACGAGAAGCGGAAAAAATGGAAGGAGCCGAGTGCTCCGCGAAAGAGGAGAGACTC
The DNA here is from genome assembly GCA_933228785.1 of Lasioglossum pauxillum. Lineage (NCBI taxonomy): Eukaryota > Metazoa > Arthropoda > Insecta > Hymenoptera > Halictidae > Lasioglossum > Lasioglossum pauxillum. The sequence goes on along the minus strand of OW121706.1, from coordinate 13,086,216 downwards.
GAAAAGAATCTGAGAATTTCTAGATGTGATCTGGCTGTACTAAGAAGTCTAGGTAAAGAGCATGCGTTTCAATGTATCTTATTGAGTCATGTTACTTCTGTAACTTGTACTGTACAGAGCTGGAAAAAAGTTCCATGTGAGAAATATATAGTTTTGCTATTGGCCAAAGTAACAATATTAACGAATTGAACTATTCAATTGGTAATTGCATTCTCCAAGTTTAAATAGTATCTTGCTACGCGTATTTAAATTAGAGCTGTTACTTATGAGATACTTAGGTACCTGGGTGCTCGGGTGTCTCACGGGTAGACGGTGGATTTTATGCACTTATGACAAAAATGAGTAGGTGTAATTTAAAATAGTTATATTATTTTCAACCCACTAAACACTAAGAAAGAAAATAAATCTCTATTTTACTCCAGTTCATTGTAATTCAGGTAGAAAATTGTTATTTTTCATAAATATCCGCTGTCTACTCATGGGTATTCACGTAGCCGGGTATTTCACACATCTCGGTAAAGGTACTAACTCAAATTTGAGTTCGATGTAAGCTTAATCTTTAGTTACCCGCATGGGGTCATGATAATTTCAATGTCTTTATAAATGCATAATTCCTATCAAAAAATGTTAACAGAGACCTAACTAATGTAAATAAATAATTAGAATTAAAATTTTAAAGCCATTTTGCACAAATCGAGGTGCGAGTAACAAAAGGTTAACGCAGAAAACCTGACGTAATGATTATACTGTCAATAGTATGTATGTTGCTTCAATTATAGGTAGTGAAACAGCGGATCGCACATCCGATACAGAAGATCCGTCAAAGGATCCGCAAAAAGATTTCCCCTCCATCTTTGAGTTCAAATTTCACAAACGTCATTCTGCCCAATTCGAGAAATTCTCCAAGGAAAAGGCTGAATTGGAAGGACAGTTAGATAGCAAGAAGAAAGAGCTCCAGGAGAAACAGAAAATGATATTTAATCTTCAAGGGAAAGTCGGTCAGTTGGCTCAATTGGAAGCTAAGTTGGAAGAGAAAACAAAAAGATTGGAAGCTTTTAGTAAAGAAAGAGATATATTGGAGAGGGAATTGGTTACAACAAGATCGGAAGTGTCTGGAATAAAAAGAACGCTAGGTAAATCATTAATTGTAACGTGTGCTTTAATCCTAATATTTTTAGAAACAAGTTCTAGCAGATAATTTCTATTGGCAACTGTATGTTTAATTTAAACATATATAGATCATGGAATTCCTTTTAACTGGCCCATGATTTTCCATTTCAATTAACATATATCATATAGTTAATTAGTAGTGCTTTATCGTTAGACTGCGTATTTTATGTATTTATGACTGAAATAGATAATTAAGAAAACATGAAAGTATCTGTTTCTTGGAATTGATATAGCACATTTTTATTTTGCATAAAGATCCGCAGTCTACTTATTATCGGTAATAAATTCTGATGTTTCTAAATATTGTAGTGACTATAGTTTGTAAGATCGTTTTATATTACGTAAATACACCGAGATACAATGAGTGTACTGTGCTGGCAGAATTAGAACGGCAGGAGAGGAGAGATTTAGAGACAAAGGCCCTTAGTCTGATAAAAGACGCGAAACGGAAATGGGAAAACGCGGAGAAAGACAAAGTTGCACAGCTCAATAAACACATAGAAGGCCAAACCGTGAGGATTACCGAATTGTGTACAAGCAACAATGAAATGAGTTCGAAATTACAGAGGACAGAATGCGAGTTGGAAACTACGAATGCAGAGTTGCATAAGCTTAGGGTATTTCAGGTTTGTATCTTCTATAAACGACCAGTAATAAAACATCAATTCTAGTAATATTAATAGATCGTTGATTTGATGTTTCTTATCAGATGCAATATAAAGAATCTCTAGCGAAAACTAGGGAACTTAGCAGGCAAAGCGTACAAGGTGTTGAAACTAAGCTCGAGGAGATAGCGTCTCGAGCACACAATCAGCTGGCTGAGTTAAGGGCAAAGTTAGACATAGAAACAGCGAAGAACACAGATCTAGAGGCTAAACTGAGAAACGAACAGGATTCCAATCACTGTCGTCAGTCGAGATTGAACGTTGCTTTGGAGCTGGCGCAAAATGAGTTGAAAGACTGTCAGGAACAGTTGCGCAGCATACAAGCCACGATACCTGTCCGGGATGCTGAGATAGACACTTTGAAGAAACAATTGCAGGAGAGAGCAAAACAATTGGACAACGCTATGACGTCCGAACAAATGGTGACCACGTTGCAAGAGCAACTGAAGAGTTCGAAACTTGAGAACGAACAGCTGAAGCAGCAATTACAAGTGCATAATCAATACTAATTTTAATCACGAACGATAATATCAGCTTAAACATTTGTACTGACGCGAATATTGTTTTACAGGTAACGAAGTCCGACCTAAGCGAGACTATGCTGAATTTAGAGCAAAGCGAAGCTCTCGCAATGAATCTGGAACAAGCTGCACAGGATAAGATCGCGTTACAGAGAAGGTTGCAGGATTCGTTACAGAAAGAAGGTGCCATTCTCGAAACGAATTATGGTAGTTTGTCAGCGAGTAAGTCGTAATAAACATTTTTCAATCGCTTTCAGACGAACACCTGCGGAAAGTTGGTAATTTGGAAGAATTGCTGAGGCGATTGGAACAGAGCGTGACCAAGTTGGAAGCAGAAAATGCCACCCTGAAAATGGAAACAGAGCAAACCTGTGCCAGTCTCAGCGTTGGTCCGAAAATAGAGATCAGAAGAGTCGACACCCATGCAGAAGAAAAGGTGGAGAAATTAGAGCAAGAAGTCCAGACGATGAGGGACACCTTGAACGCGGAACGACAGACGACAAAACAAGCGCAACTCAGTTTATGGAAGAAAGAGAAAGAATTATCGGACGCGAATTTGGATAAAAGAATCGCTTTGAGAGAAAGTAAAAGGGCGGACGACAGAATCAAAATCTTACAAGAAGAGAAACAAAAGATATCGGAGAAATTGGATCACAAGATAAAGGAGGAGGAAGAGAGGTCTAAGAAGCTTCTCAAGGAATTGGATAGCGCGAAAGCATCGTTGAACGATATAACGAAAGAATCTTCGCGAAATAGAATGCAGGCTGATTCCGCTCAAAGAGTAAATATCTTTCAAGATTCCGTATTTCCGAATGCTATTAAATTAATATCATGCGTCACTTGATTTCATTAATGTTACTCATATTGTTTATATTCTTCTGTTTCGGTATATAGGCCTTAACTCAGGCTAACCATCAAATAGAAGAGCTTCAATCCTCTAGCGCTTCGTTGCGCCGAGAATTAGACGCGGCGCGCAAGCAGTGCCGGACCGGTCAAGACAGAGTGGACAATCTGACCTCGGAGAACAGACATCTGTCGCTGAAGATGGCCAAGCACGCTGAAGAGACGAGCGAATTGGAGACGAAAATACAGAAGCTGGAGCAAGATATCAAAGGCAACGAGTTGAACACGCAGCTTCTCAAGGAGACGTGCACCGTGTTGGAGGAGCAGCTGATGGATTACGAGAGATTGACGAGCGATCACGAGACACGGGAGAATATACTGATCCAAGACAAGATGAAGCTGCAGAGAGACCTAGAGACAACGGAGTCGAAGCTCCGCGAAGCGCTCGCCGCTCAGAACGAAGAGAGATCGTTAAGATTGGCCACCGAGCGAAACTTGGAGAGACTGGAGTTCGAAACCAGCGACATAGAGAGCGAGAGGAACGGCTTGGTCGCCCAGAGAGATCAGTACAAGAGGCTTGTGCAAGAACTGAATGGCCAAGTAGAACAATTGACGACCAAATGCGACGATTTAGAGTGCAATCTATCAGAAATGAAACGTACTTTAGAAATAGCGAAAGCTGAGTCGAGAGTAGTCAAGGAAGAGAGCAGCCAGCACTTGACGCGGTTCCACGAGCTAAAAGAGGCAAACTTTGCGTTGATGAACGATCTGCAAAACAGCGTGGACCAAGGCCAAGAACTGAGGATGAGGATCTCGGAGCTGGAGAGCATCCTGGAGGAGATGAGACAATTCTATCAGGAGAGAGAGGTGAAAGCGGAGAGCACTAGACAGCAGCAGACCAAGTTGATAGACTATCTTCAGTTGAAGCTGGAAGAATGTAGCAAAAAGAAGAAAACGGTGTGCGATAAGATTCTCGGTATCAAACAGAAAGAGAATATACCGCCGAGTGGGTGTGGAATGCCTGTTGGCTACCGAGAGTTGGAGAACCAGTTGGCCAAAGAGCGAGCAAAGGTGAAAACGTTGACCGATCAACTGTTAGCGTTGAAAACGGTGCACGCTTCTGTTTCTGCTCCAACCTCACCGACAGCACCGGAGATGAAAACTCCGTACGCGGCCGATCAGCCGACCAATACGTTGTCCAGACGTTTGTCGCCTCAAAGAATGGGCCACAATATTCCCCATAGATTCGACGTTGGTTTGCCAATGCGAGCAGGTAAATGCTCCGCTTGTCTAGACTCGATTCAGTTCGGCAAACGAGCTGCCATTTGCAGCGAGTGTCAGGTGATGACACATCTGAAATGCGCTGTCACCGTTCCTGCTACCTGTGGTTTACCCGGAGGCTTCGCCAAACAGTTCGGTAAAGATTGGAGGAACAGCGACGAGAGCTTGTCCTCCATTTCTGGAAGCGTTCAAACTTTAGCCATCGACCAACCAGATAAACCTGACACAGTATGTTGATACATATCCTGTATAACTTGAACTATAGAAAATACGTAAATCTGTAACGACTCATGTAATCTTTAAGGATGTGTGCGACGTTCAAACTAAGAAGGACAGTCGCGTCTCCATGGAAGGATGGGTGAAGGTTCCGGAGCGCTCGAAGACCTGTTGGGAAAGGAAGTACCTCAGATTAGAGGGAACTTCCTTGTGCACCTACGAGCACCAGCCCTCTGTTGGAATGGCTCCCATAAATCGTCTGGAGTTATCCGAGAACGATAGGTTCACCGTTTCCGACAATGTACAGCAACCGGACGTGATGGGAACGGCGAAATCGGACTTGTCGTTTATATTTAGGATAGAATCGAACTCGTCGACCACCTGTTGGCCTACTTCGCGGTTAGATGTAATGGCTCTGAGCCAAACTGATAAGAAAAATTGGTCGAAAGCACTAAAATCCGTTACTAGTCAAAGTTATTCGAGCAACGGTCACAAAGGCGAAAAATATTTGACTATACTAAGATTAGAAAAAAATCAAGTAAGCGGTCTGTTTAGATTCGTATTGACACCTGTGTGTTGTAGATTCGCTAATGGTTAATCCCTTTTAGTTGGACTTGAACTGTGCAGTCAATTTAAAGGAAGAGAATGTACTGTTATTGGGCGCCGAAGAGGGCCTGTTCTCGTATCGCGGCGCCAAGTCGCGGACACTTACGGCGATTAGGGGGGTGAAGAGGGTCCACCAGTTAACTTTGCACCCTCACTTGGGCATAGCTTTAATGATAGCTGGTGAAAACAGGCAATTAGTATCTTGTAGTCTAAGACAACTGAAGAGCAACGCGATAGCCGCCGAGTGCTCTAGGCCAGCGATCACCACCAAACCGGTTCTAACCAGTACCGACAGCTGTCATCTGTATCAATTGCAGGGGGACATGCTCTGCGCTGCAACCGCTTCCCACGTAATGTACGTTGCAATTACATAACATGATCCAAGTTTTAAGCTATAATAGCAGACATTAACGCCGACATTCACTGCCGAAACCTATAGATTACTTAAATGGTACACCGAAGAAGATGTCGGAGAATTTGTTGGTGTCCGCGAGCTTGAGACTTACGAGCCATGCAGTTGTGCCATATTTACCCAAAACGTTCTCATCGTGGGATGCAATAAATTTTTCCAAATCGACCTTAAGAATTACTGTGTCGATGGTACGGAATATATGCAACTAGCTGTTCCTAATGATTAGACTGCGGATCTTTATGCAAAATAAAAATGTTTTGCATTGATTGTGGGAAGCAGGAATAGCATAAAAATTGATTTCATCCCCTAACGAGTTTGCTACATTAAAAGCAACATTACAACATTCCTAAATTTTTGAAATCTTTTACTGTTTTATATTTCACCCAACGAATTTCTTCATAAATCCATAAAGATCCGCAGTATACTAATGATAAACTGTTAATTTATAATATTTACAATACTCAACATCGTTGCAGAATTCCCCGAGGAAGACGACAGTTCGGTGAAAGCTGCGTTGTCCGGCGTAGCCAAGCTGGGTATCTTCCCGGTCTGCGTTCTAAACGTCTCTCTTGTACCTGGAAAAGTGGAGCTGTTGCTCTGCTACAACGAGTTCGGAATGTTCGTGAACGAAAATGGTCAGAGAACTCGAGCCGTTGATCCCTCGTGGAACCATTTGCCTTTCGCTTTCGGTAAACTACATCGACATTATTTTTGTCGACGACTTCGCGCACCTTCTAACTAATCTTCTACCTTTCTCGTAGCTTTTCGTAAACCCTACCTGTTTATTATTCACTTCTCATCGGTGGAGATCGTAAAACTCACTTTCGACTCGTACACCACGCCGACGAATACTCCGGAGCGAACGTTGATCGAATTATCCAGTCCTCGTTATCTGGGGGTAGCTGGAACAAAAGGAATTTATCTGGCAACAGTGAACTCTTTCTTGGAATTACTCAGGGTGAATGGTTCTTCGAATCTACCGGAATCCAATGGCAGCCTCACTAGTCTAGACACGTTGTATGTGATTATATTTTATACTTCTATAAATGCAAAACAATTTGCTCTATTTTATGCGACCTCTTTGTTTACAGAGATCAAGACGATGAAAGCAGTTCGGAATTTAGTTTCACGTCGAGCTTAATGGAAACATTGGACGGCCCCGGGAAAAAAGTACATTTCGCCGGCGTTCCCAAATATTGAGATATTTTTTCTCCGCCAAACTCAAGCGTTCTTTCATGTTTTCGTACGTTTCTAGGAGTCGCAAAGAAAACCGAGAGAAAGACTGCAACTATTTGATGACCGTACAGGACAGTGAATCACAGAGAACATTCGACAGGCAGAATTAAATAATACATTTCATTTCATTTAATTCAGTTTAATTTATACGTATTCGTTAATGCTGTCACCAACGCATAATCGACGTGTGAATATTTAAATATTTCTCACAGTCGTTTTGAGAGCTTCTCACGTACTTACGCTGTCGTTTCATTATTTTTAATATCATTTCCATTTTTTCGATCACGAGGACGTAACTGCAGAGTCAGATCTCAGATATTTGCTACGACGAAGAATTCGTACGGTACCACGTAGTATTAGCCCACCAAATTTGATACTTTTATACGCGTAGTAAAAGTAATTATTTTTCTTTACTTGCCACGAGCTTTTGTTTCACCGGACTGAATACTGCCTATTTCCACGAGGTAGATTCGATAATCGATTATTTAATACCGGTGGCTCAATCTAGGATTATATTAATTATATTGACAATATTATAGAGATGCAACGATAATAATAATATATTCTTGACTGTGTCAACAAAATTTTGTAGTTCAACGTGGAGCACTTATTTATCCACTGAATAAAGATTTTTACGGAACTCATCTCTGACTACGTATTTAAAACACATCATTTAGAAATGGCGAACAAGGGCTTCCTTCTAGTTCTACTTATTAATATTTTTAGATTTAAGCAAATACAGTGGGTGTACAAAGTATTCGTACACCTTTTAAAAACTAATAACTTTTTTATAATTGTACCAAACTACCTGAATTTTTATAATCAATTAGAAGCATTGGTTTACGAAATGATATGCAAGAAAAATTTTTCAAAAATTATAATTTACAAGGTTACATGCAGAAATAAAAAAGGCAATTTTCAAAACTTTTTTATTTGGGCCCTTATAAAAATTTAAAATAGATGTTTTGTAGATCTCTGTTAGTTATACACATGTTTCAAATTTCATCGAAATCGATTAACAATTAACATACATACGAGCTAGAAGCGGTTAAAAATGGTGAAAATCGAAGTTTTAGACGACTTTTGATAAGTTTCCGCTTAAAATCCACAGAATCGTTCATCTTTCCATGCATGTCGTTTTTTCCTGCGTCAACCGATTTCGATGAAATTTTCTGTATGTGTATAACTAACATAGATCTACAAAATATATATTTTAAATTTTCTTTAAGGGCCCTAATAAAAAATTTAAAAATATGTCTTTTTTTATTTTTGCATGTAATCTTGTAAATTATAATTTTTTGGAAAATTTTTTTTGCATATCATTTCATAAACTAATGCTTCTAATTGATTGTAAAAAATCAAGTCGTTTGGTACAATTATAAAAAAAAAATTATTCTGTTTTAAAGGGCGTTCGAATACTTTCGTTACCCACTGTATATATCAAGAGAAATTTTTATTACAAGTAGAATTCGTCTCATATGGAGCAGGAAAATTTAATTTACATCAATATTTTCGTACTATAAGTCACGAGATCGATCTTAGTTAGGATTCTAGATTTCATGATCGTATGTATACAGGGTGAATTCGATAAAGTAGGACACCTAAATATCTCCGTTACTTTTCGTTGTACAAAAAAACTTCGTAGGACAAAGTTACACTGTTCGAAGGTCCACATATAACGGTGTAAGGGAAAAAAAATTTCAAGGTCATTTTTATGAGATTTCAAGGTTATCGATGTTTTTTTTAAATGGAATGATATATTTTCGTTAATGTAATGTTGTAGCTGAGAAAATAACGAATTCATGCATGTAACACAATATGACCTTCAAATGACCTTCAACCCAGAAAAATGGTATAAATCAAATTCAACGTGTAAGATTCATTTGATGTATTTTTGTTACGCCAAATGTTCAAAAATATTCCCTTGAGCTGCTATACATTCATTCAGCTGTGAAGTTACAGAACGTACTGCTACGTAATTCATTTCTGAGGAAATCGACGCACAAGCCTGGACGATTCTTTCTTTCATGTCGTCTATAGTCGTTGGTGGTTCACTATAAACATCGTTTTTCAGTTTTCCCCATATATAAAAATCAAGGAGTGTAAGGTCTGGTGAGCGAGCTGGCCATAATACGAGTCCGTTACGTCCAATCCAACGATTTGGAAACTTGTTATTTAAGAATTGTGTTACGACACGGGAAGAATGGGCCGGACATCCGTCATGTTGATACCACATATTTTCACGAATGTTCAAGGGTGTATTTTCCAGGAGAATTGGTAACGATTCTCGTAAAAATGCAATGTATTTTTCTGCATTTAATGTTCCGGTAATAAAGTGAGGCCCAATTATTTGGTTATCTAAAATTCCGCACCAAACATTGACGGACCATGGTGTCCTTTGTTTGTCGACTGTCCGTAACCACCGCGGATTTTCAGATGACCAATAATGCAGGTTTTTTAAATTTATTTGTCCGTGATTTGTAAACGAAGCTTCATCGGTAAATAATACTTGATTAAAAAATGCTCTATCGTTTATCAATTGTCCCAATCCCCACTGGCAAAAGTTTACACGATTTACAAAGTCTCTACCATGAAGTTCTTGATGAATTGATAGGTGAAAGGGGTGAAATTTGTGTTCCTGGAACACACATGGAACTACACATTTTTGACTAATGCCACTTCCTCGTGCGATTTGCCTCGTACTAGCATGAGGGTTTGTATTCACTGCTGCCAGAAAATTAATTGTGTTTGCTTCATTCCTTACAGTCCTCACCTTTGTACGTTTTTTATTTTCGACACTACCAGTTTCACGGAATTTATTTAACAAATTGGAGTAAACGGAAACTGATGGACAATTACGATTAGGAAATCGGTCCTTGTACAACTGCACGGCTTCTCTTAAACACTGTCGACTTTCTCCATAAATGAAAATCATATCAATCTTATCTTCCTTCGAGTAACGCATTGTGAAACGTTCATCGATAAACTGATCGAGAAATCTTAGAAACTGTGGAAATCTGATAGCAAGAAGGTCTTCTGAGTAATTAGTAGTGGATAAACACAATTCTGTACGAACGTATAGGTGAAGGTATATCATAATTGTCCTCCTGTCAACACCGAATCTTTTATTATGTTGTGTATTGCGATACATTTGAATGTATAGCAGCTCAAGGGAATATTTTTGAACATTTGGCGTAACAGAAATACATCAAATGAATCTTACACGTTGAATTTGATTTATACCATTTTTCTGGGTTGAAGGTCATTTGAGGGACATATTGTGTTACATGCATGAATTTGTTATTTTGTCAGCTACAACATTACGTTAACGAAAATATATCATTCCATTTAAAAAAACATCGATAACCTTGAAATCTCATAAAAATGACCTTGAAATTTTTTTTCCCTTACACCGTTATATGTGGACCTTCGAACAGTGTAACTTTGTCCTACGAAGTTTTTTTGTACAACGAAAAGTAACGTATAGATTACATTGAAAACTTTACCTAAGGTATTGCAATCAGTGGCGCTAACGGAGTGTCTATTTATGCAGAGTAATGCGACTTCCGGCAACCCTTGACTTTCGTGTAGTCAATACATCGAAGAATATTCATTGGATCAGACGACGCGTTTCAAAAACACTCATTGTCAAGCAACGACGAATATTTAATTATTCTACCGTCAAGTTCAGCGGTCGATCGATGGAGCGGTTGATCTTTCCGTTAGGGTGTTTTGAATTTCGGGAGCGGAAGTTTCCATAGGTGAACAAAATGAATTGACCCATATACAGGGTGTGTCCGTTAAGTTATGTCACCATTTTTTAGGCATTTCCAGTAGTGCAATCAAAAAATGTTTTACACAAAAGTTTCTCAGTACTTGGTGAGCTACATGTTCGCATATTCTTAAATCTGAAAAAATCACATGCTTTGGACATCATGAGATTGTTTCTGACGTCGAGACGAATTTAACAGTGTACTATGCTATGATCCTGAAATGACCTCAAACTCGGAAATTTTTTGCAAACGTAATTTTAATGAAAAATCATTTCTTACAATATAAATCAAGTTACATCAGATGTTTGAACTGCGATCCATCTTCTACGATACAAAGTTCCGCACTTTTTGTTAGACTTTTCGTTGTCGCCATAATTAGGGCGTCCCGGTTTATGTTATTACATGCAGTTGTTATGCGATTTCGAAGTTCTTGAACTGCAGATATCCCCAAAGATAAAAATCCAACGTAGACAGATCTGGAGAACGCGGTGGCCAACGAATTGGACCATACGTAGGAACGTAGGATAGGAATCCAACGATTTCTAAACAAAAAAAAACACAAAAATCTAATACAAAGAGCGGAGTTCTGTATCATTCTATGAAGAAGGTGGATCGCAAATTGATTTATATTGTAAGAAATAATTTTTCATTAAAATTACGTTTGCACAAAATTTCCGAGTTCATAGTGTAATACACTGTTAAATTCGTTTCGACGCACAGTGTGTCGAGTATATATGGGAATTCGGGAAAAAAGTCATAACTCTTAAACTATGCAATTTTCGAGTAAGGTACCTTAATACTTTTTGAAATAAAATGCAAAGACGAATCGATTGGTATATAAAAAAAATTTTTTGTAATTATTATTAAAAAAATTTTTTTTTCCAATGCGATAACTTTGTTTTTTATGTTTTTTTTTATTGAGTTATTTTCGATTGACTTGTTGAAGTCGTCATTGTTCCGCGACGGAACATATTATATGAATAATACGCATAAACTAAATGATATACATATAATAAAACACACATGCAATAACAAAAATACTATTACGGAATATTATAAATATAATATGTAGAATAAATGTTGGAAATGAATTTACAGATTATTAATCACTTGGACGTGTTTGCAATTGACTATGTTTGGCTTCAGTTTCACGTCTGATACTTCTGACCACGACGGATACCGTATAAACAATGGAAAATAAGGGACTGTATATTTGGAATAACATAATGAGTAAACATAGTGTCTTATCGTTTCGCGCGTACTCAAGTAGAAACCCGATAGACTACGCTAAAGGCGTGGACGCGTCGCAACGACAATATAAATTTCTACTATTTTTAACATTTGTGTATATTTATGGACTTAAGGTCGACCGTCATATCAAGTCTAATGTGCTTTAAATTAATATAATACAAAATCTCAAAGGAACCTTTTGGTACTTTCTTTAATACTCAATTAAAAGATTGTAAATATTTAAACAATTTTAAAACTAAATATATAATTTATAAGAATAAAATTGAACACATACATAAGTACTTATCAAATGGCATGCGCTTAAAAATAATTGCAACAAATTTCTTCGAGACTACGCAGAAAGCCGCCGAACGCGAGCGTCTTAATATGGTTCTTTTTATTATTTTCTCTACTTGAGTAAATGTGAGCAGATTTAAACCAACGCGAAGTTAAAGTTTAACATGCCACCAATTACTGTAAAAAAATTCACGGGTGTATTTTGATGTACTTTTTTTAAAACTGTAATCAAAGTTGATAAATGTTAAACATAAAAGGTTAGGACAAATTGCGATTATTTAAAAAAAACAAATTTTGGGAGATTGAAGGTCTTATAATGCTAAATACACCCTGTCATAATCAAATTAAAAAACCAAATAGCTTGCGAGGGACGCATGTTTAAAAAAATGCAGGGAATTTGACAGTAAAGTTTCAGCCTCAATTTTAATAACAAATTGATGTATTCAGTTAAAATTGAAGGCAGTTTTAGAAACTACGTTTTGTTACGAACATTTCAGGATACATAAATTTGCCGATCTTACACTTTGATTTTCGGACTTTTTTCCAATGGACGACTGTGCGACGTCAGAAACAATCCCATGATGTCCAAAAACATATGATGCCATTTAAAAAAGTCAAGGTGACCTTTACTTTCTTACGTAAAAAGCATTTTTTCAGATTTGAGAATATGCGAGCATGTAGCTCACCAAGTACTGAGAAACTTTTGTCTAAAACATTTTTTGATTGCACTACTGGAAATGCCTAAAAAATGGTGACATAACTTAACGGACACACCCTGTATATGTACAATGCTGTGCAAAAGAAAGACGCACCCGGCCATATTTAATAGAAAAACGTAAAAGATCAAATAAGATCACAGTAAGTTTTGAAAAAGGATTCCGCTGTTTAATTGAATAGTTCTGTGGATATGTGTTATTGCGGATTATTTAATACTTTAAATCAGGCATGGCCAGAAATAGCACGCGTGCTAGGAATTCTCAAGGAATACCCAAGGAATACAGTGCTCGGAGCAATTATGGCCGCCACGGGGAACAAGACGCGCGACCGGGAGAAGTAAGGGTATTCCTTGAGAATCCCTACCACGCGTGCTATTTCTGGCCATGCCTGCTTTAAATGCAATAAATCAATCGTTGTACAATACAATTTCTACATAAAGATATTGTTTGTCATTATATCTTATAATTATATATACTGGGTGCATCTTTCTCTTGCACAGTAATGTACACATTGACTCCATTGTTCTGCTTAAAATTAGATATTTGACATATATGTGTCGGAAACGTATTTTACTACAAGAAGTATCCAAATTCTCGACATAAATTGTAAGAACCAATACCGTGTTTACTCTAACACGAAATGTCAAATATCTCGTGAAGTATTGACATTTCTATAACTGTGGGTTAATTTTATAATAACTTTTATACGTAGGATAATAAAAGGAATCTCTATTGCACCCGACGGGTGCCGCGGTATGCCCACATAAAAAACAAGGTCATAGGAAGTCTGGACGTATTATGACATGATTTTTTCCTCTATCATTTTCTCCTATTTTTCTGAAAAAAAGAGCAGTAACTTGTCCCAGTTCCCAGAATCATCCTGTATAATATTGGAGCTTGAAATTGAAAACAGGAAAAATGCTCAACACAAAATCAGCATTTTCAATCAGCTACGATCTTTTATAGAAATTTTTCGGTCAAAGTCACACGGGGGCAAGCTTGACCACTATCGGGTTCAATCGATGGAATTTTCAAAGGTCATTATGCAGATCACCCTCAGGAATATTCAGAGAAGGATCGCTAGGCCCCATTTAGTGGGGACGATCATGGTTATAAAAAGCCGTTGTACATTTTGTTCGATCTTGAGTCGCGTGAGTGGTCCTCCAGTGTTGATTAGGTGACGTTCCCCATTGACTAGTTCTTATTGTCAGTCACTGAACCACAAAACCCTCTGGTCTGTTCGCGGTGCGGATTCGAATTGCATAGTTTGCTCTCCCACTGCGAATATCGAGTTGAACGGAATCGCGGCTGGGTGGTTCCGTGATCGTGGATCATCGGTGATCAATTTGAGCATCGATCAAGAAAGAGGACCGATCGGGAAAGAAAGATGTCGGTACCAAACGCGCGCAAGATGGACTCGTCGAGTTACGTTGCACCGGCACCTGGCGAAGAAGTGGTCATCACGGGTATCGCCGGTCGCTTCCCGGAGAGTGAAAACGTGCAGCAACTGAAGGACAACCTGATGAACAAGGTCGACATGATCACGGGCAACTATGAGCGGTGGCGACTAGGTGACGCTCTGAATTTTTAAAGAAATTCATTGGAGGAGTTGGAGCACGTCTCCAGAGTAACAATGTTTCTTTGGAACAGATCACGCTGAAATACCGCGAGACGGTGGCAAGGTGAACGATCTGGAAAAGTTCGACGCTATCTTCTTCGGCGTCCACTACAAACAGGCTCATACCTTGGACCCAATGTGCAGGATGCTGCTGGAACACGCGTTCGAGGCTATCATTGACGCTGGGATGAACCCCAGGCAGCTACGGGGGACCAACACAGGTGTCGTTATCGGATCTTGTATCAGCGAGTCGGAGAAAACTTGGTTCTACGAAAAACTGCAGGTGGATGTCACGTGATCTATTCAGTTTACGAACTGAACAGATTGAACAGAAAAACGCAGATATTTTCAGTTTGGAATATTTCTTGTTCAATTGTTGGATGTCTGTATCTTATAGGCAAACGGGTTCGGCATCACCGGATGCAGCAGAGCTATGCTGGCGAACAGGATCTCCTACTTCTTCGGACTGCACGGGCCTTCCTACGCGATAGACACTGCTTGCAGCTCGAGTTTGGTCGGGTTGGATCAGGCTTACAGGTTGATACAGACCGGGGTCTGCGATCAGGTGATAGTGGGTGGCTCGAACCTCTGTCTGCACCCCTACGTGTCTCTCCAGTTCGCGCGTCTCGGTACTGTACATGCTCGGTGATGTCGATGCGACACAAAGGGCCTTTCAATAAGAGCGATAGAGCTTTAAATTGAAATAAAACGAAAAATACATTATACGTGAAATACAATATCATATAAATGACCACCACGATTGCGTTTGATCGAGTGAATACGACAAACCCAATTTTCGATGACTCCAGCACATAAATCATATCGTATCTCACCGATAACACGAATTATATTTGCTTTAAGATCGTTAAAGGTTTGTGGTCTATTGGAATAAACAAGGAACTTAACATGGCTCCACAACAAAAATTCTAATGGCGTCAAGTCGTAAGATCTTGGAGGCCAATTGACAGCCGTATTTCCCAAATTTCAAATTAGGTATGTCGTATTCACTCCACCAAACGCAATCGTGATGGACATTTATATGACATTGAATTTCATGTATATCGTCAAGAACTAAAACGATGGAACTGTATACGTTCTCGATGCACAGGTGTCCTGTCGACGGACTGCCGTTGTAAATCGTTCGATGCCAAAGCGAACGGCTACGTGCGCAGCGAGGCAATCAGCGTGATCCTCCTGCAGAAGGCGAAGGCTGCCAAACGAATTTACGCGACGGTGGTCTACACAAAGTCGAACTGCGACGGGTATAAAGAACAGGGAATTACGTTCCCTGCCAGCGCTATACAAAAGATGCTGTTGGAGGACTTCTACCGGGAGTGCAAACTACCCCCGACTATCTTATCCTATCTGGAAGCTCACGGGACTGGAACCAGCGTCGGTGACCCTGAGGAGCTTCACGCTATCGAGCAAGTCTTCGTAAAAAACAGAAGCTCTCCTCTGAGGATCGGTTCTGTCAAGTCAAATTTGGGACACACCGAACCTGCCAGTGGTCTCTGCTCTGTGGCCAAGGTATATTTGTAACAGTAATTCTGATTGTTAGACTGCGTAAGTTTATGCTATTTGCAATTTTTCGAGACGATTTTTAAGAAGGGGGAACCAAATAAAATAGTATTTTCAGTGGTACAGTAAATCCTCTATAAACGCAAAAAAACTGTATACGACATACGCAAAAAGAAATATCCCCTCCACTGTAGTAATCTAATCTCCGCTCGGGTATATCGGCGTGAACCACTAGTAACGTGACGCAGAGAGTCGCAGTCGCCGGCACAGTTCAAAGGCTCGTGCATCCTTACAATGTAACACCGATATTAAATATTTTTTAGTATTACTTATTTTTTTTATGAAACTTTCACCAATATATTTGTGGCCTTTTCCTGATTAAAATAAGACCAAACACGATATAATATCAACTGTATTTAGTTGTTCAAATTGACGAAAAATTATTGACGATGAACGTTTTCGGTGCATGGAAGGACAGCATATGGGTAAGAAATTGACGAGGAGAGTCGCATACGCTTCGGCCGCGCGCGGTCTCTCCTTACACGCGCTGTCCTTTTCTACGAACGGCTCGACCTTTGAAGCTCAAAAAAATACTGTCCTGTCTAGGATAAATGCAAACGAATCCCTCAAGGTTTTTGTGTTTATAGAGGATTTACTGTAGTAGCCTTTGTAGATCTGAAATATATCAAAATTTGACGGTATATTCTGGTATTTTTCGAAAATTTTCAGAAGCCATAAATGCATAAAGATCTGCAGTAATCTGATTGTAATCACTAGATTCCGTATGTTTATGCAAAATAAGAAGTTTGTGCATTAATTGCATGATGCACGAGCTAAAGTAAGGGTTTTATAATCTTCATTAATAATTTCAATGTGATGAAAATAATATATTAGTAGTTTCAAAATCTTTTAATATTTTCACTGTTTTGAATTGCAATTGTTCATTTTTGTTATAAATGCATAAAATGTGGAGTCTAGTAATCAGGATCGACAGATGATTGATCCAATATCGAACGAACATTTGTCTAGATCGTGATTGCTATGGAGTCCGGCTTGATTCCACCGAACCTGAACTTCAACGACCCCATTCCGGGTATCAAGGGCTTCGAGGATGGAACGCTCCAAGTAATCACGGAACCAACCCCATGGGACGGTGGTTACGTGGGCATAAACTCGTTTGGTTTTGGGGGCGCGAATGCGCACATTCTCTTGAAATCACACACCAAGGAGAAGGTGAACAACGGTGCACCTGCCGACGACTTACCTAGGCTCGTAGCATTGTCTGGCCGAAACGAAGAAGCTTTGGATATTCTCCTGAATTATGTTAGTTGAATAAGCAAAAATATTAGCGATACTCAAGTGAGAGAGATAGTGAATAGGAGATACTAATTGATTTTGTAGGTGGAGAGTATACCAGTCGACGTGGAATTCGTTCGACTATTGCACGACGTTCATGCCGAGGATATAGCCGGTAACCTGTTCAGGGGTTACACCATTGTTGGGTCGAAGGTATCCGAGAAGCCGCCTAGGGAGATTCAGGAATACCCTGGCATGAAGAGACCTGTCTGGTTCGTTTTCTCTGGAATGGGATCCCAGTGGCCTGGCATGGGTACTTATCGCCGTACATTGTTTGGAAGAGCAGTTTCTATAGGATCTGTAACATGTACGATTTGTCCACTAACTTGACATTACCGTTGGAACCAGGTGAATCGCTGATGAGATTCCCCATCTTCGCCAAAGCCATCCAGAAGTGCGACGCGGCTCTGAAACCCTTCGGCGTGGACATTGTCGACATTATCACGAACAAGGACAAGAAAACGTTCGACAACATTCTGAATTCGTTCGTGGGAATCGCCGCGGTGCAGGTACAACTCGCATGGTTAAATGTTCGCGAACACCGATCAGGAATCCAGCACGTACAAATACATGATGATTGTAGATCGGTCTGGTGGATCTTCTGGTGTCCCTTGGAATCGTGCCGGACAACATAATCGGCCATTCTGTTGGAGAATTAGGTTGCGCTTATGCCGATGGCTGCTTCACTGCCGAGCAAATGATTCTTTCGGCTTATTCGAGAGGTCTTGCGTCTATCGAGACCAAAATGATTCGAGGATCCATGGCAGCGGTCGGCATGGGTTACGAGGATATCAAGGATCTCTGTCCACCGGATATAGAGGTGGCTTGTCATAACGGCCCGGACAGTTCTACCATCAGCGGCCCGGCTGAGTCTATGAAGAAGTTTGTAGCCGAACTACAGGTCTTTCCTCAAAATAAAATGATTTGGAGGCAGAAATTAGAAGTTTTGTTCATGTCAATCACAACAAAACAAAACCTTTTAGGCCAGTAAAATCTTCGCCAAGGAAGTACCGTGCAGTAATATCGCCTACCACAGCCGCTACATCGCAGAGGCTGGTCCGAAATTGCTGACGTACCTGAAGAAGGTGATCCCCGATCCAAAACCGCGTAGTCCCAAGTGGTTGAGCACTTCTGTGAGCCAGAACCAGTGGTCTTCACCGGCGGCACAGTTCTCCTCGGCAGAGTATCACACCAACAATCTCTTGAACTCTGTCTTGTTCGCGGAAACCGCCACGATGATCCCTGAAGACGCCATAGCCATCGAGATCGCTCCTCACGGTCTCCTCCAGGCTATCTTGAAGAGATCGCTAGGTCCGAACGTAACAAACGTTCCTCTAACAATGCGAGGTCACAAGGACAATGTCGAATACTTCCTGCAAGCTCTTGGGAAGCTGTACAATGCAGGCATACAGTTACAGTTGGCCAACATCTATCCGCCTGTACAGTTCCCTGTTAGTCGCAGCACGCCGATGATCTCGCCTCACATCAGGTTCATACCGATACATTATTATTTCAGTCTCATGACTAGGGACACTTCTTTTCGACGATAGAAAAAAATTGATCGCGTCTTATTTATTAAGAAACAATATTTGAACAATTTACTCAGAGGTGTGGTCTTTCAGATGGGATCACTCGAACGATTGGTTTGTGCCCGTTTACACGCAACGTCAAAAGATTACCACGACGGAGAGAGTTCTCGACATCTGTTTGACAGACGAGATGTATGAATACATGGCCCACCATATAATCGACGGAAGGAATCTGATTCCAGCCACGGGATACCTGCTCATGGTATGGGAGACAATCGCACTGCTGCAGGGAAAGCTGTTCGACGAGGTATCCGTCGTCTTTGAAAACATTAGATTCGAGCGCGCCACTACCATCCCTAAGGAAGGCACAGTCCAACTGACGGTCATGGTCCAGAGAGGTAAACGTTCATGCTATTTCTTGAAACGATGAGAAGCGATGTCACATCGTCCGTTTTCTGAGAGTTAAACCAGTATGTATTTCCAGGGTCTGGGAAGTTCGAGATATCCGAGGGAACCACGACCGTGGTATCAGGAATGATTCGCAAGACAAACAATCCCACGCAAGAGATGATCCCTACCGAAGTCCTACCGGAAATCAATGACGAGGAACCCTTGACCAACAATGATATATACACGGAGCTAAAATTACGTGGCTACGACTACACAGGAATGTTCAGAGGACTGAAGAGCGCCTCTATCAGAGGTACGAGGGGCCATATCCAGTGGAGGAAGAATTGGGCCGCTTTCCTGGACAGCATGTTACAGATCAAACTGTTAGGTCTAGACACCAGAGCTCTATACGTGCCTACAGCTATAAGAAAGATGACGGTGGACGTCAAAGCCCATACCGACAAGGTCCGGAACTTCGGCGAGGAGAGTATCGGTACGTTGTCTCGAATAACATTTAGGAGGTCATTTTCAACCGAGACGCTCGGTATACATACAGTGGGTGCACTAAGTATTCGTACATCTTTTAAAAACGAATAACTTTTTCAAAACTTAAGCTGTTCCGTCCAATGTTAAAAAAGTTATTCGTTTTTAATAGGTGTACGAAAACTTTGTATATAAGAGATCGCGGTTGTGAACCTGTACTAAAATAGGGATCTTTACTGTACATCTTAGCAGAAGAGAACAGATCTGTAACCTTGATGTTCACCGAAAACTAAATTGCAGATATACCGGTCCACGTATACTCCGACTACGACACCATAGTCTCCGCGGGCGTGGAGATCCGTGGGCTCAAGGCGAATGCTATTCAGCGGCGCAAGGTCATGGCGGACCCTATTCTCGAGGAGTACAAATTCGTGGCACACCGAGACAAGGCAGAGACCAGCCTCGAGGAGATGGTTGTTATATCTTCGCAAGTGGCTTTAGACTGCAGCTTACTGACCACCCCAAAGATCCTGGAACTGATCGATCCCGATGACAACTTGTCCGTCGAGGAAGTGCTCACGCCCACCGTCCTCAAGGTTTTAGGCGATCAGCCGATGATTCGACCAAGGATGGTGCTGGCCGCGAACGCGGAGAGGTACGAAAAACTGCCAGACCTCGAGAAGATTATAGTGGTAGAACCGAAGAAGTTGCCAGAGGACGGATCCATCTTTATGGCTGTCGCCTACGACATCTTAACGAAGAAGAGGCAACATTACCTCGATCAGCTGATGCAGACTATCGCCGAAGACGGGTTTATTCTGACCAAGGAGAGCATAGTGAACAGCGACACTTATTTGTACATTCGAGGATACGAACTGGCTATTGTGCTGGAGAAAAGCTACAAAGGCCAGACCTTGTTGCTTCTGAAGAGGTTGGAGAAACTACCCAGGATCACGGAAGTCGTTTACGTGAACAATAATGAATTCAGCTGGCTGAGTAAGGTGAAAGAAACGCTGAAGGCCCAGGAAGGGAAGAAGAGAAGCGAAAGGGACACGAGATTAGTCCTGGTTGCTGAAGGAGACTTGGAGAGCGGGGCTCTGGGCATGGTCAAGTGTCTCAGAAGAGAACCCTGCGGCGAAGTCGTGAAAACAGTGATCATACAGGATGAGAATGCTCCCAAGTTTTCGTTGGATGATCCGTTCTATTCCGACCAACTTGACATTGACATCGGCATTAACATTCTACGACCAGGAAGGGTTTGGGGCACTTATAGGCATTTGACTTTGCCACCTCTGAAACCTATTCCTCTGTCACATTGCTTCGTGAATATACCGGTATGCAAAAGTGGTGAAGAAATGTCAAGAAGAAATAAAAATTGAAAAGTAATAAATAATAACCGGTGATACGTTAATAATGTTCGTTTAACAGGTGAGAGGAGATCTGAGTTCCCTTCAATGGACCGAGGGCAACCTCAAACCGGATCCCAACAACGCGAGCCTCGTCAAAATAGTCTACTCTTCCTTAAACTTCAGAGACGTGATGTTGGCCACCGGTAAACTGATGCCTGAAGCCATCACGCAGAACAGAGAGCTGAACGAATGTCTAATCGGCTTCGAGTTCAGTGGAATAGACACCACTGGACGCAGAGTGATGGGTTTCGCTCAAAGCAGGTATGGGATCATTTCGAAATAAAACAAAATTGTTTCGAATCCTTTACTCCTGGTCTAACTATCTGTCTCTTCAGGTCTATATCGAACCTGATCGTTCCGCTGACTCTGAACACGTGGACCATTCCGGAGAAATGGTCCTTGGAGGATGCAGCGACCATTCCCAGTGCATACTTCACTGTATTGTATGCATTCTACTATTTTGGTAAAATAAGTAAAGGTGAGAAGGTGCTGATCCACGCTGGTAGTGGTGCTGTGGGTCAAGCTGCGATCAACATTGCCCTTTCCGAGAACTGCGAGGTCTTCACGACCGTCGGAACAGCGGAAAAGAGAAAGTTCATCAGGGAAACGTTCCCCAGCATCCCTGACGATCACATTGGTAACTCGAGAGACACTAGTTTCGAGCAAATGGTAATGCGACAGACCGATGGCGAAGGTGTGGACATCGTCTTGAACTCGTTGGCCGAGGACAAGCTCCTGGCATCGGTTCGGTGTTTGAAATACCGAGGCCGATTCCTGGAGATCGGTAAATTTGACATGGCAGCGAACAACCAGCTGGGGCTAGAGATCTTCTTAAAGGAAGCCAGCTTCCACGGAGTGATGATGGACACTATGATCAGCGGGATTTATGAGGATGTTATGAAAAAAATGCGCGCGTTCATTGACTCGCGAATGAATGCCGATTGTATCAAACCTTTGGCTAGGAAGTGCTTCGAGAAGGATGAAGTGGAGGCTGCGTTTAGATACATGGCTGCTGGCAAGCATATAGGGAAGGTATTCGTCGTTCATTTTGTACACAACCCATAGCAGGAAAGGAGAGATGATTTTCATCTGTGCATTCTTGCAATTGTTCTCAGATTCTAATCAAAGTGGGCAACGATAAGGAGCCGCTGAATACGCCAGTGCTAGGCTATCCACGCTTCTACGCTGCTTCGGACAAGAGTTATGTGATTGTTGGTGGCCTGGGCGGCCTTGGACTGGAGATGGCCGACTGGCTGGTAATCCGAGGTGCCAAGAACCTGGTGATCGTCTCTCGCAACGGTATCAAGACCGGGTACCAACGGATGAGGACAAGCATCTGGAAATCGTACGGCGTGAAGGTCCTCATCATCTCCGGCGTAGACGCGTCGAAGAGTGACGATTGCGAGTTCATCTTGAAGTCCGCGGAGAAACAAGCTCCTGTGGACGGTGTATTCAACTTGGCAGCGCTGTTGAACGACTGTCTGTGCGTTGACCAGACGGAGCAGAGTTTCGAGGATAGCATGAGACCCAAGGCAGGCATCACCAAGCAGTTAGACTTGCTCACGAGGACGATCTGCCCGAAGCTTCGTCACTTTGTCGTGTTCTCCTCCCTCTCCTGTGGAAGAGGAAGTCCTGGCCAGACGAATTATGGTATGGGCAACGCGGTGTTAGAGAGAATCTGCGAGAGGAGGGTCGAAGAAGGTCTGCCAGCCATGGCAATCGAGTGGGGAGCCGTGGGAGAAGTTGGTCTGGCTGCCAAACTCCTTGAAGATAAGAAGCAGCTCGTGGTCGGCGGAACTTTGCAGCAGAGGATATCCTCGTGCCTGGAGGAGCTGGACAAGTTCCTCTGTCATAGCCGTCCCATCGTGGCTAGCATGGTGGTAGCGGAGAAACGACCTAGCGCCAGCGAAGCTAGTACTGTCCTCGAGGCAGTGATGGCTATTATGAGTATGCAACGATTCGCTAATCAATATACTGAAAACAAATATATGTCGTTTCACGTTATTGTTCATTTAATCGGTCAATTTTCTCGATGCAGGCATCAAGGATCTTAAGAACGTTAGTCAAGGTGCTTCTCTGGCGGATCTCGGAATGGACTCCATGATGGCCGTGGAGATAAAGCAAACGCTAGAGCGCGATTTCGAAGTATGTCTGACCGCCCAGGACATCCGAGCCTTGAACGTAGCCAAGCTGGTAGAAATGTCCGCGAAGGACACCAAGAAACAGACCCAGCGGGTTGCAAAAATTGTCACGAAGACAGAGAATTTGGTCGGCATGCAGTTGCTGATGAGGACGATGAACGTAGCTATCTTGAGCACCAATTACTGCGTTGAACTTCCGGTGAAATGCAAAGAAAAACAGAACGCCGTGTTCCTTGTTCCTGGTATCGAAGGAAGCGCCACAGTCTTCGCAACATTGGCGTCTGAATTGAGATCTCCAGCCTATGGCTTGCAGCTGGGAATATACGATACAGGCCTGACTATAGGAGAAATGGCAGACCGTTTGCTACCGGTACGTACGTCTAGGACCTTTCCAATTTCCCAGATCTCAAATGTTATATGCAACTCTCGTTTGTTTTCTCGAATACAATACAGTGTCTCCTTTCAGTATGTCTTAGAAAAAAGTAAGAACCGAAAAGACTTCACCATAGTAGGGTATTCGTACGGGACGATGATAGCCATTGAACTGGTGAGGAGATTAGAAGCTCGAGGCTACGTCGGTCAGCTAATACTTCTGGACGGATCGCCCGATTCTATGAATACTATAAAGACGCAGCATCTCTCCGCTACTACGGAGGACGCCTTCCAGAATAAGATCTTGGTCGGCATATTGGGCATTACCAATTCGGCACGGACCGACGAGGTAAACGCGGCAGATTCAACTAGAAAACTGATTACTGAAACCCTGTCTTTTATATTTCGTATAAAGGCAAGTAATCGATGTGTTGTTGCAGTTCAAAATGGCGTTGACCAAACGCACCACCTGGGAAGAGAAACTGGAGACGCTACTCGAGTATACAGAAGCTGATGTACATAAAGTGTACACGCCCGAGGCGCAGAAGGCAATCGCCACGTTCATATACAAACGCTTACAGATATTAGACGAATATGATTGCGATGCTATGACTCCACTGAGAACACCTATCACGTTTTTAAAACCGACGTCGGCCATACAAATGCCTGACGAGGCCTACGGGTTGCGCAAGGTAACACGACGGCAATCTACCAATCGATTAAGTCATCTCATAACTCGTAATGGTTTTCGTCACTGTGAAATATTTTTCAGTTGACTTATGGAAGAGTAACCGTTGGGGAGATAGAGGGCAACCATATTACCATACTTGATAACAAGAGGACCGCGGCGGTGATTAACGGCGAACCCGTAGAGGAAGAGTTCGTGTTCAAAGAGAGTCTAAATCTTAAGTCCAACGCAATGGACTTAGAAGTCACGAACATGTCGTCAATGAAATTGCACTGAAATGATTAACCTACTTTGCCTGTAATCTTTGTACCGGTCATGAATAAATGAAGAATACATTGTTAATGTAACGTCTTACCGTATCTTTTATGCAAAATCATCGTATTGTACATCATCGCTCAGACACTCCTGACGTCAAACAATCGACAAACACACCCGAACCACGCAGCGAATTCAATTGTACTTCATCGATCGGACTATATTCTATAGCGAATAAATGTACCTGTGATGAGAATAACTCACTTGCCCTTTCTATTCATTCTAACGTTACATCGTAGACCAAAAGTATCCGATTAACGTAAATACGTGAAACGTGACAACTAATTAGTAAGAATATTACACCCAAACACTGTTTATTATGCTTTACACTTTACATAAACCGCGTTAGTGTGTAAATAATAGAATTCTACCTTTATCTTCGCTCCACTCGTGCAACCTGTCGTATTCGATATTGAAAGGATAACCAATCCGCCTTGCTTATATCTTCTTGTACTCTTTTAATACTTGCATCCTTATTACGATAATTGCAGATCTTTGCGAAACATAGTAAGTTTCATTATTATACTAACAACTGCTCCTGACGGGTGTCGCGGTGCGTCCACATAAAAAACAAGGTCATAGGAAGTCAGGACGTATCATTACCCAGACAGCACACCGGCTCGATTTTGGCTGTGTTTTTATGCGCGCATTGGCGCGGATATTACCTGTAGGGGGCTTGAGCCCAGGGCCCGACGGCCTGGCCGGGATTCAGCCCATTTACAAGATTGCAAGAGTGCGGGATTTGCGTTCTTATTTCGTGATAATACAAAAACGGTTTTTTTCAGTAGTCAAAAACGCCAGATAAAAGATCAATATAGGCAGCAATCGTTCTCAAAAGTCTTATTTAAGACAGATTTAATAACAGTAAAGCGGGTTATGTTTCCTGTTAAAGATGGTGTAGGTTCTGTTCCATGCTAAAGACGATGTAGGAGCTGTTCCAGGCTAAACATGACGTGGTGAGAGAAGATGTCGCGAGAAAAGTTGGGCTCAATCAAAGCACTGATTGGCCACATTAGTGTGACCGTGCTGCCCTTTCAAAAACAGGCTGAATCCAGGCTCGGCCGTCAGGCCCCGGGCTCGAGCCCCATACAGGTGATATTCGCGCCAATGCGCGCATAAAAACCCGGACTTAATCAACCTGCCTGGGCCTCGTCCAGCTCCAAGCGTTGTGTTGGCTTGTAACCTGTAGGTCAGGGGCCTGCAGGCTGGGTCAGGTGGTAGGCTGTGTCAGGCTGTGCTATCTGGGTACATATGATTTTATCCTCTATAATTAACTTCCCGATTCATAGGGAAGTTACTGTAATTACCCCGAAAATCGAAAATCGAATTTTTAGCAGATCTTCACGTTTCATGGTCATTGGAGTCATTTTAGACTATTTTTATCAAAATGTCGGTATGTGTGTGTGTGTGTGTGTGCGTATGTCCGTTTCTATGGTATCAAATTTTTCGTTGACGTTTTCAGAAATAGTAACAACGCGATCGGAATGATGAATGGTGCAATCGATGTGCCCCGCTGTAACTTAGAGCTGATTAGATTTTGGTCCATTTTGGTCAAGTAGTTTTTTAGTTTTTTTCGAAAGGAGTTGATTAAACATTGCAATTTATACGAAAGGCGTATCCACCGAAGAAGTAAACGTAACTATATATATATTAAAAAAAAAATTTTTTTATAAAATTAAAAAAAAAATTTTTTATAAAATTAAAAAAAAAAATTTTTCTTGTTTTTTTTTTATTAAAAAAAATGTTTTTTCCAATTATGCAACTAATGCTAATGTAACCGCTTACAATAATCGAAAATTATTCCAATGCAAGAGTGAGTTAATCATCGCCGAGAATACATTTTCAAAGAATATCGATGAAAGTACAAAAAAATTTATATTACAATCTTTAAATAAACAATTAGTTCAAAACGAATTGTTAACTGAGATTAAATTGAAAATTAATATAAAATATATGATAATTAATAACATTGACGTTGAAGACGAATTGATTAATGGAGCATGCGGAATATTAAAATTTATTACTTTTCAAGAAAATACAAAAATCCATCTATATTTTGGTTAGATTTTCAATTGGCCATAGCAGGAGTGAAAGTAAGAACTCGTTATCGTGATTATATGAAAAATGCAAATATAAATCAAAATTTAACACCAATAATAAAAAAATATCGAATCAAGTAAATATTTCGAGTGAAGGAAAATAACAAATCACACGTAGTCAATTTCCAGTGGTTCCTGCTGAAGCGATTGCGATTCATAAAAGTCAGAGACAAACATACAAGAAAGTATGTATGGATTTTAAAACATCAGAAATACGAACTTTACAAATGTTGTATGTAGCACTGAGCAGAGTTTCAAAATTGAGCGGTTTATATATTTTGAGAAAATTTATTGTATCGAAGAAAACCAAGATCAATACTGCAAACCCGGATAATGATGAGTTGTATCGTTTGCGAAAAACTAATTAAGACAATTTATTTTGCAACATTAGTATGCTATAACAAGGAACCAAGCGAGCAACGAGCATACGATAATGGTTTAATGCGACACCATATAGCAAACATTTTGATAAGTAGAAAACTATTGAATTTCCCTGAAAACGTATAATCTTCTTAAAACGTACACTTAATAAATAATAATAATAATATACAGCAACTAACGAATCGGGAAGTTCTTTGTGTGGCTCGTGGAGAGTCACACACAAAATGAAAGACATTAATAGCTGTGGGCCCTACTAGCCATGCGTACCACTAACATTCTCACAAGAGCAGTCCTGCCCGCAAGCTCGCGAAGCGAGCGAGCAACAATAGCCCTCTAGTTTTTTTCTATTTTTACTGAATAAAGAGCAGTATATATTGTCGCAGTTCCCAGAGTCATCCAGTATAACAGGCATTTGAAACCCGTCGCCTGTCGACTAGTATAGTTTGCGGTCCGACCAATATCTTTGAAACTGATGATGACAATTTGTAGATTTTACACTCATAATTCTCCCTTCTGCAAATCAATTTCACCCATTAAGAATATTTAAAATTAATTATTAACTTCCCGATTTCATAGGGAAGTTATTGGAATTACCCCGAAAATCGAAAATCGATTTTTTAGCAGATCTTCACGTTTCGTGGTCATTGGAGTCATTTTAGACTATTTTCAGCAAAATGTTCGTATGTGTGTGTGTGTGTGTGTGTGTGTGTGTGCGCGTGCGTATGGTCGTTTGTATGTTATCAAATTTTTCGTTAACGTTTTCTGAAAAAGTAACAACGCGATCAGAATGATGAATGATGCAATCGATGTGCCCCGCTGTAACTTAGAGCTGATTAGATTTTGGTCCATTTTGGTCAAGTAGTTTTTTAGATTTTTAGTTTTTTTTCGACAAGAGTTGATTCTACAATGCAATTTATAAGGGAGGACGAAAATTTTCCACCAAAGAACCAAACGCAATTACATAAAAAAAAATTTTTTAATTTTTTTTTTTAACTGATGCTAATGTTACCGCTATAAGTGTAGGGTCCTACGTGATTGAAGTCAGACTGTCACTCCTGATCGACTGTGCAGCTTTCTACAAATAAATACGGCTTTTCCTTACAATGTATACAGTGACATTATAGTGAAATGCTAAGCGTACTTTGCCTGTAATCTTTGTACCGCTCATGAATAAATGAAGAATACATTGTTAATGCAACGTCTTGCCGTATCTTTTATGCAAAATCATCGTATCGTACATGATCGGTCAGACACTCCTGACAAACAATCGTTGAACACACTCGAACTACGCAGCGAATTAAATTGTACTTCATCGATCGGACACTTGCATAATTAACATTTCACTCCCTGTACTATATTCTATAACGAAATAAACGTACCTGTGGTGAGAATAACTCACTTGCCCTTCCTATTTATTCTAACGTTACGTCGTAGAACTAAAGTATCCGATTAACGTAAATATGTGAAACGTGACAACTATTTAATAAGAATATTACACCCAAACACTATTCATTATGCTTAACATTAACGTATTCGATATTGAAAGGAACCAATCCACCTTGCTTATATCTTCTTGCACTTTTTTAATAGTTGCATGCGTATTACGACAATTGCAGTTTTTGCGAAACATAGCAAGTTCCACTATATGCGCGATCCACTACATCTTCAACGTTAAAAAATTATAAAACTGCGGAAAAGTTAAGATTAACAGACCAGCTTGTGTGCAATCAATTTCAAAAATAATTACAGTTCAACAAATTCAACCAAATTTCGATAAATTCGTTACTGAAATACATTCCCAAGTTTCTTCGAAACAAAATTGAAATAGTTTTATTCAAATAGATTAAATTAAATTATTTTGTATGTGTAACAGCAACGTTCATAACAAAAATCTGTTTCCTTTTTATTTCGAGTGTCTTTTTCTATTGCGATCTTCAAAATAAATTATAATATTAAATGAGGCCTTTGTGGTAAAAGAGTTAGACATTCCTGCTGTGTATAATATCGGAACTTGCAATTCAAAAGAGGAAAAATTATGAAAACAAAATCAACATTTTACACACGGGGGCAGGATTGGCCACTATCGAGTTCAAACGATGCAAGTTTCACACGTAAATATGCAGATCGCTCTGAGGAATGTTCAGAGAAAGACTGCTAGGTACCAAATAGTGGGGATGATCATGGTTATAAAAAGCACTTGTACATTTTTTTTCGATATTGATTCGCGTGAGTCGTCCTCCAGTGTTGATTAGATGACGTTCCCCATTGATTAACTCTCATTGTCAGTCACTGAACCAGAAGCCCTCTGGTCTGTTCGCGGTGCGGATTCGAATTGCACAGTTTGATCTTTCACTGCGAATATCGAGTTGAACGGAATCGCGGCTCGGTGGTTAAGTGAACGTGGATCGTCGGTGATCAATTTGAGCATAAATCAAGAAAGCGGACCGATCGGGAAAGAAAGATGCCGGTACCAAACGCGCGCGAGATGGACTCGTCGAGTTACGTTGCACCGGCACCTGGCGAAGAAGTGGTCATCACGGGTATCGCCGGTCGCTTCCCGGAGAGTGAAAACGTGCAGAAACTGAAGGACAACCTGATGAACAAGGTCGACATGGTCACGGACAACTATGATCGCTGGGGACTAGGTGACGCTCTGAATTTTTACAGACATTCATTGGAGGAGTTGAGGCACGTCTCCAGAGTAAAAATGTTTCTTTGGAACAGATCACCCTGAAATACCGCGAGACGGTGGAAAGGTGAAGGATATGGAAAAGTTCGACGCTATCTTCTTCGGCGTCCACTACAAACAGGCTTATACCATGGACCCAATGTGCAGGATGCTGCTGGAACACGCGTTCGAGGCTATCGTTGACGCTGGGGTGAATCCCAGGCAGCTACGGGGGACCAACACAGGGGTCGTTATCGGATCTTCTATCAGCGAGTCCGAGAAGACTTGGTTCTACGAGAAACTGACGGTGGATGTCACGTGATCTATTCCGTTTTTCAGATTGGAATTTTTCTTGTTCAATTGTAGGATGTCTGTATCTTTTAGGCGAACGGGTTAGGCATCTCCGGATGCAGCAAAGCAATGCTGGCGAACAGGATCTCCTACTTCTTCGGACTGCACGGACCTTCCTACGCGATAGACACTGCTTGCAGCTCGAGTTTGGTGGCGTTCGATCAAGCTTACAGATTGATACAGACCGGGGTCTGCGATCAGGTGATAGTGGGTGGCTCGAACCTCTGTCTGCACCCCTACGTGTCTCTCCAGCACATGCGTCTCGGTACTGTACATGCTCGGTGATGTCGATGCGAGATAAAGGCCCCTTCAATAAGAGGAATAGAGCTTTGAATTGAAATAAGACGATAAACACATTAAACATGAAATATAATATCATATAAATAACCACCACGATTGCGTTTGGTGGAGCGAATACGACAAACCCAATTTTCGATGAGTCTAGCACATAAATCAGGTCGTATCGCACTGATAACACAAATTGTACAATAAAATCAACATTTATCGTACTATGAATACATTTATACATACACCTTAGAGTTAAACAGTATTTGCTTGAAGATCAATAACAGTTTGTGGTTTGTTGGAATAAACAAGAGACTTAATATAGCCCACAAGAAAAAGTCTAATGGCGTCAAGTCATAAGATCTTGGAGGCCAATTGACAGCCGCAAACGCAACCGTGGTGGTCATTTATATTACATTGTATTTCATGCATAATGCCATTCCGAATGTACCTTAAAATAAATCAGTGAGTACTCGATTATCTTCCGTATTTTTCGTTTTACTTCAATGCAAAGTTCTACCGCTCTTATTCAAATACCCTTTAGC
Organism: Lasioglossum pauxillum; assembly: GCA_933228785.1. NCBI lineage: Eukaryota > Metazoa > Arthropoda > Insecta > Hymenoptera > Halictidae > Lasioglossum > Lasioglossum pauxillum. The sequence goes on along the minus strand of OW121706.1, from coordinate 13,055,102 downwards.
AACGCTTCGACTTTAAACGTTACTATACTTATCGTCAAGTGCTAAAACGATGGAACTGTATACGTTCTCGATGCACAGGTGTCCTGTCGACGGATTGCCGTTGTAAATCGTTCGACGCCAAAGCGAACGGCTACGTGCGCAGCGAGGCAATAAGCGTGATCTTCCTGCAGAAGGCGAAGGTTGCCAAACGAATCTACGCGACAGTGGTCTACACAAAGTCAAACTGCGACGGGTACAAAGAACGGGGGATTACGTTCCCTGCCAGCGCTATACAAAAGATGCTGTTCGAGGACTTCTACCGGGAGTGCAAACTACCCCCGACTATCTTATCCTATCTGGAAGCTCACGGGACTGGAACCAGAGTCGGTGATCCTGAGGAGCTTCGCGCTATCGAGCAAGTCTTCGTGAAAAACAGAAGCTCCCCTCTGAGGATTGGTTCTATCAAGACAAACCTGGGACACACCGAACCTGTCAGTGGTCTCTGCTCTGTCGTCAAGGTATATTTGTAACTGTAATTCTGATTGTTAGACTGCGGAAGTTTATGTAATTTTTCGAGACTATTTTTAGAAGGGGGAACCAAATAAAATATTACTTTCAGTGGTAGTAGCCTTTGTAGATTTGAAATATATCAAAATTTGACTAGATTCTGTCGGAGGGTATATTCTGGCATTTTTCGAAAGTTTTCAGAAGCCATAAATGCATAAAGTTCCGCAGTCTACTGATTGTAATCAGTAGAGACCCCGGATATTTAAGCAAAATAAAAAGTTTCGGCATCAATTGCGAGATGCAGCAGCTAATATAAATTAATATTCTTCATTAATAATTTCAATGTGTTGAAAATAATATCTTTTCATGTATTCACTGTATAGCGGCCCCTACACGGTCAATCAGGAATGACAGTCTGATTGAACAGTCAGACTGTCAATCCTGACTTCAAAGTTTTTCTTCAATCTGCTTCAATCACGAAGGACCTATCGGACTAACAGTATTGAATGACGAAATTTATTTGGTCATAATTATTTGGCAATAATTTTAGCATTGGCTACAAAAAAATATAAAACGCTCCATTTGGATGAAAGAATGGTTAAAAAAACGAGATCGCTGCAAACATTTAAATTTGCTGCGTGAGATTTCTACTACAAATTCAAACGACATTAAAAATTATTTCCGAATTATTTCCATCATTCAGACTTTTAATCTCCCCTCCACTTCCCGTGATTGAAGCTCGGATTTACAAATATCTGGAAATCCGTCAGTCCATTTCATCAGTCCGTCAGTATTAATCTTTCACCATCAATCCGAATGTCAATCTACGACGTGACTGTCATTCCGATTGATCGTGTAGGGGCCGCTTATCAAATTGCACTTGTTCATTTTTGTTATAAATGCATAAAATCCGGAGTCTGATTACTACCAGAATCGACAGATGATTGATCCAATACCGAACGAAAATTTGCATAGGTCGTGATTGCTATGGAATCCGGCTTGATTCCACCGAACCTGCACTTCAAGAATCCCACTCCTGGTATCAAGAGCTTCGAGGATCGAACGCTCCAAGTAATCACGGAACCAACCCCATGGGACGGTGGTTACGCGGGCATAAATTCGTTCGGTTTTGGGGGCGTGAATGCGCACATTCTCTTGAAATCTCACACCAAGGAGAAGGTGAACAACGGTGCTCCTGCCGACGACTTACCTAGGCTCGTAGCATTGTCTGGACGAAACGAAGAAGCTTTGGATACTCTCCTGAATTATGTTAGTTGGATAAGCAAAAGTATTAACGATACTCACGAGAGAGAAATAGTGAATACGAGATAGTAATTGATTTTGTAGGTGGAGAGTGTAAAAGTCGACGTGGAATTCGTTCGACTATTGCACGAGGTTCATGCCGAACACATAGCCGGTAACCTGTTCAGGGGTTACACCATTGTTGGGTCGAAGGTATCCGAGAAGCCACCTAGGGGGATTCAGGAATACCCTGGCATGAAGAGACCTGTCTGGTTCGTTTTCTCTGGAATGGGATCCCAGTGGCCTGGCATGGGTACTTATCGCCGTACATTGTTTGAAAGAGCAGTTTCTATAGGATCTGTAACATGTACGATTTGTCCACTAACTTGACATTACCATTGGAACCAGGTGAATCGCTGATGAGATTCCCCATCTTTGCCAAAGCCATCCGGAAGTGCGACGCGGCTCTGAAACCCTACGGCGTGGACATTGTCGACATTATCACGAACAAGGACAAGAAAACGTTCGACAACATTCTGAATTCGTTCGTGGGAATCGCCGCGGTGCAGGTAGAACTCATACAGTTAAATGTTCGCGAACACCAATCAGGAATCTTGCACGTACAAATACATGATGATTGTAGATCGGTCTGGTAGATCTTCTGGCGTCCCTCGGCATCGTACCGGACAACATAATCGGCCATTCTGTTGGAGAATTAGGTTGCGCTTATGCCGATGGCTGCTTCACTGCCGAGCAAATGATCCTTTCGGCTTATTCGAGAGGTCTTGCGTGTATCGAGACCAAAATGATTCGAGGATCCATGGCAGCGGTCGGCATGGGTTACGAGGATATCAAGGATCTCTGTCCACCGGATATAGAGGTGGCTTGTCATAACGGCCCGGACAGTTCTACCATCAGCGGACCGGCAGAGTCTATGAAGAAATTTGTAGCCGAACTACAGGTCTTTCCTCAAAATAAAATGATTTGGAGGTAGAAATTAGAAGTTTCGTCCATATCAATCTCATTTAAACGAAATTTTTCAGGCGAGCAAAATCTTCGCCAAGGAAGTACCGTGCAGTAATATCGCCTACCACAGCCGCTACATCGCAGAGGTTGGTCCGAAATTGCTGACGTACCTGAAGAAGGTGATCCCCGATCCAAAACCGCGTAGTCCCAAGTGGTTGAGCACTTCTGTGAGCCAGAACCAGTGGTCTTCACCGGCGGCACAGTTCTCCTCGGCAGAGTATCACACCAACAATCTCTTGAACTCTGTCTTGTTCGCGGAAACCGCCACGATGATCCCTGAAGACGCCATAGCCATCGAGATCGCTCCTCACGGTCTCCTCCAGGCTATCTTGAAGAGATCGCTAGGTCCGAACGTAACAAACGTTCCTCTAACAATGCGAGGTCACAAGGACAATGTCGAATACTTCCTGCAAGCTCTTGGGAAGCTGTACAATGCAGGCATGCAGTTACAGTTGGCCAACATCTATCCGCATGTACAGTTCCCTGTTAGTCGCAGCACACCGATGATCTCACCTCACATCAGGTTCATAGCAATACATCATTATTTCAGTCTGTAAGGCCGATTTACACGGAAGGATGTCGACTCGTTCGCGATCGTACGACAACTGACTAAGTTTGGTCATCGAGACCCGCTTTTATAGGCAGAAGTATCCAAAAAGATGTCGCTCATTGCCACGACGCCGCTTTGTGGTATCACGCCGCAAGGAACGCAGCAGCATCGGTACCACGCCGAAAAGAGCGCAGCCGCTCGAACATTCATATAGCGGCAATGTGCCTTGATCGTCAAACGCACGGGCACGTCGTCAGCAGCAAACCCTTACAAGTCCCACGTCTAAGGACACTTCTTTTCGACTATAGTTAAGGGGGTTGACACGTGTTTCCAGGTTTTTCAAAGCTGCGGGATCTCGTTTCTCGATAACGCATAGATGGAGTTTTTCAGTCGACCAAAGCGCTAGATAAATAAAAGTCATATTTTTGCGTTTTCGTTGTGTAATTTGCGTTATTCTGAAGCATAGAGCTGCGCATGTAACTATTTTCACAAAGCTGCGACAGTTACATGCTACCGAATAAAGCAAATTACGCATCGTAAACGTAAAAATAGGACTTTTCTGGGCTATCGCGGCCTAGATTGATCTTTTATCTAGCGCTTTTGACAACTTAGAAGTATTTGACTAACCGAAAAACGAGAAGGCGCATACCGCACCCTTGCAATCCTGGAAACGAGTCTACCACATTAAGAAACAATATGTGAACAATTACTGAGCGAGCTAGTCTTTCAGATGGGATCACTCGAACGATTGGTTTGTGCCGGTTTACACGCAACGTCAGCAGATCACCTCGTCGGAGAGAGTTCTCGATATCAATTTGGAAGACGACATGTACGAATACATGGCCCACCATATAATCGACGGAAGGAACCTGATCCCAGGCACGGGATACCTGCTCATGGTATGGGAGACAATCGCACTGCTGCAAGGAAAACTGTTTGACGAGGTATCCGTCGTCTTTGAAAATATCAGATTCGAGCGCGCGACTACAGTCCCCAAGGAAGGCAAAGTCCAACTGACGGTCACGGTCCAGAGAGGTAAACGTTCATGATATTTCTTGAAACGATGAGAAGCGATGTCACATCGTCCGTTTTCTGAGAGTTAAACCAGTATGTATTTCCAGGGTCCGGGAAGTTCGAGGTATCCGAGGGAACCACGACCGTGGTATCTGGAATGATTCGAACGACAAACAATCCCACACAAGAGATGATCCCTACGGAACTACTACCGGAAATCAATGACGACGAAGCCTTGACCAACAATGATATATACACGGAACTAAAATTACGTGGCTACAACTACACAGGAATATTCAAAGGACTGAAGAGCGCCTCTATCAGAGGAACGAGGGGCCACATCCAGTGGAGGAAGAACTGGGCCGCTTTTGTCGACAACATGGTGCAGCTCAAACTGCTAGGTTTAGACACCAGAGCTCTATACGTGCCTACGGGTATAAGAAAGATGACGGTGGACGTCAAAGCCTATACTGACAACGTCCGGAACTTCGGAGAGAAGCGCATCGGTACGTTGTCTCCAATAACATTTAGGAGGTCTCTTTCAACCGAGACGCTCGGTATACATACAATGGGTGTACTAAGTATTCGTACACCTTTTAAAAACGAATAACTTTTTCACCTAAGCTGTTCCGTCCAATGTTAAAAAAGTTATTCGTTTTTAATAGGTGTACGAAAACTTTGTATATAAGAGATCGCGGTTTTGAACCTGTACTAAAATAGGGATCTTTACTGTACATCTTAAGAGAAGAGAACAGATCTGTAACCTTGATGTTCAACGAAAACCAAATTGCAGATCTACCGGTCCACGTATACTCCGCCTACGACACCATAGTCTCCGCGGGCGTGGAGATTCGTGGGCTAAAGGCGAATGCTATTCAGCGGCGCAAGGTCATGGAGGACCCTATTCTCGAAGTGTACAAATTCGTGGCACACCGAGACAAGGCAGAGATCAGCCTCGAGGAGATGGTTGTTATATCTTTGCAAGTGGCTTTAGAGTGCAGCTTACTGACCACCCCAAAGATCCTGGAACTGATCGATCCCGATGACAACTTGTCCGTCGAGAAAGTGCTCACGCCTATCGTCTTCAAGGTGTTAAGCGACCAGCCGATGATTCGACCAAAGATGGTGCTGGCAGCGAACGCGGAGAAGTACAAAAAGCTGCCAGACCTCGCGGAGATTACCGTGATAGACCCGAACAAGTTGCCAGAGGACGGATCCATCCTTATGGCTGTCACCTACGACATCTTTACGAACAATAGGCAACATTACCTTGAGCAGCTGATGCAGACTATCGCCGAAGACGGGTTTATTCTGACCAAGGAGAGCATAGTGAATAGCGACACTCATTTGTACATTCGACGATACAAACTGGCTATTGTGCTGGAGAAAAGCTACAAAGGACTGACCCTGCTGCTTCTGAAGAAGTTGGAGAAAGTACCCAGGATCACGGAAGTCGTTTACGTAAGCAATAATGAATTCAGCTGGCTGAGTAAGGTGAAAGAAACGCTGAAGGCCCAAGAAGGGAAGAAGAGAAGCGAACGAGACACGAGATTAGTCCTGGTTGCTGAAGGAGACATGGAGAACGGGGCTCTGGGCATGGTCAAGTGTCTCAGAATAGAACCCTGCGGCGAAGTCGCGAAAACTGTGATCATACAGGATGAGAATGCTCCTAAGTTTTCGTTGGATGATCCGTTCTATTCCGACCAACTTGACATTGACATCGGCATTAACATTCTACGGCCAGGAAGGGTTTGGGGCACTTATAGGCATCTGCCTCTGCCACCTCCGAAACCTATTCCCCTGTCACATTGCTTCGTGAATATACCGGTATGCAAAAGTGGTGAAGAAATGTCAAGAAGAAATAAAAATTGAAAAGTATTAGATAATAACCGGTGATACGTTAATAATGTTCGTTTAACAGGTGAGAGGAGATCTGAGTTCCCTTCAATGGACCGAGGGCAACCTCAAACCGGATGCCGACAACGCGAACCTCGTCAAAGTAGTCTACTCTTCCTTGAACTTCAGGGACGTGATGTTGGCCACCGGTAAACTGATGCCTGAAGCTGTTACCCAGAAGAGAGAACTGGACGAGTGTCTAATCGGCTGCGAGTTCAGTGGAATAGACACCACTGGACGCAGAGTGATGGGCTTAGCTCAAAGCAGGTATGAGATCATTTCGAAATAAAAGAAAAACATTTTTGAATTCTTTACTCTTGGTCTAACTGTTTGTCTCTTCAGGTCTATATCCAACCTGATCGTTCCGCTGACTCTGAACACGTGGACCATACCGGACAAATGGTCCTTGGAGGATGCAGCGACCATACCCAGTGCATACTTCACTGTATTTTATGCGTTCTACTATTTTGGTAGAATAAGTAAGGGTGAGAAGGTTCTGATCCACGCTGGTAGTGGTGCTGTGGGTCAAGCTGCGATCAACATTGCCCTTTCCGAGAACTGCGAGGTCTTCACGACCGTCGGAACAGCGGAAAAGAGGAAGTTCATCAGGGAAACGTTCCCCAGCATCCCTGACGATCACATTGGTAACTCGAGAGACACTAGTTTCGAGCAAATGGTAATGCGACAGACCGATGGCGAAGGCGTGGACATCGTCTTGAACTCGTTGGCCGAGGACAAGCTCCTGGCATCGGTTCGGTGTTTAAAACACCGAGGCCGATTCCTGGAGATCGGTAAGTTTAATATTGCAGCGAACAACCAGCTGGGACTGGAGATCCTCTTAAAGGAAGTCAGCTTCCACGGAGTGAACATGGACGCTATGATTAGCGGGATTTATGAGGATGTTATGAAAAAAATGCGCGCGTTCATTGACTCGCGAATGAAGGACGATTGTATCAAACCTTTGGCTAGGAAGTGCTTCGAGAAGGATGAAGTGGAGGCTGCGTTTAGATACATGGCTGCTGGCAAGCATATAGGGAAGGTATTCGTCGTTCATTTTGTCTACTAACCTTAGCAGGAGAGGAGAGATGATTTGCACATGTGCACTTGTGCAATTATTCTCAGATTCTGATCAAAGTGGGCAACGAGAAGGAACCGTTGAATACGCCAGTGCTAGGATATCCACGCTTCTACGCTGCTCCGGACAAGAGTTATGTGATTGTTGGTGGTCTGGGTGGCCTTGGACTGGAGATGGCCGACTGGCTGGTAATCCGAGGTGCCAGGAATCTGGTGATCGTCTCTCGCAACGGTATCAAGACTGGGTACCAGCGGATGAGGACGAGCGTCTGGAAATCGTACGGCGTGAAGGTCCTCATTATTCCCGCCGTAGATGCGTCGAAGCGAGACGATTGCGAGTTCATCTTGAAGTCCGCGGAGAAACAAGCTCCTGTGGACGGTGTATTCAACCTGGCAGGGCTATTGTACGACGGTCTGTGCGTTGTCCAGACGGAGCAGAGTTTCAAGGAAAACATGAAGTCCAAGGGAGGCATCACCAAGCAGTTAGACTTACTCACGAGGACGATCTGCCCGAAGCTTCGTCACTTTGTCGTGTTCTCCTCCTTCTCCTGTGGAAGAGGAAGTCCTGGCAAGACTAATTATGGTATGGGCAACGCGGTGTCAGAGAGAATCTGCGAGAGGAGGGTCGAAGAAGGTCTGCCAGCTATGGCAATCCAGTGGGGAGCCGTGGGAGAAGTTGGCATGGCTGCCAAACTCCTTGAAGATAAGAAGCAGCTCGAGGTCGGCGGAATCTTGCAGCAGAGGATATCCTCGTTCCTGGAAGAGCTGGACAAGTTCCTCTGTCATAGCCGTCCCATCGTGGCTAGCATGGTGGTAGCGGAGAAACAAACTAGCGCCAGCGAAGCTAGTACTGTCCTCGATGCAGTGATGGCTATTATGAGTATGTAACAATTCGTTAATCGATACATTGAAAACAAATATATGTAGTTTCACGTTATTGTTCATTTAATCGCTCAATTTTCTCGATGCAGGCATCAAGGATCTTAAGAACGTTAGCCAGAGCGCTTCTCTGGCGGATCTCGGAATGGACTCCATGATGGTCGTGGAGATAAAGCAAACGCTGGAGCGCGATTTCGAAGTATGTCTGACGATCCAAGACATCCGAGTCTTGAGCGTAGCCAAGCTGGTAGAAATGTCCGCGAAGGACACCAAGAAACAGACCAAGCAGGTTGCGTAAACAGTCACGAAGACAGAGAATTTGGTCGGCATGCAGTTGCCGATGAGGACAATGGACGTATCTATCCCGAACACTGTTCATTAAGCTTAATATTAACCGTGTTAATGTGTGAATAATAGAATTCTACCTTATCTTCTCCCCACTCGTGCAACCAATCGTATTCGGTATAGAAAGGAACCAATCCGCTTTGCTTATTTCTTCTTCTATTTTTTGAATTCTTGTATCCTTATTATGATAATTGCAGATTTTGTGAAACGTAGTAAGTATGCCCCTGAACGCACCAACTGAAGTAAAAAAAATTCTCACTGAATAACAAAGACTAGCTTTGTTCAATTAGAAAAGGTTCCATACCTCAACTACATTTACAACATTGCGCGTACTTACGACGTTGAATAAAGAAGTACGAAGGACAACATATTTTTTTGTTTTCTCGATATCTATATAGATGTGAGAACGTAATACCATAGTCTTTACTTTTCTAATAGGAAACGAAAAAAAGTAAGCAACATGCTAACAGGATTATCGTGATAATTCCATCGTTTCGAACGCTGGTGAATTACTCGATTGCATTGTCTCGTTCAAGTTCGGAATAGCTTCGTTGATATTGTTGTTGCTATTACCGGGGGCGATGTAACACTTGATGGCAAGAGACGTAGGTGTGTACTCGGTGGTTCCCAAAGTATTAATGGCATGGGGGGCCTCTCTCTGAAAACGAAAACCTGTAAAGCTTTATCATCTTTAGCAAGAGTTCCGAACAAAGTAAATTTATGCTCTGGACATGGTGGCTTATACAGGGTGAACCACCAATCGTAACCGGTAGAGATTACTCTGTTATTAGCAGTCCGATCGAAAATGCAAATCTCAATTGCATCTGACAGGTGCTGCGGTGCGTCCATACAAAAGAACAAGGTTATAGGAAGTCAGGATGTATCATGACATATGATTTTTTCCTCCACCATTTTTTCCTATTTTTATTGGTGTGATGTCGCTCTATCGAAATCAGCGCCATCCTAGGCATTAATATAATCACGTTACTGCGTGTTTGGATACCGGAATAATTAGCGACCCGTTTAATTGCAATCTCGTAGATACGTAGCTAAAGTACCCAGATAGCACAGGACGTCTCAAAGACGTCCATTGTACATCCGTTTTAGGTCTGAAAGTCTTACGTCATAAAAAGACGTCTTGAAAAGACGTCTTAAAATACTGTCTGCCGGCGTGTTGCCGTAGGTTATAAGCTTAGTTAATAGTATTCGTTAGATATAAGTAGTCATACTTCGCTCCGATCATCACATCCGATTCTCACGTCATACCGTACCCCCACTCTTATCTTCACCCTTCTTTAATAATCATATCTTAATGTATTCTCCGTAGCAGTATCACGTAGCATTCCCCGTAATCATTAATCCCGCATCTCATCCGCCTTCGAGCGTTCTTACTATATCACGCGCTTCTAATTCATTGTAATTCCATTTCGTACGTTACAAATATATATTCCCAGTTATTAATTTAATAAGTGAGTCTCGTTTAGTTCTTCTCCCTACATCCTCGCGCTTGTGATACTCTCCTTTATCAATTCGCGTTCTACCTGCATCTGCATTTCCAACTCGCACGTCTGAGCCTACCCAGTTGCTACCGAGCAAAGAATGCACCGGCATTCTTCTGGTTCCAACGGGAAACACAGAAGCCTCTCTTTACTTCAATATACATATCAATTCAACACATTCTCTAATACGAGTATAACCAGCCGCGGCGCGCCGCGCCGGTCGTCGCTATCAATTACGAAAGCTCGTGCTCGTCAAGGAACGCGAAACGGCGGACAACAGCGGGGTATCCCCCGTCAACCGAGTATCACCAACGACGTGAACTTTCCAGAACGAGCGAGGATCATCGTTCTCCCTACGACGACCCAGCCTGATCCGACTGCAGTCATCAACGAGCAACGAAAGCAGTTCACATAAAGGAAGCCTGCCTGTATTCACCGATCGCCATACTCAACTGTCCGATAAGTCGCTAAACATTTCCCTGCGAAGATTCGCGCCGTCTCAGTTATCTCTTTAAGGGGGCTGGCGCGGCCGTGCAAGAGTGTGCGGGCAGACGCACACATCGCTAAATTCGCATATACGTATATGCAATTACAAGGTTTACGAGAATGCAAAATGACGCTTCAACATTGCATTGAGGAGTTCAGAAGTGGTCAATTGCGATCCCTAAAAGTCAGATATATAGTGCTACGGTGCCCAAAATGCATATTTTTACGTTATAGAGGAATAATTTGTAATATTCGGCAAACACCGCCTGTCACAAATAATAATACAGCACCTCGAGGTTTCGAAATTTTGCACTAGTAGCACCACTATCTCGTTCCTAAGCTGCACTTTACAAATGTTATAATAAAATACGGCTGATAATGCAGGTCGATATTATATTGTCCATCGATAATACAGTGTCCATCGTCAATGCAAACACTAAATTTATTGAACAAAAACACTGGTACGCGAAGCGGCTATCTTCTGTCGTCTTGCTTACTTCGGTTGCGTCGTGACAGCCTATACCAGCGGTGTTGGACAGGCAATATCTGCCGAATATTATAAATTACTCTAATAACGGTATAACGGTATAACGTACGACTGCATTATCAGCCGTATTTTCTTATAACATTTGTAACGTGCAGCTTAGGAACGAGATAGTGGTACAAACACAAAAAACAAACACAAACACTTAAAGTTGGACATTTTAAAATTGGAATCTTTTACGCGGAAAAACTGTTCTGTTTCTTCATGGTGTCCTGAGGAGCTCAGTTACTATTTGGTTTCGATTTTCTTCTTATTTTGAAGAGCATTCTTTTTAGATAAAAAATCGTGCACGCCATTAATAATTATTGTATATAATGTCTTTTAAACATAATGTTGAATGAAATAATGAAAAATCTCAAAATGCTTTACAGTTGACGAGGTGTATCTTTTTTTTCTCTGGGGTTCGCGCATTGTAACAAAATAGAATATTTTCAGTAGATCTTGCCTATAAGATCATGTAAAGATCATTTCCCATGCTATCCAAGTGTTAATGTTATTACAGTTTAATCCATCTGCGGCAAATCATCTTATGCGTATACGTTCGGATCCAGCGCCGAAACTCCGCAACGAACTAAGACATTTGAAAGATTTGTTTAGATTCTTTTGTTTTAAAATTAATTATTAAATAGCTTTAAAAGATATGCAGTTAAATAAAATTTATATCTGTTATTGTTTTTTTTTGTTACAAATATTATTTTTTTAACTTCCCGATTTTATAGGGAAGTTATTGTAATTACCCCGAAAATCGAAAATCGAATTTTTAGCAGATCTTCACGTTTCATGGTCATTGGAGTCATTTTAGACTATTCTTATCAAAATGTCGGTATGTGTGTGTGTGTGTGTGTGTGTGTGTGTGTGTGTGTGTGTGTGTGTGTGTGTACGTATGTCCGTTTCTATGGTATCAAATTTTTCGTTAACGTTTTCAGAAAAAGTAACAACGCGATCGGAATGATGAATGATGCAATCGATGTGCCTCGCTGTAACTTAGAGCTGATTAGATTTTGGTCCATATTGGTCAAGTAGTTTTTTAGTTTTTTTCGAAAGGAGTTGATTAAACATTGCAATTTATACGAAAGGCGTATCCACCGAAGAAGTAAACGTAACTAAATATATATATTTAGACATATTTAAAAAAAATTTTTTTTTATAAAATTAAAAAAAAAATTTTTTATAAAATTAAAAAAAAATTTTTTCTTTTTTTTTTAATTAAAAAAAATGTTTTTTCCAATTATGCAACTAATGCTAATGTAACCGCATACAATAATCGAAAATTATTCCAATGCAAGAGTGAGTTAATCATCGCCGAGAATACATTTTCAAAGAATATCGATGAAAGTACAAAAACATTTATATTACAATCTTTAAATAAACAATGAGTTCAAAACGAATTGTTAACTGAGATTAAATTGAAAATTAATATAAAATATATGATAATTAATAACATTGACGTTGAAGATGAATTGGTTAATGGAGCATGCGGAATATTAAAATTTATTACTTTTCAAGAAAATACTAAAATTCCGTCTATATTGTGGTTAGATTTTCAATTGGCCAGGGTAGGAGTGAAAGTAAGAACTCGTTATCGTGATTATATGAAAAATGCAAATATAAATCAAAATTTAACACCAATAATAAAAAAATATCGAATCAAGTAAATATTTCGAGTGAAGGAAAATAACAAATTAGACGTAGTCAATTTCCAGTGGTTCCTGCTGAAGCGATTGCGATTCATAAAAGTCAGCGACAAACATACGAGAAAGTATGTATGGATTTTAAAACATCAGAAATACGAACTTTACAAATGTTGTATGTAGCACTGAGCAGAGTTTCAAAATTGAGCGGTTTATATATTTTGAGAAAATTTAAATTAATAGTATCGGAGAAAACCAAGATCAATACTGCAAACCCGGATAATGATGAGTTGTATCGTTTGCGAAAAACTAATTAAGACAATTTATTTTGCAACATTAGTATGCTATAACAAGGAACCAAGCGAGCAACGAGCATACGATATTGGTTTAATGCGACGCCATATAGCAAACATTTTGATAAGTAGAAAACTATTGAATTTCCCTGAAAATGTATAATCTTCTGAAAACGTACACTTAATAAATAATAATAATAATAATATACAGCAACTAACGAATCGGGAAGTTCTTTGTGTGGCTCGTGGAGAGTCACACACAAAATGAAAGACATTAATAGCTGTGGGCCCTACTAGCCATGCGTACCACTAACATTCTCGCAAGAGCAGTCCTGCCCGCGAGCTCGCGAAGCGAGCGAGCAACAACAACCCTACTCGCGAGCGAGCGAAGCGAGCGAGCAACAATAGCCCTCTAGTTTATATTTCATGTTATTCGTTGTATGCTATTATTGTCATATTATAAAACCGTTATTGTTATCACATTTTTATCACAAAAGATCTACAAAAATGTTACTATATTATTATACATATATTATATACAATATTACAAATATTATAAATTATTATAAAAAATATCTTTTGACACATTTATGAGGCGTTTTTCATTCTTGGCACTTTTTGTATGCGTTGATTAAGAAAAGATTCCACTTTACATTTCACCTATTCCATGAAACATTGCATGTGTAAAACATAAATCTAAAATACACACTTAGAAAGAAAAAATGATTTGGAAGATTGTATTTAAACACCTATTTTTTAGTGAAAAATTTCAATGAAAATTAATTAAAAATAATTGTTGAACAAATGAAAAAAATATTAATTTGTCTATAGTCCAAATTGACTGTTTTTTAAATAAATTTTAGTGCAAATTTCACTCCGATATCTTTTATGATTCAAAAGTTATAACAAAAAGTCACTTTTCTCGATTTGGACCACTGTGCGCCGGGCCGTTTCGGGCGAATCTACTACCTGTAAGCGTTAAGTAGTATACGCATGTTCGCGAAAGTCGTGGTTCCCAGTCAGACGTCGGACGTGCGTGCCGCATGGACAGAAGGTTGTATCGCATTTGAGCGTCCAGTAAGCCCCGTTAACACTTGAGCGGACCGTCCGCGCTCCGCGCGCGAAGCAAATTACCTGCAATCAGTGATGCCAGAATCGTGGACGCGAGGACGTTTCCCCTCCGGCACAGGACCCCCCACTCTGACACCGTGGACGCACCGTCCTCGCCACGTTGCTTCTGCTGCGCACGCGCTACACACGAACGTACTTCTACTCTGCCTGTGTGAGTGCCTGCTCGATTGCACGCGCGCTACACACACAAGCGTACCTCTACCCTGTCCGTGTGGACTACCTGCTACCTGCTCGCTGGTCGACGCCGACGCGTCCCTTCGATTTTCACGTTACCGAAGTTTCGGAAGCATGAGTCGGAAAGTCGGCATCTGGAGACAGCGCGCATTTGAATCCCGGCCCGGCACGGCGCGGCGCAATCCACATTTTGCTATAACTTTTGATCTAAAAAAGATATCGAAGCGATATTTGGACGAAATTTTTTTTTAAAAACCGGGTTTAATGGTCCATCCTAAAATATGTTTTGTATTTCTTAAATAATTTTCTTCGTTGATTTTTGAAGTTAAGATGGTCCAGCGGGCCCCCAACACAAATTGATTTTTAGTCGAACCATGCTCAATAAACAATTACCAAAAAATTAATAAATATTCTACCCAATACCACACATGACTGAGATTTTTTTCAGATTTTTCAGATTATGCAGACATGTTTAAAAAAATTGAAAATCTCCAAGCATTCGAAGAAAATGCATATTTCGTATTGAACTTTTCGAGATACGAGTTTTATAAAAATTCAGTAGTTAGATATTATTGAAACAATTGTCCTTAATTTTTTTCAGAATTTTTTATAAATTGTATCGGTGTTAAAAAAATCCAAATCAATTTTTTCGATACTTCTTTACTTTTTTGTAGATGTATTATGTAATATCGAATATTTTTATAATCAGAAAAGTAATGTACAGACTTAATAATGCAATATAAAATATTTGATTTACGTTATATTTCAATATGTGAGCAAAACTTCCAACACTTTCGGTTGGCGTGGGCGGTAAAGTCTTCGGCTTCGAACTTTTTGGCCCTTGATCGAATCCCGCACCGAATAATTATTTTTAACTTCCCGATTTTATAGGGAAGTTATTGTAATTACCCCGAAAATCGAAAATCGATTTTTTAGCAGATCTTCACGTTTCATGGTCATTGGAGTCATTTTAGACTATTTTTATCAAAATGTTCGTATGTGTGTGTGTGTGTGTGTGTGTGTGTGTGTGTGTGTGTGTGTGTGTGCGTGCGTATGGCCGTTTCTATGTAATCAAATTTTTCGTTAACGTTTTCAGAAAAAGTAACAACGCGATCAGGATGATGAATGATGCAATCGATGTGCCCCGTCGTAACTTAGAGCTGATTAGATTTTGGTCCATATTGGTCAAGTAGTTTTTTAGATTTTTACTTTTTTTCGAAAGGAGTTGATTCTACAATGCAATTTATAAGGGAGGACGAAAATTTTCCAACAAAGAACCAAACGCAATTACATAAAAAATTTTTTTCTTAATTTTTTTTTAGATTTAAAAAAAATTTTTTTTTTTAGATTTAAAAAAAATTTTTTTTTTTAGATTTAAAAAAAATTTTTTTTAACTGATGCTAATGTTACCGCTTGGAATAATCGAAAGTTATTCCAATGCAACAGTGAATTTATCATCTCTACTCCCAAGAATACATTTTGGGAGAATATCGATGAAAGTACAAAAAAAAACGATGTTAGCGATGTTGGCGAAGGAGTAACGAATCGGGAAGTTCTTTGTGTGACTCTTGGAGAGTCACACACCAAATAAAAAACATTGATATCAGTAAGCTCTACTAGCCATGCGTATCACTAACCCTCTCGCAAGAGCAGTCCTACCTGCGAGCTCGCGAAGCGAGCGAGCAAAAACAACCCTACTCGCGAGCGAGCGAAGCGAGCGAGCAACAATAGCCCTCTAGTTTTCCTTTAAACACTTTTTTTTGTTCTTTGTTTACATTAAAGTGTTGTAGTAACATTTCAAATATATTTTCAAAATGTTTTCAAAATGTTTTATGCAATAGTTTCTCTGACTACGAAAATCCATCATAATGGCTCACAATTAGTTGCAATGTCTTTCACATTATGTACTATTTTCATTTATTGATTCTGCTGAATGTGAAATGGTATGCAACTTCATATTTTACTATTGCCGTATGTTAGTTAGTTTCTTTTCATTTATCATTAGAAGAACTCTTAATTTTCAAACATTAGTATCATAAGTCCACAAAGTTTGATGTCCTACGATTTCGAACCATTTATAGCTGTTGTAACACTCAAGAAACGGCAAAGTACCAACGGAGAAATAGATAGATGGTCATGTATGGTATTTGTGTGTAAAGTGAAGTTTTTGAATGTGACGAACAACGAAGTCAATGGGAAATTAAATGAATCCGACTCAAGTTCCGATCATTCATCTAAGACAGGTTCTGCGGATGACAAAAAAGTAGAAAGTGGAAGTGAAGTAAAACAATCTCAGATAATTACAATGATGTTAAAAAGAACAGAAAACATAAGGATGTTCAGACTACCGATAGCGATATGATAAAAATATGGAGAGATCCATTAATATTGAACGATCCCACAGAAAAGGATTCAATTGAATTTTAAGATGCACGCGTTGAAGAGAAAATATCGCAACTGCCAAAACAAGAAGTCGTAACGTTCGACGACGATAGCATTGCTAAAGATACACTATCGCTGCAATTATGTAAATGTGAAATTAATAAAAGAAGGACAGCTGTATATAAAAAGAAGAAAAAGGTCTTTAAATCAGAATTTAAAATTACGGTAGATGAACAGAAAATTTCCAATTTTAATGATAAAAATAGAACCGAGTCTACAAAGATTCGAACTCTTCTTGCCAATCGTTCAAACAATGGTAATCCAAACAGGTAATTAGAAATAAAACCATAAAGGATACAGTTTCACAAGAGTATAATTCACAAGAATATAATTTTTTAAAATGATAATAAATTTTTACTATAAAGATTTACTATTATTTTTACTATATTCCACCCGCAATTTAAAAATAATAATAACACTTTAAAAATATAAGTAAAATGCCATTGCTATAATTACACTGTCCAACATCAAATTTGTTCCCGAATTACTGTTGGTTCCTTCGTATAGAGTTTTTTGCACTGATTCTGAATCTGTTTTTAATTTTTTCCCTATACGCACAGTTTTTGAGGAACATGACTTTGAAAAAAAAACATATTTTTCAACTTTAAACAAATATTGTAATGTTATTATAAAAGATATTGAATTGTTCTTTATAGCGAAAGATTCTGTAGACTTTCCCGAATACAGCGATATCAAATATTAATACATTATCATTGTTTAAACATGTTTAAATAATAACTAAAGGCGGAGAGACACCACTTTTGCACCAATTTTTGAGGATATTTTTCAATTTATCTCAAAAAATAAGGGTCCAGCGGAAAATCGAACTATACCACTCGATAGAGCAGACTTTTATCTTGAGAAACCACCCTGTTAAGTTTGGATCGTCGACGTTTTTTTCGAACCAGAAAGCAAAATATCTTCGCCCGACATGAGTTGCCGACAGTGGCGCTCACCACTACAACGGTCGTTCACAGCTCCGTATCCCGTCGCTGCGCCGTATCTCGTACCAAGCGCCACTGGCGGCAACTCATGTTGGGCGAAGATATTTTGCTGTCTGGTTCGAAAAAAACGTGGACGATCCAAACTTGACAGGGTGGTTTCTCAAGATAAAAGTCTGCTCTATCGAGTGGTATAGTTCGATTTTCCGCTGGACCCTTATTTTTTGAGATAAATTGAAAAATATCCTCAAAAATTGGTGCAAAAGTGGTGTCTATCCGTCTTTAATGATTGTTTAAACCTGTTTAAATACTCATAATGTATTAATATTGTATATCACTGTATTCAGGAAAGTCTACAGTATCGTTTGCTGCAAAGAACAATTCTATATCTTTCATAATAACATCACAATATTTGTTTAAAGTTGAAAAATATGTTGTTTTTCAAAGCCACGTTCCTCAAAAACTGTGCGTATAGGAAAAAAATTAAAAACAGATTCGGAATCAGCGCAAAGAACTCTATAAGAAGGACCCAACAGTAATTAGGGAACATAAAAAAAGTTGAAATTTGTTGGACAGTGTTATATGAAAAACAAAGAACAAAAAAAAGTGTTTAAAGGAAAAAAATAATTATTCGGTGCGGGATTCGATCAAGGGCCAAAAAGTTCGAAGCCGAAGACTTTACCGCCCACGCCAACCGAAAGTGTTGGAAGTTTTGCTCACATATTGAAATATAACGTAAATCAAATATTTTATATTGCATTATTAAGTCTGTACATTACTTTTCTGATTATAAAAATATTCGATATTACATAATACATCTACAAAAAAGTAAAGAAGTATCGAAAAAATTGATTTGGATTTTTTTAACACCGATACAATTTATAAAAAATTCTGAAAAAAATTAAGGACAATTGTTTCAATAATATCTAACTACTGAATTTTTATAAAACTCGTATCTGGAAAAGTTCAATACGAAATATGCATTTTCTTCGAATGCTTGGAGATTTTCAATTTTTTTAAACATGTCTGCATAATCTGAAAAATCTGAAAAAAATCTCAGTCATGTGTGGTATTGGGTAGAATATTTATTAATTTTTTGGTAATTGTTTATTGAGCATGGTTCGACTAAAAATCAATTTGTGTTGGGGGCCCGCTGGACCATCTTAACTTCAAAAATCAACGAAGAAAATTATTTAAGAAATACAAAACATATTTTAGGATGGACCATTAAACCCGGTTTTTAAAAAAAAATTTCGTCCAAATATCGCTTCGATATCTTTTTTAGATCAAAAGTTATAGCAAAATGTGGATTGCGCCGCGCCGTGCCGGGCCGGGATTCAAATGCGCGCTGTCTCCAGATGCCGACTTTCCGACTCATGCTTCCGAAACTTCGGTAACGTGAAAATCGAAGGGACGCGTCGGCGTCGACCAGCGAGCAGGTAGCAGGTAGTCCACACGGACAGGGTAGAGGTACGCTTGTGTGTGTAGCGCGCGTGCAATCGAGCAGGCACTCACACAGGCAGAGTAGAAGTACGTTCGTGTGTAGCGCGTGCGCAGCAGAAGCAACGTGGCGAGGACGGTGCGTCCACGGTGTCAGAGTGGGGGGTCCTGTGCCGGAGGGGAAACGTCCTCGCGTCCACGATTCTGGCATCACTGCCTGCAATGTTATGGGAGCTTTCACAGTACAGCGGACGGTCCACGCGCGGAGGGAGCGTGTCCGCGCCACAGAGTTCCATGTAATCAAATGTAGGCTTACACAGCCAAGCGGACTCCGCCGCGGAGCAAGCATCTATATAGGTACTGTGGCGGCCATGGCGCTGGTCTGTACCGCACAATGGGACAAACCGATAATTCTGTGTCAAAATCAAAAGACTTTTGCTAGGAATGAGATATGGGAAAAATAGAGAGATTATGATACGAACGTTTTTTAACCTTGAAAAAATTGGTCAAACTTGCACAATTTCAAGAAAATTGTGGTTTATCCAATACCACGCGCGGAACAAATTTCTTTTTACATGTTGTTATACATCATTTTCAGTAGACTGTTTCAGGTTGAATTCAAATCTGGTCTCAAAATTCGTCTACGACCTCAGGATTTTGCAAAACGATTTTTGTGAACAAAACTAATAAAATCATTTTTTCGTTGAAATAACCCACTAGTTTGAAGGTATGTTGTATTCTCATATATAAAACACAATAAAAATAAATATAGGGTCATTCCATGCCGAATCGATCACTTTTTGCAAGCACCATCGCCGATTTTGTTCTAAATGAAATATGTTGTAGTCCATATGAAATTAGGAGGGGTTTAAGTCATCATTTTGCCGGTTTCGAATTTTTTTTAGAAATGGCAGGCCTTCAAATTTTTCAATTTTTGCCATTTCGGCGAAAACGGGCCCCATTTACGAATTTTTATCTCAACAACCGTTTGTCCGATTGAGCTAATTGTTTTTTGTTTTATTCAGAAAGGATTGGGCTATTACAAAATAATTTTTTCAACCTCGAAAATCAACTTTATAATGTCGAAAAATTTAAACAAATTCTTCTTTTGCGTTTTTTTTAATGATGGGGCTGAGTGTTTTAAATTTTGAAAAAAATGTGGTAATATTCCTTGGAGTTTCCTCTGTAAAATGAGCCCTTGAAAAAGATGGTATCATTAAAATTGGCGTCACAATGAGCTGGTAAGGGACGCCGTGTACCCCCGTTTCAGGTAGAGGTGGGTCGAGCGCACCGCTGTTGTGGTCCGTTGTCTATACCGCTGGTCTCGAGAAAATACCAGCACACTGTATGCGATTAAATAACTCTATTTATACCTGGAGAACAATATTAGTAACCACTCTTGGACAACAACACCTTTTTAATCATGACTTCTTTTATAGATATTAGTTTTTATAGGAATCATATATGTTCTACAAAAAAGGTGTCGTTGCTCAATGGAAATCACGAGAAGATGGTGGTTTTCTTCCATCGGGGAGGGATAAGGAGGGTTTATGGTAAGAAATATGGATAGGATCATTGCGTGGGATGGACTTAAGGATTATGGAAAAAAATATAGGAGAAACTATTCTATTATACTAAAAACAGAGCCATCATTATCGCACGAGCAGGTTTTGCATGGCAGTTCTTTATTCGATAATGGTGTAAAGCTATGAAAGCTTCTAGTGCCTGTAATTGATAATGCTGTTACAGAACGAGCTTGTAAACAATCAGCATGTTTGTTATGTTCATCTAGGGTGACGTAATTAAATATTATATTTGAAAAAGATATTTCTGTCCAGTCAAATAAATTTTTAGGGGTGAGAATTTCATTATCTAATGGTCTTTGTATGCTAGTGCGCATTGCAAGTAATGAAATAGTTTTTCTTATATTTTTTTCCATAATTCTTAAGTCCACCCCACACAATGATCCTATCCATACTTCTTACCATAAACCCTCCTTATTCCTCCCCGATGGAAGAAAACCACCACCGTCTCGTGATTTCCATTGAGCAACGACACCTTTTTTGTGGAACATATATGATTCCTATAAAAACTAATATCTATAAAAGAAGTCATGATTAAAAAGATGTTGTTGTCCAAGAGTGGTTACTAATATTGTGAACTAATATTGTTCTCCAGGTATAAATAGAGTTATTTAATCGCATACAGTGTGCTGGTATTTTCTCGAGACTAGCGGTATAGACAACGGACCACAACAGCGGTGCGCTCGACCCACCTCAACCTGAAACGGGGGTACACGGCGTCCCTTACCAGCTCATTGTGACGTCAATTTTAATGATATCATCTTTTTCAAGGGCTCATTTTAAAGAGGAAACTTCAAGGAATATTACCATATTTTTAACTTCCCGATTTTATAGGGAAGTTATTGTAATTACCCCGAAAATCGAAAATCGATTTTTTAGCAGATCTTCACGTTTCATGGTCATTGGAGTCATTTTAGACTATTTTTATCAAAATGTTCGTATGTGTGTGTGTGTGTGTGTGTGTGTGTGTGTGTGTGTGTGTGTGTGTGCGTGTGCGTGTGCGTATGTCCGATTGTATGGTATCAAATTTTTCGTTAACGTTTTCAGAAAAAGTAACAACGCGATCAGGATGATGAATGATGCAATCGAAGTGCCCCGTCGTAACTTAGAGCTGATTAGATTTTGGTCCATATTGGTCAAGAAGTTTTTTAGATTTTTACTTTTTTTTCGAAAAGAGTTGATTCTACAATGCAATTTATAAGGGAGGACGAAAATTTTCCACCAAAGAACCAAACGCAATTACATAAAAAATTTTTTTCTTAATTTTTTTTTTTAGATTTAAAAAATTTTTTTTCTTTTTTAACTGATGCTAATGTTACCGCTTGGAATAATCGAAAGTTATTCCAATGCAAGAGTGAATTTATCATCTCTACTCCCAAGAATACATTTTGGGAGAATATCGATGAAAGTACAAAAAAAAAAACGATGTTAGCGATGTTGGCGAAGGAGTAACGAATCGGGAAGTTCTTTGTGTGACTCTTGGAGAGTCACACACCAAATAAAAAACATTAATAGCAGTAGGCCCTACTAGCCATGCGTATCACTAACCCTCTCGCAAGAGCAGTCCTACCCACGAGCTCGCGAAGCGAGCGAGCAACAATAGCCCTCTAGTTTTATTAATAGATACATTTATTTGTTTCTGATGCCTACCACCCCTGAGGATTGGAAATCAGTAAGCCAAGAATTCGAAGCTATTGTTACGAGCCGAGGTTCAGGCAGCTATGCGGAAACCGAGGGTAGTTTGGAATTAGAGATTTTAGAGCAAAGTAGGAAAGGTACACGAGGACTAGCCGATATCTATCTCACTATCGGGTCGCCTCGAGGGAACAAGGGAGTGGACTAGCCGATATCTATTTCACCACCGGGTCGCCACCTATAAGGTATACAGTCGCGGTTCCGCTGACTCGTAACTTATCGAATTGAGACAGATACACCTTGAGCGGCAAAGGTGTATCGTCGTAGTATACTAGCGACTGGGAACTCGAAAAGGGAATATGAATAATCGATATTTGAACCCTTAATAAGTTCACACACAATAATATTTTTTGTATTATAAAAAACGTACAAATGTTCAGTGTAATGTTGTCGCGGTGTCGCGGACTAAACTCTCTCAGTTTTGACGCACCGAGAAATGCGGGGGCGATCTACTACAGAGTGGTAGACAAGAACTTCAACAACCGATCTAGCGCGAATTAACTTTCGACGTGGAACGGTACGTACTGCGCGTATTCACTTGAATCAACCCAACTAAATAGGAAGGATCCATGCCCTTATATAGTACCCAAAATCGGATCTAGCGATGGTGGGGGCCACGTGCTACTTCTGATTAGAAATGGATTCTTAGAAGTTACATTGCTTGCAAGAGCCCCTCCATGATCCGATTTTGAGTAAGCCCCTTGTTCTTAAATAGGCCCTCTGTTTCGACACATATCTCCGGAAGGGTCAAGAGTCACCAACGGTAGCGTCTGCATACGTAACAGCTCTATGACGCCCACAACGGCGAGGCGCGGCAGAGCGGTCAGGCCGCGATGCAGTCTAGTGGGCGCACTTTTTCCGGGGCGACAAGTAGACACGCTGGTGCTGTGCCGTTGCAGATATAGTGCGCGCACTCCCAGTGAAATACACGGAAGAAATCCAAAACGGAGACGGGGCGGCGCTGCTGGCCGGCCGAGGTGCATCCTAGTGGGCAGCGACCTTTAAAGTCCTTGTCGAGCACTCTGTAGTAGATCGCCCCCGCATTTCTCGGTGCGTCAAAACTCTGAGCGTTTAGTCCGCGAGACCGTGACACATTACTCTAAACATTTTGTATCCATCATTTATTATCAACAATATATTATTTGTATTAATTTATTCGGAGTTCATTTCCATTAGGCATATTCCTTTTCGATCATCATGACGATGCACCTTTGCCGCTCGAGGTGTATTTATTCAAATCAATAAGTTACGAGACAGCGGAACCACGACCCTATCCTTTATAGTGGCGACCCGGTGAGATAGACATTGGCTAGTCCTACGTGTACCCTTAAGTTCGTCGCTCACTAGAACGCACAACACCAGCACCGCACCAGCTTTTACCAGCTCACCACTATAACGGTCGTCTGGGTTAGGTCGTTCGACGGGTTACGGCGCGGCGAACGGCCGCGGTAGTGGTGAGGGCCACTGTAAAAGCTGGTGCGATGCTGGTGTGGTGAGTCCTAGTGAGCGACGACCTTTATTCCTACCTAGACCCAAAAATCTCTAAATCCAAACTCCCCTCGGTTCTCGCATCGCTGCTTGAACCTTGGCTCGTAATACGGCTTAGAGACGTCTTTTAGCGTATTTCAGGCGTCTCTCAAAGACACCCAAAAGACGCCAATAATTTTAAAATTTAAGTATTTTAATCATTGCAAAGCAAACTGATCCCTGTCATAACATCTCCAAAGAAATTGAAGTCTGAAATAAGACGTCTTAATGACGTCTAAAACTCGTCTGTACCCCTTGCCCTACGATTTATTTTACGGTTTCAGTGATTAGAACTTTCTTTCTCGTTCGTAATTTCCTAAAAAAGGAGAAAATTTATATCTATTGTATGCCTACATCTCGGTTTAAAGGAAATTAATAATATATTTATTAGACACTACTGTTCAGAATCTTCATCACGAGTCCGACACGATATTGTAGGGCAAGCGGTTAAAGTGTTACGTCCCGGAGACTGACTTGCGCGAAATTATCGTTCCGCGACCCATTCCCCTTAGCCCCGTTTCACACTTGAGCGGACATTCGCGCTCCGCGTGCAGCTTCAATCGATAGTATATACCCTGCAATATTATTCAAGTATGACAGAATTACTGCTGAATGTTGTTGCTGCTCATTTATAAATAAACTAGAGGGTTATTGTTGCTCGCTCGCTTCGCTCGCTCGCGAGTAGGGTTGTTTTTGCTCGCTCGCTTCGCGAGCTCGCGGATAGGACTGCTCTTGCGAGAGGGTTAGTGATACGCATGGCTAGTAGGGCCTACTGCTATTAATGTTTTTTATTTGGTGTGTGACTCTCCAAGAGTCACACAAAGAACTTCCCGATTCGTTACTCCTTGGCCAACATCGCTAACATCGTTTTTTTTTGTACTTTCATCGATATTCTCCCAAAATGTATTCTTGGGAGTAGAGATGATTAACCCACCCTTGCATTGGAATAACTTTCGATTATTCCAAGCGGTAACATTAGCATCAGTTAAAAAAAAAAAAATTTTTTAAATCTGAAAAAAAAATTAAGAAAAAATTTTTTTATGTAATTGCGTTTGGTTCTTTAGTGGAAAATTTTCGTCCTCCCTTATAAAATGCATTGTAGAATCAACTCTTTTCGAAAAAAACTAAAAATCTAAAAAACTACTTGACCAAAATGGACCAAAATCTAATCAGCTCTAAGTTACAGCGGGGCACATCGATTGCATCATTCATCATCCTGATCGCGTTGTTACTTTTTCTGAAAACGTTAACGAAAAATTTGATACCATACAAACATACACACACACACACACACACACACACACACACACACACACACACACACACACACACACACACACTCACGCACACGCACACACATACAAACATTTTGATAAAAATAGTCTAAAATGACTCCAATGACCATGAAACGTGAAGATCTGCTAAAAAATCGATTTTCGATTTTCGGGGTAATTACAGTAACTTCCTTATGAATCAGGAAGTTAATAATGAATATTGTCACGTCGCTTTATTATATCGAATTTCCTAAGCCAAATTTCTTATTTCCAATTTCCTTTCCGCGTCTAACCGGCATCGGACAACCACCAAAGTGTGGTCCGATTTTGGATTTTGACGTGTTTGGTGTCGTTGTAAAGAGGAGATCTCAATCTTTAAGTTTATTAAGTTTAAAAATTTTTGAATTGTATGTAATTTTTTATAGGTAAAGTATTATCAATTTAACACTCGATTTTTAATATAAAGGAAATTTCAAGAAAATTGAACTTGGTGGAAAAAAATCATAGATCACGCTTCTTGAAACCGATTCAAATTTTGTGTTAGGTCAAGAAATTAGATTTAACATATATACAGCCTTTAAATATAGTATTTATGTAAGAAATATTATATAAATTACATTAACAAATATAAAAAGAAATAAAAAATGCAATAATAATATTAAATAATAAATAAAAAATGTAACAGTATTATTAAATAAGTATAACAATAAAATCTAAATATAACAATATAACTACAAAAAAATATAAAGATAGTTCTTTGGTAATATCACTGTCGCTGTAAACTAAGAATACTTGTGGTATTAGACAGAAGTTTCGGTCATAGTAAGATCTAATACACCTTTTGGTAATAAATTGGTGTCTTTTCGTGTTATCACATATTCATTTACATTTCATTTGGATCAGAAGTAAATAATAGCATTGCCATTAAATCGTAATTTGTATTTACACGGAAATTTTTGAAATCTCTATCCGATATCCGTAATTCAAAAATTTCTAGTTTCGATACTGAAACAGTTGAATCTAAAAAATAAAATACAAACAATGTAGAAGATATCAGCAGCTAATTTCTGTGAGAATTTGTTTTAAACAGTCTAAAGTAACTTCTATGCAAATTTTATGGCAAGATTTTTTAGTTATTCAATTTTCAAGTGGGTTACATGCCATACAAAAATAGTATTTGTAAAACCATAAAAATCTTTACAGAAAACATTATTTAAATAACTTATATATGATCAAATAGGTACTTACGGGTAGTAACATTCTCCATGGCACTTAGAAAAAATGTATAATGAAAAATTACTGCTTAAAACTAAAGGTAAGTTTTCTAAGCAAGCTAGCTGAAGAAAAGAATTTCGCTCGCTGCAGTCTAACGAAGTGATACTTTCAGTTTCACGTTTCTGAAGGCACTAAATGAATTCTGTGACTCTTAGAAGAAATAAATAAGTGTTTATATGAGTTTTTCTCGCCTAGCATGCCCATTCAGTCCACCAGTGGCGCACCCAGGATGCAATCTTGGGGGGGGGGCCGAGTTGAACCCAGCGCTAGTTTTGCGCGATGACCTTTTTTTTTTTAGCTAACATATATGTCAAGGGCTATGCTAAATATTTTTTCTTGGGGGGGACTTGGCCCCCTGGCCCCCCCCCCTCTGGGTGCGCCACTGCAGTCCACTACTGAGGTGCACCGTATGCACCGTACGCACGGTGATACAGAAATTTAAAAAATTGTAGCAGGCAGATCCGCAGCATTCCGCAGGTTTTTTTTGTCAGAATCTCTTTAGTATAGTTTGAATTTATAAACAAAAAAAGTTTCAAGACCGCCCTCGCCAGCGCCTGCTAGTTCTGCTCTATTAAAGTCAACTAAATGACGTAGAAAACTGGTACTTAAACAATGTCTAAAAATTATTGTAAAGGACTTTACTAACGAACTTTGTGAACATTCATGTAAACATTTATTTATATTAATATAGAAAAACGTGCATAGAAGCTTAAAGATTCTTATTTATTGCTCTGACACAATTTTCTTTGTAACGAATATACACGTACGATTTCGCCGGATTACGGTTCGAAGTTTTCACGTATTGATTTCTATGCTTATATAGCTGTTAAATGAATTATTATGGGTATAATTAGGGTCAGTGAACATTCCCAAAAAAGTACGTATGAATGTTATATCTATTTTCTGACATGACTTTTTTCCACCTAAAATGGCCATTTGTCCCACTGTGCGCTGTCCGACCGGATTCGGAAATCTCCGGACGCCTAGCAATTACTCGGGAACGCGGAAGTGGAGCGTTCCCGTCTGAGGAATTTTTGTTTTTGAATCTTTTTTCTTACTAATGAATTGATGTTTGTGTCACAGGTATCTCAGGAATTTGTATCACCAAGAACTTCGTACTCTACGAATACATTTTACCCACTGCTGGCAAAGAAAAAAAATGTTCAAAACTCCATAGCCAAAGAAAATGAACTCCTTCAAGTGGCTTGTGATTATTTATCCAAAATCTGATACGAACAATTCATCAGAAGATGATGAATATTTGAATATAGCGAAGATGTGGGCGAACAAATTAAAAACTCTTGAGCCAATGCAAAAGAAATTGGCAGAGAAAGCAATTAATGATATACTCATTGAGGCAGAAATGGAAACCCAAGGTGTCTCAAAGTTAGCGCTACTCTCTCATGCACTGTTAAAGAATCTCGCATGACTGTATTTTTTCACGATAAATGTGGTGCTCCCATGGTCACCAATCTGTTGAATAGATTTTCGTCCATACGAAAATAATTTTTGTAATCATCATCATTAATTGCTGATATCTCACGGAGCAAATTTAAATGACCATACCGATCACGTTTTTTTAACCACTTCTTCATCCGTACTGACCGTTTTATTTTTCAATTGCTGCCCAATGCCAGGATAATGGCCAAACAGGCTTTTTCTTTATAAGACATTGCGGCAGATACGCACTTCTTGGTGTCTTAATGTCAACTGTTATAAAATTACGTAATTCGATACTGTCAGTCTGACTGGTAAGTGTAGGGTCCTACGTGATTGAAGTCAGACTGTCATTCCTGATTGACCATGTAGCTTTTTACAAATAAATACGGCTTTTCCTTACAATGTATACAGTGACATTGTAGTGAAATGATAAGCCTACTTTGCCTGTAATCTTTGTACCGACCATGAATAAATGAAGAATACATTGCTAATGTAACGTCTTGCCGTATCTTTTATGCAAAATCATCGTATCGTACATCATCGCTCAGACACTCCTGACAAACAATCGTCGAACACACTCGAACTACGCAACGAATTCAATTGTACTTCATCGATCGGACACTTGCATAATTAACATTATACTCCCTGTACTATATTCTATAACGAATAAAGGTCGTCGCTCACTAGAACGCCCCGGCGCGGCGCCCACCCGGCACCGAGCGCCTCAGCTGTTTTGGATTTCTTCTATGTATTTTAAATGGATGTGCGCACATCAATGTATTCTTCATTTATTCATGGTCGGTACAAAGATTACAGGCAAAGTAGGCTTATCATTTCACTACAATGTCACTGTATACATTGTAAGGAAAAGCCGTATTTATTTGTAAAAAGCTACACGATCAATCAGGAATGACAGTCTCGCTCGGTGCCGGGTGTGCGCCGGGGCGTTCTAGTGAGCGATGACCTTAAATGTGGTGAGAATAACTCACTTGCCCTTCCTCTTTATTCTAACGTTACGTCGTAGAACTAAAGTATCTGATTAACGTAAATATTTGAAACGTGACAACTATTTAATAAGAATATTACACCCAAACACTATTCATTATGCTTAACATTAACGTATTCGATATTGTAAGGAACCAATCCACCTTGCTTATATCTTCTTGCACTTTTTTAATAGTTGCATGCGTATTACGACAATTGCAGTTTTTGCGAAACATAGCAAGTTCCATTATATGAGCGATCCACTACATCTTCAACGTTAAAAAATTATAAAACTGCGGAAAGGTTAAGATGAACAGAACAGCTTGTGTACAATTAATTTCAAAAATAACTAGAGGGTTATTGTTGCTCGTTCGCTTCGCTCGCTCGCGAGTAGGGTTGTTTTTGCTCGCTCGCTCCGCGAGCTCGCTGGTAGGACTGCTCTTGCGAGAGGGTTAGTGATACGCATGGCTAGTAGGGCCTACTGATATTAATGTTTTTTATTTGGTGTGTGACTTTCCAAGAGTCACACAAAGAACTTCCCGATTTGTTACTCCTTCGCCAACATCTTCATTTTTGTACTTTCATCGATATTCTCCCAAAATGTATTCTTGGGAGTAGAGATGATAAATTCACTGTTGCATTGGAATAACTTTCGATTATTCCAAGCGGTAACATTAGCATCAGTTAAAAGAAAAAATTTTTTTTTATGTAATTGCGTTTGGTTCTTTGGTGGAAAATTTTCGTCCTCCCTTGTAAATTGCATTGTAGAATCAACTCTTTTCGAAAAAAAACTAAAAATCTAAAAAACTGCTTGACCAATATGGACCAAAATCTAATCAGCTCTAAGTTACGACGGGGCACATCGATTGCATCATTCATCATCCTGATCGTGTTGTTACTTTTTCTGAAAACGTTAACGAAAAATTTGATACCATACAAACGGACATACGCACACACACACACACACACACACACACATACAAACATTTTAATAAAAATAGTCTAAAATGTCTCCAATGACCATGAAACGTGTAGATCTGCTAAAAAATCGATTTTCGATTTTAGGGGTAATTACAGTAACTTCCCTATGAATCGGGAAGTTAATTACAGTTCAACAAATTCAACCAAATTTCGATAAATTCGTTACTGAAAAACATTCCCAAGTTTCTTCGAAACAAAATTGTAATAGTTTTATTCAAATAGATTAAATTAAATTATTTTGTATGTGTAACAGCAGCGTTAATAACAAAACTCTGTTTCCTTTTTATTTCGAGTCTTTTTCTATTGCGGCCTTCAAAATAAATTATAATATTTAATGAGGCCTTTGTGGTAAAAGAGTTAGGCATGCCTGCTGTGTACAGGGTGGGGCAATAACTATTAGCACCTGAGATATCTTCGAAACTATAAGTTTCATAGAAATATTTACTCAAATAAAATTGCACAGTACGAAGGGGGCCATCAAGTGGCGATAATAGCTTTTTTGCAGGTGGAGGTACTTCGGACATTTGAAGGTCACCTTCATTTTTTTAAATGGAATGAGGTATTTTTGAATACATCAATCGATGCAGCTAGACATTCGTTATAAAAAAGTACTAACCTATGTATGTTGAAAAGTTAGTACTTCAGGAAATATTTCAATTTTAATCATTCTGAAACACCATTACTGTCGTACTAAGACGTTAGCGTTTACTTACTTGTGTAACGTATTAGTACGACAGTAATGGTGTTTTAGCGTCATTTAAATTGAAATATCTCCTGAACTACTAACTTTTCAACATACATAGGTTAGTATTTTTTTTTATAACGAATGTCCAGCTGCATCGATTGATGTATTAAAAAATACCTCATTCCATTTAAAAAAATGAAGGTGACCTTCAAATGTCCGAAGTACCTCCACCTGCAAAAAAGCTATTATCGCCACCGGATGGCCCCCTTCGTACTGTGCAATTTTATTTTAGCAAATATTTCTGTGACACTTTTAGTTTCGAAGATATCTGAGGTGCTAATAGTTATTGCCCCACCCTGTATAATATCGGTACTTGAAATTCAAACGAGGAAAAATTATGAAAACTAAATGAACATTTTTCACACGGGGGCAGGATTGGCCACTATCGAGCTCAAACGATATCAGTTTCAGACGTCAATATGCAGATCACCAGGAGGAATGTTCAGATAAAAACTGCTAGGTCCCAAATAGTGGGGATGATCATGGTTATAAAAAGCACTTGTACATTTTTTTCGATATTGATTCGCGTGAGTCGTCCTCCAGTGTTGATTAGGTGACGTTCCCCATTGACTAACTGATATTGTCAGTCACTGAACCAGAAGCCCTCTGGTCTGTTCGCGGTGCGGATTCGAATTGCATACTTTGATCTATCACTGCGAATATCGAGTTGAACGGAATCGCGGCTCGGTGGTTAAGTGAACGTGGATCGTCGGTGATCAATTTGAGCATCGATCAAGAAAGAGGACCGATCGGGAAAGAAAGATGCCGGTACCAAACGCGCGCGAGATGGAGTCGTCGAGTTACGTTGCACCGGCACCTGGCGAAGAAGTTGTCATCACGGGTATCGCCGGTCGCTTCCCGGAGAGTGAAAACGTGCAGAAACTGAAGGACAACCTGATGAACAAGGTCGACATGGTCACGGACAACTATGATCGCTGGGGACTAGGTAACGCTCTAAATTTTTACAGAAATGAATTGAAGGAGTTGGAGCACGTCTCCAGAATAACAATGTTTCTTTCGAACAGATCACCCTGAAATACCGCGAGACGGTGGAAAGGTGAAGGATATGGAAAAGTTCGACGCTATCTTCTTCGGCGTCCACTACAAACAGGCTTATGCCATGGACCCAATGTGCAGGATGCTGCTGGAACACGCGTTCGAGGCTATCGTTGACGCTGGGGTGAATCCCAGGCAGCTACGGGGGACCAACACAGGGGTCGTTATCGGATCTTCTATCAGCGAGTCCGAGAAGACTTGGTTCTACGAGAAACTGACGGTGAATGTCACGTGATCTATTCCGCTTTTCAGATTGGAATTTTTCTTGTTCAATTGTAGGATGTCTGTATCTTTTAGGCAAACGGGTTAGGCATCTCCGGATGCAGCAAAGCAATGCTGGCGAACAGGATCTCCTACTTCTTCGGACTGCACGGACCTTCCTACGCGATAGACACTGCTTGTAGCTCGAGTTTGGTCGCATTGGATCAGGCTTACAGGTTGATACAGACCGGGGTCTGCGATCAGGTGATAGTGGGTGGCTCGAACCTCTGTCTGCACCCCTACGTGTCTCTCCAGCACATGCGTCTCGGTACTGTACATGCTCGGTGATGTCGATGCGAGATAAAGGCCCCTTCAATAAGAGGAATAGAGCTTTGAATTGAAATAAGACGATAAATACATTAAACATGAAATATAATATCATATAAATAACCACCACGATTGCGTTTGGTGGAGCGAATACGACAAACCCAGTTTTCGATGACTCTAGCTGTAAATCGGATCGTATCGCACTGATAACACAAATTGTACAATGAAATCAACATTTATTTTACTATGAATACATTAATAAATAAACCCTAAAGTTGAATCTATTTGCTTAAAGATCATTAACAGATTGTGGTTTATTGGAATAAACAAGAGACTTAACATGGCCGCACAAGAAAAAGTCTAATTGCGTCAAGTCGTAAGATCTTGGAGAGCAGTTTAGCCGCATTTCTCAAATTTCAAATTGGGTTTGACGTATTCACTCCACCAAACGAAATCGTGGTGGTCATTTATATGATATTGTATTTCATGTATGATGCCATTTCGAATGTACTTTAAAATAAAGCAGTGAGTACTCGATTATCTTCCGTATGTTTCGTTTTATATCAATTCAAAGTTCTACCGCTCTGATTCAAAGACCCTTTAGTAACACTTCGACGGGCCCCAACATTAGACGAAGGATTATTGTACTTATCGTCAAGAGCTAAAATGACAGAACTGTATACATTCTCAATGCACAGGTGTCTTGTCGACGGATTGTCGTTGTAAATCGTTCGACGCCAAAGCGAACGGCTACGTGCGCAGCGAGGCAATCAGCGTGATCTTCCTGCAGAAGGCGAAGGCTGCCAAACGAATCTACGCGACAGTGGTCTACACAAAGTCGAACTGCGACGGGTACAAAGAACGGGGGATTACATTCCCTGCCAGCGCTATACAAAAGATGCTGTTCGAGGACTTCTACCGGGAGTGCAAAATACCCCCGACTATCTTATCCTATCTGGAAGCTCACGGGACTGGAACCAGAGTCGGTGATCCTGAAGAGCTTCGCGCTATCGAGCAAGTCTTCGTGAAAAACAGAAGCTCTCCTCTGAGGATCGGTTCTATCAAGACAAACCTGGGACACACCGAACCTGTCAGTGGTCTCTGCTCTGTCGCCAAGGTATATTTGTAACTGTAATTCTGATTGTTAGATTGCGGCAGTTTATGTAATTTTTCGAGACTGTTTTTAAGAAGGGGGAACCAAATAAAATATTACTTTCAGTGGTAGTAGCCTTTGTAGATTTGAAATATATCAAAATTTGACTAGATTCTGTCGGAGGGTATATTCTGGCATTTTTCGAAAGTTTTCAGAAGCCATAAATGCATAAAGTTCCGCAGTCTACTGATTGTAATCAGTAGAGACCCCGGATATTTAAGCAAAATGAAAAGTTTCGGCATCAATTGCGAGATGCAGGAGCTAATATAAATTAATATTCTTCATTAATAATTTCAATGTGTTGAAAATAATATCTTTTCATGTATTCACAGTTTCAAATTGCACTTGCTGATTTTTGTTATAAATGCATAAAATCCGGAGTCTAGTAACCAGAATTGACAGATGATTGATCCAATACCGAACAAAAATTTGTCTAGGTCGTGATTGCTATGGAATCCGGCTTGATTCCACCGAACCTGCACTTCAAGAATCCCACTGCTGGTATCAAGGGCTTCGAGGATGGAACGCTCCAAGTAATCACGGAACCAACCCCATGGGACGGTGGTTACGCGGGCATAAATTCGTTCGGTTTTGGGGGCGTGAATGCGCACATTCTCTTGAAATCTCACACCAAGGAGAAGGTGAACAACGGTGCTCCTGCCGACGACTTACCTAGGCTCGTAGCATTGTCTGGACGAAACGAAGAAGCTTTGGATACTCTCCTGAATTATGTTAGTTGGATAAGCAAAAGTATTAACGATACTCACGAGAGAGAAATAGTGAATACGAGATAGTAATTGATTTTGTAGGTGGAGAGTGTACCAGTCGACGTGGAATTCGTTCGACTATTGCACGAGGTTCATGCCGAGCACATAGCCGGTAACCTGTTCAGGGGTTACACCATTGTTGGGTCGAAGGTATCCGAGAAGCCACCTAGGGGGATTCAGGAATACCCTGGCATGAAGAGACCTGTCTGGTTCGTTTTCTCTGGAATGGGATCCCAGTGGCCTGGCATGGGTACTTATCGCCGTACATTGTTTGAAAGAGCAGTTTCTATAGGATCTGTAACATGTACGATTTGTCCACTAACTTGACATTACCATTGGAACCAGGTGAATCGCTGATGAGATTCCCCATCTTTGCCAAAGCCATCCGGAAGTGCGACGCGGCTCTGAAACCCTACGGCGTGGACATTGTCGACATTATCACGAACAAGGACAAGAAAACCTTCGACAACGTTCTGAATTCGTTCGTGGGAATCGCCGCGGTGCAGGTAGAACTCATACAGTTAAATGTTCGCGAACACCAATCAGGAATCTTGTACGTACAAATACATGATGATTGTAGATCGGTCTGGTGGATCTTCTGGCGTCCCTCGGCATCGTACCGGACAACATAATCGGCCATTCTGTCGGAGAACTAGGTTGCGCTTATGCCGATGGCTGCTTCACTGCCGAGCAAATGATCCTTTCGGCTTATTCGAGAGGTCTTGCGTGTATCGAGACCAAAATGATTCGAGGATCCATGGCAGCGGTCGGCATGGGTTACGAGGATATCAAGGATCTCTGTCCACCGGATATAGAGGTGGCTTGTCATAACGGCCCGGACAGTTCTACCATCAGCGGCCCGGCTGAGTCTATGAAGAAGTTTGTAGCCGAACTACAGGTCTTTCCTCAAAATAATATGATTTGGAGGCAGAAATTAGAAGTTTCGTCCATATCAATCTCATCAAAACGAAATCTTTCAGGCCAGAAAAATCTTCGCCAAGGAAGTACCGTGCAGTAATATCGCCTACCACAGCCGCTACATCGCAGAGGTTGGTCCGAAATTGCTGACGTACCTGAAGAAGGTGATCCTCGATCTAAAACCGCGTAGTTGCAAGTGGTTGAGCACCTCTGTGAGCCAGAACCAGTGGTCTTCAACAGCGGCACAGTTCTCCTCGGCAGAGTATCACAGCAACAACCTCTTGAACTCTGTCTTGTTCGCGGAAACCGCCACGATGATCCCTGAAGACGCCATAGCCATCGAGATAGCCCCTCACGGTCTCCTTCAGGCTATCTTGAAGAGATCGCTAGGTCCGAACGTAACGAACGTTCCTCTAACAATGCGAGGCCACAATGACAATGTCGAATACTTCCTGCAAGCTCTTGGGAAGCTGTACAATGCAGGCATACAGTTACAGTTGGCCAACATCTATCCGCCTGTACAGTTCCCTGTTAGTCGCAGCACACCGATGATCTCGCCTCACATCAGGTTCATAGCAATACATCATTATTTCAGTCCCACGACTAAAGACAATTCTTTTCGACGATAGAAAAAAATTGATGACATGTTCTTGTTAAGGGGGTTGACTCGTGTTTCCAGGTTTTTCAAGGCTGCGGGATTTGGTTTCTCGATAATGCAAAGATGGAGTTTTTTGTCGACAAAAGCGCTAGATAAATAAAAGTCTTATTTTTACGTTTACGTGGTGTAATTTGCATTATTCTGAAGCATAGAGCTGCGCATGTAGCTATTTTCACAAAGCTGCGACAGTTGCATGCTACCGAATAAAGCAAATTACGCATCGTATACGTAAAAATTTGACTTTTCTGGGCTATCGCGGCCTAGATTGATCTTTTATCTAGCGCTTTTGACAACTTAGAAGTATTTTACTAACCGAAAAACGAGAAGGCGCATACCGCACCCTTGCAATCCTGGAAACGAGTCTACCACATTAAGAAACAATATGTGAACAATTACTGAGCGAGCTGGTCTTTCAGATGGGATCACTCGAACGATTGGTTTGTGCCGGTTTACACGCAACGTCAGCAGATCACCTCGTCGGAGAGAGTTCTCGATATCAATTTGGAAGACGACATGTACGAATACATGGCCCACCATATAATCGACGGAAGGAACCTGATCCCAGGCACGGGATACCTGCTCATGGTATGGGAGACAGTCTCTCTGCTGCAAGGAAAACTGGTTGACGAGGTATCCGTCGTCTTTGAAAATATCAGATTCGAGCGCGCGACTACAGTCCCCAAGGAAGGCAAAGTCCAACTGACGGTCACGGTCCAGAGAGGTAAACGTTCATGATATTTCTTGAAACGATGAGAAGCGATGTCACATCGTCCGTTTTCTGAGAGTTAAACCAGTATGTATTTCCAGGGTCCGGGAAGTTCGAGGTATCCGAGGGAACCACGACCGTGGTATCTGGAATGATTCGCACGACAAACAATCCCACACGAGAGATGATCCCTACGGAACTACTACCGGAAATCAATGACGATGAAGCCTTGACCAACAATGATATATACACGGAACTAAAATTACGTGGCTACAACTACACAGGAATATTCAAAGGACTGAAGAGCGCCTCTATCAGAGGAACTAGGGGCCACATCCAGTGGAGGAAGAATTGGGCCGCTTTTGTCGACAACATGGTGCAGCTCAAACTGCTAGGTCTAGACACCAGAGCTCTATACGTGCCTACGGGTATAAGAAAGCTAACGGTGGATGTCAAAGCCTATACTGACAACGTCCGGAACTTCGGAGAGGAGAGTATCGGTACGTTGTCTCCAATAACATTTAGGAGGTCTCTTTCAATCGAGACGCACTGTATACATACTGTGGGTGTACAGAGTATTCGTACACCTTTTAAAAACGAATAACTTTTTCAAAACTTAAGCTGTTCCGTCCAATTTTGAAAAAGTTATTCGTTTTTAATAGGTGTACAAAACCTTTGTATATTAGAGTTAGCGGTTTTGAACGTGCACTAAAATAGGGATCTTTACTGTACATCTTAAGAGAAGAGAACAGATCTGTAACCTTGATGTTCAACGAAAACCAAATTGCAGATCTACCGGTCCACGTATACTCCGACTACGACACCATAGTCTCCGCGGGCGTGGAGATTCGTGGGCTAAAGGCGAATGCTATTCAGCGGCGCAAGGTCATGGAGGACCCAATTCTCGAAGAGTACAAATTCGTGGCACACCGAGACAAGGCAGAGATCAGCCTCGAAGAGATGGTTGTTATATCTTCGCAACTGGCTATAGAGTGCAGCTTACTGACCACCCCAAAGATCCTGGAACTGATCGATCCCGATGACAACTTGTCCGTCGAGAAGGTGCTCACGCCTACCGTCTTCAAGGTGTTAAGCGATCAGCCGATGATTCGACCAAAGATGGTGCTGGCCGCGAACGCGGCGAGGTACGAAGAGCTGCCAAACCACGCGGAGATTACCGTGATAGAGCCGAACAAGTTGCCAGAGGACGGATCCATCCTTATGGCTGTCACCTACGACATCTTAACGAAGAAGAGGCAACATTACCTTGAGCAGTTGATGCAGGCTATCGCCGAAGACGGATTTATTCTGACCAAGGAGAGCATAGTGGACAGCGACATTCATTTGTACATTCGAAGATACGAACTGGCTATTGTGCTGGAGAAAAGCTACAAAGGACAGACCCTATTGCTTCTGAAGAAGTTGGACAAAGTACCCAGGATCACGGAAGTCGTTTACGTAAACAATAATGAATTCAGTTGGCTGAGTAAGGTGAAAGAAACGCTGAAGGCCCAGGAAGGGAAGAAGAGAAGCGAACGAGACACGAGATTAGTCTTGGTTGCTGAAGGAGACCTGGAGAACGGAGCTCTGGGCATGGTCAAGTGTCTCAGAATAGAACCCTGCGGCGAAGTCGCGAAAACAGTGATCATACAGGATGAAAATGCTCCCAAGTTTTCGTTGGATGATCCGTTCTATTCCGACCAACTTGACATTGACATCGGCATTAACATTCTACGGCCAGGAAGGGTTTGGGGCACTTATAGGCATCTGCCTCTGCCACCTCCGAAACCTATTCCCCTGCCTCATTGTTTCGTGAATATACCGGTATGCAAAAATGGTGAAAAAACGTCAAGAAGAAATAAAAATTGAAAAGTATTAAGTAATAGCCGACGGGTGATACGTTAATAATGTTCGTTGAAAAGGTGAGAGGAGATCTGAGTTCCCTTCAATGGACCGAGGGCAACCTCAAACCGGATGCCAACAACGCGAACCTCGTTAAAGTAGTCTACTCCTCTTTGAACTTCAGGGACGTGATGTTGGCCACCGGTAAACTGATGCCTGAAGCTGTTACCCAGAAGAGAGAACTGGACGAGTGTCTAATCGGCTGCGAGTTCAGTGGAATAGACACCACTGGACGCAGAGTAATGGGTTTCGCTCAAAGCAGGTATGAGATCATTTCGAAATAAAACTAGAGGGCTATTGTTGCTCGCTCGCTTCGCTCGATCGCTCGCAGGGTTGTTTTTGCTCGCTCGCTTCGCGAGCTTGCGGGTAGGACTGCTCTTGCGAGAGGGTTAGTGATACGCATGGCTAGTAGGGCCTACTGATATTAATGTTTTTTATTTGGTGTGTGACTCTCCAAGAGTCACACAAAGAACTTCCCGATTCGTTACTCCTTCGCCAACATCGCTAACATCGTTTCTTTTTTGTACTTTCATCGATATTCTCCCAAAATATATTCTTGGGAGTAGTGATGATAAATTCACTGTTGCATTGGAATAACTTTCGATTATTCCAAGCGGTAACATTAGCATCAGTTAAAAAAAAAATATTTTTTAAATCTAAATAAAAATTAAGAAAAAAATTTTTTTTTATGTAATTGCGTTTGGTTCTTTGGTGGAAAATTTTCGTCCTCCCTTATAAATTGCATTGTAGAATCAACTCTTTTAGAAAAAAAACTAAAAATCTAAAAAACTACTTGACCAATATGGGCCAAAACCTAATCAGCTCTAAGTTACGACGGGGCACTTCGATTGCATCATTTATCATCCTGATCGCGTTGTTACTTTTTCTGAAAACGTTAACGAAAAATTTCATACCATACAATCGGACATACGCACACACGCACACACACACACACACACACACACACAAACATTTTGATAAAAATAGTCTAAAATGACTCCAATGACCATGAAACGTGAAGATCTGCTAAAAAATCGATTTTCGATTTTCGGGGTAATTACAGTAACTTCCCTATGAATCGAGAAGTTAAAAATATCCGAATCCTTTACTCCTGGTCTAACTATCTGTCTCTTCAGGTCTATATCGAACCTGATCGTTCCGCTGACTCTGAACACGTGGACCATACCGGACAAATGGTCCTTGGAGGATGCAGCGACCATACCCAGTGCATACTTCACTGTATTTTATGCGTTCTACTATTTTGGTAGAATAAGTAAGGGTGAGAAGGTCCTGATCCACTCTGGTAGTGGTGTTGTCGGTCAAGCTGCGATCAACATTGCCCATTCCGAGAACTGCGAGGTCTTCACGACCGTCGGAACAGCGGAAAAGAGGAAGTTCATCAGGGAAACGTTCCCCAACATCCCTGACGATCACATTGGTAACTCGAGAGACACTAGTTTCGAGCAAATGGTGATGCGACAGACCGATGGCGAAGGCGTGGACATCGTCTTGAACTCGTTGGCCGAGGACAAGCTCCTGGCATCGGTTCGGTGTTTGAAACACCGAGGCCGTTTCCTGGAGATCGGTAAGTATAATATTGCAGCGAACAAACAGCTGGGACTGGAGATCCTCTTAAAGGAAGTCAGCTTCCACGGAGTGAACATGGACGCTATGATTAGCGGGATTTATGAGGATGTTATGAAAAAAATGCGCGCGTTCATTGACTCGCGAATGAAGGACGATTGTATCAAACCTTTGTCTAGGAAGTGCTTCGAGAAGGATGAAGTGGAGGCTGCGTTTAGATACATGGCTGCTGGCAAGCATATAGGAAAAGTATTCGTCGTTCATTTTGTCTACTAACCTTAGCAGGAGAGGAGAGATGATTTGCACATGTGCACGTGTGCAATTATTCTCAGATTCTGATCAAAGTGGGCAACGAGAAGGAACCGTTGAATACGCCACTGCTAGGATATCCACGCTTCTACGCTGCTCCGGACAAGAGTTATGTGATTGTTGGTGGTCTGGGTGGCCTTGGACTGGAGATGGCCGACTGGCTGGTAATCCGAGGTGCCAGGAATCTGGTGATCGTCTCTCGCAACGGTATCAAGACTGGGTACCAGCGGATGAGGACGAGCGTCTGGAAATCGTACGGCGTGAAGGTCCTCATTATTCCCGCCGTAGATGCGTCGAAGCGAGACGATTGCGAGTTCATCTTGAAGTCCGCGGAGAAACAAGCTCCTGTGGACGGTGTATTCAACCTGGCAGGGCTATTGTACGACGGTCTGTGCGTTGTCCAGACGGAGCAGAGTTTCAAGGAAAACATGAAGTCCAAGGGAGGCATCACCAAGCAGTTAGACTTACTCACGAGGACGATCTGCCCGAAGCTTCGTCACTTTGTCGTGTTCTCCTCCTTCTCCTGTGGAAGAGGAAGTCCTGGCAAGACTAATTATGGTATGGGCAACGCGGTGTCAGAGAGAATCTGCGAGAGGAGGGTCGAAGAAGGTCTGCCAGCTATGGCAATCCAGTGGGGAGCCGTGGGAGAAGTTGGCATGGCTGCCAAACTCCTTGAAGATAAGAAGCAGCTCGAGGTCGGCGGAATCTTGCAGCAGAGGATATCCTCGTTCCTGGAAGAGCTGGACAAGTTCCTCTGTCATAGCCGTCCCATCGTGGCTAGCATGGTGGTAGCGGAGAAACAAACTAGCGCCAGCGAAGCTAGTACTGTCCTCGATGCAGTGATGGCTATTATGAGTATGTAACGATTCGCTAATCGATACATTGAAAACAAATATATGTAGTTTCACGTTATTGTTCATTTAATCGCTCAATTTTCTCGATGCAGGCATCAAGGATCTTAAGAACGTTAGCCAGAGCGCTTCTCTGGCGGATCTCGGAATGGACTCCATGATGGTCGTGGAGATAAAGCAAACGCTGGAGCGCGATTTCGAAGTATGTCTGACGATCCAAGACATCCGAGTCTTGAGCGTAGCCAAGCTGGTAGAAATGTCCGCGAAGGACACCAAGAAACAGACCAAGCAGGTTGCGTAAACAGTCACGAAGACAGAGAATTTGGTCGGCATGCAGTTGCTGATGAGGACAATGGACGTATCTATCCCGAACACTGTTCATTATGCCTAATATTAA
This sequence comes from Lasioglossum pauxillum, assembly GCA_933228785.1. Classification (NCBI taxonomy): domain Eukaryota; kingdom Metazoa; phylum Arthropoda; class Insecta; order Hymenoptera; family Halictidae; genus Lasioglossum; species Lasioglossum pauxillum. The sequence goes on along the minus strand of OW121706.1, from coordinate 13,013,676 downwards.
CCGCGTTAATGTGTAAATAATAGAATTCTACTTTTATCTTCTCTCCACTCGTGCAACCAATTGTATTCGGTATAGAAAGGAACCAATTCGCTTTGCTTATTTCTTCTTCTATTTTTTTAATTTTTGTATCCTTATTATGATAATTGCAGATCTTGTGAAACGTAGTAAGTACGTCCCTGAACGCACCAATTGAAGTAAAAAAAATTCTCACTGAATAACAAAGACTAGCTTTGTTCTATTAGAAAAGATTCCATACCTCAACTACTTTTACATCATTGCGCGAACTTATGACGTTGAATAAAGAAGTACGAAGGGCAACATATTTTTTTGTTTTCTCGATATCTATATAGATGTGAGAACGTAATACCATAGTCTTTACTTTTCTAATAGGAAACGAAAAAAAGTAAGCAACATGCTAACAGGATTATCGTTATAATTCCATCGTTTCGAACGCTGATGAATTACTCGATTGCATTGTCTCGTTCAAGTTCGGAATAGCTTCGTTGATATTGTTGTTGCTATTACCGGGGGCGATGTAACACTTGATGGCAAGAGACGTAGGTGTGTACTCGGTGGTTCCCAAAGTATTAATGGCATGGGGGGCCTCTCTCTGAAAACGAAAACCTGTAAAGCTTTATCATCTTTAGCAAGAGTTCCGAACAAAGTAAATTTATGCTCTGGACATGGTGGCTTATACAGGGTGAACCACCAATCGTGACCGGTAGAGATTACTCTGTTATTAGCAGTCCGATCGAAAATGCAAATCTCAATTGCATCTGACAGGTGCTGCGGTGCGTCCATACAAAAGAACAAGGTTATAGGAAGTCAGGATGTATCATGACATATGATTTTTTCCTCCACCATTTTTTCCTATTTTTATTGGTGTGATGTCGCTCTATCGAAATCAGCGCCATCCTAGGCATTAATATAATCACGTTACTGCGTGTTTGGATACCGGAATAATTAGCGACCCGTTTAATTGCAATCTCGTAGATACGTAGCTAAAGTACCCAGATAGCACAGGACGTCTCAAAGACGTCCATTGTACGTCCGTTTTAGGTCTGAAAGTCTTACGTCCTAAAAAGACGTCTTGAAATACTGTTTGCCGGCGTGTTGCCGTAGGTTATAAGCATAGTTAATAATATTCGTTAGATATAAGTAGTCATACTTTCCTCCGATCATCACATCCGATTCTCACGTCATACCATACCACCACTCTTATCTTAACCCTTCTTTAATAATCATATCTTAATGTATTCTCCGTAGCACTATCACGTAGAATTCCCCGTAATCATTAATCCCGCATCTCATCCGCCTTCGAGCGTTCTTACTATATCACGCGCTTCTAATTCATTGTAATTCCATTTCGTACGTTACAAATATATATTCCCAGTTAATAATTTAATAAGTGAGTTTCGTTTAGTTCTTCTCCCTACATCTTCGCGCTTGTGATACTCTCCTTTATCAATTCGCGTTCTACCTGCATCTGCATTTCCAACTCGCACGTCTGAGCCTACCCAGTTGCTCGGTGCATTCTTCTGGTTCCAACGGGAAACACAGAAGCCTCTCTTTACTTCAATATACATATCAATTCAACACATTCTCTAATACGAGTATCACCTGTCGCGCCGCGCCGCGCCGGTCGTCGCTATCAATTACGAAAGATCGTGCGCGTCAACGAACGCGAAACGGAGGACAACAGCGGGGTATCCCCCGTCAACCGAGGATCACCAACGACGTGATCTTTCCAGAACGAGCGAGGATCATCGTTCTCCCTACGACGCACAGTGGTCTGGAGCAGGTTGACCATATTCTCGGGGAGGGACGGAGACGTAAGGGGACTGGTTCCCCGAGAATATGGTCACCCTGGTCTGGAGACCCCGTTTTCGTGGCCAATGTTATTTTAGCATTATTTCAAGAGTTAATGTCATAGTATTGTAGGTCGTTGAATTCGTCTTGACGTCACCTATATGATTATGAAATAAAAAATATACAGGGTGGCCCACATAACTCTGAACAGCTCAATATCTCCGTTACGTTTCGTTGTACAAAAAAACTTCGTAGGACAAAGTTACACTGTTTGAAGGGCCACATATAACGGTGTAAGGGAAAAAAAATTTCAAGGTCATTTTTATGAGATTTCAAGGTTATCGATGTTTTTTTAAATGGAATGATATATTTTCGTTAACGTAATGTTGTAGCTGACAAATTAACGAATTCATGCATGTAACACAATATGACCTTCAAATGACCTTCAACCCAGAAAAATGGTATAAATAAAATTCAACGTGTAAGATTCATTTGATGTATTTCTGTTACGCCAAATGTTCAAACATATTCCCTTGAGCTGCTATACATTCATTCAGCCATGAAGTTACAGAACGTACTGCTGCGTAATTCATTTCTGAGGAAATCGACGCACAAGCCTGGACGATTTTTTCTTTCATGTCGTCTAGTCGTTGGTGGTTCACTATAAACATCGTCTTTCAGTTTTCCCCATAAATAAAAATCAAGGGATGTAAGGTCTGGTGAGCGAGCTGGCCATAATACGGGTCGGTTACGTCCAATCCAACGATTTGGAAACTTGTTATTTAAGAATTGTGTTACGACACGGGAAGAATGGGCCGGACATCCGTCATGTTGATACCACAAATTTTCACGAATGTTCAAGGGTGTATTTTCCAGGAGAATTGGTAACGATTCTCGTAAAAATGCAATGTATTTTTCTGCATTTAATGTTCTGGTAATAAAGTGAGGCCCAATTATTTGGTTATCTAAAATTCCGCACCAAACATTGACGGACCATGGTGTCTTTGTTTGTCGACTGTCCGTAACCACCGCGGATTTTCAGATGACCAATAATGCAGGTTTTTTAAATTTATTTGCCCGTGATTTGTAAACGAAGCTTCATCGGTAAATAATACTTGATTAAAAAATGCTCTATCGTTTATCAATTGTCCCAATCCTCACTGGCAAAAGTTTACACGATTTACAAAGTCTCTACCATGAAGTTCTTGATGAATTGATAGGTGAAAGGGGTGAAATTTGTGTTCCTGGAAAACACATGGAACTACACATTTTTGACTAATGCCACTTCCTCGTGCGATTTGCCTCGTACTAGCATGAGGGTTTGTATTCACTGCTACCAGAAAATTAATTGTGTTTGCTTCATTCCTTACAGTCCTCACCTTTGTACGTTTTTTATTTTCGACACTACCAGTTTCACGGAATTTATTTAACAAATTGGAGTAAACGGAAACTGATGGACAATTACGATTAGGAAATCGGTCCTTGTACAACTGCACGGCTTCTCTTAAACACTGTCGACTTTCTCCATAAATGAAAATCATATCAATCTTATCTTCCTTCGAGTAACGCATTGTGAAACGTTCATCGATAAACTGATCGAGAAATCTTAGAAACTGTGGAAATCTGATAGCAAGAAGGTCTTCTGAGTAATTAGTAGTGGATAAACACAATTCTGTACGAACGTATAGGTGAAGATATATCATAATTGTCCTCCTGTCAACACCGAATCTGTTATTATATTGTGTATTGCGATACATTTGAATGTATAGCAGCTCAAGGGAATATATTTGAACATTTGGCGTAACAGAAATACATCAAATGAATCTTACACGTTGAATTTTATTTATACCATTTTTCTGGGTTGAAGGTCATTTGAAGGTCATATTGTGTTACATGCATGAATTCGTTAATTTGTCAGCTACAACATTACGTTAACGAAAATATATCATTCCATTTAAAAAAACATCGATAACCTTGAAATCTCATAAAAATGACCTTGACATTTTTTCCCCTTACACCGTTATATGTGGCCCTTCAAACAGTGTAACTTTGTCCTACGAAGTTTTTTTGTACAACGAAAAGTAACGGAGATATTTAGGTGTCCTGCTTTATCGAATTCACCCTGTATAATATTATGACCTTTTGACACTATTAATAACGTTGGCATAGTTTTGGCACGCTAAACTGGCCAAATACCACACTGTGCGGCGCTGCAGGCCGGCCGAGGTGCGTCCTAGTGGGCAGCGATCTTGCTCGAAGTGACTTTCGCCGTGGAACGATACGTACTGCGCGTGTTCACTTGAATCAACCCAACTAATAGGAAGGATCCATGCCATTATATAGTACCCAAAATCGGTCCTAGCGATGGTGGAGGCCACGTGCTACTTCTGATTAGAAATAAATTCTTAAAGTTATATAACTCGCTGCATCGCTTACAAGCGCCCCTTTATGACCCGAGTTTGAGTGAGCCCTTTGTTCTTAAATAGGCCCCTTGTTTCGACACATATCTCCGGAAGGGTCAACAGTCACAGACGGTAGCGTCTGCATACGTGACAGCCGTCTGAAAGGCGTGAAAACAAACGATTTGTAACAAACGACCTTCCAGAGACGTTCCAGCGACGTTCCAGTCGCTGTGTCGATGTGTCGTGCTCAATTATTTAAAAAGTAGAGAGAATTATGGAAAAAAACATCCTGATGGACGTTCAAAAGCGACAACCAAGCGACAACGACGAGCCAATCTGAGGGTAGCGTCGAATTCTAGCTTGACAGCACGGCAAATTGCAGGGCAAGCTGGCGTTCACGCCAATATTCGTAATGTGTCACGGATAATTAAACGAGCCAAGCATTTAAAAAGACGAAAATTGCAGAAAAAACCGCCACTTATGAATCGACACAAAGCAGCCAGGGAAGATTTTGCGGAAAGACATCTCCAGAGGAAAACAAGTGGAGAAAAGTTATTTTTTCGGATGAAAAACGTTTCAATTTAGATGGACCGGATGGTCTCCCATATTATTTTCATGATTGTATTTGTCAAGGAGGCAAATGGCCGGAGGCGGCATCATGGTATGGGCGGCAAAAGGGTACCACGGGAGAACTGATGTAAAATTTATTAACTCCATGAGTATGAATGCAATTAAATAAATATAATTATTAGGAGAACAATTAACGAGACATGCCAGTAATATTGCATGTGAAAATTATATTTTGGACATGATAATGCCGCTGTCTATACAGCGAAACGTGTAAACAAAAATGTTAAAGACTGTAATATACATACAAATATTACCATGACCTGCGGGTCTCCAGATTTAAATATAATAGAAAACATCTGGGGAATTTTAATACACGTGGAAGTGTCGAAAGCTCTCATTGAAGAACAATGGGCCTAATTAAGTCATGATCAAATAAAAAATGTATATAAATCGATACCACAACGATTAATCGAAACTATAAAAAATAAAGGTGGCACAACACATTATTCGTAGGCCCTTAGATTTCTTTTAGGTGCCACTGTGCATGTGCAATTGACAATTGCATAATTTCTTTAAATAGAAATGCATATTTTTATTACAATAACCGATTCCTCTGTTCATTCTACGTAAAAAATTATTAAGGTATCATAGCAAAAGAATTATTCGTTCACCAGATATTTTCAAAACTTGTCTTTATTGAAGAAGATGCTCATTAGCTTTCGTACTCAACTTACAACGAACTTTTTAATCTTACAGTTCAATCACATTGCGTAATACGTAAGAGCTACGATTATTTTTCGTGCAACAACTTTGTCGCACATAATAAGAACATTAATTAATTAATGTCCTTATAATATAAATGTATGTCGACTAAGTGACACACACGAATTCAATGTAAATTAAAAGTAAAGATTCATTTTATATTAAGAAAAAAATATTTTTCTCGTAACGTGACAGATATTTCCTGCTACTTTAAAAAGAAATTTGTTACTCAGTGAAAAATAAATATTGTATGTATATTTGAACATTAAAAACAGATGGATCTCAATTTAATACTACATGAATGTGTATACAATATTTTTAAATTACAATATTTTGTGCTACTAGGGTGTAATCACCCATGTGTTTATAATAAATGATATTTTGACAAAATATTTTCATTATCATTCCATGAAATAGTAAACTAAAGAACCAGTACCTGAATCATTGCGCAGCAAACTTGTCCCCGTCGTAACATCTCTAAAAAGATTAAAGTCCCTCAGTCCGAGAAAAATCCTCTTTTAAACGTCTCATTTCAGCTGTAAAAACTTCTTCAAAAAGACATCTTTTTGGACGTGTAAAAGGCGTCTGTTCGAGACGTAAGACGTAAAGACGTAAGAAAGATGAGAGAAGAACGACATAAAGTCGTAGTGTGCTATCTGGGTACTAATAAGTAGAAAATATTTTTTGTCATAAACTTCCACTGACTTCTTCCTATCTAAAACATACATTGTCTTAAGTTTTGTAGCACCTTATTTCATCAAAAATTGGAAATTTGAAACTTTTTTCAATCTAATTCAACAATAATGCCGCAATGGAAATATATGTACTATAGTTGATTCTTTGGATTAATAACGATAACCTTAACGAAAAAATTAGTATTAATAAAATATTAGCTGAAATCGCACGTGTCTTCTAGTTTCGTCTTGGAATCTATACCGTCCTCGACCGCCTTCCGACATCCGAACGTGTAAGCTAGGGCCCGCTAAACAGCCTTAATTTAATGATGACTCCTCTAGCGGGTCTAGGAAGAAACACTCCTTTCCTTTTCTTTCTCTCTTACATATTTATTAGAGCTCCCACAGTGGTAAAAGAGTTTGACATGCCTGCCGCATAATATCGGAACTTGAATTTCAAAAGAGGAAAAATGCTGAACACAAAATCAACATTTTTCACACGGGGGCAGGATTGGCCATTATCAGGTTCAATTAATGCCAGCTTTAGACATAATTATGCAGATCACCCACAGGAATATTCAGAGAAAGACCGCTAGGTCCCAAATAGTGGGGACGATCATGGTTATAAAAAGCCCTAGTACATTTTGTTCGATCTTTACACGCGTGAGTGGTCCTCCAGGTTTGATTAGGTGACGTTCGACATAACTATCTCTTATTGCAAGTCACTGAACCAGAAGCCCTCTGATCTGTTCGCGGTGCGGATTCGAATTGCATAGTTTGATCTCCCATCGCGAATATCGAGTTGAACGGAATCGCGGCTCGGTGTTTCCGTGATCGTGGATCATCGGTGATCAATTTGAGCATAAATCAAGAAAGAGGACCGATCGGGAAAGAAAGATGCCGGTACCAAACGCGCGCGAGATGGAGTCGTCGAGTTACGTTGCACCGGGACCTGGCGAAGAAGTGGTCATCACGGGTATCGCCGGTCGCTTCCCGGAGAGTGAAAACGTGCAGCAACTGAAGGACAACCTGATGAACAAGGTCGACATGGTCACGGACAACTATGATCGGTGGCGACTAGGTAACGCTCTGAATTTTTACAGAAATGCATTGAAGGAGTTGGAGCACGTCTCCAGAGTAACAATGTTTCTTTGGAACAGATCACGCTGAAATACCGAAAGGCGGTGGCAAGGTGACCAATATAGGCAAGTTCGACGCAATCTTCTTCGGCGTCCACTACAAACAGGCTTATGCCATGGACCCAATGTGCAGGATGCTACTGGAACACGCGTTCGAGGCTATCGTTGACGCTGGGATGAATCCCAGACAGCTACGGGGGACCAACACAGGGGTCGTTATCGCAACTTGTATCAGCGAGTCGGAGAAGATTTGGTACTACGAAAAGCTGCAGGTGGATGTCACGTGATCTATTAAGTTTTCGAACTGAACAGATTGGACAGAAGAACAGAGATATTTTCAGTTTGGAATTTTTTTCGTTTAATTGTTGCATGTCTGTATCTTTTAGGCAAACGGGTTAGGCATGACCGGATGCAGCAAAGCAATGCTGGCGAACAGGATCTCCTACTTCTTTGGACTGCACGGACCATCCTACGCGATAGACACTGCTTGCAGCTCGAGTTTGGTGGCGTTGGATCAGGCTTACAGGTTGATACAGACCGGGGTCTGCGATCAGGTGATAGTGGGTGGCTCGAACCTCTGTCTGCACCCCCACGTGTCTCTCCAGTTCGTGCGTCTCGGTACAGTATGCTGTACATGATCGGTGATTGTGATGCCAAATAAAGGATTTTTTAATAAGAGCGGTAGGGCTTTAAATTGAAATAAAACGAAAAATATATTATACATCAAATACAATATCATATAGATGTCCACCACGATTGCGATTGGTGCAGTGAATACGACAAACCTAATTTTCGATGACTCTAGCTATAAATCAGGTCGTATCGCACTGATAACACAAATTATACAATAAAATCCAAATTTATTGTACTATAAATACATTTATACATACATCTTAGAGTGAAACTGTATTTGCTATAAGATCATTAACAGTTTGTGGTTTATTGCAATAAACGAGAGACTAGATATGGCCGCACAAGAACAAGTCTAATGGCGTCAAATCGTAAGATCTTGGAGGCCAATTGACAGCCGCAAACGCAATCGTGGTGGTCATTTATATAACATTGCATTTCATGCATAATGCCATTCCGAATGTATTTTAAAATAAAGCAATGAGTACTAGATTATCTTCATTATTTTTCGTATTATTTCAATCGAAAGTTCTACCGCACTTATTAATAGACCCTTTAGTAACGCTTCGACAGGCTCCAACTTTAAACGTTACTATACTTATCGTCAAGTGCTAAAACGATGGAACTGTAAACGTTCTCCATGCACAGGTGTCCTGTCGACGGATTGCCGTTGTAAAACGTTTGACACCAAAGCGAACGGCTACGTGCGCAGCGAGGCAATCAGCGTGATCTTCCTGCAGAAGGCGAAGGTTGCCAAACGAATTTACGCGACGGTGGTCTACACAAAGTCGAACTGCGACGGATACAAAGAACAGGGTATTACGTTCCCTGCCAGCGCTATACATAAGATGCTGTTCGAGGATTTCTACCGGGAGTGCAAACTACCCCCGACTATCTTATCCTATCTGGAAGCTCACGGGACTGGAACCAGCGTCGGTGACCCTGAGGAGCTTCGCGCTATCGAGCAAGTCTTCGCGAAAAACAGAAGCTCTCCTCTGAAAATCGGTTCTATCAAGTCAAACATGGGACACACCGAACCTGTCAGTGGTCTCTGCGGTGTGACCAAGGTATATTTGTAATTGCAATTCTGATTGTGAGACTGCGTAAGTTTATGCATATTGCAGTTTATGGAGACGATTTTTAAGAAGGTGGAAGCAAATAAAATAATATTTTCAGCGGTAGTAGCCTTTGTCGATCTGAAATATGTCAAAATTTGACTACATTCTGTTGAAGGGAATATTCTGGCATTTTTCGAAAATTTTCAGAAGTAATCACTAGACTTCGGATGCTTATGCAAATAAGAAGTTTGTGAATCAATTGCAAGATGCAGGAGCTAAATATAAATCTATATTCTTCATTAATAATTTCAATGTGTTGAAAATAATATCTTTTCATGTTTTCACTGTTTTAAATTGCACTGGTTCATTTTTGTTATAAATGCATAAAATGCGGAGTCTAGTAATCAGAATCGACAGATGGTTGATCCAATACCGAACGAAAATTTGTCTAGATCGTGATTGCTATGGAATCCGGCTTGATTCCACCGAACCTGCACTTCAAGAATCCCACTCGTGGTATCAAGGGCTTCGAGGAAGGAATGCTCCAGGTGATGACGGAACCAACCCCATGGGACGGTGGTTACGCGGGCATAAATTCGTTCGGTTTTGGGGGTGTGAATGCGCATATTCTCTTGAAATCTCACACCAAGGAGAAGGTAAACAACGGTGCTCCTGCCGACGACTTACCTAGGCTCGTAGCATTGTCTGGTCGTCACGAAGAAGCTATGGATACACTCCTGAATTATGTTAGTTGGATAAGCAAAAGTATTAGCGATACTCAAGAGAGGGAGAGAGAGAGAGAGAGATAGTGGATACGAGATAATTGATTTTGTAGGTGGAGAGTATACCAGTCGACGTGGAATTCATTCGATTATTGCACGAGATTCATGCCGAGCACATACCCGGCAACCTGTTCAGGGGTTACACCATTGTTGGGTCGAAGGTATCCGAGAAGCCACCTAGGGAGATTCAGGAATACCCTAGCATGAAGAGACCTGTCTTGTTCGTTTTCTCTGGAATGGGATCCCAGTGGCCTGGCATGGGTACTTATCGCCGTACATTGTTTGAAAGTGCAGTTTCTATAGGATCTGTAACATGTACGATTTGTCCACTAACTTGACATTACCATTGGAACCAGGTGAATCGCTAATGAGATTCCCCATCTTCACCAAAGCCATCCGGAAGTGCGACGCGGCTCTGAAACCCTTCGGCGTGGACATTGTCGACATTATCACGAACAAGGACAAGAAAACCTTCGACAACGTTCTGAATTCGTTCGTGGGAATCGCCGCGGTGCAGGTAGAACTCATACAGTTAAATGTTCGCGAACACCAATCAGGAATCTTGCACGTACAAATACATGCTGATTGTAGATCGGTCTGGTGGATCTTCTGGCGTCCCTCGGCATCGTACCGGACAACATAATCGGCCATTCTGTCGGAGAACTAGGTTGCGCTTATGCCGATGGCTGCTTCACTGCCGAGCAAATGATCCTTTCGGCTTATTCGAGAGGTATTGCGTCTATCGAGACCAAAATGATTCGGGGATCCATGGCAGCGGTCGGCATGGGTTACGAGGATATCAAGGATCTCTGTCCACCGGATATAGAGGTGGCTTGTCATAACGGCCCAGACAATTCTACCATCAGCGGCCCGGCAGAGTCCATGAAGAAGTTTGTAGCCGAACTACAGGTCTTTCCTCAAAATAATATGATTTGGAGGCAGAAATTAGAAGTTTTGTCCATGTCAATCTCATCAAAACGAAATCTTTCAGGCCAGCAGAATCTTCGCGAAAGAATTACCGTGCAGTAATATCGCCTACAATAGCCGCTACATCACAGAGGCTGATCCAAAAATGCTGACGTACCTGAAGAAGGTGATCCCCGATCCAAAACCACGTAGTTCCAAATGGTTGAGCCCCTCTGTGAGCCAGAACCAGTGGTCTTCAACAGCGGCACAGTTCTCCTCGGCAGAGTATCACACCAACAACCTCTTGAACTCTGTCTTGTTCGCGGAAATCGCCACGATGATCCCTGAAGACGCCATAGCCATCGAGATAGCCCCTCACGGTCTCCTTCAGGCTATCTTGAAGAGATCGCTAGGTCCGAACGTAACGAACGTTCCTCTAACGATGCGAGGCCACAAGGACAATGCCGAATACTTTCTGCAAGCTCTTGGAAAGCTGTACAATGCAGGCATACAGTTACAGTTGGCCAACATCTATCCGCCTGTACAGTTCCCTGTTAGTCGCAACACGCCGATGATCTCGCCTCACATCAGGTTTATAGCGATACACCATTATTTCAGTTTCACGACTGAGGACATTTCTTTTCGGCGATAACAAAAATTGATGGCGTGTTACTTGTCACGGGAGTAGACTCGTGTTTCCAGGATTGCTAAGGTGCAGGATCTCATTTCTCGATAATGCAAAGATGGAGTTTTGCAGTCGACAAAAACGCTAGATAAATAATCACCCTCAAAAGTCTTATTTTTGTATTTACGTAGTGTAATTTGCATTATTCTGAAGCATAGAGCTGCGCATGTAGCTATTTTCACAAAGCTGCGACAGTTACATGCTACCGAACAAAGCAAATTACGCATCGTAAACGTAAAAATAGGACTTTTCTGGCCTACCGAGGCCTAGATAGGTCTTTTATCTAGCGCTTTTGACTACACAAAAGTATTTGACTTAATGAAAAATGAGAAGACGCACCCCGCACCCTTGCGAACGCTGGAAACGAATATACCCACGTAAGAAACAATATGTGAACAATTTACTGAGAGAGATGATCTTTCAGATGGGATCACTCGAACGATTGGTTCGTGCCGGTTTACACGCAACGTCAAAAGATCACCTCGTCGGAGAGAATTCTCGACATCAATTTGGCAGACAATATGTACGAATACATGGCCCACCATATAATCGACGGAAGAAATGTGATTCCAGCCACGGGATACCTGCTCATGGTGTGGGAGACAGTCTCTCTGCTGCAAGGGAAACTGTTCGACGAGGTATCCGTCGTCTTTGAAAACATTAGATTCGAGCGCGCCACTACCATCCCTAAGGAAGGCACAGTCCAACTGACGGTCATGGTCCAGAGAGGTAAACGTTCATGATATTTCTTGAAACGATGAGAAGCGATGTCACATCGTCCGTTTTCTGAGAGTTAAACCAGTATGTATTTTCAGGGTCTGGGAAGTTCGAGGTATCCGAGGGAACCACGACCGTGGTATCTGGAATGATTCGCACGACAAACAATTCCACGCAGGAGATGATCCCTACCGAACTCCTCCCGGAAATTAATGAGGAGGAACCCTTGACAAACAATGATATATACACGGAGCTGAAATTACGTGGCTATGACTACACAGGTATATTCAAAGGACTGAAGAGCGCCTCTATCAAAAGAACGACGGGCCATATCCAGTGGAGGAAGAATTGGGCCGCTTTTCTGGACAGCATGTTGCAGATGAAACTGCTAGGTCTAGACACCAGAGCTCTATACGTGCCTACAGCTATAAGAAAGATGACGGTGGACATCAAAGCCCATACCGACAAGGTCCGGAACTTCGGCGAGGAGAGTATCGGTACGTTGTCTCGAATAACATTTAGGAGGTCATTTTCAATCGAGACGCTCGGTATACATACAGTGGGTGCACTAAGTATTCGTACATCTTTTAAAAACGAATAACTTTTTCAAAACTGTAGCTGTTCCATCCAATTTTGAAAAAGATATTCGTTTTTAATAGGTGTACGAAAACTTTGTATTTAGGGATCGCAGTTTTGAATGTGTACTAAAATAGGGATCTTTACAGTACATCTTAACAGAAGAGAACAGATCTGTAACCTTGATGTTCAACGAAAATCAAATTGCAGATCTACCGGTCCATGTATACTCCGACTACGATGCCATAGTCTCCGCGGGCGTAGAGATCCGTGGGCTAAAGGCGAATGCTATTCAGCGGCGCAAGGTCATGGAGGACCCAATTCTCGCGGAGTTCAAATTCGTGGCTCACCGAGACAAGGCAGAGATAAGCCTCGAGGAGATGGTTATAATATCATCGCAAGTGGCTTTAGACTGCAGCTTACTGACCACCCCAAAGATCCTGGAACTCATCGATCTCGAGGACAACTTGTCCGTCGAGGATGTGCTCACGCCTACCGTCCTCAAGATTTTCGGCGACCAGCCGATGATTCGACCAAAGATGGTGCTAGCAGCGAACGCGGAGAAGTACAAAAAGCTGCCAGAGCTCGCGGAGATTACCGTGATAGACCCGAACAAGTTGCCAGAGGACGGATCCATCCTTATGGCTGTCACCTACGACATCTTAACGAAGAAGAGGCAACATTACCTTGACCAGCTGATGGAGGCTATCGCCGATGATGGGTTTATTCTGACCAAGGAGAGCATAGTGAACAGCGACACTTATTTGTACATTCGAAGATACGAACTGGCTGTTGTACTGGAGAAAAGCTACAAATGCCAGACCCTGTTGCTTCTGAAGAGGTTGGAGAAACTACCCAGGATCACGGAAGTGGTTTATTTGAACAATAATGAATTCAGCTGGCTGAATAAGGTGAAAGAAACGCTGAAGGCCCAGGAAGGGAAAAAGAGAAGCGAAAGGGACACGAGATTAGTCCTGGTTGCTGAAGGAGATCTGGAGAACGGGGCTCTGGGCATGGTCAAGTGTCTCAGAAGAGAACCCTGCGGTGAAATCGCGAAAACAGTGATCATACAGGATGAGAATGCTCCCAAGTTCTCGTTGGATGATCCGTTCTATTCCGACCAACTTGACATTGACATCGGCTTTAACATTCTACGGCCAGGGAGGGTTTGGGGTACTTATAGGTATCTACCTCTGCCACCTCCGAAACTTATTCCTCTGCCTCATTGCTTCCTGAATATACCGGTATGCAAAAGTGGTGAAAGAACGTCAAGAAGAAATAAAAATTGAAAAGTATTAAATAATAGCCGACCGGTGATACGTTAATAATGTTCGTTTAACAGGTGAGAGGAGATCTGAGTTCCCTTCAATGGACCGAGGGCAACCTCAAACCGGATGCCAACAACGCGAACCTCGTCAAAGTAGTCTACTCTTCCTTGAACTTCAGGGACGTGATGTTGGCCACCGGTAAACTTTCGCCTGAGGCTGTTACCCAGAAGAGAGAACTGGACGAGTGTCTAATCGGCTGCGAGTTCAGTGGAATAGACACCACTGGACGCAGAGTGATGGGTTTCGCACAAAGCAGGTATAAGATCATTTCGAAATAAAAAAAAAATGGTTTTGAATCCTTTACTCCTGGTCTAACTACCTGTCTCTATAGGGCTATATCGAACCTGATCGTTCCGCTGGCTCTGAACACGTGGACCATACCGGACAAATGGTCCTTGGAGGATGCAGCGACCATACCCAGTGCATACTTCACTGTATTTTATGCGTTCTACTATTCTGGTAGAATAAGTAAGGGTGAGAAGGTTCTAATCCACGCTGGTAGCGGTGCTGTGGGTCAAGCTGCGATCAACATTGCCCTTTCCGAGAACTGCGAGGTCTTCACCACCGTCGGAACAGCGGAGAAGAGGAAATTCATCAGGGAAACATTCCCCAGCATTCCTGACGATCACATTGGTAACTCGAGAGACACTAGTTTCGAGCAAATGGTGATGCGACAGACCGATGGCGAAGGCGTGGACATCGTCTTGAACTCGTTGGCCGAGGAAAAGCTCCTGGCATCGGTTCGGTGTTTGAAACACCGAGGCCGTTTCCTGGAGATCGGTAAGTATAATATTGCAGCGAACAAACAGCTGGGACTGGAGATCCTCTTAAAGGAAGTCAGCTTCCACGGAGTGATGATGGACGCTATGATCAGCGGGATTTATAAGCGTGTTCAGAAAGATGTGCACGAGTTCATTGACTCGCGAATGAAGGACGATAGTATCAAACCTTTGGCTAGGAAGTGCTTCGAGAAGGATGAAGTGAAGGGTGCATTTAGATACATGGCTGCTGGCAAGCATATGGGAAAGGTATTCGTCGATCATTTTGTATACTACCCTTAGCAGGAGAGGAGAGATGTTTTGCACCTGTGCACTCGTGCAATTGTTCTCAGATTCTGATCAAAGTGGGCAACGAGAAGGAACCGTTGAATACGCCAGTGCTAGGCTATCCACGCTTCTACGCTGCTCCGGACAAGAGTTATGTGATTGTTGGTGGTCTGGGTGGTATTGGATTGGAGATGGCCGACTGGCTGGTAATCCGAGGTGCCAAGAACCTAGTGATCGTCTCTCGCAACGGTTTCAAGACTGGGTACCAGCGGATGAGGACGAGTGTCTGGAAATCGTACGGCGTGAAGGTCCGGGTCATCTCCGGCGTAGACGCGTCGAAGCGTGACGATTGCGAGTTCATCTTGAAGTCCGCAGAGGAACAAGCTCCTGTGGATGGTGTATTCCACCTGGCAGGGCTATTGAACGACTGTCTGTGCGTTGACCAGACGGAGCAGAGTTTCGAGGAAATTTTGAAGCCCAAGGCAGGCATCGCCAAGCAGTTAGACTTGCTCACGAGGACGATCTGCCCGAAGCTTCGTCACTTTGTCTTGTTCTCCTCCCTCTCCAGTGGAAGAGGATGTCCTGGCCAGACTAATTATGGTATGGGCAATGCGGTGTTAGAGAGAATCTGCGAGAGGAGGGTCGAAGAAGGCCTGCCAGCCATGGCAATCGAGTGGGGAGCCGTGAGAGAAGTTGGTATTGTAGCCAAAATTCTTGAAGATAAAAAACAGTACGTGTACGAAGGAACCTTGCACCAAAGGTTATTCTCGTGCCTGGAAGAGCTGGACAAGTTCCTCTGCCATAGCCGCCCCATCGTTTCCAGCATGGTTTTAGCGGAGAAACGACCTAGCGCCAGCGAAGTTAGTACTATCCTCGAAGCAGTGATGGCTATTATGAGTATGTAACGATTCGCTAACCAATACATTGAAAACAAATATATGTAGTGTGACGTTATTATTCATTTAATCGATCAATTTTCTCGATGCAGACATCAAGGATCTTAAGAACGTTAGCCAGACCGCTTCTCTGCCGGATCTCGGAATGGACTCCATGATGGTCGCGGAGATAAAGCAAATGCTAGAGCGCGATTTCGAAATATGTCTGACCGCCCGGAACATCCGAGCCTTGAACGTAGCCAAGCTGATAGAAATGTCCGCGAAGGACGCCAAGAAACAGACCAAGCAGGTGGCAAAAACTGTCACGAAGACCGAGAATTTGATCGGCATGCAGTTACTGATGAGGACAATGAACGTAGCTATCTTGAGCACGAATTACTGCGTTGAACTTCCGGTGAAATGCAAAGGAAAACAGAACGCCGTGTTCCTTGTTCCTGGTATCGAAGGAAGCGCCACAGTCTTCGCAACATTGGCGTCTGAATTGAGATCTCCAGCCTATGGCTTGCAGCTGGGAATATACGATACAGGCCTGACTATTGGAGAAATGGCAGACCGTTTGCTACCGGTACGTACGCCTAGGACCTTTCCAACTTCCCAGATCTCAAATGTTATGTGCAACTCTCGTTTGTTTTCTCGAGTACAATACAGTGTCTCCTTTCAGTATGTCTTAGAAAAAAGTAAGAACCGAAAAGACTTCACCATAGTAGGGTATTCGTACGGGACGATGATAGCAATCGAACTGGTGAGAAGATTAGAAGCTCGAGGCTACGTCGGTCAGCTAATACTTCTGGACGGATCACCCGATTCTATGAAGACTATAAAGACGCAGCATCTCTTCGCTACTACAGAGGACGCCTTCCAGAATAAGATCTTGGTCGGCATATTGGGCATTACCAATTCTTCACGAACCAATGAGGTAAACGTGGCAGATTCAAATCTCAATCGCGTAAAACTTCGAACTGGAAAACTGATTACTGAAACCCTGTCTTTTATATTTCGTATAAAGGCAAGTAATCGATGTGTTGTTGCAGTTCAAAATGGCGTTGACCAAACGCACCACCTGGGAAGAGAAACTGGAGACGCTACTCGAGTATACAGAAGCTGATGTACATAAAGTGTACACGCCCGAGGCGCAGAAAGCAATCGCCACGTTCATATACAAACGCTTACAGATATTAGACGAATATGATTGCGATGCTATGACTCCACTGAGAACACCTATCACGTTTTTAAAACCGACGTCGGCCGTACAAATGCCTGACGAGGCCTACGGGTTGCGCAAGGTAACACGACCGCGATCTACCAATCGATTAAGTCATCTCATAACTCGTAATGGTTTTCGTCACTGTGAAATATTTTTCAGTTGACTTATGGAAGAGTAACCGTTGGGGAGATAGAGGGCAACCATATTACCATACTTGATAACAAGAGGACCGCGGCGGTGATTAACGGCGAACCCGTAGAGGACGAGTTCGTGTTCAAAGAGAGTCTAAAAGTTATTTCCAACGAAATGGACATCAAGAAATGATTTGCCTATGTTTCCTGTATAGTTGTAACGCTCATGAATAAATGAAGAATGCATTGTTAATGAAACGTCCTGCTGTATCTTTTATGCAAAATCATCGTATCGTACATCAACGATCAGACACTCCTGACGTCAAACAATCGACAAACACACCCGAACCACGCTGCGAATTTGATTGTACTTCATCGATCGGACATTTGCGTAATTAACATTACACCTCGTGTACACCTTGCAATACATGTATACTATAGCGGATAAGTGTACCATGGTACAAATAACTCACTTGATTAACGGAAATACGTGAAACGTGACAACTGATTAATTATTAAACCCGACACTAATACATTATATTATTATAAGAATATTACACCCGAACACTGTTCATTATGCTTAATATTAACCGCGTTAATGTGTAAATAATAGAATTCTACATTTATCTTCTCTCCACTCGTGCAACCAATCGTATTCGGAAGAGTTGGGCAAAATGTAATTTCAATTACAATTACAATTACTTGCCAATTACTGCAATTTTAAGTAATTGTTATTGGTAGTTGCAATCACTTAACGCTAAAATGGCACTAAAAAAAGTAATTAGATTCTATTAGTATTAGAAACTATTCAATGGAAATGTCTAAAAAGAACAACCAAAAAGCATATGTTAGGAAATATTTATTATTTATTATGCTTTTTGGAGGGCGGAGATAGCGCACCTGTGCAATATTTGAATCTTTTTGAATTCGCGGATGACGGATGCAGAGCCAATGCTGAATGTGAAAAAGAAACAAAAGCTCAGTTACAAAGTAATTATTTTTCGGATAACTGCTCTACCATCCTCAGCTCCAGTTGAAAGACTTTTAGCGTTTGCTTCAATGACAAACTCCAAAAGCAAATCGATAATCCGACTCCAACTTTGATATGAGGGTCATTTTGAAGAGTAATGATAATCGTTTTTGTGAAATATCAAATAAGTAGCTACAACAATAAATATTTCCTAACATATACTTTTTGTTTGTTCTTTTTAAATATTTCCATTGAGTAGGTATCTAATTACCTTTTTTAGTGTCATTTTAGCGTTAAGTAATTGCAACTATCCATTACAATTACTTGTAATTGCAACTACCAATTAGAATTACTTGTAACTGCATTAAAATTACTTGAAAATTGCAGAAATAAAATTACAATTACATGTAATTGTAATTGGTAATTGCAATTACTTTGGCTCAACCAGTAATTGTAATTGCGTTCCACTATTACAATTACAGTAATTGTGAAAGGAGTAATTGGAATTACTTAACACGATTACAGTAATTTTAATTGAGTCTAGTAGTAGTAGTAGTAGTAGTATTGCCGGGGAGGGGCGGGTCGGCCGCCCCTCGCTTCCTTAGGGCACCCATCACCAGTATCACGATTGGCGCTGCCGGCACTCGGCTCTTTTGCGGGTTGCAGTTATCCACGTTTTTAAGCCGTCCCCTCTGTTTTATTCGGCCCGGGCTATTTTCAGAGTCGACGACTTACTAGACGGGTCGGTCATCATTGATGAGACGGGCCATGCTTCCTAATTTTTGTCAGTTTTTGAGCTGTTTTACGGCTCGGTATGAACGTCGGGCCCCCTCACCTTCAGACCTGCAGGATGTCTCGCCTGCCCTTTCAGACTCCCCCCACTTCACCATATTTTCATGTCAGATGTATCAAGTGTTTGAAGCCCGTCCCTATTCTGTTTCCGGATAGTCCAGAAACCTGCCCACACCCTCCCCTAGGGCTAGTTCCCCCTCCGCCTGTGCTATGAGTCTATTGGGAGTGCAAATGCAAAGGACCGCGTGTTATTTGACCATTGGGAAGAAGTTACTGCTACTTTTCGGATCCAATCCGACTTCATCGAAATCTCGGCTGGGCCGAGATATCAATTCCATTCAGACTTCACCTTGCCGACCTACTTCGCGATGGGGTTGAATATGGCTGATTGTTCGGATGTGACCACCATCCTCGGTTCTGGTCGGTGTTCAGCTATTAGCTCCGTCCACCCGGCCTTTCCCTTAAAGGTTTCTAATTGATGTGCCGTTTTGCTTTTTTGATTCCGTTTTTTGGTAGGGTCCAATGCCCAGTTTCCTCAGTAGTACCATTTCTGTTCGCTGACCATACCCTTCCTTACTCTATCCCCCAAACAGAGGAGATAGAGCCGGCGGTGCCCTTACGAGGCAGGATGGGCCAACTGGGCTCCCAACAGTTCACCGATTCCCTGGATAAAGGGGAAATCGTTGCCATTATTGGTTGCCCCATGACCCCGACAGTAGGCACTGAGCCCGTAACAGGAGAAAAAAACCACCTTGGAAATTTATGCCACCCCGGGAATCGAACACTGGCCTTCCTGCTACGAATCAGACACTTTTTTTTTTTTTTTTTGAAGAGCGTTTATTGTGCCAGATAAAAGATACATATAATCGGTTTTACAAAAGAAACTTGTGTACGCTCGACAAGGTTGACGGTGTGTGTGTTTGGTGTGCCTAAACTTTATGGCCCGTAAGGACGGGCTCTCGCAGTTTTACAACTTTCTGTTTTTATTGCACTTATTGCGGGTATGTGTACTTAGGCTAAGAAACGTTTTCTTATAATATATTTTTTGTTGTGTACAGAAAGGCACGATAGGAAAAAACTGTACATTTGAACAATGGTATTTTTTTTATCGTAGGAGTTAGTCTTGGTAGAGAACTTTTATGGATGTGTTTTACTTTTTTTGCCTGTTTGTGCCAGGGAAAAAAAAATCTGAGTCAAATAATGGTTTTTTTTGGTGATGGACATCGCTTAAGGTTAAGGATTTTTATTCGCATTTATTTGTAGAGCTTGCCTAAATCTGATTTTATTTGTATTGTCGTTAGCTGCTGTCAAGCCACCAGTATTTTTTTGTGTTTTTTCTGTGATCGTTTTCCTTGTCGTATTTAGTGAGTTTGTACTTGAATCTCATATCTGTATCGTCTATGTTTAGGTTGCTGTCGTATTTTAATGTTTTGTTGTAGTTTTTTCTGTTATAGTGGTATATTATTGGGTGTCCTTGCTTGTTTTGTATGAGTCCAGTGGCGTCTAGGTGGATAAATGCTTCCGGTGGTGTTAGTCCTGTATGTCTTGTTTTTTCGAGGTATTGCGGGTTTGGATAGGAGGAGCTCCAGATGAGGCTGTTGTTTTGTACATTTCTGATGTTTGCCCAGTGGTTTCTTACGAGTCTTAACATGTGTAAGTCTATGCGTGTGTCTTTTGATTTTTGTAGTAGTTTGTGGTTGCTGTAGTATTTCGTGTAGTTAGATTCAGGTGTTTTGTAAGCGTTTAGGCAAGCTCTGAGTATTCTACGTTCGAACAATCGAATTTTTTCCATTGTGCTGGCGCTTATGTTAAACCATATTGGTATGCCATATGTGATAATTGGTCTTATAAGTAGCTTATAACATAGGAGTTTTACTTCTTTATTTAAATGTTTTGTATAGAAGATTTTTTTGTTTGCCGCTACTGCTTTTCGTGCTTTTTCGAGTTGTAATTGTACGTGCTCGTTATAATGTAACTTAAAGTCTAGATGTACGCCTAGATAACGAACGGTCTTTTTGTGTGGTACTTTTTTTAAGTTTGTGTCTCTGTTGTCTTGTATCGAGAATTTTTTTTGCGTTCTTCCGTACGTCTGCGTTCGCGTCTGAGTTATCTGATAGGCATGGTCTGAATAGGATGGTTTCGCATTTGTTGATATTTATTTTTAATTTCCAGGTGTGAAAGTAGTCTTGTATTTTATCAAATAAGTCTTGTAGTTTCTTTTTTATTTTTGTCGGTCCGTTGTCCATGATGTACATTAGGCAATCGTCTGCATATGCTATGGCGCCTTTACTGTTGTCGTTATCTAGGTTGTACATTGACAGTAAGTCACTTAAAAATAAGCTGAACAGTACTGGGGAGTTTACTGCTCCCTGTTGTAAACCGTTTTTTACCTCGAAAAGTTCTGAAGAAGTGTTTTGGCCTTCCGTGACTTTAAATTTTTTGCCGTGTGTCATGTTCCACAGCATTTTGATGAGGTGCGGGGGGAAGTTTTTTTTGAGGAGTTTAAAAAATAAACCGTCCAGCCAGACTGTGTCGAACGCTTTTTCTAAATCTATGAATATTGCTCCGACGCAGTCTCCAGCATTTCGCGCCCAGTAGATATCCGCTGTGAATTTTGAAATGGCATGTATCGTTGAGTGCCTTCTTCTGAATCCGTATTGGGTTTCGGGAATTATATTGTTGACTGAGCAGAAATGTTCTATTGCGTTGTTTATTATTATTTCGAAAATTTTGCTGATGTTAGGTAATAGGCTGATTGGTCGGTAGTTTGTGGGATCGGAGCTATCTTTTCCTTTTTTTTTAATGCAATAACTTTGGCTGTTTTCCATGCTATTGGGAAATATGCTCTGTTTAGGGCGTTGTTGAATATTATAGTGTAATTGTATCTGTATAATGGTGGTAGGTGTTTTAGTACTATGTTTGGGATGTTGTCAAAGCTGGCAGATTTTTTATTGTTTAGATATTTTAGAATATAGTCCAGTTCGGTTGTTGATGTGAAGTAATTTGGTGGTGTCAAGTTGGTGTTTGGGTTGTGTGCTCTATTGTTATCGTTGAAATTGCAAATTGTAATGTCGGAGCGTATGTCATTGTCTAATTCTGTTTTTAAGTTGCGTATTTTTTGTTCTATTATGTTTGTTAGTTGTGGTTTTCCCATGTGTGTGTTTTGTGTATGTGCTTTTTCGAAAATTGCACCTAGTACGTTTAATTTGTCCTTTATGTCAGTTATCTGTATGTTGTCGTTCACATCTTTCTGTTTGTTGTTTATGTTTATGTTGGCTTTTGCGATTACTTCTGTGTTGGAGGTATGTAATTTTAATGCGTCTATTGTATTTTGTTCTTTGGGTCGGAATATTGTCTTTATTGCGGGGAATAGTTCGTCTGGTTTGTGTGTTGAAAGGTTTGTGATTTTATTTTTCCAGTAAGAATTAACTGATTTGTGGAATTCTTTTTTTATTTTCTTTTTCGTAATTTTTAGTAGGTATTTCAGCATGTGTATGTGTTGGTCGTTTAAGGTTGTGTAGTTGTTGATTGCTGTCCGTTTATTGAGTTGTGTCAGGATTGTGCTTTTCAATTTTTTTAGGTTTTTTATGGTAGGTGTGATAAATCTGTCTGAGGAGTTATAATTGTGTGAGATGCGTGGTGTTGTTTGATTTATGGCTAAGTTAATGTTTTCGTTAAGTTTCTCAATGTAATTGTCAATATCGTCTGTGGTTAGGTTTATATTGTTTGGGATTGCTGTGTCGTCTATGTTTAATAGGTTCGATTGAAATTTGATCCAGTCTGTCTTTCTGTAGTTATATATTATTGACGGGGGAGGGTTGTCTATTTCCATAGTGTTGTATTGGTATAGCGATATAATCATTTCTACTGCTCTGTGGTCGCTGTCAAAATCAAACGTGTTTAGTCTTCCTGGGGCGGGTGTGTTGTGAAATTTTATGCGATCGTCTGCTAGGCATATGTCTATGTATGCATCGCTTTTTGGGTAAGATGGATTTTTTGAGTTTAGCAGGGTGACTCTATTTTGAATTTTGTTGTGTTGAATCCACGTTTTTAGGGTGGTTCCTCTGTTATTGTTGGATGAGTTATTCCAGTCTGTGTGTTTTGCGTTTAAATCTCCAGCTATTAAGAAAAAGTTTTTGATGTTATGTAGTTCTAATTGGTTGCAAATTTTTGTGAGGTCTATGGTGAATTCTTTGTTGTTGCTGCTGGGCGCGTAAGCTGCTATTAGGAATAGTGCGTTCTGGTTTACTTTGATTTCTATTATTGTGGATTCTAGCGTTGTGTGGGGTGAAACAATTGGCTGGACGGTTTTAAATTTTAAATTCATTTAATGAGTATGCCGGTTCCCCCGGCTTGTTTCGCATTCGGACGGTCTGTTCTGACGAATGTATAGTCTTTAAAATTGACTTTGTGTTTTGCGTTTAATTTTGTTTCGCATAGTAGGGCGACGTCAGGTTTTTGTGTATCTAGGAAATCGTCTAGAGCTGCTCTTTTTTCGTTTGAAATAAGTGAGTTTACATTTAGTTCTATTATTTTTAGTGTCTTATGTTTTGTTGTTGTGTATCCGTTGTTTTTTTATGGTTTGTGTTGTTTGAAGGCGCGTTAGGATTCATTTTATATCTCTACATTGATTGCTTGCGCTAGTCTGTTAATTTTGTTGTTGTTTTCTTCTATTTGGTGTGCTAGTTTTTCGGCGATTGAATTTATTGTTGAGTCTATTAATTGTTTTATTTGCTGGAATAGTGTGTTATGTATTTGTGTGTTTGGATCGGTTTGGGAGGTGGAAGGTAACTGTGTCGGTTTTGTTTGTGTTGCGTTAACTGGATTGTTATGATAGATCGGAGATGTTGTGTTTGATACTGCTTGGCTGAATGAAAAACCTGATTTTATAAAATTTGAGTTAAAAGTCAGTTTTTTCTCTTTTTCAGAAAGTGCTGCTATTTTTCTAGCCTCTATTTTTTCTTTGAATTCTATTAATTTTGGGCAACCTCTGTATGAGGCTGGGTGGCCGTGGTTCTTACAATTTACGCAGTATGGGGGGGAGTCTGCTTTTATTGCTGTGGGGATTAGGGATCGGGGACATTCTCCTGGGTTGTGGTCGTGTTCGCATTTAACGCATCTATATTTTAGGTTGCAGTTCGCTGCTACATGACCAATTCGTTGGCATCTTACGCATTGAATTCGATCTTTCTTAATTAGTTTTTCCCATTTTACAATGGTGTGCACGAGTGATTTTATTTGACTCAGATTTTTTATGTTGCTTTCCGCTGAAAGTTGGACTATATATATGGGTAGTATTCTACCTTCTTCTAATGATCTTTTTGTTGAGAATCTTTTAACCGATATAAAAAACAGTCCTTCTATATTTAGTTTTTGTAGTGTATCTAGTATTTCCTCCGGATCGTAATTGCCTTCTATGTTTTTGAGTAATACTGTTATGTTTTTGTCCGATTTTGATGTGTATGTGAAGAACTGTGTATTAATGTTTTTGAGTGTTTCGCAGGCTATTTTGTAGTTCGTTATAGAATGTGTTTGTAATATGTGTTTGTTTTTGTTAATTTTTTTCATGGTAAAATCATTTATTACTAGTGAGAGTTTTGCAATTATGTCTTTTGTTGTGTCTGTGTGTATCGTGATTGGTGGAGGTTTATTTGTTTTTTTGTTCTCTATATTGGTTTCGATATCAGAAGGAGGTAGAATTTTTTCTTCTTTACCTTTTTGAAGATTTTTTACGTGTTGACCTTTTTCGGGGCCTTTTTGGGGGTGCGATTGAGTCGTTGCCGCGCTGGGCCCAGATGTTATTTGGGGGGGGGTGCTTTCCTGGGCTTGCCTTTGTAGATGTAGATACTGTATGCCGGTGCTCCGTGGAAAGGTCCGAGGTGTCCATTGATTCTTCTGTTTGTCCTTCGGTGTTCGGCACTGGGTTTTTATTGGGGTTGTTGGCATCTGGAGTTAATGTGTTTTTGGTCCGTTCCTTTTTTATTGCCGTTCCCAGGTCGTTGTTGGAGCTATGTCTTTTTATCCCTGTGCTGAATATTTGGCTGCTTTTTTCTACTGTGAGGAGGGTAGCCTCACTATCCAATAGTGCGAATCTATTATTGCTAACAAATTCGTTTGTTGGTGAAGGAGTTCGATTTTTGTTTTTTTCTTCTTCGAGTTGCTTGGATAGTAGGTCGATTTTTTTCTTCATGTCATTAATGATTGTGTATAGTTCCTCTGTTTTAGTGTTGTTCGTCATGTTGGCATCCTCCACTGCTGGTTTTTGGATTGTTGATTTTGTTTTGCTTTTTCCCATTTCAGAGGCTGTCGATGTGTTGTTTCTGGTTGCTAAGTTGTGTATGTTTGGTTTAGGGTTTTCTTTCTTTGTTGTATTCTTGCTGCTTAGGATTTTGTTAATCCGCAACATCGTTTTCTTGTCTAATATGTTTTCTGTGGCGTTGCATTCTGCTTTGATTTTTGAGATCGTTTGCGATAGAGATTTGTTTGATGAGTGCGTTATTGTATTTGTGCTTGATGGTGATTTGCTACCTTCAGTTGTTTGGAGGTTGTTAGTAATTTCTTGGTCTGGGGCGTGTGCCCCTGTTGACATCGCGTTTTTGCGCGCTATTTTTCTTTTTTGCTTCTTGTTTTTTTTCTTTTTTTCTTTTTCACTCACCACTTTCACATGTGTTTATTAGGTGGCACTTTGGTTGACGCACTGTATGATCACTGCGCATTAAACTTTGAGCACTTCTCACTTTTCGCCTATTCACTGTTTTTGGCTTGTGCGAAGTCGTTTCTTGACGTTCGCTAGTCACGTTTCACAGCTGTTTCCTGGAGGCGCAGGTAGCACGCTGAGCATGACCTACCCCTGCGAAGGTTCGAAGGGGACTGCGCGAATCAGACACTCTACCACCTGAGCCATTGACCCGCCGTCTAATTGAGTCTAACCATTACTTCTGTGGAATTTGTTCTTTTAAACCACTAATTTTTATGTTTTGGACCATTTAACCCTTTTGTTATTGTAATTATAACCCACTTTTGTACATGTAAAATAATACTCATGTAATTAATAACTGCCCAACTCTGGTATTCGGTACAGAAAGGAACCAATCCGCTTTGCTTATTTCTTCTTCTACTTTTTGAATTCTTGTATCCTTATTGCGATAATTGCACATCTTGCGAAACATAAAGTACGCCCCTGAACACACCAATTGAAGTAAAAAAAAATTGTCACTGAATAACAAAGACTAGCATTGTTCAATTAGAATAGATTCCATACCTCAACTACTTTTACAACATTGCGCGAACTTATGACGTTGAATAAAGAAGTACGAAAAGCAATATACTGTGTGTGTTTCTATGCTTACGTACGATTGAAGTACTAATGAAAATATATATGTATATCTCTTAGTCGTTAATATACTAATAAATGCTTAATTAAAAAAAAGTAGTTTGATTTGTACCAAAAAAATTTATTTAACAGAAGTTTATCTCTTCTAATAATTATGATTTGAGCCTATAACAATATAAAGTAATGACTACGTGAGGAAACACATCATCAAGTAAAGGTAGTACAAATTCGAGGAGTTCGAATCACGCCAACTTCATTAAAATTTCTGAATTGTAATAAGGTACTTTCGAAGACCAAGTGAAATATTACTACAAGCAGTGCATAGAAAGTAGTAGTATTACATATAGTTTCTCATTTTTGTTATAACTTTTCCTTAAATTTTAAAATTTTTGGCGTCTTTTGGACGTCTATGGAAGACATCAAAAAGGCGTCTAAAAGGCGGCTCGGAGACGCATCGTTTTCTTACAAACGACCTTCCCGAGACGTTCCAGCCACGTTCAAGCGTCTTTCGGACGTCTGAATGTCTTGCGGCAGGCGTCTTTCAGATGTCTTTCGGATGTCTCTGTGCTGTCTGCATTTCGATAGTAGCATTTCGTCAGTCGATATTATACTCTAATAGCACTCATAGTGTTAGGAGTAATTGTGTACTTAAAAATGAAACATTTGTAATTTTGTTCTCACATAATATAACTACAATGCCGCGTGGGAAAAATTCTGACAGACAGTGAAATAAGAGTGATCATAAATTTAAAAGAAAAGAATACTTCTATTTCAGAAATTTCAAGAGTGATCGGGCGAAGTCGATGTGTCGTGCTCAATTATTTAAAAAGTAGAGAAAATTATGGAAAAACATCCTGGTGGACGTCTAAAAGAGACAACCGAGCGACAACGACGAGCCAATCTAAGGCTAGCGTAGAATTCTAGCTTCATAGCACGGCAAATTGTAGCGGAAGCTGGCGTTCACAACAATATTCGCAATGTGCCACGGATAATTAAATGAGCCAAGCATTTAAAAAGACGAAAGCTGTAGAAGAACCTGCACTTACGAATCGACACAAAGCAGCCAGGGAAGGTTTTGCGGAAAAACATCTCCAATGGAAAACAAGTGGAGAAAAGTAAATTTTTCAAATGGAAAACGTTTCAATTTAGATGGACCGGATAGTCTTCCATATTATTATCACGATTTGCGGAAGGAAGAATTGCATTTGTCATGGAGGCAAATGGCCGGAGGCGGCATCATGGTATGGGTCGCAAAAGGGTACCACGGGATAACCGATGTAAAATTTATTAACACCAGCATGATAACAATTATATAAATAGAATTATTAGAAGAACAATTAACGCGACATGCGAGCACTATTGCATGTCAAAAATTATACTTTGAACATGATAATGCCGCTGTCTATACAGCGAAACGTGCAAACAAAAATGTTGAAGACTGTAATATACATACAAATGTTACCATGACCTGCGAGGTCTCCAGATTTAAATATAATGGAAAACACCTGAGTAATGTTACCACGTTCTGTATATGGAAATCGGAAACAGTTTTTGTCGGTGAAAGAGTTGGAAGCTCATATTGAAGAACAATGGGCCAAATTAAGTCAAGATGAAATAAAAAATTTATAAAAATCGATACCACGACGATTACTTGAAACTATAAAAAATAAAGGAGGCACAACACATTACTAATAAATAAAAAAAAATTTTTTTAACTAAGTTACACCCACACTTTCTTACCTAAAATATACATTGTGTTATAGTTTTGTCGCACCTTATTTTATCAAAAATTAGAAATTTTAATTAAACTTTTTTTAATCTAATTCAACAACATTGCCACTATGGAAATATATACACTTTAGTTGATTCTTTAGATTAATAACGAGAACCATTACAAAAAATTAGTATTAATAAAATATTACCTAAAATCGCAGGTGGTTACTAGTTTCGTCTCGGAATGTATACCGTCCTCAACCGCCTTCCGACATCCCAACGTGTAAGCCAGGGCTCGCTAGGCAGCCTTAATTTAATGATGAGACCACTAGAGGGTCTAGGAGGAAACACTCCTTTTCTTTTCTTCCTCTCTTACACATTTATTAGAGCTCCCAGAGCAATAAAAAAGAGTTTGACATGCCTGCCGAAAAATATCGGATCATGAAATTCAAGAAAGGAAAAGTGCTGAACACAAAATCAACATTTTTCACACGAGTTCTCATCGAGTTCAATCGAAGAGAGTTTTCAACGACATTATGTAGATCACTTTCAGGAATATTCAGTGAAAGACAGCTTGGCCACAAATAGTGGGGATGATCTGGTTATAAAAAGCCCTTGCACATTTTCTTCGATATTGAGTCGCGTGAGTGGTAATCCAGTGTTGATTAGGTGACGATCGACATTACTATCTCTTATTGCAAGTCACTGAACCAGAAGCCCTCTGACCTGTTCGCGGTGCGGATTCCAATTGCATAATTTGATCTCCCACTGCGAATATCAAATTGAACGGAATCGCGGCTCGGTGTTTCCGTGATCGTGGATCATCGGTGATCAATTTGAGCATAAATCAAGAAAGAGGACCGATCGGGAAAGAAAGAGGCCGGTACCAAACGCGCGCGAGATGGAGTCGTCGAGTTACGTTGCACCGGGACCTGGCGAAGAAGTGGTCATCACGGGTATCGCCGGTCGCTTCCCGGAGAGTGAAAACGTGCAGCAACTGAAGGACAACCTGATGAACAAGGTCGACATGGTCACGGACAACTATGATCGGTGGCGACTAGGTAACGCTCTGAATTTTTACAGAAATTCATTGAAGGAGTTGGAGCACGTCTCCAGAGTAACAATGTTTCTTTGGAACAGATCACGCTGAAATACCGAAAGGCGGTGGCAAGGTGACCAATATAGGCAAGTTCGACGCAATCTTCTTCGGCGTCCACTACAAACAGGCTTATGCCATGGACCCAATGTGCAGGATGCTACTGGAACACGCGTTCGAGGCTATCGTTGACGCTGGGGTGAATCCCAGGCAGTTACGGGGGACCAACACAGGGGTCGTTATCGCAACTTGTATCAGCGAGTCGGAGAAGATTTGGTTCTACGAGAAAATGCAGGTGGATGTCACGTGATTAATTCAGTTTTCGAACTGAATAGATTGAACAGAACAACAGAGATATTTTCATTTTGGAATCTATTTCGTTCAATTGTTGGATGTCTGTATCTTTTAGGCAAGCGGGTTAGGCATCACCGGATGCAGCAAAGCAATGCTGGCGAACAGGATCTCCTACTTCTTTGGACTGCACGGACCTTCTTACGCGGTTGACTCTGCTTGCAGCTCGAGTTTGGTCGCGTTGGATCAGGCTTACAGGTTGATACAGACCGGGGTCTGCGATCAGGTGATAGTGGGTGGCTCGAACCTCTGTCTGCACCCCCACGTGTCTCTCCAGTTCGTGCGTCTCGGTACAGTATGCTGTACATGATCGGTGATGTCGATGCCAAATAAAGAATTTTTTAATAAGAGCGGTAGGACTTTAAATTGAAATAAAACGAAAAGTGTATTATACATCAAATACAATATCATATAAATGACTACCACCATTGCGTTTGGTGGCGTGAATACGACAAACCTAATTTTCGATGACTCTAGCTATAAATCAGGTCGTATCGCACTGATAACACAAATTATACAATAAAATCAAAATTAATTGTACTATAAATACATTTATACATACATCTTAGAGTGAAACTGTATTTGCTATAAGATCATTAACAGTTTGTGGTTTGTTGAAATGAACAAGAGACTTAATATGGCACCACAAGAAAAAGTCTAATGGCGTCAAGTCGTAAGATCTTGGAGGCCAATTGACAGCCGCATTTCTCAAATTTCAAATCGAGTTTGTCATATTCACTCCACTAAACGCAATCGTAGTGGTCATTTATATCATATGGTATTTCATGTATAATGCCATTTCGAAATGTACTTTAAAATAAAGCAGTAAGTACTCGATTATCTTCCGTATTTTTCGTTTTATTTCAATTCAAAGTTCTACCGCTCTTATTCAAAGACGCTTTAGTAACGCTTCGACTTTAAACGTTACT
Organism: Lasioglossum pauxillum; assembly: GCA_933228785.1. Lineage (NCBI taxonomy): Eukaryota > Metazoa > Arthropoda > Insecta > Hymenoptera > Halictidae > Lasioglossum > Lasioglossum pauxillum. Next base: position 12,983,177 of record OW121706.1, on the reverse strand, counting down.
ATACTTATCGTCAAGTGTGAAAACGATGGAAATGTATACGTTCTCGATGCTCAGGTGTCCTGTCAACGGATAGCCGTTGTAAAACGTTTGACACCAAAGCGAACGGCTACGTGCGCAGCGAGGCAATCAGCGTGATCTTCCTGCAGAAGGCGAAGGTTGCCAAACGAATTTACGCGACGGTGGTCTACACAAAGTCGAACTGCGACGGGTACAAAGAACAGGGTATTACGTTCCCTGCCAGCGCTATACATAAGATGCTGTTCGAGGATTTCTACCGGGAGTGCAACCTACCCCCGACTATCTTATCCTATCTGGAAGCTCACGGGACTGGAACCAGCGTCGGTGACCCTGAGGAGCTTCGCGCTATCGAGCAAGTCTTCGCGAAAAACAGAAGCTCTCCTCTAAGGATCGGTTCTATCAAGTCAAATTTGGGACACACCGAACCTGCCAGTGGTCTCTGCGCTGTGACCAAGGTATATTTCTAATTGTAATTCTGATTGTTAGACTGCGTAAGTTTATGCATTTTGCAGTTTATGGAGACGATTTTTAAGAAGGTGGAAGCAAATAAAATAATATTTTCAGCGGTAGTAGCCTTTGTCGATCTGAAATATGTCAAAATTTGACTACATTCTGTCGAAGGGTATATTCTGGCATTTTTCGAAAATTTTCAGAAGTAATCACTAGACTTCGGATGCTTATGCAAATAAGAAGTTTGTGAATCTATTTCAAGATGCAGGAGCTAAATATAAATCTATATTCTTCATTAATAATTTCAATGTGTTGAAAATAATATCTTTTCATGTTTTCACTGTTTCAAATTGGTCTTGTTCATTTTTATTATAAATGCATAAAATGCGGAGTCTAGTAATTAGGATCGACAGATGATTGATCCAATACCAAACGAAAATTTGTCTAGATCGTGATTGCTATGGAATCCGGCTTGATTCCACCGAACCTGCACTTCAAGAATCCCACTCGTGGTATCAAGGGCTTCGAGGAAGGAACGCTCCAAGTAATCACGGAACCAACCCCATGGGACGGTGGTTACGCGGGCATAAACTCGTTCGGTTTTGGGGGCGTGAATGCGCACATTCTCTTGAAATCTCACACCAAGGAGAAGGTGAACAACGGTGCACCTGCCGACGACTTACCTAGGCTCGTAGCTATGTCTGGTCGAAACGAAGAAGCTTTGGATATTCTCCTGAATTATGTTAGTTGGATAAGCAAAACTATTAGCGATACTCAAGAGAGAGATAGTGGATACGAGATAATTGATTTTGTAGGTGGAGAGTATACCAGTCGACGTGGAATTCGTTCGACTATTGCACGAGGTTCATGTCGAGCACATAGCCGGTAACCTGTTCAGGGGTTACACCATTGTTGGGTCGAAGGTATCCGAGAAGCCGCCTAGGGAGATTCAGGAATATCCTGGCATGAAGAGACCTGTCTGGTTTGTTTTCTCTGGAATGGGATCCCAGTGGCCTGGCATGGGTATTTATCGCCATATATTGTTTGATAAAGTAGTGTTTATGGGATCTGTAACTTGTACGATTTGTCCACTAACTTGACATTATCATTGAAACTAGGTGAATCGCTGATGAGATTCCCCATCTTCGCCAAAGCCATCCGGAAGTGCGACGCGGCTCTGAAACCCTTCGGCGTGGATATCGTCGACATCATCACGACCAAGGACAAGAAAACCTTCGACAACGTTCTGAATTCGTTCGTGGGAATCGCCGCGGTGCAGGTAGAACTCATACAGTTAAATGTTCGCGAACACCAATCAGGAATCTTGCACGTACAAATACATGATGATTGTAGATCGGTCTGGTGGATCTTCTGGCGTCCCTCGGCATCGTACCGGACAACATAATCGGCCATTCTGTCGGAGAACTAGGTTGCGCTTATGCCGATGGCTGCTTCACTGCCGAGCAAATGATCCTTTCGGCTTATTCGAGAGGTCTTGTGTCTATCGAGACCAAAATGATTCGAGGATCCATGGCAGCGGTCGGCATGGGTTACGAGGATATCAAAGATCTCTGTCCACCGGATATAGAGGTGGCTTGTCATAACGGCCCGGACAGTTCTACCATCAGCGGCCCGGCAGAGTCCATGAAGAAGTTTGTAGCCGAACTACAGGTCTTTCCTCAAAATAATATGATTTGGAGGCAGAAATTAGAAGTTTTGTCCATGTCAATCTCATCAAAACGAAATCTTTCAGGCCAGCAGAATCTTTGCGAAAGAAGTACCGTGCAGTAATATCGCCTACCACAGCCGCTACATCGCAGAGGCTGGTCCGAAATTGCTGATGTACCTGAAGAAGGTGATCCCCGATCCAAAACCGCGTAGTCCCAAGTGGTTGAGCACTTCTGTGAAGCAGAACCAGTGGTCTTCACCGGCGGCACAGTTCTCCTCGGCAGAATATCACACCAACAACCTCTTGAACTCTGTCTTGTTCGCGGAAACCGCCACGATGATCCCTGAAGACGCCATAGCCATCGAGATAGCCCCTCACGGTCTCCTTCAGGCTATCTTGAAGAGATCGCTAGGTCCGAACGTAACGAACGTTCCTCTAACAATGCGAGGCCACAATGACAATGTCGAATACTTCCTGCAAGCTCTTGGGAAGCTGTACAATGCAGGCATACAGTTACAGTTGGCCAACATCTATCCGCCTGTACAGTTCCCTGTTAGTCGCAGCACGCCGATGATCTCGCCTCACATCAGGTTCATAGCGATACACCATTATTTCAGTCCTACGGCTGAGGAGACTTCTTTTCTTGTGTTACTTGTTACGGGAGTGGACTCATGTTTCCAGGATTGCAAGGGTGCGGGATGCGCCTTCTCATTTCTCGAAAATGCACAGATGGAGTTTTTCTGTCGTCAAAAGTGATAGATAAAAATAAATCAACGTCGCGATCAACCTCAAAATTGGAATTTTTGCGATTACGAGGCGTAATTTGCATTATTCAAACGCACAAAGCTGCGAAAGCTACATGGTGCCGAAGAATGCAAATTACTCCTCGTGATCGTAAAAAAAGGACTATTGAGAGCAATTGCAGCCTATATTGATCTTTCATATAGCGCTTTTGACTACACAAAAGTATTTGACGTAATGAAAAATGGGAAGACGCACCCCGCAACCTTGTAATCCTCGAAACGAGTATACCTCCTTAAGAAACAATAGTTGAACAATTTACTGAGTTAGGTGGTCTTTCAGATGGGATCACTCGAACGATTGGTTTGTGCCGGTTTACACACAACGTCAAAAGATCACCTCATCGGAGAGAATTCTCGACATCAATTTGGCAGACGACATGTACGAATACATGGCCCACCATATAATCGACGGAAGGAATGTGATTCCAGTCACGGGATACTTGCTCATGGTATGGGAGACAGTCTCTCTGCTGCACGGAACGCTGTTGGACGAAGAATCCGTCGTCTTTGAAAACATTCGATTCGAGCGCGCCACTACCATTCCTAAGGAAGGCACAGTCCAACTGACGGTCATGGTCCAGAGAGGTAAACGTTCATGATATTTCTTGAAACTGTAGCGGCCAGCTGCACACAGTAAAATTAACATGTGCTGTGCAAATGCTGGAGAGGTTTTAGGACTCACGCGACAATAGAAACTATTTTTGAGGAAACTGTCAGGTAGAGTCATTAAGACATCTGCTAGGGTTGCCATTAGGTTTATTAGCGACAGTCTCAATAGTCCTCGCAAAGAGTCATAAAGCACCGAATTTCTAAAGGCCCAAGTCGATGGTACGGGACCCTGTTAATGTAAAAAGGACCCGTTACCTGAAGACGCACAGGACACGTGAGGGTGTAGGGCCCGTGGAAATTCCGCTACAGGGGCCAACTCGCGACATCCCACTCCCGTGAATTTCCCACTCCTTAGAGAAGTATTCACAGGAGTGGGGGTGAAAAGTAACCCCACCTATCGGCGACAAAGATATTTTGTTTTCACTTTCTGGGCGTTCAAAAAGTTAGGACAAGCCAGTCTGAGACGAACCAGCAAACCAAGCAGTTCCTCCGAATAAACAGATATTTCGTCCAATTCGAGCTCTCCTTTTTAATTGAACATTTAACCTTCCTACATTGGTGACTCCGCCGTTCGCAAGTGAATAAGTGAAATTTGACTTCTTTTTATCTTTTTTCTTTTTTTTTCTCTCCTTGTTTTTGTGCACGAGTGAGAAAAGAAACAATCATGGCAGAAGGAGAGCCAAGTGGCAACAACGTGACACCGGGCGTGAGTCGTGTCGCGATCAAAATACCGCCGTTCTGGCCAGATCAGCCGATGATTTGGTTTGGTCAAGTAGAGGCACAGTTTATTTTAAATAATATAACCACGGATTCGACACGATTTTATTATGTGATATCACAATTAGAGCCGAAATTTGCCGTTGAAGTACAAGACATTTTAAAAGATCCGCCCGCAACAAATAAATACGAAACCTTGAAGGCAGAATTAATTAAACGATTAACAGCGTCACAAGGCAAAAGGATTCGTCAGCTGCTAGAGCAAGAAGAAATTGGAGACCGCACGCCATCGCAATTCCTGCGACACATGAGGAATTTAGCCGGTACGACAGTGTCGGATGAATTCTTACGAACGCTGTGGGCAGGAAGATTGCCGAATATGACGAGAGCGATCGTCACAGCTCAGCCGGACCTATCGCTGACTAAATTGGCAGAGATCGCAGACCAAATTCACGCGGAAGGTGCGGGACAACCACGGGTAGCAGCAGTCAATGCAACGGATCGTGTCACGGAGCTGCTGATCCAGAGACTCGAGAGGCTGGAGCTGAAGATAGAGGAGTTAACCTCTCGTTCTAGATCAGGTGACAGAAGTTCATCATGGAATCGTCGACGATCAAGATCCAGTTCTAATGGCAGTTTGAGAAGCGAATCATCGGTAAGAAATAGGAATCGACCACCGAGAGACAAGAGTCATTGTTGGTACCATCAGACATTTGGTGCTCGATCGACTAAGTGCCGAACACCATGCTCATATTCCACCTCGGGAAACGAGGGAGACCGGCACTGAGCGCGGTGGGCAGTGACGGCCTGAGGACTAGCCGCTTATTTGTGACCGATAAGGTGACAAAAGAAGAATTCCTTATAGATACCGGGTCGGACCTTTGCGTATTTCCTCGTACGCGAGTCAAAGGCCGACCGGAAAAATCTAAGTACGAATTGTTCGCGGCAAACGGTTCTATTATAAGCACGTATGGTACACGAGTGTTTAACCTGGATTTCGGACTGCGACGAGCGTTCCCGTGGAGATTCGTAATCGCTGATGTGGAGAAACCTATAATCGGAGCAGATTTCCTCAGCCATTACGGATTGTTAGTGGATCTACGCAACAGAAGACTCGCAGATCAGACGACATCGCTGCAAACGTACGGGAGGATCGCCGCAGATGACACCGCATCAGTGAAGTGCATTGTGGACAGTTCACCTTATCATGAGATGCTAGCACGATTTCCAGACATTGCGAGACCCTTCAAGGGTACTGGTGAGAAAAAACATAATGTAGTACACCATATAACGACAACCCCCGGAACACCGTCTTTTTGTAAAACGCGCCGACTTACGACCGAAATGTACACAATCGCGCGGACTGAGTTCGAGCAACTATTAAGCCAGGGTCACATACGCCCCTCTAAGAGCCAATGGGCTTCGGCTCTGCACATGGTTCCCAAGAAGGACAGCGGCTGGCGACCCTGCGGTGATTATCGAATTTTGAATGCGAGAACGATTCCGGATCGTTATCCAATTCCGCATATAGAAGATTTTGCAAGATCATTATCGGGTAAAACGGTATTTACAACATTAGATTTAGTCAGAGCATATCATCAAATTCCTATGTCTCCAGACGATATTCCGAAAACTGCTATTACGACACCGTTTGGGTTATACGAATACACGGTAATGCCTTTCGGTTTAAGAAATGCTGCTCAAACGTTTCAAAGATTTATAGATACGGTTTTAAGAGGTTTAGATTTTTGTTCCGTTTATCTCGATGATATTCTAGTAGCGTCAGAAAACGAGGCCGAACATAAAAAACACCTGGAGCAACTTTTCGCGAGACTGGAAGAATATGGTGTGACAATTAACCCGAGCAAATGTGTTTTTGGTGCGAAGGAAGTAAAATTTTTGGGATATACGGTAAATAAAGATGGCACAAAACCACTGGCAGAGAAAGTCAAGGCAATAGTAGAATTTCCAAAACCAACGGTAATAAAACAACTTCGTAGATTTTTAGGTATGATTAATTTCTATAGAAGATTTATTCCGAACGCCGCAGACATTCAGTTACCGCTGAATCATTTATTGAGCGGTAAAAAAAGTAAAAGGCAACGCGCCGATCACATGGTCAAATGACGCAGGAATAGCTTTTCAACAGTTAAAAGATAGTTTGGTTAACGCCGCGATGTTAGCGCATCCATCTAATTGTGCGGAGATCGCAATTATGGTGGACGCGTCCGATTATGCTTTAGGTGCGACTTTGCAGCAACGAGAAGGAAATGCGTGGAGGCCACTAGCCTTTTACACAAAAACCCTATCGCCTGCACAAAAGAAGTATAGTGCATATGATCGAGAGCTACTAGCTGTTTATGCTGCCATTAAGAAATTCAAACACTTCGTAGAAGGCCGATTATTTACCGTATACACCGACCATAAGCCGCTAATATATGCGTTTAAGCAAAAGCCAGAAAAGAGCACACCACGACAATTCCGATATTTAGATTATATTAGTCAATTTACTAGCGACATTAGGCATGTTAGTGGTAAAGATAACGAAGTAGCAGATGCTTTGTCTCGTGTAGAATCGGTTTCCGGCTCTTTGAACTACAAAGAGTTAGCGAGATCACAAGAAACAGACGAAGAGTTAGATAAACTACTCACAGCATCTGATACTTCATTAGTATTAAAAAAGATCAGATGCGTAGATAGAGATATCGAGTTAATTTGCGACGTATCAACGAATGTAGCTAGACCGTATGTTACACCGCCGTTTCGTAAACGTGTATTTTACTCGATCCATAATTTAGCTCATTCCGGAATTAAAACTACAGTAAAGCAAGTAAAGCAACGCTTTATATGGCCAGGTATAGATCGCGATTGTCGGGAGTGGACACGTAGTTGTATAGAATGCCAACGGGCAAAAATAACGAGGCATGTATCGAGTCCCATATCAAATTTTTCGCCGCCATCTGCTAGATTCGATCATATACATATCGATCTAGTGGGTCCGCTGCCAATTTCGGATAATTATAGGTACTGTCTCACGTGTGTAGACAGATTCTCGCGATGGCCTGAAGTTTTTCCAATTCCAAACATCGAAGCCGACACTGTAGCTAGATCATTTTTCTCTGGTTGGGTTTCTAGGTTTGGCACGCCGATTCGTATAACGACAGACCAAGGTCGCCAATTTGAGTCTCAATTGTTTAAACAATTAAACAAATTACTTGGAGCAACTCATTTTCGTACAACCGCGTACCATCCAGAGGCAAATGGCATGGTAGAACGTTTGCATAGGCAGCTTAAAGCCGCGATAAAATGTCATAGTGATAAACGTTGGACTGAAGCATTACCTACGGTATTATTAGGTATTAGAGCCGCGTTTCGACCGGATTTAAAGACATCAGCGGCCGAGCTGGTTTATGGCGAAAATGTGAGACTACCGTCAGAATTTTTTGTAAGCGCTCCGGATGATAATCCAATGCCGTTAGATTTAATTAGAGAATTGCGAGAACATTTCCGTGACATAAGACCGGTAGCAGGATCGCGACACGGGAATAAAAAGATTTTTATGTTTAAAGATTTAAGTACGACCTCACACGTTTTCATTCGCACGGATTCGGTAAAAACGCCTTTGCAGAACCCATATGAGGGACCGTACGAAGTTATATCGCGAGCAGATAAGACGTATGTAGTTAAATGTAAGGGTAAAGACACAGTTGTATCAGTAGACCGTCTTAAACCAGCCTACATATTAAATGACGATTTCAATTTTGAGAATACCGGTAGGGAAATGACTAGCCCCGAACTTCAACAACCGACTCCAGCGAGCATTCCGGGAGATGCACGGACTCCGGTACGGACGCGTTCCGGTAGACATGTAAGGTTCCCAGAACGTTTGCAAGTTGGTTGAACCGTGTAACAATTTAGTTAAGATATATAGTTTATATTCGTTTCTGGTCTTAGCATTAAGTAGTTAATAAGTAGTATTAAGTTAGTATAGCGTTACACTGGTAAGGGGGTGATGTAGCGGCCAGCTGCACACAGTAAAATTAACATGTGCTGTGCAAATGCTGGAGAGGTTTTAGGACTCACGCGACAATAGAAACTATTTTTGAGGAAACTGTCAGGTAGAGTCATTAAGACATCTGCTAGGGTTGCCATTAGGTTTATTAGCGACAGTCTCAATAGTCCTCGCAAAGAGTCATAAAGCACCGAATTTCTAAAGGCCCAAGTCGATGGTACGGGACCCTGTTAATGTAAAAAGGACCCGTTACCTGAAGACGCACAGGACACGTGAGGGTGTAGGGCCCGTGGAAATTCCGCTACAGGGGCCAACTCGCGACATCCCACTCCCGTGAATTTCCCACTCCTTAGAGAAGTATTCACAGGAGTGGGGGTGAAAAGTAACCCCACCTATCGGCGACAAAGATATTTTGTTTTCACTTTCTGGGCGTTCAAAAAGTTAGGACAAGCCAGTCTGAGACGAACCAGCAAACCAAGCAGTTCCTCCGAATAAACAGATATTTCGTCCAATTCGAGCTCTCCTTTTTAATTGAACATTTAACCTTCCTACAAAACGATGAGAAGCGATGTCACATCGACCGTTTCCTGAGAGTTAAACCAGTATGTATTTCCAGGGTCTGGGAAGTTCGAGGTATCTCAGGGTTCCACGACCGTGGTATCTGGAATGGTCCGCACGACAAACAATCCCACGCAAGAGATGATCCCTACCGAACTGCTACCGGAAATCAATGATGAGGAAGCCTTGACCAACAACGATATATACACGGAGCTAAGATTACGTGGCTACGACTACACAGGAATATTCAAAGGACTGAAGAGCGCCTCTATCAGAGGAGCAAGGGGCCATATCCAGTGGAGGAAGAATTGGGCCGCTTTTCTGGATAGCATGTTGCAGATCAAATGGCTAGGTCTAGACCCCAGAGCTCTATACGTGCCTACAGCTATAAGAAAGATGACGGTGAACGTCAAAGCCCATACCGACGAGATCATGAACTTCAGCGAGGAGAGTATCGGTACGTTATCTCGAATAACATTTAGGAGGTCTCTTTCATCTGAGACGCTCGGTATACATACAGTGGGTGTACAAAGTATTCGTACACCTTTTAAAAACGAATAACTTTTTCCAACCCTAAGCTGTTCCGTCTAATTTTGAAAAAGATATTCGTTTTTAATAGGTGTACGAAAACTTTGTATTTAGGGATCGCAGTTTTGAATGTGTACTAAAATAGGGATCTTTACTGTACATCTTAACAATGGTCTGTAACCTTGATGTTCAACGAAAATCAAATTGCAGATCTACCGGTCCATGTATACTCCGACTACGATGCCATAGTCTCCGCGGGCGTAGAGATCCGTGGGCTAAAGGCGAATGCTATTCAGCGGCGCAACGTCATGTCGGACCCTATTCTCGCAGAGTTCAAATTCGTTGCACACCGAGACAAGGCAGAGACCAGCCTCGAGGAAATGATTGTAATATCATCGCAAGTGGCTTTAGACTGCAGCTTACTGACCACCCCAAAGATCCTGGAACTCATCGATCTCGAGGACAACTTGTCCGTCGAGGATGTGCTCACGCCTACCGTCTTCAAGATTTTCGGCGACCAGCCGATGATTCGACCAAAGATGGTGCTAGCAGCGAACGCGGAGAAGTACAAAAAGCTGCCAGAGCTCGCGGAGATTACCGTGATAGACCCGAACAAGTTGCCAGAGGACGGATCCATCCTTATGGCTGTCACCTACGACATCTTAACGAAGAAGAGGCAACATTACCTTGACCAGCTGATGCAGGCCATCGCCGAAGACGGGTTTATTCTGACCAAAGAGACCATAGTGAACAGCGACACTCATTTGTACATTCGAAGATACGAACTGGCTATTGTGCTGGAGAAAAGCTACAAAGGCCAGACCCTGTTGCTTCTGAAGAGGTTGGAGAAACTACGCAGGATCACGGAAGTCGTTTACGTAAACAACAAAGAATTCAGCTGGTTGAGTAAGGTGAAAGGAACGCTGAAGGCACAGGAAGGGAAGAAGAGAAGCGAAAGGGACACGAGATTAGTCCTGGTTGCTGAAGGAGATCTGGAGAACGGGGCTCTGGGCATGGTCAAGTGTCTCAGAAGAGAACCCTGCGGTGAAATCGCGAAAACAGTGATCATACAGGATGAGAATGCTCCCAAGTTCTCGTTGGATGATCCGTTCTATTCCCAGCAACTTGACATTGACATCGGCTTTAACATTCTACGGCCAGGGAGGGTTTGGGGTACTTATAGGTATCTACCTCTGCCACCTCCGAAACCTATTCCTCTGCCTCATTGCTTCGTGAATATACCGGTATGCAAAAGTGGTGAAAGAACGCCAAGAAGAAATAAAAATTGAAAAGTATTAAGTAATAGCCGACCGGTGATACGTTAATAATGTTCGTTTAACAGGTGCGAGGAGATCTGAGTTCCCTTCAATGGACCGAGGGCAACCTCAAACCGGATGCCAACAACGCGAACCTCGTCAAAGTAGTCTACTCTTCCTTGAACTTCAGGGACGTGATGTTGGCCACCGGTAAACTTTCGCCTGAGGCTTTTACGCAGAAGAGAGAACTGGACGAGTGTCTAATCGGCTTCGAGTTCAGTGGAATAGACACCACTGGACGCAGAGTGATGGGCTTAGCTCAAAGCAGGTATGAGACCATTACGAAATAAAAGAAAAACTTTTTTGAATTCTTTACTCTTGGTCTAACTGTTTATCTCATCAGGTCTATATCGAACCTGATCGTCCCGCTGGCTCTGAACACGTGGACCATACCGGAGAAATGGTCCTTGGAGGATGCAGCGACCATACCCAGTGCATACTTCACTGTATTTTATGCGTTCTACTATTCTGGTAGAATAAGTAAGGGTGAGAAGGTTCTAATCCACGCTGGTAGCGGTGCTGTGGGTCAAGCTGCGATCAACATTGCCCTTTCCGAGAACTGCGAGGTCTTCACCACCGTCGGGACAGCGGAAAAGAGGAAGTTCATCAGGGAAACGTTCCCCAACATCCCTGACGATCACATTGGTAACTCGAGAGACACTAGTTTCGAACAAATGGTGATGCGACAGACTGATGGCGAAGGCGTGGACATCGTCTTGAACTCGTTGACCGAGGACAAGCTCCTGGCATCGGTTCGGTGTTTGAAATACCGGGGCCGATTCCTGGAGATCGGTAATTTTGATATGGCAGCGAACAACCAGCTGGGACTGGAGATCCACTTAAAGAAGGCCAGCTTCCACGCTGTGATGATGGACACAATAAACAGCGGGATTTATCAGGATGTTCAGGAAGATTTGCACAAGTTCATTGACTCGCGAATAAACGACGATTGTATCAAACCTTTGCCTAGGAAGTGCTTCGAGAAAGATGAAGTGGAGGCTGCATTTAGATACATGGCTGCTGGCAAGCATATAGGAAAGGTATTCGTCGATCATTTTGTATACTACCCTTAGCAGGAGAGGAGAGATGTTTTGCACCTGTGCACTCGTGCAATTGTTCTCAGATTCTGATCAATGTGGGCAACGAGAAGGAGCCGTTGAACACGCCAGTGCTAGGCTATCCACGCTTCTACGCTGCTCCGGACAAGAGTTATGTGATTGTTGGTGGTCTGGGTGGTATTGGATTGGAGATGGCCGACTGGCTGGTAATCCGAGGTGCCAAGAACCTAGTGATCGTCTCTCGCAACGGTATCAAGACTGGATACCAGCGGATGAGAACGAGCGTCTGGAAATCGTACGGCGTGAAGGTCCTCATAATCTCCGGCGTAGACGCATCGAAGCGTGAGGATTGCGAGTTCATCCTGAAGTCCGCGGAGGAACAAGCTCCTGTGGACGGTGTATTCAACCTAGCAGCGCTGTTGAACGACTGTCTGTGCGTTGACCAGACGGAGCAGAGTTTCGAGGAAATTATGAAGCCCAAGGCAGGCATCACCAAGCAGTTAGACTTGCTCACGAGGACGATCTGCCCGAAGCTTCGTCACTTTGTCGTGTTCTCCACCCTTTCCAGTGGAAGGGGATGTCCTGGCCAGACTAGTTATGGTATGGGCAGCGCGGTGTTAGAGCGAATCTGCGAGAGGAGGGTCGAAGAAGGCCTGCCAGCCATGGCAATCGAGTGGGGAGCCGTGGGAGAAGTTGGTCTGGCTGCCAAAATTCTTGACGATAAGAAACAGTACGTGTACGAAGGAACCTTGCACCAAAGGATATCCTCGTGCCTGGAAGAGCTGGACAAGTTCCTCTGTCATAGCCGCCCCATCGTTGCTAGCATGGTTTTAGCGGAGAAACGACCTATCCCCAGCGAAGTTAGTACTATCCTCGAAGCAGTGATGGCTATTTTGAGTATGTAACGATTCGCTAACCAATACACTGAAAACAAATATATGTAGTGTGACGTTATTATTCATTTAATCGACCAATTTTCACGATGCAGGCATCAAGGACCTTAAGAACGTTGGTCAGAGCGCTTCTCTGGCGGATCTCGGAATGGACTCCATGATGGCCGTGGAGATAAAGCAAACGCTAGAGCGCGATTTCGAAATATGTCTGACCGCCCAGGACATCCGAGCCTTGAACGTAGCCAAGCTGGTAGAAATGTCCGCGAAGGACACCAAGAAACAGACCAAGCGGGTTGCAAGAACTGTCACGAAGACAGAGAATTTGGTCGGCATGCAGTTGCTGATGAGGACAATGAACGTAGCTATCTTGAGCACCAATTACTGCGTTGAACTTCCGGTGAAATGCAAAGAAAAACAGAACGCCGTGTTCCTTGTTCCTGGTATCGAAGGAAGCGCCACAGTTTTCGCATCATTGGCGTCTGAATTGAGATCTCCAGCCTATGGCTTGCAGCTGGGAATATACGATACAGGCCTGACTATTGGAGAAATGGCAGACCGTTTGCTACCGGTACGTACGCCTAGGACCTTTCCAACTTCCCAGATCTCAAATGTTATGTGCAACTCTCGTTTGTTTTCTCGAATACAATACAGTGTCTCCTTTCAGTATGTCTTAGAAAAAAGTAAGGACCGAAAAGACTTCACCATAGTAGGGTATTCGTACGGGACGATGATAGCAATCGAACTGGTGAGAAGATTAGAAGCTCGAGGCTACGTCGGTCAGCTAATACTTCTGGACGGATCACCCGATTCTATGAAGACTATAAAGACGCAGCATCTCTTCGCTACTACAGAGGACGCCTTCCAGAATAAGATCTTGGTCGGCATATTGGGCATTACCAATTCCTCACGAACCGACGAGGTAAACGCCACTGATTCAAATCTCAATCGCGTAAAACTTCGAACTGGAGAACTGATTACTGAAACCCTGTCTTTTATATTTCGTATAAAGGCAAGTAATCGATGTGTTCTTGCAGTTCAAAATGGCGTTGACCAAACGCACCACCTGGGAAGAGAAACTGGAGACGCTACTCGAGTATACACCAGCTGATGTACATAAAGTGTACACGCCCGAGGCGCAGAAGGCAATCGCCACGTTCATATACAAACGCTTACAGATATTAGACGAATATGATTGCGATGCTATGAGTCCACTGAGAACACCTATTACGTTTTTAAAACCGACGTCGGCCATACAAATGCCTGACGAAGCTTATGGGTTGCGCAAGGTAACACAACCGCGATGCATCAGTCGATTAAGTCATCTCATAACTCGTAACGATGTTCGTCACTGTGAAATATTTTTCAGTTAACTTATGGAAGAGTAACCGTTGGGGAGATAGAGGGCAACCATATTACCATACTTGATAACAAGAGGAGCGCGGCAGTGATTAACGGCGAACCCGTAGAGGACGCGTTCGTGTTTAAAGAGAGTCTAAAACTTATGTCCAACGAAATGGACCTCAAGAACATATCCACAGTGAAATTGTAATAAAATGATTAGCCTACTTTGCCTGTAATCTTTGTACCGCTCATGAATATATGAAGAATTCATTGTTAATGAAATGTGTTTCCGTATCTTTTGTGCAAAATCATCGTATCGTAATCATCGCTCAGACACTCCTGACGGCAAACAATCTGCAAACATACTTGAACCACTTTTCGCTTGTATTCAAATAACTCATTTAATAAAAATCCTATATGGTCAAGACTTTTTGTATTTGTTGTTCCTTAAGTAATTATTAACATAACAATAATTACTAAAACGTAAATGCAAATACGGAAAAATAAATAAAACAAATGCAATTTTTTTGCAGTGCTGTGACAATTGCGCGGCGCGGGAACATGTAACTACATACATATATGTTTTCCACAACAAAATGTTTTTGTTTATTTAGCAAATATATATTGTACGTGTTTCTACGCTTACGTACGATTGAAGTACTTAAGAAAGAAAATATATATATCTTAGTCGTTAATGTACTAATACTATGATTCATTAAAAGCAGTTTGATTTGTACCAAAAAAATATTTTTGAGAGAAGTTTATCTCTTCTAATAATTATGATTTGAGCCTATAAGAATATAAAGTAATGAATGTAACAATATAGGTTCGCATGGCTCAACGAGGAAGCACATCATGAAGTAAACGGTAGCCCCGAGTCCGAATCCCGCCAACTCCATAAAAATGTCTGAATTGCAATAAGATCCTTCCGATGACAAAGTGAAATATTCCCTCAAGCAGTTTCTCATTTTCCTTATAACTTTTTCTTAAATTTTAAAATTTTTGGCGTCTTTTGGGTGTCTTTGAAAGACGTCTGAAAGTTGCGTTTAGACGCCTGAGAGACGCTAAAAGACGCCTCTGAGCCGTCTGAAAGTCGTCAAAAAGACGTCTAAAAGGCGGCTCGGAGAGGAACCGTTTTGTAACAAACGACCTTCCAGAGACGTTCTAACGACGTTCCAGCCGCTGTGTGGATGTGTCGTGCTCAATTAATTAAAAAGTAGAGAATATTATGGAAAAAAACATCCTGATGGACGTCCAAAAGCGACAACCAAGCGACAACGACGAGCCATTCTGAGAGTAGCGTCGAATTCTAGCTTCACAGCACGGCAAAGTGCACGGGAAGCTGGCGTTCACAACAATATTCGTAATGTGCCACGGATAATTAAATGAGCCAAGCATTTAAAAAGACGAAAATTGTAGAAAAACCTGTACTTACGAATCGACACAAAGCAGCCAGGGAAGGTTTTGCGGAAAGACATCTCTAGTGGAACACAAGTGGAGAAGTTATTTTCTCACTCAGATGAAAAACGTTTCAATTTAGATGGACCGGATGGTCTTCCATATTATTATCACGATTTGCGGAAGGGAGAATTGCATTTGTCAAGGAGGCAAATGGCCGGAGGCGGCATCATGGTATGGGCCGCAGAAAGGTACCACGGGAGAACCGATGTAAAATTTATTAACACCAACATGAATGTAATTAAATAAATAGAATTATTAGAAGAACAATTAACGCGACATGCTAGCATTAATGCGTGTGAAAATTGTATTTTGAATATGATAATATCGATGTGTATACAGCGCAACGTGTAAAAAAACATTGTGAAGACCGTAATATACATGACCTGCGAGGTCTCCAGATTTGAATATAATACAAAACATCTGGGGAAATTGGGCACGTGCTTTATATACAGGGTCTCCCAGACCACCCGTACCACTCATTTATAATCTAGAAAATTATTTAAATAAAAATAAATTTTTTAAAAATACCACGTTTTTAAAACGGACTAAAAAGTATAAAATAAAATTTTTAAAAACGCCACGTTTAAAAGACCGACTAAACAGTATAAAATAATTTTTTCAAGCCCCATACAGATTCCTAATCCTTGAAAATTTTTGATTGTAAATTTCTAATAGCTAAGAAAATACTTGTAAGATTTAAAACGAAAAACGCGGGGCGCATGCAATAGATAATTGATGCATGAACACTAAATCACTAACAACTTTATTGCACTGCAAATGATATGAAGTGTTGTACGAGATTTCTCAGCGGCAGCTACTCTCTACACTCCTTACTATGTATTATCTTGCGCCCCACGTTTTTCGTTTTAAATCTTACAAGTATTTTCTTAGCTATTAGAAATTTACAATCAAAAATTTTCAAGGATTAGGAATCTGTATGGGGCTTGAAAAAATTATTTTATACTGTTTAGTCGGTCTTTTAAACGTGGCGTTTTTAAAAATTTTATTTTATACTTTTTAGTCCGTTTTAAAAACGTGGTATTTTTAAAAAATTTATTTTTATTTAAATAATTATTTTCTGCTTTTTAGTCTTGTATGTGTGAAATTTTACAATCGATTTAGAACATTTTGATGAGATTATAACAGAGACATGTAGTAAATTTCAGACAGTATTGCGACGCGTCATATCGAAAACGAACACCGTGGTAAAATGTCAAAGATAAAGGTTCGACGGAGAATTTCGGTGTAACTTTTCTTTCGCTTGGTAAACAAACATTATAGTATACTAATACGTAGTAACTTTGTAAACACCGCACGGAGCTCGAACGCACACTGAGCTCCTTCGGTGCGAAGCAGGTCAGTGGAGTGAGGATGAGTCAGAGTGGGGACCGAGTGGGCACTACCGGTCGTCGCGCGGGGACGTGTAACGGTTAAATTTTTAATAGTTTATATCTCCTAAACGCGTAGGCTGTTGTAAATTAAAAAAATTTTTTTTAAATATTGCATTGTCATATAGTACTGAGCTATGTTTAAAATTTCAAGTCTCTAGCTCATCGAGAAGTTAGTTTAGAATCAGTTGTAAAATTTGTACCGAACAGACAAACAGACATACAAGAAAGCAACCTAATAAAAACGTGGTAAAATATTTAATGGCATACCTGGTGATTTGGCGACTTCTCTGGGAAAATCATCATTAACGAACTGCTCCTTTTTTGTAGACATTATTTCGAGATTATAACAGAGACATGTAGTAAATTTCAGACGGTATTGCGACCGCATCATATCGAAACGCCGCGGTAAAATGTCAAAGATAAAGGTTCGACCCAAAATCTCGGTGTAACTGTCCCTTCGATTGGTAAACAACCATTATAGTATAATAATACGTAGTGACTTTGTAAACACCGCACGGAGCTCAAACGCACACTGACGCACACTGATGCACACTGAGCTCCTTCGGTGCGAAGCGGGTCAGTGGAGTGGGGATGAGTGAGAGAGGGAACGAGTAGTGGAGTAGGGAGCGCTGTCGCGCGGCGTGGCGATCGTTGAACGCGATGACGTAGGTTTCGCGGGGGGGTGAACAGGTAAATATTTAATTGTTATATCTCCGAAACGGATAGACTTTTTAAAATTTTTTTTTTGGAATAATGCATTGTCATCCAGTTCTGAGCCATGTAACCGATTTCAAGTCTCTAGCTCATCAGGAAGTGAGTTTAAAATCAATTGCAAAATTTGCCACCGAACAGACAAACAAACAAGAAAGCGAGCTAATAAAAACGTGGTAATAAAATAGGTTATTTTTAAAAATTCAAAGTGTTTCTTTTATAAATCAGATGCGCACTATCAAATGGTGATATTTTTAACTGCCGGTTCTGGCCGGAAATAGATGATAGAGACCGGAAGTTACATTTTTCAAAGGGAACATGATATTTTTTATTACGGATTCGGATTCTATGCGGAAAAACAAGGTACTTTTGTCTGAAACATTTTTTCAAAAATGTCCTTTATGTAACCTTCACAATGAGCCTTGGCGAAATAATGTTTTCACTATCTGCTCTTGGCATAACCCAGAAAGATGCTAGAAAGATGGCAAAAGATTACCGAACAATGTGGAAAATATTTTATTGATTAAAGTTCATTGCTTGAATAAAAAAATTGGGCTATATTACACAGATAGTGAAAACATTATTTCGCCAAAACTCATTTTGAAGGTTACATAAAGGACATAAAACGACATTTTTTAAAAAATGTTTCAGGCAAAAGTTTCTTGTTTTTTTGCATAGAATCCGAATCCGTAATAAAAAATACCATGTTCCATTTAAAAAATGTAACTTCCGGTCTCAATCACCTATTTCCGGCCGGAATCGGAAGTTAAAAATATCATAATTTGATAGAGCGCATCTGATTTATAAAAGAAACGCTTTGAATTTTTGAAAATAACCTCCTTTCTAGATTATAAATGGGTGGTACGGGTGGTCTGGGAGACCCTGTATGTATACAGGGTGGGTCGCCACGTTTTGCCAGCTCAAATATCTTTGTTGTTAAAGATATGTCAAATGTCTGAAGGACAAAGTTGAATGGTAAAATGGGGCTTATACGATACCAAAAAAATGTTTGTTTTTATGTAATTTTTTTTGGAAATATGAAGGTGACCTTCATTTTTTTAAATGGAATGAGGTATTTTTTAATACATCAATCGATGCAGCTGGACATTCGTTATGAAAAAGTACTAACCTATGTATGTCGAAAAGTTAGTAATTCAGGAGATATTTCAATTTAAATAACTCTAAAATACCATTACTGTCATGCTAAGATGTCACACAAGTAAGTAAACACTAACTTCATATCTCTAAAAAAAATTACATAAAAACAAACATTTTTTTGGTATCGGATAAGCCCCATTTTACCATTCAACTTTGTCCTTCAGACATTTGAAGTATCTTTAACAACAACAAAGATATTTGAGGTGGCAAAATGTGGCGACCCACCCTGTATATGGACCATACGGAAATATATGGAAATGGGAAACAGTTTTTGTCGGTGGAAGAGTTGAAAGCTCGTATTGAAGAACAATGGGCCAAATTAAGTAAAGATGAAATAAAAAATTTATAAAAATCGATACCACGACGATTACTTGAAACTATAAAAAATAAAGGAGGCACAACACATTACTAATAAATAAAAAAAATTTTTTTTAACTAAGTTACACCCACACTTTCTTACCTAAAATATACATTGTGTTATAGTTTTGTCGCACCTTATTTTATCAAAAATTGGAAATTTTAATTAAATTTTTTTTAATCTAATTCAACAACATTGCCGCTATGGAAATATATGTACTTTAGTTCATTCTTTGGATTAATAACGAGAACCATTACAAAAAATTAGTATTAATAAAATATTACCTAAAATCGCAGGTGTTTACTAGTTTCGTCTTGGAATGTATACCGTCCTCAACCGCCTTCCGACATCCCAACGTGTAAGCCAGGGCTCGCTAGGCAGCCTTAATTTAATGATGAGACCACTAGAGGGTCTAGGAGGAAACGCTCAATTTCTTTGCTTCCTCTCTTACACATTTATTAGAGCTCCCTCAGTGATAAATGAGACATGCCTGCTGTATAATATCGGAACATGAAATTCAAAAGAGGAAAAATGCTGAACAAAAAATCAACATTTTTCACACGAGGACAGGATTGGATGCAATTTTTAGACGTCATTATGCAGGTCATCCTCAGGAATATTCAGAGAAAGACCGCTAGGCCCCTAATAGTGGGGATGATCATGGTTATAAAAAGCCCTTGTACATTGTGTTCGATATTGAGTCGCGTGAGTGGTCCTCCAGTATTGATTAGGTGACGTTCCCCATTGACTATCTCTTATTGTCAGTCACTGAACCGGAAGCCCTTTGATCTGTTCGCGGTGCGAATTCGAATTGCATACTTTGATCTCCCACTGCGAATATCGAGTTGAACGGAATCGCGGCTCGGTAGTTCCGTGATCGTGGATCATAGGTGATCGTTTTGAGCATCGATCAAGAAAGAGGACCGATCGGGAAAGAAAGATGCCGGTACCAAACGCGCGCGAGATGGAGTCGTCGAGTTACGTTGCACCGGCACCTGGCGAAGAAGTGGTCATCACGGGTATCGCCGGTCGCTTCCCGGAGAGTGAAAACGTGCAGCAACTGAAGGACAACCTGATGAACAAGGTCGACATGATCACGGACAACTATGATCGGTGGCGACTAGGTAACGCTCTGAATTTTTACAGAAATTCATTGAAGGAGTTGGATCACGTCTCCAGAGTAACAATGTTTCTTTGGAACAGATCACGCTGAAATACCGAAAGGCGGTGGCAAGGTGACCAACATAGGCAAGTTTGATGCAATCTTCTTCGGCGTCCACTACAAACAGGCTTATGCCATGGATCCAATGTGCAGGATGCTACTGGAACACGCGTTCGAGGCTATCGTTGACGCTGGGGTGAATCCCAGGCAGTTACGGGGGACCAACACAGGGGTCGTTATCGCAACTTGTATCAGCGAGTCGGAGAAGATTTGGTACTACGAAAAACTGCAGGTGGATGTCACGTGATCAATTCAGTTTTCGAACTGAATAGATTGGACAGAAGAACAGAGACATTTTCAGTTTGGAATTTTTTCCGTTCAATTGTTGGATGTCTGTATCTTTTAGGCACGCGGGTTAGGCATCACCGGATGCAGCAAAGCAATGCTGGCGAACAGGATCTCCTACTTTTTCGGACTGCACGGACCTTCCTACACGGTAGACTCTGCTTGCAGCTCGAGTTTAGTCGCGTTGGATCAGGCTTACAGGTTAATACAGACCGGAGTCTGCGATCAGGTGATCGTAGGTGGCTCGAACCTCTGTCTGCACCCCCACGTGTCTCTCCAGTTCATGCGTCTCGGTACTGCACATTGTACATGCTCGGTGATGTCGGTGCCAAATAAAGGATTTTTTAATATGAGCGGTAGGGCTTTAAATTGAAATAAAACGAAAAATACATTATACATCAAATACAATAACATATAGATGTCCACCACGATTGCGATTGGTGCAGTGAATACGACAAACAAAATTTTCGATGAATCTAGCACATAAATCAGGTCGTATCGCACTGATAACACAAATTATACAATAAAATCCACATTTATTGCACTATGAATACATTTATACATTCACCTTAGAGTTAAACTGTATTTGCTTGAAAATCATTAACAGTTTGTGGTTTGTTGGAATAAACAAGAGACTTAATATGGCCCCACAAGAAAAAGTCTAATGGCGTCAAGTCGTAAGATCTTGGAGGCCAATTGATAGCCGCATTTCTCAAATTTCAAATCGAGTTTGTCATATTCACTCCACTAAACGCAATCGTAGTGGTCATTTATATCATATGGTATTTCATGTATAATGCCATTTCGAAATGTACTTTAAAATAAAGCAGTAAGTACTCGATTATCTTTCGTATTTTTCGTTTTATTTCAATTCAAAGTTCTACCGCTCTTATTCAAATACCCTTTAGCAACGCTTCGACTTTAAACGTTACTATACTTATCGTCAAGTGCTAAAACGATGGAACTGTATACGTTCTCGATGCACAGGTGTCCTGTCGACGGATTGCCGTTGTAAATCGTTCGACGCCAAAGCGAACGGCTACGTGCGCAGCGAGGCGATCAGCGTGATCTTCCTGCAGAAGGCGAAGGCTGCCAAACGAATTTACGCGACGGTGGCCTACACAAAGACGAACTGCGACGGGTACAAAGAACAGGGTATTACGTTCCCTGCCAGCGCTATACAAAAGATGCTGTTCGAGGACTTCTACCGGGAGTGCAACCTACTCCCGACTATCTTATCCTATCTGGAAGCTCACGGGACTGGAACCAGCGTCGGTGACCCTGAGGAGCTTCGCGCTATCGAGCAAGTATTCGTGAAAAACAGAAGCTCTCCTCTGAGGATCGGTTCTATCAAGTCAAACTTGGGACACACCGCCCCTGCCAGTGGTCTCTGCTCTGTGACCAAGGTATATATGTAACTGTAATTTTGATTGTTAGACTACGGAAATTGTAAGGATTAGACTAGGTTTATGCAATTTGCAATTTTTCGAAACGATTTTTAAGAAGTGGAACTCAAATAAAAAATTATTTATAGTGGTAGTAGCCTTTGTAGATCTGAAATATATAAAAATTTCACTAGATTCTGACGAAGGGTATATTCTGGCATTTTTCGAAAATTTTCAGGAGCCATAAATGCACAAAGATCAGCAAATTACTCATTGTAATCACTAGACTCCGTACGTATATGCAAAATAAAAAGTTTGTCCATCAATTGCATGATGCAGGAGCTAAATATAAGTTTATACTCTTCATCAATAATTTCAATGTGTTGGAAATAATATATTAATACTCTCAATAATCTTTTCTAGTCTAGTAATCAGAATCGACAGATGGTTGATCCAATACCGAACGAAAATTTGTCTAGATCGTGATTGCTATGGAGTCCGGCTTGATTCCACCGAACCTGCACTTCAACGACCCCATTCCGGGTATCAAGGGCTTCGAGGAAGGAACGCTCCAAGTAATCACGGAACCAACCCCATGGGACGGTGGTTACGCGGGCATAAACTCGTTCGGTTTTGGGGGCGTGAATGCGCACATTCTCTTGAAATCTCACACCAAGGAGAAGGTGAACAACGGTGCACCTGCCGACGACTTACCTAGGCTCGTAGCTATGTCCGGTCGAAACGAAGAAGCTTTGGATATTCTCCTGAATTATGTTAGTTGGATAAGCAAAACTATTAGCGATACTCAAGAGAGAGATAGTGGATACGAGATAATTGATTTTGTAGGTGGAGAGTATACCAGTCGACGTGGAATTCGTTCGACTATTGCACGAGGTTCATGTCGAGCACATAGCCGGTAACCTGTTCAGGGGTTACACCATTGTTGGGTCGAAGGTATCCGAGAAGCCGCCTAGGGAGATTCAGGAATATCCTGGCATGAAGAGACCTGTCTGGTTTGTTTTCTCTGGAGTGGGATCCCAGTGGCCTGGCATGGGTATTTATCGCCATATATTGTTTGATAAAGTAGTGTTTATGGGATCTGTAACTTGTACGATTTGTCCACTAACTTGACATTATCATTGGAACTAGGTGAATCGCTGATAAGATTCCCCATCTTCGCCAAAGCCATCCGGAAGTGCGACGCGGCTCTGAAACCCTTCGGCGTGGATATCGCCGACATCATCACGACCAAGGACAAGAAAACCTTGGATAACGTTCTGAATTCGTTCGTGGGAATCGCCGCGGTGCAGGTAGAACTCGCACGGTTAAATGTTCGCGAACACCAATCAGGAATCTTGCACGTACAAATACATGATGATTGTAGATCGGTCTGGTGGATCTTCTGGCGTCCCTTGGCATCGTGCCGGACAACATAATCGGGCATTCTGCAGGAGAACTCGGTTGCGCCTATGCCGATGGTTGCTTCACTGCCGAGCAAATGATTCTTTCGGCTTATTCGAGAGGTCTTGCGTGTATCGAGACCAAAATGATTCGAGGATCCACGGCAGCGGTCGGCATGGGTTACGAGGATATCAAGGATCTCTGTCCACCGGATATAGAGGTGGCTTGTCATAACGGCCCGGACAGTTCTACCATCAGCGGCCCGGCAGAGTCCATGAAGAAGTTTGTAGCCGAACTACAGGTCTTTCCTCAAAATAATATGATTTGGAGGCAGAAATTAGAAGTTTTGTCCATGTCAATCTCATCAAAACGAAATCTTTCAGGCCAGCAGAATCTTTGCGAAAGAAGTACCGTGCAGTAATATCGCCTACCACAGCCGCTACATCGCAGAGGCTGGTCCGAAATTGCTGATGTACCTGAAGAAGGTGATCCCCGATCCAAAACCGCGTAGTCCCAAGTGGTTGAGCACTTCTGTGAAGCAGAACCAGTGGTCTTCACCGGCGGCACAGTTCTCCTCGGCAGAATATCACACCAACAACCTCTTGAACTCTGTCTTGTTCGCGGAAACCGCCACGATGATCCCTGAAGACGCCATAGCCATCGAGATAGCCCCCCACGGTCTCCTTCAGGCTATCTTGAAGAGATCGCTAGGTCCGAACGTAACGAACGTTCCTCTAACAATGCGAGGCCACAATGACAATGTCGAATACTTCCTGCAAGCTCTTGGGAAGCTGTACAATGCAGGCATACAGTTACAGTTGGCCAACATCTATCCGCCTGTACAGTTCCCTGTTAGTCGCAGCACGCCGATGATCTCGCCTCACATCAGGTTCATAGCGATACACCATTATTTCAGTCCCACGGCTGAGGACACTTCTTTTCAACGATAGAAAAAAATTTATGGCGTGTTACTTGTTACGGGAGTGGACTCGTGTTTCCAGGATTGCAAGGGTGCGGGATGCGCCTTCTCATTTTTCGATAATGCACAGATGGAGTTTTTCAGTCAACAAAAGCGCTAGATAAATAAAAATTTAGGCCGCGATCACCCCAGAAGTCTTATTTTTGCGTTTACGGGGCGTAATTTGCATTATTCTGAAGCATACAGATGCGCATGTAGCTATTTTCACAAAGCCGCGACAGTTGCATGATACCGAGTAAAGAAAATTAAGCATCGCAAACGTAAAAATAGGACTTTGATGGGTGATCGCGGCCTAGATTAATCTTTTATACGTATAGCGCTTTTGACTACTGAAAAGTATTTGACTTATGGAAAAATGAGAAGGCGCATCCCGCACCCTTGCAATCCTGGAAACGAGTATACCTCCTTAAGAAACAATATTTGAACAATTAACTGAGAGGGGTAGTATTTCAGATGGGATCACTCGAACGATTGGTTTGTGCCGGTTTACACGCAACGTCAGAAGATCACCTCGTCGGAGAGAATTCTCGACATCAATTTGGCAGACGAGATGTATGAATACATGGCCCACCATATAATCGACGGAAGGAATCTGATTCCAGCCACGGGATACCTGCTCATGGTATGGGAGACAATCGCACTGCTGCACGGAACGCTGTTGGACGAAGAATCCGTCGTCTTTGAAAACATTAGATTCGAACGCGCGACTACCGTCCCCAAGGAAGGCAGTGTCCAACTGACGGTCATGGTCCAGAGAGGTAAACGTTCATGATATTTCTTGAAACGATGAGAAGCGATGTCACATCGTCCCTTTTCTGAGAGTTAAACCAGTATGTATTTCCAGGGTCTGGGAAGTTCGAGGTATCTCAGGGTTCCACGACCGTGGTATCTGGAATGGTCCGCACGACAAACAATCCCACGCAAGAGATGATCCCTACCGAACTGCTACCGGAAATCAATGACGAGGAAGCCTTGACCAACAACGATATATACACGGAGCTGAGACTACGTGGCTACGACTACACAGGAATATTCAAAGGACTGAAGAGCTCCTCTATCAGAGGAACAAGGGGCCATATCCAGTGGAGGAAGAATTGGGCCGCTTTTCTGGACAGCATGTTGCAGATCAAATGGCTAGGTCTAGACACCAGAGCTCTATACGTGCCTACAGCTATAAGAAAGGTGACGGTGAACGTCAAAGCCCATACCGACAAAGTCCGGAACTTCGGCGAGGAGAATATCGGTACGTTGCACTATGGACCAAACCGACGAAATCTGTGTAAACATCAAAGAACTTTCGATAGAAATGAGTTAGAACGATGAAATTTTTTAAAAATAAAAGCTGAAACAATGCAGAATATGGGATAATTATGGATATTGTGGTACGAACTTTTTTTAAACTTGAAAGAATTCGTTAAGAATTGCACAATTTCAAGAATATTGTGGTTTTCCAATACCACGCGCGGAAAAAGTTTTTTTAGTATGCGACACATTTCGCGTAGATTTTTCCAAAAAATTTTTCCGCGCGTGGTATTGAAAAAACTACAATTTTTTGAAATTGTGCAAGTTTAACGAATTCTTTTAGGATTCAAACAAGTTCGTACCACAATCTCCATAACTATCCCATATTCTACAAAGTTTCAGCTTTCATTTAAAAAAAATTTCATCGCTCTATCTCATTTCTATCGAAAGTTCTTTGATTTTGACACAGATTTCGTCGATTTGGCCCATAGTGCGTTGTCTCGAATAAAATTTAGAAGGTGTCTTTCAACCGAGACCCTCGGTGTACATACAGAGGGTGTACAAAGTATTCGTACACCTTTTAAAAACGAATAACTTTTTCCAAACCTAAGCTGTTCCGTCTAATTTTGAAAAAGATATTCGTTTTTAATAGGTGTACGAAAACTTTGTATTTAGAGATCGCAGTTTTGAATGTGTACTAAAATAGGGATCTTTACTGTACATCTTAACAGAAGAGAACAGATCTGTAACCTTGATGTTCAACGAAAATCAAATTGCAGATCTACCGGTCCATGTATACTCCGACTACGATGCCATAGTCTCCGCGGGCGTAGAGATCCGTGGGCTAAAGGCGAATGCTATTCAGCGGCGCAACGTCATGTCGGACCCTATTCTCGCAGAGTTCAAATTCGTTGCACACCGAGACAAGGCAGAGACCAGCCTCGAGGAAATGGTTGTAATATCATCGCAAGTGGCTTTAGACTGCAGCTTACTGACCACCCCAAAGATTCTGGAACTCATCGATCTCGAGGACAACTTGTCCGTCGAGGAAGTGCTCACGCCTACCGTCCTCAAGGTTTTCGGCGACCAGCCGATGATTCGACCAAGGATGGTGCTGGCCGCGAACGCGGAGAGGCACGAAAAGCTGCCAGACCTCGCAGAGATTATCGTGGTAGAGCCGAACAAGTTGCCAGAGGATGGATCCATCCTTATGGCTATCACTTACGATATCTTAACGAAGAAGAGGCAACATTACCTCGACCAGCTGATGCAGGCCATCGCCGAAGACGGGTTTATTCTGACCAAGGAGACCATAGTGAACAGTGACACTCATTTGTACATTCGAAGATACGAACTGGCTATTGTGCTGGAGAAAAGCTACAAAGGCCAGACCTTGTTGCTTCTGAAGAGGTTGGAAAAAGTACCCAGGATCACGGAGGTCGTTTACGTGAACAATAATGAATTCAGCTGGCTGAATAAAGTGAAAGAAACACTGAAGGCCCAGGAGGGGAAGGAGAGAAGCGAAAGGGACACGAGATTAGTCATGGTTGCTGAAGGAGACCTGGAGAACGGGGCTCTGGGCATGGTCAAGTGTCTCAGAAGAGAACCCTGCGGTGAAATCGCGAAAACAGTGATCATACAGGATGAGAATGCTCCCAAGTTCTCGTTGGATGATCCGTTCTATTCCGACCAACTTGACATTGACATCGGCTTTAACATTCTACGGCCAGGGAGGGTTTGGGGTACTTATAGGTATCTACCTCTGCCACCTCCGAAACCTATTCCTCTGCCTCATTGCTTCGTGAATATACCGGTATGCAAAAGTGGTGAAAGAACGTCAAGAAGAAATAAAAATTGAAAAGTATTAAATAATAGCCGACCGGTGATACGTTAATAATGTTCGTTTAACAGGTGAGAGGAGATCTGAGTTCCCTTCAATGGACCGAGGGCAACCTCAAACCGGATGCCAACAACGCGAACCTCGTCAAAGTAGTCTACTCTTCCTTGAACTTCAGGGACGTGATGTTGGCCACCGGTAAACTTTCGCCTGAAGCTTTTACGCAGAAGAGAGAACTGGACGAGTGTCTAATCGGCTTCGAGTTCAGTGGAATAGACACCACTGGACGCAGAGTGATGGGCTTAGCTCAAAGCAGGTATGAGACCATTACGAAATAAAAGAAAAACTTTTTTGAATTCTTTACTCTTGGTCTAACTGTTTGTCTCATCAGGTCTATATCAAACCTGATCGTCCCGCTGGCTCTGAACACGTGGACCATACCGGAGAAATGGTCCTTGGAGGATGCAGCGACCATAC
Source organism: Lasioglossum pauxillum (assembly GCA_933228785.1). Classification (NCBI taxonomy): domain Eukaryota; kingdom Metazoa; phylum Arthropoda; class Insecta; order Hymenoptera; family Halictidae; genus Lasioglossum; species Lasioglossum pauxillum. The sequence goes on along the minus strand of OW121706.1, from coordinate 12,955,298 downwards.
CCAGTGCATACTTCACTGTATTTTATGCGTTCTACTATTTTGGTAGAATAAGTAAGGGTGAGAAGGTACTGATCCACGCTGGTAGTGGTGCTGTGGGACAAGCTGCGATCAACATTGCCCTTTCCGAGAACTGTGAGGTCTTCACCACCGTCGGGACAGCGGAAAAGAGGAAGTTCATCAGGGAAACGTTCCCCAACATCCCTGACGATCACATTGGTAACTCGAGAGACACTAGTTTCGAACAAATGGTGATGCGACAGACTGATGGCGAAGGCGTGGACATCGTCTTGAACTCGTTGACCGAGGACAAGCTCCTGGCATCGGTTCGGTGTTTGAAATACCGGGGCCGATTCCTGGAGATCGGTAAGTTTAATATTGCAGCGAACAACCAGCTGGGTCTGGAGATCCTCTTAAAGGAAGTCAGCTTCCACGGAGTGATGATGGACGCTATGATCAGCGGGATTTATAAGCGTGTTCAGAAAGATGTGCACGAGTTCATTGACTCGCGAATGAAGGACGATAGTATCAAACCTTTGGCTAGGAAGTGCTTCGAGAAGGATGAAGTGGAGGCTGCATTTAGATACAAGGCTACTGGCAAGCATATAGGAAAGGTATTCGTCATTCATTTTGTACACTACCCTTAGCAAGAGAGGAGAGATGTTTTGCACCTGTGCACTCGTGCAATTGTTCTCAGATTCTTTTCAAAGTGGGCAACGAGAAGGAGCCGTTGAATACGCCAGTGCTAGGCTATCCACGCTTCTATGCTGCTCCGGACAAGAGTTATGTGATTGTTGGTGGTCTAGGTGGCATTGGACTGGAGATGGCCGACTGGCTGGTAATCCGAGGTGCCAAGAACCTAGTGTTCGTGTCTCGCAACGGTATCAAGACTGGGTACCAGCGGATGAGGACGAGCGTGTGGAAATCGTACGGCGTGAAGGTCCTCATCATCTTCGGCGTAGACGCATCGAAGCGTGAGGATTGCGAGTTCATCTTGGAGGCCGCTGAGAAACAAGCTCCTGTGGACGGTGTATTTAACCTAGCAGCGATGTGGAACGACTGTCTGTGCGTTGACCAGACGGAGCAGAGTTTCGAGGAAATTATGAAGCCCAAGGCAGGCATCACCAAGCAGTTAGACTTGCTCACCAGGACGATCTGCCCGAAACTTCGTCACTTTGTCGTGTTCTCCACCCTCTCCAGTGGAAGAGGATGTCCTGGCCAGACTAGTTATGGTATGGGCAGCGCGGTGTTAGAGCGAATCTGCGAGAGGAGGGTCGAAGAAGGCCTGCCAGGCATGGCAATCCAGTGGGGAGCCGTGGGAGAAGTTGGTCTGGCTGCCAAACTCTTTGAAGATAAGAAACAGTACGTGTACGAAGGAACCTTGCACCAAAGGATATCCTCGTGCCTGGAAGAACTGGACAAGTTCCTCTGTCATAGCCGTGCCATCGTTGCTAGCATAGTTTTAGCGGAGAAACGACCTAGCGTCAGCGAAGTTGGTACTATCCTCGAGGCAGTGATGGCTATTATGAGTATGTAACCATTCGCTAATCAATACATTGAAAACACATATATGTCGTTTCACATTCTTGTTCATTTAATCGATCGATTTTCTCGATGCAGACATCAAGGATCTTAAGAACGTCAGCCAGAGCGCTTCTCTGGCGGATCTCGGAATGGACTCTATGATTGCCGTGAACATAAAGCAGACGCTAGAGCGCGATTTCGAAGTATGTCTCACGGTCCAAGACATCCGAGTCTTGAACGTAGCCAAGCTGGTAGAAATGTCGGCGAAGGACACCAAGAAACAGACCAAGCAGGTTGCAAAAACTGTCACGAAGACAGAGAATTTGGTCGGCATGCAGTTGCTGATGAGGACAATGAACGTAGCTATCTTGAGCACCAATTACTGCGTTGAACTTCCGGTGAAATGCAAGGAAAAACAGAACGCCGTGTTCCTTGTTCCTGGTATCGAAGGAAGCGCCACAGTTTTCGCATCATTGGCGTCTGAATTGAGATCTCCAGCCTATGGCTTGCAGCTGGGAATATACGATACAGGCCTGACTATTGGAGAAATGGCAGACCGTTTGCTACCGGTACGTACACCTAGGACCTTTCCAACTTCCCAGATCTCAAATGTTATGTGCAACTCTCGTTTGTTTTCTCGAGTACAATACAGTGTCTCCTTTCAGTATGTCTTAGAAAAAAGTAAGAACCGAAAAGACTTCACCATAGTAGGGTATTCGTACGGGGCGATGATAGCAATCGAACTGGTGAGAAGATTAGAAGCTCGAGGCTACGTCGGTCTGCTAATACTTCTGGACGGATCACCCGATTCTATGAAGACTATAAAGACGCAGCATCTCTTCGTCACTAAGGAGGACGCCTTCCAGAATAAGATCTTGGTCGGCATACTGGGCATTACCAATTCCTCACGAACCGACGAGGTAAACGCCACTGATTTAAATCTCAATCGCGTAAAACTTCGAACTGGAGAACTGATTACTGAAACCCTGTCTTTTATATTTCGTATAAAGGCAAGTAATCGATGTGTTCTTGCAGTTCAAAATGGCGTTGACCAAACGCACCACCTGGGAAGAGAAACTGGAGACACTACTCGAGTATACACCAGCTGATGTACATAAAGTGCACACGCCAGAGGCGCAGAAGGCAATTGCCACGTTCATATACAAACGCTTACAGATATTAGACGAATATGATTGCGATGCTATGACCCCGCTGAGAACACCCATCACGTTTTTGAAACCGACGTTGGCCATACAAATGCCTGACGAGGCCTACGGATTGCGCAAGGTAACACGACCGCGATCTACCAATCGATTAAGTCATCTCATAACTCGTAATGGTGTTCGTCACTGTGATATATTTTTCAGTTGACTTATGGAAGAGTAACCGTTGGGGAGATAGAGGGTAACCATATTACCATACTTGGTAACAAGAGGACCGCGGCGGTGATTAACGGCGAACCCGTAGAGGACGAGTTCGTGTTCAAAGAGAGTCTAAAACTTATGTCCAACGAAATTGACGTAGAAGTCAAGAACATATCCACAGTGAAATTGTAATGAAATGATTAGCCTACTTTGCCTGTAATCTTTGTACCGCTCATGAATAAATGAAGAATACATTGTTAATGAAACGTCTTACTGTATCTTTTATGCAAAATCATCGTATCGTACATCATCGCTCAGACACTCCTGACAAACAATCGACAAACACACTCGAACCACGCAGCCAATTCAATTGTACTTCATCGATCGGACATTTGCGTAATTAACATTACACCTCGTGTACACCTTATACTATTATACTATAGCGGATAAATGTACCTGTGGTACAAATAACTCACTTGCTCTTTCTATTCATTCTAATGTTACATCGTAGAACAAAAGAATCCGATTAACGTGTACGTGAAAACTAATTAGTAAGAATATTACACCCGAACACTGTTCATTATGCTTCATATTAACCGCGTTAATGTGTAAATAATAGAATTCTACCTTTATCTTCTCTCCACTCGTGCAACCAATCGTATTCGGTATAGAAAGGAATCAATCCGCTTTGCTTATTTTTTCTTCTACTTTTCTAATACTTGTATCCTTATTATGATAATTTCAGATCTTGTGAAACGTAGTAAGTACGCCCCTGAACGCACCAACCGAAGTAAAAAAATTCTCACTGAATAACAAAGACTAGCTTTGTTCAATTAGAAAAGATTCCATGCCTCAACTACTTTTACAACATTACGCGAACTCATGATGTTGAATAAAGAAGTACGAAGAGCAATATATTTTTTTATGTGTTCTCGATATCTATATTGATGTTAGAACGTAATACCATACTCTTTACTTTTCTAATAGGAAACGAAAAAAAGTAAAGAACATGTTAACAGAATTATCGTCATAATTCCATCGGTTCGAACGCTGGTGAATTACTCGATTGCATTGTCTCGTTCAAGTTCGGAATGGCTTCGTTGTTATTGTTGTTGCTATTACTGTTGTTGTCACTATCGGATGCGCTGGGAACCGGGGGCGTTGTAACTCTTGACGGCAAGAGACGTAGGTGTTTACTCGGTGGTTCCCAAAGTACTAGTGCCATGGAGGGCCTCTCTCTGAAATCGAAAACCTGTAAAGCTTTATCATCTTTAGCAAGAGTTCCGAACAAAGTAAATTTATGCTCTGGACATGGTGACTTATACAGGGTGAACCACTAATCGTGACCAGTAGAGATTACTCTGTCATTAGCAGTCCAATCCAAAATGTTTTTATTACGTACAGCGTGGTTTCAAACGAGCTTTTACATGATTATAGCAAATTTTTTGTAAAAGAAATTAAAAAAACAATTTTTTGCAATTTTGTTTATGTTATGATACTTACCGAATTCGCCTTGAAATTCTTTAAGAAATATACGTAAACATATGATATGTGCATTTGCAAAAAATTGAAGGTGACCTTGAAGAATCATGAAAAAAAAGAGTTGACAAAAAAATTTGCTATAATTACGTGAATGCTCTCTTGAAACCATGCTATACCTGATAATAACATTTTCGATTGGACTGCTAATAACAGAGTAATCTCTGCTGGTCACGATTCGTAGTTCGCCCTGTATTTGTGAAAATAAACATTCCAACATACAGTTTAGATAACAGCGAAGGTGGAATAACAGGATCTGGCTGTAGCCTCTTAATCTCCTCCGAAAGAACCAATTTGGGTTGCCCAGATTTTGTTGGATCCGCATCTAAATTCGTTGCTCCAACTTCCAAGTCCATATTCAGCTCTCCGGGAGAAGCCACTTGTGCATCTGTTACCGCTGTGGATGTCGCAGGAGATTGCGACTGGTAATTGGGACTAATGTGCAAATCTTTGAAATGTGCTGCCATTTTTTCCTCTGTTATGAACTGCTTCGTTTGTCTCCTGCAGTATCATAACGATTCATTACAATCTGTATTCAATCATTGAATATTTAGAATACAAAGGTTTGGTCGCTCACGTGTCCACTATATCCGAAAGTGCTAATTTTCTTTTCTGATGGAGGATTGGTTCAAAGGTAGTCCCACCGGTAAATCTGACCAGCTTCGGTTGTTGCAAGGAGTGCATACTCCATGGCATAGACATTGGAGGCACTTGCGGCATATGCATCCATGGTCCAGGCTGCTGGGACATGCTCTGTTGGCCCATCATATGTTGGAATATCGAAGGGGGTGTGTGAAGATTTGCTCCTCCCATTGTGTTCTGAATAGAAAGAAGGGCAAGTTTAACTTTTCCAATAAGGCATTGTCTCGCAACAAGGAATAAAGCACCTAGTAATCGTGGAAATAATGTAGCTACATATAGCATGTTCAACTAAAGTTGCGGAACAATGGGTGACTATAGTTACCAGTAAGATTGAAAGAGTTAATACTACACAGAGAGCACTGTCACATTCGAAAGCAGCAATCAATGGAGGAGAAGCAAATAACTTACTGTCATTTGGAACAATAGAGAGTTCAAGAAGACAGTCTCTATGTATCTGCGTCACGGTAAACAATACTTCTCGACGAATCCCACAGACCTATTCGAGAGTTGTGCAACCAGCGGCGATTTTCGGCACAAGTTGCGTGAAAAAATCACACGACACAAGTCTGTTTCGTAGCTGTTTATTTGTAGACGCTAACCTCCACTCAAGGATGCGAGTTTGCGATTTCTCGATCGCGAATGTTCTCGTAGAGTCTCGTAGACACAGTCAACAGGAATGCGAATTTACCCCACAGAATATGCAACCATTGAAACCAAAACAACAATCTTAAGGTGGACAAATGAGAAAACTAGAATTTTCAGTTATGAGTTAACACGTTAATTGTTCTTTCAATTGATTTTAAGATTCGTTGCTCATCGATTCGCGAGAGTGTTTGTGTATTGCAACTTCGAAGGTGCCAAGGATACTGAAATTTTTCAAATGAAATGGACCACTACTGGATCGATTGATACGTAAATAAATGCGTCTTAACGTTACTGAAAGAAACTCGCAACGTTACGCACGTTAATATATTTCTGTCTGCAATATGCGCCACAACATTTCAATGCACCAAAATATTGCATCGAGGCACACGGTTGTTTATTTTCGTCCGCCGATTTGATACCGTAAGTTCGTGAATGTCTCTACAGAAGATTTTTAGAAGTTGACTCGATGACAAACGACCCTTGTTTATCCCTCCGTATGCTCACAAAATGTGCACGAGTGTTGTCGGAGAACTAACTATACAACATCAACATTTACCCGCTGACGGTTCGTCTGACTATACTATCATTACGTAGAATCACGCTAAACGATAGAGTGCAACAGAGTGTAAGAGTAAGAGTTCCAGATCGCGAACAATCGCGAACGCAAACGTGCAGTGTTGCCAGACTGGGGTAATCGAAAAGGAATCGGGGGGAATACAAGTACCCCCTCTCTGATGACCAGAGTAACATGTGACACGTTGCGCGACGAGAATAGAGTGAGGCAGAGTATGGCGAATGGGAGACAGGGAGACGCGTTGCGCGTGCGCGATAGGGACTAAACGGTGGAATAGAATAGTGGAAGGGGATAAAGGTGGAGAGCCTGGAGGGGGAAATGAGGTTGGTTTCAACCTCATTCTGGCATCACTGCGAACGTGAAACCTTTGCGCACGCGCCACTGATGATCCAACCTGATTCAACCTGAACTGAAACCAGTGGCGAAATGTGAAATATGGGATGGGTTTTGTCGCCCATGCGCGCTCAGAATAGCTATTTGCAGTAACGTATCTAGCAGAGTTCCCCTCTGTATCTACAATGAGGGACGAAAGTATTCGTATAATAACTTTGTTATAATTGTACCAAACGACCTGATTTTTTATAATCAATTAGAAGCATTGGTTTACGAAATAATATGCAAACAAGATTTTATTTGGGTCCTTAAAGGGTGTACGAATACTTTCGTCTCTCACTGTAGGTACAGTGGCTCACAAATACGTTTAGGGGAATCCATCACTGGCGCCTAGACGATGCAACCCGATAGCCAAAAGCGCGATAGCCCAGCGGGTTGCATCATCTCAGACGCAGTAAAGTTATTCATAAGTTTGACAAGACATAGGTGCCAAATACAAAATTTTTTATCAATTGATTATCTTATTAAACTGACACTAATATACTGATATCCTTAAATCTTTTTAATATGACCACTGCTTTCAATTGTGCATAGCCATTTTTATCATAAATGCATAAAATCCGCAGTCTATTCATAATTAGACTGCGGACCTTTATGTGTTTATGAAGAAATTGGTTCGGTGAAACATAAAACAGTAAAGGATTCGAAAAATTTCAGAATATCGTAATTCTGTTGTAATGTAACAAAGTCATTAAGGGATGACATTTTTATTTTATTCCTACTTCCTACGATCAATGCAGAACATTTTTATTTTACATATACATCCGCAGTCTATTCATAACTTTACGATACCCTTTTCTTAACTTGCGTTTCTTAATAAATGCAGTACATTTAAAAGTAACTTAATTACTTTTTTTTAAACAAAAATCTTAAACAAACATGCTAGTTTACATTATTTAAAATAACTTGTTAGTTTACGAATAATGTTGCTATTAAACAATTAACCAACAATCCTCTTCTATTCATTTTTTTATTTTTAAATGATTCTTCGGTAACTATCGTTAGGCTTCTTTCATTAAACAAAGTACTACTATAACTTGGAAAGATAGACAATTTTTTTGTTTAGCAGTAGACAAGTCTTCGATGAAAGTTTTTAGTTATGTTTCTAAACAACAGTGGAATGTTTATCGGGTTCCCGGTTATTTGCACGCCACAATCAGACAGTGGGCCAAAACCAGTTTACTTGTGGAAGGTCAGCAGAGAAAGAATACTTCCCCCTTCACTGAATTATTCTTTATTCGAGCTTCAGCTTCCTAGTCTCCTACGATGCCTCAGGCATCACTGTATAAACGCATTAGGCCTTACTCAGAATCCTAACAATCAATTGTACACACAAGTGTGAATATGGTATGGCCGGTTCGCTGAACACCAATCCTCGCAACAATTCCTGCTAAATTATCCACGCAATTACGCATGTAAATTAACTGTCGAGAGATAACATTTTTCCGATAAATCACTGATGACACACATTAGCGCGACCACTTGAAACTTGCGCTGCGTAGGAATTCCTCGCAATGCAAACAAAACAGAATAAATATGCTTGAAGTTCGTACATTTGAAAATTTGCAATCTTCCCGTCGAGAAACTTGTTTTTGAGAAGACAACAGGTACCTGATCGATCGTTAACTATGTCGCACCTTACTGCTGGATATTCGAGCTGTCCACGTGAATAATGGTGACATGGTTATAACTAGGAAGATCGTTTTCCACAACTCTTTGTTTTTCCACTGTTGCCGCAATTCAAAATGGTTTCTCCAACGACGATTCTTTTATCCGCATGCAAACATACTTGCAGATATCTCTGCCCCCCTTTCTTTTTGTTAACGAAATAATAATAATACTCAATATAATCAGACCTTCTACAAATAGAAAACGTAATACGAGAGGGATAAGTATGTTAATCAAGATATCGTAAAACGTCAACGTACCTCGACCATGGCCTAGTCACAGTGGGATTTACGAGAGCAGTTAAAGAAAAACACAAATGCACCGTTCATCGATCACAAAAACTAGTCGATGTACTTCCCTCTTCGAACCATTAGTATTAATGACATTGTTATAACTGGCATCTAGGTGTGTGCGCAGGATACCTTCACCGTGCCGTCTTATCTTTCGTTTCAAAGTCAGGAGCACAAGCGTCATTGGCCGAAGTCACGTTTCGTAGACGCGCCGGAGAGGAGAGACGGGGATCCACGAAGCGATGGCAGTCATGCACGTACGCTAGGACCACACAGTCGGTTATTATGTAGTCGATATGCCTCGGAGGCAATTAATACTATTGTTATGATTCAGTCGGGTACGTCATGTGTATTCCTCGGCGATGCGACGCCAGCCTTCGGTCAGTGTTCCGCCGTGGAGGCCGCCAGCAACTCGCTCCGATTCGGGACACTTTAGAGTGCTTCGCAGCTCTCAGACCCCAGACCCCAGATAACGTCCCGAAAGATGTGGCGCTCTTCGCCACGGTTGAACTCGGTTCAGTGCGGTCCCTGTTACAATATCTATGTGAGCGCGCCAACCAATTGGGTATCCAATTAAATTATTTTTTAATTAAACGGTACTACTTACCTCGATGCGAAAGTATTTTTTAATGCATCTAAACGACATCCTGAGAAACGAGTCGTTCCTTGGCCACGGTTCACGTTAATTCAACGATGTTCCTGTTGCAAACGAAAGGGTGATATTTTAGTTATTTTTTTTTAAAGAAAACTTGCCATGCTACAATGATGAAGCAAAACGAATATAGTGGCAAGGATTTAAGCGTATGGTAATCATACCTGTGTGATTGTGTGAACGTGCAGCAGCAGTGACTCAATCCGTTGGGAAGGAAACAATGATAACATTGAACATTCGCGAAAACGGTGCCACGATCCTTTGACTCCTCGTGCCGCAGAAGGAAGCATCGATGACATAGCAGCAGAATCTGATAGAGCGTGTCGGTGTTCTGGGGAGTATAGAAGTTTCAAAATTAAAGGCAGCAATATGTCGAACGATAATGTCATCGAAAAGGATCTGGCAAAGCGATACAGTGTTCCCAATCACGATGAAAGATGTGGAAGGAGCAATACCATCACCTCGCTAAAGAGCAACGAAGAGATAGCAGGGAAAGCGGACAAATTTACTCAGATTGATTTTACTCAATTGTCTTATGGCGCTCATAGGACTAGACCAACTTCTCTAGCCTATCTACCCAAGCATGCTCAATCCAATGATGCCAGCTATTCCCATTACAACTCGAAGAGTACCTTGTACGCTTCTCAAAGCGAGTTGGTCCTGTCGCCAAGGAGCAGGAACAATCGCTACGTGGCCTTGGATATGAGATCAATGGGCAGCCTTCCGTTTTCGAGTCCCCATTCTAACAGTAACATCTCGAACAATGTGCCATACACATGTTGCTGTACGTGTGCAGGACCCCAGGTACCGCCAACACCGTCCGCCCCCCATACGGAAGATCCTGATGGCCCTGAAGGTCTCTCGTGGAGGAGACTCCACATGAGTCGCGCTAAATTGAAAGCAACTGCAACAACATCGGAATTGTTAAGCGGATTTGCAATGGTAAGCATCTGCTTCATTCTGAATGTACCCACGAAACGAATTCCCATACGAATCAGCGTGTTCCTATGTATCCTGGCAATGTTATCCGTTCTGACGAAACACTCGATGCTGTCACCGACATCGTGCCAGCACGCTGTTTAGCTATACCGTTGATCAACGTTCAATTAACCCTGCAGTGGCGCACTTGCCTCTACCCAGAATACTCTTCCGTATACTGGTCGTTTCCGCTGTCGTATCGCAAAATACAGTAAACCCTCCTGTAACGCGGAACAAAAATTGCGATTTGATTTCTATGTAATCTAATTTAATTTTATCTGATTTGTACAAATTCGAAGTTGCTTATAACGCGGTCTGTAATTGCAAATATAGGGAATCGAATTTTAGTACCGAACGACATGTTTGAAAGTATTTCAGGAAATATTTTTACATAATCTTTCAAGAGGGAACAGTGCGCCTTTGCAAGGTTCATACGTTCATTACTTTGTAATAGTCTATGATGTAACTATAAAATGCCAATGGTTAATGGAGCCGCGTCAAGTGACCGCTGAAATATTCATGATCATGTATTTACTACATATTCGAAACGGTCGCAGAGTCGCGAATTCTTCGCTGAGTAAAATTTTCCAAGAAATCTATGTTTGTATAATCAGAAAATCCGCCGGGATTACACAACGTTTCCTGAAAATCATTAGACAGACGCGAACGACAATTCTGTGTAATCTTCAGTCTGATCTATGATTATGTAAGACAAATATCACTTTCTTTAACAATATATCTTGCGCGCGCGCGGAAGCTATGGTAATTCATTCTATTCATTGTACGGTACACTATCTCGGACTTGTATTGTACGCGCGCCTTTGCAAAAGCAAAACTACTTTTAGTCGCGTGTTTTTAGCTGAACGTGCGCTCTGTCGTTTAAACCATGCATTTGGTCGACTCGATTACGCGTGTACCCGGTGTGCGAATATGTTTCATTGTACCGGTATTCTTTTTTTCTGACTTTCAGGTGGCTATGGTAGAACTCCAAATAAACGATCCGAACGCGGTGCCAGAGTGGCTGTTCGTGATGTTCGCTGTTTGCACAACCGTCCTGGTATCAGTGCACATCTTTGCTCTAATGATAAGCACATATTTGTTACCGAATATTGAGGCCATCAGTAAGCTTCAAGTATCGCGATTGGTAACGGAATCGCCGCACGAGAGAATGCGCGGTTTCATTGAGTTGGCGTGGGCCTTCTCCACAGTTCTGGGCCTGTTTCTGTTTTTGGTCGAGGTAGCTATACTCTGTTGGGTGAAGTTCTGGGACTACTCTTTCACAGCCGCGACTGCCAGTACTATCATAGTGATCCCGGTCCTAATAGTCTTCATAGCTTTCGCTGTACACTTTTATCATTCCCTGGTGGTGTACAAATGCGAATCCTCGGTGACTGATATGAACGAGCTGGAGAGCATTAAACGGAATTTAGATAACGTGGCAATCGGACAGAGCAGCGTCTGATTCGCAGATTTCCTAGTAGGTGTGATCTGTAAGAGAATTGCCATCTTTCACGTTGCGAAAGGATATCAACTGAATATACCGTCGTAGTTTCCTAAAAACACACAGCAGACTGTAACACCATCCATTTCTCTCTGGTTATCGTATAATCGCTGAAAGTTAAATATTGTACTTAAAATATACTTATAATATATACATATAAGAACTAATATAAAAAGAACACGTTAAGTTTATTCAATAACTTTACTTTTTTTTTTAAACACGACCACATGAAAATGATCGTGCTTTATTATATATAAAAATGTACATAGCTGTACACATGCAAGTCAAGAATTGCAACAGTACAAGCAAAGTGCTCTTAGTGTTATTAGCTATATTATATTTAGCATTTTAATTATGTTCTATTTACGACTTAATTCCCGATTTTTCTTTAAATGTGTTTCCCCCGATTGCTTCGCTTTTTATCGTACGAATCGTCGTATCGCTAAATATATATGTATATATATATATTTATATATATATATATATATATATATATTTATACATATATACATATATAGATTTTTGTCACTTAGTTTGTGGGAAAACTGAAGGACAGTCGAGTGCTCGGTTTCATTTTATGTACATGCTTTTGTTCCAGAACTTGTTATCCTAGTCAAATAAATTATTCTTTTTTCTCAGACTTGAAGACTCTCTTGTTAATCAAAGTGTGGCTCATTACTTAATCTAGAAGAGAGAAAGAGAGAAAAAATATATATAATAATTTGATCCACCTTTCATTTTCACCATAAACTAAGTCGTAATCTTACGATCGGTATTTTCTACAATGTATTGTGATTTAAATTCTATTTGTACAAAAAAAAAAGAAAAAAAAAGTGATACGAATCAAAAGAAGAATTGTAATTAAAGCAAGAGCGTAATACAAATGTTTCTCCTAAAGTTCTAAAGGAATAGTAGTGTCTCGCAAGACCCTCCTGTAACAACGAAACCACTTGTGAAAAAAGAAACGGTACCTCTTTATATTGCACAACACCTCTAATCATTTCAACGAAAACGCTCGACTTAATTTAAATGTACAAAAATTATTTGTCGTACTTTTTTTTATACAATCAATTGAACGGTTGATTACAGGATTGGCGCGTATCTGACAATACAAAATTAATGTATAGGGTTCTTCAATATTATGTACAATGGAAGGAGAAAATGAAAGTTAAAACGTACATACATCACAGTAGAATGAACCCTGTATTGTAACGTACGTTGGTTTCTTCGGAAATAAGAGACCTTACAGCGAACAATTAAACTGAGTCTTAAGCTTTTCGACATGTCTATGAAAACGCATTTCGTTTCACCTACGTCGAGGATGATCAAGTCTTTTTTGTTCTTTTTTTTTTATTTGTTCGTAACGGAAGTAGTTAAAATATACTTTATCACTTGTGTCCTTATATTATAAAGTGAAATAGGTATTCTGTTCTTTTTCGTTTTTTCTTTTACTCATAAAAAATGTCCTCTATAGAGCGCATAATGAATAAGAGCAAACTGCTTGTGCTATGGACAGGTAAGCGAATAAAGGGAAGAGTCGCAGTTTTATACAAAAACTAATTAAACCGTATCAAAAAGAGTATTTCGTTCGTTATGAAGTATGAATAGTTCATTATAAATAGTTTGAACTGTGTTAACGTAAGTAAAAAAATATCTGTGTATAAATAAACCTTTGAAATGGTTGTAAATAATTAGTTTTTGTATAACACCTTCTAGCATCGACTGTTGAATACAAAATAAACAATGAAACACTTAAGGCGAACGGATTACAAAATATCCTCGTTAATAAAACAGATGCGATACAATCTGTTCTTTTCTGTGTTACGAGTGAAATTTCACTTTCTAAGTCAATATACAAGTGTACAAGTAAGTTTACTTTAAATTGATACTGTGTTCACCCAATCATTTACCATCTCTAATATCGCTATACCGTTCTAAGATGCGAAACGAATAATAATAATAATATATGCTAACATTCTAACAAATGTTCTTATTTATAAAATATGTTCAGAGGCTAATATAGCATTTTTCTTTTTGTAACTTTCAGACTGGTGATTCGATAAATTACAGCAGCCAAAAAATAATTAACCAATCTCTGACTCTAATTCGAATGTAATCTATTGAAAATTATAGGATACGAATGTTACGAATGCAATCAGTATTTACTTGTGTCACGTTGCATAATATTATATATGTATATCATACATTATATTATATTATATTATATATCAATCTATGCTACCATAAAGTGATACGAGAAAGTTACAAACGAAAGGAATTGATTGTTTTTCTTTCAGAGACCTTGCAATAAATTGGCTTTTCGTATAATATTATTTTCAGTCTTGTTTTTAAATAAACATACAAAGTCTTCCTGTACTGCCTATCCATAGCAAGAGCTTAGTTAAAAAACTCTATTTTGCGATAACAAACTCTTTTTCTTATCACGAGATAGTTCTTGAAAATCAAGACGGTAAATACGTATGCAATTCAATGTTCATTATCCTCTCATTTACGGTAGGAGTTCCTACAGCTTCTTCCACTTTCATCCTTTCTAAGACTGTATTATCAGTTATCTCGGTCACGCCATGCTATGTGCCAGCATGACATTTGGCAAGTGAGACGCCTTGCTGTTTAATCCTAATAACAAACTGTAAATTTTATTCCTTAAATTTATAAAAACGAAAAATTTATATACAAGTTCGCACTGAACGATGCTTTGTTCGACACTAGTTCCGAATAAAAGGAAGTCACAACCTACACACATACATTCACTAGATTTTCATGGAAATCTCCGAATAATTATCGAATTACTCTATTCGTAACTACATGTGACATACAATTATTCTGATATCCATTGAACAATAAATTAAAAAGAAACTTTCTGCACGGAGTATCACACACATTTATAATGGAGTTAGAGTAAAATCATGAATATATAGAACACGTTATTAGTTCAATGTAGAAAAAGAAAAGAGAAAAAATGTTTCTTTTTTTTTCTTGTGTCAATGTAAAAGATATTACAATACGATGCTCTCATTGTGCTGAAATAAAGATTATGTTTTCTCTTTGAAATGACTCTCGCGACTCCCGCGTTTTAGTATACTTACTAAATTGTGGAACAAAAGTCAAGTCATCTAACAATATGTACTCATATAGCAGTGTTGATATATTCTAAACACGTTTTTCGAGAATTGTTTCGTCTTTCAATTCAGAACACAAAAGACTTTCCACTGCTAATATGTATTGTGTTTACGACCAGCGAAGACAAAAGAACGTGTAAAATATGTGAAACCTTCGATTGCACCGTGAATTACTGGTATTGTTCTTTGACTATGCAACTGCAATTCTCATTGCATCGTTAAAAGATGTGTACTGCGCATAGAAATGAATTACTTACATTAAATGACATTGATAAAAATAAGGGCGTGATGATAAATGACAACAGGATTGATACAAATAGTTTCCTTTCCGTAATGTGTAATGTACACAAACCCATGACTCTTGTCAAACTTCCATGTGTTTAGAAGGTTGTTGAGATATGAACGGTTCGCTCCACATCCGACGTAGATCACCCTGAAATGCATTGTTGTATGTTTACATAGTTTCCCGTGCGTGTAAACATGATTACAGTATGAAGATAAAGACTGTTAATCGAGAGTACCTTCAGGTATGCCATTGTGAGCAGCGGCAACAAGGTAAAGGGCACAAGGTATAATAAGGCAGGCTGCGCAGCTTTAAACACCTCGGAGCTTACGGTAGCAGTAAGTAATCCCAGAAAATAACCGATCAGGGAACAATGAAAGTAACTAATACGGTTTATGTGACGCGGGGGCGGAACTCCTGTTTCACAACCGCCTGGCAATAGTTGCGTTTTTTTGTATGCATCGTACCGCAAAACAAAACATAGCAATAGTCCCGGCATCACAACGTCGCCAAGACCTAGCATAGAAAAATGTCCTGCTTGATGCATCGATGGAAAGACTAACTTTCCAGGTAGAGGAAGTTTTGGTGCTTCTCTCGCTACGCCACCTAAGTGCAACCTTCTAGCCACAAGATTCACTGGGTTATCTGCCGATCTAGTTGCTACCTATTAGAAGAACGACAGTAATAGTCAGTTCCAACGATTAAACGATTCTTATACTCGTATCATGGGGATATTCTAGTCTAGATGTTTCACAAAATACGTTCGAAACTACAATAGAACGCTATAATAAAGCGTTCAAGACTAGAATAGCCCCAGTTCTGAATTCTGGAAACTCACCTTAACCATTACGTTTGTGCTGAATATGTAGGATGAAAAGAAAACCCAGAAGACATCGTAAATCAGAAGGCCCGTTAGCAGTATGGTAGATACCTTTAGACTAGGTAGTCGAAAGAATGCGATAAACGCTACGCAAAGTCCCATACCCATTGCGTCCATCAGTAGCCAATGCCCAGTCAAGACCCAAATGCATACTATACTCACACTCAAAGAGAATGAAAGTAGTTCTGCACCTGTAAACCTTCCACAGACACCGAACGATATTTTATTACCGTCTGAACACGGTCTAATAATGTATTGACACATAGGCAGTAAAAGAAACGCCAGTGCAACCGTAGCTACAACTGCGAACAAAGGATATAGTCAGTGGTGTTTCTCTCCATTGATCTCTCATTAATTCTCTCATCGATGAAACTTACTAGCTGTACAGATGGTTACAAGCATCTGCATGCTATCAAAAAAGAAAAACATGATGAGCAGAGAGATGGAAGCACCAAGAGGTAGAAAAAGAGCATGCATCGTGTTTAAGGTTTGAACTCTTCCATTAGCACCATCTGCATTGGCTGTGCTACAATTGCTGAGTATTCCAGTCAATAAATTACTACGTTCCTTTTCTTTTTCTCTTTCTCTAGCTTCCTGTTCCATGTTGAGAGATCGGAAACTGCCATAGACTATCAATAAAATCGATATTAGGAAAGTAGATATCCTAGATGAGTCCATTATGTTGTAAGCCCTAAAAATCATCTGTAGATTTCAATATGTTCAAGGTACATAGAATCCTATGGATTTCTAAATAAATTACCAAACTAACCACTGATAGTCAACTTGATACGTGGCCATGTTTAAAAATGCCTGGTCAAAGCACTAAATGCTGTGCTAGGACACCTTCAGACATTTAAATGTCTTCGTCGAAAGTGCTTCTTGATCGCACTAACCTACATCAGAGATCATCTGTAATCGCTGGAAAAATGATAGAGCAATGTTAGTAAGTGTCGACGTTCGACAACAGAAGACAATAAATCAACTGTACCTGTAACGTTGTACATTCAACATTGTCAGCAATAAAATTAGGCCTCGCGGAACTTCAGTCACCCCCTTGACAAAACACAATGTAACTATTATATGGTTAACACGAAGCAATGGCAGAACGAAAAAAATAGAAGGCTTGATATTAGAGAAATTACATGAAACAAAGAAGTCCAAAACCAAGATCTGGTAAAAAAGAGCAGTACTATTTTGGATGCAAGGATGTCTCAATGCATTGGCTGATTAACCCATTAACGCCCAGTGTCTAATTTCGATGACACTTTCGTTCGACTTTTCCCCGAGGTGCTTGTAAATAATGCGATAGAAGCAGCAAAGCATACGGGAAGCAGTTTACGGCGAATAATTCGAGCGTTAATGGATTAACGTGGCAGTGGTCACATCGTAGTTGAACACACTCGAAAAATGTTCAGAACGGTGTCCGCGCAGACGGTTGCAGAATTACCGAGAGATTACAAGCGAAAGACACTTTCGTGCGGCCACTTTCAAACTTTCGCTGGAATCGTTCGCGACCGAACACGGAACGCGATCGCAGGCGCAGCAACAGCGTTCAACTATGTTCTTCTATGTACGACATATTACTGTTAACGGTACGACCGCCGTGTAACCCCGTTCTAGTGTATTAGAACTGTCGCGGGTGAACCGACGGGTCTTCTACGGAACGGGGATCATTTGTATAATATAGACGTTCACCATTTTGGTAAACAGACGGGTCACGTGACCACCGCTGGCCCCAAGAGGTTGCTACTCCCTTACCCCAGATTGTCCTGATATTTTGGTGATCCACGATCCACGCAGTCTCACCTGGGTGGTCAGAAGCCTGGGTCCTTCGCGACTTCTCTCATCACTTCGTGTACTCAAACACACCGCTCACGTGAATCGGGATATCAATCCGTGGAATATGCACAGCGACACACACGCAAAAGAGATATATATTGCCGCGCGCGATCGGTCAAATACCACGGTCAACTATACACAGGTCAACTGCTGGTTGACAGGCGCAGACCTGCGTCAAGCTTCTCTACTGGGTGTTCGAAACGCATTAGCCTTAACAAATTAACGCGGGCGTTTCGTACATCTAGCGTTACGATAGATCCATCTTTCATTTGTCTTCTCGTACCGGAACGACTTTTATTAGATTGCTGTGATAGTTATTTATTTCATCTGTAAAAATTCAGGACCGTCTTTCATTGGTTCAGTCTGGTTCAGTCCTTCGGTATGAGACATGTACTTACCATGGTCTAAATCTAATACATGAGGCATTTCAAACACTATCTATGTACATTAGGTACAATTCGTTACATAACATTTGCACATTATAGGTTTATTTATACTTTCGCGTGCGAATAGAAACGTCGTTATTTGATCAGAGTTTGTTTAATTTAAGTAATCAATAATAATGAATCGATATCAATAAAATATACATATATATATATAGAATCCTGATTCTTATTTGTTTCAAATGTTCGAAAGTTGACAAGTTCAAAAAATATATATTGTGTAAAATGTTCGATATTTTCTATAATAAATATAAAACTATTGTTTACGTTAGAATAGACGAATCGTCGCGCTAGTAAGCGGACTTCCCAGTTATCAGAAATATTGATATTATCATATTATTATAGTAGATTGTCAGGCTAGGCAATATTGCCAACAATACTATCTTCCCTATTACCAATGTAATTTCAACACGTTTTCTTCTACCCATTTTGTTATTTCGATAAAAATAAAGCTAAGTATGTACTCCGACATATCGTCATCGGTAGAATTCTACTTTATCGACGGCGTAAAAGCGATACCCATATTACCGATCTGGATTTATGGATTATTAGTTATCAATTCCGCCACGCTACGCCTGCGCGCGCGCAGGTGAGACATTCATAAATGTGTGAAATCGAGGAATCCGTTCTTCATTCTTCCACGGTCCGTTGATCGGAATATACCTAATAAGTATCTTCTTATTGTTAGAAGTTTTTTTTACGTATAGATACAGTAAAAGATTAGATTAGCTCGCTTACTCAGAAACGTTTGGAACACCTGGTATTGATGCAAAAAGTTGGACACAACATTATTAGAAGAATAAGATCGGAAACGAAACTCCCCAGATAGCCAAGCGATTCTCGCGCACAGATCGAGCCCGACGTGTCGGGGTCAGGTAGACGGGCCGAACGTCGCTTGAATGGGCAAAAGGCACACGATGGCTATAATCTGAGGAGGGCACTTATGACCGTGAGGGCTCGTAACGTTCCCTCGGCACAAACCCGGCACAAGCTTCCCCTCGGCCCGTCGGTCCAGGTGCTCGGCCCTGGACGGGCCGAGGGGCAGCTTGTGCCGAGGGAACGTTACGAGCCCACACGGTCATAACTGCCCTGGCCAGGATCGAGCATTTTGGCTATCTGGGTCGTGTCGACGTAATATCGGTATCACGATTTCTAAATACGTGTATGCTGGTGTATGCCTTCTTCTTATAGACATAATTGAACGACAGAACAGGATCGGTAACGTTGTTGTCCACTCCGGTATTATCGATAAAGAATTATTTATGGAACTCCACCTTTCTCACCGTGCCACGTTCGCTAAATTTTATCGAAACGTCGAATATGCATCAAGTCATGTTAATGAAACGGCTAACACGCGTAGCCAATCTTAAGAATCATGTTTCCGGGCTTCGAATACGTATATTACGAGCACGCGAGCTGACTACACAACTATTAATACATCGAAAATTCGTAACATATCCTTTGTACAACAGAATAAAGAGACGCTCGACGCCGTTCGTACCGTTGTGCGATCTGCTCAGATAAATTAAGAGCTTGGTTCGGTTCGAAGATAATGGTCAGTATCAAGCATCTAATCGAAGAGTGTGCCGAGTGCTTTTCCTTCATGACATCTCTCTCGAGCGGCGGAACAATTCGTCTGAGCAGATCGTGCGCATACCTCGCCAAATGACAGAACGAACGTATTTTCGATGGCGTGTCCGTTTCAAAAAGTACGTAATTATTTTTCTAATTCTCGTGCGAACCAATTATCGTGTCCATATTGCAATTAATCGGTAATATCGAATCTACTCGCGCGTTTCACATTTGTCATTGTGTATTTGAGTCGTACACGTGTATATATGTAACTAGCCTTTCCTATCGGATTTAAGGGGAAAAATGTCAAGAATGACAGCAACCTCGTCCCATTTCGTTAATTTTTATAAAATCCGAATTTGTATATCGACTTTAACTTTCGATCGTTGCGATTATCGGAATATTCAATGTATGCCATCTTCGTGGAAAGATTCGTTAGAATTCGAATCCTTAGCACTACGATTCTACATACGTCATCGCAGCTATCGACTATTGTTTTCTTCATCTTTTATATATAATATCAAAACGTCGAGAAATCTGCAAAATCATAGATTACCTGTAATCAAATTTCCGTGTATATAGGTGCGTACACAAGAATAAGAATATTATACAAGGTGATCTAAGAGATTACATATAAACAAAGAATATTTTAACGATATTTTTCCATTTTAATCTTTCATCAAGAAATAAAATCGAAAATGTTTCTATCTCTTTACAGTATTTACAAGTAATACACAGTATAAAATCATAAAACAAGTAAATAAGCAATTCAAAGCAAATATATTGGTCAATCAATCATCTATCGGATCGATAAGAGAGTATAGACGAACTTGTAATTTCTTTGAAAACAATGTGATAAAATAAATTGGTAGTAGCTGGCACCTTAAAAACGTGTTTGCGATTTCTGTAATTGGAAAGGCAAGCAAAACATCGATGATATTTGTTCGACCTTTTACGCTCGTTGGAGAACTGGTTTTTCCCCCCCGAAACACGAGCGCATCGTTGAAAAAGTTAAATTGCATGTTTTCGATCAATTTTTTTACGTGGAGAATCGCTATCGCATACTTTACGACACCCAGTATAGGTGACTCGGTAATAAAGGTTAGGGCGCCGTCACCGAGGAACGTGGCGGGTTATCACGCTGTGCGAAAGAAGAATCCATATTGTTTCATATTATCGTGCTCTGGAGCACAGGCTGCCGTGTTTGTTGGTATCGCCGTTGGTGTTATTACGGTCCGACAAACAGTGTACATAAAGTAGAATTTCGATCTAAGAGCGTGCAAGTTCGTGGGCCAGTGGAATATCAAAATGGTGGCCGTGCGATACGGGTGATGTGTGCGCAGATATTGGAGTGTATTGTAATTTCAGGCGAAACGCGTGTGATCACGCAACGTATTGTAAAATGGGAGACCAGAAGGCTCAGCACGGCACGCAGGAGATGAGAGGCTGGCTCTTTAAATGGACTAATTATTTGAAAGGTTACCAGCGAAGATGGTTCGTCCTGACAAATGGCCTACTGTCGTATTACAGGTAGTTTCCTCTACGTGTCAGTATGTCTTATTTTAATTACCACATCGTTGGCCGCGTGCAAGCTCGCGGTCAAACACCGATACGACTGGCTCTCATTATATTTTATCATCCGTTTTTTCAAAACAGTTTCTATACTGTCTCCATTGTGCTGGTTTTTTGACATGACCAACAATAACAACCATTATCGGGGACATAATTGTTTGATCACGGTATAAAACTGTTCCCCTTCTTAAATCGCTCGATCACAATTATCGCGGACTAAAATACATGAATTTCTTTGTTGAATGACACCCCTAAGTGGGGCTTTCTATTGAATTATAACTGCAGAAATAGTGTTGGATATACATGTGTATATAACCTGTATTGTCCATCTGTTAAGTGGATATACATATGTATAGCAACCTCCAGCCTTAACTGCACTTTCTTAAATATAGTTAAGGGAAAGAAAATAGATCTGTTTTATTGACTTCTTACGTGACTATTCAAGCGAGTCTAATGTTATATTGTATAGTATAGTTTTAAAAGGAACAATTTTATATCGTATAACAGAAATAATGATCGAATTATGATTATTAAACTGTGGCTTTTTTTTATATTGTACGAGTTTTTTAAAAATCTGACCCTGTCACTATTTTATGTGGTATTTAACGGGGCCAATAAAAGGTCCTTAGAAATCTATGTTCGCAAAACCAACCATAGTCTAATGATTGTAAATAGATTAGTGCCTCGAGTGATTTGTACCAAATGTACAATAAATATGGTACCATATTCAATATTCAATGGTACAAAGTTGCATGTGCACAAGTAGCCGATGTAGGCTACTCAGCTACAGATACTATTATCGATATGGTTTATCCAAGTATTCTTAGCCAAATCAATCGTTGGATTTTCGGATCTTTATGCTTTATTTAGAAACACGTATATCGAATTTGATTGAATATTTTGTTTTATTAAGGTTTCAGGTATAAATGCACAAAATTCGCATTAGAGTATCTCATTTTAGTTTTGGACAACGTAGTATGTATATAGGCGTACAACGGAACGCGATTCGCGATAACCCGAAATCGTTCGTATCTTAAAATTTCGAGTTAGATCGTCTGGGTAACTTACTTTTATTCGTCACACGCACCAGAGAAGATTTATTGCATATTTGCCTTTTGTTCATTTCGAACACGGCGCGGAATCGTGTTTTGATTACATCGAGCCAGGCTGTGCAAGTTTATGCAAGTTCAAAATAAACAAAACCACGCAAGTAGTTTCAAGAAATTAGAAGCAAAATTCGGTGATGATGTAGGATTTTTTCAATCATATTAGAACGCGTCAAGTTCCGCAGTCTATATAAACGTTCGCTTCGTTCCTTTTTCTGCCACGAAACAGCCGTAAATATTTCGTTATCTCGCAACTAACGTCCGAATCATGACGGTCGTAGTTACCGACCGTAGGTAAAAACAATACCCCCTCCCGACGGACATCACGTTGCGCACGTCCGAGGAAATTCCACCGTTTCGTTTTCATTATATTTAGAACATCCGCGCTCCCTTACACAACATGCAATCGTCGCCGATCTTTTTTCTGATTTTCCGCTTGGCACAGTTTTATGATTTGAGTTTGCATTGCTTTTTCGATATTGCGATCGAAACAGAACAGACCGATGAATGTACCTTACGCGAGAGAGAATGCCTTGTGAATTTTTGATTTTCACACGCCCGAAACCGTGACCGTCGAACGCTTCCAGCACAAAATTGTCTATAGTCGACGCACATTGTACATGGTGATGTTTGCACCGTTTTTATTTATTAAAGATTAAAAGAGAGGTGAATGTATACAGGATATGCCAGTGATGGCGGCGCAGACGGGAAAACAAGTAAAAAACATGACATAAAATTTGTACAAAGTCGTTTTCATGCACAAATTTTATCGTACGCTTTCTACACACTTCTTGGACAAGGAACCGTTTTTTTCCGGTTGCAACACGGTTGCTGCGTCACCCTTGTAGAGCGCGTTAGAGCAACAACCGAATAAGATTAATACATTTATATTCAGTTGTGATTTCGTAACAAATCGGTTAGTTTATGAACCCAAGTGGATTCAAAGTCTATATGTCTTTTCCATGAAAAAAGAAAAAGATTGAGAATAATATGTATACATTTGATCATACTAGGAGAACTCGTCTAGGAACAAATACGTAAGAGTGAACGAATGAGAGAAAGAGAGAAATTTGTGATACTTTGAAAGAAATATCGTTTTGCTGCAGTGTTACAATATGTGAACGGGGACTATTTGTTTTATGGACTGTTTAGGGCTGAACCAACAGGGGGGCCAAAGATATCAACACGACGCAAGCGGAAGGCTGGCAGAGCCTCCGAGTAAGTAAAATTAAATCGAAGAAAAGCCGAAATATTCTGACTCTTCTTTGAATCGAACTCGTTAATCAAGCAGACAAAGACGATGTTGGAGTTGCCTACTGTTTTACATTCACATATGCATATACATATACATATTAGCGCCACGTTAAATAATACGATGTACCGTTTAGTCTTCCTAATTATTTGTTACTTACCACCCTCCTCTGCCTTGACACTTTCTTCGACATTTTATTATTTCAAAAGAACCTCATCCAATGTCCATCAGATCTTTTCGTCCTCGCAATCAAGACTGCCAACACTACCGCAAAGGGTATATGTAACATGTTTGATTCCTTTAGATTTTGCAATCAAGAAGTTTTAAGCGTTGAAAGAGAGGAAAGGGAGAACTTTAAATATTCAATTTTTATGTTTCTGTGTCTACGTGTACACCAACGTGCAAATCAGTTATACGTCATAGACGCTGCTTCGTTTTTGTCGTCACCTCCTGCCACGGGAGTATCCTGAAGGTCTTCTGAACGTAGAACTTTTACTGACCCGTTGGATCTATTCCAAAAACATAATTACGATACGCATAGATGCCCGCTGATATACTTGATTTATTAATGCTACCGAGAGTGAAACGACGCCTGTCTAAACCTATTAACCAATGACGAACTAACATGCCTTTCTTTACTCAGACAGTGAAGTTCCCGCATTAGACCTTCGTCGATACGCACGACACAATTGTCGCACGATAATTCAATTCGTTAACAATTTATGTCGTGGCAATCTGTTTCAATGAACCTTCGTCCCCGTCTGACCGTGTTCTTGTGTCGCACACACATACACACCGATAGTTTTGTCAATCGATTAACAATTAAGTAAATAAGATCATGCTTCACGTCTGTTATTATGTTTCGCATTCGTGATTCCATGTCTCGGACAAAAAATAAAACACTGAAACTATCGCGAACCAAAATCAACCAACTTTGTACATACTATCACGTAGAAATCGCAGAAATGCATTCAATCATTTCTCGTAGAAGCATTTTTATCGATAGTTCCAGTGTTGAGGAGTTTCGCAAAAAGTCGTATGATTTTGTTGAACTTCAGATTGTACATATACATATACACGTACCACATACATATCTACATTCTATTTACCGTTAACGAAATCCGATAAGGACCGCATTTATTGTAATTGCGAAATTATTGTGATTTTTACTATATGTAATTTGTAGTAATAATTTCTGAACGCGTTGCATTAGCATGATCGACTGAATCACCCGACCTTGGATCGGCGAACCGCCCTCCCCCATTCTCTAAATTATATCGGGAAAATCTCACCCCCCATCGCCCTTTCACCCCTCTATCTGTAATTTCTTTTCATCAGGTTATATTTTGGTTGTTTCTGGTCATTTCGCATAAAGGAACGGTGGCACGTCGAACAATAATGGTAATGAGACTACGTACTGCTTAAAAAGGGTATAATCGATTCCGCTATTATTGGCATTTTCGTTTCCTGCGCTCTAATATGTCTACATACATTATACATATATATTGTCACTGTGTAACATAAACTGTCGCAACTTATTTTGTCGTTACTCGGTGCTCCAGGTATTGAGAAATTATGGGTGCAAACTGTGGGGTGTCTACGATTTATTTATTATCGTACTTGCAATTCACGTACACTATTCACAATTGTTACGGTGAAAGTATTCTTCGTTCGATAATACTATCGAATTTTTGGCAATTGGGATCGCTGCCATAATATTGTCCGTTCAATTTAACGCGCGGCTGAAATATGCTCGCCCGGTGCAAATTGGAATACTTCCACCAAATATGAATATATTAGCGTATAAGACTCGAGACCGCTAAATGCGTGTTACTATTTAAAAAACTGTTTGACGCCGAGACGCGTCATCCGTCGAGAAGGCGTTAAGTTGAACAGTCAATGGAGCGTGTTTCCTTGTAGCAAGTGGGCGTGACGCATAGTTTTCCAGCGCGAGGATACCGAGAAAAGGCCTAGGAGGCGTCGAAACTCTCGGATTTTCGTTATTTTCAAATGCAACAAAAGTAACGCTCAACAAAAGTAACCCTTGCCAGTTTTGCGAGCGGGGCTGCGAGCCAGGAAAGGTTGGGAAACTATGGCGTAACGGAGCGAGTGATTGTACTAATTGCTCTCTTTCGTGGTAACACACGTCTGCGTGTATGTATTCTAATGGCGAATCAGAAGAGTTTCCTTTAGCTTGGATAAACCTTCGGTTTGCTAACGCAGGGCAATCAATCAAGCAAGAAAGCATTTACCTATTGCAAACTCACGTCTGTCTTTCTCTGTGTCATACGATTTCCCATCGGCCGAAGGATCTGTCCACGGAACTGTTCGCGTTTCCTTTTCTCTGTTTAGAAGTCCGGCCGAGATGTCGCACACGTGCCGCGGCACGATATCCTTGCACGGGGCCTTAATACACACCGTAGACGCTTGCACGTTCGTTGTGAGTAATGGCGGCACGCAAACCTTCCATATCAAGGCGGCGACAGAGGTGGAACGTCAACAGTGGGTCACGGCCCTCGAGCTAGCGAAGGCCAAGGCCATCTTAGCGATGGAATCCGGTCTGTATGAGAAAATCATTTTTTCTTACACCACTATATTCATTGGTGATGCTGATCACCCGCGTTGTTTCTTGTAACGTCGCTAATCATAAGATCTCAGTATTAGGGAAAAGGAATCTCCACACGGTTTGGACCAATTTAGTTGGAGCAGGGATCGAAAAAGAGAGGATTGTTGAACGGGAGACTCGACAGGACTGTACAGGTTCTTAGACCTACAAAGAGAAATCCTTCAAATACTTCAAAGGAGCCATGTGTAGATCGGTAACATTTTGCTCCAGCCATAGCAGAATATCGTAATAGAGGAATCGTTTGTAGTTAGAGGACAATCTAATTTGATACAGTTGATCTTGCCATGGTCCAGGAATGGTACATCTGATTCTTTCTCTCTCTGTATGTACAATACATCCCATTGGGTGAAAATTCTCTGCTGGAATCAGTTGCGTTTAATAATGAACCTATTAACACACTGCAATCTCTGTAGCATAGCATTAAAAGCAATTGTCTCTGGCAAGACATATGCCAAGTAGGGACGACGGATCTTTTTTTCACGCAGTGGTCCGTGATTGATGACTTAAGCAAAGGCAACAGGAGGGATAGTGTGTAAATTATTCTCAATTGGAAATTAGTATTCATTGGTATGATTTACCATTGATAATTACGAGCACTCCGGAGGATGGTAATTTTCCAAAATTCTATGCAAAACAACTGCTTTTGTCCTCCTACTTTGCAGCATGATGTGCGCATAAAAGAGCACATAAGAAAAACTTCGATGGCTTTAACAAAAAAGAACATAGTAAAGTTACGTCAGCAACCTTCAAGGAACAGAGATCGCTATATTCGTTCACGCTTCTCTAATTACTCCAGCATAAATCTCAACTTAGTAGGTGATTTGTCTTCGCCACAATGAAGTCAAATTCGACGTGACGCTCTATTGTTCTAAAAGGCTTTAATAATTGATAATTCGAAAGGAAGTCGCCGAGATAATTAAAGCATAAAAAGGAATGTAGACTGTCTTGAATGCCATTACGGTTACGTTTATCTCTTCCTGCCGACGCTGCAATATATGTGCAGCAATATTTTTCCTTACGACGCTCAAATTCTGCTCGCTTAATTTATTTACGATGCTTAACGGATTAACGTTACGAGATGATTATTTTTATTTGTTTATGTGACTCATAATAAATATTACTGAGTGAACTGTTAGGACAAAGTCATTCAAGTCGGACTAATCTCGCGTTATCTACGTACACATATCTCGACCCCTAAGTCATAACTGAAAACAGATGTACTTGCTGTTGAATCACAATGAGTCATAATTAGGATGCGTCTTATCTTAAAGTCTTAAGTCTTTAAGTTTTTCGTTTAATCCCACGAGATTTATTATTTTAAACGGCGTGTAACAAACCGATATTCTCTAAAAGGCTCGAGCGTATGTGAGATTTTAAAACAGCCACATTATGTAAATTATGATTTGTTCCAGAAGAAGAGGAAGAATTCCAGGACAACGACAGTCAAAAGCCAGATGTGTCTGTGATAAAAGACCTGTCCCAACGATTGGAGGACTTGCAGTCCTGTTACGATTTAATCAACAAGAGAGGCACCATGCTTCAAAGATCCTTGAACGATCTAGAAGCGGTCGAACCACCGTCACCGGAATTGGCAGCGAAAATAAAGACAGTCAGTGAACGAGCCGCACTGTTTCGCATCGCAGCCGGTGCTATGGTTAATGTAAGTTGAAAGACCCTCGTTTAATACCGATGTACAGACAAACGCGTCTGTAGTCCGCCTCTAAATTTTTGATGTGTGAATATGGTCATGGTGCGCGGCCTGTTAGTTCTACTAATTTGCTATAATATGTATAGCAATCGTAACATATACTGTTTACACGTTCGAATTACCGTATGGTGACGCAGGATCTCAACTCGATCGAGTGTCTGGGTTGTCTATGAACAGAGAATTAATTGGCATGTTCCCAAGTTCCCAAGTAAATACCATGCGCATGTCTTGACATAATCGGTTGTGTATTATCACAGGTTTAACAGATAATATATTCCACAGTGTTTTACTAATCACTCACGGATTAACATCGATGGTGTAACAGTCGCGTAGAAAATAGGATAAATTGTGGTTTCAGAAAAGCAATGACTATTTGCAACTAGCGCAACAACAGGAGCCCAAGTGGAAGAAACTGCTGCAGCACGAGCGTGATCAGAAGGTGCGGATAGAGAAAATGGTCGAACAGCTGGCCAGGCAGCACTCCCACCTGGAGGAAGCTGCACAGCATGCAATACCCTCGGCGGTTCCAGCAGGGGGGCACAGATCTTCGCGTAATTAAATTTCTATTCTTTTATCATCGAGCATGGTCAGTAATGCTGTTAACTGTAACTGCAGTCTGTTTTCTGGACAGAGACACCTGGTATACACGCACAGTTACAATAGATGATCACCCTATTCCTACAGCCTGCTATGCGCCTAAACTAGGGTGAACAGCTATTATAGCTGTTCATGTGAGCCTCGTGTCTCCACTCTCTCTACTTTTGAAAAACAGATTATAGTACACGGATGCAAAATAACAAGCTGATACGCGTGCTAAAGTCAGGAAAAAATCATACTCGATTGCTTGTCCATTATCTACACTGTGCTGAGCTTTCACCCTAAGTGCAACGTTCACGGTACCATGCTGATTATGCCACTTAGTTCTGTATTTAGTGACCGAGAAAATGTATGCATAACACATTGTCACGTACGTATGCTGCTGTCAGTTGATTTGCAAGTTTCCTGGGTAACGGGGTGCTGTATTCAATACACTATAGTGCACAGCTATAAACTAACCATGCACAACAGAGCTTTGTCACGGTTAGTGCCCCTGATTATCTGTTTATTGAGTGAGAGAGAGTTAAACATGTGTTTATAAATTTTTACAGACCACCTGAATAAAACTAGGCCTAAAAAATAGCGGTTACATTAATTTTATTTTTGTTGTGCTAAAATCAATTATACTTAAAGGGGTACGTAACCTTGGAAGCCTCCAAAAAATAGTCTAATATCTGACTGATATTTTTTATTACTGAAAATAAACAAACAAGGTTGCGGATGCAATAGTGAAATTGTTAATTCGTCGTTACTAACTGTTACAATTCTAACCAAATTTGTGCCGGTTAAATGAGATTGGGAATCCATGTGTGTATACGTGTACAGTCGAACGCTAATCGACAGCTTATTTGCAGCAGCTGCGTTTCAAATTTTCGCGCGTTTCTGCCAGTATCGTGCCTCTCTAAAGATGGCGCTTCGTTTGACTTGAAAACACCGTGTCGCGACGGAACTGGTAGATTTGTGATCCATGCATGTAAAGTCTTTCCTGTATAGCATTTTACGGTGACGTATACGAACTCTTTGCGAACATACGTATATGATATATACGTCCACTTCAATACACCTATAGAAACAGTATACATATACGTAAATACACGGCTGTGCTTCGGTTCTCCCAAGCTTGGCGCTTAATCAGGCTCAGATGGCCTTGCAAATCACTGTTTCGTTCGCGTTTTTCCCAACACGTCTCTCTTCCGTAACTTCGCTGTATTAAATTCAATGTGATAAATTTCCGGATTGGTTATATACACATGTATGTATATATATCGACGTTCTCTCCGATCGTGTCCAAGTGAGAGGAATTAGTGGAGATGTTAAACCGATAGTTGTCGGGATCGAACGCACGGAGAAGGAATTTTTGGTCATCGTCTCGCAAACGGTCTGCAGCTTCAAACAAGTTTTTAGCAAAGATCTGAATACATGAGAGCTGCCACACCGATCTCGGGACCACGACGCCTAACCTGATGCGCAGTACATTACAGTTGCCTATTGAAAAAGAGAGAAAAATTACGAAAGGAAACATGCGCGTGTGTATACATATATTTACAATGGATTTTCGGTGATTCTGTGTTCGTTGCTCGAACTGGTACTGCAGGTGTGGACCGAGATTGGGGGGTAAGAGACGGTACAAGTAAATGGTAGTACATAAATACATAGTTGTCATCGTCGAGATTCAATCGGTTCGAGAGGGAAGCCGATGCTTCATAAATGATAAAAACACAGGGGGAGGGGCTGGGACGGGACAGGGCGGTTGAACGATCGGTCTATTTGTCGAGTAACCAGTTGAAATATTTTCGAACATATGCTATACTACTTCAACGAATACCTACTTACTACTTATATCTCGTTTTCGACGTATTTCCATATTGGCGCGAAACTTATCTATCCATTGCATAACGGTATCGATAGTCTCGCGGCGTTTCGTATGTTTATGTATTTGCGTTTTATAGTTAATCTGAACGGGTGAACCGACTCCCAACACCTGTGGGTTTTCTCTATTTTGGATTCGGAGGTTTTTACAAGGTTGCGATTGAATAACGGTTCCGCTGATCAGCTTTAATTTTATTAACCTTGCACGTATACATCTGTTGATGTGTGTGTGCGTGTGTACTGTTTAATCGCTTAAACAGCAGACTGATGGGAACGATGCTTTGGTGACTGTTATAGACACAACGGTTACAACTTCTCCGTCTGAAGACGAGGAGGATAACGTAGAGTTTTATGATGCTCAAGAGTCGGATACGTTTACATTAAGTATTCCAGGAGTTGCGACCAGCAATTCCAGAGATCGAACTGATTCCCAGGGTAGCGATGATGGCTCTAGTTCAGAAGGAGATCAAACACCATTGCCTTTGTCAGAAAATAATGGTGCAAACTCCTTTCTTATTGTGACCGATTCTACGATAGTACAAACTCCCACGGCTGCTGATAATACAGACAATCTGGACAATGTAAGTGGACGACAGGTCGATAGTCGATTGTAGGACAAAGTAAGCACGAAGAAGTTGAGTCATCGGTGAATGGAAGATCAGTTTTTTCTAGAGATTCCATTCTTGGGTGATTCATTCTATACAGCATGATTTTGTCAGGCAGAGATTGCTCATGTTTATTCTCTGTTTTTGCATCAGACAAATTGGCAAACCAACAATGGCAGCATTAGCAGCACCAGGGTAACAGGTTCCCAAAGGAAACGGAGGAGTACAGTACCTGAAAAGCCAAATTATCCATTAAACTTATGGAGTATCATGAAAAATTGCATTGGCAAAGATTTATCAAAAATTCCCATGCCTGTCAACTTTTCCGAGCCGCTTAGCATGCTACAGCGGCTCACGGAAGACTATGAATACGCAGATATTCTAGACAGGTATATTTGCTGTTGCATTCTGCAATATTCTTTTTTTCTCGAGAGAAACAAGAATTATATTTATTCTGATTTACAATAGGGCAGCAGAATGTACAGATAGCTACGAACAAATGGCTTATGTGGCTGCATTTACTATATCCAGTTATTCCACAACCGCCACCAGAACTGGCAAACCTTTTAATCCTTTGTTAGGTGAAACGTACGAGTGCGATCGACTCGATGATTTAGGATGGAGAGCAATTTCAGAACAGGTATCTCATCATCCTCCTATGTTAGCGCAACATTGTGAAGGCCGAAAATGGCGTTGTTGGCAAGAATTTACCATGGCGTCAAAATTCCGTGGAAAATATCTTCAAGTGAGTGCCAAGCTCTGGTGGTAAAACCTCTCGTTTCGTAAAATTTCTTCTTGGTATAATAATTCGAACATCGATGCAGGTAATACCATTGGGAACAGCTCACCTCGAGATAGAAGGGGGTATGCAGCATTACACGTGGCGGAAAGTCACGACCACTGTACACAATATTATAGTAGGAAAATTATGGGTTGATCAGAGTGGCGATACAGATATAATCAATCACAAAGAAGGTATAACGTGCCATTTGAAATACACACCGTATTCGTACTTCTCGCGAGATAGTCAGCGTAAGGTGAAGGGGGTAGTTATGAATTCGTCTAACGAAGTCAAGTGGGTAGTACAAGGCACGTGGGACTCGAAGATAGAAATCGCACCTGTGATCAGTACGTCTGGCACACCGGACAATCCAGTGTACAAAACAGGGCCTTACATACTCGCTTGGAAACGGCGTATGCCAATGTAAGCATTCAATGTAATACTAATTTCTGGTGTAATCGTGTGTTTGATCGTCGACTTAATCGATATCACGATGTAAATTCATTTTACAGAGAAGACTGTGAAAAGTATTACAATTTCACGGAATTGGCATGCCAGCTGAATGAGTGTGAGGAGGGTGTAGCTCCCACAGATTCCCGATTTAGGCCTGATCAGAGATTGATGGAAAACGGCCAATGGGACGAGGCGAATGCGGAGAAGCTTCGATTAGAGGAGAAACAGAGGACCGTCCGACGCGCTCGGGAGCACGATGCTGAGAAAGCAGCAGCTCAAGGTATATTTCATTCAGTATTTATTGCTATACGATATACGGTAAGGTGTCTAGAAATTTTTATCATTTGAAATAAAATATTCGTAGATTTGGCAGTTATTTCGAACGATAGAGATTTTTGAATACCCTCTACATATGCTACCTAACTTGATTAAGAAATGGATACTATTAAAAGATTTTCATTTATATCAGGTTTACCATACGAAACGTATGTACCGCTGTGGTTTAAAAAAGAGCAGGATCCTTACACAGACAGTCTATGCTACGTATACGGTGGCGAGTATTGGGAATGTAAAAGTAAAGGTGACTGGTCACGGTGTCCAAATATATTTTAGCTTATTATATAATTCTATCGATTAATGATGATGTGACCGCTAATATACAGTACGGAAAAATGTTTGGATTTGTTTAAAGTGCGAGATAGTCGATATTAGAGATCACTTTCCGCGGAGAATATTTGCTTTTAAGAAATGCTGACGCGATAAATGGGGTTGTTAGAGATCATGGTGTAGTCGTTACTTCTTCCAAATGAACTGGACAAAATGTCGGCATTCTGACACGTTAAAACGAGTGTTTTGTAGAATATCATTACTCCCCCTGCCCCACTCCGTTATTCTATGCGTCCTTCTGTCTATATTAACACCGCATCCCCCTCTCATTACACCCACTTTTTCTAAACAACCAGAACATTGACGCATTCAATCCGTACGGCCCAATTAATAATGCTTTTGCATACAACTTTTGTATAGACACCGAGAAAATTTTCTGTATTCGTCAATAGTCTGGACACGTATAATGATACATTCGCAAAATGATCCAGATATGTACTATTAATAAGCTATAATAAGTTACAAGAGATTTTGTTACTTCGGTTCGAAACTGAGATAGCAATAAGGTCGATGATGATGATTTTTTATGACGAAAGCATCGGTGTGGCGAGTAAAGCCACAATTGCAACCAGGAGTTCGAATCAAACACGAGAATCCACTTAAATGTTAACACCACAGTATTCGCGCGATTTGTTCGAAACGAGGCTAGATGTATAAACGATTTGTTCTTTATTAGAAACCGGAAAGAACTGACTGTATGTAAGTTCTAACGAGATCGATCGTAAATACCAAACTTCGGAAAACAAGTGAACTTTCTGACGGGATGGTCCTTACGTATCCATCGCAGAAAGTACTTACGTAGACTATAAAAATGTATTTTCGATGCTTGATGCGATGCCAGGTGTTAATTTAAGCGAATTGAAAAGCATAGAGAAGAAAATTTTTCATAGTATCGCTGAGTATACACGTATAAACCAGAGGAAGCAAGAGAAGCAATCGTGTCGAGTGTGTCTGAAACGCCTTATTGAATTATTTATGTAAAAGTAGATACGGTAGGCGACGCCTTTTTTACATATTGGTCATTTACACGTGCGGCGGTGCGGCCAGACTGTTCACTCGACTGCCACGTCTTAACCTTTTGCGAGGAAATTAAAAAGAAAAATAATGGTTGGATAAGAGGCGGCATTCGTTATACTGATGGCGACAATCTGTAACCGCTCTTCGAAGAAATGTTCCTGCGGATACGAAGCGTTTGTAGCAACGAGGTGCGCGATCGGTAACTCTAGCGTACGACTACGATGAGTACGAAGAAAACAGACATATAAAATACGGTGAATGGATACGCTTCCAAATTTCTGCGATGTTTTCCGTGCAGACGTAGACACTAAATGTTCCACGAAGATAGGCTGGTTGCCTATGCTAGCCTAATTAACTAATACACTCCGTCGAACTAATGTTACGAAATATATTCGGTATTGATGCAACAAGAGTGCAAAGAAAATTCGAAGTCATACCCGGAGAGCCAATAAGTTGTAATAAGTTGTCCCCTTCGAAGGATTCTTGTGGCATAACTGGACGTAAAAAAAGCAGGAATTCCTTTCTTTTTTTTCTTTTTGAATACTATAGTATATAGACACGCACACATCCATACACAGGTACAGTGCGTACGTACGTATGTATGTATGCATGCATGTATGTATGTATGCCCGTATATGTATATATGATAATAAAACCCATTGTATATCCCTCTTACAAGCACATCGTACAACGGTTCCGTTCATAGTATTTGTATATAGACGCAGTTACATTATTCCGGTCTGTAGAAGACGATACTGAACGGAACACCTAGCTTGCAACCAATGTTTATGATGATTGTTACGATTAAGTATTTTGGCTGTATTATAATTTTAATAGTTGATAATATTCGGATATATCTGTATACATATAAATACGAATTAACTATAAAAAAAATAAATAATTTAAAAGAGGATACGTTAAGACGGATAGAAACAGACGTTTGGATTATATAGTGCTTGTACATTAGCTATTCGTGTGAAACGATAAAATACAAATGCTTCGCTACAAAAGAGAGAGAGAGAACGAGAAAGAGAGTAAGAAACAAAAATATCTTTGTAGCATTCACATATTTGCCTTTCGGCATCATCTCCTATATAACACCCGTTGATCGCACAAATGGTGCAATTATTTATACGATAAATAACCATAGCCTTTTGTTCCATCGAATGAATTGTATTGATTTATTGTAACAAATTAAAAACGAACGATCGTGAACGGGTAATATTTATCGTCGAACATTTTATTGCTACCCACCGATCGATCCATTTCTTGTTATTGCCTCGCGCGTTGCATTAATTCAACTTTTAAATTAGCGCGCAGAACTATTTCTCATTATATGCTAATCCCCGATGGACAAATCCAAGATGCACCGATTGATTTCCATCCATGAAATTGCCTCATTACGGTTTACAATTTTCCTATTAAAGTTTTTCGTTGGAATTCTTTGTTCCGGTTAGCCATCGTGCGTCATCGATTTTATGACGTGCGACTGAAATATATTCAAGTATTCGTTATTTATCGCGATCACCGGGAAACTACGCTGTTATCGTGCTACAGCTTCAGGTACTTTTAACATGACATTACGAGCATTAGTTGCAGATATATTATTTGCTTTCTTAGCAATAATTACATTAATTATATACATATATATTTCGTTACATAACTTAATTATTACATATATGTTAATACTTGCGCAAAGATATCGCTTATCCTTTATCGGGGAACTTTTCGTTATTGTTTCTACATTTCACATGGAGCAATATAGTTAATAAATATTTTGCGAAACATGAACGGAAAATGCATTCTGCATTGTTGCACTACAGTTTTACAAGAAGTACAACAACAATATATGCTCGAAACGAAGAACCGATACATATATGGTTCTCAAATTGCAAAGCAATTTAACGATTAATTCTATCGTTGTACATTGTCGTCGTAATCGAAACACGCCGACGATGCCGTCTGGTACAAATATTGACAAAATAAAATAACAGTTTCCATGAAAGTTTCACGAGATTTTTTAAGGTTACTTCGAGTCGATCGGTTTATTAGTATAAAGGAAACGCGTGCGTCTAGTCCGCCGTCGGCAACCTTCGGAAACCTGTTCATAAAAAAGCTCGAAATTGCATAAACATCTGCAGTCGAATTATCAGCTATTTCAATTTCAAATGAAACTTGGCCAGGTTTTGATGGACCGGATATAAGTATGTTCGGGGCGATTTTAACCGACATGCGCGATGCGCACGGTGGCTTCGGCTTTGGTATTCGTATTTCGTAGCCGTAGCCGACGAACGAATGACGTCACGAATGGCGTAGTAATACACGAGACAGGGAGCGCATGGCGAGTGGAGTGTCCGCAGAGGCTGCGCGAACTGGGAACTGCTTTCGATTGTTGGCGGGCGCCGCCATCTTGGTCAGTGAGCTTGCGAGTGGCTGTACGACGAGGTGTACGTATTTCGGTGAAACGAGGATTTCGTGCGATTTCCCTGGAACCTTTCGTCCGACCTGTGAAATCTAGAAGCATCCAAGATGTCGGAACGGGAGGACAACGTTTACAAAGCGAAACTGGCGGAGCAGGCGGAGCGTTACGATGGTGAGTAGATATTTTCCGGGAAAGGACCCGGCCTGCGCCAAAATGAAATCGACGAAATCGGACAGACAGACAGAGGAGAGCACGGCCACAAAGAGAAAGGAGGCAGAACGCGATCCTCGTGGGTCGCGACCCTATCGCGTACCGAATTTATTCCGGATAGAATCGGGAACTGCCTCGGTGATTCGACGACACTCACAGTCTTAACCGTGATACGTGTGTCCGATCGGATCTGTCAAATGTCGAGGAAACGTCAAATACAACTAATCGACACGACAATGCGATATCGAGTCGCCGGCTCGAGACCGACCGGTCTTCCTTTATTTTAAAAGAGTGGCCTCGTCCTCCGGTTCTGTCACCGGTCCGCCACATCATGTCATGATATGTCGAATTACTGGTTGCAAGTTGTTAGTACGAAACCGCTAGGCCTCGGTTAGCCTAAACGTTTCGCGGTGCTCGCCCGTTCCAGAACAGTACATTGTTGCATCGAAAGCTGGCCAACGCCGTTGCTAGGCGTGCTGTCCGTCTCGAGTACTTTAGGAGGTCTCACGGCAGATAACTGGACAAAGTCGGTCCTTCACCGACGCATGTGATGCATAGAGACATGGCTCGGTTCTTGCCATTCGCTGTCGGGTTAGACATACTCCTCTTTCGACACGTAGTAACGCGTGCTCTGCTCGTGGCATTCGGCCTTGAAACCACAGAGAAATCACTCGGCCGATCGAGCAACCGATCTATCGGCTACGCTTTTCCGGTGGATCGGCTCGCGTTTTCCTAGGCTACGTATCCGGTGTCGATAATCACCAGCCATTTTCCCCTATTACAATTGCATGCTCTACGTATCGTTCTACGCACGTTCGCGGACTGTTAGGAATTTTTATTTCGCTCTTGGCGAAAGCGGATTCGCAGTGGGGATTCAGAGCAGCGGAAGATCAACCGTCAAATCTTCGAATTTCTCGCATTTCACTCGACAGAGATTTTCTATTTCTCCGTACAACTCGTACCCGTGCCATTTCAACCGAGAAACATTTGACATTTGCTGCGATCAAATAGAGTTTCAATTTGTTCAACGTGCTAGCCTGCATAAATCAGTCTGACGATTCGCGGGCACGGTTTATTGTCCGCCGATTAGTCGGTAGACATCGACAGACAACCGATCTCGTCTCACGTGACATTCGATAAACTTTTTCCCTTTTCTAATAATCTCGAGTGAAACGAGATCAACGACGACGATCGTTCGTTCGTTCGTCCGTCCGGTTTTCAGAATTTAGTGGTCGCGTGGGCACATTAATCGAGACAGACACGCGTATTCGCCGTCACAGTACTAACGGTTTCGGTAATTGCGCGCGCGACCGCGCCTGATTCCTCCAGACCTGGAACAACGTTTTTTACTCGCACAAGCATTACAAATCGAGCGTTTATCATCGCGACGTGACATTTTCGCCAGGGGCCTCGTTCAATACGAGTCTCCTTCGGTTTCGAAGATGCACTCGGGTCTGAATAGACCCGTGCATCGTCGTGGCGAGGGTTAAAGCGTGAAAATGCGTGCACACGCACGATCTTTTCGACCAGAAAGCCAGCGAGCCTGAAGAATGACAGGGATGGAAGGGAGAGGAGGCGATAAGCGGTCGGAATCAGTGCGAGAGAAAAAGAAGAGGATAGGATAGAAGAGGAAGGCCGATGGGCAAATTTGAGGGTTGCGAATGAGAGACGGAG
The DNA here is from genome assembly GCA_933228785.1 of Lasioglossum pauxillum. Lineage (NCBI taxonomy): Eukaryota > Metazoa > Arthropoda > Insecta > Hymenoptera > Halictidae > Lasioglossum > Lasioglossum pauxillum. The sequence goes on along the minus strand of OW121706.1, from coordinate 12,916,816 downwards.
CGCGCGCGAGAGATAGAAAGAGAGAGATCACGGCGGAGGGTGAGAACGGTATCGGGGTGAGAGACAGTGAGAAGGTGGAGAGGGAAGGAAGAGGGGGCCATAGTAGAAGGAAAGTATTGATCTGTGCTCGCTATATCCTACGTTTCTGTAGACCTCCATCATTGTATACCGCGTTCACAGTAATTTTTACCCGGAATCACCATGAACTTGAGAACCAGAGATGAGAACATTATTCATCCGGATAGATAACGAAGAAAAATTATTCGTGGCGGTTGTTTGATCTTTGTCGTTCAGTCGATGGTTTACAATCGGCAGTGTTCGATTTATTATTCACACTCTGAAACCCTATGTTTGCTCGATGGGTAGTACACGATAAAATGTTATCCGAAACTGTTTCTAGGTATTTATTTAACCTGGTTTCGGCCCGGGTTCAATCTGACCATGGATGCCGCCATGACGCCACCGTTGACTTTTACGGGACGACAATGAATCGGGGGTGTACAGTTATCGATTCTAATCGAGAGAGAGGGAGAGAGAGAGATGTGGGTAGGATAAAGGAACGATCGTGTCGACGGTTTCCAGATGATACAGATTAATCGTTTCGAGATGGATTTTTGTCAGTCGAGAGTCGTTTGAGAGTACAGCTCTCACTGGGACATGAGAGGCCGGGGTCTCAGAATTCCGGATGTGGAGGCCGATACACCGTCTCTTCAATCTGTCTCGTTGTCTCACGCCTCTTTAATATTTTTTTTCATCCTGTTATCGATCCTCTGTCATGGGCAACAAAGATTTTGCTCTTACCCACAAACACGACACAGCAATTTTTATTAAAATGCGTCTTTTCACTTTTTTTTTCAATTGCACACACTTTTTTCATTCGCTCAATAGGATTCATTAATTGTTTGATCGACTTGTTGGCAATGGTTGATACTGTCACGAAAACGGGCCGTGCAATTTGATATATAGTCTTTAGAACTGTTCTCAGGTAATTACAATTAAGAAAACGTTCACAGACTTTCGAGCGGTGGTGTATGTCTCGATCGATATCATTATTCTCGAATGCCTCGCACCTATAGATAATAAATACATAATAGTTAGCAACTTCCTCGGAAAGTTCAAGGGGCAGCGGGTTAATATATGTATGTTCGCGCGCTCATCTTTCTCGCGCCGAGGCTCACCATCATCCCCAGATGAAACTAATAATATATCCATGCGGGGTAGCTACATATTAATAATCGATAAGTCATTTCCAACTCATTGCTCTGCCATGATTTTACATAATATTCTTCGGCAAGTTCCACGCCAAAATAAGAGCCCCTCGTTGAACACCAATTAACAATATTATGTTTCCCAGTTGCTGTACCGACAACCCCCAAACGGGTTCTCTATCTGAAGGGACGACCTGCATAAATTTACTCGATTCTTTTCGAAAACACAGAGTTGATCGACGTACACTGACGCTCAAAAGTATGCGTATTGCATGCAATTAATTCAAAAGTTAAAACTGATCTACGCTTATTTGATCACTGTCTTATTCGATTAACAATTAGACGAGTGTCTCCGCATACTTTTGAGGATCAGTTTCGTGTATATTTATGTCGAGTGATTTTCACTTTAATGGCACCGTCGTCGACGGCTGTGCCCGTCGATGTGATTTACAGAGATGGTCGAAGCGATGAAGAAGGTTGCATCGCTGGACCTAGAGCTGACCGTCGAGGAAAGGAACCTCCTTTCTGTTGCCTACAAAAACGTAATCGGGGCGAGAAGAGCCTCCTGGAGAATAATCTCGAGCATCGAACAAAAGGAGGAGAACAAGGGTGCCGAAGGCAAGCTCGAGATGATCCGTCAGTACCGGTCCCAAGTAGAGGAAGAACTGAAAGACATCTGCGCCGATATCCTCGGTGTCCTGGATAAACATCTGATTCCTTATGCGTCCACCGGCGAATCGAAAGTCTTTTATTACAAAATGTAAGCAGCAGCCAGTCGCAGCCTAATCGTAGAATCCTCGGTAAAACGCGATTAGTCGCGCTTATGTTCACTATAGAACAGCCAAACACGTTAAGGCCTTTAACGCTTTACCTACCCGAAGTTCAATAATTGGTCTTCTTAACGACTGCATTTTATTCCCCCGTTTTTCGGTTCTCTTTGGGGACAAAAATTACAAGAGAAATAGTCAATCCTATCAAGAAGCCTTAATTGTAGATCTCTTATTTTGAAAAGTCTATCGAGTTATCGCCGATGGGCAAAGCGTTGATATGTAAAGCCGCAAATCCTGTCCGTGTTTTATCACGTGAGATGATATTCCACTTTGAAAGCGTAGTAGACTCCAGTAGGAAATATTTTCGATGCTCCAAGCTTGTTTTAAATATCAAGCTTCTGCCTCGGTGGCGTGCTGGCGTTGATTAAAAGGCATCCAATGCGGAAGAGCGTTTCGTTTCGGTCACTGGTTTTTGAGGTATTGGTTTTTAAAACTTGCCGGCGTCTGGTTCGATAATTGCCGAGAGATTAAAAGATGATTTACAAGTAACCGCTAATAAAACCATTTAGTCTAAGAGTCCCGAGTTCTGCTCTTCTGCTTTTTCTTTAACGAGGCACCACTGTAGCAATGTCAACTCCCACGAACGCTAACTTTTATTGAATAATAGATAAATCAGATACTTTCTACATGTCAGCAACTCATTTGATTTAATATTCTGATGAATATTAATGCTAGTTTACCTGAAACGGAGTGCAAGGGAGGAAAAGAAAAACTGTACAGGGCGTATATCGCAACCAGACTGCTGATGTTTATGTAAATTCACATTCTTAAGGACCAATTTGTGAAAGCATGAATTAAATAGAGACTTGTTACCTCGATAAACATTTTTGCTGGCTAACAAGGGACTATTAAATATACGTTGCGCATTATTGCAACGGCTGTTATTGCAACGCTGAAGCTACCAAATAATAAAAATCTTCTATATTCCCAAGGAAAGCTTGTTTATAATATCAAACTTATTTTGATAAGGAGGTAGAAAATTGGTCGTGCGACCGGTAGTGGTAGCTTCAGTGTTAATGGATGCATCGTTGTGAGCTTGAAAGATCTTTCATATACTTGTTTCATCGCTTCTGTACTACCTCCCGATTCAGCAAATCTTTGTGACGAAAGAGAGAGAAAGATGGAAGGAAGAAGTAGATGCAGCAACGAATGTATAATTGAATGTAATTGCAGGAAGGGCGACTACCACCGTTACCTGGCCGAGTTCGCCATTGGTAACGACAGGAAGGAAGCAGCGGAGAACTCGCTGGTGGCTTACAAAGCGGCCAGCGACACCGCAATGACAGATTTGCCGCCGACTCATCCCATACGTTTAGGATTGGCGCTGAACTTCTCCGTGTTCTATTACGAGATTCTGAACTGCCCGGACAGAGCGTGTCGCCTGGCGAAGGCAGCCTTCGACGACGCGATCGCGGAACTAGACACTTTATCCGAGGATAGTTACAAGGATTCCACCCTCATCATGCAGCTCCTCAGGGACAATTTGACTCTGTGGACGTCGGATATGCAAGGAGATGGTTAGTATGCTCCCGGGGCACAGGCACGTTTTTTTACCACCCTTTGAAACATCTCTATTAGGCCGTCGGAGAGCGGCATCGCGACGATCAATAACATGTATTGCACCCGACCTGATAAAATCTTCCTTGTTCTGTATCAGATCTTATCGCTCTGTTCGGCGGCTAGCTAGCCGGCTTACCACGATCTTATTGCGAATCAAATCGTTTTGAAAACGCTGCTTTTAATCCTGCAACGACACGTTGGGGGCGTCTCTCCTCGACTCGTTCGTTGCACGGTTAAAAACTATACTCTCCGGACAAAGAATCACTGCTTTATAATTTAGAGTTTGAGGCTGAACGCGAAAACCAGGCTGCGGCCATACCCACCAATGCTTGAACATAGGCGTACACCCCTTTCGAGTCACCTGGTGAGCAACCCCATCCTTCCTACTTCCTTGTAATCTGAATTCGTTCATATTAATGCATTAACTATCGCTCCAGCAACCATAACAATTGTTATCGCTTTATATTCCATAGGACTTGAAAAATTCATTCTGAAATGTACACGAGCAATTGCGTAGCTCTTGCATGAGTCACGCGATAGCGAACGCATTCAAGTATCAAATTCAACGACTTGTTCCAATCAGAATTACCAACCAACCTCAATCCGTCGAAAGACGGATTCGGCTTCCCTCTGACAAAATTGTTTGCATATATCAGTTATGCATTTTTCGACGAAACTACACACCAAATTATTTTCACCGTTTAATAGATTTCTACTTGAGTACAGCTCCGATAGCTTGTGCAGTGACGATTTAACGTCGCAACAACAACAATATGATGTTCATTAACGAGTTTACTTATTTTTGTACAGGGGAGGGTGAACAGAAGGAGCAGCTGCAAGACGTGGAAGATCAGGACGTCTCGTAACTCTAACTGTAGTGAGTGTTACATTGCGTATATAAAACTGAGACACAGAAGAAAAACAAAAAAACTCTTAATAACTCGTAAGCAAAAGAAAACAACTCGGCAGGTGGCAGTTCGGGGTGGGAAGGGGAGATCTTTAGCGATTGCGTGGTCCTAAAACACGCACCTACGTACGGTTAATTCCAAACAAATAAACAACCAAACAAATCATTCGATAAAACACGCATTGAATTTTACGAAGCACGCAGAAAGTAACCAAGCAAAGGACACGCACCCTGCGGTAAAATAGAAAGAGAGACTGCTGCAAAACAAAATGCATTTAGAGAGGGGCACTTTTCTTTGCCTTGTTCGCGGTACCGGGAGAAGAACCAAAAACCAAACAACAACAAAAACAACGCTGTCTTTACACTTGTGCATGCCTGGTCAAACAAACGAAACTACAAGCAGAAACAAAAAACCGTGAGAAAAAAAAGTCAAAATACGAACTATTGTGGACGATGTCGAGAATGTGTTTCGAGTGGGGTGTACACGCGCGTACGGTCACCCTCATATAGTAATAAAAATGGAAAAAAATGGAATGTAGCACGCTCCCTCAGTCCGTCGGGACGACGATCATCCCCCCTCCCCCCTCGCTTTCATCGGTTCCAGTGAGTGAGAACGAATTAACAAGTGTGTCCTACAACGTTTTACGAATAGTGAAAAAGCATATATGCTCTGATGCTCGACGTCGATCGAAGTGCATTATTGCGTTCGTTTGTTTTCACCGGCTCCCTCAACCCCCACCCCCTTGTCGATTACAAATCAATCTCCCTCCCCTCGACTCGTCCCCTCTCCTCGTCCAATTTTCCCCCGCTTTTTTACTGCGCGCACGATCGCTCTCGCATACCGTACGAAGTTAAACACGATGTTAATTGTATGCGCGGGCAAAATTGCATGCAAATCGTCCGTTTGCCCGAGGATGTGAACGCGTCGTACCCTAAGGCGTTTCCGAAGGCGAGAGCGAAGACACGGGGATCGGCAAACCAATCCTGTCTGGCCATCGGCCAGGGCTGCTAACCCGCGTGTCTTCGGCCCCGTCCTGTCGTCCCCCGAAAAACGAAGATATTACCGAGACCGAGAGACATGAAGGCATCCGAACGAAGTCCGGATTATCCAAGTAATTTCGTACGCGTGTAGCTCCAGCATTAATGGGTCCCGATATCCCAGAGTGTAGCCGTTCTATTTGTCAAGAGAATGATGCGCATACGCGAAAGCGTCGTACTTAAAGAAACACGCAATAACTAACTAATTAATCAGTTAGCAGGCTCAAAATTTTTCCGTTTCGAACGCGACAACAACAACAACGACACCACATATACACAAAACACAAAGCGAAAAGAGAGAAAAAGAACTTTGAAAAACATGGGCGAGAAAACGACATCCGTCTTCGACAGCGTCGAACGTTTTCTTTCCACTCACCTTCGAGCCTTCCTCCGCGATAAGAGAGTAAGGCGATTACACTTTTTTTTCTTCCTTTTTCTTCTTTCTGTTTACGATTTCCATAGTTTTTTTCCTTTTTTTTTTGTTTTAAATCGACGACAAGCATGGAACTTTTAGATATGTATCGTGAAAGAAGTGTGGCGGTAGATGAGAGCTTTTTTTTAAGACGAGAAAGTAATGAAACAACTAAAAGGTATAATATGAATTCCGTTTGTATCGCCGTTATACACACGAACAGAACAAACAAACAAAAAATCGAGAAAACCAGTAGCCGTCTAGCTAGTCTGTAATATTATGGTTGTACTTTTTCATACACCCCATTGTGTAAAACTATAAACGATCGCTGTGGTATTACGAATTACAGAATAAACGATTGTATCCCGACTTTATTCGTCCGCGCTCACTTCACACAAGACCGACTCACTATCCTCGATTACTCCATTGCGTTTTTCTTGCTTCTGGCTCGTGTCTACCCGTAGCGTTCGTGTCATTATTCTTTTCTCCTTTATCTTTAATTTTTCTCTTCATTGTACCCGTGCGACACCATTCTGTCGATTTCCGTTCAGAGAACATTCCAATGATAGTAGACGAGATTTGTTCGTCAGTCTGTTAGCACGAAATTTTGATGAGTGTGGTGACGAAGTAAGCTTTAGCGATGCGATGTCGTACATTCGCTCGCTCGAGTAAACAGCCGCCGGTTACGAGGAATTGATACCGAGTTCGATAATCGGTACACGACTTCTTTATCGCTGCTAGTTTGCGGATTTTATGCATCTATACAGAATACGATACGATACAATTTTTGTCTGCAAGTTTCGCCCATGACAATTGATATTTGCATATAGATATCCGGTCTAATTATTAGATTAACAAAAAAAGTAACCAGCGGTGCGTTAAAAATTCATCGTTCGTTTATAAAATAAACTTTTGACCGGCGCTCTGTATACTCGGAACGAGACGATCTTGGTGATCCATGTGTGCAAGCGTGCAGCAAAAAAGCGAGGCATGTTACATGAAAAAAAAACATAACAAAAGGCGAAGGGAACTGCGGCGCGCAGATAATCGAGCTCTGCCTAGAAAATCGGTGTGCATTATCGTGCCCCTGTATTTAGGTATTAATAACGATAAAAATTGATAATCATGTTATAAAGTACGTTACAAAGAATAACTCAAAGTAATATCAACGGCACCGTAAGTAAGTATATGCGAGTAATTTTAAGAGCGTAAAATTAGGGTATCGCGGCGAAACCGATCGACGCGAATCGTTTTCGAACGCCATTCGAAGAAGGAACGAGATACAACAACAAAAAGAATGATTTTTTCGAAGCGCGTGATCGTCGAGGAACCTGGAAGATAAACGCAGAAACGAAGATAAAGAAAATAAAAAGAAAGAACAGCACTGCGCGATCAAGAGAATAATAAGAAAATCGGAGAACAGCGGTGGAACCGTAGAGAAAATTGGGGATCCATCGGCATAAGGAATTATATCATAGTAAATGCGGCAAGTGTTGGAGAGAGAGATTTAGGTACAATAAAAATTTGTCAGCGGCAACGAACGGTGTAGTGGATTCCAAACGACGATAAACTGTCAGATACCTCATCCAATTACTTGCTTACACGATGGATTAAAAACAAGATGAAGTAGCCCAACCGCGATAACAATTATTATCGTCCACGATATAGCGTGACTCATAAGCGAACAAGAAAAAAAGCGCAAATGAAAACTTGTAGAGTGTTTCCCGGCTAACCGTAACAATTGTAAGTAGGCAGTTTGTCACCTTGGTTGTCCGTAGGACCTACTGAAGGCGAATAGACGATCCGTGTATCGAATCAGACCGCTTTTAAACCCATTATCCAGAATCGTTGTACGTGTTTAGCCGATTTTTACAAAGACACATCTACTTACTCCATCTCTTACTAGATGTACTCTACTTGCTCTTATCTTTCTCTCTTTCTTTCTCTGTCTCTCCATCCCTCTTTTTCTCTCTTCATCTCCATCTCTTTCTCTCTCTCTGTATTATACATATATATTAGTTATTATCTGTAATTATCTTCGAATCATTCCATCTTGTCGCTAACCCAGTTCAAGAGCGAATAATTAGACTTGGATATCAAAATTTATCGTCATTTGGGAGGAGGCTAAATTTGTCTTCGTTTTGATATTTTACAAACATTTATTTTTTTCGATTCGTATGCGTTCTTACACACTTCTGTACGTATTACAATCGATACGATTTTACCGGATATGACCTTTTTCTGTAAAACCACACACGTGAAAGCTACAAATAAAGTAATTACAACTCTCTATACGTTACTCCTATTAAAATCTTTTTATTGTATGTTTTCAATATTATCAATGCATATAAAATATATAAGAACATAAAATAAGATTAATCAAATTGTAAAAAAGGTAGCGTGTGATGAAGATGCTTTCTTTGTATTACTGTGCTGTGTGTAGAGTGAGTCATCCAACGGTAAAGCCTATGCGAGCTGTTATCTCTCGTGCACCGTAAATGCCTTGGCCGTGTATTAACATCCATGTGTTTCAGGATTCGATACAATTATGTATCCGTTGTGCGTTCCATGATCGGAGACAACCTCAAGGTCTACACTGTGCGTATTTTGATCATACGACTACTTCTCGGAGATCCCATTAATTGGTCGTTTCTTCTGCGCCCGACATGCGTAACATGTCTACTGTGACTGGTACAGTATTCTTTCAGTAGTCTACTGGTACAGTATTCTTTCTATTCTCCTGAAATATAAACGTCTCCCTTTATTAATTCTTCAACATAGTTTCAGGTGAAAACCACACGCTAAAAGAACCTATACAATACTCTATCATGATAGAAGGAGATCCAGAAACTTGGAAAGAAACGCACTGATGGGTAAAATGTTAAGCTTCAGATTCTTTCGATCTGTCGCCGATAACCAGTTGCCGATTCTTATCAATTTTTGCGCTCTAAGCACCATCAAGAACGATGGTAGAAAATCCCATTTCAATATTCGCTTTAGGTGCAATTGATAAGAATCTCCTACTGCTTACCAGAAGGCAAAATATAGCTGTTGAACAATACTACGAGGGTGGTTTCACTCCTCAGAGACTCGAGTCTCTGTCAACGAAAAGAAGTCCGGGGGAAGGGGGCCTGCGTAACGTACGAACCCTCTTTATATCACGTTAGCTTGCGCTGGTGACAAAGTTTACCTTGAGATTTTTAAATAACCCCCCGAGTGTTCGGTTGACTGGCAACGAAGGCTGAGAAAACAATTATCTCGCGACTGAAAATTGTGTCGCTCTAATAAGCGTATGGATCATAGAGTGTTACTCTCGAGGGTTCGCCACTTAAGCACGTTAAATCGGCGTTTGTCAAGACGGTGGTATTAAACAGTCAGTCAGACAACAAAACGTGCTGCCGACTCGCTGGTAACGAAGTGAAAGAGATTTATTTATTCACTTACCGAAACTAAAATGGAAACACTTAAAGAAATAAATAAATTTGAAGGCTGCACGCAATAAAACGTAGGCCCTATTTTGAGAATTTATATTTAGGCCGAAACTCTAACTATATATCCCAACTAACTCCCAACTGTTGGATACCGTTGGCTGACCAGAAACGCTATTAGGGTGTAACAGTTTTCAAGCCTTGTCGTCCCCTACAATGTAAGATAAGACTCAATTTATAAGAACAACGACAAAGGTGATATAGCAAAAATAATGTTTATTCTTTCGATATTCGAAGTTTGTTTTATTTCAAATTTTCTACATCAAATTTCATGATTCAACATCGTTTTCTTCTTTTAATCGAGGTCTATGAGTATTGTTCGTATCGTGATAAAACCGTTTGCCTATTGGGTATTGTACGTTCGTTTACTGGTTCGCGACGAGGGTGAATTTTCGATCTGTTGTATATGGTGTACGAGACAGATTCATCTACTGATTGGCATGTCAAAAGGATTCACCTTTCGGATACAACGATTCGCGTACAACGCGAGAACTGTTGCAACGAATACTGATAATCGTCGATTCCTTCCTGTTTACGATCAATCACGCCTCTACCTAGTTCCCTGATCATCGGCATTCATTTCTTGTTGACGAAATCTTCTCCCTTCTGAATGTTCTTCTTGAGTTCTGGAATAGCCTCGTCCAATAGCTTCTTCTCGTAGCTGTTAAGAGTGCCAAGGCCAAGATTCTTTTCAACTCCTCCTTTCTGAAAGCAAATACAAATCGAGTATACATACATATTTCCTGTGCAAAATTCAGACTTCGGTTTTTCAACGGATTCTCTACTTACGCCCAAAACAAGAGGCGTCGAGAAGTACTTTGCGGCGGTGACGTCGGACCTAACGTAAGCACACTCGATGATACCCTGTTCTCCGTTGAGCGCTCTCACCAACGACAAACCGAATCGAGCACCCGCGTATGCCATCGATAACGTCGCAGAGCCTGTACCCGCCTTTGCCTTGACAACCTCGGTACCCGCTTCCTGAATTCTGAGGGTGAGTGCTTTCACTTGGTCCTCGGGGAACGAGACCGATGGCTTGCACTGTGAGATAAGTGGGATAATGGTGATACCACTGTGTCCTCCGATAACCGGCACGTTAGTCTTCTGTGGATCAAGACCCTGGAAAACATCACGAATTAGATACCAAAATCTTCATCAATTAAAACCATTGAATTTTATCGCGTAGATAGACATGTATCGAACTAACTTTAGCCTCGGCAATAAAGGCGTTTGACCGGACGATGTCCAACGTGGTCACGCCGAATACCCTTTTAGGGTCGTAGACACCAGCCTTTTGCAACACTTCGCAGGCAATGGGAACTGTGCTGTTAACTGGATTCGAAATAATCGCGATAAGAGCCTTCGGGGATACCTCAGCTATGGCCTGAACAAGATCTCGTACTATAGACGCGTTCGTGTTGAAGAGATCATCTCGGGTCATTCCTGGTTTACGCGGTACACCGGCGGGTATGATGACTACCTATAAGAATGCAGTTGCAAATAAAGATCTTATATAATTATACATATATATAACGATCTTGAAGCTGCAAAGAATTCGATAGCTACAGTAGGGAAGGCTACTATTTGTAACATTGTAGCTTGCGAGTTGGGAAACATACTTGAGCTCCTTTGACAGATTCCTTCAGCTCATTAGTACCGGTATATCCCTTTACTTTGGCCTTTGTGTCCATATGCGAAAGATCGGCAGCGACGCCTGGTGTGTTCACGACGTCGAATAGAGATAATTCGGTAATCAGAGGAGACTGTTTCAAGAGCATCGATAACGGCTGACCGATTCCACCACTGGCGCCCATGACTGCGACCTTGGCATCGCGCTGAAATGCAAAACAGGAATTACACATTGCGGATACGAATGCGTTTTTTACCGATAGGATTCGAGTACCCCCTGTTTGGTCAGATATGGACACCAGTAACGTCAAGAATCGTATAGGATAGCATCCGATCGCATTACCGTCAATGCTATTGTATAATATCGATTCAATTAGATTCGGAAGATACTATTTAAACACGCGGTAACGTCTCGATGCAAGTGATATCATATTTGATATCATTTTAATCAGAAAAATGTCATATATATTAGATATTTCATTAAAAAACAGAAAGCTTTATCATTGAATTAGTATTATCAATCCGATATATCTGATCCCGGAAAGGTGTTACACTTCTTGACGGGGGTATACACTCTGTCGTAGTGGGGATACATTTTTCACGCATATCCTGCACATATTTTTTACATTACATTGTCGAGGCGTTACGGTAGTTTCATTTTTTACATATCATTCTTGCCGTGTGACTTAAAAGTGGTTGCATAACTACATCGTGGAATATATATCTATCGTTGCGAAGATAAGCGACTAACCGCAAAAAGTGAGGGCCCAAGTCTCTCGAATGATTTATCCCTCGTGTAAAAATGCAGCATGCAAATTTGCGCGTGAAAAAACCGACTATTTCGCTGACCGTGGCAGTGTTTATAAATCTGTAATCTCTGTGGGACTTACTCTGACGCTGGTCGAGAGCCCCTTCGCTCCCTGTTGGGCGACGGACAACGTCGGTTTCAGGATTCGTGGCAACATGTTCAGGCAGTGGCACACCGGGCAGTAATGTGACGGATTTCAAGTTCGAGAAGACGACGTTCGATAACCTTTCAAAGACACCCTGATGACCTCAATGATATTCCACACGTTCGCTCCGTTTCCCATCTACCAATCGGCTAGCAACCCACTGCAAAATACGTGTGCAACCATGCGCGTTTTCGCACTGATTACTTGCGCACGTCCCTCGCCAAATACATTAGATCGGGCGGGAACTTTCAAAGAAAGTATTTTTTTTTAATCATCCTGTGTCACGCTCGAAGGCAGAACTTCACTTATCGGACAGTATTCATTGAAAATTGTCAATGCAGTTTACTGTCAACATTGTATTTACATGCATAATGACAACACCGTGTAACATGCGTATTCATGAAAAAAGGTAAAAAGCTTGACAATATTTATCGAATACGTTATAAATTACAAGTGCTTTTGTCTCTGTTCCGAAGACAAAATACTCTCGGAATATAATTTATTTACGATTCCGTTGTTGATTGTTGACAGTTGTTGATGCACGCCTGTGCACGCCGTACGGCGTATGATGTTGTTTGTATGTAACATGATCGTGCTTTTGTTTACTGAAATATTTCGGAAAGTTGAGCGTTTCATATGAATTATTAAAGTATGTTGTTAGAGAAAATTGTTTATAATCGCTGGACACGATAATTAGGTTAATCTGGTTAATTTAAAATGACAAGCGGTAAGTTCGGATTATTTAACCTGCAATCAACGATGGTTTGCATCGAGCAGAAACGTTAAAATATCATCGTATTTGCTTCAGAAATAGAAACAAGCTTATTGACAATTGTACTGGACGTGAATCCAGTGCAGAGGATTGTGAAACAAGAGACAAAAGTGTTGACGCAATGCTTGGACTCCACTATCGTTTTCGCTAATGCACACTTGATGCAGTCGTCGAATAATCAGCTGGCTATAATAGCGTGTCACAGTCATGGAGCAAGGTTCTTGTATCCTTGCGAAAAGCCCTCGGAAATTCGTCAAATCGACGGACAGTATGAGAAGTTTACCATGGTTGAGCGTACTATCAGGCAACAATTGCAACATGTAATCAATGAGATTTCCATGGAAAAGTCATTGAATGGCGAAAGCTTGTTATCGGGGGCACTGACCATGGCTCTCTGTTACGTAGCAAGATTGGAAAGAGAAAAGGTTGCTGGTCAAAAGTTATATTCTAGAATACTTGTAATCACAGCTAGCAATGACTCGGCCACTCAATACATGAACTATATGAATATATTTTTCACTGCTCAGAAAATGGTTTGTCACTGTACTGCTCGTTAGCATATACCATACACAATTAAATATGTAGCTCATGATTTTTCATTCAAACATGCAGGGAATAATATTGGATGTTTGCAGTCTAGATCAGGAATTAACATTACTTCAACAAGGTTGTGATATAACCAGTGGGAATTATTTAAAAGTTCCCCATTTGGGCGGATTATTACAATACTTGCTGGTAAGGGGAACGGTGTTTATTTCTGCTGTGTATACATATCATTGTTATTTTATTATTTCAGAAAAAAATATTTGTTTTGTCTGTTTAGTGGATATTTCTGCCAGATCCAAATATTAGGTCGAAGCTAGTATTGCCTCCACCAGTGAAAGTGGACTACAGAGCAGCGTGCTTCTGCCATCAAGAATTAATAGACATTGGCTATGTGTGCTCCATATGCTTATCAAGTAAACGAAATTCAACAATATCGCTTAAACGTTGCTAATGTGAATGATTATAGTACATTGATTCCTCGTTTTGTTTACAGTATTCTGCAAATTCAGTCCAATATGCACAACTTGTCAGTAAGTGTTTTAAATAGAGCTAACATATCCGAATTATTTATATTACCAATGAAAAAATAATTTGTATATTTTATCATTCTCTCTTGCAGCACGGTATTCAAAATGCCAGGACCTATACCTATGAAAATGAAAAAAAAGAAGAAGAATGTAGATATAGTTCATTGATGTATTTAATTTGTAATTTTTTAGCCATAGAAATTTTCTATCTAAATACATATTTTCTCACCATACTCGCATACAAATCAGAGTAATCCATTAACATCTCGGCTTCGAAATTATAGCCCTTTATAGTAAAAGATTTTGTCCACGTTCTGTTTGACTTTCTGTTGAAACTCTTTGTACTCGGGTTCGTATATCCTCAGCCATTCTGGTTTCATTGAGCTTAATGATTCAAGAATGTTACTCTTGAACGCTTTAATAAGCAAAAGTTCAATTACTATTGTTACTTACTTGTAACGAGGAAAAATTGCGAGAGACGAAGGAATCGCGAACCAGCATCTGTTAATGGGAGAATATTTTGATGAAGAACGAGTGATGCAACTGGAAATTCGACAAAGACGAGAATTACCCAATTGCACAGAAGATTGTCTCGAGCGGAGCTGCGAGCCACTGTCTACGCTGATAAAAACAGTACGGCTTAATTGTATGCGTGATTATTGGAATGAAGAGCATGCATGGCACGCACGTTGCTATTCTCGTGATCACACATTCGGCAATAGCTTTCACTGCTGCTACTCTGGATTCCATAAAGGGTTCTTGTGCACCGTCTGTGAACAGTGGAGTGCCCATGGAAATTTCGTTTTGGCGCATCAGCGGTAGATTTGTGACATGACCAGCAGCAACTGCGAGAAAGGGTACGAATCTCTAAAAGAAAACGAAGTTTAAGAAGCATGAAGGAAAATGTAATGCGGCGAAGCGATAATAAAGAATCAACTTCGATGGTTGGTCCCCTTCGGCGCAACAGCTTTCTGCAACCAACAGCTACGATAGAACTGGCTAAAACTGCACACAAGAACGCTATTCTGGTTGAACTTCTTCCTTCAGAATCTTGGTCACCCAACGCATTTCGATTGGCATAATTTAGAATGGCGTTGTGCGTCTGGTTAATCGTTTGAAACATCACAATGGCAGTTGTACTTCTAATGCATGCATATCATGAAGGATAAACTTATTTTATCTATTTGATGAATATAGTGCTCTAAATAATTTACTTGTAAAATGTTAGCATCGCTGTTGTGAGCACAACGTTCGCAGGTAACTGGAAGCACATTCTGCCAATCTTATACATCAATTGACCATTATCTGGGTGAAATGAACTGTCCCTGAGCTTTTTCGCGTATAAAACATCCTTCATTGTAGTACCAGGAGGAACGTTGCCATTTCTATGCAATACACGCAATTCAGTTTAAAGTTTAGCACACTATTTACAAGTTCTAGTTTAGTTACTTATAATCTTCGCAAAACTGTTTCGCTTCCAGTAATCTTTGCGTGGGCTCGAAAACAATGCGAGTATCGGAAATGAAGGCATAGTGTTTCCATCTACCAATGTAGGTAGACTGGTCCCATAACGGTTGATCAATGTCAATCTTGTCGAGTTTCATTATCAAACAGATAGGACAAGAATTCTGTGTTCATAACTGTAATTCTTAAATGCATTATGTATATTGCCCATTGTAACTCGTCAGTTTTATCAAGTTCGTTCACATTGTGAAGTTAACTGTTGTTTACTGTGATCACATATTGTTTATCACTCAATGGTGTGAAATCCAGGATCTGAATTAGTTCCATCAATTATGGTAATTGTTCTTCCTTAAATATCATACATTTTTCACCTTTTTCTATCTCTTAAATAATGTTTACTATAGGCTAAAGCAACAACTTGTAAAGAAGCCATTCAACGGTATGAGGAAAAAACTGGTTTAACAGCCAGCGAACAGAAGGATATCAACTTGTCCTTTCAGTGGCCTCCTATTGAGAAAATGGACAACAACTTAGCGGCGCTAACATCTGTAGAGTCAGTATTTATTTATTTAATATAGAATTCCTTGATACAGTCGTAAAAATGTTCTGTACTTTAGGAAATTATCTCTCTCCACGAACATGATAGAGAAGATCAGCGGTATCAATTCCTTGAAGAACTTGAGAATTTTATCTATCGGACGTAACAACATTAAAACATTTTCCGGCCTGGAAGCCGTGGGAGAACATTTAGAAGAATTATGGATATCCTACAATCAGATCGAGAAAATTAAGGGTGTGAGTGTTCTGAAAGCCCTCAAAGTCCTCTACATGTCCAACAATTTGGTAAAGGACTGGGCAGAGTTTGGTCGCTTGCAAGAAATCCCGCACCTCGAGGATTTATTGTTTATCAACAATCCTATCTGCGAAAACATAGACGTAGAATTTTGGCGTAGTCAAGTGGTCAAACGGCTGCCCAAATTAAAGAAACTGGACGCTATACCGATCGTTTAAATATTTTGATTCTAGATGGTTAATAAAAAGTCGAGTTTCGTTAAAAATCTCGCAATAAGATTGCACAACGTGTATTTACACAACACAGTATACATTTATGATACATTTCTTTTCTTCAATTATGTTACATTATATTGACATTTCCATTCCATGGTGAGCGATCAGTAGTTCTCAACTTTCATGTCGTTTAGACCAAGTTCGTCGTTCTGTTCAAAATTTCTTTCGTATTTGGTAATTTTCAAACCAGAGTCAAGTCCATCGTCCGACAGACTCTGTATGTAGCTGTTGCCAGCAGCATCGTCTAATATCAACGTTATCTCTCGTTTTCCTTCCAACACTTCGTCTAAATGCGCCAGGAATGTTTCCATTTTCTTCACGGTTTCCGGATCGCTGGTATCGCCGGTGAACGCTGTTGACGAGGACAACTGATCCTTGACCGCCATTAAAATACCTTCGACGGTGGTAAATCGTCCTCCTAAAGCGGCAGGACCGATTTCCAGCTCTAATTCTGGTATTTCCATGTAACAGGTCTCTGATTTTAATAGATCACGGCTGAAGTCTTCTTTTCCAGCAACAGTCACTTCTATCTTTACTCCTTGCGGCTCGATGCCTCCCCCACTTTTGACTTCGTTTGTTCTGTGGCCACAAGACTCGCATACTGTTGCCATAATCACCACCTCCTTAAAATGTGGAATATCTAAATAATAGTCGATTAAGGATAATTAGATAATAGTAAATGAAAAAATTAGTATTGGAAAGTGGGATTATCGAAAAAAGGATACTCGTCATTTTCATGTTAGTTTCACATGGGCAATTACATTCTGGACAATTTGTTCTAAACGAAAGAACTTCGCCCTCGATTTCCTCTAAGGTATACTCTCCCTCCTTTATAGGTTTCAGTAAAGCACTCTCCGAATTTTCATTGTAAATGCCTAAAGCTTGATCTTGTTCTGTTGTTCTCTTAAATCTCGCAACAACGCACTGTTCATCCTTCAAGGGTGCATTTGGATTCTCTATATGAAACTCTCCTGATATGTCCTCAAAGATAATAGCAAAAGCTTCGTCGAGTGATTTCAACTTTCTCAATTTTTCCAGAAACTGATCGATTTTAACAGCTGAATCTGGATATTCTTTTCTCCTGACCGGTTGGTCTTGTTCTAATCCGGCGATGGTTCTCTGTAATATACCCTCGATCGTTGTGATTTCTCCTTTCTGTGATCTGGATGGAATTTCGAAATCTAGTGATGGAATTTTCACGCTGGTGTAATCGGATTTGACAACCTGGCGATTCAGGTCCTTAAACGTTGCGACTTGCAATGTTATTCTAATCCCTTTGTCTTGAATCTTTCCGCTGTTTTGTATCTCATTATTCTGATAGCTGCAATGCTCACAATCGAACGACATCACCACAACATCCTTATAGTGTGGAATTTTTGTCAACAGTAATCTAGTGACACCCTGTGTGAATAAAAATTTGTTATAAGACAGAGAAGCGTACAGGAATAAATGAAAGTACATTACATTTTCTCCGCAATTTATACAGAGACTCTCAATCTCGGTAATTTCTGGTTCCGGATCGTCTGCCGTTAAATTACGAAACAACGGTTTCGTTTTGTCCCCGATCACTTTTCGATTTTCCGCCATTTTTAGGTTATATATATTTCATGTATCTGATCCGTGATACAAATCTATTTTCAAAAAACCAAGTTAAAACATCGGTTTCCGTTTATACACGCGTCTTATACTTTCATTTTGTACACAATTTCTACCTGTGCAACGAGAGTTTGGAAGCTAAAATCACCATCACACGTTTTGTTCCAAAACATAATAATCAAAATATTGCGGTTTCACACGTGCCAGAAACTTCGACGAGCTCGATGGTGTATCGTATTATCAGAATCAGAAGTGTTATCGTATGTCGTAAATAAAACCATATATACATGTGTAGACCCGTTCCAAGATTCATCGTCTACCTGTCTACCAGATGACGGTTGTGGGCAAAGTGCTACACAGGATGTCTCAAAATTCCTTCAACATCCGAAAATGATCTCATGATCTCCCATTTTCGGATGTTAAAGGAATTTTGAGACACCCTGTATACCCAGATAGCCAAGCGATCCTCGCGCACAGATCGAGCCCGGCGTGTCGGGGTCAGGTAGACGGGCCGAACGTCGCTTGAATGGGCAAAAGGCACACGATGGCTATAATCTGAGGAGGGCATTTATGACCGTGAGGGCTCGTAACGTTCCCTCGGCGCAAACCCGGCACAAGCTTCCCCTCGGCACGTCGGTCCTGATTTCTGCCAAATTTTAAGTAGGTCCGAGTGGCGAATGTCGTAAAATTTGGCAGAAATCAGGACCGACGGGCCGAGAGCAGCTTGTGCCGAGGGAACGTTACGAGCCCACACGGTCATAACTGCCCTGGCCAGAATCGAGCATTTTGGCTATCTGGGTAGTCTGTTGAGAAGTTATATGAGCCGCTCAATGCACACATCGATTAACTCCACTTTTTGAAAAATCTTAAATTTAAGTGTCAAAGCCCTTGGTATAGTCATAACTTTTTATATTTATAATAACTTTCCTGAATAATAAAGATTAGCACCGTTAAATGGCAAATTTTTTTGGCCATTGAATAATAAGTAATTTATTTCAGAAGCCATTTCGATTAACTCCATACTCTAATGTAAATCGTTTCAGTAACGCTGTATCTGTCTGGCCGTGCATCGACGCTTATTTGTTTTTAAACAGCCGAAGATGCTCTCTCCCTCTCAATAATATTCGTAACAAAATCGCATCGGTAAACAGATAAAAAGAAGCACAATGCAAACGGTAGTTAGTATAGCAGTGATCTCGCACGCTGAATGTTACTGTGTACTTCTTAGTCTTTCCAACATTACTCCCAGATTGTTTTTAAAGAAATAAATATTATACCGTTATAATTAAGATGAGTGAGACTAATAATGTGAGTGAGGAAAGCAGTGATGATTCTTCAATACGATTTATCAACAGAAAGTCTGGTCCAAGAAGACGTTTATCGTTTTCCTCGGATTCATCGGATTGCAACAGTACAAACCCAACAAACACATTGATTGGGAGGAAAAGAAGTCGTAATCCTGTTAAATGGATACGAAATTTACAAAAGCATAACAGGATAAAAGGTTTGGCATACAGGAATAGGGGAGGAAAATTAATACCTGCAAAAACATTTGTCGATATACAATGCAGATGCCGTCAAAATTTAACTTTATTACTTTTTTCAGTTGCCAAATCGATTAACTCCACCAGTCACATAAAAACTGTAACATTACTGACGATTGTTTGTTGGCTATTCTTTCTTATTAATTTTATATACCGTTAGATGAAAGCTATATCTGCAATTATGCATTCTACATTATATATTTGAATTCATAATATCAGAGGAATTTTTAAAAACAATATACATTACATCATCGCGTTTCCCAACTTTTCGTTTTATGGAGTTAATAATCGATGTGTGCACTGAGCGGCTCATATCGTCATTTATTTTGAATTATCTTGAGAGCACCAGATACTCCGTGTTATCTTGATACACTGCGTCTGATTGCGTCAAAAACAAATAAACAATAATGTCTATAAGTATATATGGTCTATGGTATAGTTCCTAGCCACAGAATAAGAAATCACCGCGCATCGATGCGAAAAAGTAACTAGAAAGCGTTTCGCAACCCTCTAGTGGAAAGATCCCGAATCTGCGATCGTCAACGACGCGTTCGTAGATTTTAGCGGCAACTTCAAGCGCGCTGTTTGAATGCATTCGAACGACATAATGCAACATCTCGTCCATTATATCGTACAACGATATTGCATATTGTCGAACAAGTTAAATGACGCAACAGCATTTTCGCTCGTGCGATTCTTTTGTTAGTTGCATTGCTGCAGCGTACAGCTGAAAAATATTTGGCAACGATTTAGCACGAACATAGCCGATCGACTATCGCTCAACTGTCAGTTACTTACGCTATAGTCTGTGTTATCGCAAAACATAGCTCAGCTGTGTCATGGAATCGTTAGTTCGGATCATGTTCGGATATATCGTAATGTTGACAACTAATTAGTAACTAATGTCCGCAGATCCACAACGAGTACCTACAGACTTACAGGATACCGATTCTAACGAATGATACTGTGGCTGGTTGAACTCGAGTAGCGTTGGTGCGTCTTCTGGGAAGCTAGTGGAAAAGCGTCGGCTGTAATGTTGAATGGGCGAGTGGCGCGAATCGCCGGTCGAAAGGTTCAATCGCCGAGCATAGCCAATGGCCG
This sequence comes from Lasioglossum pauxillum, assembly GCA_933228785.1. Lineage (NCBI taxonomy): Eukaryota > Metazoa > Arthropoda > Insecta > Hymenoptera > Halictidae > Lasioglossum > Lasioglossum pauxillum. The sequence continues at coordinate 12,896,173 of OW121706.1, read as the reverse complement.
CCACGAATGAGTGTCTCGTGTCGGCTTCTCGGTGGCCGCTGTGATCGATGCGTTGCTACGTATTTTCGAAGTGTGTTAACCCGCTCGTCGTTTTGGTCGATCGCGCGTACCCGTTATTCGGGACCGAGGCAGTAATATGTCGAGCCGGCAGTCCAAGAAAGAGAAGGTTCGTGTGCATCGTTGCATCGTTGCATGTCCGCCGATCTCGTACGGCTCAGAATTCGAAAATTTTGCGTGGCTCTCCTTACGCGGTCGGTGCACACGTATACAATCGAAACGGACGGTGTGTTCCTTTGAAACGAGTAACGAGAGTAACGAGTGACGAGGAGAGATCGCGGGGCACGCGCGCGCTTCCTAGACAGAAAGAGAGAGGGAGAAATATACGTATATCTGTAAATAGAACGAGTGTGACTGAGCGAGTGTTAGAGAGAAAGAGAGAGATAGTGGGAGAGGGAGAGAGGGAGCGAGAGACGATGACAGGGGCATAGTAGGAGAGAAAGGGAGAAGAAGGGAGAGTAAAGAGAGTTCGGGGAAACAACCCCGGTAGCTGAGACACCGAAGGGTGTAGCGTGATTTCTGTTTCGCAAGCACGTTTTCACGGACGAACGTTCCGAAGGGCCGGACACTATGGTACATCGAATCCACTAATTCTCGTTTCCGTTCGTGACATCGCGCGAGTCGAGAGTTTCGTCTTCGCGAGCGGTGGCCCGCGTCGTGGAAATGTGAACCGTCGTGGTTGCCGTCGTGGCATCGCGAGCTCGTGCAAGTGGTGAATACTCCTCGTTTTGTTCTAGGATACGTCGAAGATCGGCAAGGACAAGGGAAAGAACGGCAAGGATGGCGAGACAGGTGACGAGGTGAGGTTATATCGTCTGTTCTACGTTCCCCCCTTTCCGTGTATAATCACCGACGTGACTCGACTTCGGTTATGCGAATCCTCGAGACATTCCTGTTATCGTTGATTCTCGGCCACGGTGATCCCACCTCGATCCTGCTACATACATTTATTTACGTGATCCGACGCAACGCCTCGTTTGCGACACGATCGAGTGTTTCGCGTCGATCGTTCGTCGTTGCCGAAAAGGTTTGGCGAAAACTCCTCCGAAAAAACGATCCTTCTAGGTGTCCATCTTCGGCTCACCTGAAACGTTTCTGTTTGACGGAGGCGTTCACCACGCGTGCAACCTGGATTCATGTACACGTCCAGACAATCCGCGATGCGTTTTATCATATGCAACGCGACTGTCCGTCGCCAATCGTTGCGACGTTTCGACTTCTCTGGAACGGTTTTACAGTTTCCTTTGAAAGAAAAATGTTGCTGACACAGGCACAGGTGGCGCTTGAACGTGCTCTCAACTTTAGTTGATAAATAGAAAACGGTGTGCGGACCGAACGGTGTTGAAATTATTATTTTTTTATTTTTTGCTCGACGTTTCCAGAGCGATTTGTTTCACGGTACAACAACGGTTCTCAACGGTGTCACACGGTTTACACATTTTCTGATCATATATTACGATTAACATGTGATTGAAGTTTAGGTATCAGTGTTATTTAAAACAAGATTATTGCAAATTATATTTCTTTGATTTGTCAAGGTCATACATATTTTTTATTGAATTGCATGAACGTTACGATCGTAGATAAAACGCAGTGTCTAAATCGATCACATATTTAGAACGTATTTGTCTGGTATTTTTTTCGTGGTGAAATATACATATTGTCATATTGTCATTGCTTGGTATTTGTCCTATTGTGCGCGCACATGTGATACGAGCCTATAATTACAACAGCTGAAACGAAACGAAAATATTTTATACCGTTCACGGCTAACAGGACAGATAAGAAATAAACCAGGAACCAATGGATTAGTGACAAAATCGTTTTATTTATAAACTGGATTTATAAATAAATTAAATATACTAACGCCCCCCCCTGTATAGCCTGTAGAAATCTTCATAGTGCATCGAATTTGATTATCGATCGATGATAACGTCGACTAATCGATATAAACAATTTATCACGGTCGATAATAATTTGACAATCACCGCGAAATTTAATTTTTCGTTGTAATGTTTACGTGCGAGACTAGAAGTCGGCAAACTATTAATTTCAGCATAGAATCATTATGATTATGTAAATTCGTGTATATTTATACTGTATACATACATGTACATTATACAATTTGTACCTGTAGCATCACCTATAAGTTATAAACTCCAGTTGAATTGTAAGCTACATGTTTTTATAAGTAGCCGAATAGTAGGAGACTCGAACGAAGTAGCGACTAATCAATGTGCATGTATTTACAAGAATATTCAAGCAATCACAAAAGTACCTTATGGAAATATGTGCAGTGGGGTAGAAGAGTTTAAGGAAAGATTTAGCATTAAGTCTCGTCCATAGTAGAAAAGAAATTCATCATTTTAATATTTACCATTATTATACGTTACGCTTCCTCGACCAACTATGCTCTCGAAATACATTGACAGCTAGGTTCCTCGAGAAGAAGTTTTGTGATTGGTGTTGAAGTCATTCTTGCGCATCCGTACGAATGTTCTCATTCTATGAGAATGCAGGTGTTCTTTAGTAAGCCAGATTGATGTAGATCTAGCAGACTAATCTATAAAAACGTTACTTTAGCCTGTACGTTTGTCAAACATACTGTCAAGTAACTGTCATCTTTTTTGGCTGCTAGAAGATGCTCTGAATGGACATCACTTCAGATCAAGGGTCAAGACCAACACAGTGCGTAAACGGTTTCAAGATCACCTACAAAACTTCTCTCAAGGAATCCAGGCATTAATGCGACGTCGGAAGAATTGTATCCAATGTAATAAAGATTACTCATAGATCGGCATACACACATTCAGACATACAAACATACATTCATACATACATTCATATATCCATACGTACATGCATACATATGAAAGTCATATATTTCAATAATTAATCGGAGTTTGGAGCAACTGCAAAACAATGCATCGATATCGGCTTGAAATTGTACGACCGTTGTTCTTTTATAGAAGGATTGTCGATTGTCAAACATAAGGGTGGATAAAGTTGGGTCTACAATGTTCATGCATGTATCGTGTCAGGGACTTTGCTGATCAAATTTACATTTCTATCGGAGCTCTTCGAATTTGAACACTTGGATCTGCTACGTTATCAGTGAAGCTTTCAATACATTCTTCCAGGCTATCAAGGTAGCAGGAGGACCACCTGTGACCAGTGCACCACCACCGCCGACGCTGATCAACAAAATCAAATACCAGCCGGGCGGCCCTGTGATAAAGAAGGACAAGCGACAGAGTAGCTCAAGATTCAATATTTCAAAAAATCGGGAACTTCAAAAGTTGCCGCTTCTGTCTGGTAAGTTACCAGGATCAATTGACGTCTTACTATTGGGTTGGCAAATAAGTTCGTTCGGTTTTTGTGATTTATTCCACTGTAAAAAACCGAACGAACTTATTTGCCAACCCAATATATGTAGAATTCGAGATTGGCAGCACTGTAAGCAATTCGAAACGGTGTCTCAATTTTGAAAAATTGAGCGCCAATGTGTTCACACGATTGAACAGTGTTCAATCTGTGTATAATTTTCGTCGAGGAACGAGAAGAGAATCCTAAGAAATTCAGAGTATATCAATTACTACCGTAGAATGATTGATTAGCGTAATAGTCGTCCAAAATGGGAGTAGTAAACCTCGTCGCGGTTGTCCTTGCTAAGAATAAACCGCAATATACTTAATGAGTCTAACGAGGGTAGGTGCGAGTCGTTATCTACCGTTGCTTCACGCAAGTTGGAGAGTGCAGCACACTTTGCGTCGTATTATTAAACAATCTTATCGCATTGTTTTATTCAATTAAATTACTCGATGTAATAAAAAAGAAAAAAAGAAAACTGTGAGAAATTTAGTACAGTCTAGTAATAAAATACGAATCTATCGAACGCGTTGCGACGATTATCGATTGACCGAGGGATTTTTTTGGAGGAAAGGAAGGTTGCAGGAAAGGAAGGTTGCAGGAATTGTGTACAGAAGGCAGCGTTTAAACGATGATTTATTAAAAAACTTATCCGTGCAATTAATTTTAAGCGGCGCACCGATCTAGTAATAAATGTTGCATGAATTTGTACGTGCATTTCTATCGAAGTTTGCAACACTGGCTTTTAAATATATGAAAAGGGGAACTCCCTTGGCCGGGGATCTCCGCGCGATTAAGCTTGGTCGGATAAAAATTGCGCCGTGGTCGATCGCAGGATTACTTGGCCGATTGTCATCGGGAATCGAATCAACGAATGAACACCGCCTTTTGAATTTTGCTCGCGGAAGAGTTGCGAAGTAACTACATACGTCAAGGCGTGTATCGATTGTAAGGTGCGGTGGTTCGGGCATGCGCTCCCGCTCTCGCTGGCGATTCCTAGTTTTCTAACGTAAACAGTCGTTCGTCGTTCAAACGGCCTCTGACATCGGCGGCATTTTGCCAATTTGAATTGCTCGCGGTTCTACGATCCTCCGGGGCTTACCAGGATGACGGTTCTGTCGATCGTGCTGGCATAAATCGTCGCGCGAGGCCTACCGACGCGACCGGAACCAAGATATAGTTAGTTCTCGCTCGAAAGAACCGTCGGCGATATCGAAGCAACAGATTGCTATGTAAAGAAGGAAGGCCGGTGCGTATACTCGAGTGCAATAATGCCTTCCGGGTCTAGACCCGCAACTTACCACTTCCAGAACGGTCTGCCTGCTCCCCTAACTTGTATGTTCCGTATCTGCGTGTGCATACTGCCGCTAATAGTGAGAAAGGTCAGTGGAGATCAACCACATAGTCTTTTTCGTCGAAACAGCAGTCGACAATGAAAGTCATCGTTTTATTTGATTATTTGTACAACCAAGTCGAATATTTCATTTGTTATTTCACTGCAATGATCATGTTACAGATTACAACGTGTTGACTACACCTGCAGGTCTCGTACGTAAACAAAAGTGAAGATACGCTAACGATAATATAAGTAACCGCACAGTGCGTCGACGTAGCTAAATCAGATTATTTGGTGTAGGAGTCGAGGCTCAATCTGTAACAGCTAGGGGGACATCTATAATCGCTTTATTAATATCGGTTGTTCTCCACTTTTTCCCCCCAGCGATACAGTCGTCCCGGGGAGTGGTAAGTCTAGCTGTTCTCCCGGAAAACATTATTACGCTTCCGCTACGATAGATTAGGCGGCCGAGAATTTTGAGGGTTCCGATAGCCTCTTGCGAAGCAGAATGGTTCACGTGGACGGATATCCCTTCGCACCCGGCAGCTTGCCGAAAAGCCCGAGCTTCCATCAAGGACTCGCCTTAGCCACGGTCCTCTCGCGGGAACCGAATAAGACTTACTTGCCCAACTTTACTTCGCACTATCAGCCGCTACGACCTCTACTAATCGGTAACAAACCTTCGGAAGAGCGGCTTCCTCGTTCAAGCTAGCAATCTTTAAATAAACATAAATTGTTGCAGGTACGCAAACAAGGTGTCTGTGGAGAACTCGCGTGTGTCTGTGTGAGAGGGGGAGAGAAAGAGAGAGAGAGAGTGAGAATGAAAGAGAGACACCAGAGTATTAATTATTAATAGGATTAGGGTATTAAAGAGTTGTAAAAGGAACCGGAACAGAGAAAAAGGAACGAAGCGGCGGCTCGTGAAAAAATCAAACTAAACGTATAGGTTGTATATGCGAAGGTTTCAATTTGCTAAGGAGTTTTCTTTACACGGTCCAATGAGTATTTACTTGTCGACTTGTATATACATATGTATACTTGTATGAATTGTGTACGAGTTGACGTTGATCTTTCGTTCGTTCTGTCCTGTCTGTATGAATACCGTTTTCTTCTTTTCCTCGTTTTAGAAACGCAACAAGGGAACGAACGGGAGGAACTTTTTATACAGAAACTGCGACAATGTTGCGTTCTCTTTGATTTCGAGTCTGACCCTTTATCGGACTTAAAATGGAAGGAAGTGAAACGTACCGCCTTGTACGAGATGGTCGACTACGTTGCCAAGAACGGCAACGTGATCACAGAGGCTATATACCCCGAAGCGGTGAACATGGTAAGACGAGGGCACTCGATCATCCTCGATCGATAAGAAGGAATTATTTGTAATCGGTGTAGTTTTTAGTTTGCAGTGAACCTCTTCCGTACGCTTCCTCCGTCATCGAATCCGAACGGCGCCGAGTTCGACCCGGAGGAGGATGAACCAAATCTGGAGGCAGCTTGGCCGCACTTGCAGTTGGTTTACGAATTTTTCCTTCGACTGCTCGAGTCGCAAGATTTCCAGCCTTCGATCGCGAGACGATACATAGATCAGAAGTTTGTCCTGCAACTTCTGGAGCTGTTCGATTCGGAGGATCCGCGTGAAAGGGATCTCCTCAAGACCACGCTTCATAGGATCTACGGAAAGTTTTTAGGGCTTAGGGCGTATATCAGGAAACAAATAAACAATGTTTTTTATCGATTTATATATGAAACCGAGCATCATAATGGAATCGCCGAACTCCTAGAGATCCTGGGAAGGTAATTCTTCGCCAGTACCGTTTACCTTCCGTTGAAGACACCTGTTAAACTTTATCTTCCTCTTCTTCTTCTTCTTCTTCTTCCAGTATAATCAACGGTTTCGCTTTGCCACTGAAGGAGGAACATAAAATTTTTCTATTAAAGGTGCTTTTACCTTTGCACAAAGCCAAATCACTGTCCGTCTATCATCCGCAATTAGCGTACTGCGTTGTTCAATTCCTGGAGAAAGATCCATCGTTGACCGAGCCTGTTATCAGAAGTTTACTCAAGTTCTGGCCGAAGACACATTCCCCAAAAGAAGTGATGTTCTTGAACGAACTCGAGGAAATTTTGGACGTGATCGAGCCTGCCGAATTCCAAAAAGTCATGGACCCGCTGTTCAGACAATTGGCGAGATGCGTTTCGTCCTCACACTTTCAGGTATAAATGTGTGCTGCGATTTGTTCGTTGTTTCTATTGTTTTAACGCATCGTTCTCCTTCAGGTGGCTGAAAGGGCTCTTTACTACTGGAACAACGAATACATAATGTCTTTGATATCGGACAATTACACGGTGATATTGTCGATTATGTATCCGGCATTCTATAAGAATTCCCGGAATCACTGGAACAAAAGTATTCATGGTTTGATCTACAACGCGTTGAAACTCTTCATGGAGATGAATCACAAAGTATTCGACGATTGTATTCAACAGTATTATCAGGTACGTAGTTCCGTGTTGAACGAACAATGGGCAGAAACTAGAGATCGCGGTTTTGAACGTGCACTAAAATGCACGTGAACCGTGTAGTAAGTAATTGAGGGTCCAAATTTGTTAGGAGAAACCGATATGTGGTAATATACCGATTTCGAAATGTTTGTTAGGATCGTCAAAAGGAAAGGAAGCTTATGAAGGAGAGAGACGAAGCGTGGATGCGCGTCGAAGCTCTGGCGATGAGACATCCGAGCTACAACGCGGCTGTCAAAGGTTTAACGAACACCGCCGCGAACCTCTCGATATCACAGCAACAGTTAGATAGTCCTCCGCCCGATGAAGATGGCGATACGGATCAGACACCGCTTACATTGGAGAAGATAGAAGCAAAAGCGAACGAGGTACTATTTGATTCATCTTGTAATATTGAATCGATGATATACAGGGTGGCTGAAAAGTTCCCGGAATTTTTTGAAGCATTTAGCAGCATAAAAATACCGCACAAATGAATGAATCCACACACTTGACCGAATAATAAGTTTTATTAATTCATTAACAACGAAATGAACCAACATGTTCCTGGTACTCGGCGGCGTTGATTTTTACGTTTCTCGGGATGAACACCAGTGGCGTCTTCTCGGTGGTACAGATACCGGCCCAAGCCATGACCGAGGCTGGAAAATGGCTGCGGCCGATGGTTTTCGCGGTCGTAGTCTTCTGCTGGCCCTTTCTTTAGCAGCTGGCGGTGATTTTGGCGGTTGTGTAGGGGTCCGACCGTACAAATTTTCTCATCCGTGAAAAGAACCTTCTTCAGGCGATCACCAGCGACCATTGTCGGGAATTTTAGAAAGCGGGCCCGTAAATGTATTGAATCAAAAGGAGGCAATTTCGAACATTTGTTGTAAATGTTTCTGGTTCATTTCATTGTTAATGAATTAATCAAACTTATTATTCGGTCAAGTGTGTGGATTCATTCGTTTGTGCGGTATTTTTATGCTGCTGAAATGCTTTAAAAAATTCCGGAAACTTTTCAGCCACCCTGTATATTGTATATTATTGTAAATTTTAATGTTTCCCTTTTGATTGGTTAAAGGCAAAGAAGATGACGAATATTAATAAAACCAAGCAACTTCTACGAAGGAAAAGCGACTTACCCCAAGACACGCACACAATGCGGGCATTGTCCGATCACAAACGCGCAGATGAGTACCTCGTCACGCCACCGGATCCCAATAATTGCTAGTCTCTACCGCAATCTCTTCCCATGTATCCTCTCTTCTGCTGCAGTGATATTGGGAGTTAGCTTTTTTCGAAGAGAAAACGAAACGCGGCGACGATCCCGATTCCGATATACCGATTTCGATCCCGATCCGTCGGACTCGATCGTATAGAGATCAGACACTGTTGTAATATTCCCCCTTGTATCGAAACTGTCAAGATGTATGCTAATTGTCTCTTTTCCATTACGGTAACAAGAAAAAAAAGCTTTCTCTCATTGCACCCAGCACTTTCGGAAGATGTAACAATGTGTCTGTAGCAATCTACAAGATGAAAACGATAAAAAAGCTGATAACTTCCTATATACTCTTCGAAACGATCTACATAAGGAATCGCGCAAGAACTGCAACAAAAAACTTACGTATAGGTACTCGCTATAAAAGAAAAATCATGACACCACACACTCATACACATATACACGAGAAAATACAACCTAGTGAATAAGGGTCCTAAGTATGTATGCGTATACAGAGTATTTTGTAAACTGTAGATTTCTTACGTATGAGGAAGAGTCTATCGCTGACCATAAGAAGGCAGTCCTCGCGAGTGTCGTCTGTGCGATCGTAACGAAAGCGATCGAGGCTGACCGCCAATCATATTCATATTAAGAATCGTGTTCGAATGTTGTCTTGCGTTTAGCGGCGGATTTTCTTCATATTATAAGAATTTATGGTTTATCGAACACTCTCTATATATATACTCTAAATAAACAAATTTTATACGAACGCGAAAGAGGTCGAAAAAAGAATGACCGCGTGCTTGATGTTGTAATAACGATTAAAGAAGAGAAAAGCAAAGAAAAATGGATTTTAGTACTTATGCAAGTTTTGAGGCGCTACACTTCTGACGCGAGGTTTCCACTGATAACGCAAATAAAACGAAACAAATGAAAAAATGGCAGACATTAAGTAACAAGTGATACATAGTTGCTTCAACGCTAACAGCTCGTAATTTAGCAGCGGAATGAGCCAAATATAAATAGAAAATACGCAGAGAAAAAAAAATTGAAAAAAGACAGAAACAAGTGACATCGTTTTTTAGAGTTAGATGAACGTGATAGCACTATTTTAGAATATCGATTGTTATGAATCTGAGTATTCCTGAACGTACTACTTTTATATCTGTCGTGCCTAGATGCCTGTGGAACGCATTCGCAAGAATCGCCTCTACCAGAGGCCTATAATTAAGGGTCGTTAATGAAGAAAATGAAAGAGAGAGAGAGAGAGAGAGAGAGAGAGAGAGAAAGCAACGAGATAAAAATGTGACGTTACCGAAACGGTACAATTGACGCTACGATTATTTCCCAAGAACGCTTGCATAAACCGTTGCGTCAGTCTCGCGGTTAATCGAAGAAAATGGAGAAAGAAGTTATAATTACTGTTTCATCGCTGACATAAAATGTAAAGAGCAAAAAAAAGAAAAGAGAAGCAGAAAATAAAAAACTCAAAGATTAAAGAAGCGTACGAAGTTGCAAGAAAAAGGCGAATCTAAGTGAAAAGGAACTATCTTTAATCTTTTGCGCTGCTGGCAGGCTGTTATGTTAAACATTGTGTAAGGGATGAACTTGTTGAGCATAGATAAACGATTAGCACGTACTATTAAAATAACGAAAATTGAAACCAAATGAGATAAATATAAAAAAAACTATTTACTATGTAATCGTCCCTATGGAAGGAGAATCGCTGTTTTTGTTACGAAAAAATCATTAACGATACCGAGTATTCTTGTCAATAAGCATGTTTGTTACGAGGCTCGGTGTAATCTCGATGAAATTCCCCTTAAATCGTATCACTGTATCTTAAGGAGCATTTGGTAATAAAAGTATTTTTAGTAATAAAACATTTACACACGAGCAGGTTATAATTTCAAACGAACCGCCAAATATTCCTTTTGTTGTGGCGAAAATTTTATGGAATTATGTATCGCAGAATCATCGGGATTACATTGGCTTCTCCAATCGTTGAAATTAATCGGAAGGAAGTAGATACATAGGCGGAGATGCATTCTTTGAACCGGTGTCTCTATATTGCGTTTATGCTTTCACGCGTATTATGTCATATTTTTTGAAATTCCTCGAATTCGTATATACATAATATCTGAAGGGACACGTCATTAAACTTCGCGCGCTCGTAACATCTGAAGACTGTTACTCGTTCAACGATGAACGAGTACATATTAATTTGCTCTTCGAATTTTCATTTGTGCGTAGTGTCAGGGCTGTATTATACAAAATGTAAAATGACCATTTATTTTCGTCCGTAAACATCGTTACCTCAAGTAAGTTTGATCGATTGTTCTACACTTTTTATGACGACAACGGAACAGCCAATAATTAAGTACTTTGTAGATTAAAAGGAGAATGAAGTAAGAAAACGCAGCCGAATACGCTTTACGCAAGGAGGAGCAAAGATATCGATAGAAAAACAAATTATTAGGCAGCTTGAATCTTATAGAAAATCTCGGTTCTTCCTTACGTAAAGTTTACGAGATCATTGTAGATCACAAAAGAGGAAATGTCCGCGTGTACAGCGATTTGCTTCAAACCTAGAAATACTAATTATAACAGAACACAGAGCTGTGTATCAATGTTCGATTGCAAAAATTTTTTTAATGATCGTCTGTCCGATCGATTCGATTCCATGCATGCATATATTCCTTTACAATTTGTTGGAAGCATAATTTTATAATAAATAAATAACTATATCAAACGGCGAAAACATTAATCCGTCTTTTATTAAATACTATAGTATTTTATACTCTACAAATACCCGGCAAGACATATGTTCTACGCACAATTTGAATTTCGCGCCATTCGACGTGCTGCCAACGGTCAAACTTGAAGACCTGCAGACGCAAAAATAGAAAACGTTAACAATTTCGGGAACCAGAATCTCAGAAACTAACGTTTTTGGTCTCAAAATATTCGTAATGGTTCAGCGTATCGATTTTACGGTATTTCATGTTTTTCCAGATCATGAATTTTGAACGATGTAGTACGGAGCTTTACCGCTAGATGGCGAGTACGCTCCAGTGCCCGTCGCAAGGATATTTTTGCAAAAACCATAATTAGTCGTAATTATAATAATCTGAGATACAGAATCGACGCGCCGGAGCAGTACGAAAATTTCAAGACCAAAAATATTTCTGAGGTGTTGGTTAGAGAAATAATTACGTTTACCTATTTTACTTCAGGCGTGATCATTAGATCGAATGGCGCAAAATTCAAATTTTACAAGAGAAATGATTCTAGCCGATGTTTGCATCATATTTGTAACTTACTTAATTCTTGTATTTATTTCTGTTATCTCAATTGTTCGATTCTACTGTCTTCGGTGTATAAAATATTGTAAGGAACAGGGCCGGGGGTGAGAATGGTAATGTGTCGAGGAAGAAAGGGAAGGGAGAGGTCTATAATTTCTATAATTACCCTATCTATAATTATTTTTTTTTGTTCTGCTGTTTGTATCGACATCAGATGCAAGCAATATTTTACAATAACTGAATGTCGATGTGTGTCAACAGGAAACGGTGTGGAAAACTCGATCAGCAGAACATGAGCACTCCGTAGGTAAAGCTTAAGTGCCTGACATTAAGCTAATTAATGGATGTAGCTGGGTTCATAATTGGTGTACCCTGCCTCTCCAGGTTCCTGGTGGAATATGTCGCCTGTGAATCGATATTTCTAACATCATCCGAGGAGGAATTCAATCACTCTGCGCGTCGCGCGCACAATCGCGGTGTTATGCAACGGAACGCACGAGATGCGAAACAAGTTGGGTTTCGCATCACTCTGCGGTATCATATAAATGCAGATCTTGGCATCTCGACGGTTGGAAAACCTGTCTGCCTGTTTGATAAAATCCTGGGATTGCCTGGCCTCTGGCGAATGGCTTTTCTTCGAAACTTTCTGCCATTCCATCCTCGCAGCCACTTCTGTTATATTCAAATCGATTTCTGCGATCGCGACGCAACAATTGATTGCTGCCCAGATAGCACGCGACGTCTCACAGATGTCTAATTCTGGTCTGAAAGTCTTATACGTCCTAAGAAGAAACGTCCTCTTTGGAGACGTTTTAAAGACGTCTTTGTGCTGTCTGGGAGGGTTCATTCCAGCCTAGGCTACTTTAAACAGAGACCTACGACAATTCGGTGATTCCGTAATCGTATATTTACTTATTTACAATGCTATATATAATACTTCGATATTTACACGAACGGTATCTACAATGTTACAGATATTGCGGGTCCTCGTCTTTGTTCATGGTATTTCTGATCCAGTCGATGTAATGTTGCACCTTGGTGTAGACGTCCGGGTATCCTGGTCTGGCGCATCCCGAACCGAACGATGTGACTCCTGCTAGCTGCCATACACCGTCTGCACGACGACACTGCAAGGGTCCTCCGGAATCACCCTGTGAACAGTCAACGAACAGTGTTGCGGAAGAGAGAACTTTTCTCAAAATTTCAAGAGAACGAATCCGACCAAATTGAATCGAATACAAATCTTCCAGCTATCATATACAGCTGGAGCTAGAGCGATTTGTCTCGTTGATGAAGGCCGGTAGCCCCGTTATAGCATCCTGGAGACGCGAAACTTCTAATCTAGTTGAGTGGATTCCGACCGAGTTCTATCTCATGCGATCATGCAGATTGTACAGCTCCTGCGAGCACCGATTAAAACAGTCTGCCTTAGCAGATCTTTCGGCGAGGCTTACGACAGCCATCTTGGCGTGTCTATCGATCACGAAATAGCTTTTCGATCCGAAATGTCCGGTAATAATCGTTTTTCCATTGTTTCAGATGATACTCACTACGCAGCTTCCGGAGGAGCCATCCGTGTGCCCGGCGCAAAGATGACCGCTTCGGATTGGCACCGATTTACCGTAGGCTTTCGTGCACTTCTCGAGATCGAGCAACGGCACGGACGCTTCCAGCAAGGCTGTTGAAAGCGACTGGGACGGACCATAACGGCCCCAGCCGGAGGCGACGCAATGTCCATTCGCCAGCTTCTCCTCCGGTTCGGGCAGACAGATCGTTCTGACCACCTTCGACAGCGGAGCCGGTCTGGCGAGCTTCATCAAAGCTGAAAGCACACCTTCATTCCACCTCGTTCTGCTTCTTCGTTTATTAATCTCTATCAACGATCCTTTACTTTACATTGAGGGGTAGACTCGTCTCTAGGATTTCAAGGGTGCGGCGTGCGTCTGCACATTTCGATAATGCAAAGATGGGGTTTTTTAGAGAGTCAGAAGCAAAAGATCGATCCAGGCCGCGATTGCCCTCAAAAGTCCTATTTTTACGTTTACGGGGCGCAATTTGCATTATTCGACAGCTTTATACTTAACATCGTATCCTAGCTTTATACCGTAAACTTATCTAGCGCTTTCGATTACTGAAACACTTGCAATCCTGAACATGAGAGGTTAGGTTCAGTGTTCCGATATCGTCCAAGATTTTTCGTACGATGGATGGCCCTGGCGGCGCTGCGCGGAAAAACAGTAACGTATCCAGTTTCGCCAGGTCGCCAGCAATCGAGGGGAATCAAATACCCCCTCTCTGATGACCAATCCAGTCTACGGCACAGTCTTGCGCCGCGCACGTGCAACGTGTCACATATTACTCTACTCTGGCCATCAGAGAGGGGGTACCTTGTATTCCCCTCGAGTACTGGTTTGGTCACTTTCTGGCGACACTGAACGTATCTATGATGACGTGGTAGTGGAGTCCTATGCCTTGCGCCTTGAGACAGTTATATTGGCGCGAAAATACTGAAACAATCTATTCTGGACAAAAAAACTTCAGGACGTGTCCTACAAGTTACAAAATATACACAAATACACATGTTATACATTCATTGTCCTACAAGTTACAAAATATACACAAATACACATGTTATACATTCATTTTTCAGAATCAAATCATACAAATCTTTTCAAATTCTGCGGGGTGCTCAAGGTACTCCATTTTATCGAGAATCTTACTTTACTGAGGCTGAAAGCGCCACCAGCGGCCATCCATCGCACGAAAAATCTTGGACGATATCGGAACAGTGTTGCCAGATGAGGGGAGTCACGGTGAAATGATGTACCCCCTCTCTGATGACGGGGAATGAGTGGGGCGAATGGGAGGCACGTTGCACGTGCGCGGTGGCGATCGTGGAGTGTGCGCCTGCGCACGGTGCTGGAATGGAATAGTGGAAGGGGTAGGAGGAGAGTACATGAGCGCCGTTCGGCGCTCATTCTGGCAGCACCGTATCGGAACGCTGGTTAGGTTAAGTTCAGTCTCCACAACACAACTTATACAGTAATTCTTCAATCGAAGTCCCAACACCCGCGTTTTGAACGGATTTCAGTAGCGTAGTAGAGGCTATTTTTTTATGACTGCGTCTACCGCGCCGGCCGCGCCGAGGCTTCAATCGACGAGCCGAACATAGAGGACAGAATGAAATAGGATCGCGTGGCCGAAGCGTGTCGCCGTCGCCGGCACAGTTTAAAGGCCCGTGCGTCATCACAATGAAACACCAGAATCTTAGCTTCTGTATTTTCCATTATTTCTTTATAGAATTTTCACCAACATATTCGTGGCATTTTTCTAATGCAAAATGATACCAAACACGATATAATTTCAACTGTATTTAGTGGTTTAACCGACGATGAAAATTTCGAACGAAACGAAGAAGAGCGTATGGGAAAGAAAGAGACGCGGACAGTCGACGTCGCCGGCACACTTCAAAGGCCCGCGTTGTCGCTGTCCTTCCTTGCTCCCGAAACTGTCACCGTCGATTAAACCACTAAATACAGTTGAAATTATATCGTGTTTGGTGTTATTTTAATCAGAGAAATGCCAGGAATATGCTAGTAAAAGTCCCAGAAAACGATAATGAAAATTAAGAAGTTTGAGAATTCGATTCACTTGAGTCAATGGTGTGGTGTTCACACCGATGTACCCGAGCCGAGATCAATCATCGCCGCTCTACGGCGCGGCGCACAATGGTCTAAAACGCAAAATTTAGTGACATTTTGCCCAAAAACCAACTGTATCATATAGATATCTGTTGAGTGTTTATTGCTTTCTAAATATCCATCAACCTCGAAAATGAAAATATTAATAAAATTTAATAAAAACCATTACTGTAACAAACAGTTAAAGTTGGAAGTTTTGAAGATAGCCTTTCTCATGGGAAAAATTGCTTTTCTTCTTTAAGATGCCCTGACGATCCTTTTTAATATTTTCTTTCCACTTTCTTTTTAAATGAAAAGTTCATCTTTAAGCTGTAAATTACCATTTGTCAATTGAAAATTAGTATTTGTAATGCATTAAAAATGTTATGCTAAATGTAATGAAGAAAATTTGCAAAATTATCAAGACTTCGTAAGGAATATCTTTTGAGTCATAAGAGGTCATAGAATTTGACAAAATGGAATATTTTCAGCATACTTTTCTCTGTGCAATCATGCAAGAATCATTTCCTAGCTCGTCCTATATCAAAAGTTATTATTGTTTAAAGCTGTCCGTGCGGCTGTGCGTATTGGTTCTCGCATCCATCGTCGGGACTCCGTGACGACTAAGAAACACTTTAGACTCTAAACACTTCAAATCTTTATGCTATGCTACAATTTTGTCAGCATTATATTCCATGTTTTTCCTTTTTATCTAAATTTTGTTTTGTGTAGTTTATATTTATATTTATATATATTTATATTTAGTGCGTACCTCAGTATACTTTATGCATTAGTTCAGTATTACCATCGTTTAGTACAGTTTATATTAATATACAAGGAGAATTAAGTATAATTCTGCGAAAGTTGTATACGTTTTAAACAATCATCTTATACGACCGTTTCTTGCACCAATATTCGGAAAAAAATGTTATCGATGAATTCGTTTGCCCGATCGTCAATTTCACGCCTACTCCAAACTTATATCGTTGTCACTTCGTTCATCATCATACACTCATTGCAACATACTTTAACTCAGCACGAGCCATACGTTGTTTACAGTAATTTATATTTTGTATTTGTTATATATTTTGTGTTTGTTATATCTCGTTCGTGATAAAACATATCGTTCTACTAATATTTGGTAAGTACATAAATAGTTGGACATTTATTACGTTAACTATTTTCCGTGTTCAACATTTCTTCCTTTATTATTCAGCTATTTGTTATTTATTAAAAATGAAGGCGTTCCGCAAATATGAATTTATTATATCTATTATTGTTTACATTTCACTTTGTGCT
The DNA here is from genome assembly GCA_933228785.1 of Lasioglossum pauxillum. Taxonomy (NCBI): domain Eukaryota; kingdom Metazoa; phylum Arthropoda; class Insecta; order Hymenoptera; family Halictidae; genus Lasioglossum; species Lasioglossum pauxillum. Next base: position 12,879,406 of record OW121706.1, on the reverse strand, counting down.
TTGTATAGGTACCATAGATTTTGAATTAATAAGGATCAGATAAATTTTCTCCGGAGGCTTTGAAACATCAAGAAACAAATTTTATTCAAATACCGATTTCTCAAAAATTTAGAAGAATAATATATTGACTAAGCTGAATGTATTCCGTTTAAAAAAAATTTACTAAAAGTTGTTAAATTTGTAAATATGTTTAAAAAATAGTAAAAAAAGCTATTAAATAAACGAAAAGTATACCACATTATACATTATTAAAAAAGATTACATGTTAATATTCTACACCCTTTTCACGTCGATATCTTTAATAGCTTAGAGGTTATACCAAAATGTCACTAAATTTCGCGTTTCAGACCACTGTGCGGCGTGGCGTAGCGTTGGTCGGCAGTGGAGTGAGTAGGCACTGGATTTCGATTAGATAGACAACCCATGACTTCGATTGAAGAATTACTGTACCTTCTCTAAGTACCTTTGTGCCTTGCTCGTAAACCCGCTTCCTGAATATGAGAGTTTACCCCCTTAAGGCGGACCACGAAATCGCGAAACATTTAACGCTTTCCACTCGACTGTCCCATACAGAAACATCGGGATGTTTCGTCAAGCTCATTACCCCTCGCGAAAGCAGAAGGCTATGCGAAGAGAATAGTCGCGAATGTCGAGCGTTCACCTACCGATGTCATGAACATAGTTGTTGAACCTTTCGTGGAGGACGACTCGTTCGACGGGTAGCCTGGCCGAGCCACGACCGCCGGAATCCAGTTCCCATTCCCCGACGACCGCTGTCCACAGGGCGCCGATGGGCAAGTTGAAGAGGTCGCTGTAAAACCAGAGATAGTCAGTCGAGGAAACGAGATCTACGCTTTTTGCGTTCGACAGCGAAACTCACTTGTGGATACAATGAGCCGCGGTGATCACCCAGGTGGGATCGATCAGGACACCGCCGCACCAGTGTCCTATGAATCCCAATTTCGGATGCAACAGCTGAAGGGACACCTGCCAAGGCCAGGACCCTCTTCTGCTCGGCTTTCCGTTGAAGATTCTGCCGGTGCTCGCGGGGGCGCTCTTCTTCCCGATCGACGTCGAGTTCCTTTGGCTGCCACCCTCCCCGAAGATTCCTCGGGGCTGCCTGTGTGACGCTGTCGGACATCCGCATTCTGTTATTTAAAAAGGTTCTCACCCGATTGCTGCTGTCTTTCAGTCGACAACTCCGCGCGCGCTTTAAACCTCTCTACAATATTCTCTCCTAAACTTCGCAGATTACAATCTTCCAAAATATTAGGTGAGCAAATTAGTTCTTTCTCCTTTTCTCCAAATTGAAGATTTTATTACATTTTACGGACGTCTAGGTCGAATTTTCGTTGAGCAATTCCTCTAACTGACCGTCATCAAACTTTCTCGGTGCATTTGAATGGCCGTCGTCTTCCAAATTAATATTTCCGGCTTCAAATCTTTGGTGCCACTTTTTACATGTTCTGTAAGACTGTAAGATACAGAGCGTTCTCTCCCAGTGCCGCACAAACCATTTTAGTAACCTCAACAGCTGATTTCTTAAGCTGGAATGCAAAGAGTAAGCAGTGACGCGTATGATGCTTCTCGCATACCATTGATTGAAATTGCTGCACACGACTGGAAAATCTTAGAGCGCTCGTCACGACTCCTCTTAAAACTAAAAGAACGCTCTTTCAGACGACACCAAAATCGGGAAGTAGTTCGAATTCGGTCGGAAGTTATGATCGTAGGAAACAAGGGGAAGGATGACGCTTCTCGCACGTCATATTGCTTGAAATTGTTGCTGCGACTGGAAAATCTTAGACCGCTCGTCACGACTCCTCTTAAAACTAAAAGAACGCTCTTTCAGACGACACCAAAATCGGGAAGTAGTTCGAATTCGGTCAGAAGTTACGATCGTAGAAAAGAAGGGGAAGGAACTTATTTGCACACCTAATAGAAACCCGAGGAGAAAAAGAATGAATATATGCGATCGATAACTTCGCTGTGGAACTGTCTAATCGCCGTTACATCGAGGAGAGTTGCTCCATTTCAGAGGAGCAGAGAGAAGATTGTCATTCACGCGTGGAAAGTGAGATCAACGGGAAACGCAATCACAGGGAAGGATCTGTCTCTCATGAATAGAGAAACCATCACGGCGAATCGGTAGCATGTGTACACTGTCCTCCTCGCAACGCTCACTGCTTAACCCTCGGATGACGGTGCATTTCAACTTAAACGCTTCGCTCATGTCTCGACGACGAACTCGAGTAATCGTTTCGACGTGAGATTAATTATTATCCAGAGTTAAAACAGAATCGATTGCTCACCGAAATGATTGTCCGTGATCCTCGGCGTCGCGCAGTCGATCTCCGCGAGGACGAAAAGGAGTATCGCTAGTCGACCGCGAAGATTCATTTCCGGCGAGCAGAGTGCACCTATTGGTTCGTCAGCGTCACCACTTCATGATTGAGAAGTCCGAGAGAGTAGGTGATTTCTTTTCACTGTTCACTGGTGTTCACTGTTCACAGTTTACGGGGCAATCGGCACGATCCTCCGCGGGTTGAGTCTCAGCGGACAATCATGGTACAAGATCCGAGAAACCACGCCGAAGAAGACGACGACGAAGAGCGATCCTCGCGCTGGATCGCCGAATCGCTGAACCACCGAACGAGCAGATCCTTCGAAGGAGCCTGGAAGAAAGTGATCGGTCGCGATCGTCATCGAAGAAGGGGGATTACACGCGCTTAGGATCGCGACTCGCGAATGGGAACTGGGAGCAGAGCTTCGAACGGACGAATATCGCTCTCACTAACGAAAGTTACCGTGGCTCTCGAGCCTCCGGCTCCGATACCGCTGCCTGCCTTCTCCTTATTCGTCGCGATTAGCTGGTACTGCACATCGATTAGCAACGTTTACACTTTCAACTAATTGCCGATGCGATTTCGAGTCGATAAGTTTCTTCGCAGCGAGCTCTATTTCGCCAAGCGTCGACCTTTTTGCGCGGTTTAACACTCCGAAAGCGCGACCAGTTGCGGTATCGTTGCATCGGAGTATGCAAGACTCTGCGAAAACACCGCGATCGGATAATACAATCTGATCCAGCCGGCGCATAGTGGGGTATTTGACCGAAAAAAGTCGGGAAAAGTCGATCTCTACATTTTTGCGTACGTCATGACGTGGTTAAAGTCGTAGTTAAGTTGTACACCGTTCATTGTCAATTTTCACGTGTTTTAAGGAAGATTCTGCAGCTTCTTACATTACAGAAGTTTTTCAGTATAGTTAGTAAGTTTTCTTACGATTATAACACTTTATCGACGATTTTGTTGTACTTAGACTGCGGATCTTTATGCATTTATAATATGTCAAAATTTGCAAAATATATGCAAAATGTGTGCAAGGAATATGCTAAATATATGTATAGGGAATGCATGTACGGATCTGTAAAATAGTAATTATTTTATTGTTTTATTTATTATAATTTAAATTACAATATTCAACAATAGTTTTTTTCTATAGTGTCGATTGTAAATTGATGCCTCTTGTCTGTTAAAATTAATTTATACGCTGAAAAAGAGCGTTCTACATCACATGATGTTATAGGGGCATATTTAAATTTATCTCAATGATGTGCCAGAAACTCTCGTGGTCCTTCATCGTGTTCACCCTTCAAAATCTTGCTTATTTTTAATAATACATTAAAGCGTACATTTCGTTTTAATACAGATTCCATTTTATGTGTAACCTTTTCTCCATAATCACCGAGTATAATTTTTAAATTTTCTATAACTGTAGTTACCAAATCTATAGATTCCGTTAGAGATAATCCTATTGTTTCCAATTTCTTCATGGCCTCGGGTAACATTTGGAAATGGCTCTGAATAAATGTTAAATTTTGTTGTAAATGCTTACATGGCAATGCTTCTTTCGCCGATTTAATTGACCAAGCCTCCTTCTCATCGAACGATTCTATGACGTCTTTTATTCCTTCTAAATGCGTTGCATAAAAAAACGCTGCTTCCAACCAGGTTCCCAACTTGTTATTACAGGTTCTGGTAGCAATGGCATATTTTGTAATTTATTTTTCTAAATTTCCACTACGACGCACAGTGGAGCTTTTAAAAATACTTTTTTGACAGTAAATATTAATTTATTAACTGAAGCGAATTGCAGTCGCACTTCCTCAGCAATTCGGTTTAGTCCATACACCAAACAAGTTATGTGCAACAAATTTGAATAAAATATTTTCAAATGCTTCCCAGCTTTCAACATACAATACGTCGTTGCATCTGTGACGAGCATTGGTACTTTATCTTCGCCTCCACTTGGCCATAATACTCTCATTGCTGAATCCACAAATCGAGCAATAGTTGCGTAATTTGTTTCTGTTAATTGCTTATTTATGCATTTATGCAAAATTTATGCAAGAAATATGCACTTATGCAAAACATATGCAATCTGCAAAATAAAAATTATATTTTTAAAATCCTGTAATGACAAAACAAATTTCTGTTTAGGTCCCATTTTTTATCTATTTTCGATAAAAATATGCAGTTGCATAAACATCCGCAGTCTAGTTATACTATTGAGTAATATCCGGTACTCTTTCCGGTACCATTACATTCGATGAAGGTTTGCGATCACAGTGCTCAAAGAATTGGTCGCAGATTTGCGCAGATTAAAGTAAAGCAAAGTAAAAATTGTCTGCGATACCATAGAGACTTGCAGACTGATCCGAAGACTGAGTACCGGTGGTGTCCCGATCGGTGAACATCTACCATTTTGACCGGGGCATAGACTCAAGTAAAGTACGTGGTCGATTGGCTAAATTTCTTTATTGGCTCCGTACTGTCCACTCTCTCTCCCAGTTCGGACGTTTTTGTCCCACAGTTCTTTTCCAGAGGAATTCCGCGAGGTATCGTTTTAGAAAAGCAAAACGACGACTTTCGACGCAAGGGTATACCGTGCCAGCGGACTTTCACGGTCATGTTACACACCGGGGGGGAAAAAAAGATCGCGTTTCGGGCAATTACGAGAGCGAGGCTACGTGAAATGGTTGAACGACGGCCGCGCGAGCAATAATAACCGGACTGGAAATTCGGAGCGGAATTCGACGACAAGGAATTCGAGGAAAATCGCGCACACACGCGCGCGCGCGGCACGCTTTCCCTCGCGTTGGAAAAACGACAAAAGATCTACATCGAGTCTTCTATATGTAGGAGTTACGAGCGAGTGCTGGCCGCGCAAGAAATCTTCGAGCAACCAGGTTAATTCCGGAATCCTTTATTTGGGAGAGTCCGCGACTGTAACAAGAATACTCGAGATAAGAAAATTTGGATCGATGAAAAGGGAACGGGACCATTTTTTCGCCTCCTAGAGCACCGCCGTAAAAATTCGGATCGAAGCGCCAAACGTTGAAATAGATTTCTCACAGGCAGGTGTGTCTTTTAAAAATAGTGTTCTCGTTTCCTCGACCCATTTCAGCCGCGGCAATTTGATAGAAAACTTGCTTTTCAGCACCGGTGAAACCAACGCAACGCGACGGCAACGAATCGAATTTTGTCTGGGATGAAGCGGAGAAGGAAATTCGTGGTCTGGTGCCACGCTCGCGCGTGCCTCCGTGGAATTCAATGATTCGTATCGGGTTTTACACATGTTACAGCCGCTTCGTTACACTTTGCTCACCGATGGAGAGGATTATAATAAGAAACGGTGAAACGACGATCTATGAGGATTCTTCGCCGACGCTTGACTGCTTTTAGCGCTTCGGTGCGCCGCACAGTGGTGCCTATTGCGAATCTAGATCTGATTTCTGTGAAGCACTAACTTCAAACACAGCTGCCATAGATAAGAAATTGTCGCAGCGAATTCATGGGGTACTCAATCGAATCGGCAGAATCTCTGCTTCAATCTGACGTTCGGATCATGGTATTACGATCATTTCTCACCGAGATTATAGCGAGTTAAAGGGAAAATGGAAATTGTGCATTTTTTAAGCATATTTTCAGAAACACCTGGTATATCGAAATGTTAATGAAATTGAAAAAACAAAAGGAGTGCCTTGAAGAGAAAGAAACGCTCTTTCTATTGCCTTTTTGCACAAGATTCTACGATAATTTTTTCGCTTTCTGGAGCCAGTTAAAATTAAAAAACCCATATTTCCTTCAATGTTGAATAACTCGAATAAAAAAAAATTGCACAATATTCAACAACCACACAATTTACACAGGAAAGATAGCCCTTCCAAATGATATTAACACGATTTATCTTTGTTGCTCCACGTGTGATGTTCCAAAGTTGCACAAAATTTTTGTTAACCGTCAATGTTGTCTTCATGTCGCTATAACTTTGTAAAAAACCAACATAGCAATAATTTGAAACAGAGCATCTGAAACTAGAGGTTTCAGGCTTTCAAATCATTGTTTAACGATATCGATACGGCAATTTTTGATGGAGTTATGATCACGTAAAGTGGGACCAATTTTTCGGGTTCGCACAAGTGATCCCTTAATTCTTTTGAGGAGTGTAGAATAATTTTGTCCAGCTAGATTCGCGATCGGGACCACGGTGTTTTGGAACACTGTACGCCGAGGCGAAGTCACAGCAAACAAACTTGTTCATCAGGGACAAAGATCGCGGAACTCTGCACGACAAGCTCCGCTAATAATGCATGGTTGCACCGGTCAATCTGAAACTGTGTGCGGGGCGTCCGCCTTAATTGGAGTTGGTTTGTTCGCATAAAAGTTTCGAAGATTCCGATCGTCAACGAATATCGCGTGAAATTTGTTCCGACAACGAGTAGAAAGGCGCGAATACTCGGAATCACCGCGTGGCTTGTCCATCACGCTCGCGTTTATTAGCAGCCGCTAATTACATTAGGACAATAGGACGGGACGCGACGCTATCGTGCAGCTGTTGTCGTCGACGCACGTGTCCGGTGTTTAGTAGGCGTTTGCGATTAAATCGTATATTACCGAGGTAAATATGTAATGAAAAGTTTCGTTCAGCACACGCTCCTCCCGCGCGGATCGTTCTTTTCCATGGTAATTATTTTCGTGTGCGCCATTAGCTGATTAGGCACGGCAATCTCGAGGGAAACCGGGTGGGTGCGCCATTCGTCATTAACCCATTCCAACGCGGAGCTGATCTTGTCAAAAATTTTCGAAATTTCGTACGGCGGCACGAGGACGGCTGGAAGATCGTCCAGAACGTTTCCAGTATCGTCGCGAATTTTGCAAATGACTCGTGGACAAGGAAACCTTCCGCGGTTTCTACTTAATACGGTTCTCGAGTAACGAGTGCCGGTGCATTTGCGGCATGCATTATGTGTGTGCACGCGTCCTTATGTCAGGTAATGGAGGGTTGTTCGATTACAGAGCGGGGGCCGCACGCACGCATACATTTCCATCGTAATCAACCGACCGCTTCTCCGTCTCTTATCGCCGACCTTCTATCTTCTCTCCGTCATTTCCCGCGAATGCGCCTGTAATCGTTGCGATCTACAAAGAAAAAAGAGTTCGTTTCTTTCTCGCCGAAACAAACGTTGGACGAACCAGAATACGTACGCAGTATGTACCTTGAATCAATGGGGTCGAGCCGCAGGTGGCTTCGAGCTCGAGCGGCAAATTTCGAAAACGTTCCAACGCAGTTCTGCAATCAATAGTTCCCAACTGCGAGCGGCTTCAGACCCAGCCGCGAAGTTCTGAAGACGTTCGAACGCAATCCTGAAACAATCATTTCTAGTTATTTACGAGGCGAGCACATTTTTCAGGAAAAGAGTCTAACCTCTTTTTGTTGTTTTTCCATTATAGATCGCAAAAGTGAAAATGTCCGCGTGCACAGCGATTTGCTTCAAACCTACATAGAAATACTAATTATAACAGAACACAGAGCTGTGTATCAATATTCGATTGCAATCATTTTGTTAATGATCGCCTGTCCGATCGATTCGATTCCATGCATGTATATATTTTGCAGGGAAAGAGTCTAACCTAACCAATCTTCTTTTTGTTGTATTGCCATTGTACATAGATCACAAAAGAGGAAATGTCCGCGTGTACAGCGATTTGCTTCAAACCTAGAAATACTAATTATAACAGAACACAGAGCTATGTGTCAATATTCGATTGCAAGCATTTAGTTAATGATCGTCTGTCCGATCGATTCGATTCCATGCATGCATATATTTTGCAGGGAAAGAGTCTAACCTAACCCATCGACATTAGACTCTTCGCCATCCCTCGGAGCCATTCGACTAGTGCGGCATTTTGGCCAACGTTTACCGACGATCTAAAGAGAGGTTGAAAGGGGACACCATGTAGATTCTGGTCGGCCGATGTTGACATGCGCGAGCCGTGTCGAAGCGATATGCCCGTGAAACGAGCGTGCCGCGCGCGTCTACCGTGGCCTGGTGGCTGTGCGAGCTTGGGGAGAGTGCGCGTTCCTGATCAGTAGCACACTTTCATCGCGGCGAGGAAAGTGAGCGAACGAAAACGTTGCGGGCCAGCGAGAGGAGGCAAAGCGAGGACACTTGTCTCGTCTCATCTCGTCTCGTCTCGATCTCGGTGTCTCGTCGAGCATTGGAACGCGACTGCACGAGCTAGAGACGCGTCGTTGTTGCCGTTGCCGACGCGTCAAGAAACAGAAACAGAATCGGACAACGACACGGAGAAGGAGAAAGCGAGGGAGGAGTGGCGGCAGCGATAGAGGAGGAGAAACGTCGCGGACGTCCTCAGTGGCGGCATCAGGACACGGCCAGGGACACGTTCCGATCGGCGAGAAAATAGAGAACGTCTCTGGCCGAGGCGGCCCCGAGCAGAGTCCTCGGGACAGGCCGGATAGTTCGAGAAAGTTGACATTTATCGAGGAGCGACCCCTGATCGCGACATTGACCCTGACCGAGCGAAGAATCAGCGGAGAACTAGCAGGAAACAAGCGGAGAGAGTATTCGTTTGGCGCATGGACCAGCCAAACCGATGATTCCGGGGGTCGATCCTCTCCGGGAAGGGTGACTCATCGCACAGTGCACGGTGCACAGCGTCGCGACGCTGCGGACGCGAGCAAGGGGCGAGGGCGATCGAAGCAGCAGCCGCACGCGAGCTCGTTCGACGTAAGGAGCTCTCCTCGTTCGATTCCAAACTCCACGCTCACTCCGAGGCGGGTTTCTCTTCGATTTCGTGCTCTTGTTTTCCAAACTATTCCTCACCTCCCGTTCAAGATGGCTGACGCTGTTGCTCGCGTAGCTCGACGCGATTCGGACAGTTTATCGCCACGCGCCGCGTACACATTTTATAAATATCCAGGCCGCGACGCGTGTTTCCATCGGTCCTCGGGATAGTATACACCGTAGAAGCGTTCGCGTGGACGCGCAGCGTGTTTCGCCTTGCGTTTCTTCGGATTCCTTCTCTGCTACTCGTTTCACCCTTGAGCGTGCAATACGATTAATAAATTTCACATTAGCTTTTCCCAAATTGTCCGCCTGACAGTCGAAAAGAATTTCTGAAATACGATGAAGTTAGAGTTTTGTAGCGTTCATTGTATAGAGATCCGCAATCCTGTGAGAACCGTATATGATAAAGTTGTTCGTTTCACAGTTGGCGAATACAGCAGCGATGAGCAGGGGCAGCGAGAATGGGCTCTCCCTGGCGACGCCGCCGGCGATCCACGTGGGCCCGATCGTGAATCCGGGCACGAACGAGACGATCTCGATCGTGATCCCGCTGTCGGCTCAACTGGCAACTGTCAGCAGCCAGAAGATCGAGAAGCCGTGCAAGGACTGCACGAGGGAGGATCGCGCGAAACCATTGGCCCGTCCGAGGAACGACAAGACCAAGGGTTGTCCTTATCCGGGCTGCACGAGATACGGCCGCGCGTTTTCCAGGGCCCACGACCTCAAGCGTCACATACTCCGCCACGAGATGAGGAAGGAGAAGTTGTCCAATCACGAGAATCCAGCCAGCAAACTGCGGATCGGAGAGTCGGAGAGTATAGCTTACAGACAGGCAACAGCGTGGCCCGACGACTCCAGCCATCGGGAGAACAAATCTTACAGCTGCCCGCAGTGCAAGAAGAAGTACACCAGCGAGATCAAGCTGAGGGCTCACATGAGCTCCCACGAGAAGGTATTACACCGCTGCACCGTCTACGCCTATGCGCTCTACCCTTTGCGTAGGCAACCGGACCTCGCGAGTCAGCAAGGAGGACGCGTGGCGGGCTACCCGGTTGCCTACGCACGGGGCATATTTATATGTATTCCCTTGTGACCGTTTCCTAATCCCGAATTCGCTCTGCTTGCCAGTCCACGGACAAGAACGTATGCGCCCTGTGCGGGGTGTGCTCGAAGGACGAGGTGGAGCTTCAGGAGCACATGAAGCGGCACACGGCACACCTGTTGGACGTGCAATCGGTGCTAGCCAAGGCGGAGTCGGAGCAGGCCGAGAAGGAGGACGACTTTCTGCTGGAGGAGATGTTGCTCCTGCACAAGAACCCTCGGCGTCCTCTCCAATCGGACAAGCCGAACGGTTCGAAGATCCGCTGCGACTACTGCTCGAAGACCTTCAAAACCAAATGGACCCTGAGCTCGCACGTTGCGGCGCACGAAGGTCGGTTCCAATTCGACTGCAACCAATGCGGGAAAAAGTTCGTCCGGAAGAGCCACTACGAAGGACACGTCCGGTCGCACGAGGCCGCCAGGCCGTACGTCTGCGAGCAGTGCGGGAAAACGTTCAAGGAGCTGAAGCACAGGCGGGAGCACACCAAGAGGAAGCACCCGTCCAATCAGAACGCGATACAAAGTCTCCTGGACAGCATCAGCCCCTGCGCCTCCGAGGAGCTGCCCGTCGATCAGACCAAGTTCACCCTCCTGATGCCGGTCAACTTCTCCGTTTAAGTTTCAAGACCACAAGCGATCATAATTTCCCCCTCTTTCCCGAAGCTACGGAGCGAGACACCGATTTTTATGACAGTCGAATCAGGCGCCTCGCATGGACCAAACAAACAAGTTTCTTACGTCTATTACCGTTCTCGGGGAAAGCACCCGACGTTGCTGCGAGTCGAAGCCAGCTGTTAGACACGGCCGTTCCGTTTCATTCTTCCTCGTTCGCGCCGCGACATTCGATTCGGACATTCGCACACGCGAAAGCGGACACTTTAATGTCTCGCTGAGCGTCCAGGTCGCGTTACGTTACAGGGGAAACACCGTATACCGAGAGTCCAAGATAACAACGTACTACGCGGAGTTGGCAATCTACTGGGCTGGCATTCCTTCCGGTAACCTTTTCCTAGGTCCGTGTAGTACGATTCTACTGTATCGGTCGTGACTAGCCTCGACACAGAGATTATTATCGGTACTAACAATAACGCATTCGGTTCCGTCACAAGATTACTTTCTACTCCTATGCTCCTTGGGCTTGTATATTCGTTTCGTCTGTAACTCTGCACCCGAACGAGCAGCACACTCACTCGCACACACAGACAGACAGACCAAAGACAATCTTGATTCCAATCGCCCTCCGATCTGTAAATATAATTCCAATAAATCGACCGAAAGATACCTGTTATTTTCAATGGTAACTAGCGATGTTCGTATTGAATCGACTCACGTGTAAATGTGTGCGTACAACGCGTGGAATGGAATTCCGAAACGAGAGATCGAGAAGAGCTATTCGACCGTGCAACCACACGTTGCTTACTTTGTTTCGCTGTCTCTCTGTCGGTCATTTGTAGTTTTATTAAATTCCACTTTTTTTAGCGAGAGCAACGTTTTACCGAGCATGAATAAAAGGGGAACAGCGTTTTAGCGAGAGAGACAAGGCCGCTACATCGCGAAGACGAGGATCTTCGAGACGTGAACGAGTCTTTTTTTGACTGTTTCACATTTTTAAATGAACGCGCGCAAGCGGCAGAAGCTGCCGGCGACGAAATACGAAGAGCCCAAGGAGTCGCAGGAAGATTCAGGATGTTCGCAGGAAGCTCCGGGGCCGAGCCACCGAGGATATGCGTTGGACACGCTTCCGCCGGAAGTCTTGGAGATGATACTCCGACTGCTTCCGTTCCACGAGGTGGCCACGTCGGTGCGCTTGGTTTCCAGGTGGTTTCCTTATCTAGGCTCCAATCGCCTCTGCAACAGGCATAGGCAGAGGCAGTGATCTCGCAAAGTTTCGTTACATACGGAGAAAAGAGACAAAAGTTTTCCCTTTGCCATTTTTTCAGACATTGTTTGACAGTGGCGGCGGCAGTGTTGAACGCCGCGTTCCTCGCTACCGGCGCAAGGATAGAGGTCCTGACGAATCGCGTGAAGCAAACGTTATGGCGAAACAAAATGAACGTAGAGGTGCTGGCCTGCATGAAAGCCCTGGACATTTTGGAGCTGATCAGAGAGCAATATAAGCTGCTCAGAGCCGTAACCTGGAGGTACACGCATCCGCCTACGGAAGATCATAAGTTCTCCAGGCTTTGTTTCTATGCGGGCAGCTTGCTGGACTATCTGAACGATCTGCTGACCCAAGTGGTTAAGCATCACACGTGTATCGAGTGGTCCCGCGACGCGTACGCCTCTGTTGCGGACCTTGTCAACATCTGCAAACGGTTCATGAACTTCTTCGAGAAGGTCTCGGAGCGCAGGGTGAACAGGTGAATCCTTTCGGTATTAGCAGGTGCCGGTTGGTGTCTCTCGTTCTATCTCGACAGAAAACCGAGCTGATAAATGCGGGGGATGGTCTTGCATAAAACGAAAGATCATCTTACATAACAGAGAATAACAAATCGTTAGATCCGTGCTAGTATCCGGCTGCAAAATCGTGGACGTTCTCGATTGTCTCGTGGAGGGCAGGCAAACGTTGTCCTCGAAAATGACGAAAAAACGATCCGGAAGCTGCGTGGTCAGCATGAAGCTCAGGTACGTGATAAAACGCGCCTGGTTCACGTGCCTGGCTGTCGAGAAGAACTCGGAGGAGAACTCGTGGAGGGACGAGCAGCGTTTCATGTACCTGAGACTGCGCCGTTTGGTGGGCAGCGTGAACGATCACCTGCTCGATAGCTGGCATTACAAGAGCGAGTTGAATCTACAGGTGATACATCAGCGGTTATTTTCAACCGATCGAAACGCCGCTTTTTCGTTCCCATCGTTTCGCTCTCTACTGTAGATACCTTTGCCGTTCCCGCTGAAACCACCGCCCGCGTCCACATACTCGGGCTACGGAGAATACGGCGGCAAGTTCTTCTACTACGGCAACATGAACAAATACGCGTACGAAAGCAAGTTCACGAGCAACGCGAGTTCATCGAACGCCGCCCTCAACACCGAACAGCAGGTGGCAAGGCCCTCGAAGCCGACTTTCGACCTGGTGATCGATATCGAACTCAAATGCAGCCCCGAGCTGGCTCCGCTCGCCGCCCGAGCGAATCTCGGATCGGACGAGCTGGAGGCCTACGAGACGAGAAGATACAAACACCAACAGCTCTTCCTGACGATGACAGTGACGTGTCCCGCGTCGGCTGCCAACAGATTGCCAGCCACCTGCGTCTGGGAATTGCGCAGTCCCCGGTATGGCCGCAATAATCCCTAACAGAAATTATACGGACTCCCGTACCTCTTCTATATTTATTTTTATCCTATTAGTTATACACCTATACAGAGACAAACACACAGATTTAATAGCGGTCGTTCGTAGAAAAGTGGATACATGTATGTACGCGTGTACAAGGTGTCAGGCCCGATCAGAACGTTCTGGAAAATAAGAACTCTAAGAATATCTATTTAAGATGACCACGATGGACGAAACATCCTGTACACGTATATAGAGTAACCAGAATAAAGAGTGCCGATTATAGAATTTTATTTACGCTATGCCCTTAAAGTATCAAAATTAATTCGAAGCAGACATTTTCATAGGCGATCCCACAGTGTCCTCTATTGTATGGTTCAGCCAAGTCGTATTGTTCAGTTTTCGAGCACGTTTCTCTAATATACCGTAGGCAAAATGGTTCAGCATAACTCCTTTGGGTAGAGCTATCCCCTGGAATCTGTATACGCTATCGTTCTGCGGTAATTTGTGCACAGCGGTGATCGTACAGCGGCCTATCAAATCGGTATTCCCTACCATCGGACCCTTGCTGATGTCTATGTGTTCCCCGACTCTATACAGCACCACTTTCTCCTCGTTCGCTTTAGCTATGTCTGGGATCTGCTGCGATTTGATAGGGTTGTCCTGAAATATCTTTTGAGCGACCTCTTCGGTGGTTTCTAGCCTTTCGATGGGGATCTGTTGATTGGTCAGTTTTACAAACTGTGCCGACATGGCCCGCATTTCTTCGACAGTGGGCTTCCAATCAGGCAACTCGAGGTATACGTCGTACACGAAGCTTCCTGCCTTCACATTCGGCACTGGGAAACTGTGCAAGTGGAGCTTGACATCGTCCTTGAACGAAGTATCTACAACAGCACCCAAAAGGAACGAACACGTTCGCCAAAATGCCAAGTTCACAGCATTCATCTTCGGACTCTGCAGATTCAACAATTCCAGCTTACAATCCGAAACTAGAGGTCTGTGCATGTCCCAAACTGATCCATCCACCAAGGCAAGAGCAGATATTTTGACAACACCCTCAGAGATATGTTTGGCGCAGTCTGCCGGCGTTGATAGCTTCTTGTTCATTACAAGAGTGATCTCTTCCACTGCACTTTGATATTTCACATCTATTTTCTCAATTCTTCCCGCAGACGACTTTTGCCTTTTCTTTTCTTCGTCGAACAATTGGTTCTTCCTCTGCCTTGTTTCCGCTTTCGATAGCATACTCTCGCATCTCGATTGTATGCTGGTCTTTTGGAGTCTCAAAGCACCGAAACAAAGAATTCTACTCCTAAAATGAATTTTCCATCTACGTTATACAGCATTACTAGTTTTTTCATGAATTACTCACCTCTGAAACATTTTTGATCAGTATATAATGCGATTGGTTCACAAGACGAATAACTGTTGCATCTGTGCACAGATGCACTCTTAATTTCTAAGTTCCTTTTACAGCCTTTATTTCGAAATCCGACAAACACCTAGAACGTTACATCGAATGATTATGCGTACGAGAAAAATACCAGCGGAACTTGTTTTAGTAGTAAAGTGTATTTATTTGTCAGAGTATCGTTTTAAGAAACGTTACGATACGCAGGTTATCTTTATCGTTATAACCTCTCTCCACTGTGTCTCACCTAAATTTATTCACCTTGACGGTACATAAAGTTCATGACATTTTATTCTCGTCTTCCAAGTTAGTACTTTACTTCATCCAAAGAAATGTTTGATACGGTGTGCGACCATTTTTCATTTAAAAACAACAAAATTTCATGAAACTTATTACGAATACCATACACAAACTAACGCGAACTGTTCGCTGCGAGAAATTCTCAAGTAAAATTCGCGTGACCGTATTAGGACACGTACGCATGAATATTTTAAGAAATCTTTTTCGAAAATTGAATATATTACAACATTATATATATTTATTATTGCAAGATCATTGAAGATCATCCTTGTATAATGCTAAACTTGGGTAAAATAGGATTTTTTCGCATCAAGATTCATTTCTCATGAAGATGCTGCGTCAGGTGCATTTTTATTCTAAAGTATGGCAGCCCTGTAGATCATATGTATATATCAACCACATATCAACATCAATCAGTTCAGTGTCAACATCGTCAACATACTACGCATCTGAATCTGAGTCACGTGCACGTGTATCTAACATACCACCTCGATCATAAAAAAAACATAACCAAAGATATGGATTACGTTAACCGATGCTGAATAAATAATGAATTCTCCTTATTGTTGGTGTTAGAAGATGATATTTAACTGTCCGTTCTGTTAGTGATTCAATTATACCGATGTCACTAACATGTTAATGTTTTGTCCGACTTGCGGCAATGTGCTACGGGTAGAAGAAGCTCTGGCTGGATTGCGTTTCGCCTGCAACACGTGTCCTTATATTTTTAACATTGCAAGGAGGGTCAGTACACGCACGTATCCAAAGCTGAAGGAAGTGGACGACGTTTTAGGCGGAAGTGCAGCTTGGGAAAACGTGGACTCGACAGAGGAAAGGTGTCCGAAGTGTGCTAACTTGCGGGCGTATTTTATGCAGATACAAACGCGGTCTGCGGACGAGCCCATGACAACATTTTACAAATGTTGCAATCCCCAATGTGGTCACAACTGGCGCGATTAAAGGTACGACGATTTTAGCTACACAATTATAGTCTATCCCACAAGAGGGTGTCGACGATATTTCTCTAAATATTCATATGTTTGTAAAAAAACTTTATGAATCGAATCTATACATCAAACATTAAGGGGATAGGCTTATTTCCAGGATTGCAAGGGTGCGGGATGCGCCTTACTTTATTTCTTGATAATGCAAAGATGGGGTTTTTCAGTAGTCAAAAGCGCTAGATAAAAGATCAATCTAGACCGCGATCACCCTCAAAAATCCTAGTTTTATGTTTATGAGGTATAATTTGCATTGGTCCTCAGTTTGATTGAAACTTACAAATATTCAGCCATATTAAACCATATTAAAGACATCAGTAGTTGTTTACATTATCCTAATCTTCCCTAGCTCTTGTGGGACAGACTGTACGAAAGTACAAACCTAACTCAAACACGTATTTTTTCTGATCGTGAGAACTGCTGAGCACAAAAACTATTTTAATCTGTTATAAAGACACAATTACATCCTGCGTATACTGGAAAAAGGCTGATTTCCGCCATGGAGCAATTAGGTCCGATAGCAGCCACTGCAGAAGGTGCTGTGGAGGAGTTGAATTACTTGGATTCCAAGCATTGGATATGCAAAGGAAAAAGAAGTATATCCATAGCTGCCGAGCTTCTTCAGCAAGGCAAAGTCGTGGCGTTTGCCACAGATACGGTATATGGTATAGCTTGTTCCGCTTTGCAAACCGATGCTATCAAAAGACTGTATAAAATTAAAGGGAGAGACGAGAATAAACCTTTATGCATTTCTGTCAGCAGCGTTAAGTATTTAAAATATTGGGGTGTTATAGATCATCTGGAACCAAATCTATTGGCATCGTTATTGCCTGGCCCGTACACGATCGTTGTAAAACGACAACCAGATTTAAATCCTGATCTGAATCCAGGGGTTGATACCATAGGCATAAGAGTACCACATAATAAATTTCTGAACTGCGTCAGTCACATAGTTGGACCATTGGCACTCACAAGTGCAAATGTTAGCAGCGAACCGAGCTGTTTGTATCCGAAAGAATTCGAAAAATTATGGCCCGAGTTAGATGGAATATTTTATGACATACAAGCATTCTCTAAGGCCAAGGATCATTTAAGAAGAGGGTCCACTATAGTTGATTTGTCAGTTCCGAAACATTATAAAATTATACGCAAGGGTGTAGCAGCAGGTGTTCTGCTTCATTACATGAAAAAATACGGTTTCCAAAATCTCGACAACAATTGATTACCGTGCATTACGATGCTATGTATAATATTTATACCGATCAATAAATCTGCTACTAATGCGATTTATAATTCATTTATTCTTCGTTTATCGATAACATTTCAATATGTATGGACTTAGAGTCTATACTCTATGCTATACCGATATCTATTAGAATTCCACGTTCGGTGCAAAAAAAAGGTGAAGTTAAAGTATCTTTTATTCTTTTAAGTATCAGTGTACAGCGAATTCTCGGGACGAGAATCTCGATTTATTACAAATAGATCCACAACGTGGCTTGTAGTAACAAATATTAAGCAATAATTTCTACCCTGAGGTATCTCTCTCTAATTAAATTTGTTAATAGTTCATTGGTGAGTACATCATTGCGTGTGCAAAAGTTCAACAACGTTGTATTGTCTTCTTGACGAGATATATATATGTATATATATATCACATAATATTCTTGTAAAATATTATTCGTTTACATGTTAAATAAATGTAACGAATTCTATGACGTAGACTTTAAACATGATCGAGAGTCGAGATGCACAGAGCGAAGTAAATAAATAATTCACTTAATTCAAGAGTCTAGCATTCGGTAATAAATTAACAAATCACGATTCAGTCGAAACGATAACATTCGAATTTTCTGCATGTTATCATTATGCAGTCTATATGCACCTGAAAATGCGCATCGTTTATTTACTTTTTTAGGAAATACGACGAATGCATCTGTAGGTATTCGAAGTTCGTAACAAAATTCCTGTGATAACGATCGTGAAGGGTTTAACAAAGAAAGATCAATAAAATGCATTTCAACAAAATGACTAAAAGAACACTACTATAACAGAGCTCAGTCAACGCTTGACGAATGTTTTATGTATATTTTCTTTACAACTTCGTTCGATTCAAGTTGTAAATTAGGCTCGCTTTGCAGGCAACGATATTTCTTAATTGCCGGCAACGGTGTGTTTATAAAAAGAAAGCAAACTATGTATTTTAATCAATTGACTTGCTAACGGCCTAGTTGGAATAAACAGACTTTCAGGAAGAAACTCAAACCGTTTTCTTTTCACCAGAAACAACAAGCATAGTATAAAAATTATCTATAAAAAATGTAGAAGCGTTGCACAAGAGAAAAAGTAATTCAAGAGTCACACGAAAATAAATTTGGACCTTGTATCTTGTGGAATACGTATCGTAACATGTTCTGCGTGTCATCTACAATAGAGTATCCGTTAGATATGTATGTATGTATATGTATATGTATATGCATACGCGAATGCACCATTTACTCATACATACGTGTGTGTGTCCATACATGTATTATTTTCTACAATCATAATTCGTGTAGTCGCTCGACACGTGCACACACATATTCTGTGTCTTTATCACAATACTGCGTTGTCATTGCTGTGAATTAATATAGTTGATTAACTCACAAAAGGATCAGTATGTATAGTTTTCGATAAATAATTATTAAAATAGCGACGGTGTAATAAATAATCGGTACAGCTATTTGCACACACGCACACGCATAGAGATGTATGACAACGTGAAAAAAATGTCACGAGGGATATTCGTTAATTGGCCTCTTTCTCTCTCTCTCTTAAATATTCATCAAAGTCCAATTAAACATTTCCATTCACATAACTCACTCTTCATTCTGTGTACCCTAAAAACTTTAAATAGAATTTTATCTTTCTTTCACATCGCGCAAGTACATACCGCAATCGTGTCTGTCTTTGCTTACTCGTTTATAATGTTAAATTCTACGTATTTCTTCTGATTTACAATATATAAGTCAGTCTAGTCTTCCTTTGGAGAAAACATCCCCACCGGGCCTTTCTTGCCTTCGCTTTTAAAAATTCCTATCAAACTGCTCCTCAATCTCGCATAAATTTCGTTGCGGACCGTCGCCGTAAACTTGGTCGCGAGACAAGTGATCGCCGCCGTGGCGAATATTAAATTATAAAACAATACTAGTTTGAAATTACCGAGCCACTCGATGCGCCCGAAGTCACCAAGCAAGTCGAAGTTCGTCATACCTAGAAAACCAGATAGCGCAGATAGTTAAAAGATATCTACAGATTAACGTGGAGGACGTTTAGAATCAATCCGTGGACTATGTACCTAATATCCGTGATAGTAGTGGCAACGCGGAACTTAGCACGAGAAGTAGGGCACAGTTCGCGATAAGGTGGGTGAGAGGCGTGGAATGAAATCGTGGTTGGACTCTTCGTACTCCTGGAAGCGTGTACAGGCCTATCGCGCTCGTCGCTGCCAAGTACAATATCACTGCCACCTCTACGGTTGCTCCAATGGGGCCAAGCTTCGACAATGAACTAATACCTAGAGTAAATTGCTGGAAGAAGAATTGAATTTATTGACTGCGGCTGTCCAAAGCGAACACACGTCCCCTTAAATGTTTTAGAGGGATCGATACGAACCCTAGTACTCAAAGGCAGCGCCTTTATACCGATTAGTAGTTCTAACGTGTTTTGAACAGCTAACAGGGCTGTGGCAGTGGAAAGTATGAGTAAGGCTAGCATAGCCAAAGGGTAAAGCAAAGTGCGCCGAACCCACCAGGTTCGCCTTTGCTGATCTAACACTTTTCGCCGTTTTTGAATATCGTCTAATCGCTGGGATAATCCGCGTTGCAGAGCACCATTCCTTAAACACATTAGGCTCGGGTTCACGTTAAGAAGTTCGTCATCTTCGAGAACCGAACTACACGCTGGTATGGACATCGGTACCGGTGAAACGTACGATTTGCCCGTTGCTTTCGCATGCTCCAACCTGCGGACCCAACAAACGTATAAGACGATGTCACCACGCAACAATCATTTCTTTAAGGTAGTCTTTTCCAACAGACGACGCTCCACAGACCACGTATAGGTACGCGGGGATTGCAAGGGTCCGGGATTCCACTTCTGATTTCTCGATAATAAAAAGACAGGTTTTGTTAGTAGTCAAACTCGCTAAAAATCACTGAAAGATCAATCTAGGGTGCTGTTTGCTTCAAAAGTCCTTCTTTTACGTTTCCGAGCAATGGTTTTGCAATATTCAGCTGCATGTTGCCCGTCGGAGAGACTAGTACGCCCCGACATGACTGCAGCGCCATCTGACGGGCAACATGCAGCCAAATATTGCAAAACCATTGCTCGGAAACGTAAAAGAAGGACTTTTGAGGCAAACAGCGCCCTAGATTGATCTTTCATCTAGCGATTTTGACTAATAAAAAACCCCGTCTTTGCGTTATCAGGAAATCAGAAGTGGAATCCCGGACCCTTGCAATCCTCGCGTACGTATACGTGGTCTAGCGGTGTGTGAGAGTTCACGCGCGAGCGTCGTCTGTTGGAAAAGACTCCCTTAAATATATTAGATCGGTGACAAACCGTCTCCTAATACACTCCTCTTCTAATCTGTACGCAAAGAACTCTTCGTCCAAGTTCTTTAGGAACTGCGGCTTCACGAGAAACGAGCCAACTACTCCAAACAATCTTACAAACCCCACAGGTGTGCACACTGTAACAACGCATATTGTTTACTACACGTCTTTACTCTCGTTCTCTCGTAGTCGTAATACAAGTTTGTACTCACGCAATAACATGACAACGCCGACAAAGGAAACACAGGAATAAAGGAAAGGCAAATAGTATGTCCACAAGTCTGTAACATAAAACACGATTACATGTTTGCGGTTGCATAGAGATAGAGGCAAATTTTAATCCGCTTACTGAGCAATGTGTGAAGACTGGACTTCTGATGATCTATAAGTGCTGATAAAACATACGTCATTCCTAACACCAGCGTTCCCAGCAGACAAAGAACGGTAACTGTTTCGTACACTCTAGCCATTACACCCTGAAACGAAAAACAATTTTTTTAATAGCGATAAAAACATCGAATACAAACCGATAGGGTTGCCAGATCTTCTATATTTGATACGAGTTTTCTATATTTGAAATTGATCTCCTATATATATCATATTTGAATAGCATATGATTTTCAGAAATCTTTGTTTGATTAAAAATGTTTAAAATGTGCTGCGTACCTCTTTTACTTGAACTCCTATATTTTGAGTCTCTCTCGTATACAGGGTGTCCCACATAAATGAGAACACCTAAATATCTTTCGTATTTACAGTCCTATCAGAAAACTTCAGAGGACAAAGTGACACTATTGCAGGGGGCAAATATAATGGTAAAGAAAAAAATTTTTTATGTCGTGTTTTTTTAATGAAATTTCGAGGTCACCGATGTTTTTTTTAAATGGAATAGTATATTTTTTTACGGTAGCATGATAGATAACAAAAAACTGAATTTAGTGGATACCACCTTTTTGACCTTGATCTTCGAAAATTGGCGTTCCTTTGCGCGGTCCATCTCTTTAGGCTATTGTAATGCAAAAAATATTTGTTACGTAATGTGCATATCATCAATGGACCAAATATCTGGCAAGAATATTTTTTCCAAAGATCATTTTTTTCGGAGTTATCAAGGTCATCGATGTTTTTTGATACATAACTACATTTTTATTGTATTGCATCGGGTAACTGATCGAAATATACATTCAGATATGTATAATAACATGACCTTGAGCTTGATCTGAAGGTAAAAAACTTTAATTTTCGAAGATCAAGGTCATGTTATTATACATATTTGAATGTATTTTTCGATCAGTTACCTGATGCAATACACTAAAAATGTAGTTATGTATCAAAAAACATCGATGACCTTGATAACTCCGAAAAAAATGACCTTTGGAAAAAAATACTCGTGCCAGATATTTGGTCCATTGACACCAACTTTCAAAGATCAAGGTCATTTCAAGGTCAAAAAGGAGGTATCCACTAAATACAGCTTTTTATTGTCTATCATGCTGTCGTAAAAAATATACTATTCCATTTAAAAAAACATCGGTGACCTTGAAATTTCATTATATTTGCTCCCTGAAATAGTATCACTTTGTCCTCTGAAGTTTTCTGATAAGACTGTAAATACGAAAGATATTTCGGTGTTCCCATTTATGTGGGACACCCTGTATACATAATTGCAGTTTTCACTACTTCTTCTATATTTGGATAAAACATTTCTGGCAACCCTACAAACCGAGTAGTCAGAAAGTCGAGAAGGAATTTTCCTTACCTTCCTGTATCCCACGAATCCCTCCGATTCTGTGAACAAGTAGGCAAACGGTAGGAACACGAACAGGGACACATTTGAGAAGAGGAACACATGATTCCATAGACCTGTAACGAAACATTGAAGATAATTAGGAAAGCAAATAAGACGGCTCTGCGAGGAAAAATCTGTGAGGAGTTATCGTACCTTGGATGAGAGAGCTATTTAGCCATTTGACGTAATAGCTGTTCGGATATAAAATGAGAACTTCGTTGCTGGCGATGGAGACCGGAAGCAGTAAGGTCGCCCCAACGGAAACCGCCAGAGCGACGGTGCACAACCAAAGACTGATTCTGTAAACTGTTGCTTCATCCTCGTCCACGGAGAAGTAATCCTCGCGATCTCTTCGGCGAAATTTTGCGATCAAAGCGTAACTGGAGACGTAAAGGACCAGGAACAGAAGGAGAAATATCTGAAAAAAATCGATTGGTTAACTTGCCGTTTAACAATCAAATTTTCTGATTTATTAAGACGTTCAATCTAGTCATATAAATGGCGTCTGTCCCCAAACAGAAACGTGAGAAGTGTTCGTAAATCATACGAGCGCTTAATAATCGTACATATGACGTCCGCGCGCGCGTGTATGTAAACGCGCAATCTGTTTGTGTGTGTGCTCTTGCAGCGTGCTCATCGAGCGTGCAATCTGCGTTGATCTGCGTTGTTTTTTGATTTGCTCGAGCAAACGTAAACTCGGGCGATCCGCCATGCGTGGCATTGAATGAAAAAAATATTTGTACGTACTGCTCGAAGAGCATCGTACGATTACACAACTTAATTTCCATCCACCCGGTTACTATTGCCAATATACAAGCGTACAATATTCAATTGAATCCTGCGTTTGTCAAGTAAATAAATGAATACATCGTGCGTTCGACAAAACAATAAATATTTATTTCTTTGGTGTACAGAGTCTCAAGTCAAACACAAGGTGTCCTTATCGGACCGTAAATTACAATGTAAAGTCAGTTGCGTAAAAAGTGGTAGCGCTGCAGGTGCACAGTGGATTATAACATGTAGCTTCTTCGACAGTGATATATTGTTATGATAGTCAGTGACAAAAGTCTAACTTTCAACTCTCCGCGATCGATCGAGAATCGCTCGAGCACCGCAGAAACAAAACTTTAATCCCTTGCACTATAACGTGGAGTCGTCCAATAAACATGTATTAATTATAAATATCTTCACTACTGTGCAAAAGAAAGAAGCACCTGGCAATATTTAATAGAAAAGCGTAAAGAATCGAATAAGAACACAGTAAGTTTTGAGAAAGGACTCCGCTGTTTAATTGAATAGTTCTGAGAATGTATTATGCAATAAATCAATCATTGTACAATACAATGTCTACATAAAGATATTGTTTGTCATTATATCTTACAATTATACTGGTTGCTTCTTTCTTTTTGCACAGTAGTATATATCCAAACACATGTTGTAATAAAAATTGCACAAGATGTAAATAAATAGAGCTTTATCATTTTTATAACCTAAAACAATTTGATCGCTTCTAAATAGTGCTCGGTATGTTTAGTGTTAAGCTGGAATAAAATTTGATTCTGTTGTTGTTGACATACGCATAGCACTCGAAGAATACACGTGATAAAAAAAAACGGCGTAAAAGATCCTGCTGAAATTATAGAATAAATCATAGTGCGAGGGGTTAAAGGGGGTAAAGATATTGTTTGTCATTATATCTTATAATTATACTGGGTGCTTGTTTCTTTTTGCACAATAGTGTATATCCAAACACATGTTGTAATAAAAATTGCACAAGATGTAAATAAATAGAGCTTTATCAGTTTTATAACCTAAAACAATTTGATCGCTTCTAGTGGTCGGTACGTTTAGTGTTAAGCTGGAATAAAATTTAATTCTGTTGATATACGCATAGCACTTGAAGAATATATATTTGAAAAAAACATAGTAAAAATCCTGCTGAAATTATAGAATAAATCATAGTGCAAGAGGTTAAAGGGACAATGTTTCTGATATCGTTGTTGTAACACGAGCATAAAAATATGTCGAGGCTGAACGATCGTCCCCATAGCACCGAACGGGACACCATTACACTAATTGCGAAGGAGACCTCGGTTACAACAGGCTTCCGTGAACGAGCGTCGGTTATCACGCTCGTTCACATTAATTTTCCATCTCCTCGCTTCCCTCGAGCGTGTCACGTGAACGTACCGGTACGAGACACGAGGTGAAGGCACCAGTAATTGACCTTGTATCAGTGGTTGGCCATTTTTTTCAAGAAAACGTGAAAAATAATCTTTATAATCATGAAAGAGGTCAGTGTAAGCCAAATTTTAAAAATGAGTTCATCTGTTATTTTATATCTATCGATATACAGTGGGTGTACAAAGTATTCGTGCACCTTTTAAAAACTAATAACTTTCTTTATAATTGCACCAAACGACCTGATTTTTTATGAGCAATTAGAAGCATTGGTTTACGAAATGATATGCAAAAAAGATTTTCCTAAAATTATAATAAACAAGGCTACATGCAAAAATAAAAAAGGCATTTGTTAAAACTTTTATTTGATCTATGTTAGTTATATGTAGTTATATGTAGATCTATGTTAGTTATACACATGCTGAAAATTTCATGGAAATCGATTAAGATACACACGAGTTACAAGCGGTTAAAAATTGTGAAAATCGTAGTTTTACATGACTTTTCGTCAGTTTTTTTGCATAAAATCCACAGAATCGTACATCTTTCGATGCGTGTCGTTTTTCCTGCGTCAACTGATTTCCTGAATGAAATTTTCAGCATGAGTATAACTAACATAGATCTACAAAACATATGCAGGGTTTACCCGTTAAGTTATGTCACCATTTTTTAGGCATTTCCGGCAGTGCAATTAAAAAATGTTTTAGACAAAAGTTTGTCAGTACTTGGTGAGCTACATGTTCGCATATTCTTAAACCTGAAAACATGATTTTTACGTAGAAAAGTAAAGGTCACCTTGACTTTTTTAAATGGCACCATATGTTTTGGACGTCATAGGATTGTCGCTGACGTTGAGACGAATTCAACAGTGTATTACACTATGACCGTGAAATCACCTTAAACTCGAGAATTTTGTGCAAACGTAACTTCAATGAAAAATTATTTCTTATAAAACAAAGCAAGTTACATTAGATGTTCGAACTGCGATCCATTTTCTACCATACAGAGCTCCGCTCTTGGTACTACTTTGGCGACGACTTTTCGTTGTCGCCATAATTAGGGGGTCCCGGTTTGTGTTATTACATACAGTTGTTATGCGATTCCGAAGTTCTTTGGGGATATTTGCAATCTGTTGTATACGACACAACAATTAGTAATGTTCAAGAACTTCGGAATTGCATAACAACTGCATGTAATAACATAAACCGAGACTCACTAATTCGAACATCTAATGTAACTTGCTTTGTTTTGTAAGAAATAATTTTTGATCAAAGCACAAAATTTTCGAATTTGAGGTCATTTCAAGGTCATAGTGTAATACACTGTTGAACTCGTTTCGACGTCAGCAACAATCCTATGACGTCCAAAACATGTGGTGCCATTTAAAAAAGTCAAGGTGACCCTTACTTTTTTACGTAAAAAGCATTTTTTTTTATTTAAGATTATGCGAACATGTAGCTCACCAAGTACTAACAAACTTTTGTCTGAAACATTTTTTAATTGCACTACCGGAAATGCCTAAAAAATGGTGAAATAACTTAACGGGTGCAACCTGTATTTTAAATTTAGTACTTTGGGATTATCCCGTCGACCATTTTCGCCAAACACGAAATTATTATTATATTATATTATTTATTTTGAAACTTGCTTTTTATTATGATAGCGCGGGAGGTCGACGGGATAATCCCAAAGTACCTTAAATTTTCAAAAAGGGTCCAAATAAAAAAGTTTTAAAAAATGACTTTCTTATTTTTGCATGTAACCTTGTAAATTATAATTTTTGGAAAATCTTTTTTGCATGTCACTTCGTAAACCAATGCTTCTAATAGATTCCAAAAAATCAGGTCGTTTGGTACAATTATAAAGAAGTTATTAGTTCTTAAAAAGTGTACGGTTACTTCGTACACCCACTGTATGTATGATGTATGATACAGAAATTCATAGTGATCCGGGTTCCAGGTCCCGTATCTGCGGGTCCGTTACATTATACCTCGCAGTATCTTTACAGTAAATAGTAAAAGAATTTTTTTACGTCAAAAAGTATAGCATAGGCTTCTTCCAGTCAAAACCTAGCTTTGGAAGAGAGAGCACCGTACAAATATCGTTCAAAAGATATCTGCCTTTTCGTTACAAAATTACCTTGCTTCCAAAAAACCAACAATATCACATTATATTACAATTGAATTTTATTTAACAGAAGTTAGGTTTGTTACACAACGTAAGGATAAAAGAGAGACATTTACTAAATATTATTCACGCAGAGAATTTTTCATAACTGGTCAACTATTGGTGCTCCTACCTTATTCTTCCTCGAGCGATACTCGAAAATCGCAAGTCTATTTCGAAGCTCGAAATCCGGTAAACAATTAAAACTTGTTGTATAACATTATCGATGAAGATATCGATATGTTATCGGCCAGTTCAAAAGCCAAATTACGGTTAATCTAGGCATTAATCGAACGGGTGTATCTGACAAACTATCTTTCGCTACGTGAGGCGCATCCGAGATTTGGAATAGGCAACACGTTGTCGTTATCGTGTTCCCGATACGCTGATTATTTGCTAATGGGAATACTATCGTTGCCACGTCGCTGAAAACCGGGATACCAAGAACCGCTAACGGCAAAGTGCGTTGTCCTCGGGAACGAAAACCGTGTCTGGCATACAAATCGTGCGCGGTCCATCTATAATCCATGCTAATCTTTGTCTTGTGCCTGTCCATTCGGACGATCTATCTTGAGCGAATGCAGTGCACAGAGTACACACTGAAATAATTCGAACGGTCATCGGATATTTAGTTTTAAATAGTCTTTTGTTGTGCGCTGGCGCCTCCGTTGGCAGGGCTTATTTAAGAGCTGAGAACGAGATTAGTACAGGGGTGGTTCGAGAGCAGTCGGAGCAACTCGAGAGCCCGAAAACTTCGAAACAGATTCTCTATCTACACTAACGAGCATAACTGATTCAACACACTTTACATCAGAACAACGTTTTTATAAATGGACCAAACGACTTCAATTTCTTTGCAAGGCTAGAAGAATTAGTTTAGTAATCGACGTCTAAAAAATAGTAAAAATTGATTTTTACTACTGTTTTAGCTGGTCCAATAACGAAAGTTTAAAAACTGTGTTTGGTCAACTCGTGTAAATGATATACGCTCTGAAAATTTCATTGAAATTGGTTAATCGGCTTACGAATTATAAACGATCAGAAATGGTAAAACTTGCCACTTTATGGTACACTAGAAATTACCACTTTTGATCGTTTATAGCTCGTAAACCAATTAACCAATTTCAATGAAATTTTCAGAGCGTATATAATTTACACGAGTTGACCAAAAGAGTAGTAAAAATCAATTTTTACTATTTTTTTGCGATTCCGACCAAATGCATTTTTTCAAAATATTTTTAGACGTCATTTGCTAAACTAATTCTTCCAGCCTTGCAGAGAAATTGAAGTTGTTTGGTCCATTCATGAAAAAGTTATTCTGATTTAAAGTGTGTTGAATCAGTTATGCTCGTTAGTGTATCTATCGCTCGATAACAGTCTCATTAACGGAATTACATACCGTTAACCGTCTCTCTACTTTTGGCTCCGATTATACCGAAAAGTACAGTGCACGCTGTACGAAAAAAAGAACTACGTCATAGACGAGCTACCAAACGGAGGACATATTCGTTTGCAACAATGAAAACACTCGTCGCGATCGAATGAATCGAATTACGCAATGTAGAGAGAAGCTGGGCCCTGACATTAACGAATTAGTCAACGATACAGTTCGAATAAAATCTGGCAATGCAATTTCCCCGATGCTATATATGCCCTGTTATGATCACGTGTTATTAAATTTAGTTCGATTTATATCCAACGGGAGATTTAATATGCGCGTTATTTCTCGCGAAAATCGCGAGGGGTCTACGGAGAGGCCGATTGATCCGGTCGTGGTTCGATCGAAACGAAACGCAGCACGTCGAATGAAAAGACGATAAGATTGTCGACACGTTTCACAATAGACCGCACGTGTCTTTGACCGAGCAAGTGTATTTTTAGCATTTCTAGATCAAGACCAATGCAGCCGGCTAACTTGTCAGGCCTAAATGGCATTCTTCGTGGCGGTCGCAATGATCGAAGCGACCCGACCGACCGTTTAAGGCTGGTTCTTATCGCGGCCTGTTTACCAAACACGCGTTTCGCGTACGGATGCACGTACTTACGATGTAAATTGGTACGGATGCACCGCGCGCACCCGCGGATTTATCTAACCCCGAGGCGAAAAATAAACAGAAAGCGACGCCGCACAGTGGGCTATTTCCACGATCTTAGCTGGACAAAATTCAATTTTGGTAATGACCCAGATGAATGAAATCACATTGGAATTGAAATTATTTCAAAATATAATCTACCAACAAAAACATCCTGTAAACAGGAGCTAAGTTCCTATGGCCGTAAAAAGTTGTGAGATCAAACAAAATACGACCAAGTTCGTTAGCTTACAAATACCTCTTGCAATACTGAAAAAAGCGTTTGTAACAATTAGTTTAAAAGAACGCTATTTAATTTTTAAAGAGTTACATGGAGGGCTAAATTATTCAAACTTGGCCGCTACCTAACACCTTTTATGGCCATTGGTTTAAAAAGTAACGGCCAAGCTTGAATAATTTAGCCCTCCATGTAACTCTTTAAAAATTAAATAGCGTTCTTTTAAACTAATTTCTACAAACGCTTTTTCAGTATTGCAAGAGGTATATCTAAGCTAACGAACTTGGCCGTATTTTGTTTGATCTCACAACTTTTTACGGCCATAGGAACTGGGCTCCTGTTTACAGGATATTTTTGTTGGGATTTCATCAATTTTCGTTGAAATTTCATCAATTATCAAGTTGGTATCAAAGAAAAAAAATTCTTTTCTAATCTGCAAGACAAAATCCAAATTCAATACATCCAAGATTAACACTCTGCCGGCGACGCTCGGATCCGTTTGCCCCCCTTCTCCCCCCCCCGCCGCTGTAGACGATGTTCGGTGCGATTTCTTTTGTTTACGTTAGAGCGATTGTTTTTTTCATCAGTATTTGTTGCGACTTCGAAGCTAATAAAACGTATACTTATGTATGTTATGCTATCATGTTCTATCCTACGTACCTATTTCGTAATGTTTTTTTTCAATACAACCCCTTTAAGATGTAAAATTTCAAACTTTGATAATTATTCCTTTGAGTGTTTGTTATGGTGGACCTATGTACCAAATTTCAAGCTTGTAGGTAAATGGGAAATACTCAAAAGGTTTTGATGATCTGTCAGTCAGTCAGTCAGTGATAAATTTAGCGATTTTTGAGGTCCTATATCTCGGAACCTACTACTGTTGGAAGATTAATGTTTTGTCAATATTGAGATATGATAGCATTTGACAAGTGTACGAAATTACATGTCTCCATCTGCCTCCAGTGCCGAGTTATAAGCCTCTAAAAAACGGCTAAGTTGTTTCGTGTAAAAAGAGGTAGTGCGAGAACTTGGTTCTAGATAATGATTTAATATTATCTAAAAATGTACTTCACTTCGTTTACTCTTGTGGTCTTGTATCGCGGCTCTCAAATTCTTTTAATTTAATTCTTCTTTTTTAATTATTTTAATTGAATGCTGAAGCGTCCGAAATACCGCAAGTCCGCATGCCGAACCTCGCGCGGCAGTAAGTCCCGTTTCGTTTGCTCGCGACGATACAAATTTCTTTGGTCCACATTATGTTTCATTAACCTTTCAAACCTCCGTAATAGTTAACATGCAATTCAATGTCTACTCTGAACTTCAACTAGACTTTTAACACGTTATATGAGCCTTTTATTTTGAAAGTTGGCCTACGTGGCCAATTTTAATATTTACATTTCTACGTTATCTTTTCATTCTGAAGCAAATTGTAACTGATATATTTAAAATCACAAAGATTTTGTAAAAGAATTGTACAAATTTTTATTTCGAAAGTAGCCAAAGTCCATTTGTCGGTTGTTGGAGAAACAATAAATTGGTTAAAAATATGCTGGACGCGTTTTTTGAGAAATGAACCATATAAAATTTTCTATAAGATATCAATGGATGAGAATGCAGAGTTTAAAATACTGAATTTATTACCACGTCTGGTTAGACCAAGAAAATTCGAAAATATTGTATTGAAACCACTTTATAAAAATATAAGTCAACTTACAACAGCGAAATACAAGGATATGGTGGACTCACTACGATATACAGGGTGGGGCAATAACTATTAGCACCTCAGATATCTTCGAAACTAAAAGTGTCACAGAAATATTTGCTAAAATAAAATTGCACAGTACGAAGGGGGCCATCCGGTGGCGATAATAGCTTTTTTGCAGGTGGAGGTACTTCGGACATTTGAAGGTCACCTTCATTTTTTTAAATGGAATGAGGTATTTTTTAATACATCAATCGATGCAGCTGGACATTCGTTATAAAAAAAATACTAACCTATGTATGTTGAAAAGTTAGTAGTTCAGGAGATATTTCAATTTTAATGACTCTAAAACACCATTACTGTCGTACTAATACGTTACACAAGTAAGTAAACGCTAACGTCTTAGTACGACAGTAATGGTGTTTCAGAATGATTAAAATTGAAATATTTCCTGAACTACTAACTTTTCAACATACATAGGTTAGTACTTTTTTATAACGAATCGTATAACTGCATCGATTGATGTATTAAAAAATACCTCATTCCATTTAAGGAAATTAAGGTGACCTTCAAATGTCCGAAGTACCTCTACCTGCAAAAAAACTATTATCGCCACCGGATGGTCCTCTTCGTACTGTGCAATTTTATTTGAGCAAATATTTCTGTGAAACTTATAGTTTCGAAGATATCTGAGGTGCTAATAGTTATTGCCCCACCCTGTATACCACGGGAGCACTATGACTTCTTCAAATTCCTCCCGCATACACAAAATGTAAATGAGGAGTAAATTGTTATGTAACTTATGTATTGGGTTGGCAAGAAAGTAATTTCGGCATTTTAAGATGAAATAAAGCTCAATTTTTTTGATTCAAGCAATGAATTTTAATAAATAAGATTTTTCCCTTCTGTTCGATGATCTTTTGCCAAAAAGAATAAATAAGAAAATATTTTATTGATTAAAGTTCATCGCTTGAATAAAGAAATTCGGATTATTTCACCTTAAAATACCGAAATTACTTTCTTGCCAACCCAATAGTTGGAAGATTTCCGGAATTGCATAAATGGTGTTTCTCAAGTTTCGTAATGACATATAAAATAAATTGAATATTGTTTTCTCGATTTGAAGCATTTCAAATTATATGGAATAGACTTGGGCTGTTCAAATTTTATGACAAATCTTGTTGTTAATTTTGAAAGTGGCTTAACTCCATCTTGGTCAGAAGACACATATTTATTTTAATAGGAATTGTAAAATTAACTCTCTTGGATACACTTAAGGATGTACTGAAGGTACAATGGGAGACAAAAATACAAGAAATTCGAAATCCATCAATACATGGCAATGGAAGCCATTCATGAGTATATTTTGCATTAAACTTTTGCGAATACTGTACCCTCTGTAGCTATATTCAGTGGTCTACACTTGTCACGTTTCCATGCTAGTGAGAGACAACAAGATAAATTTGACGTTTTGTAACAGTTTATAATTTTTTTGCTCTGTAACTGTTTAGTGAATCTTAATAAATTTTGAACACTTAATTAATTACATAATTTTTACTACATATAAAAAACTGGAGTTTCTAGTTGCGTTTTTTCAAGGTTTAAATAGGGTTTCAAGTGGAATTTTATGAATTCTCCATAAGAAGACGTGTTAAAATGTGCAAACTTTAAGTTGCTATAATTCTTAAACGGTGCAGTGAATCGAACCCAAACTTTGGTAATTGCATTAATTTAGTAAGAATTATATCTTGTCAAATTTCCAAAAATTTCGTTGCGTTTTTATATACCTCCAGAACATCCTTAAGGAGTGTGATACATTGGTAACCTACGTGTATATTTTTAATTTCAGAAACGCGAGCTCTTAAATATCTATTTAAACTTAAATGGACTTAGGCCACTTTCAAAATAAACGGCTCATATCGCTTCGTACACTGTTCGTTGTTATCTCAATTGAAAGCTGGAAGCATAAGCAGTACGAATCGCTGAAGAGCATTTTTAACAAATTATGAGATCCATTGTTTTAAGTTCGTTGTAATAAAAAATCATGGTCACCTAAATTTTTTCAATGTACTTTTTATTACATACTGTTTTAGCTAACGTGAAAAGGAATCCAATGAACTACTTCACTATGACTTTAAATCTTCAAATAATGCTGAAATAGTTTTGACCACTAGATTGGCATTTCCCCACTGTGCCCACTGTGCGCTGTATCGAATGCCGCGCGAATTAATCTGGAATGCGTTCGCGGCAGTCGGTGGAGATGCAGCTCCTGCTGTGCTGAAAACCGCTTTTTACAGGAGGTACACGACGGTGGAAGGAAAAACCGGTCGACGATCAGAAATAACGCGTGTGGTCAACGACTCTTCGCGTGAAAGTATTGGGAAAGCATACCTACCCGCGAACGCCGATTCTTCGTTTAGGACTCCGTTCGCGGCGTCGGACGTCGACGATCATCCAGTTAGAATCGATTAAACAAAACCACGCCGAAGTCAAGGCTAAATACCGCGGCTAGAACTAAGCGTTTATAGCGGGTTCAGTTTGGTTTGACGTAACGCCCGGCTCTTTTTCATATTATATTTACTATTGCGTCACGCGAAAACGTGCGCGCGAATGTAATATCGTTAGGGGTTTAAAGTTAAGTCGATCGGTTAAACAGATTCGCGTGTACAGCGTTACCAACAGGTAAACAGTGTAAACTACGCGGTGCTTCCCGGGGCGACCCACGCCTGTCAAACCGCATTATCGTGACGTTTTTCGTTTGGCAGCTTAAACCTTTTGCGTAAAAATCGCGGCGTAAACACGAATCTAGGGTGCGAACACCCGCATTCTATTATTGCACCCAGCGAGTGCAGCGGGACAACGGGTCGCCGCATGCTCCTATAGTAATACCATCGGATCGCCGGTATTCCCGAGAAATACGATAAAAAGATCCTTAGCGAATCGCAGTCTAAGAATTTCATTACAGACATTAACGGATCACATTCCAGCCCGTGTTGTACGTCCACGTATCTACGCGGTTTATTGCATTACAAGGAAATACAATTTCCTTATCTTTTTATACGTTGCACCGCGTGAAATCAATCCATAAAGAATGACAACGAACAATAACATCGTATCGTATGAAAATTGCCAACATAAATAACGGTTCCTTGAACTACCGAAACTGATATTACATTTTTCGATAATTCTTGTAAGTTTGTAGTTACCGAAGTGTGTACTCGTAACTAAGCAGAGAAATTATTCAGATTTCGAATTGCGTGCGATATAGAAGTTACTTGAACGGTTTAAAGGTTAGAAACGTCGAATGGATATTCCGTGTAATTTCGATGACGGCTAAGGTGGAATTTGTCTGGCGAAAAACGAAATGCCCAAGCATTTCTGCTCCAAAGCAGAAACGTTAAAGCTAATCGTAAAGAACGTGGCGATCGCAGGGATGTAGTACGACAATTCGAGAGCCCTGGGTATCGGTCGGTGGTCGATAAACAAGAGGGGAATGATCGTGGGGCGAAATCATACTCACGATGTTCTCTCGCACGGTATTGTGAAACAATTGTTCCCTCAGGTCCGCATCATCTTCCATTTTCACCTATTCGTTAGTAAATTTTTTTCGGCCAAATGTACCGACGTTGGCGACATCTTATACGAATAACCCTCCCTGGAGACACACCATGCCCAGATCTTTGCGAATGACACTCGCATTCACTTCATCGAGGGAGCTCTTGCTTTCTGCGGTCGATCGCAAGGAGCTACACCTTCTGTTTCTCTGTGAAACGAAAATCACATTCCTGTTTTCCCTCGATACCCGTATTATGTTCGTGTAACAGATCAGACGAACGTAGAGGCGTTGTTACGGTTGGCAGACTACTAAACCAATGTTACAAAGCGATCCATGCTACTAAAAACGGTGCGCCGTTTTCTGCTTTAGTCATAGAGTACCGTGCTAGAAAGGAAACTCGTTCGTACAATTTTATGAACCGAGACATATCGAACATATTCAATATCGAATGCATGACTAAATATGTTCTTATACATGTCAAATAAATTTTATGTCTTCTTTCTTGTACAGGTATTAAAAGTTCTTAATTATAATTTATAAACATTTCCGTGCATGCACACTGGAAACTGGTCCTTAAAAACTGCCGGAGTTTCGCCTCTATAAGAACGTTTCATGTTTCAGCAACGCTGCGCCATCTACTTTGCCGCTATCTTCGGACACTATTCGAATTGAAATATGTATGGCGCGCCGAAAGGCAGTCTCGAACTTTCTTGTTGCTTTCAACGGTTTTGCAAAATATGTCTATCTATATTTGTTAATAACTTGTGCCTTGGTTTTAGTAATCATCGCGTTTCTCTACAAAGGTTTTGTCTTCTACGTTTCACCAATTATTTGCGGCTGTTGGACTCTTTGAAATCGAGACGCGGAAGTAAAACGTCATATAATGTAAATAGCTTATTTATTCCGCTTTGTTGAAAGGATGGAGCTTACAAAATGCACTATGCTGTCATATAAATATAAGTATGTAAATCTCTATTATTAATAGTTCCTGAGTAACGAACAATTTCAAATCCTTTTACTCAGATCTAATAAATTCGCACTGGTTTTCCCTACAAACACTTGCACTGTTTGTATCTTTTTTTTTTATACTCGATGTGTAATACAACAATATACTATCAGCTATATCCTTGCACGTGAAAATGATTTGCGTTGGATCGATATAGTTCTAATAAATATTATTCTTTATTACAAAAATCTTGTTGGATGTTCCTCTATCTTGGAACTCTTATATTTATATCTACTGTTTGTTGAATCAAGTAAAAATCTCGATAACAAAATAATTACAATATCCTAATGTTACATATATGCATATATATTATATGATATATTATATATATGTATATGTAAAATATATATATATATGTAACAGTGTACAATGAAATAAAAATTATCAGCCGAACTTTATATATATATAATATTATAAGCTTCGATTGGTAATTTTTATTTCATTATGCACTTTTACCATTTAATTTCTATCATATACATATTTGGACCATAAATTAAACTATCGTAGCATAGAGATCAAACTTTTAAGACAACACTCTGCAATATTCAATGAGTAACACGATTTTATTGATAAAAGTATGATGTTACTTGTATTAATAGTAATTTATTTTCTTTTTTGTTCTACCCTCTCCTTCGTGAACAGTAATTTATCGATATAAAATTTATTATTAACAGTACTAAATCGATTTGCTCGATATAAGCGAAACTAATTAAACTTGATTTCGCTTCTTTCCCGTAAGATTTACTTATATATGGCATGGAACACATTCTCTGCCGGTCATGGCTATGAATTCCGTTTAGGCGAATTTAACCGAATATCACAGATTCTTAATCTCGCTACAAACAACAGAATAATATCTCGTATAATAAATAATAATTCGTTAAACAAAATCCGTGACACATAAAATGAGAAGAATTTTACATAGTTTAGAGTTCGAACGTATATATTAACGAGACACCCAAGTGATTTTCTCAAGAAAAATGTAATCAAAGAATAATTCCAAATCTTTAGGCAAAATTAAAAACCTGTGTAGATTAATTGTCTAAACAATCCTCATAGTGAACTGCATATTTGCTGTTAACAATAATATCCGTATCAAATAGCCAGTTTTCTTGATAGCCTCGTATTAGAAACAAAATTCTGCTTGAGATTTGGATTTAATAGGATTCTCAATCAGCGATCTGATCAAAAGTAAACGATAATTGGCAAAGGACAGATTTATTTTGCTATGCCGCTACTTCGCCGAAATTCATGTGGCCAGTTTCCTTTGCATGCTGCTGAGCGGCTATTTGTCCGTTTAATTTAACTTTGCAATCGTTGCACATTAAGGTGAATTTTTGAACATCTGTGAATTGACGACTAGATTTTGCTTCTCTTGCTAGTTCCGCAGCCTCTAATAATATCCTTGTGTCTTCCGTGGGAAAAATCGTTTGTATACTACCACCCTGCAATAAAATGCAATCTGTAGAAAAATTTTCCTCTATTACGTCACAACATCTTTTAAAATAACACTTACATCAAGAGGTTCCAAGTACAAAGGATCATAATGGATTCCATCGAATATTAAAAACACTCTTTGAGCATAGTGTTGATCCTCTCCAAACCTATTGATGATAGCATTAATACTATCGATTACTGCTATTTCCAGGCCATAGAATTTCGACAATATCGATAGTTCTATAGCTCCTCCCCAAGAGTCCGATTTCAAAATCCACTTGCAATATTCAAGATTCGGTCTTCCTAGGAAGGCTTCCGAATATTCCTCTGGGTCTGCTGCCACGGCGTTCGCTATGATCTCTCTCATGAAACTAGCGCAACTAGGATCGACTTTACCTGGAAATATACTGTAATATTAAAAGGTGTATAAAGCGTTTTTATACAAGAGTAATGGATTAGAGAGCAGAGTTAATCTGGCAAAAATCAATCGTGATTTATAATTTATATTTCGGTCACGTTTACATAACGATATGTACCATTGAGAACATATCCGACGCTGGTAAACAAGCAAGAGTTATCGGCAGGCACGTCTTTCTTCATTAAAACACCGGGAGTATCGACGAAATTTTCGTCGTTGACGATGTGGGACCGACCGATCTCGCTAGGGTTACATTCCCCGTTGAATTGGACTGGTTTCTCCTCAACGATCAAAGTATCCCCCGAGACGATGCCGCTGTTCGCAATCGTTGCCGTTTCGTCGTTCAAACTGATCGGCTTCGGTGGAAACCCGCTGAGAACGTGGAGCGCACCAATTGGTATGCCCGTGATCTCTGCGAGCTTCGATTTCAATTCGGATACCTTGTCCTCGGGCACCAATCCATTCACGACCTTCTGACCTGATTTCGTTTTAACCCTCAACACGAATCCAGCCATCGTTCCTCCGCGGACACCCGAGTCTCGGATCAGATCCACAAATTTTCCCCTCTATCCTGCCTGCCTCTCTCGCCTTTGATCAGCTGTTGAAACAGCACCACGAGCGAATTTTCCCCGCTTTCGGGACGATTATCATATCACGAACAGAGAGAACAAAAGATCACACGTAACTCATAACGTACTCCCGTACTCGGATACTGTTGATACCGACCACTTATCTTTCTCTATTCATCATCGTATTTGCGGTTAGGATATCCTGGGATATCCGCGTCCTAGTGACATTTTACATTTCAGTGTTGCCAATACCATAAAAAACGACCACAGGCAGACAGGATACAAGAGCGCTCACGCTCGGGCTCTTTACTCTCACTGCCCCTCACCACTTTTGTCAGTAAAAACGTATATCCTCTTTGTATAAACATTTAGCGCGGAACAGAACCTATACCCACTTTTAATTAAATATAGGTATAGGCACCTAAACTTGGGTATACTGACAAAAGTGATGAAACTCAGTGATGAGCACGGTGCGCATGCGCGAGAAAAACCGTTTCATATCCATTCATGTCTTACCA
Source organism: Lasioglossum pauxillum (assembly GCA_933228785.1). Taxonomy (NCBI): domain Eukaryota; kingdom Metazoa; phylum Arthropoda; class Insecta; order Hymenoptera; family Halictidae; genus Lasioglossum; species Lasioglossum pauxillum. Next base: position 12,840,918 of record OW121706.1, on the reverse strand, counting down.
CTGGTGAAACTCCTACAGAGACCTTTGATTTTGTTACATAAATGTAATATATTGAAAAGAATGTGGATAATAATAAGTCGAATCGATAAACAATAAAAGAAATTTATATGTTTATATCAGAGAGGATCTTCTCTGTTCATACCTATGCTCTGTAGATAAAATAGATTCCTAGTAAGTGTTGCTGGTGTTGCTAAAGTAAGAAATTTATAAAAGTAGTTCTAAAGCTATCTTCACGGTGTTGAAACTTAATCGAGCTTGCGCACCGGAACACACTGAAGTTTTGCTTCTGTATGAATTCTCTGCGATTACGATAACGAATTTACAGTGACGGTAGGAATTTATTATAGCTGCGTGAGTGGTATCAGTTCATCGACTTACTTCTTAGATAAATGAACATCCGGGGATGCTACTAGGATATAAGGTGATCAGTATTGTAAATCACTATTCGTAGTAATACACTTTCTTTGAATATCGATTACATCGATCGTAGTCACAAATAACTTCCGCTCGTTTTTCTCGATATCATTCTCCTCTCGTGACAATTCAACAAGTCTCGGTACACGAGCTTCAAAGAAATGTTTTAATTGCTTCCTCTGTGAAACATTACGAAATTTCACCGTATTTCTTTCGAGGTACCTAATATGCCGTAAATGCATAGAACTTACAGTCTACATGCACGAACGCTTCACAAACATACACAGCCTAATTATATCATTAGTATTCGCTAGTCTATTCTCACCGCCTACAGCGGAAGTTATTTACAACGCTCCGGAACAACATGTTTCTTTTTTTCGAAAAGGAAAAATCATGGGAACGAAAGAAATCGTGGGGAATCGGTTCCGCGAATAAATTACATTACGTGCCTGCGCGCAATTTACAGAAGCAACCGGAAGCGGTGAACAGAGTCTGAACGGAAGTTTCCTTGTCTCCATTAACCTGTTAACCGGGTCAACGCTCTCAATCGGTATTTGTCAACAGGTGTCGAAAAACTTCTTTCGTAATTCACGCTGGTTTCACGTTCCAGGCGAATGGGATGAGGCTCAATTGTTTCCAGTTCTTCGATCCACTTTCGATAAATATATATGTAACTCTTTCGTCGATTCTCGCCAGGAGATGACTAAGATTTCCGGTTAGTCGAGCGTCTCTTTACCAGTTTTTGGCAACAGGAACGACATGAACCCGCATACTGAAAAATACCGGAAATTAATCGGTAAGCAGTTTGAACAGCTAGATAACTGAAAACTCTTCCCGTCATTTTGGCTGCTGCTCAACGATTGGTCGTTAGCTGGCCAATCAGGGCGACGGATCATGCGCCCCTATAAATGCAACCCGTGTGGAGCCATTCATGAATTTTTCAATTATCGTCAATTCTATGGTTGCCAAATTTGAGTTTATGCATTAATTGAGCTTTATAGTATAGAATTTATGTATTTACCGGAAAAAAGTCAAAGCAAAAATGATAGTAGGTGACATGCGGCGTTCTTCCCGAAAACCACATAATTATTGCTAGGTATTCTAGAATATTTCGAGTACTTACTGAATAAAAATGCCGCGAATAAAATTATAGGAACCACGCAGGCCAAGTCGATCAGGTAGCCGAATACCAAGTTGCCCACCAAGGCGCCTAACCGACCCATTGTTAAAGACAACGCCGCGGCCATTACTCTGAAAATTCAATTGTTTCACATGTTAATCATAAATAATAAATTAATTAAATGATAAGTTCTTCGTTTAAACCAGTTTACGCTAGGGACACTTGTAAAGGTTTGTCTTAAAAAATTTGAATTTTTTAGGACGTTGGAGAACCGAGGATTTGATCCAGTTAACAGCGCTACAAAACAAGGCTGTCGAGGGAGAGGGGGAGAAAGAGTCGGAGCTGAACAACATCCTAAGAGGCGAATCATTGTCGCGGATAATTGATTGCACCACGAGTTGCGTAAATACAGAATTTTAATCTGTGCAGTTGTTCCCCCACCAATAAATAAATCACAAGGTAATGCCTTTGCTTACCTGAGATTCGTCGGGAACATATCGACGATTACGCAATAGACCAACGAGATACCGAGAGACGTCAAGGCCTCGAACACGCAGGACAATATCAAGTTTTGCGTCGAGTCTACCACGAAGTAGAAGCCCACCGTGACTGCTCCCGAAACCAGCAAGGACAAGACTGAAAAGAAATATTACCACAATCATCGTTCATTTCCCTTTTTCTTGGAAGTAGGAATTTTGTTGGCGATCCTTCGCTCGACTACTTACTCAGGAAGAATTTGGCGCCGAGTCTGTGCACGAAAAGAGGAAGGATAATGGATCCTGGAATGCAGGCGAGTCCGATGTACACCGTGTGCAGGTAAACCGAGGGTGTGATCACGGTGTCGCATCCAAAGGGATCAACGTTGGTCGCGTTGTCCGATAAAGCCGACACTATGCACACCGAGGTGGTCTCGCCAGGATTTTGGTGCTCGAATTGCTCGAATCTAAAATTAAAACGAAGTTCCTCGAATTTCTTGAATTTGGGACTGATATGTAGTCCGAACGGAGCGGAGGTTACCTGGTGAACAATTCGGGAAACCAGACCATAAGAGTGTAATAGCTGCTGGTCAAGCCGAACTGAATGCCGCAAGCCAGCAGCGTGTTGCGGAGGTAAGGAGACTTGCACAGAGCAGTCGTAAGGTCTCTGACTTCCTTGAGCAGGACCTTCAGGTCTTTCCTCTTGTGCAGTTTCAGCGACCTCGTGCTCTTATCTTTGTTCTTCTCTTGCAGACACTTCACCTGTGAAGAATATACAATATTATGCATGACAGAACGGTTGGTAGAGGAATCTGCCTTAGAAGCGTTAAGGCAGGGGTGGCCAACCTGTGGCGCATTGGATGATTACAAGTGGCGCGTTGGATCCTTGCGTTTATACTTATTCTTTTGAAGTAGGCGCCATAACTGAATCCATCTTCATATTTTCAACACTTGATACCTCTCAGTTGAATTTATTCAGCCTTCTTATTCATCAATTCGTCGTAATTTTTTGACAGTTTACAATTATAGGATAGGAATTGCGGTGTTCAAGACAGTGATCACGCTATCGCCCAAAAAATCATTTCTCACTATTATAGATTAGTGTTCCAATGAACGTATGCCTTTTCAACTGGTGCAAGTTAATTAATTTAGTTGCGCGATTGAGTTATATCCCTTTTCCTCCCCTAACCGAAGCAGATCCTACCCCTATACAACGAACGTAAGAAGGTAGAAAAAGTGCTCGAGTTATATGGCGCACCTGAACTCGTATGTGAAAAAATTTTGCGCATGGTATGCATAAGATTGGCCCCCACCCCCCGCGTTAAGGTCTGCCTTAGGCGTTAGAGTATTACCGGATAACTGTCGGGACTCTCGCCGGTGTTCTGCGAGTAGATCCACTTGAAGACCTCGAGGGCAGCGTCCGTTTCCCCACATTCAAGGAGGAACTTTGGGCTCTCCGGGAACGCGAACAACCAGAGGCCCAGCATCAGCGAAGGTAACGCGCATAGCGCTACGAAGAGATTCCACGACTTAAAGTAGAACGCATCCGAAACGTACATGAAGTCCATTGGTATGATCAGCCACGCGATCACTGCGTCCAAAAACAAAAATCGAATTTCAACATTGACACTGCTGGTGACAAGTAGACTGCAGATTTTTATGCAAAATAGAAATTGTCTGCGTTACATTTAAATTCTATAAATAGTTTTACTGTTTTCCATTCGATCAATACACTCTAGGAAAACTCTAGAAAAACGATTCTACTATGTAGTTCGAACTCGGGCGCAGACTGTGTAAAACGCGCTCGTCACAGGCCGCGTTCCGGTGATTTCAATGGTTGCGCAAGCGACGAGCATTATCGGGGATCACGATGCTCGGCGACACCGTAGAAAAGATTGATACTCACGTGGTAATACTATAACTCCGACGGTCCAGAACATTTCCATCCAACAAAGACATGTTTCGCGATACTTTGTCGGCTGGAACTCCCCTAAATACGGAAAACAAATTCCCATAGCTCCCGTAACGCTGTGTGTATAAAATAAACATAGAAATAGAAATAAAATAAAAATAAAAAGAAAATGAGAATGAAGAAGAGAAAGAAGTCGGAGGGGATGATGGAAGAAGCGTACTTACGCGAACCCGTTGAGGAAACGGAACGCCAGGAACACCCAAAAGTATTGGACGAACGAGGAGAGGATGCCGACGACGCCGTCCATCAGCAACGTAGCGATTAGCACGATTTTTCGGCCCTTTGTGTCAGCCAGGCACCCCCATATGTACGATCCAATCACCATTCCTGCGGAAATTGAAATGACGAATACTCGTTCCATGCTTAGAACAATACAGTAGGACCTCGATTAATCGGACCCCGATTAATCGGATCCCGATTATAAACATATGATTATTTATGAAAAAATTTATTTTGGAATATAATGTACATTTTAATTATTTTCTCGGGTCTCGATTATTCATCGGGCTGTTTCTCTTCCGATCAAGCCGGTTATCGAGGCCCTACCGTAATACTAAAAACAAAACGCAACTATTGCTAACAGTAGAGAGAATCTAGAGGGAACAGTGTCCAAGTCACGGTTTCCAGTAGAAAGGCGCGGAATTGGTCAGACAATCACCATAAGAGTAGGTATTATGCGAGAAATAGCAAATGTGTCTGGGGTAATTTTTTTGCAGGAGGAAAAGGGGACCCCCACCTTTTTCCTAAATGGAAAGTAGTATTGATTTATTAACTTCCCGATTTTATAGGGAAGTTATTGTAATTACCCCGAAAATCGAAAATCCATTTTTTAGCAGATCTTCACGTTTCACGGTCATTGGAGTCATTTTAGACTATTTTTATCAAAATGTTCGTATGTGTGTGTGTGTGCGTCTGTCTGTTTCTATGGTATCAAATTTTTCGTTAACGTTTTCTGAAAAAGTAACAACGCGATCAGAATGATGAATGATGCAATCGATGTGCCCGTCGTAACTTAGAGCTGATTAGATTTTGGTCCATATTGGTCAAGTAATTTTTTAGATTTTTAGTTTTTTTCGAAAAGAGTTGATTCTACAATGCAATTTATAAGAGACGACGAAAATTTTCCACCAAAGAATCAAACGCAATTACATAAAAAATTTTTTTCTTAATTTTTTTTATTTAGATTTAAAAAAAATTTTTTTTTTTAACTGATGCTAATGTTACCGCTTATCATCTCTACTCCCAAGAATACATTTTGGGAGAATATCGATGAAAGTACAAAAAAAACTAGAGGGCTATTGTTGCTCGCTCGCTTCGCTCGCTCGCGAGTAGGGTTGTTTTTGCTCGCTCGCTTCGCGAGCTCGCGGGTAGGACTGCTCTTGCGAGAGGGTTAGTGATACGCATGGCTAGTAGGGCCTACTGATATTAATGTTTTTTATTTGGTGTTTGACTCTCCAAGAGTCACACAAAGAACTTGCCGATTCGTTACTCCTTCGCCAACATCGCTAACATCGTTTTTTTTTTGTACTTTCATCGATATTCTCCCAAAATGTATTCTTGGGAGTAGAGATGATAAATTCACTGTTGCATTGGAATAACTTTCGATTATTCCAAGCGGTAACATTGGCATCAGTTAAAAAAAAAATTTTTTTTAAATCTAAAAAAAAAATTTTTTTTAATCTAAAAAAAATTAAGAAAAAATTTTTTTTTATGTAATTGCGTTTGGTTCTTTGGTGGAAAATTTTCGTCCTCCCTTATAAATTGCATTGTAGAATCAACTCTTTTCGAAAAAAAACTAAAAATCTAAAAAACTACTTGACCAATATGGACCAAAATCTAATCAGCTCTAAGGTACGACGGGGCACATCGATTGCATCATTCATCATCTTGATCGCGTTGTTACTTTTTCTGAAAACGTTAACGAAAAATTTGATAACATACAAAGGGCCATACGCACACACACACACACACACGAACATTTTGCTGAAAGTAGTCTAAAATGACTGCAATGACCATGAAATGTGAAGATCCGCTAAAAAATCGATTTTCGATTTTCGGGGTAATTACAATAACTTCCCTATAAAATCGGGAAGTTTAAAAACAATGTTAGCGATGTTGGCGAAGGAGTAACGAATCGAGAAGTTCTTTGTGTGATTCTTGGAGAGTCACGCACCAAATAAAAAACATTAATAGCAGTAGGCCCTACTAGCCATGCGTATCACTAACCCTCTGGCAAGAGCAGTCCTACCCGCGAGCTCGCGAAGCGAGCGTGCAAAAACAACCCTACTCGCGAGCGAGCGAAGCGAGCGAGCAACAATAGCATTCTAGTTGTTATTGCGATACCTCCTTATTAAACTCAATAGAATTTCGGTACGTGACTCTTTTTTTATGGCGCGTACCTGCAGAGTTTATTGAATGTTTTAATTGACGGTATGTCGTGCGTTATCGGCCGGGCCAACCCCAATTCGGGGAAAATCGCCGATCTTCGGCAACAATCGGTTGCAAGGGTCCAACCACGACTCCATAATATACGCGGATGTCCAAGTGAACACACGTGTACTTTTGGTTATTTCCGAACCGCCGCACAGTGGTCTAGAAGTCAGTTCTATTTAGTGCGAATTAATTATTGTGCGAGGAAAAAATTGACATTTTGTGTAAAAATTACAATATAATTTACAATGCTGACTACTTGTTTATTAATATAATAATTATTAATCTAATGCTACATTCATTAAAATTTTTTAATGACTTCCAACTCTTGCGGGTTCAAGTTCGTGAATGTCAATCTCATTAAAGGTGAATATGTACTATGGTCGATTCTAACCAAGTCTTATTTTTTCACAGAAATCTATCTTTATAATTATTGCCTATTTTCCAACGTTTCTCAATATTTTTGATCAAGTTCTCTAAAATTCCTTCAATATTGTGTCTGCTCACATTCCTTCCGGTAAAAATAGCCTCTAGTAATCCACTAACGCAATTCTTCGAACAACTCTAAGCGGGTGATCGTAGATACGTTTACTAAACTATTCAAATAAAATGATAATGGGATTGCTGGGGATCACGTTTTCCCTTTGCCGTTTATGGAGATGAAGTAAGCTTTCAAATTAAATACTCTGCAACGCGTGCAAATTTTGTAAAACTTACGACATTCTAATAATTTTTCTTAAAAAGTAGCAGTTCATAAAATATATTAGAAAGTGTGTGAAAGAAACGTAAAGCTACCATTTCCAGTTACAGCCATACTAATAATATCATACATAACAAGATACTAACACAATTTATGCACACTTCAAGAAAGAACTCCATATTTGGAGGTTACAATTTGTAGCAATTGACTAATGCAGAAAAACAAAATGTGGTTACTGGAATGTTAACAGTCTTGCCAACAATAATACGGTGATGTGATTTACTAATTTTGCTTTTGTTATTGTATTTATACAAGTATACATTTTAACAGATTTACGTTAGTTGGTATTTTTAATTTATTCGCGCTAGAACTGACTTTTAGACCACAGTGCGCCGTTCTGATCTTGTTAACCGCGTCAGTTGACAAATCGGGAACTGTTACATGGTGCGTACTGTTTCCGTGTTGCATCATTGATTTACCTTAACCGTTATTAGAATTCATTCTGTGTTCAAGCGAGTTAAGTGAAAACTTTTGTGTAAAGTGTAAATCAAGTGTGGTCCAATTCCTTTCGCGCAACCATCTTCCAGCACCCGCATCATTGTCCGAGGTATACAATATACATTCACTATAAATCTTTCAGTAGAAAGAGCCAGCGTTGATCAGACACTCTCCTCAAGAATTGCTTTCAGCTTGTGTTTTCTTTATTGAATGCATTCTAGCGTTTTTATTTATGCGAACTCAACATTGCTTTCTCGGGATTGTTTTCGATCTTGCTTTTTTCTAAATTCTATCGACGTGCGTGATTGAATTTCAACTAATTTCTCGATCATTCTTGCAGCTTACCTAACATGGGTGATGCCGTCAACCACCCTTTGGACGTGGAGTCCATTTCCAGGTCGCATTGAGCAGCTGGCAGCACGAACGAGAGTATAGTCACCCCGATCGCGGTGTCCATGTAGATCAAGCCGCATACCGCCAGCAGCATGTAATGGAACTTGCCGAATCCTAAGAAAAATTGAACAATTGCTGTGCATCCATTCGACCAGGGACTCGAGTCGACGAGGAGAGTTCTTCGAAAGCGTTCTCGGAACACGTACCGCGATTCGGGAGGCGATAGTTTCAGTAGGTTACACCGATAAGAGGAATGCTTTGACTCGAACGACGCTCTTGAACTTGCTACGACTTTATCCGTAGGTGTCGTCCTAGCGCGTTATCTTTTAGCAAAGTACAATTCGAGTAGTATTAGCCACGCAATTCATTATTTCTTAACTGGCCCATACGAAGTCTACAGAAAATGTTGCTAAAGTTTTATGGATCATTCAAGGATCGCATAGACGTTGTATAAACGAGCGAAGATAATCACGAACCCTCTCGTTTCGCGACGTCCCACCGATAAGTTCTCGTCGATGATCGTATGCAAATAATTAGCGATTATGTCTCGAGTGTCGGGAAACAGGAAACTGTCCGGGGCCACTTTCGTTTGTTTTCGTCAGATTCGACAACGGTTGTTCGAGATAAAGCTTTCAACAGCTCTCGAACTGCTCTCTCGATAACACGATAAACTTCTCCCGGCTATCTGGAGTTTTGTTAATGCGCAATTAAGAAGCATAAGCTTCCGTGACTCACCTGTTACGGTGATTGCATGCTCGAAATCGGCACCTCCGTCTGCCAAGAAGTCGAGACCTGTCGAACAAAAAAAAAACACGAAAATCATTCCATCAATCGGAGAAATCTTGTTCGTTCATTCTCAGTTTGATCGACAACTACGCTCGAGAATTTGGAAAATCCGGCAGATCTTTCCTACAAACGATGAATTTCGATTAAAGTCTATTGGCACTGTCTGCTTATTTATCGGCGATCTCGATACCGGGCTTGTATCGATCAAAACAAATCGGAGTTCGCTATCGGGTTAATCGTGGGGCTGGAAATAGCCGAAGGACGACGTTGGAATCTAAGCAAACAACGATGTCTAATTGCAAACTAACTAAGGCGATTCCGAATCAACAGGCCCGCGTCGGGCCCGTATCGAGTATTTCACTTTTATCGTTCGTTGTTTATCTCCCGGCACAAACGTCTTCACGGTACACGTCTATTATCCTTTAAAGATAATGCTCCGAACGTCATGCCTCGTTGCAGCATTTTATTCAACAAATCGATCGACGAGGCGCCACCCTCTTTTTATTTCTTAATCAACTACAGAATTGTATTGAATCGATTGTGTAATTCTTGACTTGGCAGGCGGCTTCTTTTCACTCGCAGTCATGTTTACAACGAGTTCCAACAGAACGTCTGTTCTTACTTTTGATATATGTACCGAGAAAGGAATAGGTTTTCGAAGCCTGGCCGTGTTCCCCGGGTTATGGCGGTTTGGTGGATACTCACCCATGGTGTACGGTGGTTACGTTGCGCGGGTGGTCGGTCTCTCGAAATTTGCCGGTGATGCTCGGGTCAGGTGACGTCGATGAGAACCCGGCTACCTGGTGGAGGACCCCGGTCGGCGAAGCGCTGCACTGTCTGTTTCTTGTGCGCGTTCCACGGTTTTCTGCTTGTTTCGAACCACTGCACCCCACGCTCATTGGTGAACACTCGGTGGTATTTGATCGCCGTCTTTATCGCCCAACCGCGAATTCGACGATTTTTCCCACCGAGGATCTTTCTCTCTCCTCGAAATTCGAACGACCTCTCCTCTCCTCTCTTCTTTGACGCTTTCGCCGTTGATCTCTCTTTCTCGCTTTCTCTCCTTTTATTTCGTTGCTCTCCCCAGAGACTTCTCGATGCAGATCAACTAGATCCTTGCTCTCGCGATTCCTCTCGACGGATGATCTGTTAACGATCGACTGCGGCCGTGCAACTGATCAGAAATTGATCGTGCTTTAACGTATCTACTGTTTTTCGGTAGCTCGTCTTGGGTACCGGCACCCGATAAGATATAATCCCCTTCCCTTCCTTCCACGCTCTTCTCTGACACGATCCTACCACACTCTCCTTCGGACTATCTGTTAACCTACCGCGGATCTTCCCTACCTGTGTCATCGTGTTTTCTTTTTGATCGCTCGACGGATTCAGCGTTTCGAGGAACCTCGCGGGTATTGCTAAGCCGCGAAACTCTCTTGTGGACTTTTCATACCGCAAATACCGAGAGAATCTGTCGAATCAGAGCTGCCTCCGAGGATGAAACTGCGGAATAGGGGGTACAGGCTTTGCACTTCCAATAAGTCTTCACGCAGATTAAATTCATGCTTTCGCAAATCTTTTTCATCCTGATGGTCTCGAAACGGCCTCGCGAAATTTATCCCATCGTCTCGTGGACGAGGAATACATTGTATTTAGTCATGAGTACAGCTTCTCATTCTGGAATTCGAAACCAGCCTGTATAAAGGTACGTGACCGTCCGAGAGTGAAATTAAAGTACACTTGAGAGGACTTTCCGAGAGTTGACTCTCACGTCAATCTCCGAAATGGACACGCAAATTGCCTATCGACAGAAACTCTCAGATGGATATTAGCGACCGGTGATTATTGCATAATTTTGAAAAATCTATTATACATGGCTAAACACTTTTTAATGGAACCTTTAATAGCAACAGCAATTTTCATTGTGAACTAGCAAGTCACCCTCAATAACGTCATTGAATAGTTTCATTTAATTCAATTATCCAAAATTCAGTTATTCAAAATCCTATTAGTATGCGTTCAAATGATCACATAGCAGAGTTGGACAATAATTAATTACATGAGTATTTAATTACATCTTCAACTACATGTGCAAAAGTGGACTATAATTACAATAAGGAAACGGTTAAATGGTCCAAATCATACAAATTAGTGGTTTAAAAGAACAATTACACTGAAGTAATTGTTAGACTCAATTACAATTACTGTAATCGTGTTAAGTAATTGCAATTACTCCTTTCACAATTACAATTACTGGTTGAGCCAAAGTAATTGCAATTACCAATTACAATTACATGTAAGTGTAATTTTATTTCTGCAATTTCAAGTAATTTTAATGCCATTACAAGTAATTGTAATTGGTAGTTGCAATTACTTAACACGTTCGCTGCCGAGCGACATTTTCAAAAACGGTTCCAGCACGCCAACAAATTTTAATTAATTGTAAAATAAAAATACAAAACATGTATTTATGGGAAGGATATTGAATTTAGATAATTTTTAATTGCTTTATTAATTATACGAGTTATATATCGTAGTCGGTTTTTGCGATAAAATGTTTTATGACAAACCTAAACACAAACTTCGATCTACGAGATAACTCGTTGTTGGCAGCGAACATGTTAACGCCAAAATGGCACTAAAAGAAGTAATTAGATACCTACTCAATGGAAATGTTTGAAAAGAACAAACAAGAAGCATATGTTATATATTATCCGACTCCAACTTTGAAATGAGTGTCATTTTGAAAAGTAATGGTAATCGTTTTTGTGAAATATCAAATAATTAGCTACAAATAAATATTTAATGAATAATAAATTCCTAACATATGCTCTTTGTTTGTTCTTTTTAGGCATTTCCATTGAGTAGGTATCTAGTTACTTCTTCTAGAGCCATTTTGGCGTTAAGTAATTGCAACTACTCAATTACAATTACTTGTAATTGCAGAAATAACATTACAATTACATGTAATTGTAATTGGTAATTGCAATTACTTTGGCTCAACCAGTAATTGTAATTGCGGACCACAATTACAATTACAGTGATACGTCAAATAATTGCAATTACATGTAATTGTAATTTTATTTCTGCAATTGATTCTGTAATTGAAATTACATTTTGCCCAACTCTGTCACATAGCAAGTATAATTCTTGAAACGCTTTTGTTTTTGCGTAGTAATCGATAGGGATGGGATCAAGTTTAATATGTACTTACGAATCCGAGTCAATTTCAGAACCAAGTTTCAATAATGTTTCAATGATTATACTTGGAAAGTATTCATTTTACACAAACTGATATCGAACCTCGGAATGAGTACCTACTTACAAGTTTCGAAAAGATACTTGTACAAGTACTTCGATGTTGAAAGAAATCGAATTTTTCACAGTTAATTACTCGAATCAAAATAAATTCGATACTCTAGCGTTTTTTGAACATTTTCATCAGTCGCAAATACATAAAGATCAGCAATAGGGGTGGGATCAAGTTCAATATGTACTCACGAATCCCAGTCAATTTCAATAACCAAGTTTCATTTCATGGGTTTCGATTGCTACTTAAAAGCAATAACGTATCAATGATTATATTTGAAAAGTATTCATTTTACAAAAACTGATATCGAACGTCGGAATGAGTACCTACTTACAAGTTTCGAAAAGATACTTGTACAAGTACTTCGATGTTGAAAGGAACCGAATTTTTCACAGGTAGTACTCGAATCTTGGAAATCAGAACTGCACAGTAGGTTTCAAGCACTTTCTTTATTAAATTCGTAATTATTTAAGAATAATATTTCCGATAGATTATGAAATGATAGTTGTACATGTTGAATTGAATTATGCATTAGAGGACAACATAATTGATTTTAAACGTAAAAAAAATAATAATTAGAAAAATCAGAGAATGTCCGGTACGATATTCATAAAAGTTTCAAATCTGTTCGACCAAGAATCGAATATACTTGCAAGTATCATTTCCGTTTACCAAAATGCTTGTAAAAGGTTCGAAACTCTCTGGCATAGGTTCGAGTATACTTAGGAGTGTTATTTCTGTTTCTGGAAGTACTTATAGAGAGTTCGAATTCAATCAATCAAAGTTCGAACCTGTTTGCGAGGTACTTGATCCCATCCCTAGTAATCGAAACTTGTGAAACGAAACTTTACGGACAAGAACAATAAGGACGTGTTGATCTTGATCCCATCCCCAGTGTTGGGTCACGCTCGACCATCTCCGCACCCTATCGAAGGCCCATCAAAGACGGATTCTTCTGCAACACCATTCGAATCCAAAACACGTCGACGGTGACGGGCACGCTCGAAATCCTCTGTTTCTCCTTTTGTTAGTAGGTCGGCAAACACGGGAGATAAGTTGTTTGATATCTTTGAAAACGACGACGCGCGACGACCGCGCAGTCGGGACGCGGGCAAACAGTTTTCGCGTATTTTATTCAAAACGTAATTCCGAGGGCAATAAAAAATCCCGTGACAGCAGTTTCAACCGTGTTATCATGCGGGGTAGAGGAGGATTCGCTCCGTTGTTGCATATTCGCGATTCCGAAACTCTTGAAACTGTTGCAGCGGAGAGGGACGACGATTCGTCAATAATTAGATGAATTGTGACACGGCACGATTACGATTAATCGAACCACACTCGAAGCACTTGAGCCTTATCCCGAGTGTTTGCTACCTCGAATCATTTGTTGTTCCGCCACAACCGCTGCTTAGCTTGAGAAAGTTTTAGCTTTCTTTCTTCGCCTGTGATGTGGCCGACACGGTCCTCGAAAACGCTGGAGAACCAGTGAGTCGCCTAATCGCTTGAGTATTAACACTAAACCACTGCCGGTCGAATGACCGGTTTTATATTTTTCATTTCACAATTATTGACATTATGAAGTTGCTAACGCCGAAATTGATCCGATAAATTTCTTTGTCCAAGCACATATTGTTATAATTAGACTGCGGAGCCTAATGGAAAATAAAAAGTTTCTACCTGAATCGGAACAAGCAGGGCTGAAATAAATATTTAATTTCTTGTTGAATATGTTGAATAGGTTGAAAATAATATAGTAGTAATATATAATAATATAGTAAATAGGTTGAAAATAATATAATAATATAGTAGTTTAAATTCTTCAAATTATTTTACTGTCAAAAATTAGACCTGCTCATTTTTATCATAAATGCATAAAATCCGCAGTCCAGTTATAATAATAATTGCACAGGATCCAAATAAATAGAGTCTTGTCATTTTAATCGCTTTTAGCGCGCGGTAGGGTTAGCGTTGATTCTCGAAAAACTGTTCAAGAGAATATTTCTATAACTTGACGAATTGCAAAAAAAAAGTCAGAAATCGAGGGTTTCGAGTCAGAGGACCAGAAATTCTGAGAATTCGTCAGTCCGGCGTCTCCGTCGAACATAGATGAGACAGCTGTTTGCCTCGAGTCATCGGATCGCGAAGATGATCGTGCACCTAAGATCGTTTCCGAGATCCCTATCTGGCCGTGTTTGCACCGACTAAGTCGCATCAGGTGAACAACATTGTCGAGGATACGTATCTAGGAAAAAGAATGAAATATCGGCGGTTCACGTCACCGTCGTGATCCCCTGATTATTTACGAGCGTCGAATCGTCATTGTCGTGTCGTCATCGCAGCCTCGTGCTCTACCTACTTAGTTTGCTCGTCAACTTCCAGTTGATGTGTTTGTCCCGGTAGTATATCATCGACGCACAGCGCGCGGTGTATACGATTCGTTAACGTTAAAGCACACTCGAAGACGCCACTATGTATTAAACACCGAGAGCAAAAATTCCTGCGCGTCTCTTCTAAACAATCTAATACGCTGCGACAACGTAAGCCGCGAACACGATCTCGTATCTCTCACGGTTAGGGCTACGTTACGGTATCTAGTCTAGTTATGCGAACTCTGCAGCATCTTCCAAGTCGTTTTAACACGTCCGCTACCACCGTTCCGTTCAATGCTTATCTTCGTCGTGAAAATGTTTGATAAATGATTAAAATTCAGATATTTATTCATTATTGGTCAGTCGAACGGATAAAATTTTGTGGCCTGGTGCAAGAATTGCCAATGTACATACTTCATAAATACTGACACTGAAACTTCTTGCATCAGGCCACAGAAAGATTTTTAATACATGTTAAGGGGATACGCCACCCTGAGGCGGCCAGAATGTCATCAAAATTTATGAATTTTTTCTCCAAAAGTATGAATGCGACAATTTTTTTTATTATGATATATGATTAGGGTATACATTCAAGGTTACTCCGTAAAAATTTCACAAAGAAATATTAAAAAATGGCCGAGTTATCCGTTTTCTTGCATAGCTCCTCCGTCAAAACACGTGTAGACGGTGTCACACGGATTGTGATGCCCAGGGTTATCTGAAATTTAAAAACTCACAAGTTTCTTGTTCCTAGATAAATTATCTATCGTGTAGCGCAGGGATTTTAAGAAAAAAAACATTTTTGTACAAATGCGAGGAAAACGGAAATGGAAATTCAATTTTTACCCAAAAATCCAATATTTAAACGACTGTTATAAACAATTATATTATAATTGGGATATTGTATCAAAAAAATCCTAAGCTACACGATAGATAAATTATCTAGGAACAAGAAAGTCATGAGATTTTTAATTTCACACGTCTACACGTGTTTCGACGGAGGAGCTGTGCAAGAAAACGGATAACTCGGCCATTTTTTAATATTTCTTTGCGAAATTCTTATGGAATAACCTTCAACGTATGTCCTAATCATATATCATAATAAGAAAATTGTCACCTTTATACTTTTGGAGAAAAAAATTTGTAAACTTTGATGTCATTTCGGCCGCCTCAGGGTGGCATAACCCCTTAAGTAAAATTCATTAGATAATTATAGAAATTTATTTACAGAATACAATCTATTGGGTTGGAACGAAAGTTCGTAGCATTTGTAAATTAAAATTGAAAGCTAAAATTCAGATATTTATTCATAGATTTGTTCAATAACATATTTACCATTCTGTTCTATTACTTTCTGCCATTTTCGAGGTAACTTCTCGTGTTATTGAATAAATATATGAATAAATACCTTAATTTTATCTTTGTAAATTAAAATTGAAAGCTAAAACTCAGATATTTATTCACAGATTTGTTCAATAACATATTTTCCATTCTGTCCTATTACTTTTTGCCATTTTCGAGGTAACTTCTCGTGTCATTGAATAAACATATGAATAAATACCTTAATTTTATCTTCGAATCTTAATTTGAAAACGCTACGAACTTTCTTTCAAACCTAATAATTTCGTTACGAAATATTGAAACAATTTAGCGAAGGAAACTCGATATGATTTTAAACAACAACGTATATGTATAATATGACTTTGACCAGTTTTCGTTCTGTCTAGATACGGTGGCTGATATCGAAGAACAACAGGATCGAATGTCAAGGGAATCGATGATGTAGCCCCTCCAACGCTTCCGGCCGGTTCGTTCGTGTTTTGCTGAAAGCTGGCAATCATCCTCGCGAAAATATAAATACCGATCTGCGATATTATCGTCCACGATCCTATCTCGCCACAAGACTTATTTATGGTCGTATTATCGATGAATCCATTTCGTCACACGAAAAAAGCTCGACATCGTGTTTTCGATAGACACGTGCTCCTGTCGAACGCTACAACGTTTCCACCACGTTGGATCCACAATGATGCGGAGACGCTGCCTACCATTTCTTCGGTCTTTTCTTTTGCTAATTAAGAGAGCTTTGTTTGTTAAGGGGGAGGCTAAAACCGAGGGCGAACCCCCGTAAACACCCACCCCCGGGGCGTCCACTTTTCGCATTGCTCCTTAGTTCTGTTCTTGTCTTTCTAATTAGAAGAGCTGAAAATGACTTGCGCTCTCAAGGACCGTGACAAAGATTACACCTTGGATAAAAAATTCCACAGACTATAGGAATCGTTTGTTCAAACAGTTGGTTGGTTTGCACTAGTTTTGGCTGGTTTTGGAAGAGGATTTTCTCGGGTTTCGACGTTCAGAAATCGATGTCGAACGTTTTATCGAGCCGGATCGTCGCGTTTTCGGATGTTCCCATGACAATCGCCAAGGTCGGCGATAATCCAGCCTAGCAGAGACTAGAATACCGATCCGTTCAAGAGCACAAACATGTTTATCGCTCGTCGACCACCGACGACAACGTCAACCTTTTTCATTGTTTCTCAACACAGACATTGTTTGACGGTGCAGACGTTACCTCTGTTAACTTAACCCAGATTTAACCTAGACCCCGATCATTCAGGGCAGACCTTGACAAGTCCCCTGTTGGGACTCGACTCGAACTACAATTTACTTCTTCTCTTATGCGAGTCAATTCATTTTCATCGATGAATACACGTCCAGAGCTATTCTTGTATACCTCTAGAACAAACAATAGAATAGAAAAACTATCGTGTCGGTTCCTCGTTTCAGGAATATCTATCATCCGCGAGTACATATTGAACTTCGATTACTACTCAAAAACAAAAGAGTTTCAATAATTATACTTGCTATGTGATCATTTGAACACTTTACCTACCGGAAGCCTACTAATAGGATTTTCAATAATTGTGCTGTACCGAAAGAAAGCATAGATATTTTCTTTTACATTGCAATCGTAAATGAAACTATTCGATGACGTTACTGAGGGTGACTTGTTAGTTTACAATGAAAATTGCTGTTGCTATTAAAGCTTCTATTAAAAAGTGTATAGATTTTTCAAAATTATGCAATAATCACCGGTCGGCGTATACATTTGAGAGTTTCTGCCAATAGTCGCTCTCGACAGTACTTCAGAAATTGACGTGAGAGTCAACTCCCGGAAAGTCCTCTCAAGTATACTTTAACCCAACAAAAACATCCTGCAAACAGAAGCCAATAACCGTTCCTTTGGCCGTAAAAAGTTGCGAGATCAAATAAAATACGGCCAAGCTCGTTAGCTTAGAAATACCTCTTGCAATACTGAAAAAAGCGTTTGTAAAAATTAGTTTAAAAGGACGCTATTTAATTTTTAAAGAGTTACATGGAGGGCTAAATTATTCAAACTTGGCCGCTACCTAACACCTTTTATGGCCATTGGTTTAAAAAGTAACGGCTAAGTTTGAAAATTTAGCCCTCCGTGTAACTCTTTAAAAATTAAATAGCGTTCCTTTAAACTAATTTTTACAAACGCTTTTTTCGGTATTGCAAGAGGTATTTCTAAGCTAACGAATTTGGCCGTATTTTGTTTGATCTCACAACTTTTTACGGCCATAGGAACTTGGCTCCTGTTTACAGGATGTTTTTGTTGGGATTTCATCAATTTTTGTTGAAATTTCATCAATTATCAAGTAGGTATCAAAGAAAAAAAATCCTTTGCTAATCTGCAAGACAAAATCCAAATTCAATGTATCGAAGATTAACACTCTGCCGGCGACGATCGGATCCGTTTGTCCCCCGCCGCTATAGACGATGCTCGGCGCAGTTTCTTTTGTTTACGTTGGAGGGATTATTTGTTTCATCAGTATTTGTTGCGACTTCGAACATAATAAAACGTATACTTATGTATGTTATGCTGCTGTGTTCTATCCTACGTAACTATTTCGTAATGTTTTTTTTTAATACAACCCCTTTAAGGTGTAAAATTTCAAACTTTGAAAATTATTCCTTTGAGTGTTTGTTATGGTGGACCTATGTACAGTAAATGCTCGTTCGTTGTGAAGAGGCATGAGAGTTGAGGTTGCAACGAGCGAATAGTGAAGCGATTTTTGATTTATGACTGCGTCTAGATATCGCGCCGAGCGAGACTTCAATAGAGAGCCGAACATAGAGAAGGACAGAGTGAAATACGGATCGCGTGACCGAAGCTCGAGTCAATGTGTGGTGTTCACACCGATATACCCGAGCCGACATCAATGTTGCCGCCGTGCGGAGCGACTCGGCCGACTCGGCGTTGACAGGCAGTGGAGGGAGTAGGCACGTCGCAACGACCGCATAGTCGATTTTTCACAACGAACGAGCGTTTACTGTACCAAATTTCAAGCTTTTAGGTCAATGGGAAGTACCCGAAAGTAGGGGTGGGATTAAGTTCAACACGTACTCTCGAATCCGAGTCAAGTTCAATAACCAAGTTTCATGGGTTTGGATTACTACTTAAAAGCAATAACAGTCTCAATGATTATACTTGATAAGTATTCATTGTATACAAGTAGTTATCGAACCTCGGAATGACTTACAAGTTTCGAAAAGATACTTATATGGTCTTCGATGTGGAAAGTAATCGAAACTTTCACAAATAGTACTCGAATCTTGGAAATCAGAACTGCATAGTAGGTTTTAAGCACTTTCTTTATTAAATTCGTAACTATTTAAGAATAATATTTCATTTACAATACTTGGTTTTATCCTATTTCTTTTTTATTCATGACATTTCCAGCTTTTGAAAAAACTCTTTCTAAAGGTACAGAAGTGGCTATTATACAAAATAGTCACGTGCAATTTTTGATAAAATGGGGTGCTTGATTGAGTTTTCACGCCAAAATAATAACGGGTCTTCTTTGCGTTCTAAATATTGTGATTTTATATAATTTTCCACTTCGAACATAGCAGACAATGAGATAGGTATCGTATTATTTGTAATTGCTATTTCATTGTCAAAGGATGACCAAATTGGTAATTCGCTATTGTGCCGATTTTCGGACATCTGCGTCTGTGAACTATCACATGTTGTAGATGAATTACCATTATTAATATAATTAGTGGCTATATCAGTCAAGACATCCCGTGCTCGAGGGATAGATTCATCTTTAGAAAAAGCTAATGTTTTGAATCGTGGATCTAATAATGCAGTTAACATATACAAATGATTGTTCTCGACATCACCTAGATAATGTTCGATATAATATATCAGATTTTGTGGCAAAGTACATTCCAAACTACAATCATCGGTAGAAGCATATAGAATTATGAGACCCCGTTTTCTCTGCACAGCGTGTTTACAAAAAAAAAGTAAACAGACGTCGCGCCGGAACAGCCTACGTTGCCTCGGAGCGTGCAAGAATACGAAAATTCGTAACGATATTCATAAAAATTTCGAAAGTTTCGAAGGTGTTCGACCAAGATTCAAGTATACTTGCAAGTATTATTTACGTTTACCACAGTACTTGTAAAGGGTTCGAAACAGTCTGGCAAAGGTTCGAGTATACTTGGGAGTACTATTTTTTTTCGAAGTACTTATAGAGAGGTCGAATTCCATCAATCAAGGTTCGAACCTATTTGCGAGGTACTTGATCCCATCCCTACCCAAAAGGTTTTGATGATCTGTCAGTCGGTCAGTCAGTGACAAAAGCGATTTTTGAAGTCCTATATCTCGGAACCTACTAATGTTGGAAGATTAATGTTTTGTCAATATTGAGACATGATAGCATTTAACAAGTGTATGAAATTACATCTCTCCATCTGCCTCCAGTGCCGAGTTATAAGCCTCTAAACCGGCTAAGTTGTTTCGTGTAGAAGGAGGTAGTGCGAGAACTTGGCTGGCGCACTACCGTGCACCTAGATTTGTTGCGGGCAACAGTATTAATTTGAAATCATCAAAGGATTTGCCTGAAAGTTGTTTGTACGTTTTACAGGTGCGGCACGCCGAGCAAATACGTCACGGGTTTTAGGATTTACAGCCGCGCATAATCGGCCTGTTTGCGTATCAAAAACTGGAAGCAACCGGGCACGGCTTTGCCCAAGCCGGAACCATAAATTCTGATCGATCAAACCGGCGACTTTATCCGAGCCTCGGTTTCGGAATGCAGAGGAGACCAAAAATAGATGATTTCGATCTGTTTGCTACTTCCAGAGCCAACAATCGTTATCCCGCGATCGTGTTCCAGCGTTCCTAATCCTTCGGCCTGATTAGCAAACGATCACGACTAGCCGCGAGATCGAAAATTCGATTCGGAAACCAGCCAACATGCCTCGGGTTTACGTAATCAGGACGATGAAGCCGACGACGCACTTTATCAGAGCTCGAACACGTCTAGGCGACGTTCCTACGGGAAAGATCAGAGCCTGTTTATGTCTTACAGCTGCTCAAACGAGTCTATAAAATTGACAAACAACACCCGTAGATTTCAAACATCGTCGAAATCTCTACAAAATACCGAAACAGACAGCTGGTTCGACATTCGATAACATGCCCATCAAAAGTTTAACGTCGTTTCCGTTCTCTTAAAAGATTTTGTCTCTTAATTCTTATAGACGTTCAGCAAATAGGAACCCGAGACAAGGAGACAATGACTCACCAATTGAACGCTTTAACTCCCGGAAGTCTAGTAACGATAGCTCTACATTTAAAAGAGTATTAATTATTACTTTTTGGGATAGAAATCTCGAAAAGAACTGTTTTATATTATTCGCGGTTGCTAGGCGGTTTAGGAATGAAACGATTATTGGGCAATTCACGAAGATATTCTTAATTGTTGATCCGTGAATTTCAGTGCTATTGGGTAAGCGTGTCGGTAAATACAGTGTTAATTTTTTTACGGCTTCGAACCGTCGGCGTCGTTCGCCGTTCACTTTGTTGGCACGTGCGAGGTTCACCGGATGGATTCGCGCCAAAAATTCGATCGCCGTCGTAATATTTCCGTCATCGGTGCACCGTGTCTGCTCTATCACCAATTTCGATCTTTCGGCCGACGGAAGTTCTGCTCGATAATGGCTCATTTATGTTCTCATTAGACTTTTCTGTACATAGACTGCGGATCTTTATGCAAACACGTGTTCTGCCAAAATCGAAACAACGGAAAACATTCCTAAAGCCTTTCTCATTGAAATAAAACAAGATCCTGTTAACTCTTGCTGATACTGGGGCTTGCTCGTGTCCACAAATTTTGTACTACTAATAATAACTGAACATTGCGCATTCGAAATTTAACGAAACGTGTTCCGATATTCTTAGACCGAACTGCCGTTCTCATTAACGATCTAATGAAAATCTGAGGACGAGGAAAATTTGTTACATCGTCTGGATGGCTAGATGCGACTGATACGACACTCGTTCGCATTTTACAAACCTGCCGCGAATGCATAAAGAACCGCAGTCTACTGGCCAAGTGGCTCGTTCCACCTGACAGCTGTGTTGACGAACACGCTGCCAAGCGATGTACAATACGAAAGTACAGCGACCAATCAAATTCGTAGAACATTACAAGTGTTTTCTATACGGATGCGAAGTTCTGAAAAGCCTAGATTACGATCGAGTCGGTGTTGCGAGCGTGTAATAACCCTTCGACGTTCCTCGGCGACCCCGAAACCGTGTGTCCGATCCGCAAAGAGGCTGGCCGCGAAATGGCTGCACTCCAAATTCGCTCTATTTCGGCCTGGTTTCAATGTCAACGGCGTTTCTGGTCAGGTGGGGCGCGGCGGCCAGGTGGATAGAACGACGGAGGGACAGGCGAATATAAAAAGAAAGCCGACCGATTGCAAACGAATAGAATCGGAAAAGAAATCGCGAACCGTCCCGATCGCTACACGAATCGTCGCGGGATGGATGCGGCCATATTTGCGTGCGTGTGTCATGGTGTGCATGTTCGTTCTCTTACCGGATATCGGTTTCGCTTTCGCGGGGACGTTGTTCGGTGTCGACAGCTGTTGGTCGAGTGCTTGTGGATCGACGGATCGATCAGTCTCGCCTCGATCTGCGATCATTCATAAATCCTCAGCTGAGATCGGACTCTACGGGACTGTTGATAGTTGTCGATAGTTGGACGCGACGCATCCCCCGCACGTGTCGCTGTTGCGCGTCTCTCTCTCCGTTGATCACTGTTGCGCCCTCTCTGTCTCTCTCTCTTTCTCTGTCTGTTTTGATCCTCTTCGGGCCAAACAGTCGGACACGACAGTGTGTCGAATCGGTCCCGGAATCGTCGAGACTACGGGGGGCAATGACAAGAGGCGATGACTCGGGTTCCGGTTGCGACACGAGCCCTCGCTAACGCGGCGGGCACCTTAATTAAATCCCCAAGCCACGGCTAAGGACCGTTTAATTGCGTCGCGCCTGGCCGGCTATTACCGATGACAAGAAACGGGCAAGATTGCGGGCAAGAAGCGGCAAGAAGCAAGAAACAAGCTTCTTCCTCTTCTTCTTCTTTTTTCCTCGCGCGCAGTTGTGTACAAAATACAAACGCACGACCGATGCCGTCGCTTCCTGTCTAATTCGGTCGACGGTCTTGTCGCGCTTACGCGGTGCACTGCATCACCGTCTCGATTCATGTCTGGGACCCGCTTCGACAAACATTGCATGTAGCGTGCGCCTAGCCGTCTTTCTAGGGGTGGGGTTGCTCTTTGCTCTACGCGGATCCGTTCCGATCATTACCACCGGGGTAGCCGCGCGATGCGCCTCACGCAGGGCCAGAATCGTAAAAATCTGGGCGAAATCTCTTTCTCGACCTCTTTCTTCAAGTTCTACGAAATTTCTTGGTTACATTAATCCCCTGGATCGCTTTTGATTGGTGCGTTTCACTCTTGAATTTCTTTCTTTACATGCAGCAAGGAGCATAACTGATACCACGCACTTTAAATCAGAATAACTTTTATATGAATGGACCAAACGACTTCAATTTCTCTGTAAGGCTAGAAGAATTATTTTAGTAAATGACGTCTAATAAATAAGTTGAAAAAATGCATTTGGCCGGAATTGTGAAAAACAATAGTAAAAAAATTGATTTTTACAACTTTTGCAGCTGGCCCAATAACGAAAATTTAAAAAATGAATAATAAATTATATACGCTCTGAAAATTTCATTGAAATTAGTTAATTGGTTTACGAGTTATAAACGATCAAAAGCGGTGAAAAGACCGAAAACCTTGAAAAATTGCGATTTTTACCACTTATAATTCGCAAAGCAATTGCAATGAAATTTTCGGAGCGTATATAATTTATACCAGTTGACCAGACACATCTTTTGAATTTTCGTTATTGGCCCAGCTAAAAAAGTAGTAAAAATCAATTTTTACTATTTTTTTTGCAATTCCGAACAAACGCATTCTTTCAACTTATTTATAAGACGTCATTTACTAAACTAATTCTTCTAGCCTTAAAAAATAAAAAAGTTGTTCTGATTTAAAGTGTGTGGAATCAGTTATGCTCCTTACTGTACATACTTTATATTATTCATACTTTAAACCAGGCCTGGCCAACACGCGGCCCGCCGGGCGAGTTTATATTTCTATTGAAACTTTTGTTCCTCGTTGTATGTATACAAAAAATATTAAATAAATGAAGTGTCATTGTTATAATGCGCAAGTGCGACTACGAACTTCAGTTCTATATTTAATATCTTTGATATAATTGAGTTACACTGCAACAAAGAAATGAAACAAATTTTTGCGTCCACATCAAAAATTAATTTTTACAATACTTATATATATTACACCCGAGACATATTCCAACTAAACACATTTTGCGCAACGAGGTGTAAGTGCTTTTGGATTCACATATGTTTATGAAACAGTTTTTCGAAGATGAAATTTACGAAGAGTTCATCACGTGCTTCATTAACCGATGCCAATTTAGAAAATCAGCTAACGAAAGGTGTGCAACGTCGAACATAAATATTGATTTACAAAAATTAAATGAAAGAAAGGATAAACAAATATCTCATTAATTACGACTCAGGAGTTAATTATATTGAACATTTTATTCATTTGGTATTTGTATTACATTTTTTAAAATCATGTTTATCTAAAGTGCAACCCGCTGTAACGTTACGCGTCATCAAAGTGGCCCGTGGAACCATTTGGGTTGGCCAGACCTGCTTTAAGGTCTTATGCTAGTTACTAGCAAATAACTAGAATCTTACTAGTTTTTTGGTCGAAAAAATGGGTTTGCGCCCAGACGTTATTTGATCTTGTACGAGCATATTTTTTGCTGGGTGAGGGCTCATTTTAAAGAGGAAGGTTCATCGCAGCGCGGTCTAGTCATCATATAAGTCAAAAAAGTCTTTTAGAGACAGAAAAATGCATTGAAATCTGCGGGTTTTTTCCTAGATTTTTTCTCTACTTTGGGCCCTTATATTATTAGATATAAACATAATCTCGTTAAAATCATGAGAAGAGCGCACTGCATCTAACCTTCCTCTTTAGAATGAGTCCTCACCTAGCCCAAAATCTGCTCAAATAGGGTCAAACAACGTCTGGGCGCAGACCCATGTTTCGATCCATTTTTCCTAGTCAGATTCTATTTCGTTTCTAGTTACAATCCGAACGTTTCACTTGCGAACAGTCTTCTTCAACTCACCTGTCTACCTTGGTACCAAGTTCTGCGAACTCGAGATCAAAAGGGATGTAATATTGCATTGAATGGTTTTTGTCCCAACCAGAGAACGCCCGAGCAGCTCGTTCAGATATGTATACGGAGATCGATGTCGTCTCCAGCTGATATTGGAGCTGCAACGATCAATGCGACCACCGATAACTTGTTATGTATTTTGTATTTCCCTCGTGTATCAACTCGGGGATCTCGCGTTCGATTCTAGACCCGCAATAAAAAGCGCTTAAGGAAAACCTCTTGGAATCCCGAATGATTCGTCGCTGCACCGCAAAACATAAAACACGTCGGCATAAGCTTCGCGACAACAATCTACTAATTATGTTGTAAAATAATACGTTATCGCAGGATTATTCCGAGCTCCGGTAGCTGTAAACGGCGTTGCTCGTTCAAGGTTCCCGATTCGTAGATCGTTTTGGATCCCTTTTATCGAGAGTTTAATTATAGCAATGTGGAGGATTCGTTTGTTGTTCCGAGCTCATCGTTGAAACATCCGTAGCTATACAACGAATCTATAAAACGATACGATAACATATGAAGTTGTAACAATCGGTGATTGTGACAGTCCTCCGAGTCGAAATTCCAAACGAATTAGTCATTTCCTTTATTGTGTATTGCATTAACTGATTTGACTATACAGGGTGTTTCCTACTTTTCCGGCAAGATTGCAGGAGCAAGATCTACAAGTGAAAATACGAAAAAAATGTTGTATGAAGTTTATTTATAAACGCTTTATTACAATATTGAATGCAGCCTGAATAGGTGCGGAACAGCAGATTTAAAGCTAAATACGGAATGTCGATTGTGTTTACTTTGCCTGTACTTACGAGATATTTCTTAACGTACGAGGATCATTAAAAATTTTTAAATCATCATTTCAAAATGACCACCTTCTGCATTGATATAAACTTGACATCGTTTATAAACAAACTTAATATAACATTTTTTTCGTATTTTCACTTCTAGATCATACTCCTACAATCTTGCCGGAAAAGTAGGAAACACCCTGTATATGTATAATGAAGTCCATAATTTTATTAGACTGCTAGTTAAGGACGGGATCAAGTACTTCACAAACAGGTTCGAACTTTGATTGAATTCGAACTCTCTATAAGTACTTCGAGAAACATAAATATTAGTCCTAAGTATAAATATTCCGTTTTGTCGATTGTAACGAATTAATAGAAATTAGTTTATGTTATCGGCGCACAGGTTCGATCCAAAATCAAGGCAAAGCAATTTTGCAATTCAAAAGATTTTTCTCAACGTTTTGATCCATGTATGGATCATCTTCAAGAGAATTTTGCGTCTGAAAAATACTGATTATTTCACAAGATCAATAATAACCACAAAATGAAAAATTATGTTGTGGTTATTATTAATCTTGTGAAACACTCGGTACAATATTCAGTATTTTTCAGACGCAAAATTCTCTTGAAGATGATCCATACTTGGATCGAAACGTTGAGAAAAATCTTTTAAATTGCAAAATTGCTTTGTCTTGATTTTGGATCGTACCTGTGCGCCGATAACATAAACTAATTTCTACTCCTAAGTATCCTCGAATTTATGCCAGACAGTTTCAAACCTTTTCCAAGTACTTTGGTAAACGGAAATAATACTTGCAAAGTATATTCGATTCTTGGTCGAACAGATTCGAAACTTTTATGAATATCGTACCGGAAATTCGCTGATTTTTCTAATTATTTTTTTACCTTTAAAATCAATTATGTTGTCCTCTAATTCATAATTCAATTCAACATGTATAACTATCATTTCATAATATATCGGAAATATTATTCTTAAATAGCTACGAATTTAAAGAAAGAATTTAAAGAAAGTGCTTAAAACCTACTATGCAGTTCTGATTTCCAAGATTCGAGTACGAATTGTAAAAGATTCGATTCCTTTCAACATCGAAGTACTTGTACAAGTATCTTTTCGAAACTTGTAAGTACTCATTCCGAGGTTCGATATCGGTTTGTATAAAATGAATACTTTCCAATGTAATCATTGAAACATTATTGCTTTTAAGTAGCAATCGAAACCCATGAAATGAAACTTCGTTATTGAAATTGACTCGGATTCGTGAGTACATATGGAAGTTGATCCCATCCCTACTGCTGATCTTTATGTATTTGCGACTGATGAGAATGTTCAAAAAACGCTAGAGTATCGAATTTATTTTGGACCTACAACTAGGGATGGGATCAAGTTCAATATGTACTCACGAATCCGAGTCAAGTTCAATAGTTTCAGTTCATGGATTTCGATTACTACTTTCTACTACTAGTTTCAATGATTATAAATGTTAAATGCTTTGGGCGCAACAGTTCGATCGTTTACTACTAACAGAGAGGAAATTACTAATTATGAAGCAAGTTTGCTAGTTATCAAACAAAATCAACGTTTCGATTCTAGTTTGGGTACTTTTCAAGATTTATTTGAATCGCGTCTGTAAAGTACCAATGATTATACTTGAAAAGTATTAATTGTATACAAGTAGTTATCGAACCTCGGAATGAGTACTTACAAGTTTCGAAAAGATACTTATAAGTACTTCGATGTTGAAAGTAATCGAAACTTTCACAAATAGTACTCAAATCTTGGAAATCAGAACTGGATAGTAGGTTTCAAGCACTTTCTTTATTAAATTCGTAACTATTTAAGAATAATATTTCATTTACAATACTTGGTTTTATCCTATTTCTTTTTTTATCCATGATAATTTCCTGCTTTTGAAAAAACTCTTTCTGAAAGTGCAGAAGTGGCCATTATACAAAGATAGTCAAGTACAATTTTTGATAAAATGGGGTTCCTTACTACATTTTCACGCCGTAATAATTTTTTTCGAAGTACTTATACGTTCGAATTCCATCAATCAAGGTTCGAACCTATTTGCGAGGTACTTGATCCAATCCCTACCTACAACGGCTACTACCGATGAAAATAGTTTCGTAAAATTGATCTACCGATGAGGAGGTCAAGGGAAACTGGCTGAGTAATTAATCGGTCAAGCTACAGCATACGAATACTTTTTTATTGCACCTCAATGGCCGGCATGATAAACAGTAGACAATACAAAAAGTCTCGTACATAGAAAAATAAAGTATTGTGTATAATAAGGCACGGACGACTCGCGTCGCGGATGCGCGATCGAGTCGCTCGACGATTGTATCGAATATAGCTCGTTGTTCCGTCTTGCACCGACGTTGAACCGCGTTGTATAGCGATTGAGCGGTTCACAGGGCGATTGTTATTCTCGCGCGATTAAGTACAGGCACGCGGAATGCGTCGGCAGAGAAAAAAGGCGCTCGTCTCCAGCGACGTTCTCGATAGCCGTTCATTTCCGACATCCTTTTCCAAGATTAAAATCAACACAATTGTTCTAAGCGGCATATAGTTTTCTGCTCATTCCTATCGAAATTCTCCGCTGAACAAATTAGTCTAACGAAAACCGAACCGCGTCTCGTTGAGTATTTTGCGAACGATCGTTCTCCACGCGATAGGCAGGCCTGAGCCAGCGATCGGACACGCGGCATCGTAATCTTAACATACAATTATCTACCGGCGATTATTCCATAATTTTCGGACATCTCTTGTCCATGGCTGATCATTCTTTGACAGATCGTTCAACCGCAACAGGGGCTTTGATCATTAACCAGCAACTCGCTCTCGATAACGTAAGCTAATAATTTCGTTTGGGATTATTATGTGAAAAAAGATTTTTAAGCTTCTATTTGATACAGCACAATTATTGAAAAGCCTATTAACACGTTCGCGATCTTACAATTTACTTAAAGAAAGTCAAATGAATTCGATACAGTCTGCTATCTAAAATTATAGTAAACAGAATAATGTTCCGAGACTCCACGACTTTTGAAGTGAAACTTCTTTGCTGAGGGGGCTACAATTTTCTAGCGTTACTGAAGTGACGAAATTTCGCGAATAACCTCGAATAGTTTGACAAGTAACATTTTCATAATTAATTTACTAACTTTGAAGACTTCATTGGTGAACTTTTAAGATTGTAGAATGTAAAATGAAGCCTTGGCTACATTCCCATTTCAGTTTTATGCAGGTTTGATGCTTAAATTGTTAGTTATTAACAAATTTTGGAGAAGTGGTATGTTATGTATGTCTGTCCTTGTCGCACAGTTCGACCCTCCTTGTCTTACGCATTATGGGAACTTCCGAAACACTCATACTGCGCAACAATTGTTAATAACTAATTAACCAGAGTTAATTTGTGAACATTTGCAATTGGATAACATAGAATCAACCTCCAGCTACTTTCACATGCAGTTTCTCATCAGATTTTGTTCCGACTGAAAGATTTATAAACAATTATCCAAACCCTTGTTCTAAACTAACCTAAAAAATTTTGACAGGTGTCAAGTAAGTAAAAAAACATATGCGTGGAAAACCACGCGCGGCAGAAGTGAAACTTCTTGCAGTCTAGTAATATTTCGAAGTAAATTAAGATTGGAAATGGTAAATAATCCTAATGAAGCGACAACAAGATCAGGAACAACTCTCGATGCAGTATTTGCAAGACATTTAAACAAAATTGAATGAAAAATATTTATATCATACTTTAGCTATCACAAGCCAATTGTTTCAATGATAGAATCATATAAAATCATAGAACATAGCAAAAAATAATGAACGATCAAAATTTGCGACGCAGAGAAGGAGAGCGTATGGGAAATGCTATGAACTATGTCTCTTTCTTTCCCATATGCTCTCCTTCTTTGCGTCGCAAATTTTGATCATTCATTATTTTTTTCTATGTTCTATGATTTTCTATGATTCTATCATTGATACAATTGACTTGTGATAGCTAAAGTATGATATAAATATTCTTGATTCAATTTTGTCTAAATGTCTTGCAAATACTGCATCGAGAGTTGTTCCAGATCTTGTTTTTTATGTTAAATTGTTGTAATATTTCGCATAGGAGGGACGTCGGATTTAATAAAACATTTTAACAGCGAACGTTTTAACAGGATTTCGATAGATGAAGCGTTAAGAGACGGTAGAACTGTTATCGAAGAGTATTCGCCGACCAGTAGTCTGCCGATCTTCATGCACTTATGACACATGCTAATTTCAATATAAATTTTCGTCCTTCTACAATGAATCTTCCAATCAGGGAAAGAGATATCGTTTCTCTAATTTCAATTTTTTAGAAAACAATCTATGAAAATGGAAAATTGCATAATGATCCGCAGTCTACTAATTACATTCCCCCTCCTCGAATAACGAGACGCGCGTATTTATTCACGTCATCGATCTTTTTAAATCGTTTTAAATACGCCGAGAGTTCGCGCCGCTTCAAGCGATCGATGAATCGAATATTAAGTAACTCGATTTAAGTACCGTTTAAGTAATTTGTGTCGCATTCGATTCCCCGCCTCACTCTCAGCCGATTAGTCGATTAGAATTGATCCCTCGCTTTCTAAGAAAAGTTCCGATTTCTCCGACCGTTTCAAACGGCGCGCGGGCTGTTTACTATATATACAGGCGCGTACACGTGCTGCGCACGCACGGATTCTTTTCTCACGTGATTGGCTCCTCCTCCCCGACGCTTGACGACCAATAGCGCGTCTGGAGGTGGGGCTACGACTCTCGCCACGCGATTTCGACCCGTTTTCTACATGAAATGCATTCACATCGCCTCGATACACGATGTTAGATTGTCTGTAATACGTTATTACGGATGCGGAACGCTTCGATTTGAATCGCAAGCTTTCCTCGACGGCGAAAATGGCTCCGATTTGTTTAGGACTTCTCGCTGTCCGGATTTTTCGGCGGTTTCTTCCTGCCCGGCGTAAACAGAGCAAGTATTCCGCTTACTGAAACGAAAAATGAACTTTTTAAAGATCTTTCCTCGTCGAAATAATTACAGTAAAGTAGCGATAGTTGTCAACGACCAGGTTTGCGATAGTTGTCGGGTGCCTACCCGCTCCACAGCTGGCCAAGGAAGGACAGCGTATGGGAAAGAAAGAGACGTGGACATTCGCCGTCGCCGGCACAGTTCGAAGGCACACGTGTTCTCTTTGATCCGTACTTACACTAACGAGCATAACTGATTCAACACACTTCATTCAACACACTAAATCAGAATAACTTTTATATAAATTGACCAAACGACTTCAATTTCTCTGTAAGGCTAGAAGAATTAGTTTAGTAAATTACGTCTAAAAAATATTTTGAAAAAACTCATTTGGTCCGAATTGCGAAAAGAAAATAGTAAAAATTGATTTTTACTACTTTTTTAGCTGGACCAATAACGAAAATTTAAAAGATGTGTTTGGTCAACTCGTACAAATGATGTACGCTCTGAAAATTTCATTGAAATTGGTTAATTGATTTACGAATTATAAACGATCAAAAATGGTAAAACTTGCCGCTTTATGGAACACCACAAATTACCACTTTTGATCGTTTATAGCTCGTAAACCAATCAACCAATTTCAATGAAATTTTCAGAGCGTATATAATTTATACGAGTTGACCAAACACATCTTTTAAATTTTCGTTATTGGTCCAGCTAAAAAAGTAGTAAAAATCAATTTTTACTATTTTTTTTTGCAATTCGGAGCAAATGAGTTTTTTCAAAATATTTTTTAGACGTCATTTACTAAACTAATTCTTCTAGTCTTACAGAGAAAATGAAGTCGTTTAGTCGGTTCATAAAAAAGTTATTCTGATTGTAAAGTGTGTTGAATCAGTTATGCTCGTTAGTGTAGGTATATATTGTCCTTCTCTACGTCCGGCTTTCGATTGAACTCACGGCCGGTCGGCGCGGTAGACGCAGTCATAAAGAAATAACGTCGGTATGCGATAGTTGTCCGTGCAGAACACAGGCTGGTTGACAAGAATCGCGACTTTACTGAATCAAACTATGTGCACTTTTGTAAAACGATACGTACAGAAGAGTTGAGCAGCGACTATCAGGATCACCAGCATGCAGTAATCGTCGATCAAGTAACCAATCATCAACGTCCCGCTTATGGCACCAATTCGACTAATGAAGGCCGAGAGACCGGCTGCTATTGCTCTGAAAACGAAAGAATCAAAATGAACAGACGACTCTTATCTGAACGCAAGAAAGTGGTACAGTATTTTCATTTCAGGTTCACAGCAAAAAATGTCAGAAATCTACGACAACACGCATCATGATACGTGGCGTACTAATTAAGGATCGGGAGCAGCGGATTTGAATGAAAAATTAATGAGACTAGAGAAGGAAATGGCTGTCTCAGAATTCCTCGTCGCATATTTCCTTCCCGTTTCGATCGGCATTCGATAGCATTGTTATTGGTAGGCGACACTGAATTGCAATCCACTCGAGGACATTCAAGATCGATCGGCTCGACGCTATCGCAGCGAACCTAATCGTCGCGATCCGATTTCGATTTCAGATAGAACCGAGAGCAAATAATTATTCCGTATGAGTATTTATAACGTTCGATAAGGTTCGCTCGATAAGTCGGCGTGCTTGCCGTGTAAGAAGTAGTGTAAAAAAATCGCCGAGATGACAAAACGGGAGTGATTCAGTTAGGTTTTCCCGCGCGTGCGAGTCGGTGCGCGATCGATAAGCGAGTGGCTGTTTAGGATTATCGTAACAATGAATCACGTCGACTCGAATGACTCGATATAAATCGTTGAAACCATGCGCCACGCTCCGAGCATCCATTCTTTGAACTTTGCGCCGTTCGGTTCTTAGAACTAGCTTGCGAATTTTTCTGCAAACCATTCTCGAGCTCAATTTTTCCAAAGAGTACTAAAACGAGGGGAACATTGATTCCCTCGTTGAAAAAATTCTTTTTAGACGCACCTTAAATGCGTTGGATAGAGGTCCACCAGGACACAGTAGACGACACTCAGGCAGACCGAGGTAATCGATTCGTAGGCGCACGAGAGGATTAGGTTCTGAGTGGACGTTTGCACCAGGAAGAGGCAGGCGGTCACGACAGCGGGCACGAACGCTGTTATCACTGAAATACAGAAAAAGCGTACGGTACAATTCCTCGAATTGTTCTGCAGGTTCACTTTTGGACAGTGTACGTAATTAGACTGCGGATCTGTATGCAAAATAAAAATTGTTTACATACAGGATGTCTCAAAATTCCTTCAACATCCGGAAATGGGAGGTTCCTGGGATCATTCGAAGCAACATTTTCCGTTGAAAAAATGTTCTACGTGACGAAAAACGCGGACCAATCACAGCGCGACCTAGACGCGTGTTGGCACAGTCGTGTTTTTCGTCAATAACTCCTGAACAAAGCGGCGGACGCCATTTTTGCAAGGGAAAATGTTGCTTCAAATGATCTCAGGAACCTCCTATTTCTGGATGTTGAAGGAATTTTGAGGCACCCATCAGCGCCCGCTCTAGAGGTTACATCGCCCCGGACAAAAAGACAAATTGCTGCCCCTTAATATATATATATATATTTTTTAAACAAAGGTACATACTTTTTATTATCAATAAAAATCAAATCATTTTATTAAAATTTTAATAAAAGCATATATTTAGAAAGAAACATATAACATAACATAACATTGATAATCAAGCATTACAAAACAGTAGAAATTAATTAAGAAATATCTGTACCTAGCCACAAATTGTTAACCATATAATTTTTTATATTTTTAAATGCTATTAAAAATGTGTATTATTGCAGAAACAATCAAAATGCCATTCAAAATACCAAAACAAGGTAACAACAACCACGCTAAAATCACAAAAAAAACTTGTTTTTCTCACTT
The DNA here is from genome assembly GCA_933228785.1 of Lasioglossum pauxillum. Lineage (NCBI taxonomy): Eukaryota > Metazoa > Arthropoda > Insecta > Hymenoptera > Halictidae > Lasioglossum > Lasioglossum pauxillum. Next base: position 12,807,027 of record OW121706.1, on the reverse strand, counting down.
TCAGTTCCGCAAACTTATTTATTACATCTTTTAAATTTACTTAATCAGTAATTTCATGCTCAATTGCCAAAATGGACAAACCATTAAGACGATTTTGTGTAGTAGTCGAACGTAAAAAGTTCTTAATTGATTTTAACTAGCAGAAACTCCTTTCGCCACTTGCTACAGTTATTGGTATCGGTAGCAATATTCTCAAATCAATAGTAAGGTAGTTACTAGTAAGGTGCTTAGACTTTCTTTTTTGCCCAAAAGCGCAGATACTGCTGAAATTTCCTCTGCTAATTCTACGTAATGTGAAATTTTCTATTAATTGGGTATTTAACACATCAATATTTTTCTCACACTTCAGCCGAAATGGCGCCACGGACAAATGTCCGGGTTGCCGCCCCTAAAGCGGGCCCTGCACACATGTATCTTGCGAGACACAAGAGCCGAATATAGAAACTGTTTTTACTTCTTCTAATTTTCTTGCTAAGCTGGAACTAATACGCTGATGTCCTTAAATCTTTTGAATATGTCCACTGCTTTATATTGTACGTACCCATTTCTGTCATAAATGCATAAAATCCGCAGTCTAGTAATTAGAAAAGAGATTGGGACTCACCAAGAAAGAATTTGTATCCCACATAGTTGACGAGCATGGGCAGTATCAAGCCCGTGGGGATGCACGAGGCTCCCAGTATGAACGTGTGGACGAACACGCTGGTTTGTACTCTGGATTCGCAGCCAAACGGATCGTCGTTCGGCACCTGATTCCAAAAGAACAAATTCGAAAATGGATCTTCTCGCGACGGTCGAGTTCCGAAGGCTACGCCCACTCGAAGTACAGTAATTCTTCGATCGGAGTCCCAACACCCGTGTGTTGAACGGACTTGGGTAGCGTAGAGAGGCTATTTTTTTATGACTCCGTCGACCGCGCCGAGACTTCAAACGACGAGCCGAACATAGAGAAGGACAGAATGAAATAGGATCGCGTGGCCGAAGCGTGTCGCTGTCGCCGGCACAGTTTAAAGGCCCGTGCGTCATCACAATGAAACACCAAAATCTTAACTTCTTTATTTTCTATGATATCATTATGGAACTTTCACCAACATATTCGTGGCATTTTTCTAATGCAAAATGATACCAAATACGATACAATTGGGCCAATATTTAGTGGTTTAAGGGGGATCTATACCCTCAGATTTTGGAGTATTTATCAATGTTATCAACCTCTGTGCAGAAAAAAAGTTTGGTAACATTGATAAACACGCAACTGCATAATGAACACGAGATGGAGTTGCTTGCTATTTCCATATTCCATTCAGCTCGTCGCGAATGCCGTTATACAGGGCAGGTCGCACTAATATTAGTGCCACCGATGAGAATATGTACCTCGTCTGTGTCAGTTTTGCTATCATTCCACATTGACAGCAGTGCAGCAGTGAAATGTTGCACAATATCGCAGCACTGATTGACAGCCCTCCAGACTAGGCGCCATCTCGTCTAAACTAACTGAAATAAAATTGGCTCTAGATTGGCTCTACATCAGAGATAACCTCTGTCTTCATGAACGTAATATGGGGAAATCTATGCTAATGTGAATGAAATCACGCGCGGCGATTTTTTGTCCTTATACGAGCATATTTTGAGCTGCACAAAGGCTCATTTGATAGAGGAAGGTTCATCACGGCGCGCTCTGCTCATCATATCAGTCAAAAAAATCTCTTTGAGACAGAAAAATACATTGAAATCTGCGGTTATTTTTCTAGATTTTTTCTCTACTTTGGGCACTCATATTATTAGATATAAACATAATCTCGTTAAATCAATAGCAGAGCGCGCCGGATTTAACCTTCCTCTATAGAATGAGTCCTCACCCAGTCCAAAATCCGCTCAAATAAGGACAAAAAATCGCCGCGCGTAAACCCATGTTTCGACCCAAAATCTAGTAAGATTCTAGTTACTTCAGTAGGGTATAGATCCCCCTTAATCGACGATGAAAGTTTCGAACGCAACGAAAAACAGCGGCAACGCGGGCCTTTGAACTGTGCCGGCGGTAGCTACTGTCCGCGTCTCTTTCTTTCCAGTACGCTCTTCTTCGTTGCGTTCGAAACTTTCATCGTCGATTAAACCACTAAATATTGGCCCAATTATATCGTTCTTGGTACCATTTTAATCAGCGAAACGCCAGGAATAAGCTAGTTAAAGTCCCATAAACCGATCATTAAAATTAAGAAATTTGAGATTTCGATTCAGTCGAGTCAATGGTGTGGTGTTCACACCGATATACCCGAGCCGAGATCAAACATCGCCGCCCTACGGCGCGGCGCACCGTTGGCCGGCAGTGGAGTGAGTAGGCACTGGACTACGGTTAGATAGGCGACCCAGGACTCCGATTGAAGATTTACTGTACGGAGCTCCTTAAGCGCGTTCCATACTCGCTATTCGTGGCGCCTAGGAGAACTAGGGCCACCACGGGGAGCGAGACGCGCGGCCGGGTCGGGGGGGCGTAGCTTTCGAAACTCGGCCGTCGCGAGTAAGTAAATCCAAGCGATGGAGTACGCCAATCGTTTATCGCTTACCAATTCCGTGATGTTCTTCTCCCTTCTCAGGGTGCAGACGCTGGCAGTCTGATTAGGGTAGGCTTCTTGGAAGTCCGCGTACCTGTGGAACAACTCTGGAAGCCATAGAGTCAACGTGTAGTACGCCGACGTGACGAAACAGGCGATCGAGCACACCACTATCGTCCGGCAGAGGAATGGCGGCTTTATGATCTGCATCGTCTTCATCAGGATGTCCTTCATCATCACCTTGAACGACTTCTCCTCCGTCTCCTCCTTCAGCTCCTTCATGTGCATTATCCGGTGCACCAGGTCATTCAGGTTGTTGTTGCCGCTGTTCCGGAGCTTCGTCTGCAATTCGATTCGTCTTAATTGGAGGAGCTAAGTTCATTGCGAAACGGTTAGCTTTAGTTTTCTAATTGTAACATTATTTCTACCGACCGGAGATAAGAATTTGTTGTTAAACGAATAGGTGTCGTATGCTGCATTTTATGAAATTTACAGGAAGACGTAAAAATAACACTGTCCAACACCAAATTTGTTCCCCAATTACTGTTGGGTCCTTTGTATAGAGTTGTTTGCGCTGATTCCGAATCTATTTTTAATTTTTTCCCTATACGCATAGTTTTTGAGAAACATGACTTTGAAAAAAAACATATTTTTCAACTTTAAGCAAATATTGTAGTGTTATTATAAAAGATATTGAATTGTTCTTTATAGCAAAAGATTCTGTAGACTTTCCCGAATACAGCGGTATCAAAGATTAATACATTATGATTGTTTAAACATGTTTAAATAATCACTAAAGGCGGAGAGACGCCACTTTTGCACCAATTTTTGAGGATATTTTTCAATTTATCTCAAAAAATAAGGGTCCAGCGGAAAATCGAACTATACCATGCAATAGAGCAGACTTTTATCTCGAGAAACCCCTCTTTGAAGTTTGAAACGTCGACGTTTTTTTCGAACCAGAAAGCAAAATATCTTCGGCCGACATGAGTTGCCGCCAGTGGCGCTCACCACTACAACGGTCGTTCGCCGCTCCGTATCCCGTCGCTGCGCCGTATCTCGTCCCGAGCGCCACTGGCGGCAACTCGTGTCGGGCGAAGATATTTTGCTTTCTGGTTTGAAAAAAACGTCGACGATCCAAACTTGACAGGGTGGCTTCTCAAGATAAAAGTCTACTCTATCGAGTGGTATAGTTCGATTTTCCGCTGCACCCTTATTTTTTGAGATAAATTGAAAAATATCCTCAAAAATTGGTGCAAAAGTGGCGTCTCTCCGCCTTTAGTGATTATTTAAACATGTTTAAACAATCATAATGTATTAATTTTTGATACCGCTGTATTCGGGAAAGTCTACAGAATATTCTGCTGCAAAGAACAATTCAATATCTTTTATAATAACATCACAATATTTGTTTAAAGTTTGAAAATATGTTTTTTTTTCAAAGCCATGTTCGTCAAAAACTGTGCGTATAGGGAAAAAATTAAAAACAGATTCGGAATCAGCGCAAAAAACTCTATAAGAAGGACCCAACAGTAATTAGGGAACATAAAAAAAGTTGAAATTTGTTGGACAGTGTAATTGGTTGTCGTCAGCCAGGAATGAACCGTGTGTCACAGTCTTCTTGTAAATTTCACGAACTGTAACACGCGTCCTTTTACGCGTCCAGTCATTCGAGTACCGTTTTGTTTGAAACGGAAAAACGATCTGCTGTCAACAGTTGCTTCGGCAAACAGTCGGTCGAGTGTCTCGACCGAGGGGTTTCTCCGATTTTATCGGAGAGATTGCAAACTATCGATCGACCGTTGCGACGCGGCGACGCGACGGTACGTTTGCCGAAGACATTAGCGATTAACGGTCAATATTTGACGAGTAAACTGTGCTCTCACTATGTATTCTTTAGGAGGCTGTCCGCTATTCTCCGAGTACATCCTCATCAACACGTCCAGCATCTGCACGTTCTGCCCGGACTCGGCCAAATATTTCGGCGTCTCGGGGAAGAACAACAGCCAAGTGCCGGTGAGCAGTGCCGGCAGCGAGCAAATGAACACGAACAGGTTCCACGAATGGAAGGTCACGCCGGCGATCTCGATGTTCACCTCCAATGGAATAATTATCCATCCGACACCTTCGTTGCCCGGTTAAACAGAAAAGATCTCTGTTATTCAGATCGATCTCTGAATATCCCTCAGCGAAAGGGACAGCAAAGGGAATTGGGGGTCAAGATACATCTCGAACATCCAAATTTTAAATCTTTCGATTTTCGTGAAATTTTCGACACAGTTCGGAGTGTTCGCGGTGGAGAAATGGTTCTCGGAACCTGTCCGGACCACAAATATATTCGGCCGAACGAGGTGTTTACCTGCCAGAATGATCATTCCCATCACCCACGCCATCTCCATCCACGAGAGCATCCTGTCCCGGTACTTGGTCGGTTGGAATTCGCCAAGGTACAGGAAAACCACGGCCGATTGTCCGTTCATCCTGCAAACATTCCTCTAGCTATTATCCGTTGGTTCACGCGAGAATCCCACGAGCGCTCTAAACGATGCTATACTAACGCTGCGCCGCTCAGAAATTTCAGTAACAGGAAGAACCAATAGATAGGTACCACCGACGCCAACAGCTCCGAAACCCCATGCAGCAGCAGAGCTACCAGCAAGGACATCCTGCGGCCTTTTATGGCCGCGTAACAGCCCCAGATGTAAGATCCGCACAACATACCTGCGAATTCACCCGGACGCTTCAGCGATTGCCAATTAGATGGAACATTCTGATTAGACACCGAGGATGCGTCACAATATTGTCTAAATGCTGATAAGTACTGACGTATAGATTACTTAAAAACTGTCAAAGAACGTCCACTGTAAAGATGGGCTCAACATTTTTATTTCCATTTCCATTGTTACAGATATTCACTCATGGTGGAGAATTATTATTTCTTTGACACCCTGTAGCGCACAGTGCGAACATTAACGACGTTGTGTTACAGTAATAAAGGATTTTAAATCTTCGAGGCGGAAGGTAAACGATCGCGTCAGCGGTTCGACCAATAATAAATATTTATCGGTCCGCTCGCGAGATATGCAAAACAGCAGGCAAGGAGTATCGCGCGAGTAATGATTTTCACTTTATCATTTCGCCGGCGAACAAGACAACGCTGCATTCGAACGACTCTAATAGAAAAGGGAAGCGAATGTTGAACCGATTGTTTGTCGAGTGTAAAAAAAATCGATTTTAAGTGGTCCGTGTTCCCGAAGTAATGATTTTCGCTTTATCATTTCGCCGGCGAACAAGACAACGCTGCATTCGGACGACTCTAATAGAAAAGGGAAGCGAATGTTGAACCGATTATTTGTCGAGTGAAGAAAAATCGATTTTAAGTGGTACGTGTTCCCGAAGTAATGATTTTCGCTTTATCATTTCGCCGGCGAACAAGACAACACTGCATTCGAACGACTCTAATAGAAAAGGGAAGCGAATGTTGAACCGATTGTTTGTCGAGTGAAGAAAAATTGATTTTAAATGGTCCGTGTTCCCGAAGGATACCACCGGGTGTTCCGTGTTCGCAGAGGGAGCCGAAAAGTTGAAGTTCTCGCGGTCACGGCGCCTGAGCATGGTAGCACGTCCCTGAGACACGAGCCGATTCATTCAATTTACATACCTATGTCGCGTGCCGTTTAAAGGCCTCCGACTCGCGCCAATGAAAATTTTCCTCTCCAATTTGTCGGCCGAGGGCTACGACAACGCTCGCTCGATAACGCGTAACCACACGCGTTGCCACGTGCGTCACCCATGGAGACAACAATATTTGCCAATCTCAGATAAAAGCTGAACGATTTTTACGAAACTTTGCAGGCTTGTGGCCAAAACCGATGGGTACGTATCGCGGTAACAATCTCGAAGGCATAAGCAATAGTGGATCATTTTGTCAAATTTTTTGAAACAGGAGAAACAATGCTTCTTCGACATTTCCATCCGGTGGGAATCTTAGAATCTAATCTAATAGAAGATTCTACTAGAATCTTTTAGAATCTATTAAAATCTAGAAGAATCTATTAGAATTTAATAGACTCTAATTTTTAGTCTTAACGTTTCAGGAACGACGTCTACACAGCTGACGCGGCGCTAGAAATCGGAGGAACGAAGGGGCGTGTATGCGTGCCACCGAATCACACCGAATGCCGCCGAATCCCACCGAATACCACGCGAGAAAGTATAATTCCGGCGATAAGGGGAGCCATGGTTTCGCTGATTGCACGCCAGCTGGCTGTTACGTGTTCGCGAGCCAGCCGAACAAAAATCGACCAGCGAAAATGGCCTCTCGATGCCCGCGATTAGAAAGCTTCACGAGACCGTTTCGTGCGACCGATCGCGTGTGAAAGCTTCGGGCGTGTTACTTCCGACACTATTAAACAATTTCGAATTTCATTCGGCGACGCCCGACCGACCCGATGCAAAATAGAGCAATCTTTCACCGACTTGAATCGCGAAGAGGCATGAATTAACAGAGGCATGAATATTGTCCAGCTTTCTGCAATTCTGGCTCGCTGTGCGCTGATGATGGTCGTAGTTATTCTTAAGGGTCTCGTTATCGGGAAAAGAATTCCCGCCGGAAAAGAAACGGCCTCCAGCTACTCGATCCGCTGGTGTCCGCAACCTTTGTTCGCGTTTATAAATACCGAATTGGCAGACGGTCGAGTTCTGAGTTGGGAACCGAGCAAAACAACCGCGTCGGAACGACGGGCGTCGCGGGTCGCCAAGAAAATCGGGAAAGCGACGGACCTCGTAAATGCCTTTTCTCGGCCACGCGCGAGGTGAGGCGAGTCACGGGAATCGCCCGTTTCTTTCTAGAGGAGGTTCCAAAAGAGGTTTGCGGGATACATAGTCGTATTCGTAGCCGTGAGTTCCCGTTGCGGCCCTGGCCTGGCTCCGTCAAAGTCGGGAGCGATGAGGCCACGCCCATTCGGAGAAGGCCACATCTACTCTACACGTCTTGCGCCTGTTTCTCCGGGGTTATTTTTCTATTTTACCACGATTATATTAACTTGCCGTGTGTTGTACGTTGTATGCGTCAAATCTTGCAATCGAATTTTAAACCTCTTCCCATAGTCCACTTTTGCTGAAATTTTGTATACACACTTGCGTCCGATGACGTTAAAAGTAGAAAATAAAATATATAAAAAAAACTTTTTAAAAACCACGCTTAAAATGCACTAGAAAGGAGAAAATAATTTTTTTCCTGGTTCTCCATAAAATACCGAATCCAGTTAAATGATTAATAATATTTTTCCCCAAAATTTTAAGCAATTAGTTAAAAATTTATTGTTATAAAATTATTTGTCGGAATAGATAGAAAAATTTAATATAAAAGCGTCGAGCGTTAAACTATATTGACATAATTTTCGTGGACGCTCCACGCTTTTATTTTTACCCGACTTCGAAAAAGGAGGAGGTTTTTTTCTATGTATGTTCACCGATTACGCCGAGATGGATGGACCAATCAGGACGAAACCTTCTGCATTTTGTAGGTTATGTCTCCCGATTGGTCCCTTGAAAACAAATTTTGCATTTTCTCATTCTATGCGGTTTTTATCGCAAATAATCAATAAGGCCGAAAAAACATCCAACGGTGTTCTACAAATTCTGCTCGTTCCACTAAAAAGTGTGAAATAAAAAAATTTTATAAATAAAATTAAACCGACTTTAAAAAAACACACTAAAATGTATGAAATAATTTCCATTTAATTTATGTGTGTACACACAAACTTAAATACAATACAATTTTTTCGGAGGCGGCGCAAAATTGAAAATTTTCCAAAAGACAGATGTTGCTGATTATGATTTCATTCGAATATGGTGGACTTAGAAATCTGTAGTTGTGAGAAGAGAAGACACATTAATATGTGAAAGCATGTAGAAGAATTTAAGGATTTTCGTAATTTCCAACGTCGAAAATTTTCAATTTTGCGCCGCCTCCGAAAAGATTGTATTGTATTTAAGTTCGTGTATGCTCACATAAATTAAATGGAATTTATTTCATACATTTTAGTGCGTTTTTTTCGAAGTCGGTTTAATTTTTTTTATAGTCACTAACGTCATGATTTTATTTAAATTTGTATTAAATTCTTCTTTCTATTCCAACACGAATTTTATAATCGAAGAAATTTTGAACTAATTGCTTAAAATTTTGGGGAAAAATATTATTACGTAATCATGTAACTGGAATCGGCATTTTATATGGAGAACCAGGAAAAAAATTATTTTCTCCTCTTTAGTGCATTTTAATATAAGCATGGTTTTTAGAAAGTTTTTTTTATATATTTTATTTCTTGCGTCGTTGCTCCTGAGGGCAATCTAGTATGCTCCCAGACCAGACATTGTTGGTCTGATTATATCATAGGACTATCATAAGACTGCCTACCATTTTTCGTACCCCAACTGTTTTCATTGACGATTTGACCGTGTTAGTGCCGACCAAACCGTGTCGATAAAGACATTTGTCGACGATTTGACCGTGTAGATGAAAACATAGTGTTGACGAAAGTTACTGTCGGTCCAATCGTCAATGAAAACAGTGTCAGTCAAATGAGTTGTCGACCAACCCAGGGTAACCCACGTTTGCAACCCCAAAGTCCCCGATGATTATTGTCGACACCTGCGACTAATTGATTATATGTTCCCAACAGTGTAGTTACCTAACATGGGAGCGGAGCTCAATCGTCCCTTGTCAACCGTGGTCATCTGGAAGTCGCATGCTGCCGACGGTAATATGAATCCAATGCTAGTAATACTGAACGCCACATTCATGAAGATCAGACTGCAGACGGCCATAACCTTAAGGTTAAACTTGCCAAACCCTGGGGATCGAGAAAAGAAACGTGTAAATTCATTGCACCCGTAGGAACCTTACGGTACAAACGACAAAATCTCCAACTAAGTTCGCGAGTTTTTTCCCATAATCGATCACACTACGGCGAAACGAGTTTTGTAGAACGAAAACGGAGTGCGTGGGCTCACGCGTCCAACGACAGTGATAAATTGCGGATCGCCTTATCAACCGTCAGTCTGATAACTCGACTTTTCGATGTTGCTTTCGCCCAGCTCGTCGCAACTACAATATATACATATATATGTATATAGTGGATTTACGACGACTAGACTGCGGATTTCAGATGCATGTATGCGGATTCTATAATGCCATGCATGTGCACTCTCGATACAAAAACAAAAACGTGATGAACATCGTTGCAATCAATTTCAATTAGCTTCCAACTGAAATGACGCGAACCAAATGAAACCAAAATGACGTTTGGTTCTTCATTAACACATGGTTTCAGTTTGACGTCTACCGGCATGGTGTTAATTTATTTTTCTCAAAAGTTCCATCATTGAATTTATATAATTCGTTTACACTTAGCAAGTATGTCAAAGTTTTATTGGTATTACCCGGTTTTGTTGAACAATTACTATAGCTTACAGTATTTTACAGACGCAACATTTCTCTTGAAAATGGTCCACATTTCGATCGAAACGTCGAGAACAACTTAAATTGCAAAATAGCTTAGTGAGTAACATTTCGTAACAAATCGTTAAATTGTTTATTTGAAAGTCAAAAGTCGAAGGCGATTGGCGTATAAGATAATTTTTCGAATCGCACGCGACGAGAGGATCTCCCAAAGAATTTTTGCACGTAGAAAATGATCTTTCTGTTTCCAATTAGTAGCTCCAGCGCCCGCTCTAGCGGTTACGTCGCCCCGGACAAAAAGACAAATTGCCGTCCCTTAAGAATATATATATATTTTTTTTAAATAAAGGTACATATTTTTTATCATCAATGAAAATCAAATCATTTTATTTGAATTTTAATAAAAGCAAATTTTCTATTAATTGGGTATTTAACACATCAATATTTTTCTCACAGTAACAGCCAAAATGGCGCCCCTAAATTTTCGCGCCCGGACAAATGTCCCCCCCTTAGAGCGGGTCCTGGTGGCGCATAGATACCGATAGAATAAAAGACGCACCTGTTTGGTCGACGGCATCTTGCGCAACATTTTCCGCTGTCTGCTTGGTACCTGCGAACACGCAACATAATCATTGATCGTTTTCTCGCGGGATTTTCGATCGCCTGCAGTAGAACCGCACCCTTAGGGAGAGAACCGTGCGGCTCTAATGAGCGAGAAGAGTGTGAAGAGCTAGAGGGAAAGAGAACGCGTAGTACAGGCAGCCGTGAAAGTTCGACGAACAGCTGTCCGGCTTTTATTCCAGGAGCGAAAAACGTAGCGACGTCCCACGTGGCGCCAGTAAATGGCAAAACACGTCGGGACAAAGACTCGTCGCGGCGAGAAGCGAGAAATGAGAAACGAGAACCGCTGCCGACAAAGCGGCGTCGACGTGTCCGCGTCCGCAGCCTCTCTCATTCCAATAAATCGCTGTGTTCGCCCCCCGGCCACTCGGGGAATCTCCACGATCGTTTCTTTGTTTCAAGCACCTCGGCAAACAGCGTCCTTCCTACCGAAATCGTTTCTTCCTCAGGAAACGCTTTCCTTACAGAATTATCGCTTCGACTGTACCGTAGGTCACACGTACATCGAGCGATCGTTCGTGTGCTTTTAAAGGGACATTCTCATCCTTATTTTTCTCACGAAAATTATCGAACTCTTTGCATGCGGACTTTTTTATTCGGAGTACACGTGTTACTTCTTCCAAGTAACAATAATAATAATTATTAATCTTATAAGGTTAATAATCCTATGTCAATCTTTCATCACGATTACTCCACAATATTAAACATAGTCAACCTGGAAACATGGTCTGCTCGCAGAAGAGTATCCGATCAGAGCTTCATTTTTAATTTAATCAATAACCATATAGGTTGTCCCTCTCTCCTTATGCAAATCAATTTTTACGTGCCTGAACGTGCTTTGAGATCTCGAGCAGGTTTTCAAACACTTAAATGCAAATCCACATATGGATTAATAAATCCTATAAATCGAATTATTGCGAACTCCAACACTCTATATAATAGTGTTGATTTTTTTAATGGGTCATTACACACTTTCAACAAAAATTACGCAGGATTAACTGATAATATCGGTACCTTTATACCAACAGTTTTTTGTGCATGTCCTTTCCTAGTAATTTACGTTAAGTCTTTGTTCTATTGTAAACATTTGTGTAAAACAACCTCGATCCGTTCATAATAAATAAATAAATAATCCCAAGAAAAACATCCTGTAAACAGGAGCCAAGTTCCTATTATTAAAATACCCAGCCAAGTTCGTTAGCTTAGAAATACCTCTTGCAATACTGAGAACAGCATTTGTGAAAATTAGTTTAAAGGAACGCTATTTAATTTTTAAAGAGTTACATGGAGGGCTGAATTATTCAAACTTGGCCGTTACCTAACACCTTTTATGGCCATTGGTTTAAAAAGTAACGGATAAGTTTGAATAATTTAGCTCTCCGTGTAACTCTTTAAAAATTAAATAGCGTTCTTTTAAACTAATTTTTACAAAGCTTTTTTCAGTATTGCAAGAAGTATTTCTAAGCTAACGAATTTGGCCGTATTGTGTTTGATTTCACAACTTTTTCCGGCCATAAGAACTTAGCTCCTGTTTACAGGATGTTTTTGTTGGGATTTCGTCAATTTTTGTTGAAATTTCATCAATTATCAAGTAGGTATCAAAGAAAAAAAATCCTTTTCTAATCTGCAAGACAAAATCCAAATTCAATGCATCGAAGATTAACACTAATAAAACGTATACTTATGTATGTTATGCTGCTATGTTCTATCCTACGTACCTATTTCGCAATGCTTTTTTTTCAATACAACCTCTTTAAGGTGTAAAATGTCAAACTTTGATCATTATTCCTTTGAGTGTTTGTTACGGTGAACATATGTACCAAATTTCAAGCTTGTAGGTCAATGGGAAGTAGCGAGAAGGTTTTGATGATCTGTCAGTCAGTCAGTCAGTGACAAATTTAGCGATTTTTGAGGTCCTATATCTCGGAGCCTACTAATGTTGGAAGATTAATGTTTTGTCGATATTGAGTCATGATAGCATTTAACAAGTGTACGAAATTACATCTCTCCATCTGCCTCCAGTGCCGAGTTATAAGCCTCTAAAAAACGGCTATCGTGCACCTAGATCAAGATTTAACGGAGATTCAGTTTCGTAAACTGCGAGCTCGTAACCCGTCGATACTTTTAGAGCGCACTGTACACGAACGTCGGGAGTCCCTCAAGGTCCCTATTCGACTTATTTGATGATAACGTACCAGCGTTCGTAAATTTGCATTGTATGCTGATGATTCAAAGATTTATTACTCTAGCGATATGCCAAGGAGTACTGTAAAATTGCTGAACATATCATTCCTCGATTTAGCGATATAATTACCCGCTATAAATCATGTTAAAACTCCAGAACGAGTCTGTGGAATTGTCGCGACAGTTCTAGCGCTAGAGAACGGATTTATCGGGGAAAACTATTCGAGTATGTTATCCGAGAGAATTGAAGCACACCGCCGGAAGAATTGGCGCGGATTAAGTTCAATTTATTTCTAATTCATTCGGCAAAGGATTGTTTCTCTATCGAGTATGCCGAGAGGCGTATCTTACGTTTACGAGTGTGTCGCGTCCCGTCGGGTCAGCGTTAGAAAGAACGTTCTTGGACACGTATTAATCGATTCTCGAGCCTCGCGCTCGTTCGCCCCGTCGTTTCTCAATCAATGTTCGCGTGCAATTAGCGTTTCCGCTCGAGTAAGTGTGCGTAACAGGAAAGTCTCTTTGAAAACAACACATTCGAACGCGTTTCTCATGCATGCTGCTCCTTTGTTTCAGAAGGTGACGACGATGTTACGCGTCGAGGAAAACTCCGCGAAATAGACAATCGGAGGAAGCATCTCGTTAAAAGAAGAAAACATCCTGGAGCTCTCTAACGAAGATGCTGCAAAACGTAGTTAGGTTAATCCTCCACGAGGTGTTCGAAATACCAAATGTCAGTATCGTCTCCGTAGTTCGTCAAGTTCACCGTGTCTGTACGAAAAAGGCACAGTCTACTCAGAAAGGGATACAGACGGTCGTTCAGCGAGCCCGTCGAGCCTATGGAAAAACACCGCGGCCCGAGGCACACGGAGGATCGTCTCTCGATCACCTCGCAGCCACCTTTTCGGATTCAACCATCAGCTATCTTAGTAACAATCGCATTGTCGCTGGGAGAACAATCTCTACGGAACAAAGAAAAACAAACCGATCCGAGGAAACACATGCGAAGACCCTGGGACGCTAGATCAGGTTCTCATCGCCCTCTCGATCATCGTTGCGATCCCGAAAACCTTCTCTAACAATGCCACTACAGCGATGGCACAAACCGAAACCATTCGATCTAAGTAAACACACTGCGAGGAAGTCTGTGCAGTCCCCGCGGGTCACTTAGAATCACCTCTGGATCGCCATCGATCACCTGCTCGTCGATGATCTTCACGAACCCGGAAACCTTTTTATAACGTTCACACTAGAGGTTCTCTCCTCGATGAGTAACGAACAGAGACGAGCACAGACTCGTGGAAAATGGGAACACACTGCGTCGAGTATTTCGGAGGTCGACGACGGCGATTCGAGAAGGGTTTCGCGGAAACGGCACAATTTGGTCGCGGGTGGAGGCGAGAGAATGTTGTGTAGGGCGAAGAGAGAAGAGAAAAGCGAAAAGACGAGAAGGAAAGAGACGCGAGGAAAGAGCGAATCGAAGAAAACGTTGGACGATGAGTTTACCTTGTAACGTGGAGACGGCGTCGCCAGCGACTAGCGGGTCGGACGCGGCTGGCTCGTGTTCCAATCGAGCGATATCTCCCGACATCGTACGCGCGCGAAACTAACGCATCGCCGCGCGCCGACTCCGCCGACTCGCGAACGTCGATTCTCGATTCCCATTCCCGCTCGGTTGCAACCGCTAGCCGCCGCTAACGGCCTTGCAACAGCCGCACTAAATGCACCAGATGCACCAACTGCACACACCGATCCCCGAGGAATCGTCCAAAATTCCACGCCTCCCCTCTGATCTGATCAGCTGCGATTGTCGCAACCGTTTCTCGCTCTCCTCTTCCCTATCGCGCAGACCTCTGCCAACTTTTTTCTCGAGAAAACAACTGTTTGGGGAGCATGAAGGAACATTTAGGACAACCTGAACTCTAGGCTCTTCCCTTACCATTATCAAAGAAGTCACATGTGATCCAACTCCCGGCTTACAATTTAGTCCAGTCAACGAAAAGTTGTAGAGGAAATGAAAATGCAATTTTTAATTTTGGGTCTTTGTTTGGACTAGTTAGGAGGTAAACATACTAAAAGGTCCCCTTTCTCGGGTTTCCGCTTATATCTCGGAAACTATGCGTCCTAGCGATAAGACCATTCCATACAAAATTAAAGCTGACAAAATATGCCACAAGATTGATTGGATTCAGTTTTTCGCTATCTCGTATAGTTTGCGAGATATCCACGCTCAAAGTGCACTAATTGTGCTAAAGAGTTAGCTAGTCAAATAAGGCAAAAATTTCTTTTTCACAATTCGTGAACTTTGAGCACAGATATCTCGGAAACTATGCGTCCTGGCGATAAGACAATTACATACAAAATTAAAGCTGACAAAATGTGCCACAAGATTGATTCGATTCAAATTTTCACTATCTCGCATAGTTTCCGAGATATCCGCGCTCAAAGTGCACTAATTGTGCTGAAGCTAGTCAAATAAGGCAATTTCTTTTTCACAATTCGTGAAATTTGAACGCGGATATCTCCGAAACTATGCGAGATAGCGAAAAACTAAATTGAATCATTCTTGTGGCACATTTTGTCAGCTTTAATTTTGTATAGAATGGCCTTATCGCTAGGACGCATAGTTTCCGAGATATAAGCGGAAAACCGAAAAAGGGGACCTTCTACGTGCCCCCCTGCACCCCGCTCACCTCCTAGGGACTTTTAGTATGTTTACCTCCTAACTAGTCCAAACAAAGACCCAAAGTTAAAAATTGTGTTGCTTCCATTTCCCTCCACCCCCCCCCCTATGATCATTCATTGACTAGATTAATTAGTAATGAGCTAAAAAGGGACCAGTAAAAGTGGCACCTGAAAAGAGGTTATTTTAGTAAGTTGGGCATTTAGTCCTGTTTCCGCCGTCTATCATCGTTGGCGGAGTCCCACACTCTTCCCCTCAACCGCCTTATATAGAACTGGAGAGGGGGGGTCGTGCGCAAAAGCATTTTTTCCTCTGTTCTAAAAAAAAAGGCTCTTCCCTTACCAGTAGGAATGAGTTCAAGTTCAATATGTACTCACGAATCCGAGTCAAGTTCAATAACCAAATCTCATTCCATGGGTTTCGATTACTACTTAAAAGCAATAAAAGTTTCAATGATTATACTTGAAAAGTATTTATTGTATACAAGTAGCTATCGAACCTCCGAATGAGTACTCACAAGTTTCGAAAAGATACTTATAAGTACTTCGATGTTGAAAGTAATCGAAACTTTCACAAGTAGTACTCGAATCTTGGAAATCAGAACTTTCTTTATTAAATTCGTAACTATTTATTTAAGAATAATATTTCATTTACAATACTTAGTTTTATCCTATTTCTTTTTTTATCTATGATATTTCCTGCTTTTGAAAAAACTCTTTCTGAAGATACAGAAGTGGCCATTATACAAAATAGTCACGTGCAATTTTTGATAAAATGGGGTGCTTGATTAAATTTTCACGCCGAAATAATAACGGGTCTTCTTTGCGTTCTAAATATTATGATTTTAGATAATTTTCCACTTCTGACACAGCAGACGATGAGATAGGTATCGTATTATTTGTAATTGCTATTTCATTGTCAAAGGATGACCAAATTGGTAATTCGCTATTGTGCCGATTTTCGGACATCTGCGTCTGTGAACTATCACATGTTGTAGATGAATTACCATTATTAATATAATTAGTGGCTATATCAGTCAAGACATCCCGTGCTCGAGGGATAGATTCACCTTTAGAAAAAGCTAATATTTTGAATCGTGGATCCAATAATGCAGTTAACATATACAAATGATTGTTCTCGACATCACGTAGATAATGTTCGATATAATATATCAGCTTTTGTCGCAAAGTACATTCCAAACTACAATCATCGGTAGAAGCATGTAAAATTATGAGACCCCGTTTTCTCTCTCATCTGCACAGCGTGTTTACACAAAAGAAGTAAACAGACACCGCGCCGGAACAGCCTTAACGTTGCCACGGAGCGTGCAAGAATTCGGAAATTCGTAACGATATTCATAAAAATATCGAAAGTCTCGAAACTGTTCGACCAAGATTCGAGTATACTTGCAAGTATTATTTACGTTTGCCACGGTACTTGTAAAGGGTTCGAAACCGTCTGGCAGAAGTTCGAGTATACTTGGGAGTACTATTTTTTTTATCGAAGTACTTATAGAGAGTTCGAATTCCATCAATCAAGGTTCGAACCTGTTTGCGAGGTACTTGATCCCATTCCTAATCAGCAGTCTAATAAAATTATGGACCTCATTATACGTATATAGGGTGTCCCAAAATTCCTTCAACAGCCGGCAATGGGAGGTTCCTGAGATCATTTGAAGCAACATTTGCCTTTGCAAAAATGTTATCCGCAGCTTTGTTTAGGAGTTATTAACGAAAAACACGGACCAATCAGAGCGCGACATAGATGCGAGTTGGCACAGTCGGCCCGGCGCGCCAACTGTCTATTGGCTGACTGTGCCAACTCGCATCTATGTCGCGCTCTGATTGGTCCGTTTTTTTCGTTCATAACTCCCAAACAAAACCACGGATAACATTTTTGCAAAGGAAAATGTTGCTGGAAATGATCTCAGGAACTTCCCATTTCCGGCTGTTGAAGGAATTTTGGGACATCCTTTACAGTAAAATCACTTAATGCAATACACAATAAAGGAAATTACTAATTCGTTTGGGATTTTGACTCGGAGGACTGTCATAATCGCCGACACAATTGTTACAACTTCATATGTTATCGTATCGTTTTATAGATTCGTTGTACAGCTACGGATGTTTCAACAATGACGTACCATGAGTACTACTTTTTTTTCGAAGTACTTATAGAGAGTTCGAATGCCATCAATCAAGGTTCGAACCTGTTTGCGAGGTACTTGATCCCATCCCTACTTACCAGTCGCTCAAGAACCGAGAAATTTTCGATACTTGCCAAATCGGAGCCGGGTCGGTATCTTGCTGTAGAAAAAATTGAGCGCGTGATACACGACGCAGGTAATCGTTCGGTAAAAAATGTCCAACTCCTTTTTCGTTGAGGATAGTGGCCACACTCTTTCGTAACTGTCAGTGCGCGAATCCTAAGGTGTTTACTAGGTAGAATCCGGGTAATTTGTCAATCTTAGAATTTCGTCGCGGACAGCTCATTCGTCCCGCTGTCTTCTCTTCGTTATCGCGTTACGGCAGCTCTGATCCCTTATCGTACGTAACGTTTCCTTACGCTTACGAAAAGTACCGGTTCGCGGTTGCCAGGAATTCGCGCGTGTCTCTCTGCACTCGCTGCAAGCGATATACCCGTTTTAAATGTCATCTTCGGGCATAAAGTGGCGAACAGTGACGCCATTCGCCATTCTCGCTCTTCCTTTTCATTTACCTCGGCACACATTCTCTTCCACCTCCTCGGATTTTCACGCGTCCCCGCGAAACTCGGCTTTCTTGCAGCGAATATTCCACGATTATCCCACCGATAAGTTCGAAGCTTTTCCATACAGGAGAGAAATTTAACAAGCTCATTGAAATGCGTCCCGTTATGGTTGCGGACACATCGGACACGATCAGGCAAAGATTCCGAGGAATGATACCGATCAGAAATGGTTATCGCCAGTGGCGCACATGTCGGAGGAATTTCGTTGTCGCAACTTCGATACAGCCGGCAGCGACAGATAAACTAATCGGCGAGCTGAACGGTTGGGTAAAAGTTAGGCCGGTGCCCGATTAACAGCCACTCGAAGTTCAATGTTTATTTACTTGGATTTTTCAAGCGAGTGCGACGCCCCGTGGCGCGTGTGTGCCGACTATTTAAAGCGACCGATCGCGTCTTTTGTCCCCTTTCAGCGTTCCGCTCGTGTCGGTCAGATATCCCGCGGACGTTAACAAACGAGAGATTCTTTGTCGAACGCGCTCCATTAAAATACGCGTACTTATTTCCGACTGCTTTGCTCTCTTCGCGTAGCGATCAGAGCGTCGTGGTACGCCGGGACGGCGCACAGTGTGCCGAATGGCCTTTTTAGCTGGACAAAATTAACTTTCAAATAAACAAAAACTAACTGTGCCAATATTATCTAAAATAACCATGTATTAAGACCCTGGAATATTAAAACTTAAAATTCTTTTGTTGTATGTTTACAGAGCGTGTAAACTTCACCTAAAAGGCAGACGCCTAACCTATAAGTGAATGGGCACATTGTCATACGCGCTAGAAATATGTTAAAATGCACGGAGTATTTAAATTTCCTATGTATGATGGACATAGCATCTCAAAACATGTATTTTCACTTTAGTAATTCCAAATTATCGATAACATTCCTCTGTTTTTGTAAATTAAGTGTCAAAGACGGTACTTATTTTTCCACAGAAACGCCCATGTTACTCCTCTTCGTCAATGAATTAGTATATGCGCCACGGCGCGCCACGCGATGATTTTTACATTATTATAAAGTAGAGATTCTCTACTTTATTGTAGTACCAAAATAAAATTGCTATACGTTGCTATAGCATACTAATTTTTACAATGAAGTTACGTCGTTTTACGTTCACGCTCGTGACAATCACAGCCCGGGCTGGACGCGCGTTGAGTCTACTCGTTGAAACCTATGGATTGGTTTCGTTCATTGTATATTTAAGGAATATACAATGATACTATCGTCAGGTTTTCCTCTGAACTTTCTTCCTATGAAAATTCGTTTCTTCAGTCTCAGAACGATCAGCGTGCAGTCTACATCTCCCTTGCGTTTTTCATATATCTTTCAGTTTCGTTATTTTCATTGTTGTTGTTGTTTTTTATTGTTATTGTTAGTATTACTGTGTTTGTTGTTATTGTTTTATTTGTTACGTTATCACTATAAAGTGATCACGTATAAACGTGATAATGTTATACCAAAATCTTCCTTGGATATAATCAGGTACGTTGAATCAAAACATTTTATGCTTTATAAAAATTATGAAAAGTTTGAACAGGAAATACAAATTTTTAGATTAATCTAAACAAATTGGTATAAACAACGTAAGACAATCTCCTGTTATAACAGTGGAAAATATTTACTGCCTGTTATGTATTTTGATTTTGATTTTTATTTTGCTGTAAACCCAAAGATTTGTCGTAACACAAATACGTTTAGATATATTTCATTTACATTTGTTTATAAGTTATTAGTTTTCGTTATTAGTTTATAAGTTATCTCTTATAGTTATTATCTTATATTGTGATCTCTGACATGTGATCTCTGTTATTTCTTTTGTTTTATTTATATTTTTGTTATTATATTTTTAATTTTTTATTATATTAAAATAATAAACAATAATATGCAGCAGATTATTTATAGATTGAAACCTTATACTAAACCAAAGAATAATTCTTTCCCGTATGTCTGAATCTCCAAAAAGTAAATTAGTAAATTATATTAACATTCTTTTTGTCCATAATTAAAAATGACGTCTTCTCTTTGATAATATCTACTACTTGTTAAATCATTCTGTGTTACATAGATCCATTACTAACTTCGTTGTACAGTACATTTAATTATAAATCACTTAAAATATATTGTTTAATTAACAAAAACCAACTAAATGTTGTGAAAAGTTAATAATTATTCATATTTTATACGACTGTAAACATATCAATTGATAAATATAGAAAAATAGGCGATTTAGAATTTTGTCCAGCTAAAAAGGCCATTCGGCACACTGTGCGGCGCACAGTGGGGTATTTTGCCAGTTTAGCGCGCCAAAACTATTGCGACGTTATTAATGGTGTGATGGTCATACTATTATATATCGTTGAATTCGTCTTAACACCAGCTACAACACTATCAAATAAAAAATACAACTTAATGTTTAAAAAATCGGAGCGACCTTGTTTTTTTGTTTTAAACAATATTTTTTCGAAGTTTTATATATTCAAGCTTATACCTACGTTAATACTGTTAAACTTTTATTTCAAACATTTTTTCGTCAGATTAAGAGAAATTGCTATTGCAACGTTACTAATAGTGTCAAAACTATTGCAACGTTGTTAACAACGTTAATAATTGTGCGGAGGTCATAATATTATATATCGTTGAATTCGTCTTAACACCAGCTACAACACTATCAAATCAAAAATACAACTTAATGTTTAAAAAATCGAAGCGACCTTGTTTTTTTGTTCTAAACAAAATTTTGTTGAACTTTTATATATTGAAGTTTATACCTATGTTAATACTGTTAAACTTTTATTTCAAACATTTTTTCGTCAGATTAAGAGAAATTACTATTGCAAACAAACACGCGTTGCTGTGGTAAAGATTTGATATGTATAGAGTGATATGTATCGCACAAAAAGCTAAATATCTTCTAAATTGGCACTTGTTGGCACCTAAACTTTTATGGATTATATAAAGCAATGTCTACTAATTATCCTCGCAAAAAAATTAAACAGGAAGTTATGCTGAGAAAAAAAGTTATTACATGATATATATTAATTTTCTGAAAAAAAAATATATCACTTTCGATTGTTTATTTTATCAAAACCACCGAGGAGAATAAAAAAACCCATGAAATTAATCTATACACCTTCCTTTACAGCCTAGATTTGGTCCTATCTCAATTTTATACACTAAACTTGTGAAACAAATCATTCCTTTAACACAAGTTTTTCGACACTTCTTTTGGTCACGAGAAATGTTACTTTCAAGTATCTGAATGTTACTAAATAGTACTCTCTATGGAAAAATATTATTGTAGATTACTCGCATATATATTCAGGTTTATGAGAAAAAAGTTTTAGTCATTTTGAACAAATTTAAAATATTGACTTTTGGCGCGCTAAACTGGCCAAATAACCCACCGTGCGGCGACGCGTTGCGATTCGCGCGACGGATCGGAGGTGTTATCTCACTTATCCCAACGGATAGCCGTTTCGCGAAACGATCTGGGACAGCCGCGGCAGCGGCTGTGGGACAGGTTCCTTCTGATTGCATATTGCATCTCGGCCGAGGGAGGAGCGAGTGAAGGGAACCGAGAGAAACGCAGGGAAAACCTGTCCGATAGCTACTCAAACGCCGCCGCGCACCGCCGCGCCGGAAGAAAATGATAGAGCCGTCGAGCGAAAGGATCCGCAGAATTTAGGCGAGCGGAGAATTCGAATTTGATCGCTACTTTCTTACGAACAACTGCGATTCAAGGTCGAAGTCGAGCACGTCCGAACATCTTCACGAATTTTTTTACGGGAAGCCCGTTTTTCTTCTACGAACGTTACTCGATGTTATAGCGCAGCGCTCGGATTTACTTACTCGCGACGGTCAAGTTTCGAAGGATACGCCCCCTCGACTAGTTCAGAGCTCCTCAGGCGCGTTCCATAGTCGCTATTCGTGGCGCTTAGGAGAACTAGGGCCGTCACGGGGAGCGAGACGCGCGGCCGGGCCGAGGGGGCGTAGCCTTCGAAAATCGGCCGTCGCGAGTAAATAAATCCGAGCGCTTTTATAGAGTACTGAGCACCCGTCCGAGATTCCTCCGCAATTATACAGGGTGATCCACGCAACTTGCACACCTATAATAACTTCCAAAGTATGCGTTGCACGAAAAAATGTTTTATACAGAAGTTGCATGGTCTGAAGGGGTACATTATGTAGTATATTTATTTTTTTTACAGGTGGACGCGTAAAGGACATGTGATGGTCAACTTCATTTTTTTAAATAGAATGAGGTATTTTTTAACTTCCCGGTTTTATAGGGAAGTTATTGTAATTACCCCGAAAATCGAAAATCGAATTTTTAGCAGATCTTCACGTTTCATGGTCATTGGAGTCATTTTAGACTATTTTTATCAAAATGTCGGTGTGTGTGTGTGTGTCAGTGTGTGTGTGCGTATGTCCGTTTCTATGGTATCAAATTTTTCGTTAACGTTTTCAGAAAAAGTAACAACGCGATCGGAATGATGAATGATGCAATCGATGTGCCCCGCTGTAACTTAGAGCTGATTAGATTTTGGTCCATTTTGGTCAAGTAGTTTTTTAGTTTTTTTAGTTTTTTTCGAAAGAAGTTCATTCAACATTGCAATTTATACGAGAGAACGGAAAGTTTCCACCGAAGAAACAAACGTAATTACACAAAAAATTTTTTTTTCGATTTTTTTAAAATTAGAAAAAAAAATTTTTTTTTTTAAATCTTTTTTTGTACCTTAAGATGATGTTTCCGCTTACAATAATCGAAAATTATCCCAATTCAAGAGTGAGTTAATCATCTCTACTCCCGAGAATACATTTTCAAAGAATATCGATGAAAGTACAAGAACATTTATATTACAATCTTTAAATAAACAATCAGTTCAAAACGAATTGTTAACTGAGATTAAATTGAAAATTAATATAAAATATATGATAATTAATAACATTGATGTTGAAGACGGATTGGTTAATGGAGCATGCGGAATATTAAAATTTATTACTTTTCAAGAAAATACTAAAATTCCGTCTATATTGTGGTTAGATTTTCAATTGGCCATAGTAGGAGTGAAAGTAAGAACTCGTTATCGTGATTACATGAAAAACGCAAATATAAATCAAAATTTAACACCAATAATAACAAAATATCGAATCAAGTAAATATTTCGAGTGAAGAAAAATAAGAAATCACACGTAGTCAATTTCCAGTGGTTCCTGCTGAAGCGATTACGATTCATAAAAGTCAGGGACAAACATACGAAAAAGTATGTATGGATTTTAAAACATCAGAAATACGAACTTTACAAATGTTGTATGTAGCACTGAGCAGAGTTTCAAAATTGAGCGCGGTTTATATATTTCGGGACAATTTAAATTAACAGTATCGAAGAAAACCAAGATCAATACTGCAACCCCGGATAATGAGGAGTTGTATCGTTTGCGAAAAACTAATTAAGACAATTTATTTTGCAACATTAGTATACTATAACAAGGAACCAAGCGAGCAACGAGCCTGCGATGTTCGTTTAATGCGACGCCATATAGCAAACATTTTGATAAGTAGAAAACTATTGAATTTCCCTGAAAACGTATAATCTTCTTAAAACGTACACTTAATAAATAATAATAATAATATACAGCAACTAACGAATCGGGAAGTTCTTTGTGTGGCTCGTGGAGAGTCACACACAAAATGAAAGACATTAATAGCTGTGGGCCCTACTAGCCATGCGTACCACTAACATTCTCGCAAGAGCAGTCCTGCCCGCGAGCGAGTTACAACAACCCTACTTGCGAGCGAGCGAAGCGAGCGAGCAACAATAGCCCTCTAGTTAATACATCAATCGATGCAGGTGGACATTCGTTATAAAAAAGTACTAACCTATGTATGTCGAAAAGTTAGTAGTTCAGGAGATATTTCAATTTAAATAACTCTAAAATACCATTACTGTCGTGCTAAGATGTTACACAAGTAAGTAAACACTAACGTCTTATTGTTAGTACGACAGTAATGGTATTTTAGAGTTATTTAAATTGAAATATCTCCTGAACTACTAACTTTTCGACATACATAGGTTAGTACCTTTTTATAACGAATGTCCAGCTGCATCGATTGATGTATTGAAAAATACCTCATTCCATTTTAAAAATTGAAGGTCACCTTCATATCTCTAAAAAAAAATTACATAAAAACAAAAATTTTTTTGGTATCGTATAAGGCCCATTTTACCATTCAACTTTGTCCTTCAGACATTTGACGTATCTTTAACAACAACAAAGATATTTGAGGTGAGCAAAATGTTGCGCCCCACCCTGTAGACCACTTTGGGAATCACTGATCAAGAGCGTCGATCGAGGAACCGATAAAAATACATGCATTGTCATCCAGTTCTGAGCTATGTTTAAAGTTTCAAGTCTCTAGCTCATCGGGAAGTTAGTTTAAAATCAATTGCAAAATTTGTACCGAACAGACAGACAAGAAAGCGAGTTAATAAAAACGTGGTAAAACAAGGATTGCAATTAGGTAGCAGAAACCTGATCCACGCAGACCTAAAGGGATCCTGTACGAGGTCTGGTATTTTCAGATATGTTAAACTACGCGCGAAATTGGAGATCGCGTTCGGATCAAAGCGAGTCATTGGAGATTATTGAACAGTCTCAAACTATGTTAAACCTTGCCATTCTTGTTAAGTTCGTTACGGCTCGTTTACTCGTTCGAGTAATAAAGGAATTAAGAGGCTCGAGTGCGACGATTGTCGCAGGCAGTTGATATTTGTCGAACTAGTGAAACCATGTTTTCACGAATTTTCGAGAGCGCTGTCGTCTAGCTGTTAGCATCGCGCAGTTCGTTTGCTAACTGATAAACATATCGGTTCGAGTCTGTTCATTCTAGTTCGTTTGCGACACGTTATTGGCAGACGAACGCCCGCCACGGTATTACATCGCGCGATAACCGACGTGTTCGACCAGAAAGATGTGTCCACGAATGATAGCACGTTTACGCAATGTCATTAGAAGCCTTTCGTGCTCGCCTATTTGGTGACTCACGGTCAGCGAGCCTCGGGCAATTGTTCTTGCATCGTCGTCGCTGCATCAAAACTTTCACACCCTCCAAATATAAATCCTGGCCCGTCCGAACGGATTACGTATCAAATATTTTTAAGTCTTTAAGAAAAACTCCAGTGCAAAGCATTCTCTACGAAACTTCCTTCCCCCGAGATTTGTGGGGCTGTCTTTATCCCGTCGAAGTAAACGCTAACGACGAAAAGAAATATTTAGTGCAGAAAATACGTTCGCGAAGATTAAACTGCAACGTATAATTTATCAAATTTTCACTGCCCGATTTGCAGATATTCATAAAGGTGTTTGTGACCTCGATGTTGCATTAAGATAAATTTTAAATGCAGAAGTTTAAAAATTAAGTCTGTTCGACTTATAAAATCTTACATGATTTGAGTTCAGATCGGTGTAAGCCAGATCGGTTTTAACCATAAACCAGGCCATAAACCAGATTTGATTATTTTAAATTTAATAATAATAATTAGTATAGCATTTTTAACTTTATTTGAGCGAAAGGTTTTAGGGTATATTCGGAATCATAAGGGTCCCACTAAAGTCGTAAGGTCACCCCTTCAAAATAAATCCTACCCGGTGCGATATGTGAAATACACCCTCTGTCCCAAAAATAACCGGAATGACTATACAGAATCAAAAGTAGCTGAAAGATCTTGACAAAAATCATTTTATATATTCGAAATATTCTCCGTTAGCAGAAATACAGCGATTCGCACGTTCAAGAAGTGCATCAAACGACTTTTTCATATCGCTCATCGGAATGGTGTTGAGATTACTCGTTATTGACCGTTGAATGTCTTCAATTGATGCATACCGATTTCCTTTCATTGCCAAATGCAGCTTCGGGAATAGAAAATAATCGCAGGGAACCAAATCGGGTGAATACGGTGGATGTTGAAGCAAAAAATGTGATGTTTGGTCAAAAAATCAGTGACAATTGGTGTAATGAACGATGAGCAGATTCTTTGTTCCTTATTCATTTTTCGACCGATATACACAAACTACTATCATTAAATGCGTCGTATCTTGGCTTCTACTGAAGGAAATGTTATGACATTTTTACAGGTTAGTAAAAAACGCTCACGATTCATAAATCAATTTCCGACTAACAGATGGCACCACTACTTTCGCTAAAGTAGAGTCATTCCGGTTATTTTTGGGACAGAGGGTATATACTAGACTGAGGATTTCACTTGACAGCAACTCAACAAAGCGACTAAAGAGATAAACAGATACCTATTTGGTTTCCTAACCTACAACGTATAATGTATCAAATTTTGACTGCCCATCTGCAGGACAGTTTTCACCCCTTCAAAATTAATCCTACATAGTGCGATATGTGAAATATAGTAGACTGAGGATTTCACTTGACAGCAACTCAACAAAGCGACTAAACAGAGAAACAGAGTCCTATTTGGTTTGCTAAACTGTAACGCATAATTTATCAAATTTTGACTGCCCGATCTGCAGGACAGTTTTCACCCCTTCAAAATTAATCCTACCCAATGCGATATGTGAAATATACTAGACTGAGGAGGAAGTTCTCGCACGAAACAACGTAGCCGTTTTTTAGAGGCTTATAACTCGGTTTTAGAGGCTTATAATTTCGTACACGTTGACAAAACATTAATCTTTCAACATTAGTAGGTTCCGAGATGTAGGACCTCAAAAGTCGCTGAATTTGTCATTGTCTGACTGACTGACAGATCATCAAAACCTTTCGGGTACTTCCATTGCCCTACACGCTTGAAATATGGTACATAGGTTCACCATAACAAACACTCAAAGGAATAATTATCAAAATTTGAAATTTTACACCTTAAGGATGTTCTGAAGGTATATAAAAACGCAACAAAATTTTTGAAAATTTGACAAGATATAATTCTTACTAAATTAATGCAATTACAAAAGTTCGGGTCCGATTCACTGCACCGTTTAAGAATTATAGCAAATGAAAGTTTGCACATTTTAACACGTCTTCTTATGGAGAATTCATAAAATTCCACTTCAAACTCTATTTAAACCTTGAAAAAACGCAACTAGAAACTCCCGTTTTTTTATATATAGTAAAAATTATGTAATTTTTTAATTATGTTCATAATTTATTAGGATTCACGAAACAGTTAGAGAGCAAAAAATTATAAACTATTACACAACGTCAAATTTATCTATCGTGTTGTCATCTCACTAGCATGGAATCGCGACAACTGTGTAGACCACTGAATATAGCTACAATCAGAGGGTACAATTATTCGCAAAAGTCACTTACAATTTTTTATAATATGATGCCAATTCGATTAAAAAATAAATATAACATGAAATTCACTAATTAAACGAAAGCTTTTTAAATCAATCTATTTTTGAAATGCAAAATATACTCATGAATGGCTTTCATTGCCAATATATTGATGGATTTCGAATTTCTTGTACTTTTGTCTCCCATTGTACCTCCAGAACATCCTTAAGGACAAAAATTTTTGAAAATTTGACTAGATGTAATTCTTACTAAATTAATGCAATTACCAAAGTTTGGGTTCGATTCACTGCACCGTTTAAGAATTTTAGCAATTTAAAGTTTGCACATTTTAACACGTCTTCTTATGGAGAATTCATAAAATTCCACTTCAAACCCTATTTAAACCTTGAAAAAACGCAACTAGAAACTCCAGTTTTTTTTTATACATAGTAAAAATTATGTAATTAATTATGTTCAAAATTTATTAGTATTCACTAGACAGTGACAGAGCAAAAAAATTATAAACTGTTACAAAACGTCAAATTTATCGTGTTGTCTCTCACTAGCATGGAAACGCGACAAGTGTAGACCACTGAATATAGCTACAGAGGGTACAGTATTCGCAAAAGTTTAATGCAAAATATACTCATGTATGGCTTTCATTGTCATGTATTGATGGATTTCGAATTTCTTGTACTTTTGTCTCCCATTGTACCTCCAGAACATCCTTAAAGTGGTTGTATTGAAAAGAACATTACGAAATAGGTACGTAGGATAGAACATAGCAGCATAACATACATAAGTATACGTTTTATTAGCTTCGAAGTCGCAACAAATACTGATGAAACAAACACTCGCTCTAACGTAAACAAAAGTAACTGCACCGAGCATCGTCTACAGTGCTGGGGGACAAACGGATCCGAGCGTCGCCGACAGAGTGTTAATCTTCGATACATTGAATTTGGATTTTGTCTTGCAGATCAGAAAAGGGTTTTTTTTCTTTGATACCTGCTTGATAATTGATGAAATTTCAACAAAAATTGATGAAATCCCAACAAAAACATCCTGTAAACAGGAGCCAAATTCCTATGGCCGGAAAAGTTGTGAGATCAAACAAAATACGGCCAAGTTCGTTAGCTTAGAAATACCTCTTGCAATACTGAAAAAAGCGTTTGTAAAAATTAGTTTAAAGAACGCTATTTAATTTTTAAAGAGTTACATGGAGGGCTAAATTATTCAAACTTGGCCGTTACTTTTTAAACCAATGGCCATAAAAGGTGTTAGGTAGCGGCCACGGTTGAATAATTTAGCCCTCTATGTAACTCTTTAAAAATTGAATAGCGCTCTTTTAAACTAATCTTCACAAACGCTGTTTTCAGTATTGAAAGAGGTATTTCCAAGCTAACGAACTTGGCCGTATTTTGTTTGATCTCACAACTTTTTACGGCCATAGGAACTTGGCTCCTGTTTACAGGATGTTTTTGTTGGAATTTCACTTAACAGCAACTCAACAAAGCGACTAAAGAGATAAACAGATTCCTATGTAGTTTCTACCCCTATCTTTTGCAATGAATGCAAACACGGTTTTCTTTCGCATAAAGATTCGCAGTCTAATAAGACACTCGAACGTCTTGTCCCGTTAGTCAACCGTATTCTTTCGCACAATTGTCACACGGTTCTGCTGTTTCAGGGATTATGGTACTCACCGGTCTCGATCTGGGTGTCCATTCGCTCCTGTCGATCGCGATGACACGCGGTGATCTATCGTCCACGATGAACCTCTTCGGAGTGGTTCCACCTCTCGATTAGTACCAATCAAACGAGCATAGCGTGGTTTTGACCCGATACAATGGAAGACGACAACGAACCGGAAGAAGGGGGGTGGAAGAACACGGCTAGCAGTTCTATTCGCGACCCGTTTACAGTTTACGGGGATAAAATGCTCTGAGGAAGAACCGAGGACGACTGAGCCTCGAAATTGGCCGCAGACCATCGCTCGTGTCGTTGTCCGACCCCGAAGAAACATCGAGAGACCGCTCGTGCTCGGGGGCGCGTTGCCAGCGCTCTTCTTTTACATTTGTAGTTGTAGTTCGCATGAGCAACTATACATTACACGTGTGCTGTAAATACAGCTGTGAAAATCGCCGGTCCTCGGCACACTTGTCCGTCAGCCACGCGCTCTCGACGTCGCGACGTAATGCGTCACACAGGCACGTAAATGGTCGGATAACAGAATGTGAAAATCGTTATTTAATTACGTAGTTGCTGGCGATTAAATTCAACGAACAGCTGCTGTATTGAAAGACTAACGTATCTACAAGAAGCATACCTCCAAAAGTATGTTTTCTCTGTCACAAAATGTCAAATATCTCGCGAAGTATGAATCACATTTTGTTGACCTTGGGTCAGTACTTTCATACGTACGATGGTAAAAGAAAACTCGATTAACAGAATTTAACAGAAAAATTGCGTTGCATTAAAGAAAAAAGTGCAATTGCACCTGGCGGGTGCAACGGTGCGTTCACATAAAAAGTAAGGTCACAGGAAGTTAGGACGTATTATGACACATGATTTTTTCCTCTATCATTTTTCTCTAATTTTACTTAAATAAAATATATAAAAGAACATTTTAAAAACCACGCTTATATTAAAATGTACTAAAAAAGAGAAAATAATTTTTTTCCTGGGTCTCCGTAAAATACCGAATCCAGTTAAATGATTAATAATATTTCTCCCCAAAATTTTAAGCAATTAGTTCAAAATTTCTTCTATTATAAAATTAATGTCGGAATAGATAAAAAAATTTCATACAAATTTAAATAAAATCGTGAGATTAACGACAATAAATAAAAGCGTGGAACGCCCACGAAGATTACGTCAATATAATTTAGCGCTCCACGCTTTCATTTTTGTAGTCACTAATATCATAATTTTATTGAAATTTATATGAAATTTTTCTATCTATTCCGACACTAATTTTATAACTAATAAGAAATTTTGAACTAATTGCTTGAAATTTTGGGGAAAAATATTAACTGGATTCGGCATTTTATATGGAGAACCAGGAAAAAAATTATTTCCTCCTTTTTAGTGCATTTTGATATAACTGGTCTGTATAAACGAGGTTCCACCATACCTGAGAAGGACCAGTAGCTTCTGTGATGCGTTTTATCCTAATCTTGAGACGCTCTCAGCCTGAACAAGCGTTCCGCGTCTACCGCCGATGAATTAACGTCCGCGTCGTGTCGCGTCAGTCCCGTTTCTTTCTGTTTTCTGTCAATCAAACGGTTGTTGTCGTTACACGATACAGTTCCGGCAATTTGCGCCAATTATTGGCCAGGTCAAGTGGCGAGTTACGGCTTCCGCGAAGACATCCTACTTCCTTAATTTAATTAACGCTCGGCGTCCACGGAAAACGCGCTCTATGACGTCGTGCCGTCCCTTAAACTTGTTCCCGTCTCACAATCGGAACTTGATTCGGGTCTGAAACAATTTCAGAAGCTAGGTTCGTCGCCGCGAAGAAAGAAAATATGTGTTCGCCGCGTAAGAGTGGATTTATAGTGGAGCGGTGAGCATCGATGATAGCGGCGCGGTGAAAACAAACCAACATTCGTGACAACATTTCGACACATACTAAAGAAAAAGTACATATGTATTTTCTTTGTTTTTCTTTTTTTTTTCACCGCACAGCTCACCTCACTGCTCCACTATAAATCTACCCTAAAGTACAGATCATTCTACGGACACATCGACCATAAAATAGCAACAGGACCATTCGAATAACACGACGATCGTTATTACAATTTCAGTTGAACTCGACTTTGAACCTGCGGACTTTAATTATCCGTATATATCTTCCACGATGGCCTTGGACTTCGTTGAACGCTAAGAAGCTTGCATGATCGTTGATCGATTAACAGAGCTAATTGATCCGCTGATCGTTCTCCGAGCGATCGAATTCTCGAGGCATTGTGGTCGTGCGTCGAGAGCACGTTTCTCAAAAAAAGATCCACGATCTATACTTTAAGGATATTCTGGAGGTACAATGGGAGACAAAAGTACAAGAAATTCGAAATCCATCAATATATTGGCAATGAAAGCCATTCATGAGTATATTTTGCATTTCAAAAATAGATTGATTTAAAAAGCTTTCGTTTAATTAGTGAATTTCATGTTATATTTATTTTTTAATCGAATTGGCATCATATTATAAAAAATTGTAAGTGACTTTTGCGAATAATTGTACCCTCTGATTGTAGCTATATTCAGTGGTCTACACAGTTGTCGCGATTCCATGCTAGTGAGATGACAACACGATAGATAAATTTGACGTTGTGTAATAGTTTATAATTTTTTGCTCTCTAACTGTTTCGTGAATCCTAATAAATTATGAACATAATTAAAAAATTACATAATTTTTACTATATATAAAAAAACGGGAGTTTCTAGTTGCGTTTTTTCAAGGTTTAAATAGAGTTTGAAGTGGAATTTTATGAATTCTCCATAAGAAGACGTGTTAAAATGTGCAAACTATAATTCTTAAACAGTGCAGTGAGTCGAACCCAGACTTTGGTAATTGCATTAATTTAGTAAGAATTGTATCTTGTCGAATTTTCAAAAATTTTGTTGCGTTTTTATATACCTCCAGAACATCCTTAACCCTCCGTATACTGTGCCGGAGTCTATTTTGACCGGGAACATCCAAATTGTCATTCAAATACACAATTTGTGGCAATTGAACTAACTGGATAGCTGTTTCATCGAGAATATCGGAAAGACGAATATGTCTACACGAGATATCATCAAAAGTAAATTGTTAAACATTATTAATTAGAGCTGTGAATGGTCCTAAGCTATAAGCAATATATCTGTAAAAAACAGCTAGCCGCGAGAGCACGATGCCGTCGGACGTCGCGTTGTATTTCCAGATGTTCAAACATCATCTGTTTGCGAACGACCACCTGTTTGCGCAAACATCGCCGATAAGGCTCGACTTTCGCGTAGACGTTTTCCTAGAAACGATTTTGTCGGTTCTTTTCGTCATCGCGGATTTCGCGATCGTGCGACCAACGATCGAAGCGCGTTCAATGTATTTACCTTAGATCTTATTTGAAGGGATACCGTCCCGTCGGGACACGATGCTGCTCCCGGTAATGACGAAGAATCCTTCAGCCCGTGAGGACCGTGCGTCCAATCCAATTATTCGATTAAACATCATCGAGTCTTTGATTCGGTTTGCTTCCGTGGGACAAGAATCGCGAGCAAACAGAAATGCGTCTTGTAGTTCCTCGGAACGGAACCGACAAGCTTGCTTGCTCCCGAATTCATTGAATAATGCACTTTAATGAAATCTCCGAGTGGGCAGGATCGGAAATATTGCGTCCAATCTGAGGCAATTTACCGGGGTCAAGAAATCTCTCGAGCGAACGATGATTAAATATGAAAGCATAATACAATTGCTTCCAGTATGAGACGATTCTTCGATGCGAAGTATTTTTGGAAATCTTCTGGTAATGATAATACACGGATGAGTGTATTTATCCCGTCTCGTCTTCTCGGAGAAGTTCAACGTCGATTCAAAGTTTCAGACAAGTAGAAAATGAGGAGTTACTGAAGTAAAGTATTTCTAAATAAATTTTTTTGGTAATTTTATAATTGATAAAAATAATTACACGCATAAAAATGTAATACTGTAGTTTATAAGTATATCTTATTTTATTACATATGCATTTCCAGTGTTTAAATAGACCCGCCATGTACATCTGTAGCCAAGAAAGTAGAAGAAGTGAAGCATAACGAATATTCAGTTTTTGCTAACACGCCTAAATCCGTAATTTGTCGGTAACATTGGGCGCAACACTAAAATGGAACGGTCAGCTAGCGAACTACATCTCGTAACTACGGTATCTCGTCGGTGCAGAAGGCCACTGAGGAGATTCCCGTCGGTGATAAGGCAAATCGTCACGGAACCACCGACTCGTCGGTGATAGTACCTCGTCGGTGATCTTGTCCATGCTAAAGATGATGCAGAATGTAGGAGCTGATCCAGGCTAACAATAAGCACAAGAGTAGCAGTAGGGGCCTACACTATAATGGGCACGGTCAAAACCCGGGCGTGAGCACTCTCATTCTCATTTCCTCTCTGATCAGAGATATCTCTTTGCCTCTGTAATGCACCGTGCTCAGCACTGACCATCGACCGTATCCATCACTGATATAAAGGATATAGAATACATAGGACCAGAGCCAAGACTGAATGTAATTTTCTGTCACGCGCACGTGAAGCTCTAGTGCTCTGGACTCTGGAGCCCCCATTAATATTTTTGTGTGACAATAGATGTTACCAATAACTCGAAAGTTTCGGCTTGTTGCTGCGAAACCAATATGTATTCTGTACACTTCATTTCTGCCATTGGCGTTTAACACGATCCGGAGGCAATAAATTCATAGAACATGTATTATTTGAACGATGTATACAAAAGCAAGAAACAATCGTCGCGACGTTGCAAAAGCAAGAAACAAATGTTGTTTGTGGTGGGCCACCTAGCGATGGATCTTTGTGGCATCGCTCGAGTACTATAGACCACTATAGACCACTGTAGACTGTAGGTGTAGGTGACTGTGACTGTATGTAATGCTGTGTACCGCCACGTTACAGCTCATCGGTTCGTCAGCGTTGTGATTGTGTCGTTAATGTTGCACTGGTAGTCTGCTGAACTCCGTAGAGTTTTGGTGCATTAAGTTGCATCAACATAATGCAATAATCCTCGTAGACGTCGAACGACACCGTCAAGCTGTACCCATGAAAACCTGATGCAGAATCATTTCTTTTTGCATAGCTTGAACGATAAAAAAGGTACGTCGGTGTAAAGGTTAGATGCACCAGGAAAGAACACCTTTCGAATCGAAAATCAAATGTAAGTTTGATAAATTAGCCAGTACCGAGTCTAGTTCCAGCGATTAGATCGGACGCAATATGGACTCGAGTAAAGTAGACGAGGATAGTCAACGTAATATTAATGAAGGGGACTGGATTTGTCCTGATACACAGTATGTAATTTTCTGATCATCTGTTCTACAGTGATTTTTACTATCTTTCACTCTGTGCAGAACAAACTTTACGTACATTCATACTGTTCATTGTTGACACTGTGAAACAGCATTAAATTAGACTGCACGATTTTTCATTTTAACCCTGGTGTAGCCACCCTTTATTGCATTTCTTTCAACGACTTGTTAACGTTCTCTTCTTTCCTCGCTAATATACTAATTGATCGTCTTGAAATGAGAATTTATGCAAACATGTTAAATAAAGAAAGTTTGAAATTATCTATACATTTTGGTTGACTACATAAAGGTTAAAAAATGATTTAATTTATCGTGGATAGCGTATTCGATAGCGTACCATGAATCTGACTATTTAACGTTCCAGGTGTGCTAATATAAATTTTGCAAGAAGAAACTCTTGTAATCGGTGTGGAAAAGGTATATGACATTTGATATGGTAATGTATGGAACAGTTTCTTTAATAATATTGCTTAAAATAACATTGTATCAGTGAATGGTTACTGGTACCATGATTTTTTAGCTATTTTGCTAGTATCTAGGTGTACACGTTAGACTATTTTGACTAACGGAAATATATTCTCGCGCAGATAGAGGAGAATGCCCAAAGAAAAAAAAGTTGGGCCAGGAAATTGGAAAAGCAGCTGCAGAGAAAAGTAGAGGATTGTTCAGGTGAATGTCACACACTTATATGTTATATATTTTTAAAGAATATTTACAAAGAATATGTATATATATATATATAATGCAAATCAATGGATAACAATGATAAATATTTAAGAATTTCACGCCAAGATTTTCTGCAATGTTTCAGCGCGGACGATTGGCAATGCAGCAAATGTGGAAACGTAAACTGGGCTCGCAGGCAGCAGTGCAACATGTGTAACGCGCCAAAGTTCGGGGAGATCGAAGAGCGTACAGGGTACGGAGGTGGTTATAATGACCGAGGAGTCGTCGAGTATAAAGAAAGACGAGACGACGACGATGACTACGATGAGTTCGGGCGGCGTAAAAAGAAACGGAAAATTGAGAACCGTTCGGACGATGACTCCAAAGATTCTAGGTATAGTAGCCCCGTGCGTAATACATCTAAAAATAAAGACGAGAGAGACGAGGACGAAGATCGAAACGAAGAAAATGTAATTAAATCACTAATTATTTCACATGAGAATTACCAACGACGAGAACACAGACCAAAGAATCGATCGCTCTCGCGTCTATCGTTTCAGGAAGAAGACGAAGAAGAAGACGATGAGGATGGAGATCTATCGAAATACGATTTGAGCGAATGGGATGACTTTGCGTTAAAGAAAAAGTAAATTTCCATAATATTAGTATATCTGTACAATCGGTGTATTATACAACATTAGACTGCGGATCTTTATGCAAAAATAAAAACTTTCTATTTGAATTGCAACGAACCGAAGCGAAATCAAATTTTAATTTCTTTCATAACATATCTAATAGATTCAAAATATATATATGTATATGTATATTCTGAGTATATATGTGTATATATATATATATATGTATATTTTGAAATTTTTCTAATGATTTTACCGTTTGAAATTACACCTACTCAATCTATGACAAATGCATAAAATCCGCAGTCTATACATTATTAATTTTCAGTACAAATGGGAGCACTCCGTCCTCGGAAGAGCGATCAAGGTAATAACGACAATAATATAAAGAACAAAATGAAAAAACAAAAAAATAAGAGAGAAACGAAACAAGCCGTAACAGTTCTGGAGATGTTTGCTGGCGTGTAGTTAATGACAATTTCTTTATTATTAATTAAACAATTCGAAAAAGTATATAATGTACTTAATCGAAGAACCGAGAAGGTATTAACAAATAGTGGATTTTTATACATTGTTCGTAACGTTTTTACAGAGATAAAGACGACTGGCGCGATTCGGGTACATCCAGTCAATGAGAGATGCTGCGCAGAAGGAAAGGTTTGACTTGGGTTTCGGGTATAAAATTGATTGTGACAGTGATGAATTGCAATTACACTATTGCTTTGTAACTTTAGACAGTGTAATCTCTACTATAATTCCATCGTAGACCAGTAGATGTTAGATTCTAAAAATGGCATGGTCAAAGAGGAAGATACACAGACTTAACGAAACCTGAGGGAATTAAACTAGAATCGCTTATTAAGTGAATGATCTTTTTACAGGTGAGAGGAAACCCCACACGGGCGAGAATATCTTGGTGAAACCTAAAAGAGATTCACGCAACGCGAGAAAATTTAGTGATTTAGTAAGCACCTTTGGATAAAGTGATGATGGACAATATATTATGACTTAGGATGCGTTCATGTTGGAGCTACAATAAAAGCAATGAGCGCGCGGTGATCAGAGCGGCGATAAAAACCTGCGAAAAAATATGTCTTTCTTTGGTATGTTTAAAGTGGAGCTGCGATAATAGCATGATTTCCATTCGTGTAAACCAGTCTAAACTGCTCCAACATAAACAAACTCCCATTTAACACGGTAGAATGTATTTTCGGCGGTTCGCTCCTTTATCGTCACTCTGCTTGTTTATCGCAGCTCCAACATAAACGCACCCTTATTGCAAAGGGAATCGATTAACGATAAGCTTTACATTTTTGTGATTGAACCTCCGACATAGCTTCGTTGATACAATGGATGGAAAAAGTGAAAGATGTAGGTTACCTGTTCACGCAGTATTGTTTTTTCAAAAAATATTGCATCTAGTAATACGGAGGAGCCGTAAAAAGTATTTGGCGCAGGTAGAACGTGTTTCGCTCGTAAAGAAACAAAAAATCCGACAGAAAAAAAAATGATACGAAAAATTGTAATTCTAATTATAACTCTATGGACGATGTTACGCGACTCGTTGTACAATTCTGCATTACGAAATCGTAGAAGAAATCTTATTTCTAATTAATTCGAACGTATCAAGTATTCGTAAATAGCTCTCTATCATCGCCGCCGCTGCATCGTTAAGACTTTTAATTATGATATCACAAACGCACGACGCTCTGGTAATCACGATTCGCTTTACGATTGCCTCAAGCTGCTTCGACAAAAATTATTTCCTTTTTTTTCATTTCTTCCATAGTTTATTTCTGACTCTCTCGCGCTCTTTCTCTCTCTCTCTCTCTCTCTTTATTTTTCACTTTTACACTCTCTCTCTTTCTCTATTTCAACGCGTAAACCACTAACAATTAAATAAAACGTAATGTAGTATTAAAAAAAAAGAATCATTCCCTAATGAATACAGATATGTATTTGATGTCTTCGGAATGAAGAGAAAAAAGATACATGTTCTTGCTTTGACTATCACAGATCCGAGTAAGCTGGAAGCAGCCTGCTTAATTGAAAGATATAATGACATGATTTTTTTTTCATTTGAACATGTCAGAGCCTGCGCTTGTTTCGCGATCAGGCGAAAGTGAAAACGGTAAATGTATCGAGACAAAACAAAAAAGAAAAGAAGGAAAATCCTCCACCGCCCGCTCTCTGACATCGCACCACGAGAACCCATTTATCGATCAATTCTGATATACTGACTTCTTGTAAATATCTTTATTTTTCATTTATAATAAAAATCATTCATCAACAACATAATTGTTTCTTAGTCAGTTACTCTTCGTTTTTTTTATCTTATT
Organism: Lasioglossum pauxillum; assembly: GCA_933228785.1. Lineage (NCBI taxonomy): Eukaryota > Metazoa > Arthropoda > Insecta > Hymenoptera > Halictidae > Lasioglossum > Lasioglossum pauxillum. The sequence goes on along the minus strand of OW121706.1, from coordinate 12,768,743 downwards.
ATCCGTAAACTACGTGGGGTCATGATTATGCACAGTTTTGTTGGTCACGTGGGAATCGATGAGGGGAAGAGGATGTGAGAAGGAACGGGCGATACTGCAAGGAGTATGTTGCAACAGGTATATATATAATATATATATATATATATAATATGTATATCGTATATATGTACAATTATGAATTTGAGCTTGCTTGACTGCGTTTCATTTCATTCATTTTTTTCAAGTATTTTAATGATAAAAAGGAAGGATGATGAATGGCGTATTCACCGGCGTATTCATTCCCACTCCTTCGAAATACTTTTCCTTGATTCTCGCGCAATTACTTTATCACGAGTAATTGTTTAAACGATAAAGAAAAAGGAGGATGGCAGTTACGCCGTGTGTGCTCGCTTCTGCTTCTCTTCTTTTTCCTTTATACTTTTTCTCTTTTCCAAGATGATTTTTCTAGAAACATTTTCGTATTTCTCTTTAGTCACTACCGTATATTCCGATCGACGAAATAACGATCACTACGAAGAAACCGGATTTTACATTAGTATTTACATTGATCGCGTGAACAACGTTCTTTATGCGCCCATTTTCTCTTATTAATCTTCCACCGTTTTTTTTTGTTTCTCGTAAAACATTTCAATTTACAGAGACAAAATTTCCGTCACGAATGTTGAAAGAAACAAACAAGAAGAAAAAGAAACTCCGTTGCCAAAGAACGTTTTTCTTTTATCTTTTCTTTGCGGCAGACGTCACGAACGATTTTATCCTCGCTAACATCGAGAGAAACGCTTAAACAGTTCTAACGTATAAAACAGAAACAACACCGTAAATAAAGAATTGAACGAGAAAAGCGTTTCTTATCGCACGCCAGTCCGTGTGACCAATCGCGATGAAAACGGTCACGTGTATAATTACTCTCGATAATTAATACATCAACATTAGAACCTTAACAAAGTCGACATATCTCTGTCCTTTACAAGATCGCTTAATTTAATAATAAAAGTGTGTACACTCTCCAGAAATATTTTCGTACTCGTCATCGGATCAGGTCATATCCTCGGGTAAACGCAGTCGTCGAAAGGACACCACAACAAAGGCCACCACAATCGTAAACATCGCCGTTACGATATATCTTTTCTTTCTTACATTCACACATTCTCTCTCTCTCTCTCTCTCTCTCTCTCTCTCTCTCTCTCTCTCTCTCTCTCTCTCGATCGCTCATTGTCTCTCTCGTTCTCTTTCGGTCGCTCGTTTTCTCTCTCTCTCCAAGGCGTTCTCTCTCTCTCTTTCTCGCCATCGTACATACTTTTTATTTGGGCATGAAGAACTGTTGATGCGAATGTGAATTCGGCGGTGGATGTAAATTAGGATGCGGTGGCCCGCTACCCCTAGTACTGGTGGCGTACAACTGTTGTTGGAAGTTATGGAATTGTTGAGCATAATTTGGGTCCGACATGCTAGGTCCACTACCAACGAAAGGGCTGTTTTTGAAATTACTAGTAGCACCACCCATGCTTGGCGGTAGTGGTTGGGTCGCGTCAGGAGGAGGTCCTAACCCCATGGGGCTGCCTTTGCTGCCGGATACGTACATACCAGGGTTAGCTTGGTTGGGAACTTGCGACACCATCTCGGGCGGGAAGACTTTATCTGGATCCATCGAACCTCCTGGAAAGACACCACCCCCAACCATGTGCTGCATTCGCATTAGATTTGGCTGGGGTCTCATGTTGCCAACGGGTCTCATCGATGGATGCACACCGACCGACGAGTTCATCGATTGACCGTCCATTCTCGGTGAACCTCCCATGCTGGGTAGTCCTCCGGTCATGGCCGATGGCATGCCACCGTGCGGACCCATGTTGTTCGGTACACAACCGTTCGGGAAGTATTGAAGATTTACAGAAGGCGCGGTCATCTTCGATTCTAAATTGGACAGAGGATTCGTGAATCGCTGAAGGAAGTCCAAGCTTGGCGGTCCCCGCGGCGTGTGACCCACGTTCGGTCTCGCTGGCAAATATTGTATTGTGTTCGGAGCACTGGGTTTCACTTGAACGTTCGCTCCGTTGTAAGGGCTTGGACCGGTCACGTGTCCTGTCATCAATCTCGGTGGTGGTGCATGCGGATCGCCACCCGGATACGCACCGCCTGCATTACCCGAATGGCTGCTCATCATGCCGTGGCCCATGATAGGATGTCCCATTTTGCTGGGTACACCGGGACTTCCTGTATGCGACGTCGTCGGACTATAGCTGGTCGGTGGTCCCGGTAGACCCATACACATCCCTCCTACTTCGCCTGGTTCGCTGGGTGGCCCACCCATGTGACAATTCCCATTCATCTCGCTACCCATTTGCATCATGTGCATGCTATGCGGATTCCCGAATTGCATCATTCCGGTATTGCCGGAGTGGATAGGTCCGTCGTTACCCAACGAATTACTGGCCGCGGTGTTGGTCAGTTGTTGGCTCATCTGAGCCAAGGAAGTTATAGGGTCGAAGTGATTTGTACTCATAGCGGTTAAACTGCCGAGTCTCCCTCCGATATTGTTGGGATTTAGAGGCACATTGTCTGAAGGTTGACTCACGTTTATGGAAGGTCTACCGCATGGGAACGAGCCGGCTGTGCCTCCACCTAATGGAGGCACCACAGCTGTATTTCCAGAATTGTTTGGATTCACTACTGTAGACTGTTGCTGTTGTTGCTGTGATGATTGCTGCTGTTGTTGCTGTTGCTGCTGCTGTTGTTGCTGCTGCTGTTGTTGTTGTTGCTGTTGTTGTTGTTGTTGTTGTTGTTGTTGCGTATCCTTTGTCGAAGGTGGAGATGTATCAGGTTTTGTGGTGGGCGATGCTGGTACCGTTCTCGGAGGACCCATACTGTCTTGTATGTTTGTATTGTGCGGCACCGGACTACTTTGCGCACTCGCGCTCGATTTGTTGCCAGGCTTCGCAGGATCGACCGGGGTATGAGGAGCACCATTGCCTGGCGTGTGCGGGGTATGAGGAGTATGTGGACTATGCAGTGAACCGGTGAAACCGCGATTCATACTATCCATCTGAACCGGACTCGCACCCTCGGATCTAGCAGCAAACTGATTACCGTTGTCCATATTTCCCGGTAGAATTCTGTTCGATATCTCGGTGTTGCTGGCGGTGCTTCTAAAACCGGAAAGGATTCTTATCGAACCGATAATAATTAATCGAAATACGTACTGGACAAATATATTCGGCATACTCACGTGGACAAATTACCATCCTTTAGACTCGTATTTGGCTGTTTCTGTATAGTCAACTCCTGTCCCTCGAATGTATTCAGATACTGAATTTGCTGTGGGCTCGGAACCGGCATCAAATTCGCTTCCTTGACACCTGCCGCGTTCACTGCTCCAGTATGTTGCTGCTTTTGTTGGGCTAAGGATTGCAGCGTGCGGCAAAACATACCATCCACTATGTTGTAACATATAACACGATCAATTCACCGCACAACATTACAGCAGTGAACTTTTAACATACAGATACTACGCACAGTAGATTCCCTCTTATCCGGTCAAAGCGAGACCGGTCAACACAATTTATTGGAGTTCGTCACTTTCTAATCAACAATATATATGTTATTGCATATTGTATATATTTCTCATTTTATTTAAAACTGTTTTACCGAACTTCGTGCACGCTAGTGCACGTTACACTTCGAGGGTTTTACACGGCCGAACTTATTCCCCATTGTTGTTCCATAAAACGGTGAAGAAAAAGTCGTACATCAATTTTTAAGGAGTCTTTGTAAAGAGGAAGCTCCGATCTTCAAGTCTGTGGAAGTTTCCTTTACAAGGAAAACTTTTGAACGTTTTTCGAAACGTTTGAATTTGCTCCATTCTTGAGGAAAACTGGCTCACCAGTTTCCCACTTGCTACATCATGGAAAAATATCTTGAAGGAAAAACGAACACACACTGCTTTGCGAAAGCAGACGCTTCATGCTTTAAAATGAGTCCAGGTACATGGTCGTACTATTTGTCTTTACGAAATTATCGCGATTTAAATATCGACAAGTTTTCGTGTTTAGGTCCAGTCCCATATGGACCGGTTAAGAGAGAGTCTGCTGTGTAATATTACAGGTTTACTTAGTATCAAAATCCTTTGTGAGCGATTCAACGTGAAATATATTATTTAGTTAGTTTTTAGAAAACATTTCGGAGACTTACCGTTCGGTGGTTGGCTGTTCGGGAAGTCTAAAGGCGAGTCCTTTTGGGCAGCCGGTCCGCCCGGACTCAACGACGAGATATGCGAATGAGAAACCGGCGTGCCCGGATTGCTGTGGTTTAACCTTGTCGTTGATACCGCTGTTGCGTTGCCAACTGTTGGATTCGGTGAATCCTGGCTGGTCGGACTCTGTCCAGGTAGGTGGTTTGTTCTCTGATTGCTAAGTTGAAACTGCCTATTGCAGTCTGCCGGTGAATTTAGCGCTGAACTCGCGCGGGGCGACGGTAACGACAAATTACTAGTGGGATTGTTCGGCGACGAAGGATTTGGACTTTGTATTGCGATCGGTACGCTCGCCGATCGGGTTGCTTGATGATATGGCGGTGGTGGTCCTTGACTCCGGGGAACTCCGACCATGCCAGCTCCTCGTAATGACACTCCTGTACCGGGACTTCCTACGCTGCCCTGTAACACGTACAAAAGTCAAAGCTTGAAGAAAGCACCGGGAACTTTGAGTTCCACGCACTTCCAGTCTATAGAAACAGTTTCCAACCTTTATGATACTACGACGCTCCGAAAAAAATTTTTTCCGCGCCTCGCTATCTTTTATATTGTTAATAGATATAATAATACAGACACATTTTAAAAAATGTTAAGGAGGTAGACTCTCGTTTCCAAGATTGGCTATATTCATAGAGTTGCGACAGCTACTTGCTGTCGAATAATGCAAATTACGTCTCGTAAACGTAAAAATAGGACTTTCGAGGGCGATCGCGGCCTAGATTGATCTTTCATCTAACGCTTGTGGCTATTGAAAAGTCCTATCTTTGCATTATGGAGAAATGAGGAGGTGCATCCCGCATCCTTGCAATCCTAGAAACGAGCCTACCCCCTTAAGTTTTATTCATTCGTAGATATTATGGTATGAAAATTAAAGTCCCTCAGGTTGGAAACTTCCAGTCTATAGGGTATTATATTCTGGATTATTCTACCTTGGTTTTCCCATCGAGAAATTGGTGCTGTAACTTATGCCAGTCCATGCTCGGGGGACACTGCGTCGATACAACTGGAGGAACGTTCGTCGGCGGACACGACGACACTGTTGTTCCTTGCGTTGTATCTAATGTGTTGGTAGGTTCTTCTTTGTGTTCAGGAAACAGTATCATTTCCATTTTCCTTATGGTTGCTAATTGAACTTCTCTATGTTGCCTTTGCTGCGGTGTTAAATTTTCATCTGGAACTTTAACACCCTGCAGGGATGGTTGCAAGCTTCCTGGACCTGGACTGGTATTGCCCCCCAATAAATTGGGACTGTGCCCCATCGTCGTACTATTAGAAGGTTGCGGATTTGCTACGATACAAAATATATTATCCATTAAACACAGGTCGATCGTATTTAATTTCCGGGACTTTCCGATTGTCGCAATTAAACGCATAATTACCTGTGTTACCAGGTGAATTCGGTACAAGGCAAGGCACGTCTATATTCGCATCGTCCAATGATGGTTCAGAATTACCAAGAGAATTCCCACCATTCAAGTTTCTCAGATTGGGTTGTTCGTTCCAAAATGGTGGAGCATTAGGATCGAGAGCCGGTAGGTCTGGAGGCTGTTCCGTTGGAAAAGTATTATTGGTACCCCCTTGATGACCCTTCTGTTTCATCATGGCAAAATTATTCAACCACTGTGCAGGATTTTGACGAAATTGGTTCACTTTGTTCGGGTGTTTCTAAAACGTTAACATTGAACATTAATCTCTTCGCGTCTATCGACACAACGAAAACAAGTCGTTCGTTCTTAGACCTACCTCTAGATACTTTTTAGTGCCTGGTTGCGCACAATGATAAGCAATAATTGACGGGTATTGCCCTTGCAATACTGCATCCGCACCCTTGTTCGCTAACGTCGTAGAAAATACAAAAATTTGACTTTGTTGCTGCATGTATTGAGCTTCGCCGCTTCCTGTATTAGTCCCCATTTGCTTTCCAAGAACATTACTAACTAACGGTTGAATTCCATCCGCGGTAATCACATTACCACTACAATCTACAAATAAGAGAAAACCATAGCATAGTTACGCAAGAAGTAACACGATAAAGCCAGATGGAGAAAAGTTAAAAAACTATCGCGTACCAGGTAAATCATCCGTGGGATTGTTATGATCCCCTTCTTGCTTCACCGAGTTCAAGATTGGTTGATTAGCATTGTTGTTTTGATTCTCCCCCGACAGCGTGTTCTCTCCGTTGGTAGGATCCAGACAAGGATCCCTTGGGCATTCGGCGGTATCCTCTCCGGTTGTGTCATCATTGTTGGCTCCGCTACCTTCTTCCTTGATCTTAACCGGATCGGTATCGGGCTCCTCTTTGACTACAGTGGTGGACACGCAACTCGGTTCGCTCGGTTTCTTTTCTGTTTTCATGTTTGGAGGCTATTGGGAGAACTATTCTGTCAGACAGTGGTCAGCTGTGAAAAAATCAGACGCATGGCCACTATGGTCCGCTCCGCGCGGATCTAACGACGCACACGAACCAGTTGATTGAGGTTAACAACGAGAAGGATCGTCTCGACCGGTAGCCGTGGTGCGAGCGAATCCTCACAGAACGGTGCACGATACCCTTCTCGTCGAAGTCATGTCCGTCCGGATCTGTTAGTTCCCGTGCAAACGTTCTGGCGGCCGTCGCTTCCGCTTGTTCTCAGTCATTTAATCCGGGCCAACTGCGGAATCGGATTCCTACGCATGGAGGAATCTCGGTTGTCAGCGGGCGACTGATACAGGAACACAAATACAGCCAAGAGCAACACACCACAGTGGTAACACGATGAAAAATATTCGAAATGTCAGCCTCGTCTTCGCGGCGAGCACATAGCGCGCCTCCGGCTCTAATGTCGCTGGTAACACCACGTTGTAGCCGCGTAAGACGTGTCCAAAACATAGAACGGGGGCCAATGCACGCTGCACTCAGATTTCCTTGCCGTTCGCGAGCATTGTTCTCCAACTTTATTTGTCACTTCATGGTCGCTTTGATTATTTATTTCTTTTACGCACGGCTGCCAACCACCCGTCGAAAGTTAGACATCGTTTTAACGCGCCTCGGACCGACAAGGACCAACTTATACGCGGCCACCAACGATAAACAAGGAACGAACTAAGAGCGCACCCAGCCGTACTTGACTCGTTCACTCGTTCCCTTACACTCGATCGCCCGCAGGGTTACTATTTTGGTCCTTTCTTTGCTTGTATTTTCACCATTCTTTCGCACCTTTATCGCGGGTATCTGCGTGCCGAGCGCATACCTTTGTCTGTTCCGCGGCCAACACCGACTTCGAATTTCACGCCGATATCTCCCTAGATGAGGGGCCAGCTCGTTTATTTTGCCCACGGAATCAAAACTTTCAGAAATTAAATTTGGAATACAGGAGAGGACAGGGACGAACCTATTGGCGCTAGTGCCACACGGGTTCCTTTTCACTTTCGTTACTTTTTATCGTACACGCCAACACGCCGAACAGACACCGTTCCGTATATGGTTATATTTTCGAGGCGGTATTTTTCAAATTCCTAATCGATTCAGAATGAGTTCAATGTAAGAAAAGAATCCGAATTTCGGGGAAATATAGAGTACGAGAAAGTTGATTCTACATACGTTTCTTGCGGTCGAACGCGTCGAGTTATGCATGCAAACTCGTGATGAACGCGTCGATGGCATTGGCCACAAGAATATGAGCAGGAGAAAACCGAGAACCTTTTAAAACTCTTGGAGTTGGGAATTCTACCGTCCGTCTCGTTCCAAATGAAAGCAAAATTTTAGACACGAATCAGATTTTTTATTGAACTCTATAAATTCGTCGTACTTATTAAATACGATAGAAAAATACCATAGGTAAATATGACACTCGACAACGTGTATTTATTATATCGACTAATTTTTCGAACTTGTTGCTCTAATTCTTCTAAAATGTGTTTTGTAATTATACTACACTACAAAATTAACCTACAATTTGTTCGATAAGATCTATCGAACAAATGTATCGTAATTAGACTGCGGATCTTTATGCAAAATATAAATGTTCTTCAAAAATTGATTTTATCCCCTAATGACATTGTTACAGTTGTTCTTAAGAACAATTTTTCTAATCTTTTACTGTTTTACATTTCGCCCAACCAATTTTTTCATAAATATAGAAAGATCCGCAGTCTGAATAATTATAATCATGAAAGAATTACTACGATATTTTCTATTTCACAGGTTAAACAAACTGGTTGAAATGTCACAGCTAGAACTAGATCCTCAATTTACCCAAGGTTTACATCTTTTACATTCCACCAATAAAGATTCGGCGGAACAATTGCGAGTACTTTTAGACGAGGCGATTAAACAAAAATATGGACCGTCGAAAATGTTATCCAATGTGCTGCACAAAAAGGTAATTTGGATATCAGTAAAATTGATCGCTCTGCATTGGATGAGAAGACGAATCCTTCCAGACCAAGCGATCGATATTTACTAAAATATTGTACTTACAGATTTAGTTCTGATATCAGGGTACTCGTCAAGCATAGAAGATTTCATTTACGTAAAACGAATATCCAGTACTCGATCCCTCTGTATGCGCTAATAACGATTTCTGTTACTCGAACTGTCAATCTTACGTTTCTCGGTTTTCAGTATATGATGGAGGAACCAGTGCTGAGTGACCATAGCAGCAGCAGCAGCAGTAAAAAGAGCAAGAGCTCTTCTTCCAAGCACTCTAGTAAATCCAGTAAAAACAGTTCACCTGTGAACCTTCCAACGAGAGACACCCCGCCTGATATTATACAAACCGACAACACCTTGGCGTTAGAAATATTAGAGGACGATCTTACTTGCGTTATTTGTAAAGGAATGGACGTAGGAGCTAGGAACAGACTCGTCGAGTGTCTGGAGTGTCATTCCTTGTATCACCAAGAATGTCATGTTCCACATATTCTGGACTCTCAAATAGATGTTCCAGGCCTGGTGTGGTATTGTTCGAATTGCTCGAAAGCTCAGGTGTGTGTATTCACTCGCATTATAATTTATTATTTAATTATTTTCTTTCTATCTATACTCCCGTCCATAAGTCACCAGACACTTATTCAAATTTGGATGCAAAATGGTATTTACTAATTTTTTCGAATGTAGAGAACATGTAAATCAAAAATCTTACAAACATCCTATATTTTCTACATTTTAATAATAATTATTCAAAATAAAAATTTTCTACCTGATTTGCAACCACCTTGAGTGAAATAGAAATTTATTTTCTTTCCGAATACGTTTAATAGGGAGCAATTAATATAACAGTGTTTTTAAATTCTTCTAATGTTTTCACTGTGTCGAATTACACCTACCCAATTTTCCTAATCAAAATGAAACAGTAAAATCAAGCTGGAAGTTTTATGGATGGGAGTGTATGGTTGTTTTCTTTCACCTATCGAATATCTAGGAAATATTTTCGAATGATAGCTCATAAAGTATGTTCTCTTTTTTCGTGGTAGGTCTCTAAAGAAAGGAGCTCACCAAAAACAGTGATAGAAAACAAATCTAAAGAACAGAAGAAATCGAATTCAAGTAAGCTTCATCCGCGAGCTAATCGCAAATAAATCCGTTTATCTTGAATCAGTTTTTCCTTTTTCCGAGTAGGTGGTGGAAATAAAGTGACACCTAATATCCATATAATAAGCGCAGACAGGAGATTAAAAGACATGATGAAGAAAGCAAAGCAGGATAAACGAAGTACAAGCAATAGTCAAAGTTCAAAGAACTCCTCGTCCAGTTTGCCAGCGTTATCGTCGACCAAATCTCAGGAGAAATCTCTATTATACAAAATCAAATCGGGTGTAGAATGAAATTCTTCCGTGTAAGATTATCGTGAGAATATTTTATAATATAGAAGAAATCTAAATGAATGTTATAATACGAAACTTTTTACGAGACGACTATAAGCGATCAACCGATTGAAAAGAGTTGGTAGGAATGTACAATGAACGTCGGGAACATAGTCAACGAAAAACGAAAGATCGCTTGATGCCAAAGAGCACATGAATAATTTTTGAACGAAGAATATCGATTTTATATATCCAGCCGCCGCCGCCGCTGAGAAATGTGAGGATCGCGATGCGTGATTTGTTATTTATAGTTTTTAAAGCTAGAAGAATAGAATTTTTGGTATAGATGTATGTTCGACTTAAATACAAATATAGTTCACATGGAAGAATGCTTTTTAACAACCACCGTGATCGGTCACAGGTATTTCAAGGATCAGATTCATTTATAATACCAATATATTTTTGCAATTTTCCAAATGCTTATTTGTTTGTCCCTACGTCCCATTGAAAATTTGGCAAGAGTCATTTCGTTCTCAAGTGTCGCTTAAAACCTACTTATATGCGAGATGGGGGGCTGAGTAATATTTACAAAGGGGTTGTTGTTGCATTTCGCACGCGCGCATACATCAATTAAATTCACATTCACGCGAATACGGGTAAAGCAGTAGACGCACGCTTCCGGTAGAAACGATTTGATAAACCCTTCGAGAAAATGATCTCGTATAAACGCGGTAAATGTAAATTTTTCGAATGATTATTAATCGTATCACTGATAATTACAGACTCCTATAACGAGAATGAAGATATAAATAATTATGTACGAGTTCCTTCCCTGTGTGGACGTCAACAAACAAGTTATTAAAGGGCTTCGAAGGGTTTATCACATCCTCGCCCTTTAGTTCTACATACTCGTACACACATTACGTGTAGGGCTACGTAACGAGAAAAAGATACATACACTCGAGATTCGCGGGGTTAAAGACGTTCCCCGCACTATATGTATATTATTTTTTCATACAGTTCGCTCCCGGACACGAATACACTTAAGTCTATTCTTCCAGGACACAAAGATCATCCCCCCATCGTTTCCGAAGCCTTAACAAAGAATAATTTTTAACTCGACGCAACGCCCGGGTCCGTCTACACTACGAAGCATGACATACTAATTCGACTTGTAAACCGCTGAAACATCCCTTCAATGTAATTACAATACAATACATACGTTGAATGCAGAATTGACAAGCTTTTCAGATGGATGGAGTCGACTGTCGAGCGTATACGAAATACATCGGGAAATTCTATTACGTTATCGCGGCATCGCCACGCTCGAACTAATTAACAAAATAAACTTTCTTTTATTTTTCTTAATGGCGTACCGTCCAAGAAAAATTATCGTCTCGACGATCGTAATCGAATTCGTTCCTTTTCTTCTGATTTTCCGAGTCTCAATACTGGAACAAACGCAGCAGAATTTCGTCGAAATTTGTATGTGCATACACGCGTTCAAAAATACAGCCTGTTGCCTCGGCCTTCCATCGGATTGCGCTCAAACGTACGATATACTAACGTGTATCGTACATTATAGAATATTTTGTGCGTGAACCTCTGAAACGAACAAATATTATCTTTTTCTTTTTTAAAAATGTGCCACGCACGCTTGTCAGAAATGTTCCGATTTTTTATATAAATAACAAGACATATACATATATAAATATGCGCGCACGTAGGCGTACGTCAATCTGCGCTATAAACAATCACAACAGTGTAAACGAACAATTTCTTCGCGGGCAAATCACATTGCCCAACTTTCTTTTCTGTCGATTCGTATTTTTATCCGACGCGACGTGAACGATTAAAATGCTAGCTAGTGCGTTTTCCTATTGTTCAAATCATTTCCGAGTATCATTCGGTAATAGAAAAATATTACATTAATATGGCAAAGCCGATGGACTTTTGGAAACGTTCTTTTGGAATGTACATGTATCGTTTACACAATCTCGGGGTTTGCGGTACGTTCCTTTAAATATATACACATACAATTAGCTAAAGATATGTAAACAATTAAAACGTAAATCGGAAAACATAGAAAGTTCAGCATCGAATCGACGGTACTTTTTAAAATCACTGTAATAAAACCAGTTAAGTGATATATTTAAAAACGATTTCTTAAAAACTTCGTGGGCGGTGAAATCGTGACAACTTAATTAATGGCGGAATTAAGAAAAAAAAAAAACTTTAATACAGTTTACAACTAAACTGTGTATAATATATAAAGGATACATTATTTGCACAGTATACTTTAATTTAACATAAATAATTGCGTCGCGAGATCGCGATTATCAGACTTATAGAAACAAGTACGTTTTTCACTTCGAATGAATGATAAAAGTCGTTTTACAGATTATAATCTCATTCAATGTAGGAAGACTATCCGAAAAGGTATACATAACAATCGAAAGGAAATACAAGTTTCGTGTGGACTATTTTACAGATATATATATACGATAAAAGAAAGTCAGAAGGTCTGCTGCGTGAATAATGTCTTCTAATATTTTGGAAAGACAAGTATCTTCTCGATCGTTTTAAAATTCCTATATACTTGGTATGAATTGTACTCTACACATAAAGTAGAAGAAGAATATACTTGATGCTTTTATAAATATAGTCCATGTTTGTCGTCGGTACCACTATACACTCATTTTTTACACGAGAGCCGCATAGTTCTTGCTCTCTTCTCACAGATACGGCTGCGTAAGAAATAATAATCTTTACTCGAAGAATGACTAATTAGATTCGGGCTAGGCAGCTCACTTTTTCTTTTCATTCTCTTATAAATGTGAATCAATGATATATACACGGAGCGCGCTTTCTCGTATCGAGAAAGCTCGGCCCCCGCGTGTCGTACATTGCGTTAAATTACAAAACAAAAATGATCGCTATATAATTCTCTATAAATCGAATCAAGTGTACAAATAAAAAATATGTTCAACAAATAAGAATATCTTGCAAAATAATTCCCCGTTACTTACAGTACGCCTATTTCATATATTCAATATACAAGAGAGTCGAGATTTAACCGTCTCATGACGAGTCATTACTTTAAATACATATAAAAAACGTTTAGAATATAATAAAATCGAAATGATAACAGAATAAATACGCACAGTCGTCGTGAATTTATAGTTTAGTGTCCGAGACGTTTGATCGACCACCGGTTTTGTTCATTCTGTTATCATTCCTCCGTTGTTTGCGACACGATTTTCCGTAGAAAGCTCACTGGAAAGAGATTACAACGTATAGAAAAATTAAATTATTACACGGTTCCTAACAGTTGATTCTATCCGTTCGACTGAGATTACTTGAATAGAGAAAAGCAGAGAACAAGTACAGGAATATGCGCGCAGTCTTCGTATGCAATATTCGTGCATACTTTTAAGTTAAAAAAAAAGCTGGAAGAAACAAAAAAACTTGATACGCTAAATCACATAGGACAGATTGACGTACAATATTCTCTCTGTAAGATATAAATAAATACAATACACGTAATAGAGAGACACATAGGTTGGCGGTCAGAAAACGGGGAAACCTGGGGCCCTGTTAGAGTAGTTGAGAGATTACGCGAAACGAACATTAATTAAGTACAAACAAGTGTGAGCGTGTCCCCAGTCTTCCTAAACCTACGCAGAACATTGTCAAACGATACTTTTCTC